>OX383966.1:26718369-29118369 GCA_947532105.1 Athrips mouffetella
TCTGTGGATTTAATAATTTTTTATTATTGTTTAAACTATAAAAATAAGTTGTGACCCCAAAATCAGGGGTTCAGGCCTACGCCGCCGATCTGCTTCTACCTACCTACTGCTTGCTTCTCTCTCTACGGCTTATTTTTCTACCAACCTCTACGCCCATGCTACGTTGACAACCGCCTTGTTGAAGCTGGTACCGAGGCTTCCAGGAACCTTGGGAAACTACCTTGCTCGACGCCTGCTACTGTCGTCGGCCATCTTCAGGGAAGTGACAATAACCGATCGACTCTCAGAAACCGAACTCAAACCTACCCACGTCCTAAATTATAATTCTATCTAAATACCCTCTTAGTGCTTTTTTTTTCTAGAATAAAATTAGTTTAGTTATTCTAATCTAGTCTTTTCTTTCTTCTTCTACTGTACGCTAACGCGTGATAAGTGGCGCCCAACTACGGATTTGAGTTCAGTTTGAGTGTTGTTTTGGTGGTTGTTAGTTCTTTTATAGTTCTCTTTGGTGTTGGTATTCTTAACAGTACTACGAGTACCATCAACCGTGGGTATCTTGGTATCGGTATATTCCGTAGGTGGTAGGGTTCTGTGCATACCCGTCTGGGGAAGTACCACCCCCTTGCCAAATTCTACCTGTGGGCAGGGAGCCAGGATAACTACTAGCACAAGAGACATTCCATCTTAGGTTTCAGATCAGAACACTGGTTTTCTGCGTATGTCATTTAAAAAAAACATATTTTTTATTATTATATCGAGTTATACCTACCTACCCTTACCCTCGGTTGAATCTATTTTACTTTTATAATTTTGTTCTGTTCTAACCTTTATAACTTGTTATCCGTAATTGCAACATACATTCTATTGCGTCATTATCGAGATGGACAAGTATCCAATAAAATTTCAATCTCTACAAAAATCGGAATTGGAATATAAAGTAGCAGTTCGCGGGGAGGTTCCTGCTGATACGGTAGAAGCGCTAAGGAAACAGATCGTAAAACTTTCTAATTCAAACGTAGAGGTCAAAGATAACTATCAGCAACTAACAAACGTCATAACTACTATGCTCAATGAATTATCTAACGTTAAACAGAAATATAAGGTTACCTCTGTAAGTACCAATCAAGGCGACCAATCTAGCAGCACCGTTGTGGTCACGTGTGAACGTCCAGTTAAACAAACAAATTTTTGAAACAATTTTTTTTATTGGAACACCAACAGTTTTTACAAAATTTATAGGTACAAACTAAGCTTACTAGTAAACCAATAATAGGTGTTCACTTATAATCTAGAAAATATGCATGATCGGAAACAATTTATTTATAGTTTTTTATTAATTCACTTACTTAATCATAATCATAAATCATAAATCATTTATTAAAATGGTCCAGCTATCTTTAACAAATTTTACATTAGTACCCACACTAGGCACAGCCTGTGTCGTGGTTACTGCTGCTTACATATGATTAAACAGGACACTTAATTTAGAAAATAAAAACTAAAAATCAAAGGTACCTACTACTACTACACTTTCTACTACAGAATTCGAGCGATACAAAAACAATAGAGTTAGAATTATTTACTATAAACTTTTTTAAAAACGCGATAAAACTAGCCTAAAACAAAACAAGCGACAAAAGCGAACATACATTCTGTGTGTGTGTATGTGTGTGTAAATGTGTGTTTGTGTGTGTGTTTGCTTTAAACATGGTGAGCTGAAATAAGCAGAAAAAGTTGGGCAGTGTTTCAACAATTACTTAAATAAGAGATTTTAATGTTTTTTCAGTTTTTTCATAGTCCCAAGTCAATAAACAGTTTGTAATCTTGATTTTCGCTTCTCTCACTGACAGGTTCTTTATATTTATCACACTTACAATCTTATTATATACGTAAGGAAACAAATAAAAAGAAAAACGTCTTGCGAATGTGGTACGAATCGTTGTAGAAGGTGCTTTAAAAATTCTCTTTTTTAATAAGTTTAGGTAGTCAGGCGAGTTCAGCATGGATTTGTGCATGGTGAGCGTAGCTCTTAGTATATACAGACGACGCACACTAAGAACTTGCGCTTCCATGTACAATTGTGAGGTTGAAAAACGGTATGGTTTCCTAAACATAACTTTTAAAAGGGATCTTTGAGCTCTCTCTACTGTTATTAAATTAGTAGCAACAGCTCCGCCCCAGACTTCTATGCCGTAACCCAAAATCGACTGACATAAAGATATATAAATAGATTTCAGGAGAGAAATGTCTGCAACATCCCTTAAAGTTCTCATCACATTAATAAGTCTGCGGGTCCTTGCAGATACAGTCTCAATGTGATCTCTAAAAGAAAGCTTGTCATCTACCACTACACCCAAATACCTAACCGTTCTAGCTTTCTGAATTCCCACACAAGTACAGCTTGTGGATTTACCATGCATGCATTTATGAGTAATGATCTCAGCACAGGCTGATGGATATGTAGCTGCAGTTTTGTGGAAGCACAGAAACTTTGTTTTTTCTCGATTCAGTGTTAAGAGATTCGCACCTAACCAATCTTCTACGTTTGCCATGCCTTGTTCTGTTGTTTTAAGACATTGCTGCCAAGTAGTGTCATTAAAGACGATAGCTGTATCATCTGCATAACATATGATGTCTGCATTTCTTAACGAGAGGTTAGCCAGGTCGTTTATGTAGACCAAAAACAGGGTCGGACCCAGTACGCTTCCCTGAGGAACACCAAATGACAGATCATGCTGATTACTAGTCCAGCTGTCAATCTTCAAACATTGTTTTCTTGAAGTTAAGTAACTACAAAACCAGTCCAAAGCATTACCCCGTATTCCGATGCGTTCAAGCTTACTCAATAATATAGGGAAGGCTACTGTATCGAAGGCTTTTGCAAGATCTAAAAAGACTCCGATACAGCAGCGACCATCATCTAGATATGCAGAAATTTTATTGATTAAAACACTTACTGCATCCTCGGGCGATTTTCCGCGCCGAAAACCAAATTGATTGGAGGCCAAAATACCCTGTTTCTCCAGATACTTAATAAGGCGTTTATTAACTACCTTTTCCAATATTTTGGAGAAAGTAGGTAACAAGGATATTGGTCGGTAGTTATCAGGAGTGTCTGTAGCACCTCCTTTGTGAATAGGTGTTACAATCGCGGTTTTCCAATCTTCAGGTACCGTTCCTGATGACAAGCTTTGATTAATGATAACGGTAAGTGGTTCTACAATACAATGCCTTACAGTTTTGATGAGGCGATTTGTAATATTGTCAATGCCCGGTGCACTATCAGATTTTAGATCCATTATTATTGCTTCAACTTCATGTGGATCCGTTGGTTCGAAAAAGAATGAGCAAGCTTGAACATTTAGTTTGACTTTGGCTGCTAAAAGCTCCTGTGTTGTTTTCAGTGCATGTAACGTGTGGCTAGCTAAACGCTCTCCCACAGTGGCAAAAAAGGGATTACAATGGTCAACAGATTGCTGCGGAGTTATTTTTATTGTGGCAAGATCATTTGATGATCTGGCAGTCTTTTTATTCCTATGAGAAATACTATTTATTGTTTGCCAAAGCTTTTTAGGATTCCTTTGGTGCTTTTCTAGCAGACCAGACTCATATTCGCATTTAAGCCTACGGAGTAAATCTATATAAAAGTTTCGGTACCGACTATAAATTTGCTTCTTAACTTTATCCTCTGACGATTTTCTAGATTCTAAATGTAGTTTATCTCTTACGTAAGAACATCGAAGCAAGCCTAGAGTCATCCATGGTTTGAGAATAATTTTAGAGTGACTAATTGAAACAATTTTTGAGTTAGAATCGACAACGTTTTTTATTATTCCTACAAATACCTCCACCTGTTTTGACACATTAGGCAAACCTTGTAGAACTGACCAGTTGACATTGCTCAATTCTTCTACAATGGAAACATAACGAAGAAGCAATTTTCGTCGTGAGGGTTGTATGGTTTTTGATTTTTCTGTCGAGATTCCAGTAATGACCATATCGTGATCTGTTATCGACGTGACGCATACAATCGTTTCTACATTAACTTTGCCTTTATAAAATACATGGTCAAGACAAGAGTCTTTTCGAGTTGGTTTATCAACTGCCATTGTTAAACCTAGTTCTGCCATCAAGCAAAGGTACTCTGATATGCCTGCGTCTGGGGTTGGGCTGATGATATTAATGTTAATGTCGCCAGTAAACACAAAGCAAGGATTTTGGCTCAGGCCTGCCACTACACGATTTAGCGAGTTAAGGAAGTTGTTCAGGTTTTTAAAAGAGGGAGACCTGTAAACACCTAGCACTGTTATTGTACCAGGGATGCGTACAACTATGCAGTTAGCATCATCGATAAGAGGTTCGTGAATATGTGCCGACCATTTGTCTTTAATATACACTACAACGCCTCCAGCCTTATTTACATACTTTGTAGTAAAGTTTGAATTGTAACCTGGAATTTGATGAATTATTGAGCTTTCGTCAATCCAGCATTCCGTTAGAATGATAAGATCTACATCCACATTCATTCTTTTCAGAGCCACCAGGAAGCTATTAAAGTTGCAATTGAGGCTGCTCCTGATGTTAAAAGTTAGGATTTTAAAGTTGTAATTAGTGATAATACTGTTGCAATCTTCAGCTCTGTTTACAAAATGGCATTTTATGACGTCATTATCAATATCTTGAATAATATCATGTGTAGTCATGGATAATCAGAATAAAGCTGTCGCTAAATATTGTTTGTTGAGTGATTCTATAAAATGCCATTTCGTATGAAATATCATGGAAGTGTCGGTGTAAAGTGAGATTGAGTTGAGTTGACTCTTGGGTGCATGTAACTGTGGGTATGATACATACAAAAACTTGTGAGAGTAACAAGAGCATGTACAAATGACTAATGATACCTAATTTAATGTAGAGTTCAAACCACTGGTCCAACGTGTTTATCCAGGTCTTCGATACTTTTGATGAGGATTGCAGGATATCTTTTATTGTCTTTGCTTTCTTCTCTACGAACGAATATAGATCCGTTTCGAAGCCAGCAGAAACGAAAGCCATGGTGTTGCGTTCGGATTCGTGCCTCCCGAAATAATAAGCGATATTCTTTTGTGAGACGTTCATTGATAAAGACTTTTGCTGGTGGAGCATTTACAATGTCTGCAGAAGTAACGTTCTTTCTGGTTCTTGCAGCACGCAATAACTCTTCTTTCTTGGCCTTGCGCAGCAGTCTGACCACAATTGGACGGGATTTTACTTGACGTTGTTGAGAATCATTAGTCTCGCTCATTCTTGGTCCTACTCTTACAATGTCATCTACGTCGGTTTCATTAAGATCCACATTGAGCTTTTGTCTGATAGTTTTGACTATATGAGTCAAATTTTCATTACTTAATTCAGGAACTCCACATATTTCAAGATCATTTCGCAGAGAGTTTTGTTGATGAATTTTAGCGGTATTTTGTAATTCTGTGACGATAGCCTTCAGTTCTGTGATTTCAATATCTTTATTCTTAACTTCTTTCTTTAGTTCTCTTAATTCTGTTAATGATGCCGAAATAGTTGCGTACTGAGCTTTTAATTCTAGTAAATATAGATAGATTTATGAAAGTATTTTTAAAATCTCTTTTTAGGGTTCCGTACCTCAATAGAAAAAAACGGAACCCTTATAGGATCACTTTGTTGTCCGTCTGTCTGTCTGTCTGTCAGTCTGTCTGTCTGTCTGTCTGTCTGTCTGTCAAGACCCTTTATCTCACGAACGGGTAAAGGTATCAGGTTGAAATTAATACCATATATTAGGATCCATGAACCACATAAGATTTGAAAATTTTAATTTTTTACAATGACGCAATCAAAAGATATGGCATTTTATGTCCTCATCTCCATACATTTATGCAAAAATGCAAAACCTACAGGGTACTTCCCGTTGACCTAAAATTATGAAATTTGGCAAGAAGCTAGGTCTCACAGTACAACTAATGGGAAAAGTCTGAAATTATTAAATATTACAACTTTTCACACAACTAATGGTAACCAATTGTGGTGAGCTCCCGTTTCAAGAACATTCATATAAGAGAGGGGTCAAGTTGGATGGACGCGGAGGCGATTTTTGTTTTAGTTCTATTTTAAAAACGGGAACACTTATTAACTTGAAAATTGGTTTATTTATAGTGCATAAGCTATAAAATAACAACAAATAATAAAATTTGGTCAAGCGCGTGTCGGACTCAAAAAATCTAGCACATTAAATTACTGAAATTTCAACTAATACATATGATTATGTGATGGTACGGAACCTTCGGTGCGCGAGTCCGACTCGCACTTGGCCGGTTTTTTTATACTGATATATTGACAAAAATAATATATCAACATCAACATACTTAAGATTATAAATGGAAGTTGCCCTATGAATAAAGCAATTACGAACGTGATTAGTGTTACTGAATTCACATCGAAATAGAGGTTTGTGTCTTAAATTTGTTCTGTTAGGAACTGCGTACAGAATTATATTTGTCAACTCTGGACAATCTAAATGGTTGTTGATGATTTTATACAGAAGAATCTGATCAGTCAACTCACGTCTCTTTGCAAGAGGTAATATTCCATGATGTTTACAAGCCTCATCATAACTATCAAATTTAACTCCACAAACAAAGTTAAGATATCGTATAAACTTATTTTGTACTCTGTCTAATGCAGACACATATTCATTATACTGTGGATTCCAGATTTGGCTAGCATATTCAAGTTGACAACGAACGTCAGTACAGTAAAGTGTCTTTATTGCCTGAATATTAGAGAACTTTTTAGAATGCCTTATAATGAAGCCTAAGGTTTTCATAGCTTTACCCACAATGTAATAAATATGTTGATCAAATAAATGTTTATTATATAAATAGACGCCTAAGTCTCTTGCAATATTTTTCCTTATCAGTGCATTATTATGCAGCTGATAAGGATCGTTAATACTATTGATCTTTCTTGTAAATGAGACCACGAAATACTTCTTAGAATTTAAATGTAATCTATTTTCTATACAATATTGACTAAATCTATTCAAATCTTGTTGCAATTTTGAAGCATCTTCAAATGATCTTATTTTCATAATTTTTTTTACATCATCTGCATATAGTAATATTTTTAACTTGGAGATTAACTCGGATTAACTCGGAGATAAGCAAATCAAAATTTAATGGAAGAACTTGCGTGCGTTCTTTTATACAGAAGGTACGTGAATTTGTTGAATCAAGGTCTATCACCACGGAAAAAATTCTAAGCTTCGGTTACGATATATTTACTGATGATGCGTTACATGGGTTTAGGTCTATTAAAGATACCGTTACTTCTTGGGAACAACTCGTTCCTCTTTTAAAGCGTGATTTCGGTTCTTATGATTTCGATTATCGGTTAGCAGAAATCAGAGCGAGAACTCAAGGTGAGGCAGAAAACATTATAATTTACATATCAGTCATGGATGGGTTGTTTTCAAGACTTGACAAACCATTAAGTGGAAACGAAAAGTTGGATATAAGTTTACATAATGTACGTCCATGTTATCTAGCACCTTGGCTGCGGCATCCGAAATTGAATCTATCGATGCTGTAAAACGTTTATGTCTCAATTATGAAAGGGTACATTCTAGACTGTCTCGCTTTCATGAACCACCTAGGGTTACGTCAGAAACGATGGCTCCTGAGTTTGCGTACAGCAAGCCTACTACATGCGCTACTATTCGATATTCAAAAACATTATTTAAACCAAAGCAGGCCTACCAAGGCAGATATCATAATTACTACCCCAATTCGTCAGGTGCTGCACAGGGTCAGAGTAAACAACATGGTGTTCAAGCCATTACCAACAACTCTGATCAGGATCAGTTAGATCAAGCTAATCAGTCAAATGTGCTGGCTATTACTGCGTCGGGTCGTGGCGTTTTCTGCCCCAGGTGTTGGGTAGACACGCATTCCTTGCGTCAATGTAATAAACCTCGCGTTCCTGTATGTTTTAAATGTGGAAGGAAAGTTGTGCGGTCCCCAGAATGTCCTGATTGTAACCTGTCTTCGCCAAAAAACTAATTCATCAGGATTGTGGTGAACGTACAAAATTGGATTCCACTGAATGGAAGGAGTGGCTCCAGAAGATATAATTTTTTTTTACTTGCTATGCTGTCACCTCAATCCGCGAATCAAAAGAAAAGCTTCCAAACCTAAGACCTTATGCTGCCATTAGAGTCAATAACTTATTGTTGAATGGACTCCTTGACTCAGGTTCATTGGCCACCATTATCGGTAACGGTATGCATAAAAGATTGACTGAAGCAGGGTTAGTCGTAACCGAGTGTGAAGACGTCAACTTCATTGCTGCTGGTGGTCAAAAATTACACCCAATAGGTAAAATACAGTTGCCTGTTTCGTTTGCAGACCAGGAGCACGTAATTACTACGTATGTGGTCCCGGATATTAAAAACATAATAATTTTGGGCATGGAATTTATGATTGAACTTTTGGGTTATTTTCTAAACACATCGACGCTGAAAACATCGATTCTCTTGGTGTCGATGATGTGCACTTACATTCTTATGACAACCTCTATGATGCACAAAAAGCCACGGCTAGTAGATTGAGAGATTCTTATTATGATACTTCATACGAAAAGAAGGGGTTAGGTCGTACTACACTCATAACACATGCAATTGACACTGGGAATGCTGATCCCATTCGTCTGAGGTATTATAGGATGTCACCCGAAAAGCAGAAAATTTTAAATGAACAGTTAGATGAGGTGCTGCAGGAGGATGTGGTAGAACCTTGCGAGAGCCAGTGGTCATCTCCGGTACTAATTAAACCTAAGAAAAATGGGGAGCCGCGATTTTTCCTTGACAGTCGGAAGCAAGCGCGTACAGAACAGGGCGCTTGGCAACGTAACGTAGAGTGAGTGTGATTTAATAATTTATTTCGGTAAGGTACCAAACTACAATTAGTATACAAATTGAGATATGTTTGTGTATAATTTATTTAAATATTGTTTTATGTAAATGTTAAGCTCGATGTAAGTTGGCATTACGTAAGCATTGAGACAAACCCAATTAGGGTTTATGAAATGCTTTTTCAATTTTATTTTGTAAAAATGATATATTGTAACGATTTCAAATAAAATAATAATAATAATAATAATGCAGTAACAAAAAAATATGCGTACAGTTTACCATACATAACCGAAATCTTAGATAACCTGCGCGATGCAAAATATCTAACTAGCTTGGATTTGTCCAAGAGTTTCTGGCAGATTCTGATACGGGAAGGGGATCGATGTAAAACTGCATTTTATATTCCGCAGCGCGGTACCTATCAATTCAAAGCCATGCCTTTTGGTTTAACAAACGCACCGGCAACTCAACAACGACTCGTTGATATGCTATTCTACGGTCCAGAATTCGAACATAAAGTTTTTGTATTCGTGGACGACATTATCATTGTCTCACCAACTTTTGAGATGCATATGATCTTGCTGCAACGCGTTCTGGAGAAGTTAAGGTCAGCTAACCTGACCATCAACTTCAAGAAAAGCCAATTTTTTCGATCACAGCTCAAATATCTTGGTTACATAGTAGATTATGCGGGACTGCGCCCGGATCCTGAAAAAATTGAGGCTATCCAAAAGTATCCTGTACCTACTAACCGTAAGGAGGAACGCCATTTCATAGGCACTGCATCTTAAATTTTAGTGCCTTAGCTGCCCCTTGAGTAAGCTTACTAGTCAAGAAAAAAAAGCACCTCCTCTTAAATGGTCAGAGGTGGCAAATACAGCTTTTATGAAACTAAAGGAGCACCTGATCTCAGCTCCAATTTTGGCTTGCCCGGATTACTCAAAACCGTTTGAAGTACATACCGACGCGAGCGACTTTGGTATCGGCGGTGTCTCAACACAATGCCAGGATGGACAGGAAAAGGTCATTGCATACATGAGTAAATCACTTTCGAAACAGGAGCGGAACTAAAGTGCGACCGAACGAGAGGCTCTGGCAGTCCTAACGGCTATAGAGCATTGGAGGTGTTAAGAATGGTCAGAAGTTCATAGTCTTTACGGATCGAAAATGGTTCCTAAACCTCAACAATCCTACTGAAAGGCTTTCGCGCTGGGTTGTTCGCCTGTCTGCTTATAACTTTGAAATAAGACATCGTCGTGGAGCTGACAACGTTGTTCCAGATAGTTTGTCCCGTTCAGTCCCCATTTCGGCCATCAACACTAATGATGACAACGTAGCCGTGGTGACTTCTGATTCCTGGTACAGTGGCGTTGTGAACGGTTGTTTAAATTCTCCTTCCTCTTATCCTAATTATAAAGTTGTTAAAGGGAAATTATACAGATATATGAAAGGAATCAACCCATTAACGAGAGATTTCGAATGGAAGGAGGTGATTCCGTCAGAGTATCAGTATCATAAAAGAAAATCATTCGGAACTAACTTCCGGCCATTTCGGAGCATTCAAGACGTACAGACGTCTCTGCCAAAGGTATTACTGGCCCCGAATGCAGCTATCTATCACTAAGTTTATCACTGAATGCGAAATTTGTAAGTCTTACAAACATCCCAATCATGCTACTCTTGGCTTGATGGGTCGTCCTAAGAATTGTTCAAGACCATTTCAGATGATCAGTATGGATCTTGTTGGTCCTTTGCCTCCTTCAAGAAGCCAAAATACATTTCTTCTTGTGGTAACTTGTTGTTTTTCGAAGTATTGTCTCTTGTTTCCGATTCGAAGAGATTATTGTTCGTATAATAGAAGACAAAGTTTTTTTATTACATGGCATTCCTAGCACTGTCTTAATGGACAATGGTAAGCAGTTCGTTAGCAGTAAGCTGAAACAACACTTTGAAACGTATAAAATACCTAATTTACAGTATACTCCGAAATATACACCACAGGTAAACAGCGTAGAGCGTTATAATAAAACGATAATGACAGCAGTATCGACCTTCGTAAATGATGATCACCGATCTTGGGACAGTAACATTGCCAAAATACAATTCGCTCTAAATAGTGCCGTGAACCAGGTAACGAACTTTACCCCTAACTTCTTAGTATTTGGCAGAGAAGTAGTCAATTGTGGATCACACTATGTCAAATTCGAGGGTGATGACAATTTCCTTTATACTCCTCGAGACGAATATGCGGAGAATCTAGAGCATCTCAGGAAAGTATTCGACAAGGTTCAGTTGTCTTTAGTAAAAGCTCTTTCCAGGGATTGCACACCTTATAATCTGAGACACAAAAAGGCGGAGTTCAATGTAGGTGATACAGTTTGAAAGCGAACTTATTACCTGAGCGACAAGGACAAACGTTTCGCCAAAAAATTAGCACCCAAATTCATCAAGTGTCTGGTGGTTGCAAAGTAATCTCCACTTGTGTACGAAATGAAGGATATGGGTGGAAATCATCTTGGTGCTTGGCACATTAAAGATTTTAAGCTATAAAGGTAGTTTATGTTACTTCCATGCAGGTCTGGGAGATAAGGAAAAACTTAGAATGTACCTTGCTGCCTATCTTAGCCCGTGCAAGCTGTAAGAGTCAGCTAAGGGAAAATGTATATTATTATCTAAAAAATTGGTCTTACTATCTAACTCACCCGTAGTCACCTTTTGTTAATTTATAAATATATATATACTTGAAAACCTAAAACTTCTGTTTGATGACCGACTGCTAAACGGTCGTGATAAAGCCGTTGTTTCTTTAGCTTCTACCATGTTAACTGGATGTCGAGTCGCTAGGTCTAGTAGTTTTTTTACCACCACCACATAATCATGGTAATTCTGGTTACCTTCAACTTCAAAAAGGTTTAGGGGTAGTTTTTTAGGTCTAGCCTAGTAGCTTAGCGACAGTTAGGCAGCCGGATGTTTCTCAGTAAAAATCCTACCCTAAAAAGGGGGGTATTGTAACGCCTGACGTTATCTGACTCGAATAAAAACTGGTAGTTTGCTAAACGATAAGACGTTTCCGTCCGACGGTCTTCATAGGGCGAGAGAGGGGTGCGCGACGAAACGCGGACGGTCACCAACCAACGCCATGGGAGCGAGCGAGCACTGACTACTGGGACACAGCGAGCGTCTACACGTCTCGTTGTTGTCAATATTATCTTTTTGAATTCTGTGGATTTAATTATTTTTTATTATTGTTTAAACTATAAAAATAAGTTGTGACCCCAAAATCGGGGGTCCAAGCCTACGCGGCCGATCTGCTTCTACCTACTGCAGTGAAATAAAGTAAATTAAATTGTAAATGTACTGCAGTTACCTAAAATGGAGTAAGAGTTAACTTACCTTAAACTAACCAAACAAACAAAGAGATATAACACACAATATTTTAATAAAATCAAATAGAACACAGTTTAGTATGAAATCACTAATATAAAAACCAACGAAATAAAATTAAAATTTGATTGAACGATACGTGATTCAATTTAAGAAAATTATATAGTTTAAAGTTTAAAAAAAATCATTGATAGGCGTTAAAAATATGACGAATAAATTTGGAATGAAATCCGCGATGCGTGCGTCAGGTTAAACGCACCGTCTATAGCTAGAAGATACTTTCGCTTGGAAAAGTCTAGTGATAACTTTAAGTGGCCACCTAACTTATTACTACAGCGTCTTGTTAAATATGGTCATAGTCGTACCTTCCGCAGAGTATCGCGGATCAAAGTTCTAAAAGTATAAAATTACAGCCAAAGATTCGGATCCAAAATAATCATGGCGCGTCTGGAGGCGCTTTTTGGAATTTAAAAATAAAACTAAAAATACAAAAGGTTTAAATATCTGGAAATTTGTTGATGTAGGTTTTGCGCAGTTCGTGGCGTCCTCCTGCGTTGTTGAGAAACCCGTAGTAGAAGAGGTGCTGCGGTAGAGAGCACGGTGCAAGCTGCAGATGACAAGTAGACTCTCTGGAGACAGCGCTAGGTAGTGTAGCTGGTGCGAGCCGGAACCTACTGCCCGTAATCGGGCAGCTTTAGCTGCACGAATAAAAATGCGTCATAAGAGAGTGGCAACCTCTCAGTAACAAATATAACGTAAAGACAAAAATACTTACAAAATTGAGGAGTTCATATCGAGAGTCAAACTTCTATGAAAATGTAACAGCACAAGCACGAATGCAAAAAGCAAAATAACTGTACTAAAACTAGGTTTAAATAAAGTACAGTTGAAATAAATGTACGATTTTATAAATATTTTGCTAGGTATTTTATTTGTTTTCCGTCCAATGCCAAATAAATCATGAGCACAGAAAAATGAAAACCAAAACTTTGAATCCACTGTCAAAGAATACAAACAGCCAGTCAATACACCGAAAAAGAAGCAAAAAGTATCGAACACGAAAAAGGAATATGAGCGATAACGCTACACTACCTACTGCTTGCTTCTCTCTCTACGGCTTATTTTTCTACCAACCTCTACGCCCCTGCTACGTTGACGACCGCCTTGTTGGAGCTGGTACCGAGGCTTCCAGTAACCTTGGGAAACTACCTTGCTCGACGCCTGCTACTGTCGTCGGCCATCTCCAGGGAAGTGGTAGTGACAATTACCGATCGACTCTCAGAAACCGAACTCAAACCTACCCACGTCCTAAATTATAATTCTATCTAAATACCCTCTTTTTGCTTTTTTTTTCTAGAATAAAATTAGTTTAGTTATTCTAATCTAGTCTTTTCTTTCTTCTCCTTCTGTACGCTAACGCGTGACACCTTCTTTCAGTTAATGTATCCCACCAAAGAGATTTGAACCTCGCTGAGTATCCCACACCATTCGGGTATGGTGGGATATAACAATCTGCTTCGCACTAGCCGAGTATGTTGTGCAGATGTTGATTGGGTTGACGTTGACGTACAACCCTGAGCTGCTGGCTTTACTGCCCTGCGATTTGGCAGGCAACAAAGATATATTTGCATGATAGGTCTCGACAAGATCTTCATTTCGAGTGACTGCTGTCAAAACGAAAGACGTCATATCTTGGAAACTAGCAATCCTAGAATACTAGTTTGTGGGGGCAAATGATAGCTGTTGACAAGATCTTCATTTCGAATGACTGCTGACAAAACGAAAACGTTCATATCTTGGAAACAGGCCATCCTATACCTAGTTTTTTTAACGATTTAGGCCAATACTTTAGTATAGAGACGAGTTAAATTGACCCTTTATCTTGTTGCATTAAACTTCGGAGGTCTGGTTGGCTGGGTTTTCGTGAGCTGATTGCAATATTTTTTTAGTTAATCGATGTCTTTTAGCCTCTACTCTGTTTTTAATTTTGTTTTCTTCGAAAGACGTGACCTGTTATAATATAATAATATAGTACGAATGTACAAAATTATGTACCTTTATAAATGGTATAGCCGAGACGTATTTGTTGCGTTGCAGGGAAGCGATCTCTTGGAGCCTGTGTTGGGGCAGATCGTACAGAAAGTTTTCCTCTTTATTAGTTATGCGGTACCCCTGAAAAATAAGTTATAATTTTAGCTCTGTAAGAAAAGTTTCCTTCCACAATAGGCAAGACAAAAAAATCAATCGCCGAATTGAAAACGCTTGGAGGAGCTACTGGTCCATGAAGGATTTACTAAAAGGGACTCTCCCACTATCCTTACAACGTAAAATCATCGACATGTATACCAGCTAGCCGCACTTGACTCGATAGATCGCAGAGCCAAGAAGCTCGTTGGTGATGAGATGCTGGTGAAAACCAAGTTTCACAGTCTGGCCCACCGTCGCAAAGCTGCATGTCTGTCGGTCTTCTACAGATTGTACTTCGGAGAGTGTGCTCTAGAGCTCCACGAGCTTATTCCACCATCTCTCTTCTACCATCGGGAGTCCAGACGCACCGCAGGATATCACCCATACTTGGTTGATATTCCGCACATTCGCACAAAGCGCTTTGAAACATCTTTTATAATGCGCACGGCTAAAGAGTGGAATTCTCTGCCTGCGTCTGTGTTCCCGAGTTCATATAACCCGAATCTATTCAAGTCGCGAGTGAATAGGCTTCTTCTGGGTAAGCTCGTTCCATCGTCGACCTCATCTCTGTCTTCAAGACTAGATCGAGGTCAAGAGTAAGCCCATTTTCAATAAAAAAAAATGTGTATCTTGCCCGTTCTAACCTACGGTGCCCAAACATGGTCTCTGACTGAGGCACAGAAGTCCAGACTTGCGGTTTGTCAAAGGGCAATGGAGCGCAGCATACTAGGTGTCAAGGGGACCGACCGTATCCGGAACACCACTCTACGCTCCAAAACCCGTATCACTGACGCCAATAGAAAGGCTGCTACATTAAAATGGGATTGAGCAGGCCACATGTGTCGAATGCACCCGGATAGGTGGGCCAAACGCTTCACAGAATGGGTGCCACACAACGGACGCCGGGGCAGAGGAAGGCCAAAAAAAGCGATGGAGGGATGACCTGGGTGCTTTCGAATAGGAGTGGCCAACGATGGCGATCGATAGGGAAGAGTGAAAACGTAGGGGGGAGGCCTTTGCCCAGCAGTGGGACAGCACAGGCTAAAAAAAAAAAATAGATTGGTTTAGTTAGACAATTTTTCGTGACTCGTAGCAATCCTAATACTTTGCTAAAATAGGTATCGATGCGATCTATTGAAAAACCATACCCAATAACTAAAACTAAAACTTCAAAATGCAAAATCGGTCGATATATCCGTCCGACCGCCTTTATCTCCATGCATATTAGGTAGGTATACTCCTAAGTGATACAATATTTGAGTAGGAGTTCAGACCTTATATTTATGGGGATAGAAGTTGTCGTTAAATCGACCGATTTTGTAATTTTATGAAATTAGCCATATAAAGGGTTAAATAAGGATTTACCGATGATCATAAAAGAAAATTGTATTTACCTTGTCAGTGAGCCAACTGAGCTCCAAATAATTTGCGAATCGTTGTCTCACTACCGGATTTACTTTATTTATTTCCATAAACTTCTCCACGTCGCTCATACGTTGGTTGTATCGATATCTAAAAATATTAAGAAGGTAATTTTTAATCACAACAAATATTTCTCTTTTTAAGCAAGCGTTCTAAAAAGTATTAAAGTAGAGATATTGCAATAAAAAGATGTCAGAAATGAATACTTGAAAGGCTAGAGTGAAAGATTTGCGGACCTAGTTGAAAATAAAAAATATACTGACTGCTTGTGGAATATTTTTAGTTTCACCTCACCAATTTAGCTTCACCTTCTACTCTATAGTAGAAGGTGAAGCTGTCGATGTTTGTGGGGTGTCGAAAAAGAGAAAAGGTGGAAAGACGAAGAATGTGTGGTTGGATTCAGAGATTCAGCTGTTCTTGAAAAGAAGAAAACATGGTCACATTGATTAGCCGTATTACCTTATATCACAAGTCAACAAGTGATGACGTTAGTTTAGCGAGAAAGGAATATAAAAGATTGAAAGGTATTGTAAAGGAAGTATTTGACAGTAAGAAATGAAGAGGAGTATGAAGTAAAGATTTCCAACCTAAACAAAAATTTATCTGGACATCCATACAAACCGCTTGAGGAAAGTTTTGAACGTAGGAGCTGAGTAAAATCAAAATTTAGGTGTTAAAGAGGTGCAAGGAACACTTTGAACACAGAGGCCAGCGTACCGAGATATTCTTTTTTATTAATTTTTAAAACTTGGATAACTAATACAATACATATTATAGTTATTTAAACAGGTTTTGGTTACACTTATACGAGTAAGTTAACACAACATTGGAAGCAAGCGGACAGCCTTCCAGGGTGGACACTTCGCCCGACACGTGCGCGGTCGCAAATCTCTGTCCATCCCTTGTTTGTTTTTTGTTTGATGCTGTCGCAACCCCCGCCCGCGCGGCGCGGCTTACTACAGTGCCTCAATATCGTGTTTTATTATAATTGTTTTTACGAAGCGTGTGATATTTAGGTGTTTTGTTTAGTGCATTATAAGGTGTACCTACGTAGTCTTTTAGAATTCCCTCAAATGATCGTGTGGGATACGTAAGGTGTTTTTTGTTAACGTCAGATTGTGTAGTCAACGCCATTTTACCGCGAGTTTACTATAGAATTGGACATGAAAGCGTCGTACAGTTTGTCCATAAGTAATATGTAAAAAAAAAGGTACGCCTCCTGAAAAATGCGGACATATTCATCAAGGATGAACAGGGGGTAAAGGTTGTATTATTATTAATGGTGCAAGCGATACATAGTAGTTTCGTTTCCCCCATTAATGGTGCAGGTCAATGAAGCAGATGAGACGGCGGGGAAAATAACGAGGCGCTGACATTTGGTAAGATCTTTCTGATTACATTTTATGCATGCAAGTAGCAGCAGATTCAGATTCCATCCCTGTACTTATACATTGTTTTGACTACTTTAAACGGTTCATATTCAAATTAGGTACCTACATACTGTCCAATAGTACCAGAACTGTGTAAAAACTGACCCAAAATTGGGATCCGATGAGAAGTAATGTCTATTTTAAGTTATACAGTGTAAATTTTTTATCGCCCCGGATACTTGAAGAGGTAGTTCTGCCCATGAAAGTGAACAACTCGACAAGCCCATTGGTGTGGTTGGTAGTGAGCCTGCCTTTCACGCCGTGGGCCGCGGGTTCGATCCCCGCTCAGGGCAAACATTTGTGTGATGAACACAAGTGTTTGTTCTGTGTCTGGGTATTATCGTATTATTTTTGATACTATAAAATAAACCATCTTTGAACGGGTGTATTTCGGTCTATGTTCTTTGGGAAGTTGTTCAGTTGCATGGGCAGAACCACCTCTTTAAGTATCCGGGGCGATAAAAATTTACGCTGTACAACTTTAAGCAGACATTGCTCCATATCGGAACCGAAAATTTGGTCAGTTTTTACATAGTTCATATGAGCACAACTATTTCTTTCTTGGATATAATTTTTAGCCTTTTAGCACAACTGGTTCTTTCTTAGATATAATTTTCAGGCTTTTAGCTTATCGTATTATTTTTGATACTATCAACCATCTTTGAACGGGTATGGTTTCCTAGCACAATCGAATATTTTGGACTATGTTCCTTGGGAAAAGTTGTTCAGTTTCATGGGCAGAACTTCTTTGTCAAGTATCCGGGGCGATAAAAACCTTACGCTGTATGACTTTAAATAGACATTACTCCTCATCGGATCCAAATTTTTGGTCAGTTTTTACACAGTTCTTATGAGCACAACTAGTTCTTTCTTGGATATAATTTTCAGCCTTTTAGCTTATCGTATTATTTTTGACACTATAAACCATCTTTGAACGGGTAGTGCTCTCTAACGCAATTGAATATTTGGTCAGTTTTTACGCAGTTCTCTTGACTACAAGTAGTACTTTCTTGGTTATAATTTTCAGCCGGTTAGCTTATCGTTTTTTTTTTTGAAACTATAAAACGTTTTTCAGGCGCCATATTTTTGCAACTGCACCACTGTGTGCAGGCAGACCAAAATATTTATCTTAATATAGTCATTCTCTATCCATTAAACCAAGATTCATCCAATTTGGAGATCGTTTCAGATTTTGTCATGACCAGAGTGCTGTAATTAATTTGCCTAAAACTCCTTAATTTTAAATTCGGTGTTAGTGAGACCTGTCGTATAGCCGCTAGGCTCATTAATAGGGTAACTCTCATACAAAAAAAAAATTGCAATTATAACGATTTTAGTGAAACTTTGCATGACCGAGAATCTCTATTCAAGATATAATACGGTAACATCCATTGCTAATAAGTGTTGTTCCAGTACAACCAAAATGTTGATATGTGTTTTTAAGGTACTTGCGGCAAGAATTTTCTAGGCAACCATAGGAAGTTGTATGACACTGTGACATTGTATCATGGCACCACTGGGTTGCCTATCGAAATCTTGCCGCAAGTCCCTTTAAATCACATGTCTATAATTTGGCTGTACCGGATGACCTGGTATATAAACTTGCAGAGTCCAATGAATATTACCATGAGATACGTTGTATAATGTGTCTGAGCTATGCAAAGTGTTATCAAAATAGTTCATGTTGTTTTTGAGATAATTGTTTTTTTTTGTATGACAGCTACCCTCAAAATAAGAGCCAGCAAGAAACCACTCAAAATGCTGTAATAAAGCCTAAAACTCCTCAATTTTAAATTTGGTGCGATTCGGACCTGTCGTTTAGCCGCTAGGCTCATTTTTGGGGTTGCTGTCATACAAAAAAAATAATATCTCTGAATATGCTGTAACGATTTTGATGCACATACGATAACGTAACGAATTTTGTATTTCCGTGGACATTGCTAGTGATATTGTAGTTTCGAATTTGTTAGGGGTGGCTTTTGATTGAAATGGATTCGAACACCCGAAATCATTTGAGAATCAGCTTGGGAGCATTTAAGTGGGTCCAGGTGCCTAGATAGTGCTTCAGGCAGTCGCCCTAAAACGTTGTGTACTCATTTGCGTCTGTGGTTTGATCGCTTCCCGCTGCTTCTGTGATTGCCTCCCTTCTTTTTTGAGGCATAAAATTAATTAAGGTGATCCGTTTTCCATACAAAAATTCAAATGACTTGCATTTTTACGCGGGACATAAAATTCTGTTGAAAAACGAACGAATACTGCTATTTTTAGTTAAATTTTTCGCTAATTAATACAAAAATACAGTCAATGTACTGAAAGTACTATTTTTGTTAGCAATTTTTGGTTCAATATTACGATTGTGGGCGTGCGGTCAAAACTGTACGATTGTGCTTTGTGTGCATGTGTGAGTGATCGTACTCATTTAAACACCGACTGACGAGAGTAATTGACTTTAGTGGACATATGGAGATATTTTTCTTATCGAAAATGTTGTTAGGCGTTGAAGTTGCACGATGAAATTTACGCGAATCAACTTTTTGCACATATATAAATAAATAAATAAATAAATAAATAAATCTTTATTTGCATTAAATGTGGTACAAATTGGTGTAACATTAACATAGTGAATCTCACATTTAACCAACTTAATGGTATGCAAACAGAGAGAGTAGCATGCAATCAAATTATGTCAGAAGAAAAATAAATCATAACAATCACAATAAAATGTCAAGTTTACATAAAATAAAATATCAAATGTCAAAGGAGATAGTGATAATATTAACAATAATAAAAATCAGTCAGATTAGAACTTGCAGGACATAAATTCGTTAATACTATAAAAACATTTATTGCACAAAAATTTATACAGCTCAGTTCTGAACCTATTATGTGGTAAATCTTTAATGGTATCTGGTAGTTTATTATAGAGTTTAGCCGACATTTGATAACAGTTTCGTTGACTAGCTGTAGTAGAGCAAGGAAGCGCTATCAAACGATCCGGATACCGGGTTGCGAATCCACATACTTCACGATTCTTTCTAAATATATATAAATTATTTTTAGTAAATAGACATACTTCAAATATGTACATTGACGGCAATGTTAATAAATTTAATTTTTTAAATAAAGGTCTACAGGATTCCATGGGTCCAACTCCACACATTGCTCTAATACATTTTTTTTGAATTATAAACGCTCGATTGACTTCAACACAGTTTCCCCATAAAATGAGACCGTACCTTAGTATAGAGCAGATGTAGCCATGATAAGCTGTAAGTGCTGTCTTTTGACTACTAAGTGTTGTAAGTTTGTAGAGGGCATAACTGAATCGATTAGTTGGTACTTATTGCATTAAAAAATAAAACCTTATATTTGCAGCAGTGGCTCCATCTAGTTGCGTTCGGGGCTAAGCTGGCCGTCACAGATCACTTTAAGGTCGCGTCGAAAACCTTGTTGTGAATCCTATTTAACGATTTGCCTTGATTTGATTGAGACAGGATGAAATGATTTCTCTTGAGTAGATATCGGAGGCACAGGCGACTTTGAGCGTAAGAGTTTAGAAACCGTCGATTGTTTTTCAAATTTGTCCAATCTACCAAGTTTTTGGTTGTACGTCGATAGGAATTGAGGATTAAACATGTACTTGGATGAAGGTGGAATTTTTCCAATGTCCTCTTTGACATATTTGCTTGCTTTTAAAAGTGGTCACCGGCGTAGTTCAAGAACCTCGGCCCTTTTCCCACAGACGATTTGAAGAATGTCGTCTGAGAGGGTTTTATAATGAGAATTATTTTTCAAATATTTTTTAAAAATTTTCGAAGAGTGTGTTTGGGGTAAGATTGGCATTAGCTAAACCACCAATCCACGAGATTTTACAAAGCTAAATTAAAAGACACGTTTTGACTTAAGAACACATTTGATAAAACAGCAAAACTACGTTTGTGCGAACGAATCTTTGAACTGTCTTAATTCTTCATTTACCCTTAATTCGGAAAATACCGGGAAGGTGGTGTACTTTTTCTGGACATTGTGTAACGTACGCAATTCCGATCTAGGGAGTTGAATCTTTGCATGGTACTGATTTTAGAGACACGATTGGATCAGCGTTCGGTATAGCCGGCTATTTAATAGACACACTCAATTCCATGATATTTTATATTTTTGACCTGTGATTTGGCGGTGGTCGCAAAAAAGATTCCCTGGTCGCATGCAGAGGTCCACTAGCTCATAGCTGTCGCGGTAGTATTTTGAGGGTAGGTTGATAACTTATTTGGTATATTCGAAATCGCAGTCGAATCTGAGTTTTGAGTGGGTATTGCGGCTGGGCGGACGTAGTTTGCACTTAAATATTGTTCACATGCCAGTTCGAACTCCTCGGTATCATTTCCTTGCGCTCGCTTGTTATCCAAAAAAGTATTGCCCTGCACCCCTAAGAACATTCCCGCGGTATTGGATCCAATCGGGAGACTTTTTTTTTATTGAAAATGGGCTTACTCTTGATCTCTCTTGTCTTGTAGACAGAGATGAGTTCGACCATAGAATACATGAGTTTCATGTATTCTATGAGGTCGACGATGGAACGAGCTTACCCAGAAGAAGCCTATTCACTCGCGACTTGAATAGATTCGAGTTATATGAACTCGGGAACACAGACGCAGGCAGAGAATTCCACTCTTTAGCCGTGCGCATTATAAAAGATGTTTCAAAGCGCTTTGTGCGAATGTGCGGAATATCAACCAAGTATGGGTGATATCCTGCGGTGCGTCTGGACTCCTGATGGTAGAAGGGAGATGGTGGAATAAGCTCGTGGAGCTCTAGAGCACACTCTCCGAAGTACAATCTGTAGAAGACCGACAGACATGCAACTTTGCGACGGTGGCCAGACTGTGAAACTTGGTTTTCACCAGCATCTCATCACCAACGAGCTTCTTGGCTCTGCGATCTATCGAGTCAAGTGTGGCTAGTTGGTATTTGGCTGAGCCATCCCAAAGGTAACAGCAATTCTTCATGCACGATCGGACTTGGGTTTTATATAATATTAGAAGCTGTCCAGGAGTGAAGTAACGCTTAACTTTATTGAGGATGCCCAGCTTTTTTGCCGCAGTTTGGGCTTTTGACTCAATGTTAGCACCGAAGTTCAGGTTTGCACACGACTTCATGCCAAGTAGCTCGAGGCTGTCGGCAACTGGTACAGTTGTACCTCGAGAAGTAGGACTGACAGACTGACTGACTGACGTCTATCCGTAATCGCTTTAGCTATACGTGTGAAATTTAGTATGCTAATTTATTGCATGCCACAAACACCACCCAAGAAAGGATTTTCCAAAACTCATCCCCCAAGGGGGTGAAATAAGCTTAGTAAAAACGACACGCCTCCCATACGACACCGCAGCCCGCCTCAGTTGCGATAGCGTCCAAACACTACCGCAATCTACCGCCCTAGGCCTCTCCATCGCGGGCTTGTAGACCAAAGCCAGGAAGAGCAGTCCCGCCCGGGGTACTGAGCCAAATTCCCGCACAAAGCCCATTTCATTTCCTTTTCCATTTGCTTCTACATTTTTAGCCAAGGGCCTGCGGTTACACTTAAGTTTAGCCGGCTAATGATAGAAGAAACTAACTTTAGGCGCTTCTCGAAGATAAACCTAAGTTTAGCCGGCTAATCTTAAGCTTATGTCTCTGTGGTGTATGTTCACACCTATCTTTAGCCGTAACAGATGTTAACTACGCCGCAATTATCTTTGCCGCGCACTTTTTGAATTTAGAACATCTTAGTGTTCAGCGCAACAGAAATCGAACGCAAATATTGTAAGGCGACTGAGTGACTTAACCTTCCCTTGTGTCATAAAAGGCGACTAAGTGTCTTAATCTACCCTTGTGTCATAAAAGGCGACTTAGTGTCCTAATCTTCCACTAAGTGTCTTCATCTACCCTAGTGTCTTAAAATAATAAATAAAAATTCATTCAATATACATACCAAGATGTTATAGTAGGTGCACAGATGAAATAATTGGGTGGGCGAATATAAAATAAAAGGCGAATAAGTGTCTCAATCTGTTATTGTGTCATAAAAAGCTACTAAGTGTCCTAATATACCACTAAGTGTCTTCATCTGCCCTAGTGTCTTAGAAGGCGACTAAGTTTAATATAGCTATAAGTCTATGGGTTCGCTGCAATTGTTATATTTTGTATAACCTGAAATAAAAAACTATTTATTTATTTATTTATTTAAGTGTCCTAAACTAGCCTTGTGTCACAAAAGGCGACTAAGTGTCTTAATCTTCCACTAAGTGTCTTCATCTGCCCTAGTGTCTTAAAAGGCGACTAGTGTCTTAACCTCCTGTTGTGTCATAAAAGGCGACTAATGACTTCATCTGCCCTAGTGTCTTAAGAGGCGACTAAGTGTCTTAATCTGCCATTGTGTCATGAGAGGCGACTAAGTGACTTAACCTTCCCTTGTGTCATAAAAGGCGACTAAGTGACTTAACCTTCCCTTTGTGTCATAAAAGGTGACTAAGTGTTTTAATCTGCCCTTGTGTGATAAAAGGTGACTAAGTGAATTAACCTTCCATTAGGTGCTAAAAGGGACTAAGCGTCTTAATCTAAGCATATGTGATGAAAGGCGACTAAGTGATATACCCTTCCAAGAAAACATTTTATAAAAGCCTGTAGCTAACTTTAATTTGGTCTTGATTTTATCAGTTGCTTAGCAGTAAATAAAATATGGGCCTTTTAATTTCTCATAGTGGGTGATGAAAAGTAGAGTGTATCAGTCGGGCGCAAATATATTTTTGGTTCGGGCGACGTACTTTGAATCCCTCGCTACGTTCAGGATTCTACTAAAGAATCCGTCGCTACGCTCTGGATTCAAAAAAGCGCCCTCGCCGTAAAAATATTGCTCCCTTATAATACAATCTACTAATTAACGACCGTTGTGCGCGGCTTAAACGACGACGCAAAAATGGCAAATGCTACTATATTTGTCTGGCTAAAGAGAAAAGTTCTAGTAGCCGCTAGAGGCGCTGGGGAATCACGCGATGGAAACAGCGACATCTAACGATCGCAAGCGGAACAAAAGCGATGTTCACTCATAAATGGACTTCGGACGTCAAACGGAACACATAATAAAATAAATGGTACAGCAGCACTGCACTTATTTTCTTGCGATAGGCAAGTAAAAAGTTTCAACTGCAAACTTTTTGTAATGCTATACATATAGTATGAAAATTGAAACTTAAATTTAGGTATTTCCGAAATTGTTTCGCAAGGCATAAGTAGATTAATTCAGAATTCAAATTGTTAGACATAAAAACACACTAACCGTATACGACTTCGAGTAAATCACATGTTTAAATTTTGGCACTACTGTAACACCCTTTATATAAATTCTCATAGATCAATGGATGGTTTTTTTTTTTTTTCATTTACCATCACATGTTTCTCAGAGAAAGTTGTTCAGTTTAGTCTACTTACCTGTTCAGTTTTGGTACACCCTGTATACATGTTTTTAATAGAATACCTATTCAGTCAGGTAGATAACAATTCAGAATCCAAATTATAGAAACCGATTTTGAGTAATCCTCATTTTTACATTTTCATAGTACTGGAACACCCTTTGTATGCATTTTCACAGATCAATAGATAAGTACTGCAGCAGGATACTTGCAGGAAGTTTTTTTTTTTTCATAACTCAACACGTGTTTCTCTGGAAAAGTTGTTCAGTTTAGTCTACTGAGTGAGCCCTTTCAGTTTTTAGGGTACCGTACCTCAAAAGAAAAAAACGGAACCCTTATAGGATCACTTTGTTGTCCGTCTGTCTGTCTGTCTGTCTGTCTGTCTGTCTGTCAAGACCCTTTATCTCACGAACCGGTAAAGGTATCAGGTTGAAATTAATACCATATATTAGGATCCATGAACCACACAAGATCTGAAAATTTAAATTTTTTACAATGACGCAATCAAAAGATATGGCATTTTATGTCATCATCTCCATACATTTATGCAAAAAACCAAAACCTACAGGGTACTTCCCGTTGACCTAAAATTATGAAATTTGGCAAGAAGCTAGGTCTCACAGTACAAATAATGGGAAAAGTCTGAAATCATTAAATATTACAACTTTTCTCACAACTAATGGTAACCAATTGTGGTGAGCTCCCGTTTCAAGAACATTCATATAATAGTTAAAGATAGTACCTTGGTGATTGTGCGCTGCTTGTAAAAAACATAAATCTTCTTTCAGTAGATAGGGTGCCAATAGACGATCATTTAACGATTGGGAGGGAAATCAGATTCGTCCCATGTGCGCGGGGGGAGGGGATAGAAGGGGGCGAATTACGCACCATTATGATTATTTTTTTAAAGATCAGTTAATGCTACTAGGGCTTGTGTGGTATTGTTTTCAGGGAAAACAAACACAAGGAATTCATTTTTGATGCTTAAAATGTATAATTCCATAGAAGAAATAATATTTTTAACGAAAAGTAATAAGTCACATACATATATTTTTTATAAACTGCCATATTTTTTGAAGACCTTATTTATTGCGACCACAAAAAATATTTATTTAAAGCTTATTTAATCCAATTTAAAAATATATATAATTGTAGTATACTTCTCATACAAGAACTGTAAGAAAAAAAATAAAGAATGCGCCACGAAAAATAAGCGCGCTGTAATACGCTGAGGTACTTATCCGATCATATTATTTAATTTCAAGATTTATGCTTGGGCTTATGTGGTATATATTTTATATAAAAATGCATATGAAGAGTTAATTCAAAATGATAAATTTTTATTTGTTTTTAAATTTATTTGTTACAAATATGCATACATACAAAAATACAAATCTTTCATCTTTGTTATATTATAATATATATTAAGTGAGAAAGTAATATTTCATGTCTATAAAAACGTAATTAATTTTAAGTACCTACTTATATTAGTAGCAGAATGAAGAATTATTTGATACCTAGTAATAAAATGACATTATTTATGATTATTAAAGATGTATTTAAAATAAAGATTCAATTCAGTGGAACTTTTAACAAAATTAACCTACACCAACTAGTTACTAAAATGACACGTAAAAGAAATGACCACATGACCAGGAATGTATTTTAGATCTAATATTGTGCAACGATGAAAATTATGCTAATATAGGAAACAGTGATCATGAAATACTGATAGCAACTCTTCAAGTTCAGATAAATACTACGCAGGCTCGTCGCCCAACTCATTTTTAAGGCCGACTATCAGCTGATATCTCAAGCACTAAATGAACCCATCAATCTCCAAACCAACGATGTACTTAATGCGTGGTGTACCTTTAAGAATAAAATAGACAGTGCTGTTCTTCAACATGTACCTATAAAAAATGTAAGAAATCACAAAATTTAAACAAACCATGGATTGGACAGCAAATTATAAAAAATTACCCAAGAAAAAAAGAAACTGATAAGAGTGATGCCTCATATCGAGAATACCGGTCAGTTAATAACAAAATAGTGAGCCTGGCCAGATCGACAAGGATAAATTTTGTGAAAAATATTTTTTAAAAGGCTCCTAAGGAATTTTACAACTCCATCCGTCAGGAGATAACTTCAAAAATTTCTATGCCACCGTCACTTAGAAACGAAAACACACATCTAATTACTAACGATAAGAAAAATTTGCCAATCATTTTGCCAAACAATTTGAAAAATCGTATGTTCGGGAACCAGAAAATGTAACCATTCCTACACCAAGTGTTCCTCGAGTCTAAAATGTAATAGAGAACATAGAATTTACATCAGACAATTAAAAAGCGAAAACGATTAGCACATTCAAAGATGATACTGCTATGAGCCCTGATGAATTACCAGCTGAACAACTCAATAGGTGTTGCCCTAAAATATCTGCAACCTTGGCTCAAATTATGCAACTATCCTTCAAACAAAATGAACTCCTAGATGACTGGAAAGAAGCTATTATCACACCCATCTATCAAAAAGGTGACAAACTTGCTGCCGTTAACTATCGTCCAATCAGCCTTACCTGTATAGTACGCAAAGTGATGGAGAAGATTATAGCTAAAGAAATGAGGAAATTTTGGAGATGGAGAATGTTATAATCGAGTAACAACACGGATTTGTGCCAAAGAGATCCACAGTAACCAACATGCTTTGCTGCCTTGACAGATGGACTCAGAGCTAGAACAATCATGAACCTACAGATGTTATCCACTTGGATTATGAGAAGGCATTTGATCGAGTCCCTATAAAAATATTAATTTGTAAACTTGAACATTTTGGGATTCGTGGTGATCTCCTCAAATGGATAGAGAACTTCTTAACAGGAAAAACATTCGTGTTAAAATTAGAGAATGTTTTTCTGAACCACACAATGTCCTTAGCGGTGTACCACAAGGATCAGTGTTAGGACCTACTCTTTTTGGTATCTTCCTGATAGATCTTAAGCAAATTATACAGTCAGAAGTCTCCCTGATCACTGACGACACAAAAATTATGGGCAACCCATTAATTAAACATAACATCTTGCAAGACAATATTGACCGCATTATTGAATAGACTAAAGACTGGCTTGTAATACTCAAAGCTGATAAGTGTACTGTTTTACACATTGGCAATAAAAGCCCCAAGAATCTTTATACCATATAGGGCAAAGTAGTGGCTAGCGTGTCCTGTCAGAAGGATTTAGGCATTATTGTTACGCAGAACTTGAAGTGGGAAGAACACATTATTGGTATCACAAAAAGAGCAAATTCTTTACTATACATTATAAGGAAGGCGTTTTTCCACATTAACAAAGAACTTTTCCTAAAGGTCTACAAAATTTATGTTCGTCCCTTGCTAGAGTACGGATTTCAAATATGGAGTCCATATTTTCAAAAGGACATCAACCTTCTTGAAAAAGTACAGAGAAGAGCTACAAAAATGGTAACCTGCCTTCGAAACCTGGCTACGAGCAATGCTTAGCATCGCTAGGCCTAACCACATTAGAAGAGAGAAGAAAACGTGGAAATCTTATTGAAACATACCGGGTGTTAGGTACAACCTTCCGAATACTAAAGGGGCATGATCAGTCAACAACATGGAACAACTTTCAGTGAACAAATCTTTCAGGAAAGAAAAGAAAATTCCGCGTCTCCATACAAAATTGTAAACTTGATCCGGCAGTTTGTATGTAGACGCGGATTTTTTTTTTCGTTGACTGATCACGCTCCTGCAGTATTCGGATGGCTGTCACTAACACCCGGTATAAGATACTAACTGGTTGCAACAATGTGCCAAAGCTTGAAAAAATCTTTGTCATTAATGAAAACAAAAACCTGAGTGGACACACTATAACTTTCACACTATTCGAGTGCAAGAAATCCCCGGTACAATTTACGCATTCTTTTTTTTTCTTATAGTTCTTGTATGAGAAGTATACTACAATCATATATTATTGTAAACTAGGTTAAATAAACTTTACATAAATGTTTTTTGTGGTCGCAATATATAAGGTCTTCAAAAAATATGGCAGTTTATAAAAAAATTATGTATGTCACTTTTATTACTTTTCGTTAAAAATATTATTTCTTCAATGAAATTATACATTTTAAGCATCGAAAATGAATTTCTTGTGTTTGTTTTCCCTGAAAACAATACCACACAAGCCCTAGTAGCATTAACTGATCCGTAAAAAAATAATTATAATGGTGCGTAATTCGCCCCCTTCTATCCCCTCCCCCACGCACATGGGATGAATCTGATTTCCCTCCCAATCGTTAAATGATCGTCTATTGGCACCCTATCCATTGGTAGAAGACTTATGTTTTTTACAAGCAGCGCACAATAATGCCCTTATATCGACCTACGATCTTTAACTATAAGAGATGGGTCAAGTTGAATGGTCGCTGAGGCGATTTTTGTTTTAGTTCTATTTTATAAACGGGAACACTTACAAACTTGAAAATTGATATGTTTATAGTGCTTAAGCTATAAAATATCAACAAATAATAAAATTTTGTCAAGCGCGTGTCGGACTCAAAAAATCTAGCACATTAACTTACTGAAATTTCAACTAATACAATTATGATTATGTGGTGGTACGGAACCCTCTGTGCGCGAGTCCGACTCGCACTTGGCCGGTTTTTTTTTTGGTAAACCCTGTGTATCTCTTTTGCAAAAAAGTTCGTATAGAATAACCAGTCAGGTAGATAACCAATGCAGAATTACACGCAATGGGACCAATTATGTATGAGTGAATCACATGTTTACATTTTGGTAGTACTGGAACACCCCTTATATGAAATTGCTTATTGTTTATATGAGATGCTTGGTTTCATAAAAATCGTTTGAGCCAATACATACATACATAACATCACGCCTCTTTCCCGTTGGGGTAGGCAGAGACCAATATTTAGAAAATTTCAATTCTTCATTTTTTTGTATCACAGCTACCTTCAAAATGAGAGCCAGCAAGAAACCACTCAGGATCCTTCAATGAATTTGCATAAAATAAACCCTTAAATTTAAAATTTGGTGTCAATCGGACTATTGGTTTAGCCGCTAGCTAAGCCAAAGCGTGAAAGACAGACCGACAGACCGACCGACCGACGGACGGACATTTTTAGGGGACTTGCTTATGATGATGTATGAGTGATATAGAACACATTTTTGAGAAAATTTGAAAAACTTTATTTTCACGAATAAAATACCTTTCTCGCTCCGCTCGAAAGTAAAAGCATTGAACATTTACTCGTAAGTTAAATTAATAATTATTGTTTAAATTTCCAAACCTCGTCGTATACGATGCTATTATGTTGGCAGCATAACTGGCTTTGATTAGAGTCCTATAAACTGTAGATCCATTGAAAGCAAAATTATTATAGTAATACACAAACATTGGCATGATAAATGTTTCAACTCTGAACAAATGGTTCCTTTTTGGTTTCATTCTGTGACCTGTTGAATAAATATATCAGTCATAAAAATAAAGTTTAGTGTAGTGTAAATCGTGTTAACCTAAAGTATGTACACTCAGTGTATATGAGTGTAGGTACTCATCACTACACTCACCTACACTGTAATCTATTCAGTGAATACGATTCGGTTTAAAATTCACTGAAAACAAGATACGTTACAAACTACAATTTCGTACATTCTGAGCGCCAATTTTCTCTAAGCACTCGAACACGAGCACACGAATGTCACATTACTCGAGAAAATGATTTCAAGCACAATTTGAACCAACTTTGTCAGCGCTCTTAGCACTGGCAGCGTATAGTAAGCTTTTCTAAAGTGTGTCGGTTTTATGTCGATTTTGACCTTATACTCGTAGTGTAGGAAATTAAGCAGTTGACCACAACATAATTCTCTTAGGCAGATTTTATTTGACAGGATGATAAGGTATCATCAGTTCAATTAAAATTAAATAATTTTTTTTTTTTGTCATTTTTGTATGGAAAAATTAAAAGTTCCGATTTTTTTTTTTTTTTTATAGAAGGTTTGTCTCATATAGTGTAATTACCCCAGCAAAGTTTCATCGACTGAGGATTTAATGCGGGGTCTTCATACAACGATCCGCTTCATTTCCTAGACTATTAATGATTTCGTTACAAAAAGTACAAGTAAATCAGACTTCTGCAGATATGTTATATTTTTTTTACTACATCTTTTTTTTATGAGGAGTCAGAAGGTGTCTCACAAGGCTCGTTTGGCTGTTCATAGGGGTGTTTTGGTACCAACACTGATGTATGGCAGTGAAAGCTGGGTATGGCAGAAGAAGCATGAAAGTAGAATTAATGCAGTGGAAATGAGAGCGCTAAGGAATATGATTGGTATTAAATTGAGTGACAGGATTAGAAATAGTGTGATAAGAGAACGGTGTGGCGTAAAAGAAGACGTAATGACCAAAATCGAGAAAGGGATGCTGAGATGGTTTGGTCATGTAGAGAGGATGATTTTTTTTTTATAGAAGAGAGAGGCAGACGAGCAGGCGGGTCACCTGATGGTAAGTGATCAACGACGCCCATAGACACCAGCAACACCAGGGGGATCACAGTGCGCTGCCGGCCTTTAAGATATTTGTAGGCTCGTTTCTTGAAGACTGCCTTGTTGTACCCGTCCGGAAATACCTGCGCAGGAAGCTGATTCCACAGTGCGGTCGTACGTGGTAAGAAGTTTCTTGTAAAACGTACGGTGGAAGATCGCCAGTTATCTACGTGGTAAGGATGAAATGTTAACTTCTGGCGAGTGGTGCGGTGTTGAAATTCTGCAGCAGGTATTAGCTCGAACAATTCTTCAGAGCTTTCCCCATGATACCTGCGATAAAGGATGCATAGAGATGCAACATCTCTCCGCAGTGCTAGATGGTCAAGACGGCCGGTGAGGACATCGTCGCCAATGATTCGGCTCGCTCGACGTTGAACGCGGTCAAGAGGAAGAAGCTGATACTGAGGCGCCCCGGCCCAAAGTTGGTAACAACGTGAATGAACGAAGATTGACGAAAGAGATCTACCAGACGAGAGTGAATGGAAACGTTGGAAGGGGAAGGCCTAGGCGAACGTACCAGGACCAAATTCAGGACGTTCTGATTAAAGGCCAGGTTAAAGTACCCTAAACCGACGAGCATGTATGAAAGGATTGATGAAAGTACAGGAAGCAATAGAAGTATGTCAAGATCGTAGCAGGTGGAGGATTGTGGTCTCTGCCTACCCCAACTGGAAAGAGGCGTGATGTTATGTATGTATGTATCTTTTTTTTAAACTTGTGTCTTCATGTCATGGCAGTAGCTGATTCTCCTTATCGTGTCGACAGAAAATCCAATTAAATTTGTCGTGGTTACACATTGGCGATAGTCCTAGATGGCTGTAAAGGATGGCTGTAAAAGCTTACTCTTTGATTTCAATCACTCATCATCTTAGGCAACACATCGTGTCTCATCTCACTGTAGTCAGACTTGCTTATTTCTCCTGATGGCTCATATCAGACACACACTTTGATCTAATGTCCAGCACAAGTCAGCACCCAAGTAACTTGCTCGGCCGTCCACGTAGACAGACTCCAAATGGAAGCAGGGGAGGGGCGCGCACTCAAAGTCACACCACTCTGAATTCAGTTGCTATTCAAATAATTTCTCGTCATTACAAGAACCATACTCATGACCCGGAAGTTTACCCGACAAATTAATTTGGCCCAATGTTCAGCTTTAAGCAAGCATCTTGAGGTGGCTAGCATTAGTTCAGGTTTTTTTGCTTTAGGTCAATCAACAAGCCAGTGTGACGACACTCAGGGGGATGCTGGGCAGTATTAAGGGCGGGATATGCTCTACGGGAGTGAACCACTATCACCATCATCACCATGGACGAATAATAATAGGACTGACAATCCCCATACTAGAAAACGTAACCCGAAAAAGCATAAAACTTATTGAAACTAGATGGCGCTTTCAAATTATCTGGAAAGTAGGTAATTATGGTTTACCAAGTATTCTGCTAAAAATCATTCAAAATTTCAACATAGTTTCATTTCAATATAAAACAAGGCAAACAAATTTTATACTTTTTTTTTAGCAAATAACTCGATAAATCGTAGTAGCTTCTCAGACTATTTATTAGCGTCATCTTGTTTTATGCTTTTCTAGGTTACGATTTTTATATTATTCGTCCATGCTATCACGCAGTACTATTATGCAGATCGCACTTTTTACTAAGAATTTGACAACTTTTTAAACTTAATTTTTTGATAGGTTTGAATTTTACCCGCTCGGTCGAATAAATAGACATAATATCCCCAAAACAGAAACTATGGATTCAGACCACGAAATTAAATGGTACATATTGTTTCTTTTTCTTCATACAAGCAGCAAAGGCAAAACCGCGTTTCGTTGAAATATCCTATTACGATCTTATGTTTCTTGAAAATTTTTCGGGAGTTGACTATTTATACCCAAAAAAATACAGTACTTACAGTTGTTTGCTAAAACCGAAATGCCTAAATATAGGCTTGTTAGGATACGAAATATCGCAGGTGACTCGTCTTTTTCACCGTATACCCAAGGAGTGTTGATGTATTTCATATTACAAAACATAAATCTGAAAAAAAAAACCGGTCAAGTGCGAGTCGGACTCGTGCGCCGAGGGTTCCGATATACTTATTGTATTTTTTGGAGGAAATAAAGTCCATTTTTAGGACCGCAAAACTAAATTTGTTTGTATAAGTTATTTGCAGATTTCTATAAAAATGTGCAACTTAGAAAGATCGTTTTATTTTTGCTTTAATTTTGACATTAACTTCTATCTACTGTAATTAATTCAGATTTTTCTTTTCACAAACTTCGGAGATAAGGGGGGGGGAATGGTATTTTTTTTTTGACATTTTTCATCATAACTTGAAAAGTAAGAGTTGTAAAATAATACAAAAATATATTTCAAAATGTACAAGTAAAGCCCTTTCATATGATACCCCACTCGACCTAGTAACCACAATTTAAAATTTGGCCCCCCCTATTTTGGCCACCTTTACATTAATAATCATATTTTTTTCAAAATTCTTTCATGTGCAATTAAGTTGGACAACTATATTCTAAAAACATTCCAATTTTCAGGTCGATAGCATGAGTGGTTGCTGAGATATAGATGTGTGACAGACGAATTATGCTCTTTACGTCGACTGGCTCCTTTCGTAGAGTTTCTTTACGTCGAGTGGTGTTTCGTCGAATCCCTATCGTCAAGTCCTCAACGCCGAGTATAGTCATACACATTAAAAATCACTATTCAAAATGAGGAAAATACCTCGAAGGTAAAGGCACTCTCCTCCAGGGGGAATCTATAGCCCGATAAATACAAGGAGGTGAGGGCACATGGTAGACAGACGGACAAACAGACAAAGTCGCACCATATAAGTTCCTTTTTTTACCATTTTGGTATGGTATAATATTGATATTTGTTCTTCATTTTTTATGTAGTTTGGTATACTATTATTATAAATCTGGATCGTCATTGAATGGGGGCCCTATATAAGCTTAGAGTTGTGGAAGGTAGTTTAAGCTGGTTCAAGTTCCTGTTATGCCTTTTTACCTCTTTTTTTGGGGAATAAAGTTGTTTATTTTTACGGACAAATTTACAGCATTCAAAAATATAAATTGATGTTACAGTTAAGATGTTATACTTTATGAAATATGGCTTACATGAGTCAATTTGTTTTATATTTGACAGAATTCGAATACATTTTTTTTGGAGTATAAATATATCATTTATTATTGGGCTGTTGCCCCACAGTATAATTCCATATGTGAGTCTGGAATGTATGAATGCGTAGTATACAGACATAGCGGTTTGGAAGTCTGTTGTTTTTTTTAATTTGAATTAAGGCATACATTGATGACGAAAGGTTTTTAATTAGTTGATTAATATGGGGCTTCCAGTTAAGGTGTGTATCGATTTTTACTCCTAGTAATGAAGCACTATTGTCTGAAATTAATTTATTATCGTTAAAACTATATTTGAGGTTCAGAGGTTGTTTTTGAAATGGTCTAAATTCTACAATTTTGGATTTCATGAAGTTTAATTCCAAGTTGTGAGCAGTCAGCCAATTCTGAATTGAATTCAACGTTAAATTTATTTTGTTTTTTATTTCATGTGTATTTGTGCCAGAGAAAAGTATAGATAAATCGTCGGCAAACAGTGTGCAATGTTCATTAAGGATTTGGGGCAGGTCGTTGATATAGATCAAAAACAGCAAACATCCAAGAACTGTTCCTTGAGGAATTGAGTTTTGAGTGTTTACTATTTCTCATCGAACGCTCTCTATTCTTCTCGAGGTGAAATTGATACTTTCAACCTCTACATACTGACGGCGGTTAGTGAGGTAGGAAGTCAGCCATTTATACGCTATTCCCCTTATCCCAGAGCTGTAGAGCTTTTCCAGAAGGATATCGTACTGAACGCGGTCATAGGCCTTGCTCATATCGAGCAGGAGGCCTACAGCATATTGTCTACAGTTAAGCGTGTCTAAAATTTTTTGAATGTAATTGTAAACTGCCTGTATCGTAGACCGGTTCTTTCTAAAGCCGTATTTGTTACAATTAAGGATGTTAAATTTTTCAAAAAAGTTGTATAATCTTTTGCACATGACGGATTCAAATATTTTAGATGATGTGGGGAGTAATGCGATAGGACGGTAATTGTTACAGTTATTTTTTTCACCTTTTTTATGGACTGGTTTTACAATAGATGTTTTTAAAGCTTCTGGAAAGGTACCTTCTGAAAACGACTGATTGATCAAGATAGTGTAAGGGTAAGTTAGGATTTCAGCACATTTTTTTATTAAAATAGGGGGGACTTCATCGATACCGAAACTTGTTTTATTTTTTAATTTATGTATTGTGGAATATATTTCTTGGGGCTCTACCGGTTGCAAATATATGGAATTTTCAACGTAAGTTTTGGTTTTAGCTAATTTTGGGGTAGTTTTTGACAATGTTTTCCTGTTTCCTATTTGAGCAAAATATGTATTAAAGTAATTTGCAACTTCTATAGAATTTGTTATTTTGTTATCGTCAATTTTTAATTCAATATTTTGCGTTCTTCTAATATTTTGTTTATTATTTGTCTCTTGATTTATTATTTGCCACATAGTTTTCATTTTATTATTAGATTTATTAAATTTATTTATATTTTTATTTCTTTTAGCTTTATGAACTAATCTTTTCAGTATCTTTTCATATGATTTATAGTTTTTTTGTAATATTTCATTATTGGTAGTAGATATAAATATTTTTTCTAGTCTTTTATTTCTACAGGATATTTTGATGCCTTTTGTTAGCCACGTGAGTTTTTGTTTTTGATGGACCTTCAATAATTTTACCGGTATACATTTTTCTAAGGTTATTTTTATGACAGTTTGAAAAGCAGTGTAGTTTTCGTTTACTGATTTTCCAGGTTTTAGGATTTCTAACCAATTTATTTCAATCAGTGCATTTTTGAATTTCTCCATATTAATTTCACTAAATAATCTTTTTTTAACTACTAGATATTTTAAGTTTAATGAAGTCGTTTCCAATTTTAATTCAACTAATACTCCTCTATGATCTGAGAAACCAAATTCATCGACTTTAATCTCAATTTCTAGGTTTTTAAGATTAGTAAATACTAGATCAAGACATGTTGAACTGGTTTCTGTTACTCGCGTAGGTTTTTTCACAACTTGTTTAAAATTGTGTATCCTCATGTCCTTGTGTGTACTTAGTCGTTATTTAAGCGTTTTAAAGGTCTCTTCGCACTCTGCATCCCAAGCAAACGTCTTTTTTTCTTCCGTTAGTCGATGCAATGGTTTACCAATATCTGCGAAGCCTTTTACAAAACGCCGATAATAGTAGCATAATCCAAGGAAGGCTCTGACTTTTGTTTTGTCCTTAGGCGTCGGCCATTCCCTCACAGCTGAAGTTTTCGCAGGATTGGTCTCAATTCCTCTTTTAGAAATTACATGTCCAAGATAGTTTAATTGTCGTTTAAAGAAAGAACATTTCTTAGGACTTAACTTGAGGCACCACGTAATCTGTCAAAAACTTTCTGTAGTTTATTCACATGATCATCAAAATCTTGTCCAACAATGATGATGTCGTCCAGATAGACCAAACACGTTTCACCAAGCAGTCCAGCTAAAACTCGTTCCATCAACCTCTCAAATGTTGCTGGAGCATTGCACAAACCAAAAGGCATTACTTTAACCTGCCATGATCCCTTCCCAGTAAAACACGCAGTTATCTTTTTAACTTTTGGATCAATGTCAACTTGCTAGTATCCACTTTTCAGATCTAGAGTTAAAAACCACTTCATTCCATGTAAAGTTTCCAACGTGTCATCAATTCTCGGTAGTGGATAGCTGTCTTTCTTTGTGACATCATTGAGTCGCCGGTAATCAACACAGAATCTCGTCAAACCAACTAATTGACAAACAAACATGTTTTATTTATTAATGTTGTAGGAAATTTAACTTTTTACAAAAAATGTGCCATATTTTGCTGTAGAACATAAGAAAAAGAAAGTTATTATGGAACAACCGGAGGAATGTCGTAAATTTTGCAGTTTCCCTCCCCCTTCTCTTTTCGCACAGAGTCCTCGAGGTCCAAAATTTTTTGAAATGTTTATTAACCATCTTTGAACAATAACTCAAAGTCTCATTAACTTCAGACATTTTTCTATCTGATTTTACCTGTCGACCTCACTATGGTAAAAATATAATAAAATGAGAAATTGGCCCACGACAAGATCGCAAAGGCCAACACAGGTATTTGTGTTACACTGTCCACCTGTCCACCTATCTATCCATTAGTCCGATTGTTCGTCCATCCATCCATCTATCCATCTGTCCGTCTATCCAACCGTCCATCCTTATCTATCCTTTTTATCCCTATTTATCCCTTCCTATCCTTATAGTATATCCCATTTTATCCCTCTCTATCTCTTTCTATTCTTATATATCCTTATCTATCCTAATCTATCCTAATCGATTGGCCACTTGTGACATAAAAATAGTTAAATAATCCATTCCTATTTATCCTTATCTGTCCCTATCTTTGCCTATCTATCCCTATTTATCTATATTTTGTTGTTACTTTATCTCTTAACCTACATTTTTATACATCTCACTTCTAAACAGTCGGACTTTCTTACAAACTTTCAACCCTTCCTTTTTTTTTTCCTGGGGAATGAGGTCCTAAAACTGTTGAAAAATTTGTAACGTTATTACTCATTCAAATTAATAAACTTAGTGACTTTTACTTCAAAAAAGATTTACAAAAATTTTATCCTCCTTTTCACCTTAAGGTTTAAAAATTCAATAATAGTGTTCGTACGTTGCGTAAGATTTAAACCCTAATGTCTTGATGAAAAAAACTGGCCAAGTGCAAGTCGGACTCGCGCACCGTTGGTGCCGTACAAACTTGTAGATAAATTAGTAAAAGTTATGTTATTTTTATTGCAATTTTTTTTATTATGTGATATAAATAAAAATTTAAGGTTTTCGGAATTTCCCCTTTATGTGTGCTATAAAACGTTGCTTCATGCCAAAATTTTATTATCACTTATCTCTTACTCTACGAGGAAAAATGTCGTAAGTTTAATTTTTTTTTAAATATTTTTATTAAATGATGTAACTAAAAATTTATGCTTTTCGCAATTTTTCCTTTATCTGTGCTATAATATTAAGCCGTTGCTTTGTAACAAACCAGATTCTGAGTTCACGGGAAGTACCCTGTAGGTTTTAATTCCCTTGCGAGTGTCGAAAAACGCCAAAGTTTGCGGAATAAACGGCTGTAGACAGACAGACAGACGGACAACAAAGTGATCCTATAAGGGTTCCGTTTTTTTTTCTTTTGAGGTACGTAACCCTAGAAATTAAGTGGTTTTTACTTTGAAAATGAAGGACTTTCAACTTATTCCCCTTTTTCATCCCTTCGGGAGTGGAGTTTTCTAAAACGCTGAGAAAAATATAAATTAATTTTCAACCGTCCGCCTAAAAACAAAGTTTGAAGATCCTTACATCGAACGAAACTGACGGACTTTCATACAAACTTTCATCTCCAATTTTACCCCCGTAGGGGTGGAATGTCCAAAATGTTTCCCTAGTGGTTACTTTCATTTTACATATAAGGTGAAAAAATTCAAATTTCTAGGTTCAGCGGTAAATTTTCATTCAAATTTTCAACCAGTAGGTACTCCTTTGGGGATGAATCTGTCAAAGCTCGCTTACGTTATTTAAGGATCGTCTTTGCAAAATTTTAAGTTTCTATGCCAAAGGGTTTGGGCTATACATATATCAAGTTGTGGTGCCGCCTCTAGCATATCTCGTATAAGTCGCAATGCGCGCGGTAGAGGAGACTCGCAATGCGCGCGGTAGAGGATACTCGCGGTGCGCCACCGTGCGCGTAGTGGGCAGCGCCACTAGGTGGTGAGCTCGACCTCTGAGATAGTTTTCGGGGACGAACAATCGGAATACCTGCGGTACCAATTCTGGACAGCTAGATTCACCACGAAGGATACAACAAACTGTGATCATAAGCTGATGGATACGTCTTGTTTCCAGCGATCTGAAGCCAAGGACTCTCAATAAAAATTTTGTCGGGTATAAAAACGGATAATAACCCAATTTCTTTTTGTATAGAAATCTGAGAAACGCTTTTTGAACTTTTTCAAGTGAAAGGTTATAAACACTTTCATGGGGGCCCCAGATAATTGACGCCGTCTCAATCTTACTTCGCACTAAACTTACGTATAATAATTCGATAGCCGTACAGTCATCAAAAACTCTGGCGTTTCTAATAACAAACCCCAATCTCTTAAAACACTCTGCTGCAAGGGTTTCCATGTGAGCATTGAACGTGAGTTTGGCATCAAAAAGTACTCCAAGGTCTTTGACCGAGTTAACACGACAGATGTTTTCAGTGCCCAAAAAGTAAGCAGCATGCGTAGGATGTAAAGCCCTAGTAAACGACATAATGCCACACTTGGATGGATTAAATTGAAGCTTGTTGTTTATGCTCCATCGGTAAACTGCATCTATATCTGCCTAAAGCAGATTACAATCATCCAAATCCCGCACTACATGGACGAGCTTTAAATCATCTGCGTATAGTAGACAAGACGCATGGCTTAGTACTGTGTCCAAATCATTAATCATCAGATTCAAAAGAAGGGGTCCAAGGATGGAGCCCTGACTGACCCCCGATCGGGTATGGTAAGATTTTGATACAAAGCATCCATGACGAACGAATTGATAACGGTTTCGTAAATAATCAGCAAAAAAAATTAATAGTGATGGAGTAAATCCAAAGGAACATAGTTTATTTAAAAGTATATCGTTATCAATTCGATCGAAAGCCTTGTTAATTGTTAATACACCTTTAACAACTAACTGGTTTAAGATTGTAGAATATCACGATGGTAGATGTGTGCGGAACCCTTAGGGTGCGAGTCCGACTTGCACTTGGCTGATTTTTTAAATGTAATTTAAAGTCTTTTGTGCCATCTTGATTATTGTTATTATGTTTAGGTATAAGATTCTAAAATTAAAGTGACATTAAACTTGACAAACAGTTCTTGTCTATTGGTGTTTTTTTAACTTTGTGCGAAATATGTTGTTTAGTATGTGATTTACTCACTTGAAGCAATAGAAGTCATAGAGAATGAATGCTAAAAACCACACACCAACCGCATACGCAAGAAGGTTAATTAGCATGTTTAAATATAATCTGTTGTTTTCCAAACTTTTCAAGCTTCGTAAGAAGTGAAATACCTACAAAAGAAAATATTCTACAGTATCTACTTATATCCTTTACCATTAAATGAGCAATATATATGTCGTGATTAGACATGGGCGATAGTCCTAGATAGCTGTAAAGGCTTACTCTTCGATCACAATTCCTTATCATCTTAGCCAACACATAGCGTCTCATCTCACTGTAGTCAGACTTGCGTATTTCTCCTGATGGCTCATATCAGACACACAGTTTGATCTAATGTCTAGCACAAGTCAGGACCCAAGTAACTTGCTCGGCTGCCGCACGTAGACTGATCCAAAAATGGAAGCAGGGAAGGGGTGCGCTGTGGGGGCGCGCACTCCCAGTCACACCACTCAGAAGTCAGTCGCTATTCAAATAATTTCTCGTCATTACAAGAACCGTACTCATGACCCGGAAGACCAAATTAAAATGAATATTTTAGCCGCAAAGCACAAAAATAAAGACTTCAAAGGATTTTGGCAGCAAACAAAAAAGCTAAGCCCAAAACCTAGCGTCCCGGTAAATGTTAATGGCATCAGCGAACCTAAGGACATAGAGAATATGTTCAGGAGTCACTCTCAGGTGGAATCACCGCTATAAAGTGTTCCGAGTGAGGATGAGAGGGCCGTGGTGTCTGTAGTGTCGGATCGTGTAACAGCCAAACAAGTTACTGCAATAATTAAAGGCATAAAACGAGGTAATTTACCCAGACACGACGGCCTCAGCATCGAACACCTTCTGTATGCGGGGCCACACCTCCCGAGGGTTTTAGGCTCGGAGCAGAGAAGGGGAGAGGAGATGCCCCTACGAAGTTTTTGTACGACACGAAGCGTGACAGTGCGCGGGGTTGAAGATCAAGTCACGGGTTGGCGGGTCATAACTAGACTCCACCTACTTATTTAAAATCCATCTAGTGGCAAATAGTGAAACTACAAGCACTTTTTGTCCTTACGCACTTTTTGGTGGTACTGCTATACTCTACTAGGTGGCATAAAAGACACTATTCTACAAAAATGAATTATTTATACAGGGTGTTAATTTAATTGCGTGCCATAGCTCGCAGGTTCAGTATCAGTATCTGAACGACTTTCCCAAAGAAACATAGTTCGATAAAAGACATAAATTTTGGACTTCCCATACAATTGTGTTGGTCACTCATTAGGTATGGAAAGTCCAAAATTATTTTTTGTTTTTCGACCTATGTTCCTTGGAAAAAGTTGTTCAGTTACGTAAACTGATCTTGGTCCAGAGCTATAGCACGCAATTAAATTAAAACCTGTATAGACTAAGAGCGGGCAATCGGTAACCTTTCCTCGTTGCTTATGAAAATAGCGACCAATCTATACGTATCATAAAAATCGTGAACTCGGTGAATCTGTACCTACATTGAAAATTTTTGCGAAAATATGATATAGGGGGTCTCAAAATAGGTAACCCATCCAGGTATTTTTTTGGATTCTGGTCTGTTTGTCTGTTTTTTTGTTCGTCAATCGCTCGCAAACTACTGAACCGATTCAAATGGTGTTTTAGACGATGTGTTAGGTTTATTTCCGTGTAATATATGTGTAATAGTTGTTTGGCTATGTTTCATTGCAATCGGTTCACTCAAACACAAGATATTTTAAAGTAATGTTTCAAACTGCTGACCGTGATTTACTTCCAAACTACTGAACTGATTCAAACAGCATTTTCAGTTATGTATTGGGATTATTTTCTTACAACATATAAGCTTTGTTTCATTGCAATCGGTTCACTTAAACAGAAGGTATGCGGGTACAAAATTTCAAACGGCGAATACATTATTGATAATGCCGTTTAAATCGGTTAATTTGTTTGTGTATAATGTAAAAAGCTAGTCTAAGGTAAAGTTAAATTAAATTAAGAATACAGGGTTGATAGCTGGATTGATGTCTTTTATACATTCAGAAAAAATATTTTTTTTACCACATAGAACACTACTAAATAAGTGTAGTGTGTTTTTAGATGTATCTTACGATATGTGTGGATAAGTTTTGACTTTTAGTTTTACTGAACCAATTTTGATGAAAATTATGTTTGCAACATACAAAAATACTCATGAAACTTAGTCCATTAAGAAGCCATTCCTACTATGAGAAGTAGGTATGTTTTTCACGATTTTGTTTGCGATGAGGTAGGGTTGCTGACTTCCCGCTCTCTATCTACTGGGTGTTTATTGCCAAAGCTTAGGAGATGGTTCGGTAACGATAAAGGAACACAAAAAAAAATATTTAAAAAAATTCTATTTAAAAAAAAACTAATGCGATTAAGAGAGCACTACTTATCGCAATCATCTTGAGTAATGTATTTATTTTATGTATTATTATGTATCATTATATAGTATGTCTATGTATTATTTTTATGTATTTTATAAGTAAGTTTATAATTTTATATATGCCTTAATATTAATACTGTTATTAGGAATATAAGTATATTCGTGTGTAGTTTAAGTAGGTTTATCCCTATTATATATTACACTGTATTTTGAAATTAATTTTAATTTAAAAATGTATTTTAAAATTTTTTATCACGAATATTAATGCACATTCCTGTGCCCGCTTTAATGACACTCTTCCACACCTAATAGGTTGGCTGGAAGAGATCTCTTAAAGAGATAAGCTCGCCTTTGTAAACAATTTTCATTTAAAAACTGTATTTTATTTGTGTGCAATAAAGAATATATAAATCTCCTTGACTAACTAAAACTTGAAACTAAACTAACGCAAAAAAAAAAACTGTTTCAGTTATGTATGTGCCTACCTTATCCACTGATACTTGCGCGCTGGTTTGATGATCTGGGTCATTGTGCTCCGCGTTAGTTAATAATAATAATAATAAATTAATAAAAAAAAAATTTTATTCATTCTACACTTGTTTTTCAACAAAAGCACAATAAATGAATTTATACATTTGCAAATAGTAAAACTCTGCCACCTGCCTAGTTTAGTTTCAATGGAGTTTAAATTTTTTTTAAGTAGGTTTTTTTCTCATATCTTATTGTATTCCTTTATCGATACTGAACATCCACTAAGCTATGGCACGTTATTAAATTAAGACCCTATATACTACTTACTTGCTGAAATCTGGAAGACGGTTCTTGAACAAGAGTTTGTCCACTGCATACTAGGTGGCGCTACTACAAACAACATAACTAAAAACAACAAATACTTCTCCAAATAAATAAAATATTCACGATATTCACGTAATTTTTATTTAATAATCAATCAAACTATTGTCAAAGCTAAAGCCAGAAATGTAAATTGAGTCAAAAGTTGAAGTTGTGTGAGGAAGTAAAAGAAGGTGTGAATTTCGATCGTCTACAAATATTCCCAAAACCATCTAGCGACATAAAGCAGAACTAATGTTACGGCCACATGCCTACAGTACATCGATAGCAAATTTTATTGAAAAATCTTTTTTACAAGTAAAAAGACACTTTAAATGCAGTTTCTTTTTGCCTTTCTGACGAATTTAAACACAAAGGCACACAACACTTCATAGTGGGAGTTGTTTTTCCAACTATTTAATTTTTTTTTTGCAGAGCGTGTTTCGATGCGATCACTGGTAAGTTCAAAGAGGAAATGGCGTATGCCCCGCCCCCTTTCGTGACGTCATAGCTCAATTGATTGAATCACGGCTCGACTGATATCAACATCTCCTCTACCCTTCTCTGCTCCGTGGTTTAAGGGCTGCTATTCACTTTATGTACTAGACACTCTTATCTACCTAAAGAGCTAATGAAGACGGTGGTAGTGCCTATCGTCAAAAACAAAATGGGAGATACATCCAATAAGTGCAACTACCACCCGATATCTCTCAAGCAGACCGTCAGGTACTATACCGACAGGCACACGCCAATATATGCAGCCTTCCTTGATCTCTCCAAGGCATTTGACTTGGTTAGGTATGATATTCTGTGGCGTAAATTAAGAGACACTGGTGTGCCGGGTGAGTTATTCAATATTTTTAAGTATTGGTATTACCAACAAACTAGCCAGGTCAAGTGGCTTGGTGAGCTATCGGATGAGTATGTAGTCGTTGGAGTGTGGAGTGAGACAGAGGGGGTTAACTTCTCCTTGACTCTTCTACCTATACATGAACGAGCTGATTGTTGGGCTGAGCGACACAAGAGTCGGCTGCTCCATTGATGGTCACTGCATAAATAGTATTAGCTATGCTGACGATATGGTGTTGCTGAGCCCATCAATCGCTGCGCTCAGAGAGTTAGTGGGTGTATGCGAGGAATACGTGGCAACACACGGCCTCCTGTATAATGTAGAAAAAAGTGAGCTCTTGATCTTTCAAGCTAGGGGTCGTAGGCTGGGGAATACCTGTGATGTTAAGCGGAGTCTCACTTGGCAGGGTGACAGAATTTAGGTACCTTGGTCACGTGGTCACTGGGACTTGAAAGACGATGACTCGCTCTATTTGCATTGTATTCTGCATGACATTCAATAAGTATTCTGTAAAGAATCTACATTGAATAAAATTATCTGAATCTGAATCTGATGGTGACATCGAGAGGGAAAGAGGGCGATGGCACTCCGCTGTAACATGTTGGCCCGCAGATTTGTACACGTGCAATCTTTGGGTCAACAATACGCAGTAGGCTATCAACGCTCTCCGAGTACAGTACAATAATGCAATCAGGGTGCTGGTGGGGCTCCCACGCTACTGTAGTGCATCGGAAATCTTTGTGCACGCGATGGATTTCACACCGTGCTGCGACGCCGCATCGCCTCGCTGTTGCACAGAGTGCGTGGGAGCGCCAACACCATCCTAAATGTCCTCAATGACAAGCGTGATTGCCCTCTACTAGTGCACTGGGTTAGAGTTCACGCTCATGTGCCCGGCGCCCTAGGGGATAGGTATTTAAATTTATATTTAAATTAAAATAGTAAATTGATATAATTTAAGTAATATGAATATAATTTAAATATAAAGGATGGAAGTATTATAAAAGGTGAAGAATGTGTGCTGAGGAGGTGGAAGGAATATTTTGAAAATCTGTTTGAGAGAGAAAAAGCAGCCAGCGTACCGAGGTCTTCTGTGGAAATGAATTTATTCATTCATTTCATTTATTCATTTATTTATTCATACAGTTTACATTAACAGTCTTAAAAACTAAACATGTAAGCCATAGTCAATTTCTATATTATATACTAAGAAGAGGCGTCATAAGCGTTAAAGACGGTCACTGTCCGGTATCACTGGATGCGGTATTTCAACCAGTAAGCTTCGGACAGTGATCATCTCCAGGTAGCAGCCGGCGGCTGTAAGAAACTTCGTCTCAGGTGCACTGAATAGATCAACCTTACTCACGAGAGCAAGGCTGTCTATGAGTGCTAGGCTTTCGTAGAATGGGGTGTGCTCAAGCATTCTCGTCCGAGGAATATTTGTTACAAATAAGGGGTGACGGCGCGGCCGTAGGGAGTATCTTTGAGGTGGAGGGACATAAAATGGTATTTGCGCCAGGAGTAAGGGGTTGCTGGTCTTACCATTGAGTAGGTAGTAAAAGTATTTGATAAGCGCTAGTTTTCGCCTAACTTTCAGTGCTCTATAGGAGACCATACCCTGGACAAAAAGTGTCGGGTACATACCAGGCCACTCAGAAAGTATTGCGAAAAATAGTTTTTATATATGGGAGACTGGCCGGTCAGAATCTTTTTCGAAAATATGATTACTTGTAAGTAAAAATATGTGTGTTCCATTTTCAAAATTTCCCTCCACATTTTTTGCGAGCCAATTCAAAGTATCGTGTCTTACTGAAAAATGGATCTGCGCCGGGAACATTTTAGAGCTATGATTTTTTACGATTTCAAGTGTCGCCTGAAACCGGATGAATCGTTCGATAGACTTCAAATGGCATTTATGGATGAAGGCCCCTCCAAGGCAACCGTGTATCGTTGGTATAACGAATTTAGGCGCGGTCGACCAACCTTGGGGGATGAAGAAAGAAGCGGTCGCCCTTTGACGGCTATTACGGAAGAAAACGTGCTAGCAGTGAAAAATTTAATCCAAGATAATAGGCGAATTACATATCAGGAGATTCAGCACATATTAAAGATTGGATCGGGAAGCGTTCACGAGATTCTACACGGGCATCTTCGCGTGAGGAGGATAGTATCGCGCTGGGTGCCGCACTACCTCACCGACGCTCAGAAGCAGGCCCGGGTGGAATGGTGCCGTGATATGCTGAACAAATTTGAAGCAGGCTCGTCTCGGCGTGTTTACGACATCGTAACAGGTGATGAGTCCTGGATTTATCAATACGATCCAGAAACCAAGCGCCAGTCGACAGTTTGGGTGTTTCAAAATGAACCAACGCCTACCAAAGTGAAGCGATCTCGAAGCGGGGGGAAGATTTTGATCGCCAGCTTTTTTAATTTGACTGGCCACTTGGCCTCAATTCCCTTACGAGATCAAAGAAGCATCAACGCCGAATGGTATACTACCAAATGTTTACCAGAAGTTTTTTCTGTTGTGAGCAACAAGCGACCAAACACAGGGCTCCGCGGACTACTGCTCCACCACGACAATGAGCCTGCACACACCGCGCTCAAAACGAGGGACTTCCTGGACAGCACACCAGTCAAACTCCTGGGTCACCCTCCTTACAGCCCTGATCTAGCACCGTGTGACTTCTTTTTATTTCCAAAAATAAAAAATCAGCTCAAGGGGATACAATTTTCGTCGCCGGAAGATGCGCTGGCTGCGTTCGAGCAGGCTGTAAACGAGGTGTCTACGGCGGACTGGAAAAAGTGTTTTGAAAACTGGTTCAGACGCATGAATCTTTGTATAGAGGCTGGTGGAGAGTACTTTGAAAAGATTTAATAAAAATATATGTACCTGTAGAACAATTTTTTTTAGTGTCGCAAATATTTCTGAGTGTCCCACGTATATGGATAAAATCCGTAGAGTTTTTTGTATAGGAATCGCAAAAACGACTTCTGTACCCTTTCTAGCATATCAGTGTACAGATTGTTATGAGGGTTCCATACAATCGAATTACTCTCTAGCTTACTGCGGACAAAAGCGTTATATAGAATTGATATTGGCTCACGATGGCAGAAGAATTTGGACTGACGTTTAATGAAACCTAGACATTTACTAGCAGCGCAGCAGACATCGATAATATGGTCATTAAATTTAAGTTGTGGATCGAATCTTACACCTAGATCGCGCATCGACTGTACACGATTTAATGGAAGGGCACCCAGATGGTATGAGTGTATTGTGGGGTTGATACAGGAATAAGACATCACCGAACATTTGTTGACATTCAATTCTAGGTTGTTATTTATGCTCCATGCGAGGACGTTGTCTATATCTACCTGAAGACGGGCAAAATCGTCACTGCACTTGACAGGCAGAGCCAACTTGACATCATCTGTGAATAAAAGGCACACTGCGGACTCAACTGATGTTGGCAGATCGTTGATGAGCAAGAGGAATAGAAGCGGTCCTAGGCTGCTTCCTTGGCCTATACCTGAGCTAACTTTGTATGGGGCAGATCTGAAGTTCTCGTAGTCGACATATTGGGTTCTGTCCGCAAAGTATGAGCAAAAAAAGTCCAGCAATGGCAATGAGAATCCTGCAAGTGCCATTTTTACCAGCAGTTGATCATTATTAACTCGGTCAAAGGCCTTTCGGAAATCAAAATAGGCAACATCGACCTGAGTTTTCTGATCCAGATTAGAGCCATATAATGTTGTGATATTCAAAAGATTGGAGGCAGTCGAACTCTGTGGGAGGAAACCATGTTGCTCGTCGCAAAAATATCCTCGTAACTGCTTAGTTATTGCAGTGTGGAGTACAGACTCGAATACCTTTGCGAAAACTGACAGAACAGCAATAGGTCTATAGTTATGGATGTCACTTTTCGAGCCACTTTTGTGAATAGGTATCACCTTGGAGGATTTCCATTGTAGAGGGTATGATTTAGTCTTAATACATAGATTAAATATGTGACAGAGTGGTTGTACAAACACACCATAACTCTCCCATACATCAATTTAATTTCCGGTGTTCCAAGTCGATTCTGTAAAAAAAAATATCCATACAAAAAATTGATGACATCATAACTCTCCCATACATCAATTTAATTTCCGGCGCTCCAAGTCATATTGGTCTAATAGGATTAGGAAACAAGTGTACCAAATTACACAAGCCGTAACGCCAAATAATCCCGACTTTCTACACGATGATCCTATTAGACTATAAGCACAGATTGACATTATGAAGATGTTAACCTACAATTTTTGAACGCATTCTTGAGGATTAACGATATGAGAGTAGATAAAAATTTATAAAATACCATAGTTTGTACAAACCAATAAAATTTCAGATGACAATATTTTCTTTTCACACTTTTTAGAGCAAAATTTGCCAGTAGCAGGGTCCTAGTTTTTGAAAAAAAAAATTGTGTTTTGCTTTTTGTCCTGTTTCGTAATTTTATATATTTTTGTTACGTAGTTAATCTTACTTGTGGTAGTTTTAAAAGTTTATTTGAGCCTGCAAGTTGTCCATCGCCAACAAACTCGAACAAAGGCATAACACTGACCACATCCAGTACAAACCAAATAGTCTGCATTTGCTGTGACGACGACTGGGTGAAAGATATCGGTATTCCTGAAAAAGCAGATGATTTAGGACTTGATATTTATCGAGGATTAAAAAAAATCATATCATACCTTCTTCTATTTTAGCTCCGGTCGACAAATGGACAATAAAATCCACCACAAAAAGACCAGTCACAAAATGATTGAAAAATATAAATTTTCTGGGCAATGTCTCCTTCTTCATGAACACATAATAGAAAGGATGAGTCTGAAAATATTAGAAGGTAGTTGAATTAAAAATAAGTAGGTGTTATAGCTTTGAACAATAAAAATTGTTCTGCGACTATGCATTTGACTGCTCGCAGTGACATAACATAGAGCTACTCTTTATAGTTATATCTGTAGTTATAATAATATGATTCCGTGCTTCGGAAGGCACGTTAGCGGTTGGTCCCAACTATTGTATGTAGCTTTGGCGTCTCAAAAACTCTGACACCAAGGTCGGTGAGATCGGTGAGGTCGGTGATCGATCTTGCAGCCTGCACGATATGATGATGATGATGCTAGTAACTATCACTGTACTGTGTAGGTATAACTGGGACCGTCTAGGTACATAATTATTATTATTACACATAAGGATAAATTGTAAGAATGCACTCATTGCACGGCATTTGTTTCGCATTTCCACAATGATCTTGAGAAATCTCATCGCTTGTCTACTCGTAACAAAGACGGGAAAATGCCAAACATTATGCATGGGTGGTCCAATTTTGGCACAGTTGTAGAAGAAAGTGTCCTGACCAATTAACTACTGGACGGTAAGGGTAGAGGCTTTGGAGGCATATATTCACTCTTTGGGTACGGAACCCTAAAACTTACGTAAAAATTTATCTAATCGAGTGCAGGTAGAACGAACAATGTCATACAACAAAAAATCCTAAATTATTTTGGAAGTATTCCAAAGATCTAAAAAAATCCGGTTCTATTCCAAAACAAATGCAAAATGGTTCCGTTGTTGTCACGGACACTATGGAAATATGTACACATTTCCTTGATTATTTTTAATCCGTCTACCGTCCGAGTTCTACAGCTACAGCTTCATATGTCCGTGAGATCAACCCGTCATCTTCGCAAAGCAAAATTATCCTAACTGAAAGGCGTCAACGTTAACAAAATTCCCAGAAACATCCCGCCTCTCTTTAATCAAGATGTGCGCGAAAGAATTGTCACGTCCGCTTTCTATGATCTTTAATAAATCACTAACTGAAGGCGTTAGCTAAAGAATTTTGGGACTCGTTGCTTGCATGTTGTAGAGAGCCAGGTGAAATGTATGGTTGGAGCACTTTGCGCCACTACTACAATTCGAACGCATCTATCCTACCTGAAGTTTGAGCTTTTAATATCCAACTCTAGTGCACTGGGCTCTAATTGTGAGAAAAACTGTTTCTCAGTAAACTAGACTGGCAGGGACGGGTCCTTCCATTGGCCTGTTCGAATCACCTGATGCAGTGCTCCTGGGTATTTTAGTGAAGAAATATCAACCAGTGCAGAATTAATACAAAGATTCCAACCAACATGTCATGAAGCAGAAGATGCAAATCACATGTACAGAAGTCAGAAGACTGGCTCGCGTGGTATGAGCAATTGCAGTCCTCATTTTAAACACGAAAATTTTATGTAATTAACAGAAAATGTGTATAATTTGCCTATTAAATATTTTACTGATCTTCCTCTGTTAAGCTTAAATACGCCCTAATTTTACAAGTTTGTGAGACATCTGCATAAATGATACCGCAAAAGAAAGTGCGATAACCAAGCATGTTATTTAAAAGATTTGAACATCTTAAGCTTGGTTTCTTATTTTTAAATGCCTTAAACAAATCAGTTTTCTTCATTTTAAAAATTATTTTGAACTTCAAACAGGTTCAGAATATTTTTCTGATGACATAAATGCTTAAAAAAAGTCTCATCAGACTAACCAAACATTCCTTAAGTAAAAAAAATAATGACCAAACTAGTACTTTCATAAAATTAGATAAATCACTGTTAGCAATTAATAGTAAAATTTTGGAGTTTTTTATCAAAAACATCAAAGTAACAATGAAAAAAAAAATATGCGACTTCGTCTGAGACAAATATGGCTTATTATGTTATAAATCATCTCAGCTATCACCCCTTTAAGGCTTTGCACCCAGCTTCAAATCACCCTGTATACACATTTTAATATCATAAAAAAAAATATTCCTTCAAAACGCAGAGGTGTGGTGGTCTGCCTCTTCAACTTTCTTCATTTTGTGGATGATTCTGACCATCAGTGCAAGCGGCAGACATGAGACAAGGACCCGCTCATGATTTTTTTTACATTTTTAAAGCCTTGTCAATTGATAACGCATCGCCACCAAGGTGGCAGACTATTTTTCTGTGGTTCTACTCATCATCTTTAATCGAACAATCCACGTCTGCCCCACGTGCAAATCATATAGAAATGCTGGAGGCCAGCACCCTAACTAGAAGCTTGGCCGACCAGGTACTGATTTATTATTATGATAAAACTATAGGTATTTTTTGCTAGATAATAAGTAAATACCGGGTAAAAGGGATATGTTGGCAAATACTGAAAGGGCATGATCGGTCAACGTAACTAAACGACTTTCAGTGAATAAATCTTTCAGAAAATGAAAAGAAAAATCGGCCTCTCCATAAACTGTCTAATAAATTTGCAATTCTGTTGTAGGTCGTTTTTTTTTTCATTTTCTGATAGTTTATTCACTGAAAGTTGTTCAGTTACGTTGACTGATCATGCCCTTTCAGTATTTGCCAACCTGTCCCTTACAACTTGTATATAATTTTACTAACAATTGTAACAGAAAGGGTGAAAACAGTGATAACTATCGACCAAAGTGTCAGCAGGGAAGAGGTAGGTTGCAAAATGCACGGAAATCTTGGACGCAGGCAGATGATGTCTGATTCTTCAATCATTGAGTTGGTTTTCCGCTGAAACAGTAAGTTTGTTAGTAAGATTTTTAAGGTAGGATAACTAATGCAGCCAAGTTAGAAAAGGAAAAGGGGTCGTACTTGCAAAAGGTACGATCATTCTGAATTTTACATATGTTGTTAGGACCTAAACCAATATTTAAAAAAATAGATTTGCAATTTCAAAAGTGCTGTGGAAGCGGCGATGTACCCAAAATGCCATGAAATTTTCGAACTTTTATCAGTTTTTGCTCAATACCTCGGTGAAGGAAGAAGCTGACTGGCATAGTCAGTTTACATATTCTTAAAGTAGACTAAATTTGTTACAATTTGTGATTAGAACGAGCTCAATACAGCCATTGGTTCCCAAGATAGTTCTTGAAAGTTTTTCGGCAAGGTAGTAATAAAACGGAAAACCAAAGTCGCATCGATCACCTCATCCGTTAAATTACCGATCAAAAAAAGAAGAGTAGCTGTGGATCAATTTCAAATTTTACAGCGAGTGTTTATAGCAAAGCAATCTGAACAGGATTTACAGGATAACTTTAAGTATAGGTAACTAGGTCCTGTTCCCGATGTCTTTGTTTGTGTCTCAATGTCAAAGTATGTACTTTTAAAGAAGACAAAGGTTTCTACAATTTTAGACTAAAGACCAGCTCAATACAGCTATTGCTTCCTAAGGTACAGTTTACCGAAAATACTTTCTCCAAAAAGTTGCTTTTTTTTAAATTGTCACTTAGATACAAGCCTTGAGCTTAGTGCAGGAATCACAGTTATATGTTATTAGATTTTAATGGAATTTTTTAAATAAACTATATTCTATTCTATTTTGTGAAATATCTTCTAAAATACGCATTTCACGTCAAATATTATGTTGAATGAAGTTGTAGTAAATTTAATAAGCTTTCATTTAAGACCAGATTTGTACCTTTAGGCTCGATCCGACATGACCCGTCTATGGGTCAAGTAGACAAGAAGGTCACCAGCAGCACGACCCTGACGGAATCCATAGTGGCGATCACTGATGTGCTGGTGCTCCTATGGGTATCGTAGGAGCTGACGGTTAATTATGTATTCCATTTTTTTGGAAAGCAAGGTCGGGACTACGCCAGTGGAATAGGAGTATCGAAAAAGACGCGTTAAAACCGGTGCCAACTCCGAAGCGCACGTTTTAAGCAAAACATGTTGCTAGGACCTTCTTTTAAGCCTTAATAGCCTGTTCCAGAAGACCCCGCTCCTCCTAAACGCACGTACGTACAAAAACAGTTGTAGAAAATAATCTAGGTACTAAGGAATAGTGCGGTCAACCACTCGTCGGCAGAAACCTTCTCAACTCTACTACCACGCCATAAGGTCCAAAAGTGTTTCTACTGACGTGCTGTTGAGTGCACAAATATAAATATATAAATTAAGAAAACCAGGTATTTTATAGTAAGTATTACTAGCGTAAAAGTGCCATCGGAATTTAAATTTTAAAAATATAACATTAATTCAAGATGTCTCACACAATATAAAATATAAAATTGAGCATATATATTTGGAAACATATCATATAATTATTTAATACATTACATATATGTAACAATTGAATAAATGTTATATTTCGTGTATGTATGAGTATAGAAAACACCATTTCAGTAAAGGGTAAAGGAAATATATGATTGCAGGCGTGCTAGTGAAGTTATATAGTGTGTGTATGTGTGCGTGTGTGTGAGTGCGTGTATTTGTGTGTGTGTATGTGTGTGTGTGTGTGAGCGTGTGTGTGAGTGCGTGTGTGAGTCCGAGTGTAAATCAGAGTGTATGCCTATTAAGTAGTAGTATATATCATGTTATTGTCTTTAAGAGATCCTCACATTCTTCATAGTTTATATTTTTTAGCCAAGTTACTAGAGTCGATTTACATTCATAATAGTTTTTAGTATATATTTCTACTTTATTGTTAACTTTATTGTATAAGCGGGTTGATCTATACGTGTACTGATTGCTCGCAAAAGTTGTTCTGATTGAATGACAACTCACTACAATGTCGTTCCTCCTCTTTTTTTGCATGTTGGGATCATACCTTATTTTCTGATGTGTTTTTAAAATAATATGTAAGATGTATAATTTACGAACAGATAGTAGGTTACATGTTTTATATAGACTCTCTGTAGGGTATCTGAGTTTCTTGAAGTACATTACCTTCAGTAAGGCTCTTTGACCTCGTTCCACTGTTAGAAAGTGCGTTTTTGAAGCACCACCCCATATGGGAATACAATAAGTTATTATAGACTGGACTAATGCGATATAAATTTTATTGAGGAGATTTTTCGAAGTATTTACTGTTTCATTTGTATTAGTTGGAACTACATGCCTTAACGTTTTGAACATCCATATGAACTTTCTTATCCTTCCATTTACTTGTTCAATTTGTTGTAGCCAGGACAGTCTCTGGTCTAGTAGAATACCTAAGTATTTAATATATGTTACTTTATCTATCGTTGGGCAGTTACAATCTTTATTATTTGCAATTTTACATGTATGCATTTTTATTTCAAAGTTATTATTTGGTTGAGAGTTTTTATAAATACTAAAACAAATATAATTTGTTTTATTTGTATTTAGTGTTAGAATATTGAGTTTTAACCATTCAGAAACCTGAACCATAACTTTTTCAGCACTAATTCTAGTGGCTTCCCAGGTCGGACCAGTGAAGACAATGGCAGTGTCGTCGGCGTACGAGAAGATATTGGCGTTTTCAATGGACATATTACAGAGGTCGTTTATATAGATTAGGAAAAGCGTTGGGCCTAATACACTACCTTGAGGTACACCGCACGACACGCCAACGTCCTCACTGGTGCACTGATCAAGTTTAACTTTCTGTCTTCTATTAGTCAAATAGTCCATGAATAAAGAGAGTTGAGTACCTCTTATGCCGATTTTTTCTAATTTCCGTACAAGGATGGGGACAGAGACTGTATCAAAGGCCTTTTTGAGATCTATGAAAATACATATACTTTTTTTCTTATCGTCAAGCTGTTTCGAAATAAGTGTGCTTAGAGAGGTTATCGCATCTTCGGTTGATAAACCTTTTCTGAAGCCGAATTGTGACGGAGATAGGATATTAAAAGTAGATAAATAATTTAGTAGTCTACTGTTGAGCAATTTTTCTAGGATTTTCGAAAGAACGGGTAATATGGAAATAGGCCTATAGTTGTTGATGTCGTCTCTGTCCCCACCCTTATATACCGGTGTGATTATAGCCTTTTTCAGTGGGTCGGGGAAAGTACCGTGTTTAAAACAAAGGTTAGTCAGGTGTGTTATAATGGGTATTAATTCATGCTTTATATGTTTTATATATCTAGTGGAAATACTATCCCACCCTGGGGCACTATCAGATTTAAGGGATGTTATTATATTATTGATCTCATCATGGTCAGTGTCCAATAGGGCAAATGAATGAGGCTGATTAGGTAGGTTTTTAAGATAATTACTTTGTTCATTAGGAATTAGGGCCGAGTGAATATCATAAGCTAGTTGCTGACCAATACTCGAAAAATAACTATTTATAAAATTTGCCGACTCTGCTTGAGTTGCTTTTAGATTATTTAGTTCCGGATTTGTTTTAGTGGTTTTGTTAGTGTAAGTTATGTTTTTTATATTCTTCCATAAAGTTTTGTTACTTTTAAGAGAGTTGGCAAGCAACTGCCTGTGATACTTCCGTTTTAGTTTTTTTAACAAATTATTACAAAAATTTCTGTAACGTCTGTATGTCATTTTTTTTTATTTCATTATTAGGGTCATGTCGAAGTTGTTTCTGTAGGTTGTTCCTGTTTTTTATACACCTCAAAATGCCCACAGTGATCCATGGCTTGATAATTCGTCTACTCTTAGGTATATTTGTGGTATTCGTATTTAATTTAATTGATTCAGTCAGCTTTTGAATAAGGAGGTCAGTAATTATATTAGGGTCTTCGCAGAAGAGTAAGTTAGCTAGGTTTTGTTCCTGTAAATATTTTAATGCTTTATCAAAGTCTATAGTTGTATAAGTTTTAGAGGGAGTTTGTCTAAGCTTTGTTTTTACTATTGACATGAATGTAGTACAGTGGTCAGTAGTGGTAGTGTGCAAGATAGCAATAAAAGCAGAGATCTTTTTAACATTAATTTTTATCATAAAGTGGTCAAGACAACTTTCTCCTCTGGTGGGAAGGGTATGACTGGGGAGAATTCCAAGAATTGATAGCATATTGAGGTAATAAGTTCTATTTTTATATTCATAAGATTTTTCTGTAGGTTTAGGGATTAGATTTATATTGATATCACCAGCTATTATGATATTATTCTTCGAATTAAGAGCGTCAAGGTAAGTACATAAGGAATTTGTAAAGTTTTCTGAATTTCTATTCGATGGAGAGCGATAAATACAGAGTATAGTATTATTGAAAACATCAATTTGTAGGCAGGATGCATCTACTAATTTTATCTCTTTGACTTTGGTCTGTAGGGAATCCTTTAGGTAAGCAACTACACCATCATTTTGATTGTGTTGTTGAATGGTCGCAAATGTATTATAATTTTGAAGTGTCGGAAGGGTTTTATTGATATTTATCCAACATTCTGTTAAAATAATAACATCTGGACTAAAATTAATATTTGAGAGGGTTATTTGAAAGTCATCGAAATTGCGTAGAACACTTCTGATGTTCTGAGAAATAATGGTAAAGTCGGATTTATTATGCTTATAGAATTTTTTTAGTTCACTGTCATCACACTGAATGGAACTTGCTATATTTATCTTGTCTATTTCATGAATAGTTTGTAGGCGATCATCCATTTATTAGAGAATGTAGGGCACAGCTTATTTCCAGGAGTGTGGTATGAGATTTAGATTTGTGGAAATGAAAGTATTGGTTTATAAGAGATTGCATGTCGTTAAGGATTTGACAAAAATTTTGTTACACTTAGAATACCAATTAAAGTTAAAATTATTACTTTCGTAATGTAGTAATAGATCTCAGTAAAAAGTATTTTAGAGAATTTATTCTTTTGTAAAATAGCTAGATATGTCCCAGATAGGTTTTTATAAATTCTGTATATATTCCAAGTCAATAATAAGAAGTAGTAATAAAGTAATAAAGAAAGTTGAAAATTTATTGAAAAAGTAATTTCTACTCCAAAAAGGTTTATAAAATTTATGACTTTATATTGAGTTAACGCTGAAGGATTGGTGTATATATTGTTCAGCATGTTATTTATGTCCAGTATCCTACCAACTATTGATACCACAATGTAATACTTGTCTATTACTTGCAAAATGTAGAAGCTGTTATCCATAACAACCTAGGATTAGGAGCAAAAAGTCATAACCAGGGGTTTTGCGTGGTAGTATGCACAGATATTTGTAGTTGAAAAATTTTTTTATGGTCGTATTATAGAGGTTTGTTGTATGGTGTATATTCGAGACAGAAAGGCATGCGGTATAAGATTGTGTACATAATATATACTTTAAGAGGCCAACGTGTGACTGTGTTGAGTGTTTGTGTGTGGGGGTGTGTATACCATTTAAGTAGTTTAGTGGCAGATGAGATATGTATTGGGGTTCAGTGCACCACCTTGATAGGTGTGCAATGGATCTTAATACAAAGTTAAGTACATAGATCAACAGAGAAAGCAATATAAGTAATTCACGAATATTATATAGTCATGTTTCTTGCATGAGTTGGTGCACTTGAGCTTCGTATTCAATTTGGATTATTTTTGAGACGTCATCTTTCCTCACGAGGACTTTCCCAAAAGAGGTCCAGCAATATTTAAACTTGCCAGTTCTGACGAGGTCGCGAGCCAGGAAGAAGAGGCGAGCCCCCTTAGAGGTCAGTTGCTCCGAGATAAAAATCGGCGAGTCTTCGTCGGAAGTAAAACCAAGGTGTTTGGCCTGAAGTCGAGTCTTGTATTTGATGTTGAATTCCTTTCCTTTTTTTAAAAAGTCCGCTCGTAGGATTGCTGAACGCAGCTCGACAATAATTGTGGGCTTTTTCACCGTTCCGGATTTAAGATTTGTTCGAAAAATGTCGAAGATATCTTGACTGTTCATATCGACCATGATGGACTTCGCGAGGCACAAAACATAATTAATTAGGTCCTCCCTAGATTCATGCGCTAACTTCGGGACATTTTTTATTTCAATACAGGTTTTACGCGAGAAACGTTGCATGTCCTCGATTTTATCTTCGAATGAAATGATCTTTTCATGATCCAGTAACGATTTTGTTTCGAGGTGGGTAATCTTCTTTTGTAGCATCTCATTTTGTGCGGATAAATGTGCAACGGAGGAATCGATGCTGGAGTATTGCTGTCTAATCTCCTGGATATTTTTGGTTATCTCAGATAATTCTTGCTTTTGGCCACCAATAAGTTCAGTGATTAGCGTTCTCATTTCCTCTTTGAAGGTATTAAAATGTGCAAATGAAAGCTCGTCATCTCTAGGCCGCTTATTTCTTTGAGCAGCGAAGTTAGGGGGAGGGCTGTCTTCGTATGACTTATTAATCTGAGGATCAGATGCATGCAGTTCCCTTGACCTTGCTAATTGATCAATTGACGATGGTTTGTTCGTAGGAGTCCTCTGAAGTGACATGTTTATTTCGTGTAGGCCTAAATGTGTTGCGAGCCGACGGCAAACGATGTTCTACGAAGGGAGGAGCCCGTACACAACGTTACCAGCGGGCGGGCATCTATGCTTGAAACCTGCTCAGGAGCACGTAATAGTTGATATTATCGCTACGTCACTCTCACACTCACAGGTACAGGTGGTGTATTCAGCGCGGCACAGTAGCAGTTTGCGTGTCTCGCTCACACAATTAGCAGACGGAGGAATAGCTACCTGTCTGACTAGATGCTATCACGTTCACTCACACACCGCAAAACTGGTTTTATTTATGAAACTTTAGCACGGAGGCACTTGCACACGACCGTTCGGCACGGCGCCCGAGAAGGAAGAGGAACTTGTGAATATCTAAAGAGAGAAGTGCGTCGCGTACATTTTTCTGGGAAAATTGGATATTCAGCATATCACTCTCGCACCGCGGAATTTTCGGCGGTTGGTTCTCCTAGTCGTCCAAGGTAGAGTTGGATGCAAATAGAACGCCTAGCAGACGGCTTTTTTAGGTGGAAATGATGGTTGACAAAAGTTGCCTTCGATAGCTTTGGCGAGAGACCAGAATGCTCGCGTTCCCGAGTGAAGTCGAGCTAGTCTCTCACCAATTCTGCCGATGTGCTCCGCCTTTGCTATGGTCATAGCACTTTAGAGGGATCTGAAGACATAGTTATAGTCCTTTTTTAAGAGACTAACTTTTAAATCCTTATTTTCTGCTGCATTTGCCCAAGTTTAGTACTTTCTCTGCTTTTGTCGGGAAGAGGGAATTTGTGCTTATAGTAGTTACCATGACGTTTGTACAAGCATTTTAGTATATAAGTATATAAAACAATGTATGATGATGACGGCTAATAAGATAAGATAAGATGATGATGACGTAATTCCCGATAGGTATTATTTTTGGTCTTTTTTCACAATAAAATAATAAATAAATTGTAACTCTTTGATAAATAAAACCATAAAAATACGTGAACACATTACAGTGTACTTGCATTTCTCCCCACAATCCACTTATGATTGTTTTTGGTTAGCTGCCGTTTTTGAGAGAACCATTGGGCCAGTGGGCCTATAGATAAAAATCTGATCTTAAATGAAAGATAATTAAATTTTTGACAATTTAATTTTCAATAATAGTTGAGGTGGAATGGGTATTTTAGAAGATATTTCACAAAATAAGTGACCATTTCGAAAAAAAACCGGCCAAGTGCGAGTCGGACTCGCGCACTGAGGGTTCCGTACCACCACATAACGTAATAGTATTAGTTGAAATTTCAGTAAGTTAATGTGCTAGATTTTTTGAGTCCGACACGCGCTTGACCAAATTTTATTATTTGTTGTTATTTTATAGCTTATGCACTATAAACATACCAATTTTCACGTTTGTAAGTGTTCCCGTTTTTTAAATAGAACTAAAACAAAAATCGCCTCAGCGACCAACCAACTTGACCCCTCTCTTATATGAATGTTCTTGAAACGGGAGCTCACCACAATTGGTTACCATTAGTTGTGAGAAAAGTTGTAATATTTAATGATTTCAGACTTTTCCCATTATTTGTACTGTGAGACCTAGCTTCTTGCCAAACTTCATAATTTTAGGTCAACGGGAAGTACCCTGTAGGTTTTGCATTTTTGAATAAATGTATGAAGAGGAGGACATAAAATTACATATCTTTTGATTGCGTCGTTGTAAAAAATTTAAATTTTCAGATCTTGTGAGGTTCATGGATCCTAATATATGGTATTAATTTCAATCTGATACCTTTACCCGTTCGTAAGATAAAGGGTCTTGACAGACAGACAGACAGACAGACAGACAGACGGACAAGAAAGTGATCCTATAAGGGTTCCGTTTTTTTCTTTTGAGGTACGGAACCCTAAAAAAAACTCTTTTTGGAGAAAATGGCCTATTTTCGGTCAACTTGATCTTGGGAACCAATAGCTAAATAGAGCTCGTTTTGGTATTTAATTGTACCAAATTTTGTCTTCTTTAGAAGTATTTATACTGAGTTTACCAGACAGACCCTTCTTTCACTGAGATATTGAGCATTATCTGAAAAAAGTCCGAAAATTTCATGGTTTTTTGAGTTTACTGCCGCTCCCACAGCACTTTGGAAATTGCAAATCTGTTTTTTTATATTGGTTTAGGTCTTAACAACATATCGTCGCCTTTCTAGCTAACCGTTATATCTCGCAAACCGTTATATCTGCACTGAAAATGCCATTAGATCGGTCTTATCATTATGCAAAAGTTCTATTGTTGACCGTTTCAAAGATATATCGTGTTTTTTGTTTGCAATATCTGCATAGGTGGTCATTTATGTTCTTGCTATTTGTCGTATGGAACATAGACCAGTTAGCAAGATCTTTTCCATTAAGAAAATTAGTGGCTTAAAGTAAGAAAATTACTGTCTTATGGTAGAGCACTTAGCGAGAATAAGCTAATGCAATGTTTACATTAATATTTACACTTAGAACTCCCTCTAGAGGAAACTCTATTTTTGAAATATTATTAGATTGCATTTATACTTAGTTCTGTTATAGTTGCCTAAAACATTACTTAAAATACTTACAAAGCTAAATAAAAGTACCTAAAAAAATGATGATTATAAACCCAAATGTTAGAAACTTAATGTTGTATTTTAATAAAACGTTCACAAGCAATCGTTTCATTATTTTAAATGAATGAAAACAATGGTATAAGGTAGTTTTATTTATATGTTTAAACGAATAATAGAAAAATATCAACGTTACATCTGACTTTCTTACCCGAAAAACTAAAACAAAGTTCTCACAGAGTGTCATATCTGCTTAGAATGAGTAAAAATAAATAAATAGAGTCCTTAGAGTTATCCGGCTTATATTAACTTAAAGAACTAGCTAAGACCTGTTATAATATATTATTAAGTAATGCATAGTTTAAAAATAACGTAATTACAGCAGCATGATTGTAACGCGAAACCGAAAATGGGTTGCCCTGGAAAAGTAACAATTTCGGGTTGTAACGGTTAGCTAGAAGGGCGACGATATGAAAAATTCAGAACGATCGTAACTTTTTCAAGCATGATTGTAGATCTTGACAGAACTTCCATAAACATATTGCTAGGTTACTCGATTCACAGGAATGAACTTATCAAGGTACAGTCAAGGACAGGTCAAGCTTGACACTTGCAGTGCGACTCTAGTCCAAAAAAAAGAACGGTACAAATGTGTCAAGCTTGTTGTGCTTCTCTCCGATCCCCGGCAATAACCAAAGCCGTGATTCGAGCCCTTCGAGGCGCCCTTAGGCTTGTTGCCTACTTAGGTTAGTTTTTCTGGGTAGAGCCTTCGGCTCCCCAACCGTCCGGTGAAGTTGTGACAGCCACTCAGGCTAACAACAGAAGTCCTCATCCAAAAAAAAAAGCTTGGTGTGCTCTTGACTGTACTTCCTCTGTTTGAGTAGGTTCATCTAAATCGCACGTGGGTGATATAAAGTTTATCTAAATATCATGGCCTAAGTTTTTGTAATGAAATAGACTATCAATAATCTATAAACATCAAAAGACTTTACCACCAAAATTATTTATTTATTTAACTGTTTATTGTACACATAAAAACTCAAACAAAACATACATTTAGAGAACAGACACAACAGGTACTTACTGCTCAAAAAATGTTGTTCATTCTCATCCCTCTTAGTTTTATATTGTAAATTTTGATATAAATAAAATAAAACTTACATTTCTCATGATATAGCAGTCTGCTATTTCAATAAAATTGTCGGTGTTCCCGAGAAGTAGTCTTTTATTTTCATCTCTAGCCTCCTTCAAGTCCATCAGATTATTTTTTAGACGCTGAATCGAGCTTTTGTATCTACAATGTTTAAAATAGAAACAATGGCAAACATACAAAAAATAAGTAGAATGTCTATAAAGAGATAGCGTGACCAAATGAACTCATTTTCGAAAGGCTAGCAAGAGCAGGGGCAGAGAAAACAGAAGTTGAAGACGGAAAGGGCAGCCTTTGCTCTGCAATGGGATCGAATTAGCAAATCAAGTAAATAAAAAAAGAAAGAATTAAGACATTGAAGTCAACGTTTGCAGTTAAACTTGAGCCAGCAATATTAAAATTATGCAAAGTTTCAATTCATTAGCATTAGCAAGTACTGACAAAAAACGGTTTTGACAGACAGAAAGGCGGCACAAGTCACGACATTAGGGTTCCTTTTCTTATTATTTTGGCCAAAAATCTAAATCCATGTTAATCCAATTTCACCCATTTGGCGTAGAGCGATCGATTGAAAGAGACAATCTCATATTAGTCCAATTTCACCCACTTGGCGTCAACGCCTGCTGACATGTGGTACAGATCGATTGAACGAGACAATCTCACGTTAGGCCAATTTCATCCACTTGGCGTCAACGCTAACTGAAATGTGGTAGAGATCGATTGAAAGAGACAATCTCATGTTAGTCCGATTTCACCTACTTGGCGTCTACGCTAGCTGACATGTGGTAGTGAAAGATTGAAAGAGACAATCTCATGTTAGTCCCATTTCATCTACTTGGCGTCTACGCTAGCTGACATGTGGTAGTGATAGATTGAAAGAGACAAATAGTAGTCCCGTGTGGTGCCGGCAAAGAATAGTACCAACCCATACATACCCGTGGGTGTCGTAAGAGGCGACTAAGGGTTAACTGGAGGATGGGCAGCAGCATCCTCCTCTGTATCTTACATCTTACTAACTGCGGTCACCTACAACCATAGTGTCACCTACAGTCATAGTACCAGCCGTAACGCTAACAAGCGAGGTGACTATGGTACTTCCCCTCCACATATTTCCAGAAAAAGCTAGAATTCTGGAGACAAACGATTTCACTGTATGAAGATATTCATCAGCATTTTTTTAGATTAGCTGGTCCATAAAAAAATTCATTAGCAATCCACCCAAATTTACGACCGCATAATTTAAAAAAATTATAATAAAGGTATTTTACATCTCTCATATTCGGTAAGTAAGTCCTTATTACCACCAAATGGGGCTTGTAGGTGACCAATTAGCGCTCTAGGGTAATAATGTAGCTAGAAAAGCCCTAGGGCGGTAAGTAATTAAATTTTGAAAGAGTGAAGTGTTTTTTTTTTAATTACTTACCGCCCTAAGGCTTTTCTAGCTACATTATTACCCTAGAGCGCTAATTGTTCACCTACAAGCCCAATTTGGTGGTAATAAGGACTTACTTACCGAATATGAGAGATGTAAAATACCTTTATTATTATTTTTAGGGTCCCGTACCTCAAAAGAAAAAAACGGAACCCTTATAGGATCACTTTGTTGTCCGTCTGTCTGTCTGTCTGTCAAGACCCTTTATCTCACGAACGGGTAAAGGTATCAGGTTGAAATTAATACCATATATTAGAATCCATGAACCACACAAGATCAGAAAATTTCAATTTTTTACAACGACGCAATCAAAAGATATGGCATTTTATGTCCTCATCTCCATACATTTATTCAAAAATGCAAAACCTACAGGGTTCTTCCCGTTGACCTAAAATTATGAAATTTGGCAAGAAGCTAGGTCTCACAGTACAAATAATGGGAAAAGTCTAAAATCATTAAATATTACAACTTTTCTCGCAAGTAATGGTAACCAATTGTGGTGAGCTCCCGTTTCAAGAACATTCGTATAAGAGAAGGGTCAAGTTGGATGGTTGCTGAGGCGATTTTTGTTTTAGTTCTATTTAAAAACGGGAACACTTACAAACTTGAAAATTGGTATGTTTATAGGCCAAAGGCTATAAAATAACAACAAATAATAAAATTTGGTCAAGCGCGTGTCGGACTCAAAAAATCTGGCACATTAACTTACTGAAATTTCAACTAATACAATTATGTTTATGTGGTGGTACGGAACCCTCAGTGCGCGAGTCCGACTCGCACTTGGCCGGTTTTTTTTAAATTATGCGGTTTGGTGGTAATAAGGACCTACTTACCTCACAATCGAGATGTAAGGCAGAGTAGTTAGCTCGGGTGTAAGCATCAATTGCACCCTCGAACTATAGGCGCCCTTGGCTACCAATCAGCTTACAGCCCTTGGCTACCAATCTACTATTAAATTCCACAAAAGAAGGGCAAAAATGCTATAAATATTATTTAATTACCCTTCTTTTTATCTTTTTTTTAAGTATATAATCCTCCTATATTTGTAAAAGAAACACAATTAAAATCTAAAAAAACAAATTTACGTAAATCTCAAAGTTGCATTAGACCTATAATAAAAATGCTATAAGATCAGTTCTTCAATGCTTTTGTTTCATTAACGTCCCTTAACATATTATAGTGTACCAAATCCAACAAAAAAAAATTATGGAAATTGAAACCTCCAGAAATTGGAATCGTACCTTCCAGTTTGAAATTTGGGTGGATTCAAAAATATAGTCTCTTAAAATTGCTTTTAAAGGCCGTTAACAAAAATTTGGCCTGATATGAATTTTTTCTCCAAAATATAGGATAGCTCTTAGGGTAGTAACCTTCTTCTAAGAAATGGCTGAAAAAACATAATGAACAAAAACATCCCTTTTAAATGTCAATTTTCCTATTCATTTTTATTTTCGAGCGGAGCGAGAAAGGTATTGTATTCGTGAAAAAAAAAGTTTTTCTAATTTTCTCAAAAATGTGTTCTATATCACTTATACATCATAAAAAACAAGTCTCCCAAAAATGTCCGTCCGTCGGTCGGTCGGTCGGTCGGTCGGTCGGTCTGTCCGTCACGCTTTGGCCTAGCGGCTAAACGAATGGTCCGATTGACACCAGATTTTGAATTTAGGAGTTTTATGCAAATCCATCGAAGGGTTCTAAGTGGTTTCTTGCTGGCTCTCATTTTTTTTTCCGCCTGGTTGGATCCCAAACTATACCCTGTCCAATGTAGCTTGATTCTTTTGACACATAGCTCTAGTGATGGGATGTGCCCGGTAAACTATTACTATATTTCAGCTTAGTACGTAATACTCGTATGTGATTCACGAAGTATCTAAAATAATAATACAGCGTGCGTCCTTATTAACTGCGTATGTAATGTAAAAGGAGTCCCATAGTACAGGCTTTGCCTAGTTTGTGATCAGTTGGATTAGTGTGGAACTGTCCCCATTTTTAGGTTTCCGAACCAAAATGGTAAAAACGAAACACTTATGGTGCGACTTCATCTGTATGTCTGTCTGTCTATCACACATTTAAATATCTCACCAACCACTCATGCCATCGACTTGCTATTTATAATAGTTTTAGAATATAATTGTCCAACTTAATTGCAAAACGAAAGAATAAAAAAAATACAATAATTATATTTGTTAAAGGGCCCAAGTATGTGGGGCAAAATTTTAATTGGTCGTTACTAGGTCAAATAGGGTATCATATGAAAGGGCTTTACTTGTACATTCCATGTTATGATGAAAAATGTCCAAAAAAATACCATTCACCCTTCCTTTATCTCCGAAGTTTGCGGAAGCATAAATTTGAATTAATTACAGTCGAGAGGTTTATGTAAATATTACAGGAAAATAAAACTATCTTTCTAAATGGCACAGTGTTTTATAAATCTGCAAAAATCATGTACAAACAAATTTATCATAAGCGAATCGAAAATAGTTATTCACTTTGCAAAGCAGCAAAATTGTTATTTTGCGCGAAAAATTTGATCGCCATTTAAAAGTTACGTCGATTTAAATTTTTACATGTGTCAAAAGAATCAAGCTACAATGGATTATCCAATAAGACCATCGTAATAGAGCCATTGTGACACCTGTCAAACTTATAAAAAATTACGACCTGCAAAGAAAATTAACCGTTTTTTTTTTTTTTTTTTAAATATGTTTATTAACAAAAGCTTAATCTATTTTACAATTTTTTCTTCTTCGCCAAACTACAGAGTAGTTTGTTGGCGGTAACGCTCCTTCATGATTTCTTATCTAAGCTTATATACTACATACTCATACACTTAAAATAACTAAATTACTAACCTAACATGCATAGTTTTAATTTTTTCTTAAGGGTAGGTACACTTTTAATTTTTTTAGGCTCTAGCAGCATCGCATATTTATTACAGACTTTTGGTATAATGTATTTTCTGGTTCTTTGACCGTAATAGTTCCTAACACCTTTTTGTATCAATTTTCCTATTTTCTGAGACCTAGTATGTACAATATTTTTGATTATTTTTTTCCTTAAATTCTTCACTATAATATGTCTCCAGTGCTAATAAATAGTTAATTTTTTTATCTATTGGTAAAACCTTACATATTTTAAAAAGTCTACTGTAGTCTTCTTTGTTTTCTGCTTTGGTTTTTTTTTTTTGCTTACAAGTTTCTTTATAAATCTAGTGTGTTGGTGTTAAGGATACGTCAAAACGGACTTACGTTGGCCCTAGTAGCGGATTGTTTACAGTAAAGCCGGATTTGATTGTACGGAGACAATATTAGTCGCAAGTCGACAGACTATATCAGGAACAGATATCATGTACACTGTACTAAAAAAACGGCGGCCTAACGCTGGTTGGCTGTCGTAAAGGTTGACATAAGAGAGATTTATCTCACAACGGAAGATACTAGAAACCGGGAAAAATGGAGAGGATTAATCCGGAAAGCGGACCCTAGCAATATGCTGGGATAACGCCGTGCAGAAGTTAAAAATATTTATTTCTATCTTGGTAGTTAAATTTTTGCTTTTTGACAAAATCTAAAATTACTTACTTGAATGGCGGGCGAGGTCTTAATTCAACTTGCTTTTTTATTCTTTCAAGTTTCTCCTAAAACACATAATAATGTTAAATGCGGTGATGTACTACAGTAAGAGACAGAATACAAAGCTTTGAACTTAATCGCTGTCTTGAGCTTGACGCCAGACGCGAAGAACTGAAAGCTTGTCCACCTGCGTCGATCAGTTATAATTATATAAATGGAGTGTGGTCACGTGCCCGCAATACGCGCGGACCTTCATCAATAAGATTGGCTACATAAGCCACATGCGAGCACATGAACGCCATCAACAAAGGAGATGAAACAGTCGCTATGACCGAAATCGGTCGGATAGATATATACTACATACAATGGTATTTTTACTGGTCAATCCACATTTTCCTTCATACTTTTAGGGCTATATTTCACTGGGACACCATGGCGGCGCAACCAGTCGCGTCACCGTGGTGTCCGGAAGCTACCAAACTAGACACCATATAGACACCAGAGTCGTCACACCCTGCGAGCACAGTCCGAGCTGGTCGCGCCGCCAAATTGGTTGCGCAACCAAACGGACACCAGGTGAGTAACTCTCTATAGAGCTGTTTGAATATAGCCCATAGGGGCAATATTTCACTGGGACACCATGGCGGCGCAACCAGTACCAACAAAATGTATACAGCTCTATAGAGTTACTCACCTGGTGTCCGTTTGGTTGCGCAACCAATTTGGCGGCGCGACCAGCTGGCCGCAGCTGGTGGTGTCTAGTTTGGTAGCTTACGGACACCACGGTGGCGCGGCTGGTTGCGCCGCCATGGTGTCCTAGTGAAATACAGCCCTAAACACGCTGTAATAAAGTTCACGAAAGAGTCAGGTGTTATGTAAATAAACATTTTCAGTTGAGAATATTTATCTGCAATTACACGAGGTACACGTTTGTAACCACAATTCACGCAGAAAAATGCTTAGTCTATCGTTTTACATTGAGTCAGAAATATTTTATTTTTGGTACATTTTACATAAAGATTTTATTTGCAGAAAAGACTATTTACAAAACACCTGACTCTTTCGTGATATATACATGTATGTTGTATATACAGGGTGTAAGGGACGGTGTACCGAAACCTGAAAGGGCGTGCTCAGTCACCGAAACTGAACCACTTTTCCAAATTTGGCACATATCTACTGATCAGAAACTAGAGTTAGGTAATAATTTAAGACATACAGCCCATTTTTAGGGTTCTGTAGTCAAAACAGAACCCTCATAGTTTCATCATGTCCGACTGTCTGTCTTTATGTTTGTCTGTCGGCGGCTTAGGTCAGAGACCCTTAGTACTAGAAAACTGTAATTTAATATGGATATACGAGTACATTTTATCCATGCCGACAAAGTGGTAAGATAAAATCTTGAAAAACATTTTTTAAGGGTAGAGACCCTTAGTACTAGAAAACTGTTATTTAATAAAGATATACATTTTATCCATACGACAAAGTGGTAAGATAAAACCTATAAAAACTTTTTTTTGGGGTACCTCAAGTAGGGGTGATTTTTTTTTTGGTGATAGATAAGGTCTTTTAGTGTTAGTCTACAAACATAATTTTTTGATTTAGGGATCCGTTTGCGAAATATATAGCTTGAATACACAATTTTTTTTCCCACGCCCATTCTGGCAGCTAAAGGGTTGTTATTGGAAATATGAAAAAAATCACAGTTGTAGTCTTAGATAAATGATTCGCTGCGCTCCGACCAGATACCGCCCTACCTACAAACAACAGCTCCACGAATGAAGCCACTCAATGTGTATAAAACAATTGAAATTTGTGTTGCCTGCCAGCTACTTGACTGTTACCCAGTGGCGTAGCGTGGGTGGCTTTCTACCGCCCGGGGCAGGGGCCAGATTTGCCGCCCCTTTTATACTGAATTTTGCTGGCGCAAAGTTTGTATGGGAAAACCCTATAAATTCTCATTCTTAGGGTCCCGTAGTCATTAAGGAACCCTTATTAGTTTGGTCATGTCCGTTTGTCTGTCTGTCTGTGTTCAGCTTAGCTCAGAGACCCTTAGTACTAGAATAGAAAGCTGTCATTAAGTTTTGATAAACATTTTATGTACGCCGACAAAGTTTTAAAATCAATAAATTCTTGAAAAAAATTTTTGACATGAAAGCTTCTTTAGCGGCGATAGAAAATTTTATATGGGGAAAAAATTATTGATTCGCATCAGATGTCGCATCAGATGGCGCGTCAGAACTCAGATCAAGTATAGAAATGGATTTGCAACTATTCATACCAAGTAAGAACAGGCTAAATATATAAAAAAAGTTCTAAAGTGTGATAAAGACCAAAACATATTTTTTGTCTTTGTCGCGTCAGATCTCAGATGAAGTATAGAAATGGATTTGCAACTAATCGTACCAAGTTAGAGCAGGCTCAATATATACAAAAGTTCTAGTGTGATAAAGACCAAAACATCTTTTTTGTTTTTGTCATAGTCTCGGCTTTTTTAGTGGTGCACAAGCTGTCAAACTAAAAATCGCTATAACTCGAAAACTACTGACCCTAGACTACACGTATGCTGAGACAAATGATAGGTCTCGATGAGATCTACTTTTCGGATGGCAGCTGTCAAACGAATTTTTTTTTTGTTTTCACTTCTGCCGGCAGTAGTTTAGGGACAGTAGTTTCATAGTTATAGTGGATATCTATAATTTGTTCATTATGAGCAGTCTAAGAGCAGTAGTTTATGAGTAACAGCGGTTTAAAGTTTGACGAAATGAACGAACAAACAAAGAAACGAACAAAGTCATGATTTGGATTCAGGGACATCAAAATAGCATAACGTGATATATTTTTATATAAATATCTTCAATATACAACTTTCAATTTTATAATAGTAGAGAACAGGTTAGCCTACGATCGAATTTCGCAAAAATAATACAAGTATATATACGCCCGGTATACACCCGAAGGAAGCCCACTGAATATCAAAATTACCCGAATTCGGGTAAAAATACCAGTGCCCGCAACATCTTGGCTCGAGTTCGGCGTAGTATTTGTTGCTTCATTTTACAACTACGCCGGCGGTATCTGGTCGCAGCGCAGCGAAACATTTACCTAAGGTTGTAGTATATAAAAATATGATGAAATTAAAAGTAAAACTATCACAGCTAACTGTGTTTTATAGGTTAATGAGCTAATAGCTTAAAAACTGAAACAATTAAAATTGCATGTGCAATCAGGCGCTATGACCTCGCTGCTTTACGACAAAAAATTACAAAGAACCACAGAACCCTATACTGCGCGTGGCCCGACATGCACTTGGCCGGTTTTTTTGTTTTTTAAATCTGCTTTCTTTTAAAATATGTCGGTCGCGTTCTGACGAAGTTACTCACTGCCGAAGAAATCCTTGTAATGTAGGCTTGTCCATTAGTAATCCCGTACTTGGTGAGGACACGCCACACATCTGCTGCGTTCAGGACGTAAGCGGTGCAGAATGTGGCGGCTTGGATAGACACCTGGGCCATAGTGCAGGCCACCTCCATACAGCCTCCGCAAGGGTTAATGATGGTCCCTCGAGTGAAGCGCAGCATCGGGGTCATATCATCATCTGCCGTCAGTACCTTAAAATAAAACGAAACGACGTATTAGGCAGATACTCCTCCTTTGATATGTATGCAAAAAAAATGTGATTTCTACTGTGGAAATTAAACAAAATAATTACCCTACCTAGGATCTGTACAAGGTCAGGCAAAATGCTATCGGCGTTGACAAATACTGGTCTTAATAAAACCGGCCAAGTTCGTGTTGGGTCCCGCGGAGTATATGGTTTAGTAGTGTTTTAGGATTCTGTTATCGGAAAGCAGGTTTTTATTTCTTAACGTTTATAACATAATGTAGTGTATGACGCGCACCCTAGTTTATTGTGCGCATTATGCAAAGAAGTTAGTAAGCTTTATTTAATGAGATTAGCATCTAAGTAGATATTAAGAAAATTTCATCTAAAACACAGCGCTGTACAGACGTATTACAATATACATCATCATGTAGTCATCATCGTATTTTATTCCATCTCTACAAGTAGCACCTCACCCAACATCCCCTGCACAAGGCACCACATGGCGACCCTGCGAACTTCGAGGCTGGATTTTCCAGAGCAATTATTAAGCAGAAAATTATAATGAAGAAACGAAGCAAAATCGATGAAGAAGAATTTCAAAATCAGATCCAGAGAGTTCTAAAAATGAAGACAAGAAGAAACGCTAGAAGATCAGAATTTTGAAGAGAAAAGATAATTACAGAAGATCTACATGTCAAAAAAGAAGAAAAATCATTAGGAAGAAAGAAGATTCTTATAGAAGATATGAAGGAAGAAGAGTTCGTGCGGTATCCAGGGACTATGCCCGGCCCACAACGGTGTCCAGGGACCATGCCCGGCCCAATTAGCAACTGTGTCCTGAGAGTCTCTGCCGAAGTAGCACAATGGTGTCGTCCCGCCAGCCAATCCGCGCGGTCCTGTCCGCAGCGTGACCCCGCCCGCAGCCTTAAGTCGTCAACCGCGGCCCGCAGCCCAACCAACCCCGTAATGTAACCCCAATAGCGGTGTAATTATTTAAGTAGTTTTAAATATATAAATAAGTAGGACAGTAAAGTATGAGTTTTTAGTAAAGTATGAGTTCTTATGCACCCTGACACATTGAAAAGCGGTCGCGGCGCGGTATTTTGTTCCCGCCAAACCGCCCCGGACCGCTTTCGCAATCAAACCACCTCTGTGTGACTTGAGCTTAAAGTATGGATTTGTAACTTTTATTTTATTTTTATAGAATCAGAAAAATTAACTGAGATTTTAAAAGGGTTAAATTCACTAAGGGATAATAAATATATGCAAATTAGGCCCTACTCGGCGCCAAGGTTCTAATTATGATAGTAAAATAAAAGAGGTCAATGAGTTGTATAATCAATTTGACGGCGTACTATTAAACGTAGCGCCAGCTGATTTTTCTGATGACTTTGTAGGATTATGTAGTTTAATAGAGAAGGTTTATAAGCAAATTTTTAGTTATTCAGTACCGGATTTTGAATCCAAAATGGCTCCAAACCCAGCAGAAGAGACGTTTTGCTTAAAAACAGCCGTAAGCTGCAAAACACTATTATCTTTACCATTCATTGCCAAAAATGAATGGTAAAGATAGTATTACAAGAGAATTGATAGATTCCATAGAATTGTATGATTCAATGCTAGGTTCTAGCGACAGGCAACCTTTGATCAATTTTGTACTAAAACCTAGATTAAATGAAGGTGCCAAGATGCGTTTGCTACGCACGTATAAAACTATTCCCGAACTTTTATTAGATATGCGATTGCATCTTCTTAAAGCAAGGTAGACTTTGCTTCGATTTAAAAACTACGGGAAGCTCATTCAATAATTTTACAGCCTGATATTGAGGACTGTGTGTATAAACTTGCAGATTTAATCCTACTGTGTCACGTTTTTGAGGTAGATCTTTCCTTCTAGTAGCTAGCCTTAATTCTGTTTCTGATGCAGTCTCCACTTTGTCAAAATCTTTCACTTAGTCGCAAAATAAAACCATTAAATAGAGACAAGGGACAGTCAAAACATCCAGCTTTATGAAAAAGTCCCTGAACGAATCCATCTGCGTTAGCCGGAAAATGATTCTAATTGCTCTTTTTTAGGGTTCCATACCTCAAAAGAAAAAAACGGAACCCTTATAGGATCACTTTGTTGTCCGTCTGTCTGTCTGTCTGTCAAGACCCTTTATCTCACGAACGGGTAAAGGTATCAGGTTGAAATTAATACCACATATTAGGATCCACGAACCACACAAGATCTGAAAATTTCAATTTTTTACAATGACGCAATCAAAAGATATGGCATTTTATGTACTCATCTCCATGCATTTATTCAAAAATGCAAAACCTACAGCGTACTTCCCGTTGACCTAAAATTATGGAATTTGGCAAGAAGCTAGGTCTCACAGTACAAATAATGGGAAAAGTCTGAAATCATTAAATATTACAACTTTTCTCACAACTAATGGTAACCAATTGTGGTGAGCTCCCGTTTCAAGAACATTCATATAAGAGAGGGGTCAAGTTGGATGGTCGCTGAGGCGATTTTTGTTTTAGTTCTTTTTAAAAACGGGAACACTTACAAACTTGAAAATTGGTATGTTTATAGTGCATAAGCTATAAAATAACAACAAATAATAAAATTTGGTCAAGCGCGTGTCGGACTCAAAAAATCTAGCACATTAACTTACTGAAATTTAAACTAATACAATTATGTTTATGTGGTGGTACGGAACCCTCAGGGCGCGAGTCCGACTCGCACTTGGCCGGTTTTTTTTGGGGGGGGGCACTCGACTCTCACAAAAATTCTACTTTCAAGCTAAATATTTCGCAAACGAATCCCTAAATTGAAAAATGGTCTGTACAGACTCACGTTATTTTTAAAGGATCTATCTAACGATACCCAACGATGTAGTCTAAGAGGATCGTGTAGAAAATCGGGATTATTTGGCGATATATACATATTAGGATTGTGTAATAAACGTACACTTGTTTCCTAATCTTTTTAGACCAATATGACTCGGAGCACCGGAAATTAAATTGATGTATGGGAGAGTTAAGATGTCATAAATTTTTTGTATGGATATATTTTTTTTTTACAGAATCCTATCATGTGGGGTATCTAATGAAAGGGCTTTATGAGCCAACTCTAAAAATATAGCACATCTTAATATTCCAGTTACTAGTTTCCTAAAAATTTGAAAAATATGTTCAAAACACACTAAGTTTGGGCTTTTCCTGGTAGAAAATAGCTAAATAATTATTTGTAAAATATTTATGAAATGACTCATAATATTCTCATATCCAACGTCATGAAAGCATTTTTGAAAATATTAATAAGAACTATATTTTTTTTAATAAGAAAGCTTTTAGCTTTTTTAGTACTTTTATTTGATTTTTTTTTATTTTTGGGAACCAGTTACTGAAATGTAGATAAACTATATTTCTAGAATCAGCTTGATACCTTTGATACCTTGATACCCTTTCATTGGATACCCATAATGATAGGTTTTTGTAAAAAATAATATAAAATTCTGTACTAAAATTCAAACAGGTTTTTTCCCTTCTTTTTTTTCTATCCTGTACTGTCCCACTGCTGGGCAAAGGCCACCAACCATCGCGGTCCTGAGCGAATTTCCACCAATCGCGTCGGTACGAGTCTTATTATAAAAAACATAGTTCTGATTAACATATTGAAAAATGCTTTTAGGAAGTTGAAAATGAGGATATAAAGATTCATTTGATTTATATTTTTCAAAAGTTTGTTCAGCCATTTCCTACCAGAAAGAGGCCAAACTTGGTATGTTTTGAAAATAATTTTCAAGTTTTTAGGACACTAGAGACTGAAATATAAAGATGTACTATATTTTTAGAATCGGCTCAAAAAGCCCTTTCATTAGATACCCCACATAATAGGTTTCTGTTGATGACGTCATAACTCTCCCATACATCAAGGGAATTTCCGGTGCTCCGAGTCATATTAGTCTAATAGGACTAAGAAATAAGTGTACGAAGTTATAAAATTCTAATATGTAACGCCGCGAGATTACACGATCCTCTAAGACTAATGGGGTTACTCCATTGAGTTCTTATGTCCATAGAGTGCGCGTAACCGAGTATGAACCGTATGCACGGGTATGAACAATCCGGAAAAAATAGCATCCAGTTTATAGATAGATAGAACACTTTATTGCTCACATAACAACAAAAAAACAAATGGACATGGAGATCTCTTACAGGCAACCTTTGACGTTAGGGATACATAAACAGAGCTCTGCAAGTATTCATGCGATCACAAGTGCCATGAAATACAAAAGGCATAAAAAGTAGGTATATTAACACTACAATGCCATATAATAATCTCTTAAACAACTACATGAATAACATAAACTACATAAGATAGTACATACATAAGTAAGTATAATACATTAAAAATAAATAAAACAATAATATTAATAAATATAATAAACAAATTATAATATATGTCGAACAAAAAAAAAACAAATAATATATATATATGTCGAAGAGCGACTCTCATTTCGAATTTCCCGCGGTATTTTGAAAGACAAACGTTCGTGCCAGCAGCACCCATGCAGTGGCCCAAGCACGGCGAAGCTACGCCAAACGTCAAATTAGTACTGAATTTCCGTACCAGTGTAGATTGTCGATGTTGGACGATGAAGTTGGCAATGATGGCCCTTATTTAGATCGTGAGGTTGGTACTACTATTACGATTGGCGCGTAAAGGGGCGTGGTCTGTGTCAGTTTAGCCAACACGATGCAATGTGAAGACGAGGCCGCCATTTTCAACGGCTCATTCTTGTTCGTGATTTTACCACGTCAAGTTCTAAAGTGATAGTTGGCCGCGAGATGAACCTGCAGCCGCTGGCGGATGAGCCGTGGCAATTCTGTGATGACAGGAGCGACCCTTTAACGACAGCTAAGTGTTTATAGTCTTTTCTGCCCTAAACTGTGATATTTTAGGTTATTATGTTATGATACGCGAATACCTATTTGTGATAGTAAAAAACGGTGCACTGTGAGTTTGCTGTAGTAGAACATGTGGATAGTGCCTTAGGATTGAAGCCTCCAACGTTTGGGGTTGACAGGATTGTGCCACTTAGTTAATCTTCTTAAAATAAAACAACAGGTGGGACGACGAAACCTGCATAACGCTGTGGTTACCGACGACGTGATAGAAGAGAATACCGTATGAGAGGTCAATGGCAAGTCAGGCAGGATGAATTCACACCCCCAAGTCACACTCGAAATAATTAGGCAATTGTCGAAGATGTTATTGATGTCCACTACCAATAGTACAGCCAATACCGTGTTCTCTGCTATTCCTGATGTCTATCCCTTGCCCACATAGTGCCGTCCCTCTCCGCCCCAGTCCGTGTCTTCGACATATATATTATTAAACAATAAACGGATAATCAAATGGTTTTGCTGATGAGATGAGAACGCAACTTGGTTTTAAAAACAGCGAGTGACTGAGAGTGGCGTATCTAGTAGTTTTCTAGTTTTACCATCTACATAAATAACTTTGTATTCCCATATTAATATATAGGATTACAAAGTTACACTTGCAGTGAATGAAGCAGTGTACCTGTAATGTATAATATAATGGAATAATAGGTGTAGATAGGTAGAATAATTGGTGTAGATAGGTACCTAGATATAATTATATTCAAAAGTAACTTGTAAAATGGTCAACGGAAGACTACCTACAAAAATAAGAAAAGCTCATAAGACAGAGATCTTTATGAAAAACCGTTGTTAGTATTCAAGAAGTAGAAGGTACCGGAAAGGAAAATAGTACGATATGGACACTATAAGATGTTGTTAGATTAGCTAATTATGTAATAACTTATAATAAAAGAACCCTTAAGGGACTAAATAAATTAAGCGACTTGGTATTACATGGATCTCACAACTTTTTACGGTAGAAGAACTGAGTTGCGTGCGAGGCTTGGTTTTTTTATAAGTTATGTTTTTGATGGCATACACTTTTGCGTGACTGACTAGGTATGCGTCCCTGACTACGAACCACGGTGCGCGAGTTCGAAACGCATTTGGCCGGTTTTCTCGAGTGATTTAGAATCACTTGATTTATTAGGGTTGGGTCTAGTTTTGCCCTAAAAATTAAGTATGACAAAAATTACCTCGATATCGCCGTAGGCAATGTAAATAATATTCGACTTTAGCGATTTTCGTTTCAATATATTATCTCCTGGTATATAATGAATCGTCACCATGTACTTGGATAACTCCGACAAAATGTGGTATGATAAATCACGTAGGATAATGCTCTGAAACGAAAAATAAAAGTGAAAAGCCCACGAACTAATTCATCTCCTTGAAGGGTATATAAGAAGTTCCAGAACGGAGTCCGGTGTTCAGGACGCCAATGTCTGAAAATGAAAAAGGACAAAAAACTTGATGTTCAGAAAAAACAATTGTCATGCCAAAAGATGGGGGCTGATGAGTAGTGATAGAAAAACTTTGACCAGACAAGAAAACCGGGAGCTTTAGTCATTTTGTTCGCTATCTAATATCCCTTTTCAGATTTTCAGGCTTGTCTAGATTTTTTTTTATAGAAGACAGGCGAGCAGGCCGGTCACCTGATGGTAAGTGATCACCGACGCCCATAGACACCCGCATCACCAGGGGGTCACAAGCGCGCTGCCGACCTTTGAGATATTTATAGGCTCGTTTCTTTAAAGGCTGCCTTGTTGTACCCGTCCGGAAATACCTGCGCAGGAAGCTGACTCCACAGTGCGGTCGACTGACTGAATTACTTTAGCCCCCGGTTTTCCTGTCTGATCAACGTTTTTATATCACTACTCATCAGCCCCCATCTTTTGGCATGAGAATTGTTTTTTCTAAACATCACGTTTTTTGTCCTTTTTCATTTCCAGACAATGGCCTCCTGAACATCGGTCTCCGTTCTGGAACTTCTTACATAGTTTTTCGTGATCCTCTCATGAAGCAGCTTCTATTGAGACATCTCTTTTTTGCCTTGATAATCGCGTAAAATTTTATCAGGTAGGTACTCAATAGAAAACAATTTAATGGTCTGGTTTGCCAAAAGTCTTCATATCTTAGTCTTGTTTATGTGCATTTGTTATCAATATAAGCTTCTCTATAACAAGCTATCACTTTTGTTCGCCTTGAATATCACGTAAAAAAATACTTTTCATTTCCAGACAATGGCCTCCTGAACACCGGGCTCTGGAGCTTCTTACATAGTTTTAGTGATCCTCTCATAAATCCCCACCTGCTGAGACATCTCTTTTTCGCCCTGATTATCACGTGAAAAAATTTTGTTGGCTCCTCTACCATACTTCCCTGCGGCTTCCTGTACTTTTATCAATCCTTTCATACATGGTCGTCGGTTTAGGTACCTTTAATCTGACCTTAATTCAGAACGTCTTGAATTTGGTCCTGTTACGTTTGGGCCTTCCCCTTCCATTGTTTCCATTCACTCTCGCCTGGAAGATCTCCTTCGTCAATCTGCGTTTATTCATCTTCTCTACATGACCAAACCATCTCAGCATCCCTTTTTCAATTTTAGTCATTACGTTTTCTTTTACGCCACAACGTTATCAATGTATGGTGCTCTGATATTCCAGCGAAATACAAGAAACACATTGTAAAAAGTAGGCCGAGCTGCAGTGATTTTATGCCGTTTCATTTACACTGCTACAGCACGATCCAAAACGGTGTAGACTCGCTCTATTTGCATTGTATTCTGCATGACATTCAGTAAAGAATGACATTCAGTTATGTAATGATAAAACCTGTAAGATAACAAACTTTACATCTCTCATATTCGGTAAGTAGGTCCTTATTACCCCCAAATGGGGCTTGTAGGTGACCAATTAGCGCTCTAGGGTAATAATGTAGCTAGAAAAGCCCTAGGGCGGTAAGTAATTGAGTTTTGAAAGAGTGAAGTTTTTTTTTATTACTTACCGCCCTAGGGCTTTTCTAGCTACATTATTACCCTAGAGCGCTAATTGGTCACCTACAATTTGGTGGTAATAAGGACCTACTTACCTCACAATCGAGATGTAAAGCAGAGTAGTTAGCTCGGGTGTAAGCATCAATTGCACCCTCGAACTAGCAATTGATGCCTTACAGCCCTTGGCTACTAATCTACTATTAATCCATTTTTTTCGTTTATGCAATCCCTTACTAATCTTTTTTGCAGCCATGACACTAAAACCAGAGTATATTGATGGAAATACACTCACCGGCAGAAATAACTGGCCGGTCTGTTTTCTTTCACATATTTTCATACAAATATGGGGGCAAACGAATCGTCAATATCTTACCTAAATTGAATAAAAATACAAATCTGATTGATGAGGTCTTTAGATAAGTAATTATTAACAATATTGTCAAAGATTATGTGTGTCTAAAATGTTGAAGAAAACCCGTGCGACTCTTAAAATATTTTAATTCGCTAAATGTAAGAGATTTCTGACAAAATGACGTATATTTTTTACAAATGCACGGAATTTCCTGGATACCGTGCAAAGGTCTAATCTTCAAGAATCAGTAGTTAGAAACCTTATTTAATGATCTCACTGTTTATTCACGGATATTTATTTCGTTTAGGAAATATATTGACGCTTCATTTGATCCCTTACTTGTATGAAAATGTACGACAGAAAATAGACTGGCCGGTTATTTCTGTCGGTGAGTGTAATAACATTGTGTTACAAACTTGTTTTTTCAGACAGCTTTAGCAGATAGCTTTTGACATAGATGCAAAAAAATTTCGTAAGCGTTGGAAATATAGTTGGAATAAACGAAAAAAATGGAACATACCTTAAATCTTGCAAAAAAAATAAAATAAAAGAATACCTTTTGAAAAACTTCAAAATAAATGTCAATTTGTATTTCACTGTACAGAGTGGGTGGATAAGTTGGTAGCAACCTAGTTACAGATATTGCTCTGTGTTTAAGCCAGTACATCCTATAAAATATCTCCACTTTTTCTCGAAGTAAATCCGGTATATTAGCATTTCTCTGTAATATAAACTTACAAGTTTCTAAAACGTGTAATCAGAAGTGTGTAACAACCCTGTCGGATGTGAATCTGCCCTTGAAACTGAACAACTTGTACTATGGGAGATTGATTTAATTTTAATTGTGAAAAAAAAAAACGTCATAGAGACTGCATTGCATCAGCTGCATTTTGTATGAGAGGTAAAATTTTTATGTGTAATCTTGTGATCGTCTATGATAACGTACCTCCGCGCGATTTTAAACTATAAAATTATAAACTGTACGACATTCGCTTCTGGAATGTTCGGTAATAATACGAGTTAACAATTTCTCGATAGTTTTGCGAGATAGATGGAGATAGATTGAAATACAAACAATTTAATAATCTTACTGTGGCATATTGCGTGCCCGCACGCAGTCAATCTGATCGCGATCCGGTAGAAATGCAGCGATAGAAAAGAAAAAAAAAGTAAAAACAGTTAAATGCTATTTGGACTCGCGCGCCGAGGGTTCCGATATACCTATAGCTATTTTGGAAGCAATAAATTCCATTTTTAGGACCGCAAAACGAAATTTATTTGTAAAGGTTTTTTGCAGATTTCTAAAAAACTGTGCAGTTTAAAAAAATCGTTTTATTTTTTGCTGTAATATTTACATAAATTTCCATCATCTGTAATTAATTCAGATTTTCCTTTCACTAGCTTCGGAGATAAGGGGGGACGATGGTATTTTTTGACATTTTTCATCATAATTTGAAAACTAAGAGTTGCAAAAAAAGATACAAAAGTATATTTTATACCCCACTCGACCTAGTAACGACAATTTGAAATTTTGCCCGCCTATTTGGGCCCCCTTTACAATAATAATCATATTTTTTATATTTTTTCATGTGCAATTATTTTGGACAACCAGATTCTAAGTTAGGATAAGATAAGATAAATTTATTTATTTTTAAAACTTAGTCTAATTAATTACAGATTAACTTAGGCTAAATATTAATACGAACACGGGTTAATAATGACGAAGATACCCATACTAAGTAATTTAATACTTATATCTCAGGTACCAGTTTTATTTGAGTGAAAGTAGGCAAATTAAAATAAAGAAACAATTTTGTTGGTGTAAAGCACCTTCATGGTTGACGCCACTATTAGCTGGCCGTTTTTATAAGTGTTTTATATATTTTGATAGATGTCTGTTATTGTCGTTCGATTTTTGTTCATCACACGGCTCTCATGCCTTTTGTATCTTTCCTAATAAACCAGCTTATTCTATACCATTGTGCATCGCTCTGCCCTTCCCCTGAACAAGGGTTATGGGCCCAGAGCTGGTAAAAAAATAGTAGTCGTAAAAATATTTGGTAAATTAGGTATAGTCGGATCCAAAAATGTCTTCGAGTATACGTATCCAAACATTGACAAGAGACAACTATGATACCTGGAAAGTGCAAGTGGAGGCTTTATTGATCAAAGGCGATTATTGGGAGTATGTTAGTGGTGAGAAGCCAAAGCCCAGCGACGGAGATGCCACTTTGTCAGCGTGGAAGGCAGCTGACAGAAAAGCTAAATCCGAGTTGATTTTATCGTTGGATCCAAGTGTTGTTCATCATGTAAAGAAGGTGGGAACTGCACGAGAAGTTTGGCTGAAATTGGAGAGTATGTTTGCGTCGAGAGGTCCTGCGAAAAAGGCAACGCTGTTGAAAAGGTTGATGTTGCAGAAGATGGGCGAAAATCAAAATGTAAGCGAACATCTCGATTCTTTCTTTGAAGCTGTAGATAAGCTTGAAGAGATGGGCATCCAAATCCATGATGATTTATTGGCAATCATGCTTTTGTATAGTCTGCCTTCTAGTTTTGAAAACTTTCGTTGCGCTATAGAGTCTAGGGACAACCTTCCTAAACCCGAACAACTTCGAGTAAAGATCGTCGAGGAGTATACCTCGAGAGGAAACGCTCAAGTTGAAGATATCGAAGGTGCTATGTATGTGGGTAGACGTCAGAAAAACGTGAATGGATCTGGAGCTGGAACAAGTAGTCAGAAGAAAGGGAACGGAACTGGAACGAATTTTAAGTATAAATGCTTTAAATGTCATATATTTGGACACAAGGCATCGGACTGTAAAAAGAAGAAGAAAACTTCGGAAACTAGGTGCGCTGAAAGTTGCGCAGAACCAGATGGAACTGTAGAATGTGAAGCATTAACCATCAATCAAATTTCAGACTGCCTGGCTGTAGGAGCTAAGCGCTGTCAAGAATGGCTATTTGATAGCGGATGCAGTGCTCACATGTGCAACGACGCGGCAAGGTTTGAGGAGGTACTGCCTTCGAGCCAAAAGTTAAAGTTAGCCACTGAATCTTTTACAACCGTGCAAGGTAAGGGTACAGTTAAGATATTAGCATGCAATGACGACCGTACGCGCTTCATAAAATTTGAAGATACTTTACTAGTTCCCGACTTACGAAGTAATTTAATTTCAATCGCTAAGCTCACTGAACGAGGCTGTGTAGTCACTTTTAAGCGTGATGTAGCATACGCAGTCAAGGATGGCGAAGTAAAGCTGACCGCTGACCGGCGAGGTAATTTATATTACTTGAGGGAAATGGACGCTTCAGCGTCTGTGGTATCAGGAAGTAAGAATGTCGATCTGTATAGATGGCATGAGCGTATGGGACATTTGAATGGAAGAGATCTTATGAAATTACTTAAGAAATCAGGTATTGACCCGGTAAATACTGATTGTGACTTGCGTGATTGTGATGTGTGTGCTAAAGGGAAAATGGTTTCGTTGCCTTTTGTGAAGTCCAGTGGACCCTGCAATGAGAAGTTGCGAATAATTTATTCTGATGTGGTAGGTCCCATGAGAGTTCAATCGAACGCGGGAAATAAATATTTTGTTACTTTTATTGACGACTGTACTCGTTGGTGTGAAGTCTTCATGCTAAAAAATAAAAGTGACGTATTGTCAAAGTTCAAGATTTTCAAGTGTCAGGTTGAAAATATGTCAAATAGGAAAATCAAATGTTTACAATCGGATAACGGTGGTGAATTTGTAAATAAAAATTTTGATTTATATTTACAAAGTGCGGGAATTACGAGACGACTAACAACGCCGCATACACCCCAAAGTAACGGAACAGCTGAACGTATGAATCGTTCATTGCTTGAAAAGGCAAGATGTATGCTTTTATCCTCGGGACTAGCCGCAAGTTTTTGGGCAGAAGCCGTTGCGACGGCGTGCTACATACGTAATAGGTGTCCATGTAGTAGCTTGAACGGTGAAATTTCCTATGAAAAATGGTTCGGGAGACCTGTGAATATCGAATATTTTAGTTCGTTCGGTACAAAAGTACACGTCTTGAACAAAGAACCAGGAAAGGATAAGTTTGCACCAAGAAGTTCACTCGGCATTTTTGTTGGTTATCCAGCTGAATCTATTGGATATAAAGTGTGGATACCTGAAGACAGAAAAATAATAGTGTCGAGGGATGTTCGTTTTCAAGAAGGTAAGCTACCTGAAAATAATGATAATATTTTAAAAGAGTCACTCATTGAACCACACTGTGAAAAGAATAGTGATAAAAAGACTGTTGAAATAGAAATTCAAGCGGGACAGTCGGGTTCTTTGACGGGACAACCCTTAAGTGTAGAAATCTCATCAGAAAGGCCACCAGTTTTGCCATTGAGCGATGAAACAAGCGGTAGTACGTATACTAGAGGAGACGGTACTAGAGTTAGTAATGATAGTGATGGCAATGAGGCTTTAGAGAGGAATATCACTCTAAAAAGAGGTCCTGGAAGACCAAGAATTGAAAGAGGGCACGTCGGGCGTCCTCGAAAGCTGTATAATATGGTCGAGATTGAAGAAACTGAAAATAATGAAAGCGAAGCATCAACAGAGGAATACGCCGACACTGATGACTTTGCTGGAGTTATTGAGATCACGTTAAAGCAGGCCTTGAGTAGTGATGAAAAAGACAAATGGCAAGAAGCGATATTATCTGAGATAAGGAGCCTTGTAAAAAATAATACATGGAACATTGTGAAGAAGCCTCCTGATAGAAATGTCGTAGGTTGTCGATACGTACTGACAACAAAGTTAAACGTTGACAAAACAGAGAAAAAGAAGGCGAGATTAGTTGCGAAAGGGTATAGTCAGCGAGAAGGGCTGGATTATAATAAGACTTTTTCTCCAGTTGCGCGAATTGGAACTGTACGTCTGTTGGTTGCTTTAGCCGTTGAGATGGGAATGGACATAGACCAAATTGATATCAACACGGCATATTTAAACGGAGACTTAAACGAAGACATTTATATGAAGGTTCCAGAACTGTTGGAAGAAAGTCTAAAGAAACTAATCGAAATAGATAGTAAAAGTGAAACAGGAAAAAAGGCAATAAGAATGCTTGAAGAAATAAAAGCAGGTGGTGACACATGTCTTCTAAGGAAATCACTATACGGTCTCAAACAAGCTGGACGACAGTGGAATATTAAGCTGGATTCAAAGCTGAAAGAGATGGGGTTGAGACCTACTGTGAGTGAACCTTGCTTGTATCATAAACATACTAAAGATGGAGCTGATCTTTTTGTAGTTATCTATGTCGATGATATTTTGATCTGCTCGCAACGGAGAGATGTGATAGATAAGTTCAAACAAGAACTGGCCAAGAAATTTGAGTTAAAAGACTTTGGTCCTGCAACTTATTGTCTTGGGATAGATATAAAGAAAAGTGGTAATGGTTACTACTTGTCACAAGAAAAATATATTAAAGATATATTGAAAAGATTCAACATGGAAGACTGTAATCCTGTTCAGACTCCAATGGAGACAGGAAAACAAGTGATAAGTGAAGAGAAAAAGGTTGCAGAGAAATCTTTTCCTTATAGAGAACTGATCGGAGCACTCATGTATTTAAGTGTGGCAACTAGACCAGAGATTGCTAATGCTACGGCAAAACTTGCACAGTTTGCAGAAAATCCACAAGATACCCATTGGAAAGCTGCAAAGCGGATCTTGCGATATTTAAAAGGTACAATAACGCATGGTTTGTTATTTAAACCGACAGGGTTATGTATTCAGGGATATTCGGATGCAGACTGGGGTAGTTGTGTAATCGATAGACGATCATTTACTGGATATGTTTTTGTACTAGGTGGTGCAGCCATATCTTGGACTTCACAAAAGCAACGCATTGTTGCGACTTCTACGTGTGAGGCTGAGTTTGTGAGTTTGGCGGAAGCTATGAAAGAGGCTGTATATTTAAATAGTCTGCTGAAGGAGCTAGGTCTTCACACATTGTCTAAGGTAAGAATGCATGCTGATAACTTAAGTGCTATCTGTCTTGCTGAAGATCACGGTGTATTTCACGCAAAGAGCAAGCACATTGATATTAGACATTTCTTTATTAGAGATGTGCTGCGTGACAACAAAGCCATAACTTTGGAATATCTGGCGACTGACAAGATGTTGGCAGATATCCTCACCAAACCTTTGCCTCGTATAAGGCACGAGCTACTGACGGCTGCGTTAGGGCTGCGTGACGTTAAGCCATGAGTTGAGGGGGTGTGTTGGTGTAAAGCACCTTCATGGTTGACGCCACTATTAGCTGGCCGTTTTTATAAGTGTTTTATATATTTTGATAGATGTCTGTTATTGTCGTTCGATTTTTGTTCATCACACGGCTCTCATGCCTTTTGTATCTTTCCTAATAAACCAGCTTATTCTATACCATTGTGCATCGCTCTGCCCTTCCCCTGAACAAATTTGATATATTAAAACAAAGAGATTTGAATTGAATTGAATTGTATTAAAATAACAATATAAAAATAAGCTTAACCTAATTACTTAATTTAAGTGTCGCTTCTGCTATTGCAGTTGTTGACTAGTTGAGCACACAATTTGCTATTTGACATTTCAAACTGTGCGGTGGCCTGAATATTTTAGTTTATTATTTTTTGTAATAAGTATTTTTCTTTTGTTTCAGATTAAATTTTTTATACATTGTTGATTTGTCGTTAGAATTGTTCGCCGCTTTAGGCACCCTCATAGTCAATGTTATATTTATGTACCTAGTCTCGGCGTTCTTTTTTGCTGGGCAATTTACTTCTCCAGTTTTATGGTTGCTAGGTTCTTAAAACGTAGGCAAGTTGCGCATTTTGGTGGTACATCACGCTTAATTCATTTCTTAATAGAGTGGCCAGTGCATCCGCAGTGTCCACACGTTCGGTCTTCATCCCGACAGAACTTGGCCGAACGACCGTACTGGTGACACTTGTAACACCTGTTTACTAGGGTGTAGTCCTTAACAGGGCATGAGGTCCAATTAATGAAAACGCGTTCTAGTTTAATAAGTGCTCTTCTGAGGTTGACTGATATCTCAAGGACATTATTACAGTTCGATAAATCTTTTTTACCAGATTTGTGGCATAAAAACCTCATGATTTTTATTTTAACACTTCCTGTGTTCGGATAAATCTACAAAGTAGAAAATCGCAAAATTTCACAACCACAGGCAGGATTCGAACCTGCGTCTTCTGCGTAAGTACCGCAGACGCTTTACCAACTAGGCTACTGTGGTCCTGCCCGATGTTGTGAAATTTAGCGACCTCTATACGCATTCCAACGTTGCGTTTGTGCTGCCACCTAGCAAGCATTTTTGCTGTACTAGCTCAACTAGTCCATCATTGCAGACAGATTTCGATTTCAACTCGAAATCTGTCTGCAATGATGGACTAGTTGAGCTAGTACAGCAAAAATGCTTGCTAGGTGGCAGCACACTACTTTGTAGATTTATCCGAACACAGGAAGTGTTAAAATAAAAATCATTTTCAATTATACGTAGTGTTACCAATTTTCAACTCGAAATCTGTCTGCAATGATGGACTAGTTGAGCTAGTACAGCAAAAATGCTTGCTAGGTGGCAGCACAAACGCAACGTTGGAATGCGTATAGAGGTCGCTAAATTTCACAACATCGGGCAGGACCACAGTAGCCTAGTTGGTAAAGCGTCTGCGGTACTTACGCAGAAGACGCAGGTTCGAATCCTGCCTGTGGTTGTGAAATTTTGCGATTTTCTACTTTGTAGATTTATCCGAACACAGGAAGTGTTAAAATAAAAATCATTTTCAATTATACGTAGTGTTACCAATTTTCAACTCGAAATCTGTCTGCAATGATGGACTAGTTGAGCTAGTACAGCAAAAATGCTTGCTAGGTGGCAGCACAAACGCAACGTTGGAATGCGTATAGAGGTCGCTAAATTTCACAACATCGGGCAGGACCACAGTAGCCTAGTTGGCAAAGCGTCTGCGGTACTTACGCAGAAGACGCAGGTTCGAATCCTGCCTGTGGTTGTGAAATTTTGCGATTTTCTACTTTGTAGATAAAAACCTCATGTTCCGAAATATTAGTGAGGACACCAAGGAGTATAATTTTCGGTCTCTTTTTAGATGTTTCCTCTAGAATTAATCCATATGTTAGATGTTAGCTTTTCTAAATCGTCTTTACGCACAGTGCTGATAATTACGCCACCGTTTTTGGTCTTTCTTACTCCTTAAACATGTAGTTTCAATTCCTGGGGCTTGATAATATACTGAACTCGTTTTCTAGTTTCTTCGCTAGACTTTTCTTTGTCAGCTGGGCAGATATGCTGTTAGTGCTCAAAGGACGTTCTACTGAGTAATTGGATTTCCTCACTACGTCAGCGAATGAGGTACTTGGAGGTGCTTCTTTAGGCGCAGACTGCATAAATTTTTTCAGGTCAACGATTTGGTCACTTATGGTTCCTTGCTCGCAAAGTTGCTGGATAAGAATATTGGCTGAGATATATTTCTGCTGCAGGTATTGATAATACAGGGTGGGCCAGAAAGATTTGCGAATTTGAAAAAATAATAATAAAAAAAACTAAATACAATTCACATACAAATTTTTATTTCAATTAAAATAGACATCTGGGAAATTCATTTCCTTAAAATAACATCATCCAGGTGTGCACCATCGTGCTGCGAACAGTCCTCGGATCTGAACCTCAAATTGGTAAAAACTCGCTGGCATATTGCGCGGGGAATAGCTGCCATTTCTTCTCGGATATTAGTCTTAATCGTGGCTGGGTTATTGGAGTAGACTCAACTTTTAAGGTATCCCCACATAAAAAAAGTCCGGTGGCATTAGATCTGGACTTCTAGGCGGCCATGCAATGTCACCTCGGCGCGATATCAGTTTCCCAGCAGTCATGTCGTTTACGACCGCCAAAAAGGCATTAGATGTATGGCATGTCGCGCCATCTTGTTGAAACCATGTCGCACGATTATAGGCTTCAAATTGTTGCAGTTGCGGAAAGAAAAAAATCCCTTAAGATGGCTATGTATCGGTCAGAATTTACAGTGAAAGATTGCCCTTGTTGATTTTCAAAGAAATAGGGTGATGAAGCTCTAACTTGTTCAATTGTGTCATCCGTTCTTGATGATCTTGGGCGTCCCGCAGGTTTCTGTTTGAGAGTCAAACCAGCTGACCCACGATAGAATCACACTTTCTTTCGGACACTGATTTAGGTCATGTAATCTAAACTCACGACGAAATTAGCGATGAACAATAGCGCACGAATCGCCATTTTTGTAATACGAGTAATGTTTAACACAGAATGCACGTTGCGCTCCGGTGAAGTGATCCATTGCGACAAAATTTCCGAGAACCGAGCTTCTCAACTTCACCACCCGCGCAGCCCCCTCTCATAAGGTTCAAACGCAAGAGCGTTTTTAAAATCGTACGCCTTTCTGGCCCACACTGTATAATGCCATTTGCTCCGTGTTGCAGATATCAGATAGATATTGCTCGATCTTCTCTTGCTTCGATTCTAAAACTGTTCCAAATTTCAAGTCGATAGCATGAGTGGGTGCTGGGATATACAGGTGTGATAGACAGACAGACAGACAAAGTCGCACCATAAGGGTTCCTTTTTTTACCATTTTGGTATCAGAACCCTAAAAATTGTCGTACACACCTAATCTATGCTCCTATAGCTGTCTCTTTCTTTCTTATAGCTGCATCTCTACCTCATCGCGATTAAAAGTACTAATAGACGATCGGATCGGACTGCTCCGAATTTAGCTCCGGACCACGATTTTGTCCAATAGAGTTGCGGATTGACCCTAACGACAATTTTGCTATTGGCCAAAATCGTGGTACGGAGCTAAATTCAGAGCAGTCCGATCCAATCGTCTATTAGTACATTAAGATTGACTGTGCGCGGGCACAGATTAGGTACACAAGAATGCATAATGTTTCTTAGGGTAAAGTCCACATCCTTCAAAGCTGTTATACAAGGTTATTTTTTTGTACCTGATTTCCTTTTGCCCACTTATTAGTGATGTCAAAAGCAACAACTTTTGTTTTACGACTTTGCTAACAACGCACAAAAAAAATTCGACTCTCCATACTAAAGTGGCCACGTGACCGACCCATTCTGTATGGGAAGTTCAAAATTTTTTGTGCGTTGTTAGCAAAGTCGTCGAACAAAAGTTGTTGCTTTTGACCCCCTAATAAGTGGGCAAAAGGAAATCAGGTCCAAAAAATAACCTAGTATACGTCCAAAACAACTCTGGCTGTGCGTAGAACTCGTCCATGGTAGAACTCAAAAACATTATAGCGACGATGAGCGCAGCAGGTGGGGTGAGGCGAGCGAATCGTTCATTGGCTTTCCACCTGTCACGCATGCGCAGAAAATAACCGTCAGAGCCAAACTTATTCTGCGCAAGTCATACCGATTCTGTGCAAAATTAGAGACGTAACAATTTGAATTTCTTCATCATCATCATCATATCAGCCGAAAGACGTCCACTGCTGGACATAGGCCTCCCCTAAAGAACTCCATGACGACCGGTCCTGCGCTGCTAGCATCCAGCGGCTTCCCGCGACCTTGACCAAACAACAAACAGGTAACAATTTGAATTTAAGTAGCATGTAATAAAGCATTACTTCATAAAATCGATACAAATTTCTCTACCTATCATTAACTAGCGGTCCGCCCCAGCTTCGCACGGGTAGATATAAGTCCTACCCCTACCTCTATCATCCTATATACTTTTCCTGGTTCTAAGCTACCTCCCCACCAATTTTCAAACAAATCGGTTCATCCGTTCTTGAGTTATAAATAGTGTAAATAACACGACTTTCTTATATATATAGGGTGACTTTTAATTAGTTCTTTATAGAAAAAGGTATAAATGAACTCGTGATACTGAACAAGTTTCCCTTAGGAACATAGGTCGAAATACGAAAAACAAGTTTTGACCTCCCATAGAAATTGCATCAGCTGGTAGCGCATTTTGTATGGGAGGTCAAATTTGTTTTTTTGTATTTCGACCTATGTTCCTTGGGAAAAGTTGTTCAGTATCATGAGTACATGCATATCTTATGCTATCAAGAACTAATTTAAAGTCACCCTATACACAGTAAAGAGATGGCTGATAAGCCCATCTCTTTACTGTGCCCTATAATAGATTTGTCCCAGCATAGGATTGGTCTATATAGAGATATTTGCAGTTAGATAAATAGCTTGATCATTCTTAGTGATGAGACCATCTTTGTCTATGTTAGCTACCAAAGTTTTTTGTACTGTGTAATTTTAAGTCAAAATAAAATAGAGGTTTACGACCACTGCTTCTTTGTTTACACGATTTCTAATGCTAAAAAAACAAGGTATATAGGGTCAATAATTTCCAAGTTATAGCAGTTTTAAGTTTGACAGCTGTCAAGTAAAATAAAGATCTTAACAAGATTTATCAGTGGTCAGATGACTGCGTGAATTGTACACTCGGGAAAGAAAAAGGTTTGCCAGTTTTCAGATTGATTCGTTTAACGTCGCAAGCCTAACTAGTATGGTTGGGTATGGTTAGGTTAGAAACATATTGTAAAAAGCCGACAAAGTAGGCCGTGCTGCAGTGGTTTCTTGCCGTTTCTTTTACGCTGCCATAGCACGATCCGAAACGGCGTAGACTCGCTCTATTTGCATTTTATTCTGCATGACATTCAATAAGTATTCTATAAAAAATCTACATTATCATATCTGAATCTGAATCTAGTCGCAAGCACATATTACCTATTGAAACTGTGACAAAGATTCGACTATTTTAGAAAAGTATACATTACTGTTAGAAAATAAAGTTCACATTAATTCAGACGATTCTCAGGGCTATGTCAGTTACTTAAGTTCTTTTGCGGATCTCCTCACTTCTGATTCAATCGCGCAGAGAGACTCCGACCATAGCCCTTTCCATCCATAGCCCTTTGGGTGACTTTGAGCTTCCTGATAAGGCCCATTGTGAGCGGCCACGTCTCGGTGTCATATGTCATCACTGGCAACACACACTGGTCAAAGACTTTCGTCTTGAGACACTGCAGTATTTTGGAAGTGAAGGTATTGCGGAGCTTCCCGAACGCTGCCCATCCGAGTAGCATTCGACGAGTAACCTCTTTATCTAACCTTCTGAGAATCGCTAAACTAAAGTGGCAGTGGGCAGGGCACATCGCAAGAAGAACCGGTGGCCGATGGGGCGTAAGGTTTTTAGAGTGGCGACCACGTACCGGAAGACGAAGCGTTGGCAGGCCCCCTACAAGGTGGACCGACGATCTGCTCAAGGTTGCGGGAACCCGCTCGATGGGAGCAGCGCAGGATCGATCGTCATGGAGATCTTTAGGGGAGGCCTATGTCTAGCAGTGGACGTCTTTCGGCTGATATGATGCTAATTCAGACCTTGTCCAAGAAGATAATATCATATAAAAATTTTGATAAATCAAAACCCCGAGTCAAAACCTATTGTCATTGGAATTATATAAAATTGAAATGGAATTGAATATTTTGTCACTTTAAAGACAAATTTGTAGTTGGTTGATTAGTATGAATATTTTTATGTAATTAACGTTTATATATCATATTATAGAACAAAGGTAGACAAAAATAAAACTACTACTACTACTAGTGCGGTAATATCTTTTTCAACACATTTGCTCATAAAACAGCTCTATTTGCACTGTATTTAGGTCCATAATCCAGGTTATTAAAAACGCGTGCTTTTCTCATTATATATTACAGCACTAGTTATTTAATTTTTGTTTTTTTTTTTATATGAACAAAGAGCAAGGAGTTCTAATGTCTAAAATATTTAAGACATTTTCGTTAATATTTACTGTTGATGAAAATATAATATATAAACAGTTTGTTGCATGAGATTAGTTAAATTTGACAACAAATTAACATTAATAAGCATTCAGATTCGTCACAGCTCCTCATTTGAAAAAAGAAATGCGCGCGCAACAAGAATTCCGCGCGCCATTTTTCAGAAGTATTTTCATTTGCTTTGATTTTTGTGACTAACTAATAATGTCGTCGTTGGTTTCAAGCAATGAAGAAGAACTTAATTTAACCCCACAGGAAATAATTACTGGGGCACAAAATGCAACTGAGAGTCACCTTCCAGCCAAATCAAAGGAAAAATAGATTCTTTCCTACGAAAAGTTCATTGAATGGAAGAACAGCAAAAATGCCAATTCGTTTTCAGAGAATGTCTTTTTGGCTTATTTCAATGAGCTCGCGAATAAGTATAAACCTAGCTCTTTTTGGTGTATTTAATCCATGTTGAAAAGTATTGCGAGAACGAAAAATGGAGGCTCAGCCCGAACCGCAAAAAATAAGCGAATTTGATTCGTTTTTATTCGCAAATGTGTTGAAAAACGTCGTAAGAAGCTTGTGCGCTTTGGTGCTTACACCCTCGGCTCCATTACGCCCTCGCCTGCGGCTCGGGCTGCAATTTCTGAGCCTTGGCCGTAATATCCAAAATAGCGCACGTGCATCTTAATGTACTATTTGGTCGAAGGGAAATATAATGAAAAAAGCTGAAATGAAGCTGAATTATGGACCTTAATACAGTGCAAATAGAGCTGTTTCATGAGCAAATGTGTTGAAAAATATATTAAATACGGAAATTACTCTACAAGTCTACTTTCTCAGCTAATCCACTAAACTAGATAGAAGCAAAAATAGATAGAGTAACGTGCGTACTGTGCATGGTCAAAGATTAAATCTCTAAGGCCGGTATTTCACTGGGACACCATGGCAGCGCAACCAGTCGCCGCTACCAACAAAATGTATACAGCTCTATATAGAGTTACTCACCTGGTGTCCGTTTGGTTGCGCAACCAATTTGGCGGCGCGACCAGCTCGGATGCTGGTCGCGCTACCACTCCCAGTGAAATATAGCCCTTAATACTGTAGCCGCAGGGTGTGGCGACTCTGGAGTCTTTACTGGTGTCTTGTTACGGACACCAGTGGCGCAACCAGTCGCGCCACGGTGGTGTCCCAGTAAAATACCGGCCTAAAATCGTTATGTAAAGAATTGATACACTAATAAGTCAATTTAGGTCCTCTACAAAGTAAACGGAAATCTGTTCGTTGTTTTTTATTTTTTCGAAGACGGCGTATTGGGTACAAACAGCGAGTTGGTTGCGTGTAAATTTAATTCATGTGACTCACCAATGTATTAATAATTAAATTGTATCTTGCTCGGAAAAGCTCTTCTGCCTGAAGACTGAGGTTCATAATGACTGCCAGCGTGCAAACAAATATTGCCCAGAATATTACCCCAAGCGAAACAGTGATCAAGGCCGTATAAGTTATTCTATTCCTTATTAAACAAAGAAATAAAATGTATTAAGCAGTATCTGCACGAACAAAGAAATAGAATGTATTAAGCAGTATCTGCACGATCACACCACTGCATACCACCTATAAACAGGGTTTAAATAAAATAAAATAAAAAAGCCTTTAAACGACTTCTTTTAAAGTTTGCATATTGATTTTTTTTGTTCATTATCGTCATTATACAAAATGATGGTCAACATCAGCACAATTTAAAATAGTGAATTTAAAAATTGTAAAACAAACATTATAGGGGTGCGCATCACTTTGTATAAATATTTTTTGTATAATCAACGTTTCAATAACATTCATTTGATATAATAAACGTTTCATATAACAACTATTAGCATAATTTTGTTTGACATAACGTAATATTTACTATTATGAACGTTTTCTATACTAAAATTTGGCATAAATATCATTTCACCTAAATATCTTTCATAATTAATTTAACTGATATAAAATTCATTTGGTATAATAATTTTATATATATTTATTTTATTTATTTATTTTTAAAATACAAGGTTATTTTTTGGACCTGATATGCGTATGCCCACCTTATTACAGAGGTCAACAGCAATAACTTTTTTTCTACGACTTTGCTAACAACGCACGAAAAATTTTCGACTCCCCCATACTAAAGTGGTCACGTGACCGACCCATTTTGTATGGGAAGTTGAAAAGTTTTCGTGCGTTGTTAGCAAAGTCGTAGAACAACATTTGTTGTTTTTCACCTCTGTAATAAGGTGGGTATGCATACGCATATCAGGTCCAAAAAAATAACCTTGTATAATAATAACAATCAATTAATTTATAATAATTTTATATATTTATATGCTTATTCAATTAAAATTGATGTTAAAACGATACGAGAGTAAACAAAATAATACAGGTTAAATAAAACTGAAAAGAGGCGAGTGAAGGGAGCAAAAGAGTTCGGAACACCCCGAAACAGTTGGTTAGGTTTGAAGGGTATTGCGGAATGGAGCGGGGGCGAGCGTAGCGAGCTTCGCTCCATTCTGCCATACCCATCAGGTTAGGTTGACATGAATGCATGAGCATGCCTGCTTGCCTGCAAGCATGCATGCTTGCTTGTATGCATGCTTGATGTATGCATGCTTGCTGTATCAGCTGTATGCATGCTTGCTGTATGCATGCTTGCTATATGCATGCTTGCTTACTTGTCTGTTAAAAGCAAGTTCATTGTAGAATCGACAATACGTTTATACGTTATATACGTTTCGAAATTATATGAAACTAGCTGTTACCCGCGACTTCGTCCGCGTAGATTTTATAAAAAAACAGAACTCGAACTTAATTGAAACATATTTTACGGAGCGCTTATCCTTCTTGATCCCTACGTAAAAGATGCATTTGTACTTATCCAAGTTGAATAAATGCATCTTACTACAAATTTAATTATCTTTTGATTTTATTTAACTGGTAGGTAGTGCGGAATTTTCATTGTCAACCGTTACAGGCGAACTTAAAAAAGAAGGCAATAAAGGGAGTGAAGTGAATGGGTAGCGAGGAGGTATTCATAAAAGTAAAAAAGGTCCCTATTCCTCCCTATCTATCCTTTTGTATCCCCCCCCCTACATTCCCACTCCCCCTCCCTCACCCTCTCCCACTCTCTCTTCCTCTCCCTCGCCCCTCCCTCTTCCCCCCCTCACCCTTCCTTCCCCCTCCATTTCCCCCCTTCCCCTCTCCCCATCACCCTCCCTTTCCCCCCTCGCCCTCCTCCCATTCCCCTCCCTTTCCCCCTTCCCCTCACTCATCCTCCCCTTCCCCCTCTCCCTCCCTCTACCCCCCCCTCCCTCTACCCCCTCCCACGCCCTCTACCCCTCCCTCCCCCTTTCTCTCCCCTCATTTTCCCCTCCCTTACACTCTCTCCCTATCCCTCCCCCTCTCCCTCTCCCTATCCCTGACCCTACCCCTATCCCTGCTTCTACCCCTAACACCATCTTAACCGCTATCCCTATCCTTATATAAACATACAACTGACACTCATATTGATTTTTAGACATTTCAAACCTATTGAATCCCAACCCCATCCCAGGGGTGGTGGTATTTCACGTCCACCACGTTGGATTTCAAAATCATTGTAGTTTTCGTAATCAGCGACCCGATAAACCATACGAACGACACCCATATTGATTTTAGACATATCAACTCTATCGCATCCCAACCTCATCCCCAAGGGATGATAGCATTTCACGTCCACCATGTTGGATTTCAAAATTGTTGTAGTTTTTGTAATCAGCGGCTCGATAAACCTTACAAACGACACCCATATTGATTTTTAGACATTTCAACCCTATCGCACCTCAACCTTATCCCCAGGGGATAATGGTAGTTTACGTCTACCACGTTGGATTTCAAAATTGTAGTAGTTTTCGTAATCAGCGATATTTAGTTGAATAAAAAAAGTCCCATCAAAATCGGTTAAGTAGTTTCGGTGTGCTGTAGCAGATACAACCCCGCGAGATATTTTCCCGGGGTTAAAAGTAGCCTATGTCCGTCTCCAAGTTACCATCTATCACCATACCAAATTTCATCAAAATCCGTTCAGCCGTTTAGGCGTGAAAGAGCAACAAACAAACAAACAAACAAACAAACAAACAGACAGACAGAGTTACTTTCGCATTTATAATATTATATATATATATATATAGTAAATATAGTATATAGTATGGAAGTATGGATGATAGTCCCATGCGGTGCCGGCAAAGAATAGTACCGACCGATTTCTACCCGTGGGTGTCGTAAGAGGCGACTAAAGGTGAACCAGAGGATGGGCAGCAGCATCCTTTTGTGTATCGTAACATCTTACATTCTGCGGTCACCAACAACCGCGATCCATGGTGCCAGCCGTAACGCTAAACATGCGTGGTGACTATGGTACTTCCCCTCCACATTGTTTCAGCAAAAGCTGGAATTTTGGAAGGAGTTCCCTGTCCTGTAGTGGACGTTTCATGGGATGTCATGATGAAAATATATGAAATTTCGATTATTATATGAAACAAAATTATATGAAACGTTGTTATATCAGTTAAATTTTATATTAAAAGTTGTTATATAATCTATTATACACCCACATTATAGCACAAACATAAAGAAGACAAAAAAAAAACCGTCCAAGTGTATGTTGGGTCACTCGCAGTATAGGGTTCCGTAGTTTTTTTACGATTTTTTTTACTGCAAAGCAGGTTTTAATTTACTATTTCATAACGTTCATACATAACTTACATTTTTTAAGGCCTAATGCTCAGCGAGGACCTAGCGCCTGATTGCTATTGCTTTTTAGGGTACCGATACCAAACTGGTAAAAAAAAGGAACCCTTATGTTGCGACAATGTCTGTCTGTCTGTCAGTCACACCTGTATATCTCAGCAACCACTCATGCTATCGATTTGAAATTTGGAAAAATTGGGTATGGTTTCCCAACTTAATTTCATATGAAATAATAAACAAATATCATCATCATCATATCAGCCGAAAGACGTCCACTGCTGGACATAGGCCTCCTCTAAAGATCTCCATGACGACCGGTCCTGCGCTGCTAGCATCCAGCAGCTTCCCGCGACCTTGACCAGATCGTCGGTCCACCTTGTGGGGGGCCTGCCAACGCTTCGTGTTCCGGTACGTGGTCGCCACTCTAGAACCCTTACGCCCCATCGGCCATCGGTTCTTCTTGCGATGTGCCCTGCCCACTGCCACTTCAGTTTAGCGATTCTCAGGGCTATGTCAGTTACTTTAGTTCTTTTGCAGATCTCCTCATTTCTGATTCGATCGCGCAGAGAGACTCCGAGCATAGCCCTTTCCATAGACCTTTGGGTGACTTTGAGCTTTCTGATAAGGCACATCGTGAGCGGCCACGTCTCGGTGCCATATGTCATCACTGGCAACACACACTGGTCAAAGACTTTCGTCTTGAGACACTGCGGTAACTGCGGTATTATAAAAAATATATATGATTATTAATGTAAAGGGGGCCCGACTAGGGCGGGAGGGGGGGAATTTCAAATTGTCGTTACTAGGTATCACATTATGAAAGGGCTTTACTTGTACATTTTAAAATATATTTTTGTATTTTTTTACAAGTCTTAGTTCTCAAGTTATGATGAAAAATGTAAAAAAATACCACTTCCCCCTTATCTCCGAAGTTTGTGTAAGGAAAAATCTGAATGAAATACAGTCGATAGAAGTTTACGTAAATATTACAGCAAAATAAAGCGACCTTTCTAAGTTGCACCGTTTTTTTAGAAATCTGCAAAACACCTTATCCAACAAATTTAGTTTTGTGGTCCTGAAAAAAGACTTGGTATATCGAAACCCTCGGCGCACGGGTCCGACTCTCACTTGTTTATCTTTTCTAGTTTTTCGGCTATAGCTCATTAACCTGTAAAGCCTACTTAGCTGTGATGGTTTCCATTTAATTTCATTATATATACTGTTACTGTAAAATTTTTCACATTGCATAGACGGAGAGCGCGTGGTCGTCAACCCTACCTCATCGATTACCAAGATGCGACTAATCTAGGGTGATGCACGTTAAAAAGTTATATCCGAATCAACAGGGTTGCCTGGGCGCAACCTGGCAGGTTTTGTACAGTGGCCAAAAAACTTGTCATTTTTTGGCCAAAAATTACCTCATCGAATACCAAATAGGTACATGGTACATTCGATAGTACTCATCAAGAAGTGCCTAAATCAACAGGGTTGCCTCACTTAATCCTGGCACATTCGCAAGTCGGCCTGATTTTAAGGTGGTCAAAAATTACAAAAATTACCTCATCGATTACCAAGTAGGTACTTATCACAACTGATAGAGCTCTTCAAGAAGAGGCAAAATCAACAGGGTTGCCTCCCCAAATCCTGGCACATTCGTGAGTCGGCCTGATTTTAGGTTGGCAAAAAAATACAAAACTTACTTACGATAATGAGGAATGAATTGAAACTTATGCCATTTGGAGCTTTTAGACATCTTTATAATATTTGCTATAGTATGCCGGCACTTAAATTCATGTTTCATATTTTTATATAGGATATTAAGTTAAGATGGGGTACACACGGCAGCTACTATAAGCATTATAGCTACAAGAAAACTTAGTAGAGAGACTAACCCTAACTTTTAGAGGTATTTCGACATACTTTCACAGATTTTGGAAAAAATGTACAGTCAACAAGAAAAACGGCAATTTCCACAAAAATATTTTTCATTTCATTTGATCTTTAATTTGTATATCTGAAATAAGGAATATATAGAAAATTAATAGGGTTACCCGCCAAATCCTAGCACTTACGTGAGTCGGTCTGATTTTGGGTTGGCGAAAAAATACAAAATTTAACTACAAGAAAACATAGTACGGAGACTAACCCGAACTTTTGGAAATATTTTATCACACATTTACTGATTTCAAATAATGTACAGTAAAAAAAAAACTGCAATGTTCACAAAACTTTTATTTTTCATTTCATTCGATCCTCTTACTGGTAAAGAACAATTCTCTGTGGGATCAAATGACGTCAAAGTATTAGAACTCTCACAAAAAACAATTTTTTTTCCATACATTTAGCAGAAGAAACTGTCATTTTACATACCTTTTTTCATATCATTCGATCCTTTTGCTGATAAAACATAGAAGGCTTTGTAAGGTCAAGCATATTCAAGGTATAATATTTCTCGGAAAACACAATATAAAATTTCAACTGGCTTTTAGGGAAATTTGCGTTTACTTAGTGGGAAAAAACTTCTCTTTAATAAAAATCACCTTATCGATTGTCAAATAGGTACATAGTATGTTAGTTAGTGCTCTTTAGAAGTGGCAAAATCAACTGGGTTGCCTTACCAAATCCTGACACTTTTGTGAGTCAGTCTGATTTTAGGTAGGTTCTAAATATAAAACTTAAATAGGTTTATGTGTTATAAAATGATATTATGCCATCTGAAGGCTCTAGTCATTTTATTAATATCAATGTAAGAAAACTCATGTTTAATAAATGGTAATAATATGTTTATTGTTTGGTTTTTGTCCCGTGTGGTACCGGCAAAGAATAGTACCATCCCATACATAAACTGGCAGATGGGCAGCGGCATCCTTCTGTGTATCATTCCATCTTACTTTCTGCGGTCACCTACAACCGCGGTCAATGGTGCCAGCCGTAACGCTGACAAGCGAGGTGACTATGGTACTTCCCCTTCACATTTTTCCAGCAAAAGTTAGAATTCTGGAGGGAACTCCCTGTCCTGTAGTGGACATTTCATGGGATATTGTGATTGATAGTCTTTTTTATTCGATGCTATATTATTTTGAAAATAAATCCTGTTGAAGATTGGGATGATAGTCGTTTTCGGTGACGAAAGTTAATTTCACTCCTCCGATCGGTCCTTCCAAATTCCAAATAATGTGCTCTATGTCTATAGAACTAAGATTACGAATTTAGAATCTGAATGATTGAGTCATGAAGTGAACTCGTCACCGAATAGCATACCAGATTTTAGGGTGGTTAAAATTTAGGTACTCAGAAGTCCTAGAACCAACTACGGAAAAAAGACCATATTGTATGAAGGTGGCCAATTGTACAATAAGCTCCCAAATGATATAAAAGACACAACTTCCAATCTAAAATTTAAAAGATTATTAAAAGCATATAGCATCAAAAATATAAACGTAATGTGATCGCCCAAAATAAACAAATAAACCATGATAATTAAAACCTAATTAAATAAAACAACATCATATTAATCTAAACTTATTAAATAACAAGTTTAACTATACTATTTAAAAAAAAAAGCATAAACTCAAGAGTTCTACTAAATAAGATTTGTTATCTGTTACATACCTACATAAAATAAATAAGTTTAAAAATCAATATTTTTTGTATAAAAGTAGTGAAAATAAACCATGCGTAAAATACTTAGCCGTATAACTGAAAATAATAATAATAAGTAAATTACAATAAACAAATATCAAACAAATTAACCCTTTCCCTACTTGTCCAAAACGATCTGAAATGAATGTCGCTTCAAGTCAAATCTAGTTCTGTGCTCGCTTATCCATGTCCAGCGTCCACTTACCTACATTTATTATCTGCGCATCCGACTTGTTTACGAACTGTTTTACTACTTACCTGCATATTTTGAGTAATATTTCACGATGTTATCATTATATCACAATATTTTTCTTGTAAGATTTTGCTCCGTATGTTAGTATTTAAGCTTATAATATACACTAAGTATATAATTTTTCTCTGTAAGTGAATTTGTAATTCTTTTGAGAAATAAAGTTCTAAACCTATATACTTCATCGATCACCAAGTGCGTATGTGCTTCAAGAGCTCTTCAAAGAATAGCGACATCAATAGAGTTGCCTCACCAAATCCTGGCAATGTCGTGAGTCGGCATGATTTAAGGTTTTTACCGTTAATGAGTTAGAATGGAATTTATGCCTTTAAAGGTTTTACAATAACTAATATATTATTATACCGGCACTTTCACTTATAAACTTTATAAAACAAAACACATTAAGAAAAAGTCACAAAAGACAACAGAAATTACGTTTTATAACCTGCTTTGGATAAAAATCGACTAATGTCAGAAATTTGATAATATTAACATCAAAATTGCGCAAAATAAAGGCATTCGCATACTTTCTTAGTAGGTGCAGTGAGTGCTCAGTAAATCTTACTCAATATTATTTTAGAACCTATTCACCTATATTATTACCATAAGCAATGAATCTCTTACTCCAATAAATTACTCTGTAATAGTTAACACAACAATTAACGACGATCACATTGTGAATTCTTATATTTGACATGAATGTAATTTATAATGTAATTTTAATTGTGTGATAATTAAATCTAATCTAATCAAAAGAAAAAAAAGAACAAGCAAAACTAATAACATGTAGTAACGTCTTATTAAAAGCACTTTTTTTACACGCCTCATGAATGTATAAAACTCTAACAAATTAATCATTAATACTGATTAATCTAAAACTGTTTGCTAGTACTGCAGTTCTCGAGAGTAAAGCAATGGTCATCATAAGAACGACCTTTACACCTATTTGCATCAAACTGTGGCAAAAATAGAAAATAATATAGGGTGACTTCTAATTAGTTCTTGATACTCGTAGCATAAGATATGCATATACATATGATACTGAACAACTGTTCCCAAGGAACATAGGTCGAAATACGAAAAACCAAATTTGAACTCCCATAAAAAATGCGCTATCAGCTGATGCCGTTCCTATGGGAGGTCAAAACTTGATTTTCGTGGTCCTTGAGGAAAGTTGTTCAGTATCATGAGTACATACATACCTTTTTCTATCAAGAACTAATTATAAGTCACCATATATATATACACTGCACACTGCACTGAGTGGGCAAACACTGTTGGACTTACTCATTCGAAAAAATTTCTAGGGACCACAAAAGTAGGTTACTTTAAACATCTAAGAAACCTAAGCAGGTACCAGACCCGTAATATTGTAGGTGCTTTCACCGGCCACTTTGGCACTAGAGATCATCTACACAAAATGGGTCTGTCGGATACAACTACCTGCAGAGCATGTGGTGAAGAAAGCGAACGCATGGAGCACCTTATGTGCACATGCGACGCTTTGGCTAACAAGCGAATGAAGATTCTGGGTCAGGCTTATCCGACACCAGAAGACTACAGGCTCCTTCCGCTGAAATCTACATCGAAGCTCATAACGAGCATATTCGGAGACAGCGGAAGATCACAGGAGCAATAAGGCAGGGGAAGCACAAAAGATCCCATAGGGTCGAAGTGCTCTGAGGTCAAACAAGGATCTCAGCCCCACGTAATAAGATAAGATAAGATATATATATCGGCGCAGGAGGCCATAATATCATAATCACAAATATATTGGGTTCAGGTATAATCATTTATGATCTAATTATTGTCACGTCATGTTACGGGCTCCAGGTTTGTGGTGAGGCACCCGGACCCTTCTGGCTCAGTTTGACCCTGGATAGTTATTACAGTTAACGCTATAATTGTACGTCTTGTGCTGTAACTTTTCTAATCATATCTTCAGGAATTTAGACAAATAGTCAGAGCTAAAAGCATGATCACAATTCAACCAGATGACCTGTTGTCCTGTGTCACCCTTTCACCTTGACGCTTCATCAGATCGACAGCTAACTAAATACTCAGCTGCCAGTCTATTCCTGAAGCAAGGAGGCCTCACTAGGTGTCGTTAAGAAGGTGCTGCTAGTATGTGCCTACACGGCCGTCCTGACAACACGACCGTCCTCGGGCGTTAATTCATTAACAATGTCCTAAAACAAATAAAAACAAGATCACCAAGCAATCCGCTCGTCTATCCTGACAATCAAGATCATCATCACAAACAAAACTGAACCCACTCATTGTGAAGTTACTCTGAAGGCATGTGCCCCTTCAACCCAATTCTGAAAGCATGTACCCTTTCGACCATCTCACTATGGACCGGATGACATCTTTCCTACATAAATCACGGACAGGACCAGTGTGTCCGTTCGACCATCCCTAATGGGCATGGAGACCAGATCCACCACTGTCCTTCCAAACATCAACAAAGCCTGGCCCGGACCAGTGTGTCCCTTCGACCAGCCCCGATGGGCATGGACTGGATCCGCCACTGTCCGACCAGCTTCGCAAACACATATTGGACCAATGCGAACCTTCAACCACCCAACGAATCGGGCTGGCCCGTACGACATTGTCCTTTCTATCAGCTCAACAGTAATCACCCTACAACCACCCAAACCAACTGAGTAACTTCAAAACATATTATCAACATAGCAATTTCAAATTACGTGCGTCTCATATCATACCATCTCACAATAAGGAACATGCTCACCAGATATCCATAAGGTAGGTCTCATCAACAATTTTACTATCTGTCTATGTACAGATAATTTTCATACTTCGTTAGAATTTTCCAATAAATTCGCTTTATTCGCAATATGTTCGATATTGTTAAGAATACGGCAATGGTTTGTTGAGTATCACCAGTAATCACTATACTTTGGGCAATTTGTATTAAAATCAGTACACTTCCTGTCTCTTTTCTTTCTCCATGCCTCTCCCCATTTTAATTTGGAGTCGACCCCCTGAATACATTTTCAACCGTTGGCTCTGTCGTTATAATCGGCCTCAATATTTTTTGTAAGTTCTTACATTTTCGACCACCAAGTAGCTCTTTGGCATCCCAGGGGTTATTTCGGCTTGTTTCCCTTTGTCAATATTTAGCGCAGACTTAAAGAGGTGCTCTTCTTCTCAGCGCATCACATACTTAATCCGTACCGCCGGAGCTGACTCTATTGAAGTTTGTCTAGAATAAGCGCTACTTTGAAATTTCCACTAACATGTACGTTCCTGAGTCTATCCAATTAAGTTCCAACAGCCCATCTAAGCATTTTCATCTTAGTTACGTGGATTTTGATTACGAAGTCTTATTAGGTATCCAAAATTTGTCCCTGTAGAGCTTCGCGGGTCTATCACAGATTTTCAAACAATCAATCAATCAAATCATTTGTTTGCTAGAAGAACATCTTTTAACGCCGTGTCCCCATAAATAGCACACCATAGCTAAGGACTGACGACAGAAATCCATGATATGTGGTTAGTGTAGCATCTTTTGAGATTGTTTGAGAAACTCTCTTTAACGCAAATACGAATTTACTGAGTCTTTCACGCATTGAGTTGATACGAAATTTCCAATTAAGATGCTCATCAACATTAGACACCCAAAAATGTTGCCACTGTACTATTTTGTGTACTTGTGTTAAGTGCTCTTAGTTCTATCTGGCATCTTACAGTCACAGAGCATACCAACAGCGATCGCTATTTCAACTAGTCAGCATTAGCTGTGTGATCAAATTATTTTGTTTCGTTTCATTTCATTACGTTTTGTATTTATTTAGCAGGTATTTATTTAGATTTCGTTTCATTTCCATTTTTTATTTTATTCCAGTAGGTAAGATCTGGTCTTTGTTGTAGTAAAACACCGTCACAAGACTCACAAATAAATATCGTCGTTGCCATTTGCTTTGATTTAATTCTATACAGTCGAAAATCACATTATTTCACAACCAAAAGCAGGATTTGTGTTTTCCGTATATACCGGAGGTGTCTTTACCATCCATTACATTAAAATTAATCACTGCCTTTCTAATTTACGATACTTTTGCAGATAACGCTTTTTGTCACTATCTAAGTGCATTCAATTTTGAACATAAAGACATATCTGCAGTCAGAAAGTATGATGGTATTAGAACTCATTAAACTTGGTTCCTTGGCACAAAACTTTATTATCTTGATTGTACTTGGTCAACAATTTTTTTCCGCGACTATACTTTTTCACAGATCCGTGAAACTTTAAATTTTTTGTGCACATTATCGACTTAGAAAGCTCTGTGTTTCTTTATCCCACTTCTGATATCAGCGCAGGAGGCCATAATATCATAATCACAAATATATTGGGTTCAGGTATAATCATTTATGATCTAATTATTGTCACGTCATGTTACGGGCTCCGGGTTTGTGGTGAGGCACCCGGACCCTTCTGGCTCAGTTTGACCCTGGATAGTTACTACAGTTAACGCTATAATTGTACGTCTTGTGCTGTAACTTTTCTAATCATATCTTCAGGAATTTAGACAAATAATCAGAGCTAAAAGCACGATCACAATTCAACCAGATGACGTGTTGTCCTGTGTCGCCCTTTCACCTTGACGCTTCATCAGATCGACAGCTAACTAAATACTCAGCTGCCAGTCTATTCCTGAAGCAAGGAGGCCTCACTCGGTGTCGTTAAGAAGGTGCTGCTAGTATGTGCCTACATATATATATATACATTCTAGCTTAGATAATAACTTCTTTTATAAAAATCCTAAAATAAAGTACATTTTATTCTGCTAGGAAATTAAATAACTTTCTTAAGGAAGATTGGTCATTTTATAATACCAAAATACGACCTTGTTTATTTTTATAGTTATAAATCAAATAATTTGTAAGGATTTGTTAATAATTTTAAAATGCAAAGCCAGTAGAAACACTTACGTCACGGTAATAAAGTTCCAAATGTTTCCAATGACATGCGGTTGACCAGACTAAAAATTGAGTTTTCATTACACTTATTCGAAATCGCTAATTGGTTCGTCAAAAAAGGCGAGCATAACACATGACTACCCCAAGAGATTTTCGTAGCGGAAATTTATAACATGAAAAAAAAATCCAGTGATCTACGACCAAGCAGGTCGAACATAAATATTTTCTCATTGTTTCTTTACATAATATCATTGTAATGCTATTTCACATTTATAATTAATAATGAGTGTGTCTTAATGAGCCTCTTGTTTTTAGGGTTCTTTTCTCTTAGAGGGAGATGAAAAGTAAGGTACGAGTATATCACGCGGCTGAAAAATCGTGTTTACTTCGGACAACCTATTAAATCCCTCGCTACTTACAGGATTCTACTCTAGAATACATACTTCTCTCTGGATTCAAAATAGTATCCTCGCCTTAAAAATATTATTTTTCTGCCTTCTGATACAATCTAAAATATATTTAAATTCTCCATTTACAACGGCATCTTCAGTCAACGACACTGAACTAACAACTTTCAGTGAACAAAACTTTCAGGAAACGAAAAAAAAAATCGGCTTCTCCGTACAAACTGTCCGATCAAGTTTACAATTTTGTATGGAGACGCGAATTTTGTTTTTTTCGTTTCTTGAAAGTTATGAAAGTTGTTCAGTGTCGTTGACTGATCATGCTTCTTAAGTATTCGGAAGGCTGTCCCTAACACCCTGTACACAGGGTGTAAAGAAAAGTACCGATGTCCTTTTAACCATGTGGTTAACATGTGTTCAGAACAGGAATACAAAAATTATATTAAAATTTTATTGTGTCAACCCTCGCCAGTCGCAGCGCGCATGAAGGTATCTATTTGTCTTGATTACAATTGGTGCGCCGCGACGGGTGGGAGGAGTGCGTTGTGATTCTTAGATTAGGGTTGGCAACTTAAACTTTTTTTTCATAGGAAGTATTTAATTTTTATGTTATTTTTTTATAATTAATATGTTCTATGTACTTTATTCTACTTACATAACATGTGGTTAAAAGGAAATCGGTACTTTTCTTTACAGCCTGTATAAAAATAACGTACCCTTTGTTTACTTTTGTCGTAGTAGTAGAGCACTAGAACACCTCCACTTTTTTTGGCAATAAAGTCCTCTTGAGTTTTTGTACGCTGCCTTAACTATTTCGGTCGGCGTGAATATTTTACTCATATTTACAAATTTTGAATGGAAATCAAGATGTTTATTATAAATTGAAAGATATTTTTTTCACAGATAAAATAACCGCGAAATTGCGCGAATTCCTCTTGGCCATCCATTATATAATACTGTGTATGGGGGGGTTCAGTTCATAAGTGTATAATAGTACATTAAGATGCACGTGCGCTATTTTGGATATTACGGCCGAGGCTCAGAAATTGCAGCCCGAGCCGCAGGCGAGGGCGTAATGGAGCCGAGGGTGTAATCACCAAAGCGCACAAGCTTCTTACGACGTTTTTCAACACATTTGCGAATAAAAACGAATCAAATTCGCTTACCTGCACTTCCTGATCCTCCATTTTTCGTTCTCACAATACTTTAAAGACACCACAAAGAGCTAGGTTTATACTTATTCGCCAGCTCATTGAAATAAGCCAAAAAGACATTCTCTGAAAACGAAATGGCATTTTTGCTGTTCTTCCATTCAATGAACTTTTCGTAGGCAAGAATGTACCTATTTTTCCTTTGATTATGCTGGAAGGAGACTCACTTGCATTTTGTGCCCCAGTAATTATTTCCTGTGGGGTTAAATTAAGTTCTTCTTCATTGCTTGAAACCGACGAACGACATTGTTAGTTAGTCACAAAAATCAAAGCAAATGAAAATACTTCTGAAAAATGGCGCGCGGAATTCTTGTTGCGCGCGCATTTCTTTTTTCAAATGAGGAGCTTTGACGAAGCTGTGGCAATGCTACCAAACAGCGTAGTCATTGAAAAAGTACAAAAACTTTAAATTTATTGCTTACAAAATCAATTAATGTTAATTTGTTGTCAAATTTAACTAATCTCATACAACAAACTGTTTATATATTATATTTTTATCAACATTAGGTATATATTTACGAAAATTTCATAAATATTTTAGACATTAGAACTCCTTGCTCTTTGTTAATATATTAAAAAAAAACTAAAATTATATAACTAGTGCTGTAATATATAATGAGAAAAGCACGCGTTTTTAATAAGCTGGATTATGGACCTAAATACAGTGCAGATAGAGCTGTTTTATGAGCAAATGTATTGAAAATTCTTTTTTGAAGTTGTCCTTTATGGCTTGGAAACTAGCATATTAGCCGATGGCATCCAATACAACATAGTATTACAGTAATTTTGTTGCCAAGTCTAACAAAAAGGTGAAAAAATTATATTACCGTATTATAGACAGTTGCATTTATAAATATTACGCAACTGTTGTCGGAATGGCAATGTTTGTGATACTGTTTCCGGTTTCGTATTTCGAACTTTAAAAAATGGGAGTAGAAAAAAAAAGGTATATGAAAATTTATGATTCTCCTATTAAATGTCACTGCGGTCGTCTTCACGGGAGATTCTTGGGATTCCGTTAGAATAGATACTGAACAGGGATTGAAACAAATAAATAAATGGCTACGTAATAACCTCCTTACATTAAATACTAAAAAGACAAATTACATATGCTTTAGCATTTACAATAACTCGCAACCTAATGAGGAATTTAAAGTACAGATACATAGCTGTGACAAAACGTTGCATATCGATAATGAAACTTGTTCCTGTCCGCACATCCGCAAGTTAACTCAAGTCAAATATTTGGGGGTCTATCTGGACCAGCGACTCTCGTGGTACCCGCACCTTGAACACGTTATTCTACGAATCATAAAACCTGGATATTTAAAACTTTAAGGCACGTGGTGCCACGAGAGGTCGCTGAAACGGAGAGAGATCTCTTAAAAATATATATATATAGCTCTGGTGCAGTCAGTTATTGTGTACTGTATTTCCATGTGGGGTGGATCGGCTAAAACGGAATTTCTAAATGTTGAACGGGCACAACGGGGATTGATCAAAGTTATGTACTTTAAGAAGAGAAGATTCTCTACTGAAAGTTTGTACAATCTTACTAAATTAGCTTCAGTTAGGAAACTGTACATAATTCACACAGCACTTAAAAAACACAAGAATCTACCGTACGCACCCCCCACAACCAATAAAAGAAGGCAAAATATAGTTGCAAACTTACCATGGACAAATACAGTATTTGCCGCTAGACAATATTCAAGACGCTCAGCCCAACTTTACAACTTGCTTAATAAAGAAGTACAAATTTACCCTTTAAACTGTTTCAATTGTAAAAAGGCAGTAACTCAATGGCTTCTACCTAAAACATATCACCAAATTGAGGATATTTTGGCTAATTAGTGGAGGTTGTTACACAGCCTCCGATCCCAAAACTACGTCGCAGGGCTAACTACCATCTATCAAATAACCATTATCTATAAATGACTTACTTTTCAAATACTTACTAACTACCTATTTTTCGTGCAAAAACTCTATACGTGAAACCTATCAACCATAAACAATTAACTAGTTGAAATACGTAGAAATACCTACATAAAATTAAAATAAAACAATGGTTATCAAATCATAAAGTAATAAATTATTCTTCTTAATTAAAATAATTTACTTATATACCAATACTACCCACGTTTAAGATCTATAAAAATAAATAAATAAATAATGCTAATTTAACCTTTGCACTCTAGCGTCACTCACATGCAACCTCCACACTCACATTGATAGATACACACTCCACTCAACTCACACTCCACTCACCTCACACTCAAACGTTCACTTTCTGACATATATACTCACTTACACTCTCATTTGTACACATACATACTCAGTCAATTATCAACTTCATGTAAGATTTAGAATAAGATTCATACCTAATTATAGTTTAAATGTATCAAAAACGTCAGTTAACTTCTACGGAAGAGCGATACTTCCTAACACAGGCCTTTTCGAGCTTAAAAGGAGGTATCACCCCTAATATAAGTACCCAACTTTTTAAAGTGAAATAAATAATTTTAATTTTTAATAATTATTTATTTTTAATAAAATGTATTGGAAAATAATTTTGTGTTTCTGATAGTTCTTGTGTTTCTGATAGTTCTAACCTCGGTAGACACTATAGAAAATTATGTTCTTAAACAATTAAAGGTCAAATGGAATGAAAAATATTTTTGTGGAAATTGCCGTTTTTCTTGTTGACTGTACATTTTTTCCAAAATCTGTGAATGTAGGTCAAAATACCTCTAAAAGTTAGGATTAGTCTCTGTACTGAGTTTTCTTGTAGCTATAATGCTTGTAGTAGCTACCGTGTGTACCCCATCTTAACTTTCTATCCTATATAAAAATATGAAACATGAATTTAAGTGCCAGCATACTAAAGCAAATATTATTAAGATGTCTAGAAGCTTCAAAGGGCATAAGTTTCAAGTCATTCCTCATTATCGTAAGTAAGTTTTGTATTTTTTTGCCAACCTAAAATCAGGCCGACTCACGAATGTGCCAGGATTTGGGGAGGCAACCCTGTTGATTTTGCCCCTTCTTGAAGAGCTCTATCAGTTGTGATAAGTACCTACTTGGTAATCGATGAGGAAATTTTTGTAATTTTTGACCACCTTAAAATCAGGCCGACTTGCGAATGTGCCAGGATTAAGTGAGGCAACCCTGTTGATTTAGGCACTCCTTGATGAGTACTATCGAATGTACCATGTACCTATTTGGTATTCGATGAGGTAATTTTTGGCCAAAAAATGACAAGTTTTTTGGCCACTGTACAAAACCTGCCAGGTTGCGCCCAGGCAACCCTGTTGATTCGGATATAACTTTTTAACGTGCATCACCCTAGATTAGTCGTATCTTGGTAATCGATGAGGTAGGGTGGACGACCACGCGCTCTCCGTCTAGCATGTTTAGCTGGCAGGGACGCTCGACTCCAAAAATTGTGCTTTCAAGCTATATATTTTGCAAACGATCTCTAAGTCGAAAAATCATACACATATTATTTTTAAAAGACCTATCCAATGCCACCCCACACGATGGGATAGACGAGAAAAAAAAAATCAACCCCACTCTACTTGTGGGAGAGGTACCTACACGAATATTTTTTTTTTTTCAAGATTTTATTTTACTAAGTAGGTTAGGTACCTATTTAGTAAAATAAAATCTTGTGTGAGTGAGTTTGCAAATATCATTTATTGATTTAAGGGTCACCAGAGAATTTTTTTTTGTTATTGGCAATATTTACAATTACATGTTTATTACGTTTCTTTGTCGGTCGGTCGGTACTTCGGTACGTCGGTCAGTCGGTAAGTCGGCACGTCTGCACGTCGGCACGTCGGTACGTCGGTAAGTCGTCGGTAACTTGGTACGTCGGTGAGTCGGTCGGATTTTGAGAAATATTTCATGGCAACAATAATAACATCATAAGGTTGCTCATTCCATAAATATTTTAGCAGAATCAGCAATTTAAAATAGGTCACACTGGTCGGAGTGACGATCACGTGACCGCGGACTTTTGGTTCTTGTCTACTTCGAGTTTGGGCAGAGCTGGTCATTTTGACTGGCCACAACAAGTCTGCCGTCTGCTGAGCCCTTTAAAGACAAACGTTCATGCCAGCAGCACCCATGCAGCGGCCCAAGCACGACGAATGTCAAATTAGTACTGCATTTCCGTACCAGTGTAGATTGTCGATGTTGGACGTTGAAGTCGGAAATTATGGCTTAATTTAGATCGTTAAGTTGGTACTCTTGACGAATAGCACGTAAAGGGGTCTGTGTCAGTTTTGCCAACACGATGCAACGTGAAAGCGAGGTCGCCATTTTCAACAGCTCATTCTTATTCGAGATTCCACCACGTCAGGTTCTAAAGTTGATAGCCACGAGCACTCATCCGAGATGGATTTGGTTTATTCTTAAGAGCCTGAAGCAGCCGGCGGACGAAACATGGCAATTCTACGACGACAGGAGCAACGCTTTAATTAAAGATAAGTGTTATAATGTTTGTCTGCTCTAACCTGTGAAATTTTAAGTTATACTCGTAATACGCGAATACCTATTTCGGGATAGTGAAACGCGGTGCATTGCGAGTTTACTAAAGCAGATAGAGTCATAGGATGAAAGCTTCCAACGTTTGGGGCTGACAGGATTGTGGCATTTTGTTAATGCGATATATAAGTTTTTTGTGACATTTTGAAGACAAATATCTTTTTATTTACTCAGTATCTTGCCGTGATTTTGAAGTATGTGTTTCTTGAATGGTCACGAAAAATAAAAATCCAAAGTTGCCTCTTCAATTTTCATTTATTCCCTTTTTTGTGAAATCTGAGGTGTTTTATGTAGTGAAATTAGGTATAGAGAAAGGTATTTGTAGTTGCTAAGGTTTACCCAACCAATAATTTTATTTTATTACTTAGTTTTTACAAAAAGTCGATATTTTATATCAGGCGCTTATGTCATTTAGTTTGGTAACACGCACAGTAAGTATATCTGTCGCAATCGAATGCGTTGCGGATTGCGCACTTTACCCCTTTCTTTCAAGCGAAAAGACTGCGCGCACTGTCAAATATCTATCTTTTCCCATATCCTCCTAACCTAAATTTAAAACAGCAGGTTGTACAGTCAAGAGCGTTGACTCATTGGACTTTGTACCGTTCTTATTTCAATAGAGGTATGGGCGAGACTCGCACTGCGGGTGTCAAGCTTGATCTGTCGTTACTGTACAACCAGTCCTGCACACCGCTGCTGTGGTTACCGAGGACTTGATATAAGAGAATAAACACGAGCAGTCGTGGGCAAGTATCAATCGAAGCGCATCGTCATGGAAGAAAGTTATCAATGTCCACTACTAATAGTTCGGCCAATATTATGTTCTCGGCTTTCCTGAGGCTGTCACTCTTACACTTATAGCTATCTATTTCCCCCGTCTTTCCCATCTTCGCCAAATATATAATGAAATTAAAAGGGAAACTATCACAGCTAGGCTTTACAGATTTATGAACTATAGCGAAAAACTGAAAATAATAATAATAGCAATAGCAATCAGGCGCTAGGACCTCATTAAGCATTAGGACGTAAAAAGTTTATGTTATAAGCGTTATAAAATGCTTAATCGAAACATTCTTTGCAATAAAAAAATCGTAAAAAGAACAACGGAACCCTATATCGCGCGTGACCCGACACGCACTTGGCCGGTAATTTTAATATTTCGTAAATATCTCGAAAACTATTTCATAAAGCAGAAATTGTTCACGAATTAAATTACATAAAATTTTCTATGAAAAAAAAATCCAAAAAATTTTTGACGTATCAATATTACTATGTTAAGAGGGGAAAATGGACAATCAAAATAAATCTAATTACATAAAAGAATATGAAGCTATAGCTGTAAAATTTTATAAAAAGGTTTCTTTTCAGTATAAACATCACTCATGTAGAAAAGATTTTCCAAAATTCATCTCCAAAGGAAGTGGAATTAAGGGTTGAAAGATTATATGAAAATCCTACAGTTTTATAATCCTTGACCGCAACCAGGTAAGTATTGATAGACTTACGCATGTAGGTATTGATGGGCTGAATTATCACGTTGATCCCTCAAAACCTGTTTTGTCGGCCGCTGCCGCGCTGTACCTAATGTACTTTACTTTTACTTACTCTACTACAATAAATTCAACATTTGTTTGACACACCGCAAGAAAAAACCTCTTGGAAACCTTCCTTTTAGTCCAATCGAGATTTTCTGCACTTCTTACAGCCTAAAATGAGCGGAAATAGAAAACCTATTAATACTTAAGTGAAAAAAGATGTATTTGTTACGGAAAATTACGAATTAAACAGACAACTAAAATAATCACTAAAGTGAATAAATACGTAACTGCCTACAAAAAATATGCTTACTGTTCTTTCTCTAAATGACTCCTCAATGAACATTGTATAGATCACGATAAATAATATAACCGTTGAGAAAAAATACATGAATTTTAGCGTAGTTCCAATAATAGAGCCATGCAAGTAATAGTCATACATACTCCCTGAAAAAACATTTTGTAAGATAGTGGTTTGGAGGAAAGGTGGATAAAATTATAGGGTGACTTTGAAAACATAGATCAATTTTGTATAGGTCTAAAGATATTTGTTAATATATTTTTTTGTATATTTACTAAATATACTTGAAATCGATACACAAAAGTACCGGATATACCTAAATGATAGTAATAAAATTAGCACTATTTATGCTAAAAAAATAAAAATTCATCAATTATGCTTATTTTATATCTTTTAGGTAGGTAATATCACTAAAAATAAACATTAATATCAGATTACACTGTTTATTCTACAAATATTCTCATAATCAAGTACACTTTTACATTAACATTGCTATAATTAAAGCCTATTTACAATAAAGATACATACTTTACCAAATCACAGAATATTTATTTTAACTACAACTTTCTTCTTCGATGGTCAAACTAGGAATGCGCTCGCTGCCCGCCACACTTCGCTCCCACCAACATGGCTCCTATAATCATATTGGCTGCATTATGGCTGCGTTCAATGCTAACCTTTTTAATTTACTAACTTGGAATATCGTGTTTTTAGATTAAAGTGCTGCCATTTGCTGTGAGCGACAACATCAAGTAAGTTTGTGTATCAGTTTCAAGAATATTTAACTCAATACTTATAAAAAAATTTTCGACATCTCCAAATTTCCTTAGTATACAAAATTGATCTATTAGTCCATGGGCTAGATGGCCAAAAATGAGGAAATGGTATAATTTGGGGGTACCCATTTTCCTTTTTACCACAGTTAGATAGGTTTATAAGGATGTCAATAAACCATGAGTGTTGTCTTAAAGTGGTAGCTGACCCAAATAGCAGTCAATCCAGGAGTTCAGATGCTGCTAATATTTGATACTAGCTGTTGCCCGTGACTTCGTCCGCGAGGGATTCTATCTATCTGACCATCCATCCATCTTCCCTTTCTTCTATCTGTCGTCCGTCCGTCCGTCCAACCATCTGTTCAACCGTCCGTCAAACCATCCCTGCCTCTGCCGGTTTCCCTCTCCCCCCCTCCTCCCCCCTCCCCCTCCTCCTCCCTTTTCCTCTCCCTGTCCCTCTCCCACTCCCTCTCCCTATTCCTATCCCTTCCCCTATCCCTACCCCTAACGCCATCTTAACCGCTATCCCTATATTCATATAAACATAGAAACGACACCCATATTGATTTTTAGACATTTAAACACTATCACACCCCAATTTCACGTCCACCACGTTGGATTTCAAAGTTGTTGTGGTTTTTGTAATCAGCGAACCGATTAACCATACAAATGACACCCATATTGATTTTTAGACATTTCAACCCTATCGCACCCCAACTCCATCCCCAGGGGATGATGGTATTTCACGTCCACCACTTTGGATTTCAAAATTGTTGTAGTTTTCGTAATCAGCGACCCAATAAACCATACAAACGATACCCATATTGGTTTTAAGACTTTTTCACCCCATTTCCCTTTTTAAGGGGTTGAATTTGGGGTGGAATTTCAATAACAGTGATAAACATAGAATTACAAACCTAATGCCTGTGACATCTACTGTAACAGTGCCTGTGACATAATTTGAAGTACACATGCAGACCTTCAGTCTAAATAAAAAAACAAGAAAATCGGATGATTGGTTCTCGAGATACAGTTGACTTTGTAAAATTCAGCATTTTCCATGTTTAATTGGCTGTTGCTTCATCCGGGTACCACTTAGAGATCGCAATCGTGGTTTCTTAACCTCCTTATAAGCCTGTCTAACTACTGTAAAAAATGAAATTGTTTCCCCCAAATTATACTAAATATGGGCAGCATCTGAACACTTGGATTGGCTGCTATTTTGGTCAGCTACCACTTTGAGACAGCAATCATAGTTTATTGACATCCTTATAAACCTATCTAACTGATGATATATTGTAACGATGTCAAATAATAAAAAAAAAAACTGTTTTAAAAAGGAAAATGGGTACCAAATTATACCGATATATTTTCTGGCCTAAGGACTATATTAGTGTAGGCAACGAAGCAGTTGACCCCAATATAAATTTCTCAGGCAGATTTTATTTGACAGGATGATTAAGAATCATGAATTAAATGTTAATTTAAAATATCCAAAAAATATTACAAAATTTTTTTTTCATAAATTTTTTGGTAATTTTTGTATGGAAAAATTAAAAGTAACGATTTTTTTTGGATTTTTTTAAAGAAGGTGTGTCTCATGTAGTGTAATACCCCAGCAAAGTTTCATCGGGTCTTCATACAACGATCCCCTTCGTTGCCTAGACTATATATCGATAACAGAACTTACCCTTATAATTTATCGAATGTCTTCAGAGTCACCCTATATAAGGGGTAAAATATAGTTTTAAATTTAAAACACTTATTATCCCGCACATTTTCCAAAGATTTTAACGAAAATATTCACATTGCTGGCTGTCTCAGTCTTAGGCTTTGGGTGTAGGTAATATTGACAAAAGTATGAAAGTAACGTCCAAACACCTTTAAGTCAGGTACGAGTAGTTAGGAGCTGAAAATGTACTTTTAACCTTTAAGTAGATACTAAAAATACCTTAAAGGCATTTGTATTTATAGTTTTCTGTCAAATTCTTTGTCATTCTATTTTAATGACCAGCAAAAGATTTTACCCCAAGAAAATTAAATTTTGGCCTAGACAAAAATCGGAACCAAGATTTTCTTTTTGTGGTTTATGAAGTCTTGGAAGTTATTACATAATTACTTAAAATTAAGCATATCACCAAATGGGACAAGGCGGCAGATTAAAAAATCCCATTATATATAAATATAGTTACTGTGGCAAAAATATCAACTACGAGTAAACGAAATGTTTTCTGGGCTCGTTCAATGATAAAGTTTTAGGGTCTTACTACAAAAAAGTTAGACATCTGTTGAACACTTGATTAAAAAAATGCGCACAAAATAACTGGTTATGTCAGTTGATGAGCAGAAGTCAAGTCATAAGAAAATAAGTCATTTTTGACTTCTGCGCATCAATGACATATACAGAGTTATTTGGTACGATTTTTTTAATCAAGTGTTCAACAGATGTCTAACTTTTTTGTAGTAAGACGGCTCATATTTTACAGACAAATTAAGCACATAAGTTCTAAGTTAAAGCCTGAAATTAAAAAAATCCCACTAAAAGTTTTATTTCTTTTTGTCTGCTCGGGCAAAATACATAACTATCTCGTGACTTTTTGTACTTCAAAATTTTGTTGTACTTGATCAAACAGTCAAAATATGTTAAAGCTTTACAGTGGTATAATTATTGAGGGTTTCCTCTTTGGCCAAAATAGTTAACTGAATGAAAAGTGTTTGATTATACTCTAAAACTATACTTACGTTGATTACTTTGAAAATTAAACATTTCAGGCTATAGCGTATCTTTTTATATAAAAATTACATTATGAAGCGCTTTATATCGACCCTAAAGAAGTTGAAATAAATTTCAAAATTGACATTAACATAGTACACGGCTCGTGATTGCACGGTGCGGCAACATCGCATTGCTTCGCTGTTTTTTTCCGATACGTGCTTCGGAGTTTAAAGTTAAACATGAAAGACGAAAATTTACATCGGTTGTAGTTAGCTGAAAATATTTTTGATCTTCTAATCTAAATCAGACATTAGTTACGCAAAGCACTATGCAGTACAGCGCTTTGCGCAACAAATGTTGCGTAAAATTGAGGCGCGAAGTGGTGCGATATTAATGGTTTTGAGCACTCTACTTCTCATTTGATTGACGCTCAGACTGAAACAATAAACCACAGTCGCAAAAAATGCGTGTAAAGTCCACTTTAAAGAAAAAAGTTATTGTCAGTTCAATGTTTACGTTAACGAGAAGCGGATTTTCGCTACGCGTGTTTTCATTTGTTTAGTGATAAATATGTGTTGTTTAGTGCATAACTTAGTGCTGTGACGACGATCATATATCCCTAATGAAGGGAAAAGATAAAAGTATGGCCTGTAATGTGTGTTTCTTAGTGCAAAATGTGTGTGTGTCGCCAAAGTGTTGGAACAGGGTAGCCGGTTTTCAGCTGCAATATTTTAAGGTAAGTGGTTATTTTAAGAATCTTTTCTAGCTATTTTCAAGTAGAAACTTTGTCATTCTTGTCGAAAATATACACTTTATGACATACACCAATAGAAAAAACCATCGAAATCGGGGCGTTGCAAATTTTTTTCAAAAGCGGCCATTACGGCCGTGGACCCCTAACGCTGGAAGGTTGGTACCAGGGGGGGTGGCAAACGATTTAGCGGATATAACAGCATGCCCTGACCGACTGACTGACTGACTTCATCAACGCCGAGCCGTAACCGATAAAGCTACAGATATGAAATTTTGTACGTAGGTTTTTTGTACGTCAAAAAAACCCATTAAGAAAGGATATGCCGAAATTCATCCCCTAAGGGGGTACAAAAGGGGTGGAAGTTTGTATGAATATTCTACAGGTTTGACATAAGACTCAAAATAATTATGGATATGATCTAATGAAAGGGAAAAAACCAACCAAGTGCGAGTCGGACTCGCGCACCGAGGGTTCCGTACCACCACATGATATAAATTGTATTAGTTGAAATGTCAGTAACTTATTGTGCTAAATTTTTGAAGTGAAAACTTCTTTAGCGGCGCTTGACAGTTTTTTAGATGGGGAAAAAATTATAAACTCGCATCAGATGTCGCGTCAAATGTTGCGTCAGATCTCGGATTAGCAAATTATCAAACCAAGTTAGATCAGGCTCAATATATACAAAAGTTCTAAAGTGTGATAAAGACCAAAACATCTTTTTTATCTTTGTCGCGTCGGATCTCGGATTAAAAAAATATTAATAATTTTATTTTAATTAAATTCCTAACTGATGCATGAGTATTTAATGGATAATTAACTAATTTAATTACATGTCAAATTCTTAACACCTAAATATTAATCATTAAAAATTCCTAAACTATAAACTTAAAAGGTAAAAAATATTGAAATGGATTTGCAAATAATCATACCAAGTTAGAGCAGGCTCAATATATACAAAAGTTTTAAAGTGTGATAAAGACCAAAACATCTTTTTTGTCTTTGTCATAGTCTCGGCTTTTTTAGTTCTGCACAAAGTGATATGTGCACAACAGATTTGACGTACTGGTTTTTGATCGTTATTTAATAGCAAATCCTAAATGTATGAGATCTACATTTCGGATGACAGCTGTCAAACTGAAAATCGCTATAACTCGAAACTACAGACCCTAGACTACTCGTGTACTGAGATAAATGATAGATTTCAATAAGATCTACATTTCGAATGACAGCTTTCAAACTAAAACACCCCATAACTTGGAAACTACTGACTCTAGAGTACTCGTGTGCTGAGTCAAATGATAGGTCTCGATGAGATCTACATTTCGGATGACAGCCGTCAAAGTAAAAACCGCTGTAACTTGAAAACTACTGACCCTAAACTACTCATGTGCTGAGACAAATGATAGGTCTCGATGAAGAAGTATGCGAGCAATGGCGCGATTGACCCTTACAAAAATCATTATATTCAAAAATTCTAGTTTTCACTTCTGCCGGCACTCCCGGAGTGCAAACCCGTTCTTTTTTGAGTCCGATTCGCACTTGATCAGTATTTATATTTTACTAGCGGCCCGCCCCGGCTTCGCACGGGTACTAATCTACGGGTAGAGGTGGTGTCCTTTATTGCGATATATGACGTATCCTTCAACTTGCTACACAATTTATAAAACATTCTATAATATTTCGTTGTACTTGAGGACGACAAACACAAAAGAATATACCTAAAATTTTAAAAATCAGGCTTTGGACGATCAGTCGCAACGACGTGTGCCCTCTGTGCGGGCCCCGTCGCGTCGGGTCCCTAGCTCGCTGATATTAACTTCGGAAACTCTGGGCTACGTTCGGCTATCAACAGAAATACGCATCGAGTTTGAAGCTCATTCTAGGACTGTTATTAGAGTGATTTTAATATTGTGATATCTTCCAAGATATTCATTTAAATAACATGGTGTAAAGGACAATTTTGATCTATGTTCATTGATTATTATTACTAACCTTTTAAATTGGATAAGGATCCATACCTTGAGGGCAAAAATACGTTCTAAAATACCTTATTTTGAAAATCTACTTTTTTGCTATAAAGAGTTGGTTAGTGTGGGTTTTCCTTAAAAGATAGACCAATACTATCGTGGACTTTTTTTAGAACTCTTAAAGAGCAACAATTCTTTCATACACAATCTAAATATATAAAAGAGCATGTCCTGACTGACTGACTGATTCATCAACGCCGAGCCGTAACCGCTAAAGATACAGATCTGAAATTTTGTACACAAGTTTTATGCACGTCAAAACCACCCACTAAGAAAGGATTTTGGAAAATTCATCTCCCAAGGGGGTGAAATAAGGGATGAAAGTTTGTATGAAAGTCCTTTGTTTCTTGAGCTAAATTTACACAAATTTGAATTTAAGCTTCTGGTAAAAAATAAAGAAACACGTGTTTAAGCATTTTTTTAAAATCACCCTTGAAGGGGTGAAAAAGGGTTGATTTTTTTTCGTATGTTGGTCTATAAGTCTTTCAGTTTAGAAGGTAGAATTATAGAAATTTGTATTTGAGCTTTTGGTACAAAATAAAAAAGCATGTGTTTTAGAATTATTCAAAATTCATCCCCTAAAGGGGTGAAAAAAGGGATGAAAGTTTGTATGAAAGTCCATCAGTTTTGAAGTTAGAATCTTCAAAATTTGTATTTAGACTGACGACACAGAATTAATAATAGTACTACATACAGAACGGAAGCTCTCCGCCTCCCACCAATCGGAGTACCTCAAGTGCGCGTGCATCACCCCGCGGGGCCCTGCGCGATATCTCGTCCCATTTCTCGTCCTGTTGCCACGCGATATGCAACGCTTGCAAAAGTTGAAAAAATGGTGCGTGGTTGTGCAGTTTACGGTTGTCTTTCGACTCTCCAAGACAAAGTAAAATTGGGAATAAAGTTAAACAACAATAAGAAGCAATTATTATGGAATAAACACCATAAGGTAGACACAGATGTTTTCTTTCCTTTAAACATTTCTTTCATTGATAGATTTAATAGAGCATTTTTTGGGTTAAATGAAAAAAATAAAGCTTTGAATAGTATGTATTTATTTATTCCTTTCCACATTAAAGCAATAATATAACAGCATTTTTTTTCATTTTCTGGAATAAAGTTTGGCAGATTTTTTTGCAGTGATGAGAAGAGCAGATTCGCCATTTTCGCGATAGTCACCCTGGTGCACCGGCGGGGCGGCGGCCAGCCAGCCGTCAAAGATGAAGTTTAGTGAAAAAAATGATTGTTTTTAGAGTTTGCGAGATTATTTCAACGTGTGTTTGTTTGTTTTAATTGAAATTCGATTACTAAATACAACAAAGTGAGGTGACGAGTGATAGTAAAGTTATAATTCGTTTGTGAATTGTGTAAGTCGCTTTATAGTCGAACGAAAAATGTGCAACTCGAAACTGTAATAAAAGTATAATGCTAATGTTCTGTTATCTACGTTTTCTAGGGTAGGTAAGTGTTTTCTAGATACCACCAACCCTACACTCACACGTCTTTAAGCCACCCACACATTTGCGCGTGTAAAAATGACAGCTGTCACTTTTGAGCCCGATTGTATGGAGCTTCCGAGGTGTGCTGACGACTAATAATTAAGTTTTATGTGTCTCAGGGTTTTTAAAAATTCTACACCCTAAGGGGTGAAAAGGGGGATGAACTTGAAACTCCTTCGTTTCAAAGTAATATCCACTTAATTTATTATTTAGGCATTAGGGTAGTAATTTTGTAGAACATACATCACTGTTATTGAAATTCCACCCCAAATTCAACCCCTTAAAGAGGGAAATGGGGTGAAAAAGTCTAAAAACCAATATGGGTATCGTTTGTATGGTTTATAGGGTCGCTGATTACAAAAACTAAAACAATTTTGAAATAAAATGTGGTGGACGTGAAATACCATCATCCCCTGGGGATGGGTTTGGGGTGCGATGGGGTTGATATGTCTAAAAATAAATATGGGTGTCGTTTGTTTGGTTTATCGGATCGCTGATTACGAAAACTACAACAATTTTGAAATCTAAGGTGATGGACGTGAAATACCATCATCCCCTGGGGATGGGGATGGGGTGCGATAGGGTTGAAATGTCTAAAAATCAATATGGGTGTCGTCACTATGTTTATATATGATAGGGATAGCGATTAAGATGGCGTTAGGGGTAGGGATAGGGGAAGGGATAGGGGTAGGGATAGGGGTAGGAATAGGCGTAGGGGTAGGGATTCCACGCGGGTGAAGCCGCGGGCACAGCTAGTTTTCATATAAATGAAACCATTTACGCAGCGCACGCCCAGAAGGCTCTCTAGAGGTACGTTTTTTTCCGACTCGATCGACAAACATCTTCACAGTTCAGTAAATTTGCACACAATATTCATAATTTTAGCTTGAAACCTTTCTATTAAATTAATCTATCTATTAGTGTAAACCGGATCGAAATCGATAAAGTACTTCCTGAGTTTAGCGCTCACAGACAGACATGATGGATGACGACAGAAAAACGTTTCAGGGGACTTTATTTTATAATATGTAGTGATAGTGATAGCTTATGTAGACTCGCTCTATTTGCATTGTATTCTGCATGACATTCAATAAGTATTCTGTAAAGAATCAACATTGAATAAAATTATCTGAATCTGAATCTGAATCTATGCAGCATGAGATACAGCCCACTGACAGACAGTTAGACAGACATCGGAGGCATATTAATATGACCCCGTTTTTTACCCTATGGGTACGGAACATACGGAACCATCAAGTCTGAAATAATTAAAGTTTACAACCTTTCTCACAACCAATTAACGCTAGCTTCCATTTCAAGTACATTATTATTAAAGAGGGGTCAAGATTTGGGGGTCAAGAGCTAAAGCTTAGCACGCTAGTCCGACTCGCACTTGCCCCGTTTTTTGTAACACTGTATATCTATCTTCCCGCAATGATATTTTCTCTCTTCAATTGACAGTTTGAAGTGTTGTTGTTTGTACAAGCAGGCTGCCAGACACTTGCAGCCCACTCTAGCTACTTGGACTGTTGAAATAAGAACACTAAAAAATCTAATATTATGTGGTCTGTAATCCCGTCCGGAGCCCAGGAAACATGGTGAGATAGGCATTTGACTTTCTGAATGCGAAATGCGGGTAGTTGGGTCACAGTTGACATGTTTTTGTTTTCGTTTTGCTCGAAATTATCTCCAAACATGTAGGTAGTTCTGCTACTCTATAAATAGAGTGCTCAGACACGCGGTGTCTCAGTTGGCGTTTTGATTTTCTAAAGTGCGGATCGGAAATATGACTTCACATCCACATTCTGCACGTCGCCTTGGTTATTCATCACCAAGTAGCTCTTCCTCCTCCTCTGAAGAGGAAGGAGAATACGAACCGCCGGAAAAAATACCTCGCCTAGAGGAAGACCGGCCGTTGGAACCAGCGATCCGCTCCGTCGTTCACAAAGTACCACAGTTGGCGGCAGGAGCTTCCAGCGACCCGGTGGCACAAGCAGCAAGCGTACCGGCGACTGCGGCAGTAAACGGCCCGGCAGGGGCCGACATCGCAACTCACCACGTGGCATCGACGCTTTTTGAGAATCAGTTTCTGACGTTATTATCACGTGAGTTTGCACAAATTAAGTCGTTGATATCGCACGTCCCTCCAGCCCCGGCGAACAATGGGTCACAACCCACGAGGGAAGCAGGCTCGGGCGATGTTCTTGAAGATCTCGTCCCACCTGTTCCGCCATCACCAGCGCCGGAGCTGGACGCGCCAGTGACAGTAATAGCCGAAACAACTAAAAAAGCTGAGCCTAACCGCTTGGGTGCGATTACCGGATTACAACATTTTAATAATACCGATTGGGCCAGTATTCGTTACGTAGATACACAAAAGCGTTACCTAGCTACCCCGGCCTTTACAAACCTAGAATTAAACGACGAGCTGATTCCTTTTGAATCGAGACCTTATCAGCTTAAAGCACTCGACCAAACGTTCGGCGCATTAACAAATATGCTGCTAGCTCAACGAGAGGCGGTTCAAGCTTCTATTAAGGAAATCCTAGCCTTGCCGAACGCCCCACCAGAGCTTCACTCGAAACTAACTGCTTGCTTTTCAACAGGTAGCTCTTACGCAGAAATTTCCAAAGATTTATTGCAGGTAGTTTGTGGCCGTAGGGCTAGCATTCTAGAACAGCGGCGAGATCAAGTCCTCAAAGGAGTGAAGGACAAGTTTAATAAAGCGTCTCTGCGACGCATACCGCCAAGTTGCGAATACCTGTTCGACAAGGCATCATTCTCAGAAACTGTGACAAAGATGGGTGGCCCGGCGAAAGTATTTCGAAGACCATACGAACCCGCTGAGGGAAATTACAGCACGTTCAGGCAACCACCCCCTCCTTCGGCCCCAACATCCTTTCGTCCGCCTGTCAGCTCCGCACAAACACGCCCACGTGCAAATGCGCCGGGCGGTACCAGAGCCAGAGAACCTAAGCGTGAACCAGCACGTGCCCGTAACCAGCGACGACGCGACGACCGACCTCGAAGACGCTACTGACTTCTATGCGGGGCGACTACGCCACCATCTAGCTGCATGGAGAGCGAGGAACGCCCCGACTCACATTTTGTCAATTGTAAGTGCTTATCGAATACCTTTCACACAAAAACCCCCGCTGAGGAGGTTACGTCAGGCCCACTTCCCGGTCGACCAGTCACCGGCGATGAAGGCAGAAATCCTAAAAATGGCTGTGCAAGGCGTAATCGAACTCGCGCCAGACGATGCCGGATTCGAATCTCACCTATTTCTGGTAAAGAAACAAGACGGATCGAATCGCCCAGTCCTAAACCTGAAAGCGCTGAACCGATATATGAAAGCACGCAAATTTCGACTCGTAAACATGTTCAAAGTACCGACGTTTCTTCAAATAGGCGATTGGCTAATGAAGATAGACTTAAGCCAAGCTTACTTTCATGTACCGGTATCAGTGTCCCACCGCCGATTTCTGCGCTTCATGGGACCTTCACTGGACTCGAAGTCGGAACAACCAGTGGTATGGCAGATGACATGCCTTCCTTTTGGAATCGCCACGGCACCAAGAACGTTTGCCACCCTCACCAACTGGGTGGCGCAACAGCTTCGATCGAAAGGCGTAAGGTTACTGGTGTACCTGGACGACTTCCTGCTGGTGAATCAGTGCCCTCGCAAGCTACAGGCACATGCAGGCTTAACCAAAGCCCTCCTTCGCGAGCTCGGATGGGTAATAAACGACAAGAAGTCGTCCAGGTCACCTTCTCAAAATCTCGAGTTCTTAGGGATAAGATGGGACACGAGGATAAACCACAAGTCACTGCCCCCGAAAAAAATACGGAGACTTCAAGAACAGTTAGAACATGCTCTCAATCGCACCAAAATGACAGTGCTCGAGCTACAGACCATAGTAGGCCACCTGTCTTTCGCAAGCTTCGTCGTACCCTACGGCAGAATACACTTCCGCAACCTTCTGAATCTCATGCGGTGCGCAGTCCAAGACAACAAGACGATGGTAGTCACTCCGCCCGCACGAGAGGACTTGAAATGGTGGGAGGAAAATTACATAAACATAAGCGAGATTTGGCCTCCACCAATAACACACTTCGTCGTAACGGATGCAGCGGACACCGGCTGGGGTGCGTATGTGGACGGAGCTCACGTCCAGGGCCAATGGCTGGAAAGCGAGGCCTCGCTACCAGCGAACATGAAAGAGCTACTCACAATCCACTTTATACTTCAGGACTTGGCCCCTCGCTCTCCAGGGGAGACGATAATGGTTCAGAGCGACAATCGCACTGCTCTTTCGTACCTCCGAAATCAAGGCGGTACTCGTTCAACGAGTCTAATGGAACTCACGAAGGTGATATACGACTATTTGCTAGCTTATCGCATAAATCTGACATTATGTTACATACCAGGCCCACTAAATGCAGTAGCAGACAGCTTATCCAGATTCGAAGCCCTACCCGAATGGCATCTACTCCCTGTAGCCAGCAAGGTAATTTTCAGAAAGTGGGGCACTCCCATACTAGACCTTTTTGCATCGAGGACAGCCCACGTGGTTCAACAATATGTGACGAGAGACCTACGGGACCCCCATGCAGTGTTCTGGGACGCGTTCAGCAGGAAGTGGAACTACAGCCTCGCGTGGATTTTTCCTCCACCTTGTCTAATGCAACAAGTCCTCCTGGCTCTGAACCAAGCGAAAGGCAAGTATATTGTGGTTTGCCCGAGGTGGACGAACGTATCATGGAGAGCAGATCTCAAACCCCGGGCGCTGAGCCCACCATTCACTATTCGCCATCTACGCCGAGCACTAGTAGACACGAGAACGGGCCTACCGCCACCAAAGGTGGACAAGTTAGTCTTGGAGGCATGGCTGATACGGGGTGGGACGACTTGCTCCAAGGATGGTCGCCGTCACAGAGGTCCGTAGTGGAAGCCAGCTGGAGGCCATCCACTCTAAAAACTTACAGGCAAGCCTGGTCAAAATGGGTCACTTGGTGCCAGTCTACAGGGTCCGACCATAAGAATCCTAACCCTGATGTTATCGCTAAATACTTAACGCACCTGCATAACCGGCTGCGACTTAAATATAGCTCGATACTAGTACATAAATCAGTAATTATAAACTTCTCTAATCCTCAGCTGTCATCGCAACTTAGTTCGCATGCGCTAGTAAAACAAACATTAAAAGGGATCGCAAACACAAATAGCGCTAAAGTAAAACCTCGACCACCTATTTGGAACCCCCAGTTAGTGGTAGACTGGCTCATTAATAATGAACCTCGTGAGGACAGCCTTTATGATGTATCTAAAAGATGCGCCATACTACTTTTACTTGCTTCCGGCAGACGGATACACGACCTCACGCTTTTATCTATTGCAGAATCTAATATCACCATGGAAGAGGATTGTATCACACTTTGGCCAACGTTTGGATCCAAAACGGATACCCTGAGACGCAGACAGTCAGGGTGGCAACTTACTACTGGTGCTCACCCCAATATTGACCCAGTGCGATGGTTGTTCAAGCTGATTGAACTATCCGCACCACGACGAGGACAGGAGACAATTCCAAACCTCTTCGTAGCTACCAATGGCAAAGTTAGACCGGCAAGCCGTACCATTATAGCCGGATGGATCAGGTCTGTGCTGATTGAAGCTGGTATCAGCGACTCTCCAGGATCAGTACGCTCTGCAGTCGCTTCTTTACATTGGGCGCAAGACCTTCCTATAGAAGAAATACTTGCTAGAGGCAACTGGACTTCAGAAAATACTCTTGCTAAATTCTACAGGAGACAAATAGCCCAACCTCTAGCAAATATTCCTTCAGTGGCTTCTTCATTTAGACCAGTCTGATTCTATGTTGATTTTTAATGTTTTTCTTAATCTAAGCTGATTACTACTTAGAGCAACTTTATAATATTTTTCATTTAGATCAGTCTGATTCAATGTTGATCACTTATGTTCTAAATCTAAGCTGATTACTAGAGCAACTTTTCAATGTTCTGTTCGTTATAATGCTTACTCGTAAACCTAGGGATAATAAATAAAACTAGGTAGTTACATTAGTTGAAGTTCTGTTTATTAGTTCATATCTATACCAGTTCTAAATCATTAAATAGTATTGTTCGCAGTATGTCTTAATATTGTGTATAATTGCATGATTTTTTACTGAAAATCATGGCGTAAATGGTCACAGTTGGCATTAACTTATCTCCACCATGCGATAATAAACACGTCTCACCATGTTTCCTGGGCTCCGGACGGGATTACAGACCACATAATATACACATTTTTCCCTACATAAAAATGATTATTATGTGTCTATCCCGTCCGGAGCCCAGGAAATCATTTTCTGCATGGTGATGACGCAACTGAGGCACCGCGTGTCTGAGCACTCTATTTATAGAGTAGCAGAACTACCTACATGTTTGGAGATAATTTCGAGCAAAACGAAAACAAAAACATGTCAACTGTGACCCAACTACCCGCATTTCGCATTCAGAAAGTCAAATGCCTATCTCACCATGTTTCCTGGGCTCCGGACGGGATAGACACATAATAATCATTTTTATGTAGGGAAAAATGTGTATATTATGTCAGGCTTGACGTACTCTTGACATTACGTAGACGAAAAAAGTCTCGGGGCGCACGGCACGCCATACCGGTTCCAAAGAATATATATTACGCTGGGACTCTCTCGCTTGACGCGATCTATTGAATTAAAATCAACTTTTTTAACTTTTTATAATTATGCTTAATTTTATAAATAAAGGAAAGAACACATGATGAAAACTGTAACTAAACAAAAGTTTTTCAGTTGGTATTTTTGCTTCAAAGTTAAATACGAAAATATTTTACCTAAGATTAATATGCTTAATTTTAGGTAATTTGCTCAAAAACTGTCCTGGAAAGCCTATCAAATTTAAAATAATTTGGTTGCCATTTTTGCCTAGACCTGCGCAAATATTTTTTTCTTAGTTTTAATTGCAGTAACCCACATCAAAAGTTTACCCCATCAGATATTAGTTACGATTTTTGGCTTGACTTCACATGCATAAACAAACAAAAAAAATGATTTTCTGGAGAATCTAAAAGCCAGCTAATTCATTAAAAAATATTTTTCACATAGGTGTTCCACCACCTATTAAAATACATAGCAACTTTATAGTAAATTGACAGTTTCGATTTATGTCCAGCCAATTAAAAATTACAGCTTTAGGACTCAGCATATTTGGCGACATCCCACCTCGTCACGATCCTATCTGGACACGAAAAAATTTGCTTATCTAAAATCTTCAAAAGTACTGTGCGTGGCGTGACCTTTAACACTATATTTTTCGACCATTCTGATTGTTACGGTCGATTTTTAACTGTATACTAACCCAAATATTCGCTTCTATTCTAAAATATATACAGGGTGCGTGCCATAGCTCAGGGGCGGGATCAGTATCAGTAACTGAACAACTTTTTTCACGGAACATAGGTCGACATGCGAAAATATTTTTTTGAGATCTCCCCGAATATTACTGACAATGTGATAATTTTTTGAATTTCCCTTAGAGCACCCATCCGACATGATTGTAACGCAACATAAGACCAAGATAGTGAGGACGTTCTTATCAGTTTGCAACTGCAAACCCTTAGTTTAAGGTCAAAGAAACATGGCAAACCAATCAGACGATAGAATCCAGCCAGAACTGATTTTGTGCCGTCCCCATCCCAAGCCGCACCGCTAGTGTTCCAAATAAACATGTATAAATTAAAATTAATTATTATTCTTTAAAGTTAGTTTTTAAATGTTTATTATTTTTGTTGTATCACTTTTTGCTCTCACTGTACTTGTAGATTATTGAGGTAAAATTTTTTCGTGTCGTGTCGAGGTGGGATGTCGCCGGAATTTAGACGTATTTTGTGTTGTACGAGTATTTAAAACACCTAGGTACTAACATTGATAAAAACTTTTACTCACAAAGATATCTGTAATTTCTGTGCTGTCGAAATAGGTAGCAGGTTAGCTTTACAATGTATCGCAAAGACACTGACTCAGGATCTTCTTTGACAGGTATGTATTGAGCGATGTAGTGACAGTACGAAACCAAATCAACAAAGTACCAAACTGCAATTAAAGAGACAATTAATATAATCGACAACTTACAATGAAAGGTACCCAACTGACTGTAATGCGTCAGGGATCACTGAACACGTAGTGGACTCAGACTCTATCCACTTTATACGCTTCAATATATGACTGCCGTATTAGCGAAGGAAAAGTTTTTCATACCTAGAAAATACGCGATGCAATAGAAATAAGCCGATGCCCGAATTTTAATCGTGACAGTGAGTGGTCGTTGTCGAAGGCGTGGAAACCAGTGCTTCATAGGGTGACCCCTGCCATTTCACCTATGAACTTAAAAAGTGATGATGTCGTCAGTGTCTGGTGTACCACCTTTAGTCCATTGAATGAGTCCCTCCAAGGGGGGTCTAGAGTGCGTGAGTTAGTAACGTAAGATGTTTCTTCGGAAACATGTCAAGAGTCCCTAGGTAATAAACATACTAAAACCCCGGGACACTAGGAGGAGCCCCGGAGGGGGGGGAGGGGGGGAAAGGGTAATTTTTTTCATTTTTCGCTTAAATCTCAAAAACGGTACATGTTAGAGAAAAACTTTCAAGGAAAAGTTGAAAGGCCATAAAATTATCTACAAGTTGTACCTAAATATTTTTTTTCTATTCGCAGTAAAAGATCAAGATAAAAAGATCAAGTTCAGTAACTCAAACTACCCTAATATAATATTTTGACAATCGATTCCTCCTAAAGGCTTCCATGGAGGAATGTGTTTTTTTTACCAATCATAGACCTAATTAAGAGCAATCTATCAGTACCGGTCACAAGTTGCACTTTTGAGCTTTTTGGAAGAAAAAAAATAAAAAGGTCAAGTTGCGTAACTACCCTAATATAATATTTTGACAATCAATTCCTCCTAAAGGCTTCCATTGACGAATGTGTTTTTTTTACCAATGATAGACCTAATTAAGAGCAATCTATCAGTACCGGTCACAAGTTGCAGTTTTGAGCTTTTTGGAAGAAAAAAAATAAAAAGTTCAAGTATCGTAACTACCCTAATAAAATTCAATTCCCCGTAAACGCCTCCGTGGTGGAATCTGGTATTTTTATCAATGATAGACCTAATTATGAGCAATCTATCTGTACCGGTCACAAGTTGCACTTTTGAGTTTTTTGGAAGAAAAAAATAAAAAGATCAAGTTCAGTAACTCAAACTACCCTAATATAATATTTTGACAATCGATTCCTCCTAAAGGCTTCCATGGAGGAATGTGTTTATTTTACCAATTATAGACCTAATTAAGAGCAATCTATCAGTACCAGTCACAAGTTGCACATTTGAGTTTTTTGGAAGAAAGAAATATTTTTTGATCGATTGATGTGATAAACATGGGTATGTAGTATGGGGAAATTGTTTGAGCCAAAATCATTTTTTACTGCGTGTAACTCAGAAACTGTAGGATATAGGAAAAAATTGTTAAGGGTCAACTTGTAGATAATTTTATGGCCTTTCAACTTTTCCTTGAAAGTTTTTCTCTAACATGTACCGTTTTTGAGATTTAAGCGAAAAATGAAAAAATGGACCCTTTCCCCCCCTCCCCCCACTCCGGGGCTCCTCCTAGTGTCCCGGGGTTTTAGTATGTTTATTACCTAGGGACTCTTGACATGTTTCCGAAGAAACATCTTACGTTACTAACTCACGCACTCTAGAACTTTTTATTCAATGGACTACTTCCCGAAAAATAAGGAGCAAGAAAATCCATAATTTTTTCCCGCCTCGCGTCTCTCTTGCAGCATATTATGGTTATGCCTACGCCTGGATGCGGCGTAGGCATACGCATAATATGCTGCAAGAGCTGCTTTATAGTCAGTATTTGCTTTGATGACGGCAAGCGCGTAGATAATTTTGTTTAAATTTTATCTATGTGGATTATCAAGTTCAGGTGGGTGTCCACCTAAATACCTAAAAAGTCAAACTCTCTACCTATTTAATCATTTAGAGTTTTCTTTACTTGTCCCGAATTGAATTTAGATTTTTGGTGTGGCCTGAATTGAATGATTTGTTTTCGTCAAATTAATTTCTTGGTTATGGTAGTCTAACCAAGTTTGTATTGAATCAAAGCTTTTTGTTATGTGGGTCTTCTCCGCTACATCAAAATAATAGTGAAACGTCGCCGGCAAACAGTAAACAAAGGAAATCTATTGTCAACGGTAATTCGTTTATGTAGATCAGAAACAGGATACACCCTAGCACACTGCCTTGCGGTATAGAACAGTTGCTGACTCTCTCTGAATTATAGTAATCAACTTCTACACATTGCTGCCCATTACTTAAATATGATTTCAGCCATTGATATGCTTTCTCACGAATGCCAATGCCGTATATTTTATCTAAGAGGATATTATGGTGACCGCGATCATCGTTGGTCTAAGCCGCGATCAAAGGCTTTTGTCATGTCCAGAAGGACACCCACGGCGTAAAATATATCCCGAATAAAATTGTAGGCATTTTGAATGTACTTGTTGATTGCTTGTATAGTTCATCGCGTTTTGCGGAACCCATATTGGTTTGTATTTTGTCATTTAAATCTCTCAGGCAAAGACGTAATTCGGTTTTCCATCGCTTTTTCCAAAATCTTGGAAACAACCTTTAATTTGTTACTTTAATACGCTTTCGTTATACCATTTGAAAACTATTGTTTGAGAGTTTCGCGGTCACTAACACTATTATAAAAACCCATATCGTGGTAAGAACCCGTCAAACTGTTTTTATAATAGTATTTGATAATTATATTTATATAATTCGTACTACTTTGTTACCATATTCTATATTTTGGAATTATAATCAGATTCTAAGGTCAAAATAATTGATAGGTACCACATGGTATTGTCCTCTTTAGTTAATTGGTATAACTCATTTATACCTTACTAGCTGTTGCCCGCGGCTTCGCTCGCGTGGATTTCGTATTTATGTTGTTACCGGTTTTCCGAAGCAATAAGATATTTTCCCGTCATTTCGGGGTAATTTTAAACTAAGGAAAAACAGGACTAACCCTGCGCAAATCAATGTGTATAATTCAAGATCCAGCTGAATTTTATATAATATACAGACGTTACTCATAAATTACTCAGAACAGAGGAACTTTGCAGCAGTATCCTAACAAATGTAAAGAGAGAGATGAGAGACACCTTTATGTAATATTTCAAAACAGAGCCAATTCACAGAAGTAATTGAGAAAAACTAAAACCCTCTCCCTCTCTCTCCCTCTCCCCCCTTCCTCTCCCCCTCCCTCTGTCTCTCCCCCTCCCCCTCCTCCCTCTCCCCCTGCCCCTCCCCCTGCCCCTCCCTCTCCCCCTCCCTCTCCCTTTTCATCACCCCCTCCCTTTTCATCACCCCCTCCCCCTCCCACACTCTCTCCCTCTCCCCCTTCCCCTCCTTCTCCCTCTCCCTCTACCTGTACCTGTACCCCTCTACGTCTCTACCTCTACATCCCTACCTCTCTACCTCTCTACCTCTCTACCTCTCTACCTCTCTACCTCTCTACCTCTCTACCTCTCTACCTCTCTACCTCTCTACCTCTCTACCTCTCTACCTCTCTACCTCTCTACCTCTCTAATTCTCTACCTCTCTACCTCTCTACCTCTCTACCTCTCTACCTCTCTACCTCTCTACCTCTCTACCTCTCTACCTCTCTACCTCTCTACCTCTCTACCTCTCTACCACTCTACCTCTCTACCTCTCTACCTCTACCTGTCACTATCCCTACCCCTTACGCCAATTTAACCGCTATCTCTAACATAGAAATGACACCCATATTTATTTTTAGACATTTCAAACTTATCGCACCCCAACCCCATCCCCAGGGGACGATGGTATTTTACGTCCACCACGTTGGATTTCAAAGTTGTTGTAGCTTTCGTAATCAGCGACCCGAAAAACCATACAAACGACACCCATATTGCTTTTTAGACATTTCAAACCTATCGCACCCCAACTCCATCCCCAGGGAGATGATGGTATTTCACGTCCACCACGTTGCATTTCAAAATTGTTGTAGTTTTCGTAATCAGCGAGCCGATAAACCATACAAACGACACCCATATTGATTTTTAGACATTTCAAACCTATCGCATCCCCAGGGGGATGATGGTATTTCACGTCCACCACGTCTGATTTCAAAATTTATTGTTGTAGTTTTCGTAATCAGCGACCCGATAAACCATACAAACGACACGCATATTGATTTTTAGACATTTCAAACCTATCGCACCCCAACTCCATTCCCAGGGGGATGATGGTATTTCACGTCCACCACGTTTGATTTCAAAATTGTTGTAGTTTTCGTAATCAGCGACCCGATAAACCATACAAACGATACCCATATTGGTTTTTAGACTTTTTCACCCCATTTCCCTTTTTTTGAGGTTGAATTTGTGGTGAAATTTCAATAACAGTGATGAACGTTGCATAGAATTACATCATTAATGCCTAAATACGTGGGACACTCAGAAATATTTGCGACACTAAAAAAAATTGTTCTACAGGTACATATATTTTTATTAAATCTTTTCAAAGTACTCTCCACCAGCCTCTATACAAAGATTCATGCGTCTGAACCAGTTTTCAAAACACTTTTTCCAGTCCGCCGTAGACACCTCGTTTACAGCCTGCTCGAACGCAGCCAGCGCATCTTCCGGCGACGAAAATTGTATCCCCTTGAGCTGATTTTTTATTTTTGGAAATAAAAAGAAGTCACACGGTGCTAGATCAGGGCTGTAAGGAGGGTGACCCAGGAGTTTGACTGGTGTGCTGTCCAGGAAGTCCCTCGTTTTGAGCGCGGTGTGTGCAGGCGCATTGTCGTGGTGGAGCAGTAGTCCGCGGAGCCCTGTGTTTGGTCGCTTGTTGCTCACTACAGAAAAAACTTCTGGTAAACATTTGGTAGTATACCATTCGGCGTTGATGCTTCTTTGATCTCGTAAGGGAATTGAGGCCAAGTGGCCAGTCAAATTAAAAAAGCTGGCGATCAAAATCTTCCCCCCGCTTCGAGATCGCTTCACTTTGGTAGGCGTTGGTTCATTTTGAAACACCCAAACTGTCGACTGGCGCTTGGTTTCTGGATCGTATTGATAAATCCAGGACTCATCACCTGTTACGATGTCGTAAACACGCCGAGACGAGCCTGCTTCAAATTTGTTCAGCATATCACGGCACCATTCCACCCGGGCCTGCTTCTGAGCGTCGGTGAGGTAGTGCGGCACCCAGCGCGATACTATCCTCCTCACGCGAAGATGCCCGTGTAGAATCTCGTGAACGCTTCCCGATCCAATCTTTAATATGTGCTGAATCTCCTGATATGTAATTCGCCTATTATCTTGGATTAAATTTTTCACTGCTAGCACGTTTTCTTCCGTAATAGCCGTCAAAGGGCGACCGCTTCTTTCTTCATCCCCCAAGGTTGGTCGACCGCGCCTAAATTCGTTATACCAACGATACACGGTTGCCTTGGAGGGGCCTTCATCCATAAATGCCATTTGAAGTCTATCGAACGATTCATCCGGTTTCAGGCGACACTTGAAATCGTAAAAAATCATAGCTCTAAAATGTTCCCGGCGCAGATCCATTTTTCAGTAAGACACGATACTTTGAATTGGCTCGCAAAAAATGTGGAGGGAAATTTTGAAAATGGAACACACATATTTTTACTTACAAGTAATCATATTTTCGAAAAAGATTCTGACCGGCCAGTCTCCCATATATAAAAACTATTTTTCGCAATACTTTCTGAGTGGCCTGGTAATAAATTATGTGGATTTTACTTTAAGAATAAAGAATTTTCAACTTCATCCCCCTTTTCACCCTTAAGGGTGTCGAATTTTCAAAAACCCTGAGACACGTCATTATTAATTTTTAGTCGTCAGCCTAAATACAAATTTTGAAGATCCTTACCTCCAAATTGACGGACTTTCATACAAACTTTCATCCCCTATTTTACCCCCTTAGGGGTGGAATTTTGTAAAACCCTTTCTTAGTGCACCCCTAGGCTTTATAAGAAACCTACATGCCAAATTTGGAATCTCTAGACCCAGTGGTTTGGGCTGTGCGTTGATATGTCAGTCAGTCAGTCAGTCACCTTCTTCTTTTATATATATAGATTTCACAACGGAAAATCGCAATTTGACATATATACCCTTTTTTGCTTAACAGATTTTCAGAATTTTGGTGCTAGAACTCATATTACTTCAGAAAGTTTGGAATCTGAAAACTTGTAGCGAAAGTTTCGCTACAACGAAACAGATGACGCACGCAAAAATAATGCTAATTAATATTGCACCATTAATCCTAACATTTGAAAGTATTATTGATTTTGCTTCTTCTTAAAAGTTATTATTTTAAATTTATGTTACCTTTTTTTACAAGAGGCACAGGCCTAGGATTGGGTCTGGTAACTGGTTTGACCCCTGAGTTGCGGAGATCAGATGGCAATCGTTCCCTACGAAATCCTTTAGATTTGGTATTAGACTTCGTAAAACCATTTGAAGAAAAAAACTTATCTTCGTTGCTTAGGTAAGTAGATGAAAAATATAAAAAAAAGACTCTTACGCCAACTAAACCTGTTGAAGTGATGTAGCTTATGTCGGTAGCAATAGAAGTCGGTCATTAACAGTGAAATAACGTGAATGCCGTACAAAACATTGTGCAACAGATCTGCAAAATCGTGGAAATGAATGAAGAGTATGTCGGCCTGAAAAAAAAATATACTTTATTTCCTGTATGATTAAATTTTGAGTTGCGAAACACTCAATGTCAAATTGTGAGCAAAGCGTCTTCGTGAAAATAGTACATTAAGATGCACGTGCGCTATTTTGGATATTACAGCCGAGGCTCAGAAATTGCAGCCCGAGCCGCAGGCGACGTTTCTTTGTCACCCGATACACCGGACTTGTGTTTTTTGGTCAAATATTTTCGACGTTCTACACTTATCACTTGTTTTTTTATGTGTAGAAGTTACTTATTTTTTAATTACTTTAAACACATTTCACAGAAATTAATGAAGAGTATGTCGGCCTGAAATAAAATATACTTTATTTCCTGTATGATTAAATTTTGAGTTGCGAAACACTCAATGTCAAATTGTGAGCAAAGCGTCTTCGTGAAAATAGTACATTAAGATGCACGTGCGCTATTTTGGATATTACATCCGAGGCTCAGAAATTGCAGCCCGAGCCGCAGGCGACGTTTCTTTGTCACCCGATACACCGGACTTGTGTTTTTTGGTCAAATATTTTCGACGTTCTACACTTATCACTTGTTTTTTTATGTGTAGAAGTTATTTATTTTTTAATTACATTAAACACATTTCACAACAAGAAATGTCTGTTAAAATGGCGCGGGTATTACTTTTTTCGAAGACACAGATTATATACGCGCGCAGGAGACAATGACTACACTATCAAACAGACTACTTTTCAAATTATTTTAAAATTGAATATTTTGTTACTTTAAAGACGACTTTGTAGTTAGTTAGTCGATTAAAATCAATATTTTCGTTTAATTAACGTTTATTTATCATATTATCGAACACAGTTTCTTAATTCATTAAATTATTTTGAATGTTATAGATATAGAAACTCGATATAGTTCTTTATTAATGCAACATAATAAGTTAAAACAATGAATCATAAAAAAACCGGCCAAGTGCGAGTCGGACTCGCGCACTGAGGGTTCCGTACCACCACATAAACATAATTGTATTAGTTGAAATTTCAGTAAGTTAATGTGCTAGATTTTTTGAGTCCGACACGCGCTTGACCAAATTTTATTATTTGTTGTTATTTTATAGCCTATGCCCTATAAACATACCAATTTTCAAGTTTGTAAGTGTTCCCGTTTTTAAATAGAACTAAAACGAAAATCGCCTCAGCAACCATCCAACTTGACCCCTCTCTTATATGAATGTTCTTGAAACGGGAGCTCACCACAATTGGTTACCATTAGTTGTGAGAAAAGTTGTAATATTTAATGATTTCAGACTTTTCCCATTATTTGTACTGTGAGACCTAGCTTCTTGCCAAATTTCATAATTTGAGGTCAACGGGAAGTACCCTGTACGTTTTTCATTTTTGAATAAATGTATGGAGATGAGGACATAAAATGCCATATCTTTTGATTGCGTCATTGTAAAAAATTAAAATTTTCAGATCTTGTGTGGTTCATGGATCCTAATATATGGTATTAATTTCAACCTGATACCTTTACCCGTTCGTGAGATAAAGGGTCTTGACAGACAGACAGACAGACAGACAGACAGACGGACAACAAAGTGATCCTATAAGGGTTCCCTTTTTTTCTTTTGAGGTACGGGTAAAATAAAACACTAACCTTCCAAACAGCTTACTCAGCAAGGAGGTGTTTGTTCTGAGGCTCACTCCCTTGAATTATTTAATACGGAATATTTTGTTCCTTTAAAGACAAATTTGTAGTGAGTTGGTTGATTAATATAAGTATTTCCATGTAATTAACATTTATTTATCATATTATCGAACACAATTTACTTATTCATGAAAAAATTATGAATGTTATAGATATAGAAACTCCTTGCATCTTGCCGATTAAAAAAAAGACAAAGATTACAACACTAGTGAAGTTATATTCATGAATGAAAAAAGCAGGCGTGTTTAATAAGCTGGATTAAGGACCTTAATACAGTGCAAATAGAGCTGTTTTATGAGCAAATGTGTTGAAAAAGCTTTTTATATAACTTATGAACACTATATATTTATATGCGGTGCGGTGTAAAAAAACTGAAATAACACAAAACTGAACAACTTTCCCTGAGAAATATGTGTTGGGAAATGAAAAAAAATCGCGACTTTTTCATAAAAGCTGTCTGATTTAATAACGGTAATTTTGTATGAAGAGTTTAATTTTTTTTTTTTCATTTTCCAACGCATGTTTCGGGAAAATAGTTCAGTTTAGTCTACGAAGCACGCCCTTTCAGTTTTCGGTCCACCGTCCCTTACACCCTGTATACTTTTTACATAATGTTTTTTTTTTATATTCTAACAAAATTGACAACTGGTACTCAAGAGTATTAAACTACTTACATTTAGGTACCTACGTCATTAGATTAAATCTTTGTTCGTGTTTATACTTTTTTTTTTTGTAATATTGAAATATAAGTGGTTTAAGACAATCACGACCACATTGTTGAATTTTTCGAATATTTTTAATAAGAATCAGATATATTTACTATTTCTGGACATCACAACACAACACATTGTACTACAACATGTTAAAAGGAACATTACAAATATAATAAAAAAAAAACCGGTCAAGTGCGAGTCGGACTCGCGCGCCGAGGGTTCCGATATACCTATAGTATTTTTGGAAGCAATAAAGTCCATTTTCAGGACCGCAAAACTAAATTTGTTTGTAAAGGTTTTTTGCAGATTTCTGAAAAACTGTGCAACTTAGAAAGATCGTTTTATTTTTGCTGTAAAGTTTATATAAACTTCTGTCAACTGTAATTAATTCAGATTTTTCCTTACTCAAACTTCGGAGATAAGGGGGGGGGAATGGTATTTTTCTTGACATTTTTCATCATAACTTTAAAACTAAGAAATTTAAAAAAATACAAAAATATATTTTAAAATGTACAAGTAAAGCCCTTTCATATGATACCCCACTCGACCTAGTAGCGACAATTTGAAATTTGGCCCCCCCTATTTTGGCCCCCTTTATATTAATAATCATACTTTTTTCAAAATTTTTTCTTGTGCAATTAAGTTGGGCAACTATATTCTAAAACTATTCCAAATTTCAGGTTGATAGCATAAGTGGTTGCTGAGATATAGAGGTGTGACAGACAGACGGACAGACAGACAGACAGAGCGGCACCATAAGGGTTCCTTTTTTTTACCATTTTGGTATCGGAACCCTAAAAACCGGTCAAGTGCGAGTCGGACTCGCGCGCCGAGGGTTCCGATATACCTATAGTATTTTTGGAAGCAATAAAGTCCATTTTCAGGACCGCAAAACTAAATTTGTTTGTAAAGGTTTTTTGCAGATTTCTGAAAAACTGTGCAACTTAGAAAGATCGTTTTATTTTTGCTGTAAAGTTTATATAAACTTCTGTCAACTGTAATTAATTCAGATTTTTCCTTACTCAAACTTCGGAGATAAGGGGGGGGGGGAATGGTATTTTTCTTGACATTTTTCATCATAACTTTAAAACTAAGAAATTTAAAAAAATACAAAAATATATTTTAAAATGTACAAGTAAAGCCCTTTCATATGATACCCCACTCGACCTAGTAGCGACAATTTGAAATTTGGCCCCCCCTATTTTGGCCCCCTTTATATTAATAATCATACTTTTTTCAAAATTTTTTCTTGTGCAATTAAGTTGGGCAACTATATTCTAAAACTATTCCAAATTTCAGGTTGATAGCATAAGTGGTTGCTGAGATATAGAGGTGTGACAGACAGACGGACAGACAGACAGACAGACAGACAGAGCGGCACCATAAGGGTTCCTTTTTTTTACCATTTTGGTATCGGAACCCTAAAAATAGACATTATAGAACTAACAATGAAAAAGTTTTGTCTCACGTGCAAGCCTCACTCAGCAAAAGCCGCAGTATAAGCTGCAGCACTGGTTTTCAGTAAACCGTGCTCATTGAGGCACGGTAGCAGTGTGTACAGAAAAAAAGAAATAATAAATAATTTATCTATGTAAATAAATCTTTAAAATAAAATATACGTAAACAGTGTGTTTAATGATGTGTATCTATTAGTGTAAAGTACCTATAATCTGAATGGTTAAATAATTAAGCAGATAACCGGCTATACAGCTCGATGGCGATGAAGATCCCGCTTTCTAAGAAGACGGAAGAAGGAAGACTCGGTGAGTAGTTCTATCTAGTCATGTAACTGAACAACTTTCGTTATACAACTTTTAGAAACTACCTAAAATAAAAAATTATTTGCAAAATGCGCTATCGGCTGATGCAGTTTCTATGGGAGGTAAAAACTTGATTTTCGTATTTCGACCTATGTTCCTTGGGGAAAGTTGTTCAGTATCATGAGAACATGCATATCCTTTTCTATCAAGAACTAATTAAAAGTCACCCTATATAGTTTATTAAAATAAAAAACACGTAAATTAAATTACAAATTACTTACAAATAAATAAAATAATATTTTATTTTTATAAAAACAAAGAAACCGTCCCACACAAATAGACCGCGTCAGGTCGCCCCCGGTCCAAAGGTGCCCATCACGCTACCAAAGAATATATAATATGCCATCAAAAACATAACTTGTAAAAAACCAAGCCTCGCACGCAACTCAGTTCTTCTACCGTAAAAAGTTGTGAGATACATGTAATATCAAGTCGCTTAATTTATTTAGTCCCTACTTAAGGGTCCTTTTTATTATTTATTCAATAAACAGTTTAAACAAACAAAATTTTTTTTACAAGTAATGCGCCAAACTGTAAGGAGCAGTTTGATGGCGCTGTGCGCTCATTACATTTTTCAACTGCTTTAAAATAGCTACTTAGTTACTAAAATACACTAATTTAATTATAAAGGACATGCATGCATTAAAGAATTAGAAAACGAATTAAATTATAAATTGATATTTTAAGTTTGAAAATTGTTAAAAAGTACTGAAAGAATTTTATTATAAATTGATATTTTGAATTTGAAAAGTACACTGAATTTATTTAATTTGCTCAAGAAACATCTCTTTTAATCTTCTTTTAAAAACATTTTTGCTCATTTCAACGTTACCTATCAGAAATTTTATATTGTTAAATATTCTAGGAGTGATATAACCCAAAGTTCTCTCTCCATTATAGTTACAGCTGTTAGGTTCTTCATATTGACGTCTTATAGCTCTTAATGAATTACATGTTTGTTGAGGTATCTTATAGTCATCGCAACTGAATTGTTCTATGGCTATGAGATACCCAACTTTCTTGTGTACCGGGAGAATCTTGCACACCTTATAATATAGCTGCTCGTAGTCATTTTTGTACTTATTTTTCTCTTTTTTACTAACCAGCATTTTTATTATCCTGATTTGTAATGATTTAACTTGACTGATATTAGGTGGGAAAGGTTCTTCCGTACACGCTTAAACCGTAACCAATAAGTGATTCGACTAGCGCATGGTATAATACAAATAGCGTCTTTTTACTGACTATACTTTGAAGATGGTAGAATTTTCCTAGAATTATTCTTAGTTTGTTACACAAATAAATGACATGATTTTTCCAGCTAAAATTAATATCAACTGTTAGGCCGAGATATTTGAATTGATTAACTGATTATATTTGAACACAATTACAGGTCTTTTTATCTCTATGTAAGCAGTCATATGTGTGTCCTATGATTACAATATCTTTGCTATACTTTGGCATATAAGGAGAGTGAACGTGCATAACTTTAGTTTTATTTACATTTAGAATAATTCCATTATCATGGGACCATTTCAAGATATTTTCAAAATCCCTTTGTATTTTCCTTTCGATTTCACACAGATCTTTGTCAGCGTATATTAAACACGTATCGTCAGCATACATGTAGGTTTTACAATGCTGTATGACATTGCTAATACTATTTACGTGCATTAAGTACCCAATTGGACCAAAAACTGATCCAGTTGGGACACCGGAAGTCACGTGCGCCTCCTCTCCTGCCACTCCATTGATAACAGTATTTAAGGTTCTTTTACTAAGATAGCTGTTGAACAAGCTATTTACAGGGCCTCTAATTCCACATTTGTTTTAAGTTATTACATAATTAGCTAATCTAACAACATCTTATAGTGACCATATCAATATTAAATATCTTATATTTTAAATCAATAGATCGACTTTGAAATCGCACTAAACAATCTCATTTGATATAACTTATTACTAATTGTATTACTTGTGAGTTACATTGTGTTTTCATGCGATGGCCAAGTCGATCTATTGATTTAAAACATAAGATTTTTATTATTGATATGGTCACTATAAGATGTTAGATTAGCTAATTATGTAATAACTTAAAACAAAAGGACCTTAAGTAGGGACTAAATAAATTAAGCGACTTGGTATTACATGTATCTCACAACTTTTTTACGGTAGAAGAACTGAGTTACGTGCGAGGCTTGGTATTTTACAAGTTATGTTTTTGATGGCATCTCATTTCTTTTTGTAGATAATCCTACTATTTTCCTTTCCGGTACCTTCTACTTCTTGAATACTAACAACTGTTTTTCATAAAGATCTCTGTCTTATGAGCTTTTCTTATTTTTGTAGGTAGTCTTTTTTGAGTATAATTATATCTAGGTACCTAACTACACCAATTATTCTACCTATCTACACCTATTATTCCATTATATTATACACTAGCTGTTACTCGTGACTTCGTCCGCGAGGGATTCTATCTATCTGACCTACCCTTCCGTCTATCTGTCGTCCGTCCGTCCGTCCAACCATCTGTCCAACCGTCCGTCAAACTATCCCTGTCCCTGCCCCTCTTCCTCTCCCCCTCCCCCTCCTCCCCCTCCCCCTCCCGTTCCCTCTCCTCCTCCCTTTTCTTCTCCCTCTCCCTGTCCCTCTCCCACTCCCTCCCCCTACCCCTATCCCTTCCCCTATCCCTACCCCAAATGCCATCTTAACCGCTTTCCCTATCTTCATATAAACATAGTAACGACACCCATATTGATTTTTAGACTTTTCATCCCATCTATTCGAAAATCGCTGAACGGTTCGTCAATAAAGGCGAACAAAATAGCTGTTTTCTGCAACAGACTTTCGTAGCGGGTAAAAATGGGATTTAAAATTAGAATTTGAATTTAAGTCCACCATAGGGATATTTTAGGTCAACCATAGAACTCGAACCAAAATATTGTATGAAAAATGATACTGGCTGGTTGCACTATTAAAATTATTATGAATATAAAAAAAGAAATATACTTGAAATGTAAACAAGACTACCAACCAAAGAGGTTCTGTTCCTAGTCGATACAAAAATGTCAATAACATTTTCAGTGGTTACAAATAATACTTAATATGATTTTTAGTATTGTTTCATCAAGAAATAATATTGTAATGGTATTTTTTGTTTAAAATTAATGACCAGTGTGACTTAATGAGCCTCTTATTCTTTTCTCTTAGAGGGAGACGAAAATTAGAGAGTATTACGCGGCAGCAAAAATATTTTTACCTTTGGGCGACCTATTGAATCCCTCGCTACGTTCAGGATTCTACTTTAGAATAGCGTTCAAAATAGCGTCCTCGCCTTAAAAATATTATTTTACAGCCTTGTGATACAATCTACTATTTCAACCTTATCGCACCCAAATTTCACGCTCACCACGTTGGATTTCAAAGTTGTTGTAGTTTTCGTAATCAGCGACCCGATAAACAATACAAACGATACCCATATTGGTCTTTTGACTTTTTCAGCCCATTTTCCTTTTTTAGGGGTTCAATTTGGGGTTGAATTTCAATAAAGTGATGCATAGAATTACAAACCTAATGCCTAAATAATAAATTATGTGGATTTTACTTAAAAAAAAAAGGATTTACAACTTCATCCCCCTTTTCACCCTAGGGTGTCGAATTTTCAAAAACCCTGAGATACGTAATATTACCCTGTTAGGGGTGGATTTTTGTAAAATCCTTGCTTAGTACACCGTTAGACTTCATCATGTTTGTATTTATTTTTGCCTAAATAAGACATTTTTGTTGTTTTTAAAGTTGATAATTGTACGCAAAATGTAAAACATCGTTTTAGCAGGTGTCAAACCTTAACTTAACTGACTGAACCTTAGTATAATGACGCCTAGTGGAAAATCTTGTTTAAGAAACAGTTTTCTGGTAAAAAATCTGTCGTATGATGGCTTGCTTGAGTTTATACTATGTGCCATTGAAAGTTTTTAAATAATTGTTGTTGTTGCTTATCAATTTAATATTATGGTTACCTGATTCTGTAGCTGTGAAAATACGTTAAAAAAATAATATTGTTGATTAAGCTAGTTCTGCTAAGACTGATAATGTTTCTAAATGAAGAAAATTATAATAACTTACTAAGAGTAGAAAGTTATTGTAAGAAAACGATTGTAAGCGAATTTAAAACTTAGTAGTTTAATTCCGTCAAAACCACTCCGTTTGAAATTTTAATTCTTATTCTTTGGTTTTTGATAATATTATTATTGTTTTTGATTAAATATATTCATTGATTTGCGCAGGGTTAGTCCTGTTTTTCCTCAGTTTAAAATTACCCCGATATGACGGGAAAATATCTCATTGCTTCGGAAAACCGGTAACAACATAAATACGAAATCCACGCGAGGGAAGCCGCGGGCAACAGCTGGTATAAACATACAGGATTACAAAGTTACACTTGCAGCGAATGAAGCAGTGTACTTCCTACTAATATTATAAACGCGAAAGTTTGTAGGTATGGATGGATGGATGAATGGATGGATGTTTGTTACTCTTTCACGTAAAAACTACTAAATGGATTTTAATGAAACTTGGCCCACATATAGGTTAGGTCCTGGAGTAACACATAGGCTACTTTTTACCGCGGGAAAACCCTTCATTCCCACGGGAAAACGCATAAAAATTTAATGTTAATGAAGAAGGTGACTGACTCACTTACTAACATATCGACGCACAGCCCAAACCGCTGGGTCTAGAAATTCCAAATTTGGCATGTAGGTTCCTTATGAAGTCTAACGGTGTACTAAGCAAGGATTTTACAAAAATCCACCCCTAACAGGGTAATATTACGTATCTTAGGGTTTATGAAAATTCGACACCCTAGGGTGAAAAGGGGGATGAAGTTGTAAATCCTTTTTTTTTTAAGTAAAATCCACATAATTTATTATTTAGGCATTAGGTTTGTAATTCTATGCATCACTTTATTGAAATTCGACCCCAAATTGAACCCCTAAAAAAGGAAAATGGGCTGAAAAAGTCAAAAGACCAATATGGGTATCGTTTGTATGGTTTATTGGGTCACTGATTACGAAAACTACAACAATTTTGAAATCCAACGTGGCGGACGTGAAATACCATCATACCCTGGGGATGGGGTTGGGGTGCGATAGGGATGAAATGTCTAAAAATAAAACATATTTTATCACCATTAACGGTATAAGGACGCCTAAATCATGAGGTTGATGCATAGGGCTAATTACGCCTACGTGATAGTTAATAGCGCCTTAGATACCATTTCGTACGTGTGGAATCGCCTAGGCGTAATTACCCATCCAGAACAATCCTAGCAATATTTTTTTTATTAACACCGATCGCCTTACTCCTAATAAAAACTACGGGTAGGGAGAATAATCGTTGTATTAGCGAACTAGGCGCACATCTTTGTACAAAACTCTTAAAAAGTAAATAAACTTATCACGAACTTCCTGATTTGTGTTAATAAAAATCCTCGCAGCGTGTGTTTTCGGGCATATCGGTCGACTACTAGCTTGCGACGCGGGAAAGGAGCGCCACGCGCATGGTTCGCGATGCGGGGCACATTAACCGTAGTGCGTACATATTAAGTTGGATTTTATCGATACTGTAAATAGGATTTTTGGAGCATAGGCGTTATTATCTTCTAGGCGTATTTCGACAGACCTACCTTAGAACACAATTTTGAGAAAATTAGAAAAACTTTTTTTTTTCACGAATACAATACCGTTCTCGCTCCGCTCGAAAGTAAAAAGGGAAATGGGGTGTAAAAAGTCTAAAAACCAATATGCGTATCGTTTGTATGGTTTATCGGGTCGCTGATTACGAAAACTACAACAATTTTGAAATCCAACGTGGTGGACGTGAAATACCAACATCCCCCTGGGGATGGAGTTGGGGTGCGATAGGTTTGAAATGTCTAAAAATCAATATGGGTGTCGTTTGTATGGTTTATCGGGTCGCTGATTACGAAAGCTACAACAACTTTGAAATCCAACGTGTTGGACCTGAAATACCATCATCCCCTGGGTATGGGGTTGGGGTGCGATAGGTTTGAAATGTCTAAAAATAAATATGGGTGTCGTTTCTTTGTTAGGGATAGCGATTAAATTGGCGTTAGGGGTAGGGATAGGGAGAGGTAGATGTAGAGAGGTAGAGACGTAGAGAGGTACAGGTATAGGAAAAGTAGAGGGAGAGGGAGAAGGAGGGGAAGGGGGAGAGGGAGGGAGAGAGGGAGGGCAAGGGGTGAGGGAGAGGGAGGGGGAGGGGGAGAGACAGAGGGAGGGGGAGGGGGAGAGGAAGGGGTGAGAGGGAGAGAGAGGGAGAGGGTTTTAGTTTTTATCAAATTACTTCTGCGAATTGGCTCTGTTTTGAAATATTACAAGAAGGTGTCTCTCATCTCTCTCTTTACATTTGTTACATCTGCTTAGTTCCTCCGTTCTGAGTAACGTATGAGTAACGTCTGTATATTATATAAAATTCAGCTGGATCTTGAATTATACTCATTGATTTGCGCAGGGTTAGTCCTGTTTTTCCTTAGTTTGAAATTACCCCGAAATGACGAGAAAATATCTCATTGCTTCGGAAAACCGATAACAACCTAAATACGAAATCCACGCGAGCGAAGCCGCGGGTAACAGCTAGTGTCTTCTATAAACCTGTAGTACATCACTTTGCTCTATTGTTAATAGTTTCGGCAGCTTACGCGATATAAGGATGCTATTTGGTATATTTTTCACACCTTGGGTTACATTATCGAAGTTTTCATACGAAACCCTAACTTTTGAAAATACTTTATAGCCTATGTTCATCACAAATAATGCAGGTTTCTAATGGTGAAAGAATTTTTCAAATAGGTCTAGTAGTTTCGGAGCCTATTCGATGCAAACAAACAAACAATCAAATCTTTCCTCTTTAAAATATTGGTGTAGATGTAAATGAGTTACACTGCTTCATTCACTGCAAATGTAACTTTGTAATCCTATCTATATATATAAAAGAAGAAGGTGACTGACTGACTGACTGACTGACTGAATGACATATCAACGCACAGCCCAAACCGCTGGGTCTACAGATTCCAAATTTGGCATGTAGGTTCCTTATGAGGCCTAGGGGTGCACTAAGAAAGGGTTTTACAAAATTCCACCCTTAAGGGGGTAAAATAGGGGATGAAAGTTTGTATGAAAGTCCGTCAGTTTTGAAGTTAGGATCTTCAAAATTTGTATTTAGGCTGACGACTAAAAATAAATATTTACGTGTCTCAGGAATTTTTGAAAATTCGATACCCTTAAGGGTGAAAAGGGGGATGAAGTTGAAAATTCTTTATTTTTAAAGTAAAATCCACATAATTTATTATTTAGGCATTAATGATGTAATTCTATGCAACGTTCATCACTGTTATTGAAATTCCACCCCAAATTCAACCCCTAAAAAAGGGAAATGGGGTGAAAAAGTCTAAAAACCAATATGGGTATCGTTTGTATGGTTTATCGGGTCGCTGATTAAGAAATATACAAGAATTTTGAAATCCAACGTGGTGGACGTTAAATACCATCATTCCCTTGGGATGGGGTTGGGGTGCGAGGGTTGAAATGTGAATATGGGTGTCGTTTGTATGGTTTATCGGGTCGCTGATTGCGAAAGCTACAACAACTTTGAAATCCAACGTGGTGGACGTGAAATACCATCATCCTTTGGGGATGGGGTTGGGGTGCGATAGGTTTGAAATATCTAAAAATAAATATGGGTTTCGTTTCTATGTTAGGGATCGCGGTTAAATTGGCGTTAGGGGTAGGGATAGGGGCAGGCATAGGGAGAGGTAGAGGTAGAGAGGTAAAGATGTAGAGAGGGAGAGCTGTAGAGAGGTAGAGAGGTAGAGAGAGGTAGAGAGGTAGAGAATTAGAGAGGTAGAGAGGTAGAGACGTAGAGAGGTTGAGAGGTTGAGAGGTTGAGAGGTAGAGAGGTAGAGAGGTAGAGAGGTAGAGAGGTAGAGAGGTAGAGAGGTAGAGAGGTAGAGAGGTAGAGAGGTAGAGAGGTAGAGAGGTAGAGAGGTAGAGAGGTAGAGAGGTAGAGAGGTAGAGAGGTAGAGAGGTAGAGAGGTAGAGAGGTAGAGAGGCAGAGAGGCAGAGAAGCAGAGAGGCAGAGAAGCAGAGAGGCAGAGAGGTAGAGAGGTACAGGTACAGGGAGAGGGAGAGGGAGAGGGAGAAGGAGGGGAAGGGGAAGAGGGAGGGGGTGAGGGAGAGGGAGAGGGGGGAGGGGAAGAGACAGAGGAAGGGGGAGGGGGAGAGGAAGGGGGGAGAAGGAGAGGATTTTAGTTTTTCTCAATTTCTTCTGCGAATTGACTCTGTTTTGAAATATTCCATAAAGGTGTCTCTCATCTCTCTCTTTACATTTGTTAGGATACTGCTGCTAAGTTCCTCTGTTCTGAGTAACTTATGAGTAACGTCTGTATATTATATAAAATTCAGCTGAATCTTGAATTATACTCATTGATTTGCGCAGGGTTAGTCCTGTTTTTCCTTAGTTTAAAATTACCCCGAAATGACGGGAAAATATCTCATTGTTTCGGAAAACCGATAACAACCTAAATACGAAATCCACGCGAGCGAAGCCGCGGGTAACAGCTAGTATGTTTATATGGGAATACAAAGTTATTTATGTAGATGGTAAATATTTTAGTTTTTCCTTGACTTATACAGTAAACAATAATTCCGTTCTAAATTTGAAACTCCTATGTCTGCTAGAAGTGCCTTAGAGTTTTGATGATCGGTCAGTCAGTGACAAAATTGAGTAACTTTGACTTGCTATAATTCTTAAACTACTGGTTCAAATTGAATGAAATTTGAAATATACCGTGTTTATACTAATGCCTGTTTGGTTACTACAAAAACAGGCTTCTACTTTTATCCACAATGAAGTTACAGGGGTGTCGAAAATGGCCTGAATTGCTTCGAGAAAAGGATGGTATGGCCGCACCCCGTTTTTTTTTTTGCTCGACTTGCGGGGGCACTGCCGTGCCCCCCGATCACGCTAAACGCTACTAGCATTACCACGCTGTAGACCGGGTCAGATTTCTATTTAGTATGAAGATTAGATATTATTTTTTTTTTTACAAAAGTTGTAGGACAAAAGTTGTTAGGTTACATGTGGGAAACTACCCCTCGATAGATTTTGCGTATTTAGAATTACACGTTGTATCATATCATCCTTTGAAACGTCCACTGCAGGACAGAGAGCTCCCTCTAGAAATCCAGTATAAACGCGTGATACTTTGGAGGGGATTTACCATAGTCACCAAGTTTTTAAGTGTTGCGGCTGGCGACCGCTGTCGTTGATGACTGCAGTATATGTAAGATGGTACGATACACAAGCTGCTGCTGCCCATCCTCTGGTTCATAAGCCCTTAGTCGCCTCTTACGACACCCACGGGTAGAGATGGGTTGGTACTATTCTTTGCTGGCACTAATCGGACGCCACGTAGGTATATTTACTGATATGTGCATTAAAAGATTTAAAAGCCTGAAATAAATGGTAAATTATTATTTTAACACATTTGCTCATAAAACAGCTCTATTTGCACAGTATTAAGGTCCTTAGTCCAGCTTATTTATTATTCACGCATGCTTTTTCCATTATATTACCGCACTAGTGTTTTATCTTTTATTTCGGCAAGGAGCAAGGAGTTTTTACGTCTATAACATTCATAAAATTTTCATGAATAAATAAACTAACTTACAATAAATTTGTCTTTTATGTAAGAAAATAAGGATTAAGCTGTTTGGCAGTTTAGTCAACGTACCTCTTGCGCGGGCATGTATAATCTGTGATTGCTAAAAAATAATGCGCGTGCTATTTCTGAACGTCAAAATTACGTCTTATCATAGATTTATATAGTCAAGATAGGGTCTTGGGAACAAGCGGTTCAAAATTTCCCCATACAAGAAAATATAGCGCCATCTGTGAGAAATCGCGTGAACTACGTTGTGTAGTACTTCGGTCGGTACTAAATACACGGAACGGAAATAATATGGCGGGAAAAACAAAACAAACTTTTTACTGTTTATATGTGATTTAGGCCTGGTTTTTCAGGTTCATTAATTGGATTATAGTCAAAAACAATAATAAGAAATAACGATAATAATAATAAGAGTATATTGTTTCTTCAAATAAAACATCCATTTTGTTGGTAAGTTTATTTGCATCCAATGTTGACAATATGACTGACAACGACTGACGTTTGTTGGTCCTAAACGTCAGATTTCGGACCAACGAATTGGGGACATTGTAACGTGCCGATGGGCTAGTACTTATATATAAGTAAATGCGTCTTATACACAAAACACAAGTCTGGGGTATCGGTGTAAGTTATATCTAAGGAAAAATACCTTCGGAAATGTATGCATACTTGTTTTTATTTGCAAATGTGTTGAAAAGCGTCGTAAGAAGCGCGTGCGTTTTGGTCATTACACTCTCGGCTCCATTACGCCCTCGCCTGCAGCTCGGGCTGCAATTCTCAAGCCTCGAACATAATCATCAAAATAGCGTGATGTACTATCATTACATTTTACCTATAATATATAAATAAATATAATACATAAATATATAAAAATATAATATAATTAAAACATATATCATTACATCTTACCTATCAATAAAATTTGTTATGTATAAGAAGTTACGGATAGTTTCGACACTTAAGTCTAATAAATCTGTAGCTTTCCTGACATGATTTGATTAGGTATTAATTACATTAAGCACATAATCAAAATGTTTCATTCTATACGTTTCTCAAATAAGTAATAGCTTTTAAATATGTATTGTAAGGTACCTTTGCTGTCCAGAAATCCATGCATGCCATGTAAAGGGTTAACAATGATGTGAAAGACACAAGGCCGTGCCAATACCCATTGTCTTGTAACAAATACAGCCATTGCAAGTCTCGGCAAGGTGACCGGTACGCCTAAAATCAAATACAATGGTCATGATTATTAATGTATTAAACGAGCAGCATTTGTATAACGTGTTAACGGAATAAGCGAAACTGAGAAAGTCGTTTGTTCAGAATCAAGAGTAGAATCAATGTCACGGGTTTTTGATAAGGGTAATTTTTGAAAATTTTTATTACATTTATATTTTTGCCGCTTCTATTCTAAATATTTCTGTGGATACGCGCGCTGGCGTGGTGGCGGCGGCGACGCGCGGTTCGTGAGCGGTGATGTAGAGAGGGGAGGCGTGCGCGGTGAGCGTGGACTAGAACAACGATGAAACTAGAACTATGATGAAACTTTAAAATAGCTACGAGTATATCTAGAAAGAAAAATCGTTTTTTAAGATTTTTTTACGGGAATGGATTTATTTTATTAAAAATCAGTTGGGTTGTATGAGGGTTTTGCTTATTCCATTAACACGTTGTATATATATATTTGTAATTGGTTTCTCGAAAAGGGCTCTAAGATATCGATAAAATTTACTATACGGGGGTTTTGGGGAGCGAAAAATCGATCTAGCTAAGTCTTATGTCTCGGAAAATTCATTTTCCCTTGTTTTAAGCATTTTCTTAAAATACCGCGTTTTAGAAAAAACCTACAGCGCCATCTGTTGGCGGGTAGCATAGCTTGCTCACCCGATGATATTTTAATGTTAAGGTGGCTATTATAGAGCAAAGCTCGGTTGCCCAGGTACTTTATTTATTACATAACGATAGTTACAAGTCATAACAGTATCTTATTTAAAATACAGCAGTTCTTTATTAATGCAACATAATAAGTTAAAACAATGAATCATAAAAAAAAACCGGTCAAGTGCGATTCAGACTCGCGCGCCGAGGGTTCCGATATACCTATAGTATTTTTGGAAGCAATAAAGTTAATTTTTATGACCGCAAAACAAAATTTGTTTTTACAGGTTTTTTGCTAAAAAAACACTGTGCAATTTATAAAGATCGTTTTATTTTTGCTGTAATATTTACATAAACTTCTATCGACTGTAATTTATTCAGATTTTTCCTTTCACAAACTTAAGAGATAAGGGGAAGGGAATGGATTTCTTTTTACATTTCATAATTACTTACGAAAACTTATAATTGAAAAAAATATATATATTTTAGAATGTACAAGTAAAGCCCTTTCATATAATGATACCTACTCCACTCGACCTAGTAACGACAATTTCAAATTTTGCTCCCTATTTGGGCCCCCTTTACATTAATAATCATATATTTTTTTATTCTTTTATGTGCAATTAAGTTGGGCAACCATATTCTAAACTATTCCAAATTTCAAGTCGATAGCATGAGTGATTGCTGAGATATACATACAGGTGTGACAGACAGACAGACAACGTCGCACCATAAGGGATTGAGATAGATAGATAGATAGATAACTCGTTTATTTTGTCTACAGACACACATACATAATACAATACAGAACAGAAATTAATGCGACAAGGACAATAACAACAGTTGGAGCAATAGAAAATACATGCAAGTAAGTACCCGCTTGGGGTATGTATGTGTGCTGCAGCAGTTCAAAAAAGGCCGTAGCTCAGCGCCGTTACTTGCTTTGCAGCAAGTCACTGATTTTCAGCTACCACCTTGAGAAAAAACGCGGTAGCGGTAACCACAAAAACAATAACAGCCGTGTAATGTAAAATAATAAATTGGAAATACAATGAATGATATAAGTGAGCATACTGGTAAAATATATTGTAATAAACTGAATAACTGAGTAAATGCCTATATAATGTATAATATATACAAAAAATAAACGTATAATAATATTGATGACAGTATAAATATATATACTTACATATACCTAGACAGATAAAACATCATAGTTTCCATAAACTACGCAACAAAATGCCTTGGAATTCCTAGCTTTTGTTTGTCAAGGAGGAATATTTTAAATTTCCTCTTAAATGTTGGTTTAGATTTAAGCTCTCTAATAGGTGGTGGAATGTTGTTCCAACATTTTGTTGCGTGGTACCGGAAACTGACAGTGAATGCCACAGTTCGGTGTGAATAACCTTGAAGGGGTGGACGACATTTTCTTTGACCGTAGTCACGATAATATTGGGAAGACGGAAATTTTAACTTAGAAAAAAGATATTCCGGAGTCTTGAAATTATATACGTCAAACATAAGAGACGCTAAGTGCAACTGTCTACGTGAATCCATATTTAATATAGAGGCATTATTTAAGAATGGTGTAATGTGACTACGCGGTGGTACATTAAAACAAAATCGACAGCACGCATTTTGTACACGCTGTATCAGCCGCTGTGTTTTATAAAAAAGACGCGGTCCATAAACCAGATCCGCATAGTTTAATCTAGATAGCACCAAAGATTCGCACACAGTAGTTCTTGCTTTCTCGCTTAGCAAATTACGTATTTTGTATAAAATTTTCAACCTATAAAAACAGTTTCTCACAAGGTCCTCAATATGGCTTTCAAAGCGTAGCTCACTATCCATAACAACTCCAAGATTTTTAGCTTCATCGACACGATCAATGATTTGACTACAAATTTTGAGAACTGGGGACTTGTCAATGATTTTCCTTATTTGCGCTTTCGTGCCAAGTACCATGTATTTGGATTTGTTGGGATTTAGTACGAGTCCATTGTGGTCTGACCAAGCTGTTATTCTATTCAAATCATCATTAACTCGGTGTATTGCTTGGCTTATATTATCAGGCACTTCAGATATATACAACTGCACATCATCTGCGTGTAAACTGGTCACTACCGTCCATAGATCCCGCTGTCTTATTAGTAGCATAACTTGACATAAGGGACTGGACCGGATTACACTACCACGAGTTGAAGAGGGTGGCGCAACGCCGCGACGAATACCGATTGCTGACCTCCAAACTTCATTTCGAAAATGGCACCCCATGATGATGATACAAAGCCCTGGCTGCAGGGCCCTGCTTGCAGTGCCAGTGCTGCCAATCGTACTTTGTGTGGCCGACAAAATCGTGCAGGCAGGGCTTTGTATGAGCCGTTTGAAACAATGCTATTATCATAGAATAAAAAAATCGAGGATGCTTTGCTTTTCTTCTGACATTGGCTCCGTTGCGATACTCAATGAAATGGGCTGAAAGTATTCTTGGCCAGCACCACATGGTGTATATAGCTCAGCCACATACTCTACGAGTGGCGTGGGAAGTAGCAAGGAAAGGAGGCAGAGACGTAGTGTGGCTGCGTTACTCGTCATGCCGCACGCATTGCTCCTCGTCATGCCCATCGATCCCTTGATTGTCGGTTTTTTCGGCGAGAGTCAAAGGACCGGCAATATGAGCGCGAGTAGCCAGCCACATACTCGCGCGTCTCTTGCGAGGACGATTTAAAATAATTAATTATCTATTCTTATTTCAACAAATTGATGTCACACATCAACTCCTTTAGCACGGCGTATATTTCTATATAAGAAATTGATATAATTAGCTTTACTTAAAATACATAGCGCGCATCCTGCCACAGTTTCCACGTCCATCGTGTAGCAATGGCAAGTGGCCTAGTGCGGAGCGTCGCGATTAATCGCGCGAGTAGAGCAGTATGTGGCTAAGGAGAGCAACATCGCGGCAGCGCGAGGGGCAGAGCGAGGAGCAGCGCGAGGGGCAGAGCGAGGAGCAGCGCGATGGGCATAGTGTGGCGGCCCTATAATAGCGTTCTAGGAATACTAACCTCATGTAAACGCTGAACTTTCCTGTAGTCAAAATATGTTGCTTCAGCTTCTTGTTTCTGACTTAATAGAGACGCAGCGCTAGCTGCTTTACGCAACATATTTAAAATAAAACAGATTCCTTATCAGAAATCCTTTCGTGATGTACACAAATGATCAAAATTTCTTTGAATTCAATTTTATTTGTTATAACTAGCGTAAGCAGCTGTGGTAAAAACAAAATTGATAACCTTGACAACACAATTTTCTTGATTGATATTCTTTGTTTTTGGTCTGGCTTTTTGGCGGGAAAAAGAAAAGAAAGAATGAAGACTTGGCTTCGGCCCAAAGATTTTGGAAACTACAAAGATTTCGGACCTCCTTGCTTCGCTCGGAATAGATACCTTGCTAATTTATTTTACTATGGGATGACATCTGCCAACATGTCCCAATATTTTATGTCAAACTATCAGTGATCACTAGGAAATATTCAAAATAACCCGTCAAATCCATAGAACGACGCCTTCACTACCTTGTGACGAATTATTTCTTTAATCCTCCTTCTAAGTATCCTTATTTTTCTGTGGGAAACTACGCCAGGGGGCAGCGTTTTTCTTACGTCAAAAGATTTCGGACCTACTTGCGACTGTGCTTAAACCTAGAAGAAAGATGACGGAAGAAAAGGCTGTATGGACGAAAAGTTCGTTGCCTTTCCCTAAGGGAAAAATTTAACAAAAAAAAAAATGGCTTTTTGGCGGGAACTCGACATGGGCGTTTGCCTGCTTAATTGAAATTTTGGTTTTTTGTGCATTTAATGATTTAGTGGATAATAAAGATAGTGTGTTATGCAGTAAATTTACTACGGAGTGCGCAGCTGATGAAGATTTCAAGTGATCTCGTGTTTAAGCCCCGTTTGTGTTGTCCCAAAAAGTCACGAACATTTTCCTTCGTAAAGTTCACTATCGCTTTACGAGGGGAGCAAAAAGAAAGACAGATTAAAGACATCAGACATGGCTGTATGGGCTTTGTACTCTTTGCCTTTCCGAACCAAAAAAAAAAAAAAAAATTTCAAAACACTGGCAAATTGTTGTGGTTGCTTGGAAATATCGTAATTAAAAAATTATTGACTCTTTATAATTTTTAACATGTGAGTGATGAGTTGTTCCGAAAATGAGAGTGGCCCTTTTGTCGTGTTCTTCTTACCAGCGGTCGTGGGCTGTCTGACCATACTTTTAGCGAGGCGTTGGTCAAATTCCCAAGTCTCCAACACTTCATCAACTGCTGTATCTCGGCGCCGAAAAATTATCAAAGATCCGCTTGTGAAGAGGCCTTTGCCGCCAATAGCGTGTCCGAAGATGGTCCAGCCAGGTTCCAAGAAGATTGGAGTCACCAAAAAGGTAATATACGGACACAGAGCATCTTGTAATCTTTCGAAATTATCACAACATTTACTGGATGTAATAATTATGTTACAGGGATCTTTCCCAGTTATAGAAGAGGAAATCAATGGAGGTGGGAAACGGGTGAGAACAGCACGCCTTTCCCCTGCGTCTAATTCTGGAAACTCTGTGACAGATAGTAAAGTTTCTGATGGGCCGGTTGCACCTAAACATATTCCGTTCCCCTATATTCCACAGGTAAGATTTGATGTTAATTATTTTATCTAGGGTGTAAAAAAATATGATTATATCATTAAAAGTGGTGATTATTAATGTGCTTAAACATGCATTGTACTATAAATACCAGCGCAACTTCTATGTGTACGTAGTAATGTCTCAAGATTTTTCTATTGGTGTGCAATTATAAACTCTGCGATATTAAACAATTTCAAATAAAATAAAAATTGTATAGATACTTACCTATGAGAATAAAAGCAGATTATCTTTCAAACCAATTTAAAGAACTGATAGTAAATCAGAACGAATATTTCCTGACTTATTTCTTTTTGTATTCGAAATAATGTGGCTTGATTAAAATGACAGTAGAACGGAGAGATGCATAACATGTTCGAGCGACAGAGACAAATTGCTTCATTCTGCTCTCATGCATAGCTCTGTCTGATTGTCAATTTAATCAAACTACATTATTTTGACTGTAGGAGCATGTTCTGCAGAGATTTTCCTTGTGAAAGTCATTTAACTTTAGATCTGAAATTTCTTACAAGAAATATAAAAAATAATGCAAGAAACTTAAAAATACTTACATTATTATGTAAGTATTTTTAAGTTTCTTTTTAAGTTTTTAAATTTTTAAGTTTTTCATGTAAGTGAAATGTATTTCTTATGAGAATAAACTATCTTTAACGTCATATGACAATTTTCAGGATGGGGATCTTTTGTTTGAAGCGATGACATTTGTATTTACGTTGGTGGCCACTGGATTGCAGTTTCTCAATCTTTATAGGACTGCCTGGTGGTTACCACATTCTCACACAAATCAGGCTATGGTAAGAATCTGGAATAAGATAGTAGTAATAGAAGTTCTCATAGATAAAAACTGGCAACATGCGAGTCAGACCCACGCAGCAATGGTTTTGTACCACCACAAAGTATGCTTTTAATGCTATTGTCTTTTTCATCATTTCCAGTTTTTGTGAAGCCTACTTAGCTGTGATAGTTTTCCTTTTAATTTCATCATATTTACTACAACTGTGAATTTTCCACATTTCCAGTAACTTGAAGATACTCGACTCCAATAAAATATTGCTCTTTCAAGCTAAATATTTACAACAAACAGATCCCTTAGTTGAAAAATTATCTTTGCGTATTCACATTATTTATGAAAGACCTATTAAGGACACCCAACACACCCTATTGTGTTGGTTTATAGATGAAAAAAAATTACCCCCACTTTACTTGTAAGAGAAGCCCTAAAAAAAATTTTTTCAATATTTAATTTTGCCAATTTGTCGGCGTCAATGAAATTTATATCCATACTAAATTACAGCTTTCTAGAACTTAAGGGTCTCTGAGCTAAGCCGCCGACAGACAGACAGACATGACAATACTATAAGAGTTCTCCTGGTTGACTACGGAACCCTAAAAGGGTATATCGTACAGGGAAGTGGAGTGAATTGGGAGATTGAAGAAATATAATTTTAGTTACGAGCTGAAAAAAACAAAAAATTTAATTGCTGGTATGAGGATCCCTCTTATTTTTTTTACCTGTCATTGTTTGTATTTTTTATTGACGTGAAACTGATGATAATGTGTTTAAAAATGTGTGCTTTGAAATGCAATTTAGATAAAAGTAAAATTTTCGTAATTCACAGAATTTCTACTTAATCGACCCGCACCTAGTGGCGTTTATATTCGCGCTGGCGTGTCGCCGCGTGCTACTGGCGGCGGTTATAGCGCTGGCTCGGTGTGCGCTCGGTAACAAACTGATGCCGCATGTGGCCGTCGCTGTGAGGTCAGTATCAATGTATCATATGTTTATATTAAGTTTATATAACGTGTCAGTGGAATAAGCGAAACCCTTATAAACCCTAAATGATATTGATACGACGAACGATAAATATATTGTCTTTTTAAAGTTTCATTGTTGTTCTAGCAGATTTTGAAGCCCTTTATCTTGCATGGCGCGTGCACGCAAGCCACGACCCATTCCCCCCCCCTTCTCACCGCGCGTAGCCACAAAAATGTTTAGAAACTGCTAAAAATTAAAGTAATAAGAAGCTATAGGGTGGTATAGCTTCATTATCGTCATCCGATCACCCGTCTGCGTACGTCGCAGCGTCCCCAATAGAAATGAAGTGCTGTTGTGTGGGCAGAACCTGGATAGGCGAACGTATGGAGTAGACAACTAGAGTTTTTCCATGCTTCGGAAAGCACGTAAGCCCTTGATCCCGGCTACTCTTAGACGGCCATTCCAGAGGCCATTTGGCGGCAAAACTGACTACAGTGTTGCTTACGGTTGCCTCACGACAACTGAATAAAGAATAGCGAAATATTTTAAGGAGCGGGATGGAAATTACTTCAATCTTGGTGAATTACTCACAATACTCACAGACCAGAGGCGCTACCGCCGAACTCAATCTTTATCGAATCTCTCTTTTCTTCTTGTATAGAAAAAAAGAGAGAATCGATAACGATTGAGTTCGGCAGTAGAGCCTCTGAACTTACTCCTGACTTTTTTTGTTGAGTACAGTCGGGGTATTTAATTGTTGAGCTGGTTGACAATAATATTTAGTTGTATAATATCGATTCATTTGCTAGGTAGCAGAAAAAAGTATGTAATCGAAAGGCTCAAATACTGGGACAGATAAAGCCGGGTACTCACTAGCGAGCTGTACTAAAAATCATAGTGTGTACGGTACCTGGTTCGTGAGCCTGCCGTGAGTATCACATATTATGCGGCTCACAGATTACTTATTTCCTGATACATTCGATAATTCCTCCATCTTCGTGCCCATCTATTACTATCGAGCAAAGCATCAAGTATGTACGCTACATAAACGAGAGACATTCGCTAACGTTTGTGTTACACGTAATAGTAGAACGTTTGGTAGAGAAAATCGGAATCTAAGAACTCTTTTCATTTATTTTATTTTATTCGGAAAACAAGAGCCGTAGTAGCGAGAGGATGTCCACAAGGGGGAGTACTGTCTCCGCTACTATGGAATCTTGTAATAGATAGCCTCCTCACACAACTAAATGATAATGGCTACTTCACAGTAGGATATGCCGATGATATCACTATCCTAATCAACGGCAACCACGAGAACACCTTATGCAACCTCATGGGACAAGCACTGAAGATAGTAGAGAAATGGTGCGATGAACATAATCTTTCCGAAACCCTACCAAAACTGAAATGGTCCTTTTCACGAAGAAAAGGAAACTCCCAGCAATGGAAATGCCAAAAATTTTAAGAACAGAACTAACTCTCTCAACCGAGGTTAAATACCTTGGAATAACTCTGGACAACAAATTAACTTGGCAAAAACACCTAGACAACACAATTAAAAAAGCCAGTATAGCCATGTTTCAATGTAAGAGACTCCTAGGACAGAATTGGGGTCTCACACCTAAAATTGCGCACTGGCTGTACACAACAGTAGTAAGACCGATAACCACATACGGCGCGCTGGTATGGTGGCCCAGGACAACCCTAAGTACCGCTCGAGCGGAACTAGAAAAACAACAAAGACTTGCTTGCATCTGCATTACGGGTGCAATGCGTACCACACCAACAGCAGCTCTGCAGGTGATGCTAGACCTGCCACCGCTACACCTATACGTACAACAGGAGGCAACTCTTAGCATCACTCAGACTGGGACTGTCAGGGACACTAAGCACAGACTCCAGAATTCACCACACAAAAATAAAAGACAAGGCCTTAAGCCACCAGCCACTTTTAGCTGCACAATGTGACAGGATACCTATACCTAATACCTAAACAAAACACCTTCAACAAAACATATAACATCAACCTCCAAGAAGAGATACATGACTACTCAGGTATTAATGAACTGCGCATATATACCGATGGGTCAAAAACAAAACTGGGGACAGGTGCAGGCACATATTCACAAGATCTTAACATAGAAATATCAAGTGACCTAGGACAATATAACACGGTATACCAAGCTGAATGTGTCGGCTTATACAAGCTGCACAAGCAATAACATCAAGGAACATCACTAATACAAGCATTCGTATAGTCTCGGACAGCGCATCGGTACTCGAAACGCTGAAAGGTAGCTATACAACCTCAGGACTAATATTACAATGCCATGAAGAATTACAAAAGTCATCACATAACAACAACATAACATTACAATGAATAAAAGGACACAGTGGTTCTCTGGGAAACGACGCAGCAGATCAATTGGCAAGGGGAGGATCCAACGAGATCTATGAAGGACCAGAACCAATGCTGCCGCTACCCTTCAACCAGTTTCGGACATGGATACGAGATAAAACACGAAATGAAGCAGACAAACAATGGAATGACATTGCAACATGCAAACAATAAAAAAAATATAACATCAACTAACACACGCTTTACAAGACGACTACTACAGATGAATAGGACAAAGCTCCGCAATGTAGTAGGCACAATAACAGGACACATTGCTCTCAACAAACACTACCACACTATAGGCATAACTGACAGCCCTCTATGTAGGGCCTGCATGGAAACCGACGAAACCATCGAACACGTAATTCTGGAATGCAAAGTAATTAAAAGCATAAGAGAAAACACGGAACGGACATAACCCTAGATCAAATACCCAACAAACTGGACAAACTGACTGAGTTCTGGCAACAATTAGGGTGGCTACCTTGATGGCCACATAGGCCCACGCACAATGGTCCTTACTGGACTAAGTGCGGAAACCACAAACTTAACTTAGAACTTAACTAACAGCCTTGCTATCAAAAATAATAGTAGTTATACAAGATAGTTAAACATAGGCCACTGACAAGTTATCGACAAGTTATTTTTTAGATTTTTGCTTTTAAATATTAATATCTCCGCGTATTATCTTTAACGACAAAAAACAATAGACACTTCTACAAGCTTCTCATCAGTTAAATCCTGCGACTGTACCAACAATTCTTTTTCTTACGTAGTTCTTTCTTGAAATGACAAGTTATATTTTAGATTTTTGCTTTTAAATATTAATATCTCCGCGTATTATCTTTAACGACAAAAAACAATAGAGACTTCTACAAGCTTCTCATCAGGTAAATCCTGCGACTGTACCAACAATTCTTTTTGTTACGTAGTTCTTTCTTGAAATGTTATTGTTGTATATTTTGTTTACTAATTCCATATTATTTTCCAGAATGTTCATCCTGGGGGTAGTTTTAGGAGCGATGGCGTGGTGCGCTTACTTCATATTCCTAAAATACCCACTCGTCAAAGTGTTCTTCTTATGTTATCCGTAAGTATATAGGATTCCTTTTAATTAGTTATTGATAGAAAAAGGTATGAATGTACTCATAATACTGAACAACTTTCCCTAAGGAACATAGGTCGAAATACGAAAAATCGAGTCTTGACCTCCAATAGAAACTGCATCAGCTTTTTGGCAGCATTTATAGGTTTTTTAATTCTAACTATTTTTCAATTTCCAGTGCAGTAATATACTTCATACTCTTCGGTTTCCAAGCGAGCCCGTTCCTAGAACTAAACAGCAGCGACGCGCCCTTGCACTGCTGCTCCCACGACCCACAGCAGATCAGGGCAGAAGTGGACGTGCTGAGACAAGACTTTAACTTGAGAGTCAAGAAGATACTCTTCAACTCCATAGTCGGCGCGTATTATTCCAGCTTCGTACCGTTGTGTTTTGCTCAAGTAAGTATTTTATAGTTTAATTCAGATTATTTTATTAAATATAGATTATTTAATTACTTATTGAATGTCATAGCATGAAGAATACAATGCGAATAGAGCGAGTCTTCACCGTTTCGGATCGTGCTATGGCAGCGTAAAAAACATGGCAAGAAATGGTCTTTGGTATAGTTTGCAGCACGGCCTAGTTTGATTTTTAAAATGTTATATAACATTTGCTTTATACATGACACTTTATAATGATGTACCTGATATTGTGTATTCACTGCTATTGTATAGAATAACCAAATGAGGGTAGACATTCTGCTTGGGACAACTTTCGTACATACTATGCGTTTCAATTGAGAATAGGACTGGTTGTGGCCTACTTCACAGTGGTTCCCAGAGGTTGTAATAAATTAATCGAAACCGAAAAAAGTTTGACAGCTACTGCTTCTTAATTATGCCTTATCGCGTAAATAACTACGTTTTCTTTTCGAATTTTAACATGGGCTTGAGAGGTCTGCATTCAGAAAGATTCCATTTCAGTTTGTAATGACTGTTATTTTTGTCAAAATGCCAGTGTCTCTTTAGTGGCACAGCCAAGGAGGTTTTAATCCACGCTACGCTGGATTAAAACCTCCTTGGGCACAGCAGACGACAGACGTTTTGTTCTGACAGTCCGCCAGTGTGGCCGGTACTGCAATTATTTTCGTATTACTATAGTCATTGACATGAAAAAAACGCTCCGTTTCTATGTGCGTATTTTCCAAAATCTTTAGTTTCGAAAGAAAAACTGCTTGAATTCAAAGAATTAATCACTCGAAAAGGTTGTTCAGATTGATTTTCATTTAGTGTAAAACCTAGAGCAACTTTTAAACTTGTTATATTTGAATTTTATTCTGAGAACTATAATTTTCGCAATACCGGCCACACTGGCGACAATGTCCGTGACTGCCCGCGTATGTCCGCCCCTTCATCTGCTGAGCGCCTAAATTTATTATTTCTAAATTCTACGTCGAAATAATGTTGCTTGTTTAGAATGACAGTAGTGTGAGAGCAGGACGGAGCGATGCGTAAGATATTGGAGTGACAGAGACACATATCGCTCCGTTCTGCTCTAACGCATAGCTCTGACTGGTGTCATTCTTATCAAGTTACATTATTTGAACTGTATTTAAGTTAACACAAAAATAGATGAAAGTAGCAATCAAGATGAAATGGTCCCCGTTCCTCTTCCTTGTCGTTTTTGTATTACGAAAACACTCTAAAAACAATATTACGAATACACGCAAAAAAAAAGTCCTAGGGAAAAACCTCATTTGAACGTTTACTTCAAGAGATATTTCATCCCAAAGTCGAAATAATGTAGCTTGATATGAATGACAGCGGGATGGAGCTATGCGTGAGAACAGGACAAAGCAATACGTGTCTCTGTCGCTCCAATATCTTACGCTGCCATTCCTGCAGCTCTTCTTTTTCTTTCTTCTTCTTCTCTTACGCTGCTCTGTCCTGCTGTCATTCTAATCAGGCTAGGTACTTATTTTCAACGTAAAGTATTGGACGTAAAAATAACTCTGGCTGTGACCGTTAATGCGCAGAAGTAAAAAAAATGAGCACGACAGGTGGAGGGAGGCATGCCAATCGTTCATTGGCTCTGCGCCTGTCACCTATGCGCAGAAAATAACCGATAGAGCCAAACTTAGGCTAAGTTCGTATAACCTCGCGGTACCGCGCAGAGACGCGCGGCGGAAACATTCCCATGACAGCATAGGTACAATGCGCGCAGCCAAAGATGAGACCTGTCAGATGAAAGTTGAGGAGATTTTGCGCAGGTACAGTCTTGCGTCCCTCCCCGCTTGCCGCCAAAATGGCCTGCGAACTATCTACTGGGCAGGTTATAACCACGTGATCCGTAAAATCTCATTGCACGCGCGGCAGTCTGGCCATGACGGCGAGCTGATCCATGCGCACCGCGCATTATGTAGACAACAAACACTGTTTAGTTTGATCTTGAACCGCGCGCTTATTATGAACTTAGCTTTACCCTACATAAGCTGTAGTTGTAGTTGACGAGACTAATTTTAAATTTCCCGCGGTTTTGTATGGACAGCTTTCGTTGGCCAGACTAGATAGAATGGTCCCTGTTCGCAGCCGTTCCTGTACTACGACGTGTACGGCGCGGCGCAGCAGGTGGCGTTCGTGTGGGGCGGGCTGAGCGCGCGCTACTGCTGCCAGCTGCTGTCTGCCGCCTACTGCGACGTGCCGCACCGCGCCGCCCGCCACCTGCCGCACTGCAGCACAGGTACACAACACGTGTGGGGCGGGCTGAGCGCGCGCTACTGCTGCCAGCTGCTGTCTGCCGCCTACTGCGACGTGCCGCACCGCGCCGCCCGCCACCTGCCGCACTGCAGCACAGGTACACAACACGTGTGGGGCGGGCTGAGCGCGCGCTACTGCTGCCAGCTGCTGTCTGCCGCCTACTGCGACGTGCCGCACCGCGCCGCCCGCCACCTGCCGCACTGCAGCACAGGTACACAACACGTGTGGGGCGGGCTGAGCGCGCGCTACTGCTGCCAGCTGCTGTCTGCCGCCTACTGCGACGTGCCGCACCGCGCCGCCCGCCACCTGCCGCACTGCAGCACAGGTACACAACACGTGTGGGGCGGGCTGAGCGCGCGCTACTGCTGCCAGCTGCTGTCTGCCGCCTACTGCGACGTGCCGCACCGCGCCGCCCGCCACCTGCCGCACTGCAGCACAGGTACACAACACGTGTGGGGCGGGCTGAGCGCGCGCTACTGCTGCCAGCTGCTGTCTGCCGCCTACTGCGACGTGCCGCACCGCGCCGCCCGCCACCTGCCGCACTGCAGCACAGGTACACAACACGTGTGGGGCGGGCTGAGCGCGCGCTACTGCTGCCAGCTGCTGTCTGCCGCCTACTGCGACGTGCCGCACCGCGCCGCCCGCCACCTGCCGCACTGCAGCACAGGTACACAACACGTGTGGGGCGGGCTGAGCGCGCGCTACTGCTGCCAGCTGCTGTCTGCCGCCTACTGCGACGTGCCGCGCCGCCCGCCACCTGCCGCACTGCAGCACAGGTACACAACACGTGTGGGGCGGGCTGAGCGCGCGCTACTGCTGCCAGCTGCTGTCTGCCGCCTACTGCGACGTGCCGCACCGCGCCGCCCGCCACCTGCCGCACTGCAGCACAGGTACACAACACGTGTGGGGCGGGCTGAGCGCGCGCTACTGCTGCCAGCTGCTGTCTGCCGCCTACTGCGACGTGCCGCACCGCGCCGCCCGCCACCTGCCGCACTGCAGCACAGGTACACAACACGTGTGGGGCGGGCTGAGCGCGCGCTACTGCTGCCAGCTGCTGTCTGCCGCCTACTGCGACGTGCCGCACCGCGCCGCCCGCCACCTGCCGCACTGCAGCACAGGTACACAACACGTGTGGGGCGGGCTGAGCGCGCGCTACTGCTGCCAGCTGCTGTCTGCCGCCTACTGCGACGTGCCGCACCGCGCCGCCCGCCACCTGCCGCACTGCAGCACAGGTACACAACACGTGTGGGGCGGGCTGAGCGAGCGCTACTGCTGCCAGCTGCTGTCTGCCGCCTACTGCGACGTGCCGCACTGCAGCACAGGTACACAACACGTGTGGGGCGGGCTGAGCGCGCGCTACTGCTGCCAGCTGCTGTCTGCTGTCTACTGCGACGTGCCGCACCGCGCCGCCCGCCACCTGCCGCACTGCAGCACAGGTACACAACACGTGGGGCGGGCTGAGTGCGCGCTACTGCTACCAGCTGCTGCCTTTTGCGACGTGCCGCACCGCGCTGCCCGCCACCTGCCGCACTGCAGCACAGGTACACAACACGTGTGGGGCGGGCTGAGCGCGCGCTACTGCTGCCAGCTGCTGTCTGCCGCCTACTGCGACGTGCCGCACCGCGCCGCCCGCCACCTGCCGCACTGCAGCACAGGTACACAACACGTGTGGGGCGGGCTGAGCGCGCGCTACTGCTGCCAGCTGCTGTCTGCCGCCTACTGCGACGTGCCGCACTGCAGCACAGGTACACAACACGTGTGGGGCGGGCTGAGCGCGCGCTATTGCTGCCAGCTGGGGCTGAGCGCGCGCTACTGCTGTCTGCTGCCTACTGCGACGTGCCGCACTGCAGCAACACCTGCTGCTCAGAACTGCAGGTACACAATACACCTGCTGCTCAGATCTGTTGGTACACAACACAACTGCTTCTCAGAACTGCAGGTACACATATAAACCTGCCACTCAGCACCACAGGTATATAACACATCTTGAACAATATGGGTTACTCAATACAAGGAGATATTTATATTCCGAATCTGTTGTAGATTATTCGAATATACCGTATAATGTTTGAATGTAATTATTTCCAGATTCGGGCGGAGAGAGCGCGGCGGGCGGGGGCGGGGGCGGCTGGGCGCGCGCGGGGGAGGGGCCGCCCGCCGGGTGCGCGCGGTTCTATGTGAGTGTCGTGTCCCGTGCGCTGCCGGCGAAGAATAGTACCAACCCATACATACCCGTGGGTGTCATAAGAGTCGACTAAGGGTTAACTGGAGGATAGGCAGCAGTATCCTCCTTTATATCTTACTTACTGCGGTCACCTACAACCGCCAACGGTGCCAACCGTAACGCTGACAAGCGAGGTGACTATGGTACTTCCCCTCCACATTTTTCCAGCGAAAGCTAGAATTCTGGAGGGATCTCCCTGTCCTGTAGAGGACGTTTTATGGGATGTTATGATGATTGTGAGAGGGGCAACTCGGACACAGATTTGATAATAGTAAACTGACGCTTATACTCGTATCTTTGAAATTGTTGTTTAAAACTTCTTCAATATTTAATTGAAAGTTTTTATCTCTTGTAAGTTTTTGATGATTTATATTGTTACACATTGTCTGTAAATCTGCCAAACATAAATAAAAAACGTAAAAAACTTTTTCCATACGTCATTTGCTTGAAATACGTACTTACAAGGAAGTAAACATTGCTCGTATGTAGTTACTTACCGAACTAATGCGGTGTACGGTTTCATCATCGTACATATGTTTTAATGCAGACGCGGCAACCTAGTTTTGGCCGCGCGCAAGCCGCACTTTAAATAATAATTTTTACTAAAATAAGATTGAGTTCGTTAGCAACCGGCAACTAACCAAGACCTCAAGGAAAGAAACGCCACTCTTTTCACTGTTTGACATACGTTATTATTATTATACTTTTACCTAAATTTAACTACCGATCTTTCCTTCTACGGGCTCCATCAAACTCACCACAACTCTACGATAACTTCAATGTATGGTAACTGAACCGTACATTAAATGGTCCTTCGAGCAACAACCAGGTATTTCGTGTGTTTGTATCTCTCTCGTGATAGCGGATCGGTTCGCCGGCCTCCCACAAGCGGGTCTCACCGGTGGAATTGAGAAGTCGCACATATCACATTGAGAGTGCGGGTGCACGGAATATCGACCAGCGACCATCTGAAGCCTGAAGATTTTGGAAGCCAACTACTTACTGCGAGTTTCATCATCGGAAGACTGAAGAGGGTCAACATACCTACGCTCTACAACTCGAGCTCCAACAACAGTAACCTCAACTAAGCTCTGTGTCCGTCGTCGTAAACTACGGGTCGGATTTAAGGGCAACAACTACAACTTAACTACTAGCTACGGGCTGTCATCGTAAACTACGTGTCAGATCACCGAGCAACAATCAAATAAATCTAACTTAACTCACCACTTTTCGCAACGTGAAAAGATGACTCTTCAACTGCAACAAACTGTTTTTGAAAACATCAAAGACTTATGCCGGAACTATAACAAAGATAGCATCGACCGGAAGAATGAAACATACCTCAACACGCGCTTGGAATCTCTGGAATCCCAATGGAGGGACTTCAAGGAGAGACACATTATTCTGGATCAAGAAATTGAGGACAAAAACATCAAGTACTTTGTGGACGACGTCTACAGCAAGACTAAGAAGCTGTACGAAGAAACTAAGGCCAAGATGTTGGGCTTACTAAAATTTTTACTGGAGAGAAAACCTGTAGACTTCGAATGGGAAGAACTAACTGATGAAAGCCTTAAAAATTTCCTAAGCAAACAAGATTGCAACTTTAAGGCCCTCGACCGTGCCATGTCGAAAATTAACTTAAAAACCATGAAAGAAAAATGGGAACTGGAAGATCATCTCTCCATTTTACGATCAAAGTGGGAGGTGATTGACAAACAACACTGGGAGTTAGAGGCAATACTACGAGGTTCCAACGAAACCTACTACGCCGCTTTCGTCGAAATCGAGCATAAGTACGATGAGATGAGAAAAACTCTTAACAGCAAGATTTGGTCGGCAGCGCACTACCAGCAGTCAGCACCAAAAATCGACATCCCGGATTTTTCGGGAAGCTACATGCAATGGATCTCTTTTAAGGATCTTTTCATCGAGACTATCCACAGCAACCCTACGATAAGTAAGGCTTAAAAGATGCAGCATCTTAAAACAAAATTGAGAGGCGAAGCGGAGCGTTTGGTCCAGCACTTAACTATTAGCGCCGAGAACTACGACTCGTGCTGGGAAATCCTGAACCAACGCCACGATAACCGACGTCTTCAATTCACTTCTTTTGTCAACACCATGCTCAACTTGCCCGTCTTACAACAAGCCGACGGTCCAAACTTGAAAAAGATGCATGACGTCATCGCGGAATGTCTGAACGGGTTATCCAACATAGCAGTCGACATAAGCACATGGGATCCTCTTATCGTGCACTTAATGGCGCAGAAACTTGACACTACTACCTACACAGACTACATAAAAGATCTACACGACCATAGGGAGTTGCCTAAAATAGGTGACTTTCTATACTTTCTCGAAAGCAAGTTTATGGCGTACGAAACCATGAAAAAGACGAGAAAAGAAGCTCCCGCCCTACCAAAACCGTCTACTTTCAAGGCGCCCTACAACAATTTTTTTGGGAAGAAATCTACATATTACGAATACAAGAAAAACCCGTCGAAAAGTTATCATGCTACATACGGTCAATGCCCTTTATGCGATGGAAAGCACGTTCTAATGCAATGCGCTAAATTTATCGACATGAGCGCGGGACAACGCATGACAACTGTTGCGAAACTACATGTATGCAAAAACTGTTTGTTCAGCCATGGCAAAGACGAATGTACTTCAACTAGAACATGCCGAGATTGCAATATGCATCACCACACCTTATTGCATAACGCGGTAACAAACACAACCAAAACGAACAACTCAGGTCAACGACCAACCTCAAACCAAACTCAACAACAAAGTTCCAATCATTTATCAACGAACGATATGGAGATTTTACTAACGACTGTGCAACTACAAGTACAGTCGAAGGACGGAACTTACGTCACACTTCGCGCCCTTCTCGACCAAGGGTCGCAAGTAAACCTAATCACCGAAAACGCCGCTCAGATATTAAGACTACCGAGAAGCAAAATGAACGCTACTATCTCTGGAATAGGATCGGTTTCCGGGGACTGCAAAGGACGCCTACAGCTCGCCTGTAAATCGATCTACTCTAATTTCACGTTTGAAACTCAAGCACTAGTTATGAGAAAAATAACAAACAACCTTCCTAGTTCTACCTTCGAGAGAACAAACTGGCCTCATTTGGAGAACTTGAAGCTTGCTGACCCAGAATTCAATATCTCGCGCTCGATAGATCTGCTACTCGGAGCCGACGTTTACTCGGAAATCCTTTTAGACGGAGTCCTGAAAGGAAGCCAAAAGTCCCCTACTGCTCAACAAACGCACTTAGGATGGATTTTGTGCGGCAAATTACAAACTTTTAACTGTCACATGGTTCGTGTCAACTTAGATGAGATGACGAAATTTTGGGAACACGAGGATATCACTCAAGGCAAAATTGATGTATCTAAGGACGACCAATGCGAAAAATACTACGTCTCTACGACAAAGCGCGGTACGGACGGCAAATACATCGTCAAACTGCCGCTATGCGACGGGGCCGAAACAAAACTGGGAAAATCGAAACCTATCGCCATCGCCCAATTTCTACAATTAGAAAAACGACTAGAAAGGCAACAGAAACTAGCGCGCATGTACCGCGACTTCATTCAGGAATACATCGAACTAGGTCATATGAAGCCCGCGGTGTCTCCTACTACAACAACTACTCCTGAAATATTCCTAACTCATCACGGGATCCTACGGGAACAGTCAACTACCACCAAGCTAAGGGTTGTGTACAATGCCTCGCAAGAGACCAGCAGCAGCCTCAGCTTGAACAGCGTCCTTGAAAAAGGTCCTAACCTGCAAAAGGACATTCAAACTCTCATACTAAAGTGGAGATCCTACAAATATGCCTTTACTGCAGACATCGAGAAAATGTATCGATGCATTTGGGTGTCAGATGAACAACAACAACTGCAAAAAATTATTTGGCGCGACTCGCCAAATGACATATTACAAGAATTTCAACTTTGTACCGTAACATACGGTACAAAGTGCGCACCGTGGCTAGCTATGAGAACTTTAAAACAGCTAGCAATGGACGATCGATGCAAGTACCCAGCGGCCGCCGAAATACTAGAAAATGAATTCTACGTCGATGACCTAGTTAGCGGTCACAACGTGCTCGACGAAGCAAAGAAACTACAACAGTCGCTGATAAACTTATTGAAAGGAGGCGGCATGAACTTACGAAAGTGGTCCTCTAACCACCCAGCACTTCTGGAAAACTTGACTGAGGATCAGATTTCTACCAGCAACGTCTTCGGTTTCAAACAAGAAGAAGCCATGAAAACTTTGGGTCTCGGATGGAACCCACGAACCGATACATTCAAGTTCGACTGGAATCTGGAAGAAAAACCAAAATCAAAACTAACAAAGCGACATCTGTTGTCCGAGATCTCCAAACTTTATGACCCTTTGGGATGGTTATCTCCTATCACCGTGTCAGCCAAACTTATGTTCCAAAAGGTCTGGATGAGTAAGTTGGAGTGGGATGAATCGCTACCAAACGACATACAGAACGAGTGGCTCAAACTGAAGACGGAACTACCAGAAGTTAAAAACATACAACTTATCAGATGGATCGGTGGAACACGACGACAGATCGAGTTACTAGGATTCTGCGACGCGAGCGAGAAAGCATATGCTTGCGTCATATACAGCCGCGTAATAAATGAACACGGCCAGCCGACTATCACCCTACTAGCAGCCAAAACTAGGGTTGCCCCATTATCACAAAGAACAACTTTGCCGAAGTTAGAGCTTAACGGCTCTCTCCTATTATCCCAACTTATGGAGAAAACTAAGGACGCCCTGTCAGGATACGAGATAACAGTCCAAGCTTGGTGCGACTCCCAAGTAGTCCTAGCATGGATACAAGGAGAGACATCGAGATGGGAAAAATACGTAGCCAACAGAGTCTCGAAAATCAAACAACTTATACCCGCTGACCAATGGCACTACATAAAGTCGGATCAAAATCCAGCCGACTGCGCCTCCCGAGGGATGTATCCTACCAAACTGGCGAACTTCGACCTCTGGTGGCACGGTCCTACATTCTTAAAAAATCAAGACAGAGTACAAGTTGCGAAAAATCCAGTCTGCTTCACCACCACTATGGGGAGTGCCAACCCTATAGAAAAATCGACTTCGAGCGACAGGGAGCATTTTATATACGAATTACTAAATAAATGCAGTTCGCTGACTCGAGTTACCAGAGTGATAGCATGGGCACTGCGATTTAGCGCAAACGCACGCAACAAAACTAAAGCTGACACCGCATACCTTACGACGAGCGAAATTGACAACGCAAATGAACAAATAATAAAGGTTGTGCAACAAATTGAATTGAAGCAAGAATATGACCTACTTACTAAAAACAAACCGGTATCGAACAAAAGTAGTATCTACAAATTAAACCCTTTTCTGGATGACAAGGGAATCATAAGGGTTGGTGGGCGGCTAAACCTCTCCAATCTGCCATTTGGGATGAAAAACCCTATAATTCTATCACGAACTGGGCGATTTACTCAATTACTGATCGAACAAGCGCACTTAACAACCCTGCATGGTGGACCAAGACTTACCTTGGCCTATATAAGACAACGCTACTGGATCGTCGGTGGCAACAGAGCGGTAAAGACACAAATACGTCACTGCGTTCGCTGCCATCGATTCAACTCCTCGACCAACCAACAACTCATGGCTGACCTACCACCACAGAGAATTACTCCATCGCGACCCTTTACGCATACAGGAGTGGATTACACCGGCCATGTGGATGTCAAACTTAACAAAGGAAGAGGCGTAAAAACATCAAAAGGTTACATTGCTCTTTTCGTCTGCATGGTAACCAAGGCTGTGCATATCGAGTTGGTTTCAGATCTAACCGCTGAAACATTCATCGCTGCACTTCAACGACTGTGTGCCAGGCGTGGCACCCCTAAACACTTATATTCTGATTACGGAACTAATTTTGTCGGCGCTTCGAAGATCTTATCGAAGGAATTCCACGAATTTCAAGAAACTTTATCACCTGACTTTTTCGACGAGATTGGAAAAATGAAAATAGAATGGAAAAAAATAGGGCCGGCATATCCGAACGCGGGGGGTCTTTGGGAATCTTCTATTTGCTCTATGAAGCACCACCTTCGCCGTGTACTCGGAGACCAGAAGCTTACATACGAGGAGTTTTCAACACTCCTAGCGAAAATTGAAGCATGCATGAACTCTAGACCACTTTGCCCGCTAACGGAAGACCCGGAAGAGTTCTACCACTACTTAACGCCGGGTCACTTTTTAACTGGAACGCCGATGATGTCATTGCCACTATCGGATTACAGTGACATCAAAAAGATCAATTTACGTCGTCGATGGCAGCTAACTGAACATATGCTACAACAATTTTGGAAAAGCTGGTCCAACGAATACCTAGCCCAATTACAAAAAAGAAGCAAGTGGAACAAGCCTACAAAAAACATTCAAAAAGGAGATATCGTGCTGGTGAAGGATAACAATCTTCCACCAGGGAAGTGGGCCTTGGGACGAGTAACGGAAACCCATCCCGGGTCGGACGGCTACGTACGAGTTACAACAGTCAAAACCCAGACCGGTACGATCACACGTCCTATCGTCAAGCTGTCACCCCTTCCCCTGGGAACCGCCACTTCAACCCCTAGGAGTGACCCAGACGAAAAAGCGCCAAACTCACCGCCGCCTGTGCAAACTAAAAATAAAGGGAGAAACTGTCTCTCTTCCGCACTGTTGATGTTTACAATACTGATAACTATGTTTACATTCGTCACCGGAGCACGTGGTTATGACGCAACGCCTCCGCCGGCAGCTACTCAGATTACACCCCTCGAACCAACTCGACCGATCTATTATGATACTATGGGAAAAATGCAAGTCATACACGACGAATGGAATTTACTTATGTATTATAACTTAACAAGCTATTGGGATGGAACTTATCGTATTGAAAATTATATCAACCAAATCAACCAGTTATGCCAGAAGACGGACCCGAGATACTGCCAAACAACTATTGGTCAGTTATATCATGAACTAGAACTACTGAAATACTACAACACTATCCTGCTGGCTCCACACAAACATTGGTCAGACAGGAAGAAACGAGGCTTGGTTGATGGAATCGGCTACGTAGCTAACAGTTTGTTTGGCATACTAGATCAACGGTTTGCCGACAGATATGAAACTGACATTGATGCAATCCAAAACAATGAAAAATACCTATTGGAACTCGTAAAGAACCAGACTTCTATAGTCGAACTTGAGAACAACGTTCTGAAGAAAAGCGAAGACAATATCAAGCGACAATTTGACCTAATTACCACTTTCATGGACCAAACAAACACTAACTTTGTCAAAATTGAATCTACCATAGAGGTGGTGATGGCCACCAACTACTTTAACTCGGCATCATTATCTGCATATTTGCTTATAAATAACTTAAAAATGGTGCAAGAAATGCTCTTCAACACATTGACTGACGTCTACAAGGGACATATCGACATGCACGTACTGACCCCTGTCGCCCTAGCCAAGCAACTGAATATGATAGCTGGAAAGCTTCCAAGATCTTTGTCCTTGCCAGTCGAGAATGTCAGAGAAGACATCAAAAGCATCTACAAACTACTCTACGTGAAGGCGCGAGTCACAGATACTTACTTCCTGTTCGAAGTGCATTTACCTCTTACTTCGGACGAAGACTTTCAACTCTATCAAGCAATACCACTACCGGTAACAACTACAGGAGCCAGGATGATCACACCGCATCTGACCTCAAGCTACATCGCCGTAAACTTTCGAAAGAACACTTACATCTCCATGACAGAAAAGGACAGAAGCATGTGCATTCCGATGGAAGCAGATAACTTTATATGCCATAAAAATTTACCAGTCTACAACTTATACAATAACAATGCACCCTGCGAAGCTAAACTATTAGCTCATCGTACGAGCTCACCGTGTGACATGAAGTTGACATCGTGCAAGGACACATGGCTCGAATTACATGCGGCAAACACTTGGCTCATAATTTGTTGCGACACCTGTACTTTACGTTCAATCTGCGGAAACGACGTGACATCTCACACTGTAACTTCAGCTGCGATTATAACTCTTCCGCAAAGTTGCGAGCTACAGGCAAAAGATTTGACTATCTTCTCGCATAATAATTACAACAGCAAAATAAAGATGGAATACAACTTCAACGTACCAACACTCAACTCATCAGTAAACAACATCGTAAGCCTGACCTACCACAACGCATCACCGCCACATTTGAACGAAAATCCCGAACTTGACGAGATAAACAAGGGTCTGAGAGACCTAAAGACAAATAAGGTGCTACCCTCAACAATTACAAGTCATGATATGCACCAATACGTGATATGTTACCTTCTGCTGGGAACGATTACCATTAGTGTAATTTTTTGGGCAATTAGAAGGCGCTGTACCACCGCAAAACCTGCAGAGACAAAACAGGTCTACGAGGAAATCGAGCTACAGCGTGTACGTACTGCGCAGCATCCCCCACTCAAGCCGCAAGAGCCGGAAGCTACGTATGCGTCTACGAGTACCGCAACTGCAAGCAAGAAGCTGCGACCACACCTTTCCTACAAGGAACCTAGTAGGGCATGGAAAAATGTCGCGTTTGATTTCGACTAGTTAAACTATTTCTTGCTTTGTAATGGCGTCTCTTTACCTTGAGAAAATTCAGTTTTCCTTTTCTTCGTTTCTTTGGGGTTGCCAACATGTACGGTTTCATCATCGTACATATGTTTTAATGCAGACGCGGCAACCTAGTTTTGGCCGCGCGCAAGCCGCACTTTAAATAATAATTTTTACTAAAATAAGATTGAGTTCGTTAGCAACCGGCAACTAACCAAGACCTCAAGGAAAGAAACGCCACTCTTTTCACTGTTTGACATACGTTATTATTATTATACTTTTACCTAAATTTAACTACCGATCTTTCCTTCTACGGGCTCCATCAAACTCACCACAACTCTACGATAACTTCAATGTATGGTAACTGAACCGTACATGCGGTAAGTAAAAAAATATACTACCAAGGAATTTTACACTCCGATCATAAAATTATTTTAACTTTATACGAAAATAAAATAAAGTTTTTATTTTTTGTTAAAATTTTACTATTAATTTTAACAATTAATATTTGTGATTTTAATTTTGGTCTTAATATTATCAGTTGCTTTGCAATAAAATTTATTTGATGTTTCTTTAAAAAGTGTATTACTTATACCTGTTTTCTTACAAATGTATTGAAAAACGTCGTAAGATACATGGCCGTAAGGGTTATGACAAACTCATGCCGATGGTAAACCCTCGACTTCGTCTCGGGTTTACAAAACGTCAACTCGTTTGTGATAGAATAGAATAATTTATTATTTACAAGGCTTACAATAACATTTTCAATTTTATGTTACATAGTTACTTATACAGTTTGATTTGTTCAAGATAGTATAAATGTTCTAATATACCCAGCGGACCCTGCTCTAAGCGAAGCTTGTATCGCAGGGGCCAGAACACTATTACTCGTGCACTAAATATCTCGGATAATTTTAACAAAAAAATATTTAAAATTAATGATGACAAAAGGAAAAAAAATAACAGTCACCAAACAAAGATTAAAAATCAGCCTATGAATAATAAACCTACTTACGGCACTTGTATTTAAAACTACTATTATAGATCACTGCGTGGACTGCGTTGATCTTCGCATAGGGTTGTGCTGTTCCTGTTAATACTACATTATTTCAACTGTGGATCACTCATATATGATTCACCATCAACATAACATCCCATGAAATGTCCACTACTGGACAGGGAGCGTCCTCCAGAATTCTAGCTTTTGCTGGAAAAATGTTGAGGGGAAGTACTATAGTCACCTTGCTTATCAGCGTTACGGCTGGCACCATGGACCCCGTTGTAGGTGACCGCAGTAAGTAAGATGGTATGATGCACAGGATGATGCTGCTGCCCATCCTCCAGTTCATAACGCTTAGTCGCCTCTTACGACACCCACGACTATGTATGGGATGGTACTATTCTTTGCTGGCACCACACAATATGATTATAATGTTAATAATTCCCATTATTTATTGTCAACAGGCAGTCTTCATCAATCCGTCGACGCTATTATGCGTACTCCTCTGCCTACAGTTATCTCTTATAGTCGTCCAATTGTGTTTATTATTTAGTTCAGTACCGTGGCACAATTTCTTATCCATAGTAATATTACTCTTCATCAACTATTACACACTTTTCAAAATGCTCAGAGACTATCTCGTCGCTTGGAAAGTGTATAAAGCCGAAAATATGATCCAAGAGAAAAATTACGCGATAAATTATTCGCAGAATTAAGAAATTGTTTGTCGATTTTTTTTTAAGTAATTCTTGATGTGACTTTTTTTATGTTGTCGTAAGGGTGTATTACTTAGGGCTCCCGCACACGACCGAGAATCGGTGGGCGATTATCGGCCAGGACAAGGACGGAAGATTCAGGTGATAACACGTCAGAGCGGGATGCCAACAAAAAAATCGGTCACCGATTCTCGGTCGTGTGCGGGAGCCCTTAGTTTGTAAAACTAATATTTTACATGTGTAAATTGTAACGTATAACACATTATGTTGTTTTTTTTTTCGCTAGCCTATACTGTCCCACTGCTGGACAAAGGCCTGCCGTTCGGTTGGTTTATGTTGTTTACATTTTGTAAAATGTATTCAAAGTTGAATTCTGCCAAAGGGAAATGTAACTCAGCCATATAACAAGAGATATAAAAATGACCGCGATCCTATTTATTTCCGTTAGTAAGTATTTTCCGATTCAGTGAAAAATTACCCGTCGTCGTCTGTTTTCACTTTAGTGTTCCAAAACAGCCGAGTGAAGCCGAGAGTAATCGAAATAGTCCCGAAAGTTCGAAGAGGTTCAAAAACAACCACACGAAGGCGATCGGCGGTTTATATAGCCTTTGTTGGTTCGGTCATGGACGAATAATAACAATACTGGCAATCGCCATACTAGAAAACGTACCCCGGAAAAGCATAAAACTCATTAAAACTAGAGGCGCTTTCAAATAACGTGAAAAGTAATTATGAACTATCGAGTTTTCTGGTAAAAAATCATTCAAAATTTCAACATAGTTTCAATATAAAGAAACGCTAACATTGAAATTTGGTATGTTTTTTAAGCGGAATACTCGATAAATCGTAATAACTTCTCAGGCTGTTTATTAGCGCCATCTAGTTTTATGCCTTTCCGGAATAAGATTTCTATAAGGGGATTGACAGTCCTTTATTTATTCGTCCATGGTTCGGCCATAGAATATTATAGAAGTACAGTTTCGGTCTAGTCGGTTTAGTGAAATCCAAATGATCGCTCGTTGGTTGTCACATTTAAGAAATCGTTCGTTGAAACAGGGCCAACGAAGACTCGTTTTTTGGCTTGGTGTGGACGCAGCGTAAGGGTACCTTGTGCTAAGTAACAACCTCTGAGCTGGAAAGTTTCCAATAGGATTGTTCAATCTTCCTAGCTTAGAACTGTGCTCGAAAATAGAGCATTCCTATTGGTTGGCTACGGTGGAAAGGCAGGTACTCTGACAATGTATGCCTTCTCTCTCTTAGGAGACGAAGGTTACACAGTTTTACGTCAGTTCAGTCCATCGGTCTGTTAACGATCAAACTGGGGCGCTAGCACTTAAACTCAATGGGAATCGTTTTGAAGCCGATTGAAAGCTGTCAAACGCAAATAGTATGAAACTGAGGTGCTACCGGCGAACTGAATCGTTATCGATTCTCTCTTTTTTTTCTATACAAGAAGAAAAGAGAGAATCGATAACGATTCAGTTCGCCGGTAGCGCCTCTGGATCCTGTATGGCGTACCATTTACGCCATAATTATTTGCGTTTGACAGCTTTCAATCGGCTTTAAACCGATGAACTGAGTTGAGTTTGAAATCCCATTGAGTTTCAATTCTAGCGCAGCTGATGCCAGACTGGATAGACCGATTATGTTATTACCAAAAAAATAAAAATTTCTTGCGAAAAATGACAAATATTCAGAAATCAGTTAGGTGTAGTCTTACCAGATGTTAAAATGAATGCGTAGCGTAACCTTCATCTTCGCCAAAAACTCACGAGGTCGGCCCGGACTAGTGAGACTAGACTAGATGAATTTTTCACTGAATCGGAACAGGGCATAAATTGTGTGAGAAAGGGGCAAAAGCACTGACCTCTATATATACATGTATATGTATATATAGAGGTCAGTGGGCAAAAGGGATTCTTTGAATGACTGAGTTATACTCTTTGTGGTTTTAGTATTTTGATCTGATGATATACTCTTAAATACAGGGTGTAAGGGACGGTGTACCGAAAACTGAAAGGTCGTGCTCAGTCAACGAAACTGAACAACTGTCACAAAAAACATTTTGGGAAGTAAAAAAAATTTTTACTTCTCCATACAAATTCTTTGATCGAACAGTTTGTATGGAGGTCAAATATTTTTTCATGTCCCAAAAATGTTTCTTTGGGAAAGTTGTTTAGTTTCGTTGACTGAGCACGCCCTATCAGTTTTCGGTACACCGTCCCTTACACCCTCGATACTTTTTCATAAGTCATGTTAGTCATGGATGACCTAAAAGAGTTTCAATTTGCTTTAAAAATATACAATATCAGGAGTGAGTTCCAAATATGTAATTACCCTTTGACAGTAGTCTGTCTCGACCACACCGATGAACGTCATATAACGCTATCCTGCTGTCAGGGTATTTTTTACCCGATTCGGAACGCAACCCAGAAAAAAAAAATTGAGTCGTAGATCGTATTCTCGGCTGTTAGAGTACTAACAGACGATCGGATCGGACTGCTCCGAATTTAGCTCCGGACCACGATTTTGTCCAATAGCGTTGCGGATAGTCCCATACGACAATTTTGCTATTGGACAAAATCGTGGTCCGTAGCTAAATTCGGAGCAGTCCGATCCGATCGTCTGTTAGTACTCTTACAATAATTTACAGGACCTTTTAATTTAATAATTTAGGGTCCTAATTTGAAACAAAAACATTTAATTTCAGCAGCACACACATCAGTAGATTTAAATGGAATTTATTTAATTAAAGTAAATAATTTATTTAAAGTAGGTACCCTTTTACTTTTTGAATTTGGATGTTGTAATTATAATTGGACGCACAAAAAAATGTAATTAAGTTTGTTTAAAAAGCCTTCTGACGTTTTAAACAAAACTGTTAACTGAAATAGGTACAATAAAAAATTCATAGCCCAGGCAAGTAATCTTTTATTGGTTCCTCGGATTTTTCGAAAGTGTACTTAAAAATAAGATTTTGAGGATTAAGTTCAAACAAATGGTTGACTGTATGTTAGATTGTATAAGACTGAATATACAAGTCTTGTAAAATTTACTTAAAAAAAATTGTGAAGTTGAATTTGTTTTGCTTCTATAGCCCAGTGATTCTACTAATGACGGAAGAAAAAGATTTAAGTACAACCAAAAGAAATTTTTTAACTTTCCATACTAAAGTGGTTGTGGTGGTCACATGGTCATTGTATTTGGTGTTTATTGTATGGGAAGATGCTCATTTTTAGGGGAATTTAAAATTATGGAAATCCTATTCACCTCTCTCTCTCACTCATTCTTATTTTGTTGAGAGTGGCAAGGCAAATATGATCATCGCTAATTCCAATTCAATTCTTTTTTTAGGGTTCCGTACCTCAAAAGAAAAAAACGGAACCCTTATAGGATCACTTTGTTGTCCGTCTGTCTGTCTGTCAAGACCCTTTATCTCACGAACGGGTAAAGGTATCAGGTTGAAATTAATACCATATGTTAGGGTCCATGAACCACACAAGATCTGAAAATTTCAATTTTTTACAACTACGCAATCAAAAGATTTGGCTTTTTATGTCCTCATCTCCATACATTTATGCAAAAAAGGAAAACCTACAGGGTACTTCCCGTTGACCTACAATTATGAAATTTGGCAAGAAGCTAGGTCTCACGGTACAAATAATGGGAAAAGTCTGAAATCATTAAATATTACAACTTTTCTCACAACTAATGGTAACCAATTGTGGTGAGCTCCCATTTCAAGAACATTCATATAAGAGAGAGGTCAAGTTGGATGGTCGCGGAGGCGATTTTTGTTTTAGTTCTATTTTAAAAACGAGAACACTTACAAATTTGAAAATTGGTATGTTTTTAGTTCATAAGCTATAAAATAACAACAAATAATAAAATTTGGTCAAGCGCGTGTCAGACTCAAAAAATCTAGCACATTAACTTACTGAAATTTCAACTAATACAATTATGATTATGTGGTGGTACGGAACCCTCAGTACGCGAGTCCGACTCGCACTTGGCCGATTTTTTCTATTTAACTGGATTGGGCAAAATAAATTCAATTCAAGCTTTTTTACTAGGTTTTAGTTGGTCAAAAATACCTTTTACAAAGTTTTTTGTTAGTCACTACCTACACTTGTTTTTATAGGTATTGCAAAATTGTTAGACCCAACTTTCAAACAATATGAAAAATTATAATTTTTCCAATATAAGAACATACTCGTAATTTCGTGCATATTGATATAAATCATTGATTGGTGTAGCAAACATGGGTCTGCTGTGAAAACGTGAACATTATAATATGTACTACTTGCCATAATATGAATGTTTTATTTGAAAAAGCTCCTTGTTAACATAACAAAATACCTATTAGTTTTTATTTATATGTCATGTTTTGAAAAACAATGGGTACAAATACTACTACAGGCAATATAATATGAGAAGAATCTCTTCAGATTCTTATCTCTACAATTATATTGATTTGTCTGTATGCTAAAGATGGTTATAAAAAAATATCATGTTATGCTATTTTGATGCCCCTGAATTCAAATCACAGATTTTTGGACTTTTTGTCTGTTTGATAAAAAGGGCACTAAAAATATAAAATCTTGTTTATTTTACAAAATTCCCTGTCAACAAAATACAATACTAAAGCAGGGGCAACATAAGAAGTCTGTTTCGACCTTTCTTAACAGTACACAGGGTTCTTTTTTTTGCAGTTCATAATTTTCATGTGTTTGACAGATTTCACAATAGGCCTATTACAATGGCCTTTTGTTATTTATAAAAAATACAAGTGGACCTTAGGACAGAGCCAGACAAAGCGGTCTAAAATTTTTTAAATTTCACCTTAAAAAATTGAGTGTACAATGAGCACAGCCAAAGATGAGACCTGTCAGATGAAAGTAGAGGGGATTTTGCGCAGGTACAGTCTTGCGTCCCTCTCCGCTTGCCGCCAAAATGGCCTGCGAACTATTCACTGTGCAGGTATAACCACGTGTACAGTCAAGTCACATCTTTGGCTGTGTGCATTGTACCTACATAATTATTATACTGGTAGATGCCTTTGTTTTACAAGAGCAATTGACTCATTTAATAGCAACCCATGAAGCAACTGATTTACTATCATTGATTTGAACTTTCATTGACTTCATTTTATCCCTAACAATATCACATGCACTTAGTAATTCTTTATCTTTGGTTTTTAAGGCATTCAATCTCACTGTATGCCTAAATTCTACTAGAGTGTCTATTAAAGCATCTGATATTTGGTTATGTTGAGAATCTGTTAACTTCATACCCATTTTTGTAAGAAAATATGTGACATAATCGGCAATTAGAATTACTGGAACGGGGTAATATTCTGTAGTGTCTGATTTGATCACTTTATTTGTCGAACTGATTAAAGTCAATAAACTATTAATGCAAGTTGCAGTGTCGAAATCCATTTTCAAAGCTTCTAGGTTTGCTTCTTCAACTTCTTGTAGATTATCTAATAATTTCTCCTTGTAATCTCCATTTTGTGTTGCATTATTGTTTACATAAATAAGAGCATCTTTAATGAAGAATTTGAATTTGTTTAACACTTCTTCAGCAGTTTTCATTACTTCATCGCTGAATTCTATTGCATATCTATAATTTGACATTAGGCATGCCATTCTAAATGTATCTGCACTGTAAGATTCTAATAGGGTCGGTATTGATATTGTATTTTTCAGTGATTTGGACATTTTCACATCACCTTTGACATGTAAATGACCAACATGTAGCCAATAGTTAGCCCATTGTCTTGTCTTGTGAAATGCACATGACTGGGCTTCTTCGTTCTCGTGATGTGGGAATCTCAAGTCTATTCCACCAGCATGAAAGTCTATTTGAGAGCCAAAGACCTTGCTAACCATGGCTGAGCATTCTATGTGCCACCCCGGTCTACCTTTCCCCCAAGATGCTTCCCAGTAAGGTTCGTCTGGTTTGTGAGCTTTCCAAAGAGCAAAATCCATGTTATTCCTCTTGTCTTTATCAATTGACTCGCTTGTATCTTGCATTTTATGTAGTTTACCATAGTAAGGGAACTTTTGAGTGTCGAAATAAACAGTGCCTTTTGAAGTGACATATGCTGAATTGTTATCAATCAAAGTTTTCACAAAACTTTCAATTGAGCTGATGTGTTCTGATACTCTAGAGATTATCATGGGTTTTTCCATGTTCAAACTCGACATATCAAGCCAGAATTCATGCTCGTATTGCTTTGCGACTGTCCGGAAGTCAGTTTGCGTGTTCAAGCCCTTTCTGATAATTTTGTCGTCGATATCGGTGACCCCCATGGCTGTTACAAGTTTGATGTTGAAAAACGATTTTAGGATTCGTTGTACGATATCCAGCTTCACGTAACAGCTGGCATGACCTAGATGAGCGGAATCGTAGACGGTTGGACCGCAAGAATACCAAGTAGCAATGTGAGGATCATTCAATATCACCGGAACGTTCTCTTGAGCCACACAGTTGTATACATACAACCCTGTTGGGTTGCCATTGGGCATTAGCCATTTAGTCTCTTTGTAGGGCTTCAAACTACACACGTGAGATAGTTTCCGACTTACTATTGGTAGAATTTTCCGCATTTTTCTAACTTTCCACGAAATAGCACTGTGCAGGCAGAGGGCGAATGCGATTTACAGCTGACTGTCAATGTCAATTGTCAAAAGTCGAAATTGTCACGTGTTTTATAACTTCGTGGTTTGGCTACAAATTTTTTTAAGCACACAGGCGAGAACAAAAATAAAAAGTTCACCTGTGCGTTTTACCCGATTACGGCAAAAATTAATGATTTTCACCGGTATAATAAGAATAATTTGGTTTTAAATAAATAAATGCTCCTTCTCATTCTTCGCGTTATTGAATAAGTCCCTTTGAAAAAGGGAGGGAAAAGAACCCCAATAATAATAATAGTTTTCTCATGAAATTCTATACTTTAACACCAAAAATAATTTACGATAGAAGTTTTGTAAACGAAATGGTTACCACAAAATCATGTAGTGTCAAAATTATGGAATAAGTGTTTTTCTGTGAGTTGATGTTAGGTGAAAAATATTTGTTAACAAAACGTTAGGCTCCTTTGTGAACTCTGGACAGCACAAATGAATGCAAAATATTTGTTTACATTACAAAACTTCGCGGTCCTTTTCGTGGAGAGAACACGAAGGAAAACACTGATGGACTTTTTGTTCTCGTCTGATGGGTTCTTAGCAAAACCCTGAAGCCAAGCCATGCACAAAGGGCGTTTCAAAACGGTAAAAAAATTACTTTGAGGATGGGTTTATATAACGTCCATGTGTCGTTTCGAGACAGACTGCTGTCAAAAGGGTGTCCGTCTCCCCAGCAAGCCCGTGCGAGATATGGCCAAGTGGCATACACCAAAATTTAGTGGAAATTGGTTCATTCCATCAGTAAAGTGTCAGATTCAGTGCATCAAAACTGATGACACTACGAGGTGAAAACTTTGGGTGGCTGTAGAGACGTCTCGTCAGCCAGCCCATTCTATACAGGAAAAACTACGAAGATCACATAAAAGCAAAATAGTTCCACATTTACTGCATGGCTGACGAGACGTCTCTACAGCCACCCAAAGTTTTCAGCTCGTAGTGTCGTCAGTTTTGATGCACTGAATCTGACACTTTACTGATGGAATGAACCAATGTCCACTAAATTTTTGTGTATGCCACTTGGCTATATCTCGCACGGGCTTGCTGGGAAGACGGACACGTCTGGCAGGGTAATTTCTATCCGATTTGGAACGCAACCCTAGTTGAACTTGTGCTGCGTTCCGAATCACCGATAATATCGCTGTAATCGCTCACAGCGCGCTCAAAAGCGTCCCGAATCACCGTTAGCGCGTCTACGACTGACAATCACACTACGGTTTTAAACCTGCTTATGAGCTTTGTGTGCGGTTTTAGCGCGCTAATAGTCGGTTTAAAACTTGCTCGTATTCACTCGTTTAAGCGACGTGACGTCATCAGTGACGTCACTTTAGCGCGCTATCATTGCATACGAAAATGAGGTAGTGCAGCGTGTGCGAAACGTCAAATTCATAAGACATTTGTCATCAATCTCGTTTTGGAGAGAGTTTTTTCAACTTTTTTTGGGGTTTTTAGATTTAATTATATTATCGAATAATCATTATCTCTCAATAATTTCTTAAATCGCAAAACAAAAACAAAATTTTAATTTTTCTATGTGACATTGACATAAGCGCGCTCTAGTCTGGTTTAAAACTGTATTCGATCGTATTCGACGAATGCACGCATATAGAAATAAACCGACTATATTCAGTGAATGTGATGTGTGCGACGAATTCAAGAAACAAACCGTAGTGCAAGAAACAAACCGTAGTGTTACAGTACGGATTAAAACCTGCTCATGAGCTTTGTGTGCGGTTTTAGCGCGCTAATAGTCGGTTCAAAACTTGCTCGTATTCACTCGTTTAAGCGACGTGACGTCATCAGTGACGTCACTTTAGCGCGCTATCATTGCATACGAAAATGAGGTAGTGCAGCGTGTGCGAAACGTCAAATTCATAAGACATTTGTCATCAATTTCGTTTTCGAGAGATTTTTTTCAACTTTTTTTGGGGTTTTAGATTAAATTATCTTATCGAATAATCATTATCTCTCAATAATTTCTTAAAACGCAAAACAAAATCAAACTTTTAATTTTTTTCAGTGACATTGACATAAGCGCGCTCTAGTCCGGTTTAAAACTGTATTCGATGATATTCGACGAATGCACGCATATAGAAATAAACCGACTATATTCAGTGAATGTGATGTGTGCGTTGATTTCAAGAAACAATCCGTAGTGTTACTACGTCCTCGATGACGTCATCAACGCCGCCATCTTGCGCTCACAACGCCAACACTTCCGAGCATGGTCACTGTGAGCGATCTGTCATAACTGTCAGATTTTGCCGATGTTTTTTGATAAATAAAACAAAAATTTTAAAACTGAAGTGAATGAAGAAAATATACTTGGAAACTTAGAAAGAATGGCTCAGAAAGGAAAGAAAAAAAGGTTAACAATTACGAGTGGAAGAAAGGAATGAAGATATCGAGTTAGATTTATATGACATGACAGCCACCAACGTTAGCGCGATAATAACCGTTCCGAATGAAAATAGTCCTGTAAGCGGCGTTATCGCGATAAATGATTGTGAGCGATTTTAGCGCTGACAGCGCTGTCATCGTGATCTAAGAGGATATAATTACTGACGTTTAATCGTGATTCGGGGGTCGTTTGTCAGCATTTGAAGATGGCAGACGCGAATTTGTTTCAATTTTGATTTTATTTGTTCATTTGAGAGTTTAAAGTATAATTTTGATAGGATATTATCCAATAAACATCTTATAAAGTGAAAATTTAATGGAAAATGGAAATATATTGGTCTACTAAAGTTTTTGGATGGTGAGAAGCGGCTTTCTTCGAGACTTCTATAATATCCCCTATCAACTATCGGAGTCATCGTGGTGCACAGGCTTTCCTCGTCGGCGATCTTCGAGATGCGGATTCCTGTGCAAATCTTTCTTTCACTGGACATTGGCGTGTCGCCATATTTTTGTAACAATTCCTTTACTTTGACATTGGCGAAATACGTTTTGTAATGAGATGTGATGCCATTAAATCGTGATTCGGAACGCAGCCCACAGATTAGTATCACAGACTACGATTAGTATATATGTAGAGGGCTAACGCAGCCTATTTTGGTTGTGGGCTTTTTGGCGGGAACTCGACATGGGCGTTTGCCTGCTTAATTGAAATTTTGTTTTTTTGTGCATTTAGTGATTTAGTGGATAATAAAGATAGTGTGTTATGCAGTTAATTTACTACGGAGTGCGCAGCTGATGAAGATTTCAAGTGATCTCGTGTTTAAGCCCCGTTTGTGTTGTCCCAAAAAGTCACGAACTTTTTCCTTCGTAAAGTTCACTATCGCTTTACGAGGGGAGCAAAAAGAAAGATTAAACACATCAGACATGGCTGTATGGGCTTTGTACTTTTTGCCTTTCCGAAAGGAAGAATAAAACCAAAAAAAAAAAAAAACTATTTTGGTTGTTTGTTGTTGTGTGTTGGTGTTTTAATTTCCAATAAAAATAAAGGCAATTCGCTGCCTAAAATTACGTACTTACAATAACAACCCACTTTTATGTGAAAGCTGCTGCTTTTTGCATCGAGATATTACATTGATCTGGTACCATTGTTAGGCCCTTGATTTCGCGACTAATTTTGGTGAAATTCTGCAATCATGTCTGATGAATATGCTGCAGTAAAACGAGGGAAGCTGGTCCTCAAGGGCGATAAACCCAAGTAAGTATCAAATATAATTTTCAGGACATAACTTATACATAACCTAAAACCTACACAGTAGATGCCAAGGCTGATTTAGAACTTCATATTGTGCTGTTCATTGAGTGTAATAAGGTTGAAAAAGTTTAATAACTTGTCTGGTCCTCATAAAGTAGTGTTATTTCTATTCTGTAAATATTTTTCCTAATCACAGAGTTTTTGGCACATTTAGGTGTGGTCTGGGTGTGGTTTCCCAATAAGTTTTGTAAAATTATTTAATCCTAAGTAAAAACAGGCGGTGTTATAAGTTGCCCTTTAGTAAATTACAGCCATGCAGAATTAACTGGAAGCTATAGGTAATGAAAAGCAGAAAAGTAGCTTTAATTATGTCTAGGTACTTTTTGCATTGAGGGATGGTGGTTTTTTCTGGAGGGAGCTCCCTGTCCTGTAGTGGATGTTTCATAAGATGTTATGATGACTTTTTGCATTAAATCAGGGCTAAATTTTGTACATTCCAAAATATATTTTTGTATTTTTTGTGACTCAGTTTTCAAGATATGAAGAAAAAAAATACATTCCCCCTTTTCTCCAAAGTATACAGTGTGAAAAATGTGGATTAATTTAAGTCGATAGAGCTTTGTAAAAATGTTACAGCAAAAATAAAAACAGAAACCTATTTTAGTGACATATAAATGTATATTTATAATTAAATAATTGAATTGAAAAATTACTTTAAGTAGAAAAGCTTTTTTTAGAAATTTGCAGAAAACCTTTGAAAGAAAGAAAATAATTTATAAACATAAACAAGTTAATTAGGCTAAAGATAAGTACAAAGTTACCAAATTGGTGACCGCTCAGCAATTTGTCTCGCAAAAAAAAACTTAAACTTACTTTTGCAATCCTAAAAATTGACTTTATTGCTTTAGATATACCTGTTGCAACTCTTGGCCCGCGAGTCGGTTTTTTAGGATGAAAATGTAGGTGTTTAAGTTTGATGAGAAGAGATATATAAAGTGTTATTAAGCTAATAACTGTCTTGTTATAAATTATAATTTATCAAAAAAATATTTATTTAACAGACAAAGTATTAGATTGTAAATGCCTACATAAATCTTTTCCAGAACAAAAAAACGAAAGCACAAGAAAAAGGATAAATCAGAAGATAACAAAGTTGATATGGACGAAATAAAACACGGTGGTTGGTGGAAAGTGGAACGGATTGAAGACCTAACTGGTTCTATATCTATAGAATTTGGAAACAACTCATATATATCTGCTTTAGATAATGGATTGTTTACCATTGGAGCCCCACATGGGGATGGCGAAGGACCATCACCTGAAGAGATCTTTACGGCATTCCCTGCCGGGGAAAATAAATTTGCATTGAAATCTGGGTATGGGAAGTACTTGGGTGTTTCTAAAGAAGGCACCGTCATAGGACGTTCGGATGCTGTAGGCGCTATGGAGCAATGGGAGCCAGTTTGGCAGGATGGTAAATTATATTTTTACTTTGATTTTTAAAACTATGCAAAAGAAAATGAATATAATCTAAACTGTATTTCAGTTAAATGTTTATTTCGAAACTTAGACTAAATTTGCTTTTCAAAATCTTTCAAAATTTATACAACTCTAACAGTAAAAGAACTTGTTGTGGAAAGTTTTCAAAAAAAAAATCAACGAGAATTTTTACAGCTTATTTTCATTATGAAAATTTTACCAACTAAACTAATTAAGTTATATGAGCAATTTTATAAAGCTGTTAACTGAAAAAGGAATTTGAAATTAAATCACTGATAGCCAGTTGCACAAAGCAGCTTTAAAGTTAAAGCTCTTTTAAATCTATTGCTGTCACTTTCTTTGACACCAAACAGAAAGAGAGAGCAAAAGTTAAAGGACCTTCAACTTAAAAGACCCTTTGAGAGAATCCTTTCAATTTAAGATAATTTTCTGTTGTGGAACATACTTCCAGCAGAAATAATTTCAGCGTCTAATGTTAATCAGTTCAAGAATAAAATGGACAGAAACCTACAAAAAATTACATAGCCTAACTATATCTGGATACAGGCTATATCAGTGAAAACTGCCTGCCTGATTAAATATATAAATAATAAATAAATAAAATGATTTATTCCAGATTTCTCCATAGTTAAATTACAAATTAACAATTAAATACATACATGCCAAATATTTTCAAAAATAACAAATTAATTAGCAAATTAGAAAAATTATGCGAGCAGCGCAGGACCGGTCGTCATGGAGATCTTTAGGGGAGGCCTATGTCCAGCAGTGGACATCTTTCGGCTGATATGATGATGATGACATCGCAAAAACAAAAACGTACAGATACACACACAACCAAGTAAATGCCGTGAGATAGTCCGTCCTAGATGATAATAATCCTAAATAATAATAATAGTAATTTTTAAGAACCTTAACTTCCCAATTTGCAGGTAAAACAGCAATTCAAAGCTCCCTCAACAAATTCATTTCCATCCACCCTGAGGACGACTCTGTGGTGGCTCAGAGCACCGCAGCACGAGAACAGGAGTATTGCAATATCAGGAGTAATCGGAGCAGAGAGGTGAAGAAAAGTGTGGTCCCAGAGGAAGAGGAGGGAGATTTGGCTGAAGTGGAAGTCAATTATGTGTAAGTTGATGTTGCTGTGAATATGAATAAGGGAAAGACAAAGTAGTTTCTTATACATACATACATAATATCACGCCTTGTTCCCGTCGGGGTAGGCAGAGACCACAGTTCTCCACCTGCTACGATCTTGACACATTTAAAATTAACAATTATACTCTACAGGTTGTAAGGAAAATTGCAAGGGCGTGCTCAGTCAAAGAAACTGAACAACTTTCCCAAAACAACATCTTGAAACAATTTTTGACCTCTTTCATACAAACTGTTCAATCAGAGTGAGCAATTTGTATGGGGCCCAAAAATTCTTAAAAATTTTGCCCAAAAATTTCCAAAAGTATTTCTTTGGGAAAGTTGTTCAGTGTGTCCCTTACACCCTGTATAATTAAAGAATATCAATCTTTAGAAACTTTCAAAAAGAAAAAAGTTATTTTGAATGTTTTAGGTGATATTTTATTACAAATACAGATAGTGAGATTGAGTTATAAGCAGTTATTATATTTCGTCGCTTCATTCGAAGATATAGTTTGTTTACATGTAGTACTCCTCTAAAAAAAAAAAAAATTTTCAAGATTACCCACATGTTCTATTCTTAAATTTGCTAAACAAATTGAAGTGTTTATTACGGCCTATCTTGCGGCCCGATACCTCCAGTTACTTGTTTTGTATACAAAAACGTAACATGATAACATAACAACCATGATTATGACCTGTCGGTCGCACCCAGAACTTTTACGAAAATAATGGAAAATTTAATAAGATAGACGTAAACCATATAATGACATTTTGTTTATGATAATTCCGACAAATTTTAGAACATTGTCTAATCGAGAGATTTTGAAACCTTTTCAATATATATATTTTTTTTGTAGTCAATTACTACAAAAGTTCATTACCACCTACACAGGCTTAAAAATTTTAGCCTTCGTTTACGTCATACAATTTTATCTTTTCTTACCTTCCGACGAACAAAGTAAAAATAAAATTGAACGTTACCGACGTATTAAGTATACGTGTGTATGACGTGTGTTAGATGTTTTTTCGTCTAATGGCGAAAGTTACGAGGGTAAGTAAAAAATGAAATATATTTTCTTTTTTTTGTGTTTTAAACATTTATTACCAAGTGAATCATAGAACAACTTACGTCGGAATGGACTGCGAGTCAATTGCGACGGCAGTAACTTCGAGTTACCGCCAAATATTATTTACGATGTGTTACGTGGAATGCGATTGTTTATCTATTATTATGTCGGGATTGACTGCGAGTCAATTGCGACGGCGTTAACTGCGAGTTAAGGCCAAATAATATTGACAATACGCGATATCTACATAGATATGAACTGTGGGTTACCAAGTATCTATTGCTTGTCGGGATTGACTGCGAGTCAATTGCGACGGTGTTAACTGCGAGTTAACGCCACATATTATTGAAAATACGTGATGTATAAAGTTGCCTATCTATTATTATGTCGGGATTGACTGCGAGTCAATTGCGACGGCCTTAACTGCGAGTTATGGCCAAATAATATAGACAAAAATCGACATCTGAATATATTTTTACTGCGATTCAACTATCTATTGTCTGTCGGGATTGGCTGCGAGCCAATAACGACGGTGTTAACTGCGAGTTAACGCCAAACTATCTGTTAGTTGTTGGGATTGACTGCGAGTCAATAACGACGGCTTAACTGCGAGTTATGTCAAACTTTATCAACATAAATCATGCATAAAAATACAAGTTATCTATTTTCAACACTTCCTGTGTCCGGATAATTCTACGAAGTAGAAAATCGCAATATTTCATAACCACAATGTTGTTATAATACATGCATAAGCATGAACCCTAAACACCACAGTATCCTAGTGTTACCTGGGAAAAAACGAGGAAATAATATTCCGTGTAGTGCTAATGTAACGTGAAATCCACGTTTAAAATTTACCCTCAAGAAAAGCCAATATACAAAGTTTATATTGATTTTAACTGGAGAATAAGTTCTTATTCCAGCGTTACAACCGTTACAAGTTACATTCCATCGGAATTTATATTGGGTACCTAATTTTAAAGCACCAAAACGCAATAGCTGTAACCGATTTATTCTAAATTCAAGAAATAAATGTACCTATTGCAACGTGTCATTCAACCGCCTCAAAAATTATGTTTTGAAAAACGGCTTCCTTGCTACGAAAAGCCCATCTCTTAATTTATGTTTTAAGTGACCGAAAATTTTTCTACATTTAAATTTTCAACATAATATATGAAAGAAGTCACGCTATATAATTATTTACGATTTTACAACCGTGCCTTATGAATATTATGATATTTTAGAAGATCTTATCTCATGGTATGGTAATGTTTCGACAAATTCCTGCCCATCACAAAATACTTGTCTTACAGAAAGAAATTAAATACAGACAACTCCCTAACTAGTACCTAGTGTGGAGCAGTAAATAAAACCAAAGGCTACTAAGAAGGCCGAAGAAGTAAAATATTTGTTTTAAGGTTACAAACAAAAAAAAAAACAAAAAGTTTGTAGGTACCATACCAAATTGTACAAATAACTTATCAAAATTGGCAATGGTACGATTGGCACAATATTTATTTATTTAAATTTTACGAAACACAAATTGCCACAGGTGCCAGCTGAGTCAATGAAAGTCACTCCCGGGCTCTGTGTGCAAACTTTTAAGACACAGCTTTCAAGTTCGCTGTACTCTTAGTTTTGCTCTTAGCGACAATCCTTAGCGATTTATGTTTTTTATTTTTTTTGAAAACGAGATCCAGACGCTGTAGCTATGGATACTTTATCCTTTGACCTGGACATTTTACGCGGTTCCGCCATTTTTTGTTTCCTTTTATATTTGGGAAAAATTACTGATGTCGAAGGCACCAGTATTTTGTGTTTTCACAAGGCCTTCTCTGCCTTTTAGCCCATCTTAATTATTTAAATCATATAAAATAAGTGTCCTTCAACACTTGAAACTTTTATAATCCATATAAGAGTATACTGTTCCTTTTTAACTAATCTTACAGGTCCTGCGAGTAGCATTCACGCGCCACTTGATCCTCTCGCTTGCACTGATGTTCTCTTGAGCTTCGCTGTCTGAGGCTCCTATTTAACAATATATGTCAAAATACGCTTTGGGTAACAACTTGTCCCCAGAAAAAACGCAAACGTGTTTGATAGTCCTACAAGCAACAACTATTGTTATTTTTAACAAAACAACGTGAGGAGATGTTTGGTTCGTATGAAGAGCTGTACAACGGCTCGCTTGACAATCATCGTTTGGCGTAATCTTTGCTACTTACTTATTAGGTGATACAATTGGAACCAATAATTGGTTTAAAACCTTCTTCTACTTACAATCACAAGCCTAATCGGCCTAGATATATAATAGTTACTTGGGACACACAACTAATAAGTAAATAAGTGTGTATCTGAATAGTCCCTTAATTTAGAGATAATGATATAAAATAAAATGAACAGATCAGCGATTTTACTATATGCTCATGGGGCACAAACATTTTCAATAATAAAAAGTGAATACTTATATTATTTTGCAAATAATGGAGTTGAGATAGCCATAACGTATTTAATCAAACTTCCACTGCGGGCTAAGATTAGCCGATATTGTTCTAATATTATTTAACTTAATATATTATGCACTCGTGTTCTGTCCATATTTTTGTTCAAAAAATAAAATCAAGAACTGCCAATGTAGTAAAATTGTAAATATCAATTAACATCCACCAGCTGTGATTTATAAGCTGGTTGATTTACCAGAAACACTATCTGAGAGCAGACTTGTCGACACATGCATCTTCCCCGCTTTGCAAAATTGCAACTCTCTCAGCCTCGACTCGTGAAAACAGCTGGCTGGACCAGCACGTCTAGCACTTTTATTAGTTTGATATATTAGACCAGTAGGTAGATGATTTTGTAATATCAGTTGTATTGAATGAGTAACTTATTATATAAGTTGATTTTTGTTGCATACTTGCTTTTGGGATAAATCAAAGGTTATTTATTATCTGCTTGGATCAGCAAATTACAGATTTTTCAACGAATTACTATTTGTAATTCGTTGGCTTAGATAGTTAAACTAGAACATCTTGTATAGTAGTTATACAGTTGTTTCACAGTAACCAAACAAAACTTTGTTCTCTAAACATCTACATGTAAACAAACTATATCTTCGAATGAAGCGACGAAATATAATAGATGATCAAACGAACTCCAGGAGTGAAGTTCGATCGTTATTATATGAGTCACTTCATTCGAAGATATAATAATATAACAACCCTCCCTCCCAAAAAACCAAACACTGTGACACAAGTTGTGGTTTCCACCCAAATGCAAAGTTTTGTTTAAAGGTTCATAGGTACAGACTCTAAAAAATGAAGCGAATGTCAGCTACAGTGGTGAAGTGAACACGGACGGAAATCGTTTTAAATAAGAGAATCAAATGAATTACTCTTAAATGCGTGCATCGTCTGCCTGGCGAATTGAGGAGTACTACATGTAAACAAACTATATCTTCGAATGAAGCGACTCATATAATAACGATCGAACTTCACTCCTGGAGTTCGTTTGATCATCTATAATATATTATTATAAGTTTATTATTATTTTATATTAAGTTATTATAACTTTATCAACTGTGACACCACTCTAATGAATGAGACTAGCATTCATATTTCATTTCAATGAAAACATATCTTTCCACATTTTATGTTTTGACATAAAATGTTAAAAGTGTTGAAACAACCCACGTTTTTTCTTTTTGTCACGTGATTATAAAAATAGTGTTGTAAGTATTTATACTCGTAATTACTTAAATGTGATTGTAAGCCGACAGTGATCTAATCTGCCAACATACTCCTCTGCAGTTTGACAGAATGTTAAGGTGATTACAGCGCTCAAATTAGTAGCTACGCGATCGTCAATGCAAATATCGACTTTATTGACACGTCAACAGCGTTCATATAACGGGTTTTTATTGATTTTATACCACATTAATGATTATTTTTTCAAATTTTTTACTTAAATTTCAGAAACCGTAAAATTTAGAATTTTTGGGTGGAAGAAGCATCAAAATCGTTTTAGACGTTTAGGAGCCTTCGAAGCAATAGGATATTTTTTGCGTAAAATAAGAGGAGAGAGAAGGTTGTTTTCTGGCAAAACTAACAGTTATAATCTTAGTTATAATAAAAATTTTCTCTTAAAAAATTATTGTTTATCATATTGATTAACTAATGTATATTTTTTTGTAACGATTAGACCATCCGTTTGGGAGAAGTTTGCCTTCAAAGTTAGCTCATTTTTGCAATTTGAGGGTTATAATCGTTTTAACAATTAGTGTTATAAGCTTACTTCACTACATATTATAAAAGAAAGTCCCCCGAAACGTTTTTCTGTCGTCATCCATCCATCATGTCTGTCTGTGATCGCTAAACTCAGGAACTACTAAATTGATTTCGATCCGGTTTTCACTAATAGATAGATTAATTCAATAGGAAGGTTTAGGTTTAATTCATAAATATTGAGTGCAAATTAACTGAACTGTGATGATGTTAGTCGATTGAGTCGGAAAAAAAGTGCCTCTTGAGAGCTTTCTGGGCCTGCGCTGCGTAAATGGTTTCATTTATATGAAAGTTATGTATGAAAGAATTGTTGCTCTATAAGAGCTCTAAAGAAAAGTTCGCGATAGTATTTGTCTATCTTTTAAGGATAACCCACATTAACCAACTATTTATAGCAAAAAAGTAGATTTTCAAAATAAGGTATTTTTGAACGTATTTTTGTACCCGTGCGAAGCCGGGGCGGGCCGCTAGTCTTTTATAAATGCAATTAAGAACTTGCACTAACGAGGATCTGTACTATGTGAGGCATCAGATAACGCTGTTGAAGTAGCAGAATTTTGGAAGGTGAATATTTAGTCCAGTAAACTCCACTCACATCACACCCCTAACACTGCATACATCGAGCGCGATTCAGTACAAAACACCCTCAGGAGCAACACTAGAATCTCGAGGGGGGTGCGCGCGGGGGTGCGGGGTGGATTGCGGGTGAGGGGCGGAGAGTGTCCCTTCTGTATGATAGTACTATTACTTTATTCTGTGCTCTGTCATGTATCCAAAGCCATAATTTAAAAATGTAACATATCGTCTGTACTTATATTCTATGGTATCGCTCTCTTCCTGTGTCCGACATTGCCAATACAGACGCCTTTCAAACCTCGCATCGTGTTTCATTATTATCCAAGCCTCCTCTGCAACCCAGACCAACGCCACATGCTCCAATACTTGATACAAAGCCACTCATAACATAGTGGCCCACCTGCTCGTTTGCTCACTCGTAACATAAAAAAAACCGCCAAGTGCGAGTCGGACTCGCGCACTGAGAGTTCCGTACCACCACACAATCATAATTGTATTAGTTGAAATTTCAGTAAGTTAATGTGCTAGATTTTTTGAGTCTGACACGCGCTTGACCAAATTTTATTATTTGTTGTTATTTTATAGCTTATGAACTATAAACATACCAATTTTCAAGTTTGTAAGTGTTCTCGTTTTTAAAATAGAACTAAAACAAAAATCGCCTCCGCGACCATCCAACTTGACCCCTCTCTTATATGAATGTTCTTATCCTATTGGTTACCATTAGTTGTGAGTAAAGTTGTAATATTTAATTATTTCAGACTTTTCCCTTTATTTGTACTGTGAGACCTAGCTTCTTGCCAAATTTCATAATTTTAGGTCAACGGGAAGTACCCTGTAGGTTTTCCTTTTTTGCATAAATGTATGGGGATGAGGACATAAAAAGCCATATCTTTTAATTGCGTCGTTGTAAAAAATTTAAATTTTCAGATCTTGTGTGGTTCATGGACCCTAACATATGGTATTAATTTCAACCTGATTCCTTTACCCGTTTGTGAGATAAAGGGTCTTGACAGACAGACAGACAGACGGACAACAAAGTGATCCTATAAGGGTTCCGTTTTTTTCTTTTGAGGTACGGAACCCTAAAAATAACTGGCCAAGTGCGTGTCGGGCTACGCGCAGTTAGGGTGCCGTAGTTTTTTTTTAATTTTTAGGGTTCCGTACCTCAAAATAAAAAAAACGGAACCTTTATAGGATCACTTTGTTGTCCGTCTGTCTGTCTGTCTGTCAAGACCCTTTATCTCACAAACAAGAAGAGGTATCAGGTTGAAATTGATAACAAATATTAAGGTCTATAAACCACACAAGATCTGAAATTTTAATTTTTTTACAACGACGCAATCAAAAGATAGGGCCTTTTATGTCCTCATCTCCATACATTTATGCAAAAAAGCAAAACCTACAGGGTACTTCCCGTTGACCTAAAATTATGAAATTTGGCAAGAAGCTAGGTCTCACAGTACAAATAAAGGGAAAAGTCTAAAAACTAATAGTAACCAATTAAGGTGAGCTCCCGTTTCAAGAAATTTTCTATAAAAGAGGGGTCAAGTTGGATGGTCTCGGAGTTTTTTTTGGATGGTCTCGCATACAGTTATGTACTGTTTCATGAATAAAGATGATGATGATGATTTTAAAATCAGAGACCAAAAGCTTTTAGTAGATAGGCATATGGTAGATAGGTACGGAACCCTTAGGGCGCGAGTCCGACTCGCACTTGGCCGGTTTTTTCTATTGCAAAGGAGGTTTATAATTTTTTCAACTTTTCTCTATCGTTATTCGTATATCGTTTTAAACCAGGTCATTAATCAATATATCATTCTAATTTCAGAAAGAAGTTCCAAAAATTCCAAGACAAAAAGCTCAGGATCAATGAAAGCGGAGTTACAGAACTCAAGAAGGCCAAGGTTGAAGGAAACCTGCATGAAACCCTACTCGACAGACGGAGCAAGATGAAAGCAGATCGATATTGCAAATAGTACAAGATCCGATGCAAAATGATTATCATCAAAGACTATTATAGTGTTAAGTTCTTGAAGAAAAGTGTTTAGCATGCGAATCTTAATTTCTTAAGTGTATGCATGTTCAAATTCCTCCCGGCGCATAATGTCACGTTCGCAAAATGTCACGTTCGCAAAATGTCACACTAGGGTTTACCATAGCAAAATGTCACGTTCGCATAATGTCACACTTAATCGTGACATTGTGCGAACGTGACATTCTGCGAAAAAATAATGAAAATTTTTCTAAGTCCACAAAGAATTAAATTTTTTCTATCTCCCAAATCCATGTAATTTTTTTTTTTAAATTTCTAAGTCACAAATTCATACATTTTTTTTTTAATTTACCTTAATTTTTTTTTATAACAGGCGGCTATCAGCTCATGTGCGATAAAAGGCCTTAATGTTTTTAGCCAAAGTCAGTTATCCCCAGAGTTTTTACAAATGGATAACTCGGTCAGGAGACAGTGTCATCTGCTGCCCGAGTACGCGTCGTTAGCTCCGGTGCAATTGTTCCACTTTCCCAATCGTTCCACTTTCACGTTCGGTCCTCTTTCCCAAATGGTCAACTTGTTTTTCCTTATTCGTCCATTTCCCAATGCGTCCATTTTCCGAATCGGTTCAATTTTCGAGCACAGTAACTAGTAGTAGTATGTAGGTACCTACATAGTAAGTAGTTGTACTATACTTGTAACTTGCCCTTGTGATTTGCGCTTATCTTTATCACTTTATCATCATCAGCTCATCCCCATCCACATCTTTATCCTTATCTTTATCCGAAGAGAAAAATTGATAAGAATAAAATGTTTATTTTTGTTCAATATATCCAAAACAAAAAAAGCTAAAATTTTCTAAGTCCCAATGCCAAATCTATAGTAAAATAATTCAAAGATTTTCTAAGTCCCAAAAAACGTGATATTTTGAGAAAGTGACATTTTGCGAACGTGACATTATGCGTCGGGAGGTTCAAATTGTTCAAGTAAGAGACTGACTGAATGAAACAAAAAAGTAGTTTTACCGTAGTTTTGGTAAGTTTCGTCCAGCAAAACTTTTGTTGTGTGGTGAGGATGGATCCTGTAAATAATAGAACACGTTAGCTAAGTACAGCCATAGGTACGTTAAGCTTAACTTTATAACGCCCTTGTTTCAATTACCATTCAGTCTTGAGTTGCGCTGCAATTGTTAGTATTGAAGTGTGTGACAAGCCCGTTGGTGTGGTTGGTAGTGAGCCTGCCTCACACGCCGTGGGCCGCGGGTTCGATCCCCGCCCAGGGCAAACATTTGTGTGATGTACACAAGTGTTTGTTCTGTGTCTGGGTGTTATTTATCTATTTATGTATGTATATCAGTCTCTGGTACCCATAGTACAGGCTTTGCCTAGTTTGGGATCAGATGAACTTGTGTGAAATGTCCCCCAATATGTAAAAAAATATATAAAAAAAAAATTGAAATGCTCTTAACTGTTCTACTCAAGTCGCTACGATAAAATGGTGTCTACTCAACTATAATATGAGAGTGGATGCCATCTGTAATTAGTGTTTTATTTAATTAATAATTTAGCCGAATTTCAAATTGTTCAAAGTATTCGACTTGGATGAAACCATATACCTATTTAACGTTTCGAGATTGTTGAATCAAAGTTAATGTAAAAAATTTAATGTTCGACTTGGCAACACTGAATGAATCGGTACAGTTTTTGGGGACATTTATGCATTTGATTCTTGTTCTTTTCGTGTCGATAATATTATACAGCGTGTAACGGAAAGGTGTGATAATACTAAAGGGTGTGATTCTGCCCATGAAACTGAACAACTTTTCCCAAGGAACATAGGTCATAGAACAAAATCAATTTTTGACCTCTGCATTATGGGAGGTCAAATTTGGTTTTTCGTATTTCGACCCGTTTTCTTTGGAGAAAGTTGTTCAGTTTCATGGGCAGAATCCCACCTTACAGTTTTATCACACCTTTCCGTTACACGTTATACGCTGCGCAAATTAACTCTAGCGCTGACCGTTATTGCGCAGAACTCAAAAAAATGTGTCGCGGGGGTGAGCGCAGCATGTGGGGGGTTATTGGCTTATTGGTTAATAGTTCATTGGCTCTGCGCCCGTCACCCAAGCGCATAAAATAACCGTCAGCACTAGAGTTAGTATGAGCGGCGTGTAACCACAGACGGCAGACCAGTCCAGGAAGTAGCCAGATTGATACGCTTATGGCAGCTTAGCAGAAAGGGCTGCTGCTTAAAGGGCCCCATACAAAGCCCTGCCTGCAGGGCCCTGCTTGCAGTGCCACTGCCAATCGTACTTTGTGTGGGCATGCAGGGCCGACAAAATCGCCGTTACATCGGCCCTGCAAGACCACACACGGTACGATTGGCAGTACGCACTGCAAGCAGGGCCCTGCAGGCAGGGCTTTGTATGGGCCGTTAAAACCTTGGTTCAAACAGTTATTTTCCCGAAAAGTTCCGAATCGCATCGATCGATCAGTGTTGCCAGAACTCTGTGCCTGTACAAACAGCTTGTGCCTTTAATCAGCCACAAGACGCGATATTAATACCTAGCCAAAATTCACATGTATTTATGCAATTATCCTGTTGAATATACATAATGTTTGAAAAATATAACATGGTTCGACGAAATCAGTTTTATTTCAATGATTATTATAAGCCCTCTGAAGGACAAACCAGTAGTTTCAAAAAGCATCTTTAAAGTTAAAACTCCTTTAATTATTACTGAAAGACAACAGTTAAGGGTGATTTAGCTTTAAGGAGCTTTCTAAGTGCCGAGTACTCCCATAATCCCATTGATGTATTAAATAAATGTTGCAGCAACACTGCACTCACTTTCTCGCGATATGCAACTAAAAAGTATCAACTGTAAACTAAAATAATTATGTAATGCTACAAAGGTTGGTGGCGCAACCAGTCCGGCTGTTGGTCGCGCTACCACTCCCAGTGAAACTGGTGTCTAGTTACGGACACCAGTCGTGCTACCAGTCGCTCTACCAGTGTCCCAGTGAAATACTGGCCTTATAGCTTAATCCTTTCTTGAAGCTGCATCTCAGCTGAATCGCAATAAAGATTGACTGTGTGCGGGCACCCTTTGGGAAGACATTTGCGCAACAGTGGACGTAGGTTTGTCAAGAATAAAAACTCAAATTTCAATTAGGTAATTTATTTCTCCTGTAATAACATTCGGTACAAGGGCCTAAACGTTCAGATTAATTTTGTATACACCATTCTTACAGAGAGACCGTACATAATAGAGAATTTGAATATACTACCTACATGCTTATTATAAAATCATATCTACACCTACTTATAATAAAAGTTGTTGTTTGACACCACACACATCCATTATTACAAGCTATTTAGCCCCTTTTACACTAAACGGTGGTTTTTCGCATCACATTCGCAATGCAAATATTTTCTCTTTTAAAATCCGTCGGTTGATAGACTCCATAGTCCCAAAAGTGTGGTGTCAAACCGCCTCGCATCTAAGGGCGGTATTTCACTGGGACACCATGGCAGCGCAACCAGTCGCCGCTACCAACAAAATGTATACAGCTCTATAGAGAGTTAATTTGGCGGCGCAACCAGCTCGGATGCTGGTCGCGCTACCACTCCCAGTGAAATATAGCTCTTAATACTGTGGCCGCAGGGTGTGTCTTTACTGGTGTCTAGTTACGGACACCAGTGGCGCAACCAGTCGCGCCACCGTGGTGTCCCAGTGAAATACCGGCCTAAAAGACTAGATACAGTATACCTAGTCTTAGAACTTGCTTAGTAGTTGCCTCAAGAGATAGCAAGAAATGGGTTGAAATGGTGCTTATACTGCCAGTTGCACAAAACAGTTTTAAAGTTAAAGCTCCTTTAAGTATATTGCTGACACTTTCTGTTTTGTTGACGTAGAAAGTGACAGCAATAGTTTAAAAAAAGGTTTAACTATAAAGAACCTTTGTGCAACTGGCTGTCTGTTTAGAATTTTTGACTGTATTTGTGTTTTGTATAACTAAGAAAGTAAGTAAATAGTTTTGCATAAATTAACTTGTGAAGTGAACGAGAATTTCCAAAACTGAACAACTTTTCCTTTTACGTTGGGAAATGAAAAAGAATCCGACGCTATACTTGTAATTTTACCGACCAAAAACACTGTTATTTTTTTACTGTCAATGAAACTGAATAACTTTTCCCAAGGAAAATAGGTCGAAATACAAAAAAAATAATTCGACTTCCCATACAAACTGCATCAGCTGACAAAACATTTGTAAGGGAGGTCGATTTTTTTTCTTAATTCGACCAATGTTTCTAGGAAAAATTGTTTAGTTTCATGAGCAGTATACATCCACCACACCACATCTTCAAAAATCCAGGTATATAATTTGTTACTTTTAAAGTCAAATCAGTCGTGAGGCCATTCAAGATAAACTATTTATGCTGCTATAGGTACATCATACGTATTAACCCATATTCAACTTATTATCCCACCAAAATAATGTGGTTAAAGCATAAAGAAATAATTTAACAATAACTATTACAGTGCAGCCGGCTTAGCACGCTGCAGTTGTCAGTTTATCTAGGCTCATAGATTAAAGACATAGTCACGTTTTTTTGGCACCCGAGCAGTGCGACTCATTTTGATAGACAAAGTCGGCTAATGCATTAGTATATAAAGCTATCTCTGTCTAAAATTTTCTTCGCGCTTGGAGGTGATAGATTATATGACATATTTCCTCAAATAAAGTGACATTTCTCCGAGATATATTTTCTCTCGGGCAGCGTGCTAAGCCGGTGGTGTTTTAAATAAGTGTTTTAGACCAGTGCCTATAAGAAGGGCTAACCATCCCCTTTTAGAAATCGTAACCCGGAAAAGTATAAAACTAGATGGCGCTAAAAATAGTCCGGGAAGTTATTATGATTTATGGAGTTTTCCGCAAAAAAAAAAAAAAAAAACAACTTCATTGTACACATAACATATCTTTACATTGAAACTATTTTGAAATTTTGAATGATTTTTTGGCAGAATACTCGGTAGACCATAATTAATTACCAGATTATTTAAAAGCGCCATCTTGTTTCCATGACTTTTATGTCTTTCCGGGTTACGTTTTCTAGTATGGAGATTGTCAGTTTTATTATTATTCGTCTATGATATTACACGTTTAAGTTCAATGTACATACTTGCTTGCAAATGCAATGTTATAAATTCCAGTTAAATATTACACTGAAAAGTGCAATTTTAGACTACAAAGTTTCATATTCATGTTAGGTATAGGTGGGAAATAATCTAAAACTATTTGAACAATGACCTTGGCTGCGCAGAGTCGATTTTACATACAAATTGACGTGCGCAAAGCTTCCCCCACCACGCGATTATTGTTTAAGTTGTCTGCCCCGCAGTATACCTTAGCAAATGCAATATTATACTTTCAAGTCCAACATTACAATTTAAATGCCATATTACAGTATCAAGTGCAATATCACACTTTCAAGTTGTATATTAGGTAGGTACCTACACAAAAAAGTGCAATGTTGTACGCACGGCAGCAAGTACGCAGAAACAAAACCAGTATAAGCTGAAACGCTACGCTACAAATGCCCAAAACCAGAGACCCGCTCAAGGTCAGTGTTTCCACCAACGTGGGGCCGTGTGTACCTAGATACAAGTATTGACTTCACAGGTCAGGGGTTTATATTTATCACATATAATTGAAGAGATAGACACTAGAAAAAGACACTGTAGTTTGGTAGTCTATTGTATAAAAAAAAATTGTCTATTGAAAAACAGACTGTTGCTCTACCGCCTCCGAACTCAATTTCTAGTTGGGTTTTATGCTAATCAAAAGTTGTCAAACGCAAATTGTTTAGAGAAATGGTATCCAGCTTCAAACTATGCCATTGACACAGTTGGGGGTAGGGCACCTGGATCGGTGGGCAAAATTAAATAAACTATTTTAAACTAATACAAACTGGTCTGATATAACATCCTATACTATTAAACGAGCAATATATGTATATATGTTTGTAATCGGTTTCTCGAAAACGGTTCTAACGATTTTGTATACAGGGGTTTTTAGGGGCAAAAATCGATCTAGCTAGGTCTCATGTCAGGGAAAATTCGTTTTCACCGTCTTTTTATAACGCGCTAGCGTTTTAGTGCGTTCAAGAAACTTACAGCGCCATCTGTTGTTGAGTAGATATCTTGCTCACCCGATGTTATTTTAATCATACTGAGCATAGCTCGGTCGCCCAGGTAGGTACTGGTAATTTAAGAAAACAATTAAAAGAAACAGTTATTGTATTAAGAGGAGCAGATGAACAAACGAGGTTATTTTTATAATAGCCGCAATTTTTTTTGTATTTCACTCTAGCCATTAGGTAATATAAACTGAACACCTTTTCCGAAGGATTGAGTTAAAAAAATATAGTCAAAATTAAGGCCAAGTTTGTATCGGAGAGCTTAAAACAAATCTCTTTGTCGTTTTTATCCACATGGTGCCACTTTGTTTGTGAAGGAAACGATATACTTAATTGATTGATATGATAAACTAAAATAAATAATATATTGATTAATATTGAAATAATATTGATTTGAGGTAACTATGTCTTTCAAAAAAGGTTCAGCTTTACGGTACCTACTAAAAATTATGCAGTGATAAATATATAGGGTGACTTTTAATTAGTTCTTGATAGAAAAAGGTATTCATGTACTCATGATACTGAACAATTTTCCCCAAGGAACATAGGTAGGTCGAAATATGAAAACATAATTTTCGACTCAACATAGTAAGCCTATCAGCTGATCGGCAATTTAGGGGTGGCTATATTTTATTTTCTCGTATTTCGACCTGTGTTCTTTGGGGAAAGTTGTTCAGTATCATGAGTACATGCATACCTTTTGCTATCAAGAACTAATTAAAAGTAACCTTATACACCGTGTTCCTGGGGATATGCATTAATTTTAAAAGCACGTTCAGTTAACGAATCTGTACAACTTTCCCTAAGAAACAGGTTGAAATACAAAAAAAAAAATTTGACCTCCCATATTTTTTTTTTCGTATTATGCATCAACTTTAAAAGCACGTTCCCTAAGAAACATAGGTTGAAATACGAAATAAAAATTGCCCTCCCATACAAAAAGTTTTTTTCGTATTTCAACCTATGTTTCTTAGGGAAAGTTGTACAGTTTCGTTAACTAAACGAGCTCCTAAAATTAATGCATATCCTCAGGTATAAACGCAAATAAACAATCACGTAAAAAAATCTGAAGGATGTAAATTATCCAATAACTCGACAATTTTTTAAAAATTACATCAGCCTGTACTGATTTAAAAATCAAAAAATCAAATCAAAATAATTTATTTGCACTGATTTCCGGTCGGTATAATTAGATGTTACAATGAGATTTATTTTAAGTACTGCGAAAATCTGCCTTCAACAGCATGCAAATTTTAATTTGTTTTCATTTCTTCGGAAACACGGTCAGAAGAGATACAGGTAGTCTGGAAAGGGTTATCAACACTGTCCGAATGGAGGAGGAAACGGAACAAAGGACGTACGAGTATAAACCGTTCCACGAGTCAATGCCAAAGCTTACCAACACATTTTGCAGCTATATCAAGGCTATTGTGCTCCGTGATCAATAGTAATCAGCTAAAGCTGTCAGAAAAAACAAGTTTGTAAAACAATGTTATTTTTTCCGTCAAATATACTCTGGGTCGTGGTGCTTTGTTGGTACAGCGCGTTCAGACAAGTCTGTCTATGACGGTTATTTTCTGCGTATGGGTGACAGGCGGAGAGCCAATGAACGATTCGCTCGCCCCCTGAGGGGAGCCGCGCTGACCCCCGCTACATTTTGACTTCTGCGCATTAACGGTCACAGACAGTTATTTTGCACGCAGTATAAGCATTGGCAATACTCGTGAAACGAATTATATGCCAATGCGATAGGCCGACGCCGAGGAAATTACTGGAGCAACATAACAAGTCAATCACTGTGCACAAGATCGGGCAAAGAATAGTACGAACCCATCTCTACCTGTGGGTGTCGTAAGAGGCGACTAAGGGTTAATGAACCAGAGTATGGGCAGCGACCTTCTGTGTGTCGTGTATCTTATATTCTGCGGTCACCAATAACCGCGTTTTCATGGGATGTCATGATGACAAGAGGGGCGGTCTGAAGATGAATGGTGGCACATTTAACAACCTACAATTGTCACGTCCCTCAGTCATGAGGTCATCATCATCATGGGGTGCCATCTTCGAAATGAAGTAAGAAGAAGATACTGCATTTAGTATTGCAATTTTCACTTATTTTTCTTGGTAATTTGTGATTTGTTTGTTTACTTAAGATGTTACCCAACGTCCACTATCGTCTCCATCAGTCAAAAAAATATTACTCGCTAAATACAAAACTTATCGAAAATCTGGAAAGACAGATTGAAGTAACGGTACCTAATTCAGTCAACGAATTCTCAAAAAAAGGTATAGAGGGAAATGCTTGGAACACAATTTTTGACTTCGTAACTTTGTTTAGACTAGTCAGGAGGTAAACATATCAAAAGTCACCGCCCGTACCCCTAACGCCGGGCGGGAGGGGGGAACGAAACTTTTTCGAAAACTTTTTTCAAAATTTACTAAAAGTTTTATTCAGTTAAGTTTTTTGATATCTTGTATAGTTTTCGAGAAATCCGAAAAGTATATTTTTGTGTCGTTAAAATGAGCAGCAAGTGTTTTGTTCGTGATGAGGAAGTGATAGCATCGAGTCCTGATGTTTCTAAAGTGGGTGAAAAAGGGATAATTTCCCTTAAAAAAGCCAGTAAAGAGGGGTGACGGCAAATTAAGTCAACTAGCCAATGTGACTTCACTGCGAATATCTCGAAAACTATACAAGATATCGAAAAACTTAACTGAATAAAATTTGTAGTAAATTTAATCAGCTTTCATTTTGCAAAATCTTATGTTGCTAGGACGTATGGTTTCCGAGATTTATGCGAAAAACTGAAAAATGGGACCTTCAAACCCCCCCCCCCCCCTCCCGCCCAGCGTTAGGGATACGGGCGGTGACATTTGATATGTTAACCTCCTAACTAGTCTAAATTGTGTTCCAAGCATTTCCCTCTACACTTTTTTGTTGATGGGGCTTACCATAGTTTATTTAGAATCTGTCAATTCTGAAAAATATAGTTCACCGTAGTTACAGCTACAAAAAGTGCCAAAAACTGCCAGTTTTAGCAGTTTTTGTAACTATAACTACAGTGAACTTTATTTTATAAAGTATATAGGTTCTACCTTTACTTCAGTTGTCCATGTATATTTGTTTTTTTGTTATTATGTGAGCAATAAAGTTTGTATCTACTTCAATCTGTCTTTCCGGATTTTCGATAAGTTTTGTATTTAGCGAGTAATATTTTTTTAACTGGTGGGGGCGTTAGTGAACGGCAGGTAGCTCCTTAACAACCTGTAATATTGTTATAGAATTTTTGATACACCTAAAATAAATTCTAAAATTATGGACACCCTACAACTATTTTACAAACGAAACATAAAATATTTTTAATTTATTGACATATAAGCTCCTCAAAAATGGTCGCCAAATTGGAGTTAAATAATAATAAGTAATTAGCAAAACAAAATTTACACCTCATCTTAGATGATTGAAATTCATGACATAAGAATTCTAAAAGAATTCCCGAACTAAAATCATATGCATAGTGAAATCATTACTTCTTTTTTGTTATGGTAAGTTTATTTACAGTTGAAATAATGAAGCTAGATTTGAAAGGCAGCAAGATAGAGCTATACGCGAGAGCAGGACAGAGCGATACGTGTCCAATGATCTTACATTTACCATGATTGAGGACTCCTAACAATTTGTACAGAGGCAAAACGAGCAGAGCAAGACATCATAGTCGATGTACTTCGTCCCTTTCTAATTGTTGCCATACTAATGAAGTTTGCACAATTTCCGTGCAAAAAGTTAAGTTTTATATCCACAAATTTTTATTTATTTTTATTAAATAATTTTCAACGTGAAAAGTATAAACTTCTCTCAGTTTTCATTAAATATTTATAAATGCAGAAAATCATTTTCTTTTGATTTATCTGGATTTTTGGTAAAATGATTTTTAACAAAGATTTTGCATGGCATTTTGTTGATGTTGTCATAGCAACATAAACAAAATGTCATGCAAAATCTATTAGAAAGGGACAGCTTCATCTCTTCTTACGTCCTACTCTGCTCGCATAATTTTTGGAAGAGCACAATCTGGTTACAAGCGCCGCGCGCGAAGTATTAAATCTATGTACGTGTCTCTGTCGCTCCAATATCTTACGCATCGCTCCATTCTGCACTCACAAACTAATTAACCTCTGAAGCAACATGTCAAAATTTGAAAGAACAAAAAGAAAATGTAGTTGTTTACGTAATAAAGTATATTTTTGAATAAACTAAAACAATTTTCACAAATATTCCATTTTCCGGGAACTATGGTAAATTGCTATAGAGATCAACTATCAAAATTTTCAATATCACATGTGATATTAAGAGTCCACAGGTTAAGCTACATTATTTGAACTGTATATTTTCTTATCTGAGGAAAAGCTATCATGTATTTGAAATATTCATTTTGTAAACACTTAGCAAACAGAAATGTGAATTATTGTGAATGATAAACGAAAAAAAAAAAATTTTACTTTTAATTCTTACAAAAATCATTACAGACGTAAGTTAATGAGCAGAATTTTCCAAAGTTAATCTCTGAGTATGAATTTACTTTTAATTGATGATAACAATTTTTTTAAAATAATATTTTAATTAAAAATAGATACCTATTAAATTTTTTACAAAAATATAAGTACCTAAAACATGAATCACATAAACATACATTTTAGATTGAAAGAGAACTTGTTTACAATTTTACAAGATTTTCTTGAATTTTATTTTGATATTTTTTGGGATAACGACTTTTATGTTTGAATGTTTGTAGCATTTTTATTATACTCAGACCAAATTAACAACATTTCTTAGGAACCATAAATTGAAAAATGCGATTTCGCCGCCGTAAATTTTCTGTTCTAATTTTTGACCTAACAAGAAATTGTTTAGATGGAGATCTGAGTAACATACTAAAATACTCGCTTTATATATTAAAAAAAAATCTAGCAAATCGCCAATTTTTCTTTTTTAAATGACTAAACAAACTTAAGTTTAAAGAAGAAACAAACTTATATATACAGATTTGTAAATTAAAGCCTACCTTAAAAAAACATGTGCTACCTACCTAAAAGAATAAAATGCCGAGGAAAAAAAAAAACAAACCAAAGAATTATAAAAAAAAGGACTTTTGAGACGAACAGACGGACGTAATCTTACAATATGATGTTAAATGCAAATTTAATTTCAACCAACATGTTTTGTTATCTCATTAGCATTTTGAACAAAAATAAAGTAACAAAGTAAAAGATTTTGAAAAAAAATAAAGAGTTAGCTACTTTATATAAGGTGTAAAAGAAGGGGTATATCAACCCTGAAGGATGTGATTCTGCCCATGAAACTGAACAACTTTCCCTAAGGAACATATGTCGAAATACGAAAAAAAAAATTTGACCTCCCATAGAAACTGAATCAGCTGATCGCGCATTTTGTATGCGAGGTCAAAATTTTTTTTTCGTATTTCGGCCTATGTTCCTTATGGAAAGTTGTTCAGTTTCATGGGCAGAATCACATCCTTCAGGGTTGATATACCCTTGTACATCTCGTACCGACGTCTTTTTATTTGGCCCAATAAAGATTTTAAATTAATACACTTGAAACAAAATTATACAGCCACTTCATATAGAAAAACTTAACTATGTTTTTATTTTATAGTAATAAGATGTGGTTGAGATATAATACAATTTGTTTTAATCAACGCGCTATGTTAATAAATTAATTTAATTGAAACTTTTACATATCAAGGTTGTAAAACAAGTAACAAACCCTTATAAGGGTGATTCTGCATTTTTAAAATTGTATTAAAAAAAATATATCGAAAGTCTGTTTTTTAAGAAGTGAATAACGTTGAGTTGTCAATGACATCTAAAAGTACTAATAGACGATCGGATCGGACTGCTCCGAATTTAGCTCCGGACCACAATTTTGTCCAATAGCGTTGCGGATAGACCCAAACGACAACTTTGCTATTGGGCAAAATCGTGGTACGGAGCTAAATTCAGAGCAGTCCGAGCCGATCGTCTATTAGTACTTTTAGTTAAAGCTCAACAGAGAATTTCAGCAATAGATTTAAAGGAGATCTAAATTTAAAGAGGCTTCGTGCAAATGGCAGTATATCCAATAACTACAATCGTAATAAAACACCTTGATTAGAACGACTGTAGTGTGATGCGTAAGATATTGGAGCGAGAGAGACAAGTATCGCGACGTCCTGGTCTCACTCATAACTCAGACGTGCTGTCGACTTATTTCGACTATAGCAAGTGTCTATCTATTCCTACGAATAAATAATAACTCAGGAACTCTAACTTAGAACAAATTCCACACAAAAAGTGGCCCTATGTGAAACCAAAAGGACGTATATTCAAAATACGAATCAATTGGTTCAAATTCAGAACGAGGGCAGGGATTGGTTCGCGCGCGTGCTGCAATGTCAGCTAGTAGTAATTGACTAATGATAATGACGCGGTGGAACGACTTCTTCCGATACACTACTTTCGTTGGGTCATTTTTTGAGCGCAGTTACATTTCCTGACTTATTATTTATTCATAGATCCATTCGAATAAATTAGAGTACTGTGATTTAAAGACAATTTATCATGATCGTCCTAAAAAAAAACGTATTTTTACCAAATTCAGAATCACCCTTAACATTAGATCTGTAGAAATAATTATGGCTAATTACCAAATAAAAAAAAGAGTGAATCAGAAAAAAAATATCGTTATTTATAGGCAAAACTAACATTATTTAAAATTACATACATTCTTGTATAAATTGAAGAAGACAAGATTTGTGAAGTGTAGCTTGGTAACGAAAAAGCATATTTAGGTTATTTGAAAACCGTTTAGTTTTTTTGTTATGGTCATATAACACAAAATTATACAAGTTCCTTAAGGATGTGAACCAAACCAAGTTCCTTAAGGATGTGAACCAAACCAATAATAGTAATTTAGTAATTTTTTGACAAATATTTCATTAATTAATTGTAATAGTTAAGTTCTTAATTTCATAGTTTTAATTTAATGTAATAGTGTGCATGCCTGCAAAGGTAGCTCTCAATGGGACAATGTTTTTGTAATAATATCTGCACTATGTACCTGATTGCTTTACACAATAAACATTCATTCAAATCCCTTAAGGATGTGAACCAAACAATTTGAAAATAGGTATAGGTCAAAATGAGCAAAAATGTGGTAAAAATCATTCTCTTACCTCGCATACAAAATACGCTACCAGCTGATGCAGTTTCTATGAACACTATTTTTCGAATTTTATGTTCAGTTTCACATCCTGTAGGGCAGTTATACCCTATTTGATACACCTTGTACAACCTTTATTGTAATACTTTCTTTTTTAAGAAGTTCAATTAGCAAAGTAATCAAATAAATTTTCACTTTATCCGTACTAGACTAAGGCAGCACCGTCAGTTACCCTACCTGATTGAGTACTAGTAGAACACAGCCTCTATAAAAAGAAAAACAATACTCGCACGCTTTTACTTTTACACCCTGTATAAAAAAGTATCTCGACCTAGCCAAAACCTGGCCCGTTAAAAAAAGTACCAAAAACAACAGGGTTGCATTGCATAATCCTGATACTTTTTGTTATTAGCGATTTCATATTTATAGATGAAATAATTTACCTCGATTATTATGACAGCAGGAGAGGACTATGCGTGAGAGCAGGACGTAGCGATATATCTCTGTCGCTCTTTACCTGACACATCGCTCTTTCCTGCCTGCTGTGACACTGTAATCCAGCTTCTATTTAGACTGTAGTTTCGTCTCTGAAGCTTGTAAGCGATCAAATCAGGCGCTTCCTAACCAACTACGAACCTTTGAGTATATTCCTCAGACAACAACACAACTGATACAAAGATACAAATTAAAAACAACATTATCCCATTGGAACTGCATCAGCTGATAGCGCATTTTATATGTGAATTTTTTTATCGTCAGTCGGCATGTTCCTAAGGGAAAGTTGTTCAGTTTGAAGGACAGATTTTGAATAGAGTTGTTGTTCCCTTTTTGTGGCACGTTATATAGGTAACTTTATGTTATCTGGTACTCTATCATGTAAAGTTTCAGACGGTACCCGCTCGGTCTATACGCGATGTTTTCAGTACCAAGCTACACATAAATGGGGTTGCTCGTTAGCGCGATGTTTGCATGAGTATGTGTGTGTTGTTTCAGCTATGTGTGTGTGTGTGAGTGTGTGTGTGCGTGCCCTCGCGCTCCGCTCGAGCCCATTCGACGAACTCGTCGAGCATTACTGGCCCTGTGGACAATGTTATTAAATTCAGTACATAATGAGGGTTATAAAACCCGAGTGTCGGTTTATGGGTCGCAGGCGAGCGTAGCGAGACAAATTCCATAATAGATGACACGAGTGTTTTATACCTAATTATGTGGAGTTGCATACACAAGTTTATCTACTCTTACAACGTGAATCCTAAAATAATGTGTTCAACAACAAACCTTTTCGTAATATTTTTCTCTTTTCCCAGAGATACTACTAAGCGATGTTCCTAGTTGATTTAAAAACACCTGATGGCCAATCATGAACACTTTTATCATTTATTTAATTACAAAACCATTTTAACATGTCTCCTGCGGGAAATTCAATACTTCAAAATACACTCCTACGGATAAAAAAACCGGCCAAGTGCGAGTCGGACTCGCGCCCTAAGGGTTCCGTACCTATCTACCATATGATATACTAAAAGCTTTTGCTCTTTGATTTTAAAAACTCCGCGACCATCCAACTTGACCCCTCTTTTACAGAAAAGTTCTTGAAACGGGAGCTCACCTTATTAGTTGTGAGAAAAATTTAAATATTTAATGATTTTAGACTTTTCCCTTTATTTGTACTGCGAGACCTAGCTTCTTGCCAAATTTCATAAAGGTCAACGGGAAGTACCCTGTAGGTTTTGCTTTTTTGCATAAATGTATGGAGATGAGGACATAAAAAAACATATCGTTTGATAGCGTCATTGTAAAAAATTGAAATTTTCATATCTTGTGTGGTTCATGGACCTTAATATTCGTTATCAATTTCAACCTGATACCTCTTCTCGTTCTTGAGAAAAGGGGTCTTGACAGACAGACGGACAACAAAGTGATCCTATAAGGGTTCCGTTTTTTCTTTTGAGGTACGGAACCCTAAAAATGTCACTAAGATTGTTTCATGGCATAGATTGACATTACGTAGCCACCTACGGTTACCACTAACCTACAATTTCTCAATGCATTATTGAGGATTTACGATATGAGAGTAGATAAAATAAATAATAGAGATAAATAATATTTCTAAATTAGATAATAACATACGTATTAATAAAATTTAAAATTACAATTAAATTATAAGCATAGGTAAAAAAATATAATAATGGGGATGGATAAATTTCTAATTTTTATCCAGATTTTAACCACTCTTTAAAGAATATTATGCTATGCTTAGCATGTCATCTAAAACTAAGTACTGTTTAGCACAAAACTAAAATTTCTCATGTATCCACTACATAAAAATAAGAGTGAATGAATGAAATCCTATATAGGTGATATACGCCCTTCCCTGTATGACATTACTAGTAACACGTCAGATATACGCCCTTCCCTGTATGGCATTACTAGTAACACGTCAGATATACGCCCTTCCCTGTATGACATTACTAGTAACACGTCAGATATACGCCCTTCCCTGTATGACATTACTAGTAACACGTCAGATATACGCCCTTTCCTGTATTACATTACTAGTAACACGTCAGATATACGCCCTTTCCTGTATGACACTATTAGTAACAAGTCAGATATACGCCCTTCCCTGTATGAGACTACTCGTAACTCGTCAGATATACGCCCTTTCCTGTATGACATTACTAGCAACACGTCAGATATACGCCCTTTCCTGTATGACACTACAAGCAACACGTCAGATATACACCCTTCATGTATGACACTACAAGTAACACGTCAGATTTACGTCTTTCCTTGTATGACACTACTAGTAACACTCAGGCGCTGCTCGTCGTCTTAGTTGGCGAGAGACAGGTCCACAGTTCAGCTGAACTCTGGCAGGTAGATACGACATTCCTTGTTATTAGGTATGTATTTGTATAATACGTCTCTTCTGTCAGTTAGATACGTCTCTTTCACCTCATGGAACCTGTAAACAATGGCCTATAAATACTCACAGGCGCCGTCCGCGTCGTAGTTGGCGAGCGACAGGTCCACGGTCCGACTGAACTCGAGGATGTTGCACCACTGGTCGCGGTTGACGACCCGGTAGCGGCGCTCCGCCCTGCCGCCGCCCCCCGCCCCCCCTCCGCCCCCCAGGAACTCGCACAGCGCGCCCCGCAGCGACCAGCGCGGCAGCAGCACGCCCAGCAGCGCGCGGGCCGTCGCCGTGTCTAGGGAGCGCTGGTCTTTGTCCTGCAACGATTGGGAGTTCATTATTGACTCCACCAAGGACAATATATAGTTGTTTACGCCAAGGAAATTGGAGCTCCTCGCTTCACTCGGAATAAAAACCTTGCTGAATTATTTTACTATGGGATGGCATCTGCCAGCATATCCCAAATTGCAGTATCACATCATCATCCAACATTATGAATATTTAAAATAACTCTACCAATTTAATAGAACGACGCCTTCAAATTCAAATTATTTATCGCAACAAACATGGTAGTAAGGATGTTAACAATTTTTTTTATTTCCTAACATGTTTACTCTCGATTCTGAACAAACTATTTTCTCAGTTTCGCTTATTCCGTTAACACGTTATATACAAGTAGAAGATAATGTTATCCTGGATTTTATGAAATACAGTAAAATTATTTGATCGTTTAAAGCTGGTACAAATCAGACAACACAAATTTTAGAACTATTTTAGTTTTACCAACTTCTAGCAATACAATACAATATTCTTTATTGCATACGAAATTATAGAAGATTATTTTAAATCGGATGCAGGGTCAATTTTATCTTCACAACTTGAAGCACTTCGGTTGAGCTAATTCAAAGCATATTTTGTCAAATATCCTTCAAATGGAGGGACACAAGATTTGTCCAAGGCTTTCGATTGTGTGCATTACAATATACTAGTCAGGAAGTTACATCATTAAGCATTAGACACCAGGCTCTTCGCCTTCTAGAGTCTTATCTAAACGATAGAATCCAGAAGGTTGATGTTAATGGGAAAAGGTCAACAGGATCAAAAATCTTTATGGGCGTTCCACAAGGCTCAGTACTAGGACCATTCCTATTTCTTGTCTATATTAACGATTTGTCACACCTTTATTCTCCTTGTGTTGTGTGCAATCAATAATTTATTCATTCATGTCATGGAAGTGATGATTACTTACCCTAGCGAAGTCATAAGAGTATCTATAGATAGCCTTAAACACATAAGCGTCATTGAGTAAACTTCGCAGGTATTCCAATTTGTTCTGCAACTTATGAACACTGTCACATTGCAGCTCTGTTAGACCTGGAAATTACAAAATACATTCAATAAACTATTACCAGGTAAGTTCGCATTGCAGATCGCTTGCTTAAACGCTTAGCGCTTAGAGCCTAGTGTTTCGCATGGCTGTTAAATTGTTTGTGTTATGGATGACGATTCATATTTTTACTTTTTTATTTCATTATAATTTTTTTTTGGAGAATAAACAGACATAGCCCAGTTATTACATGTTCGTTTAGACATATTTTTATAGTTCAAGACTATGTCAAAAATTCGTAGTCGAATTTCAGCTACAGGTAATAAGAAAATTATCAAAAAAGTTTCGAAAGTGGCCGAAGCGTCTTAAACTAATTCATGCAAACTTTATACTATGTAGAAAAATACAAAATAAATTAATGAAAAGCAAGTTACGCGATTCATAAAGCCCTATCCACGATTTTACTTTGGATAATGATGAATGACAAGAATTTTTTTTTAAACTGAATACTTCAGTTTAAATAGGTCTAATATGACGGGCACATTATTCTGAAGAAATTTTTAACATGGGTTGCGCAGAACCTCGGAAACAGTATTTTTTAATACAGTGGCTGCACTGAAGGTAAGTCGTTTGGAGCTTACACTTAATTGAAATCAATACCTGGGCGACCGAGCTTTGCTCTGTATAATACTAAACAAAGCCTACCAATAGATGGCGCGGTAGGGTTTTTGTGTTGCGCTATTTATTTTCAAGAAATACCAAAAACGGAGAAAACTAATTTTCCCAGACATGTGACCTAGCTAGATCGATTTTTCGGCTCCACTCAAAAGCATTTCTTGAAAATAGTGGGATTCAGAAACCTTAAAGCACCATCCATTATCATCGCAACATAAGGAACGCCCAGGATCCTTAAAACTGTCTGCACTGCAATCTTTATTAACCAATAATTGAACCAATATCAAGGCAACTCACTAAGGCTCTAGGCGCTAAGCGAGCCACTAAGACTGCGATTTCATACATAACATCCTAGGAAACGTCCACTGCTGGGCAGGTAGCTTCCTCCAGGGTGTCTACTTTCAATTTTCTATACATCGAAACGATACTATTCGAAACGTGCACATTCAAAACATCGTCTCTTGACTACATACATACATAACATCACGCCTCTTTCCCGTTGGAGTAGGCAGAGACCACAGACCTGCTACGATCTTGACATACTTCCCTTGCTTCCTGTACTTTCATCAATCCTTTCATACATGCTCGTCGGTTTAGAGTACTTTTAACCTGGCCTTTATTCAGAACGTCCTGAATTTGGTCCTGGTACGTTCGCCTAGGCCTCTCCCTTCCAACGTTAGAGTAAGATATTGGTTGGATGCTAATTACTGCCAATTTGACAATTCATGCAACCAATATTCTATTGTGTTATCAGTGAACGAAGTTATGAATTCGACTGTATCGAAGTATTATCGTATCGATGTATCGAAAATTGAGAGTAGACACCTAGAATTCTAGCAAAAACGCATGGTACTTTGCAGCGGAATTACTATAGTCACCACGCTTGTAAGCGTTGCGGCTGGCCACCGCTATTGTTGGTAACCGCAGTATGTAAGATGGTATGATAAACAGAAAGATGCTGCCGTGAAAGTAGGACTTGCCATCGTTAGCGCGCGCTTTTGCTAGGTCTGTGGGACTTGCACATTTACATTTAATGAAATAATCTAATTCTAGCGCCGACGGTTGATGCACAGAACTCAAAAAATTAGTCGGGTGGGGGGAGTGCGAAGCGTTCATTGGCTCTCCGCGTGTTACTCATGCGCAGAAAATAACCTTCAGCGACAGTTACGTAAATCGAAAGAAATTGCTGAGCGGTCGCCATTTTAGTAACTTTAGGCCACGTCCTGATTAGGCTCACAGTGAGCCCCTCACTGTGAGCCGACTGACTGTGAGCGGCGTATCGGTCGCTCACTCAATTCGTTCGGTCGGTGTAGTGAGCTGCCGGAGCCGCCGACCGGGAGCACAGTTCGCGGCGACTCAGCTGCTCACTGAATGAATCCGCTAGCGTAACGCCGCAGACTGCGTAGAGTGAGAGCTGAACGGACACTACATTTAAAATATATAGGGTGACTTTTAATTAGTTCCTGATAGAAAAAGGTATAAATGTACTCATGATACTGAACAACTTTCCCCAAGGAACATAGGTCGAAATACGAAAATCAAGTTTTGATCTCCCATAGAAACTGCATCAGCTGATAGTACATTTTGTATGGGAGGTCAAATTTGGTTTTTCGTATTTCGACCTATGTTCCTTGGGAAAAGTTGTTCAGTATCATGAGAACATGCATATCTTTTGCTATCAAGAACTAATTAAAAGTCACCCTATATAGGGAGGCGTACTGGAGGCAGACAGTGAGCGGCTCACTGACGCCAGCTCGGGACACGGCCTAACGGAAATGTGCAGCTGAGTCGCCGCGAACTGTGCTCCCAGTTCGCGGCGACTCAGCTGCTCCCTGAATGAATCCGCAAGCGTAACGCCGCAAACTGCGTACAGTAAGCGCTGGGTTTAAAATATATAGGGACGCGTAATGGAGGCAGACAGTGAGCGGCTCACTGTGAGCCTAGTGCAGACGTGGCCATGGTACGTAGTTTTAAGTTTCCAAATAAACTATATTTCTTCCTTTCTTTCATGCATGGGTGATAAAATAAAGAATCAAACCTTTGAGCCACTCGTCCTGTGTGAAAAACCCCATTTGCTTGGCTCCCATCTTGTAAGCAATCACTAACATCACTACATTCTCCGGGTCCACCCCAAGATCAGCACAGAATTTCTCCATGCCTTCAGGACCTGATAAAAAATACGCAACTTATTAGATTGTATACACCCGTAAGGGACGGTGTACCGAAAACTGAAAGAGCGTGTTTGCATTTTTGGGAAATGAAATAGTAGTTTAAGATACAAATTCCGTAAGTAGGGTTATTACAAACGAGTTGACGTTTTGTACCATCGGCACGAGTTTGTCATAACCCTTACGGACGTGTATCTTACGACGTTTTTCAATACATTTGTGAGAAAACAGGTATAAGTAATACACTTGGTAAAGGAACCAACCATGGGTACTGTCAGCCTCTTGTCGATTTATGTTCTCCTGGTACTCTCCATTTTATTTTAAATATAGGTGGGCCAGTAGGGTCACCCAAGTAAAAAGTCACCACTGTAGTATTTTTACAAAATAATTTTATGATCAGAGTGTAAAAACTCCTTGCTATTATACTTTTTTTACTTACCGCACTAGTTCGGTAAGTAACTACTTACGAGCAATGTTTACGTCCTTGTAAGTACGTTTTTCGAGCAAATATATTGAAAAATGTATTATTAACGTATTTCGACATATGTTCCTTGGGAAAAGTTATTCAGTTACTGATACTGATCACGCGCCCCTGAGCTACGGCACGCAATCAAATTAATACCCTGTATGAAACTCACCTAAAACATCTGGCTCTGTAGATGTAGTGTATTCTTTAAACCAAGCTAAACATTTCTTAGCGCTAAAGCTTGTGTCTTCTGATTTGGAATGTCGGCGTGAACTGTGGACCAGAAAGTAAATTTGGGTTATAGTCTTGACAACTTTGTGTGCGACCTTCCGGCGGGGTGATGGACGACAGCGGGGGAGGAAGGTGTCGCGGGGGAGGAGTCACGTCACGTGTTACTTATGTCACCATTCATACATTATGATTTATCATCATCATAACATCCCAGAAAACGTCCACTACAGGATAGGGAGCTCCCACCAAAATTCCAGCTGTTGCTGGAACAATATGGAGGGGAAGTACCTCAGTCACCACGCTTGTCAACGTCACGGCTGGCACCTGACCTCGGTTGTTGGTGGCCGCAGTTTGTAAGATGGTACGATACACGGAAGGACGATGGACATTATGATTCCGTAGAACTAAATTTAAGTAAAGCAAATGCTTTCAGTTTTCAGCACAAACGCAAAGTAATGAAGTCGCAAAAATTTTATACCATTACGCAGTACGCAGAACCTAGTTTGTTTAAGCATCTCCAACACTGACAGAGGAGACGAATTCTGCCTTCGCAGTTGAAAAATCAATTACAGGAAGTATGAAAAAAGATCATTTTTCAAGGTTAATTTATTTCGAATTTGTTAACTGCTGTGAAGTTAAGTATAAAAAAGAAAATTCACAAGGGCATTTGGAGAAGTCTTGTGTTGCCTCTTCGAAGTAGTGACCCCACTTGCACTTCTGATGAGGGGCAACATACGTGGGACACTCAGAAATATTTGCGACACTAAAAAAAAATGTTCTACAGGTACATATATTTTTATTAAATCTTTTCAAAGTACTCTCCACCAGCCTCTATACAAAGATTCATGCGTCTGAACCAGTTTTCAAAACACTTTTTCCAGTCCGCCGTAGACACCTCGTTTACAGCCTGCTCGAACGCAGCCAGCGCATCTTCCGGCGACGAAAATTGTATCCCCTTGAGCTGATTTTTTATTTTTGGAAATAAAAAGAAGTCACACGGTGCTAGATCAGGGCTGTAAGGAGGGTGACCCAGGAGTTTGACTGGTGTGCTGTCCAGGAAGTCCCTCGTTTTGAGCGCGGTGTGTGCAGGCGCATTGTCGTGGTGGAGCAGTAGTCCGCGGAGCCCTGTGTTTGGTCGCTTGTTGCTCACAACAGAAAAAACTTCTGGTAAACATTTGGTAGTATACCATTCGGCGTTGATGCTTCTTTGATCTCGTAAGGGAATTGAGGCCAAGTGGCCAGTCAAATTAAAAAAGCTGGCGATCAAAATCTTCCCCCCGCTTCGAGATCGCTTCACTTTGGTAGGCGTTGGTTCATTTTGAAACACCCAAACTGTCGACTGGCGCTTGGTTTCTGGATCGTATTGATAAATCCAGGACTCATCACCTGTTACGATGTCGTAAACACGCCGAGACGAGCCTGCTTCAAATTTGTTCAGCATATCACGGCACCATTCCACCCGGGCCTGCTTCTGAGCGTCGGTGAGGTAGTGCGGCACCCAGCGCGATACTATCCTCCTCACGCGAAGATGCCCGTGTAGAATCTCGTGAACGCTTCCCGATCCAATCTTTAATATGTGCTGAATCTCCTGATATGTAATTCGCCTATTATCTTGGATTAAATTTTTCACTGCTAGCACGTTTTCTTCCGTAATAGCCGTCAAAGGGCGACCGCTTCTTTCTTCATCCCCCAAGGTTGGTCGACCGCGCCTAAATTCGTTATACCAACGATACACGGTTGCCTTGGAGGGGCCTTCATCCATAAATGCCATTTGAAGTCTATCGAACGATTCATCCGGTTTCAGGCGACACTTGAAATCGTAAAAAATCATAGCTCTAAAATGTTCCCGGCGCAGATCCATTTTTCAGTAAGACACGATACTTTGAATTGGCTCGCAAAAAATGTGGAGGGAAATTTTGAAAATGGAACACACATATTTTTACTTACAAGTAATCATATTTTCGAAAAAGATTCTGACCGGCCAGTCTCCCATATATAAAAACTATTTTTCGCAATACTTTCTGAGTGGCCTGGTATGTTTCTGCAGTTCTCTTACTGCACTTGCAAAAAAAATTTAAATCTACAACACAGGTAATTTGGCCTTTGTCAGGAGGGCGCTGTCGTATTTTTTTTTCCTATTTTGACCTATGTTCCTTGAGAAAAGTTGTTCAGTTTCATAGACCGACTGAACCACCTCTTGAAATATCTGGCATGATAAAAAATAAGGGTGTGTACAACATGGAATTCTAAATACGCAATACCTCTCGGGTGGCAGTTCCATCAACGTAACTAAACAACTTATGGAAATTAAAATAAAATAAAAATTGAGTGTCATACAAAATTGTAATCAGATCTGGTCAATTTTAATAAACAATATTTTTTTTTAATTTAAATTTCTAAAATTTTAGAACTAAAGTTGTCCAGTTACATGGGTAGAACTACCCCCCCTGAGAGGTTTATCGTATATAGAAACTTACACGTTGTGTAAGTGTAAATTTGTTTTTTTAATTGTTTACTTATTGAATGTCATGACATCATGCAAATTTAAATACAATTCAATTGGAGAGGGTCTTATTTGGATAAAAATTATGGTAGCGTAAAAGAAACAGCAATAAACCATTGTGGCTATAATATATTATTACAGGTCCCAGTAGCTCTTTATCTCGAAAACATTAAACATTGAGAAACCACTGCAGCATGCATGGCCTGCTTTGAAAGTCGGCCAACTGGCCAAGATTGTTTTGTACAATAAAACTTTCTTTCTCTTATAAATTGCACTTTTTCATCGGGTAATAATTGTATCCCACCAAAACATTCTGTAAAAAAATAGCCAAGTCTCGATATTTCTGCGTTCTGGTCTTATCCAGAGGTTCTCAAATAAGGGCCTGAAAATGCAGCGAAATGGTTCCAGTAACGGATGGTACGGCAGTGTTTGCTTCGCGCTCGACTTATTCCGCAACTCGACGTCAATGCGCCTATTTTGCGTGTGGGTAGTAAACTATTCGAGTTACCCAATTTGCTCAAGAAAACCCACCAAGCCGGTGACGTTGCTCACTATTTCAGGTAGGCCACTGGGAACACCAAGGTACTTTGCCATGTATGTAGCTAATTCAAAACATTATCAGGTATTCCATTTAGAAGTAGCTTTTGCCCGCCACATACTCCACATGTTAAAATAAAAATATCATCAGTGTTTAAATCAAACTATTAGCTATCAAACAAAAAAAGTTTAATCAAAATCGGTTCAGTAGCTTTTGTGTGACGCTCGAACAAATAAACAACAGACAAAAAGTAAAAAAATCAGTGATTTGGATTCACAGAAATCAAAAGACAAAATAGCACAACATGATAATTACAAAATGGTAAAAAAAAGGAACCCCCGCTTTGTCTGTCTGTCTGTCACACCTGTATATCTCAGCAACCACTCATGCTATGGACTTGAAATTTTGAATAGTTTTAGAATATGGTTGTCCAACTTAAATGCACGTGAAAGAATCAGGAAAAAATTATGATTATAAATTTAAAGGAAATAGGGGGGGCGAAATTTCAAATTATCGGTACTAGGTCGAGTGAGGTATCATATGAAAGGACTTTACTTGTAAGTACATTCTAAAATATATTTTTGTATTTTTTTACAACTCTTATTTTTCAAGTTATGATAAAAAATTACAAAAAAAATCCCTTCCCCCCTAATCTCCGAAGTTTGTGAATGGAAAAATCTGAATTAATTACAGTCAATAGACGTTTATGTAAATATTACAACAAAAATAAAACGATCTTTCTATATTTTACAATTTTTTTGAAATCTGCAAAAAACCTTTACAAACAAATTTAGTTATGCGGTCCTAAAAATAGACGTTATTGCTTCCGAAAACACTAAAGGTATATCGGAACCGCTTGGCGCGCGAGTCCAACTCGCACTTGACAGGTTTTTTTTTTAAATATCTTCAATGTACAGACATAATCAGTTTACAGATGTCACAGCACATAATTTAATTAAAAAATCTGATTCTGATTTTCCACCAGTGTTTGTGCGAGGGAGCTAAGCTGAGTTGGAAATTTTCAACCAATGGGATTTCTCCATTTGACAGCGCGTTTGATAAACTAGGAAAATGGTTCAACCAATAAGATGGTTGGAATTTTCCCAGCTCACAGTTTGGCTCCCTCACAGAATGGACACCACAGAGAAATAAGGGTAATTAGAAGGATTAAACACGCGTCCCGTGTGGTGCCGGCAAAGAATAGTACCAACCCTTACATACCCGTGGGTGTCGTAAGAGGCGACTAAGGGTTACAAACTGGAGGATGGGCAGCAGCATCCTCCTTTGTATCTAACATCTTACTTACTGCGGTTACCTACAACCGCGGTCAATGCTGCCAGCCGTAACGCTAACAAGCGAGGTGACTAAGGTACTTCCCCTCTACATTTTTCCAGCAAAAGCTTGAATTCTGGAGGGAGCTCCCTGTCCTGTAGTGGACGTTTCATGGGATGTTATGATGAGAAGGATTAAATAAATAGTTCGTCACATGGTCGTGAAGGCGTAGTTCTATGAATTTGACGGGTTATTTTGAATATTTTTTTACTATATATGGGCTTACTCTTGACCTCGATCTAGCCTGAGGGCAGAGATGAGGTCGACCATGGAACGAGCTTGCCCAGAAGAAGCCCACTCGCGATTTAAATAGATTCGGGTTATAAGAGCTCGGGAACATTGACGCATGCAGAGAATTCCACTCCTTGCCGTGCGCATTATAAACGATGTTTCAAAGCGCTTTGTGCGGATGTGTGGCATATCAACCAAATATGGGTGATATCCTGAAGTGCGTCTGGATTCCCGATGGTAGAAGATTTCCTAGTGATGATTTAATTTACAAAGTAGAAAATCGCAAAATTTCACAACCACAGGCAGGATTCGAACCTGCGTCTTCTGCGTCAGTACCGCAGACGCTTTACCAACTAGCCTAGTAGGTAAGGATTCGATCCTGCGTCTTCTGCGTCAGTACCGCAGACGCTTTACCAACTAGGCTACTGTGGTCCTGCCTGATGTTGTGAAATCTGCGATCTCTATACGCATTCCAACGTTGCGGTACTGACGCAGAAGACGCAGGTTCGAATCCTGCCTGTGGTTGTGAAATTTTGCGATTTTCTACTTTGTAGATTTATCCGAACACTGGAAGTGTTAAAATAAAATCATTTTCAATGATTTAGTTTCATTGTCATTCCATAGTAAAATAAATTAGCAAGGTATCTATTCCGAGCGAAGCAAGGAGGCCCAAAATCTTTGATAAATACTCTCTGCCTCCCTTGCGCACTACCTCCGCACCCGCCGCCCGCGCGAATCATGTGGTGCTTCTGCAGGTCAGTTGAACTGAATATGTAAGCCTAAGGGCCTGTCCGCACAGCGTGTGTCCTCACCTGGCGTGCCGCGAGCGCTTGTGCGTGTGGTGCTGGTGGTCGTCGAGCGCGGTGGCCCCGGGGAGCAGGGCGCCGGGCGCGGGGGGCGGCGGGGGGGCGCCGGGCCGCGCGCGCTTGCTGCAGCGCGGCATCGCTCCGCCACCCTGAGGGGGAACAATAATACATTTACATTCAGCCGAAGTGAGCAGAGAAGTGGACAGGACGACTGTGTGAACGCGATACTTCTCATGCCACTGCCATTGCCACTCGCGCTGACCGACGCTCCCCAAAAGAGCGGCTTTTTGTGCGAAACTCAAAGGTCAGGCAGCGCGAACGCCAGTGCGAGTTTACATCCTGCTTCGTCGCTCAGTTCTCGCCGAGTGCCCGGAGGAGACGATTAATTAATTCAATTATTTCGACGTCTATCATTGCCGGTGGTCAGAAGCAATTTTTAGAGAAATATTTCCTGCAGCGCGAAGAGCAGCGGCATGGGCTTAATGTAAATCTAGTATTAAATTCACATCAATTAATTTTTTAAGCTGTAGATTGCAACTAATCTAATATTAATCCTAGTTTGTCAACTGCACTTTCGATAGAGCAATCCTTTAGGTTAAAATTTTCCAGCTTACAGCTCAGCTCCCTTGCACAGAACTTGTGGAAAACTACCCTAACGGTACAGCAACAATATTTATTAAATGTATGCAAAGCTATAAATATTGTTTGCAATCTAGTTCTATCCACGCAATCAACATGCAAGCTACAAAACAGTATAACAATGTAAATTACGAACAATATTTGAGAAAAAGTGGCATTTCAACCTTTCATAAGGTCTATTTTGTATCCAGTAAACAATCCTGATGTATTTCATATAAAAGATCAATGGCAGGATTTATGCAAGCAAGTGATTAATTTTGCTAGGTCGCAATTAGTGAATGCAATCTCGTACGAGATTTCCGCCTAGCGAGATCTCGCGAGACTCAAAACCTAGTCTCGCGAGATCTCGCAATTTACGGGATCTCGCGAGATTGGGAGAATCGCAATTAAAACATATGCAAATGCTTGTTTTAAGAACTAGTAATTGACATGATATGTAATTAAATAGAAACTGCGTTGCTTAGTTATAAAAATAATGTAAGTTTTATTTTAAAAATCAATAGAGTACTTATTATTTTGTCTCTAACTCTAATAACATTTGTTTATGTGTATAATTATTATACCTACTGTATGTAGCTAATCAGTTCAAATTCTTACAATATTGGTAACAAAACAATAATTATCTATATTTAGTCTTTTGTAAATTATTACTTTAGTTTCAATAATTAAGAGTAATAGGAACATTACTTATGGTTTATGGTAAATAAAAACAACAAAACAAAAACATAACTTCACAAGTTCTTAAATAAATGTTGTGAGATCGTATTAATCAAATAAAAGAAGTTTAAAGTAGAAGTCAGATGAAGTTTTCAAGGTACGGAAAGGCAAGTTAGTTTGTCTGAAAATGGCTTCTCAAAAAACACAACATGTCGAGAGTATCATCTGACAGACGACTTCTGATTTTGCATGCCAAATACCCTGCTGCTGAAAAAGCTCGTTCTGCCTCAACACTTGTGGGAACCACAGTTGAGAGGCAGTTATGTACGAAGTTTAAAAGTTCCCCTCTTACTCCACCAGCTTCGTACAAATTCATTTCTTTTTTAATTAAAATGTCTAAAGTTTTTGTTGTAGAATTTGTTGAGCGAGCAGTTGGCTGTTTCAGTGCTTTCAGCGATTTTTGCAGCTTTTCATGAAGTGTGATATTTTTTTCCGCGGAGACGGCAGAAAGAGACATTGTAGTGTCTTCAATATCGAAGCCTTCATCGTCCTCTTGTGCAACCGGTGCAACAACATCGACATCCTGCGTCTGTGACTGTGAGTTATAATTGTACTGTGTTTTGCAGTGCAATCTTTCTATAAGTTTTTTAATTTCTTTACGGATAGTGGTCTTCGGGGAAATAATGAATGTTTCATCTTGCGCATACTCTTCCAAATCATTTTCGTATTGGGTAAAGTTCCTTAAATATAGCAATACTGATGTCAAACATGTGCGGCGCTCAGATATACGGATTCTTAAGGATTCGGCCAGCTTTTTTGCCAGTGGCGTCGACTGTTCTTCCAATTCGCGTATCACGAACCTCAAAGTAGTTTCAGCAGTAACTAGGTCAGAATCTCGGTGACATAAGACTTCAACGGCGAGTTTGACAGGCTCGAAAATTCGCTCTAAGTTCGTCAAAACTGTACACTCTTCTGCACTCAAAGAGTATTCTGAATCGGTATCAAGACCCAAGTCAATTAAAGCCTTACTTACACATAGTTTGACTTTATTGAATATCGATATCATGTCAGCAAGGCTGGACCACCGAGTCTTGCAATCAAGATGTAGCGGTAGGTCACGGCCGGCCAGGATTCAGTTCGCGCGCAGCCGCGCTATGAAATACACGTCGTCACGCTGCATTTGTCGATCTCGTTATCTCGCGAGATCTCGTACGAAATTTGACGAGATACAATCTCGTAAAATATGGCCGGGATCTCGCGAGATCGGGATCTCGGCGAGACGAGATTGCATTCCCTAGTCGCAATGTTCCTATGTTGTGCGGTATATGTGGACACAATTTTGTTTGTTTCTATGCAGAATCATCACAGGTCTTAGCCATCTACGTCAAACGTCTTAAGCAATGTTCAGTTCATTGAACCTTTTTCATGGCTGAATGCATTCAAGTGCTTAAATTTGAATTTGATCACCCGGCTGATTCAAGGTTAGCCGTCTAACGTGCGACGTCCATGGACAGTGACCCTAAGTCATACAACCAGAGGGCATGTATTTCCACATCCTACTCTTAACTCTGGCTGTCTTTATAATTTCTGTATTGTTTTTTTTTCGTGAAAACTGACAGACGAGCAGACAACACACCTGATGGTAACTGTCACTGCCGGCCATGGACACCTGCAACACCAGGGGTGTTACTTGTGCGCTGCCGGCCTTTTAGGATTTTGTTGACCCGCTTTTTGAAAGCACCCATGTTGTAGGATACAGGGAAAACCGCTGGACGAAGCCAGTCCCACATTTTACTAGTGCGCAGGAGGAATGAGCGCGCATAACGTGTTGTGGTTGGACGCCATGCATCCAAATGATGTGGGTGGAGCTTCTACCCACGACGTGTGGTGCGGTGGTGAAACTGAGCCACTGGCACCAGACTGAATAGTTCCTCAGAACACTCACCATTGTACAGATGGTACAGAACACACAAGGAGGCGACGTCTCTCCATAGACTAAGTGGTTCCATATCATCCGTGAGCTCAGGTGATTTATCTGTGAATACCTATAATTGGCTATGTTGTTATCTTACTGTATTTTCTTATCCTCTGTGTATCTTGCTGTAGGTGTTCTGAATAAATAAAATAATAATAATATATATTGCTAACATCAATGCTTGGATATGAAGTTGTTTCACTGCTGTGTTTCAGTGTGAAGGGCAAGGGAGCCAGGGAAATTACTGGCACATGAGACATACCATCCTAGTTCTCAGGGTGGGTAACGCGCTTTGCTGTCTTATTAGTGTCAAATTATTTCACTAATAAGACAGTGGGTGTCATGGGCGGTGGTGACCACTTACCATCAGGTGGCCCACCTGCTCGTTTAGCCACTTTTGACTTAAAAAAAAAATTAAGTGCTTGTGGCCTAGTGGTAATTGCTCTTTCTTTCCAATAACAAAAATTAAGCAATGTTGACCGTGGCAAGAGCCCAGGTGGGCTACCTCTAATGGCACAAGGGCAAGAGCAATTCTGTGCTTCGGAAGGCACATTAGGCTGTTGGTCTGGCTACTGTCACTAATAGTAGTTATTAAGCCAAGTCAGAGGCCATTCCGTGGCATGTTTGAGGCTGTTGATATGGCCGAGGAGATGTAGCATAAAGGATTAGCTATAATAGATCTTTACAGATGGCAGTGACCATTGAGAGCTCAGAGCCCAACCTTTTTACCCCTAAAACATTAAATACTAAGGCTGTTGTACTACACCTGCTAGCCAGTAGCATCCCCATTGGTAATGTTTAATGTTAAGAGGGTAAAGTAGCCTGGATCCTAGTTCCCAACGACCACTACAACCTGCAAAGATCTATTGTAGCTATGTAATTGATTAACCCTCATTGGTAAATAAATTATTAATACCTACTATAGTTTATTTAGAACTTACTTTAATTATGATATGTAGGTGTAATTACACACTAACCAGTGTTTTTCTTTTCTTGTGGATATGTAAGTAGTACCAAACAAGATATAACAATAGGTATAGCTAAGGTTTGTATAAATACAGCCATCCTTGAAAAGTTTGCATATAACTAAGTAGACAGAATACTGATGATGGAAATTAATTATACAAAACTATTGCAAAGGCACAAATACAAAAGAAAAATTATATAAGTCATTCCAGCACTCAAGAATCAACACCTTAGTCCCAAGAAACGATTAAGCAGACACACACCGCAATAATCACATTCCAACGAAGTTAATTCATAACATAACATATCAACTGAGGTCAGATGACAGATTTTGAGGTTATCCAATGTAGTTACCCAAATATTGTACTAATAACTCAGCTTTTGAAGAGTACATATTTCCTGGATGATTAGTTAGTTTTTAGCACTAACAACAAGCAATGTTTTGATAAATATGCAAAATTTCCGCTGACTACTTCATTAATCAAATAAAGTTATTACTAGAGACTTCCGTGGAAACTAGCAAAATTATTAGTACATAAGGTGAAACTTACGATCGGTGGCAGATTCGATATGAAATTGGAAAACTTGAAGGGGTTTTCGTCTCCTATTTTGCGATTTTTGCGTGAACAGATCCACGAAAAAAATGTCTTCTTGACAGGTCGATAATAACCTGAAAATAAAAAATCAATGTGGATTAAAAGAGAGAAAATGATGTCATGTAATACACCGTCGATATATTTGTTTGATTTTTACTCAAAATTTTATAACGGTAAACGTAAATAATGAAAAAAAAAACGAAAGAATAATACCTTTCGGAAGTGCAGTCAAGGTTTACGAGAAACGGTCAAAGCACCGTAACTTTCGATTTTCTGTGATTGTACAAACAATATCACTGTTATTTACAAAATTAATAACACTATTAACCTACGAATAATTAGAAAAATAGGCAATTTTTTAAAAGAAAACAGCAGAACAGCGGCTGCGAGGAGAACTCAAAATGAAGTTTTAAAACAACGTTTTGATATCTTCCACTTGTAAAATCAAACTATTATGCAAAAGAAAAAAAATATGTATAATTTTTAGTGATTAATTTGGATATTTATTTCTAGTAAATATTTTCAGTATGGTCACTTATTGGAACAAAAATACCATTTATTTATTCAAATCTAATAAATTAGAACAACTACTACAAATGCAAACGAAACGCAAGTTACTTTTTTTTTTTTACTGTGGGCAAAGGTAATTTACCAAGCCGCCTGAATCAGAAACTCATAATCAAGGAGGTTTAAGTAGCAGCTCCATCTACTAAGGAGGGAGCCATAAGCGTATCAATTTCTTGGGAGGAACCTCCATCTCATGCCGGCTCCAGACTCTCACGAGGCGCCTCGCACGAGTCTTGGCGAGTGGAGGCTGCAGGAGTGCTAGCCATCCACTCTCGATTTATTCAGTTGCCCGCTTCGCCTACTAAAAAATGGACGTAGGTAATAGCAGTTACTACGTTAGCCAATCTAAGTCGCCATTAATGACATATTTTTTAGATTTTTGCTGCTGTATAGGTAGGTATATTTAATTCTTTGCTTATCCGATCCCATGCGTCGTTCATTTTATTTTTATCCTTGTGATATAGCTTTTTTTATTTCAAATAATTGGTTCTATTTGATAAAATTCCACAAAAGTGGTACACAAATCATTACTCCACCCCGTAGTCACTAAAAACACGTGGGTCCTTATAACAACAAAGTGAGCGAGCACGAGAGTGTGGTCGATTCCCTCGCCTCACCCCCTCGCGTCCTTTGACTTGCGTCCGAAAAACCGACACAAAACGGAGCGCCAGCGAAGCGAGGCAAGGGCAAACGAGGGGACACGAGCGCACGGTCCTCACCTTAGTATTATATAGTCTAAGGCTGCCCGCACACGACCGAGAATCGGTGGCCGATTTTTTGTCGGCATCCCGCTCTGACGTGTTATCACCTGGATCTTCCGTCCTTGTCCTGGCCGATAATCGTCCACCGATTCTCGGTCGTGTGCGGGAGCCCTAAGGTCCTCACTCTCGTGCTCCCGTTCCCTCGTGTTGCCTCCTGGAGAGTCTGGATGGGGCATCAGAGTAAAAAACTATAGAGTCCGCCATATACATATTCTGTATGAGCTAGTGAAGTGTAAATTGTCGCCCATGCTAGTCGGTCAAAAGACTCAGTTAAGTTTTACAAAATCAAGATATCTTTAAAAATCTCCCATGCTAGTCGGTCAAAAGACTCAGTTAAGTTTTACAAAATCAAGATATCTTTAAAAATCTAATGTTTTAGTATAAACTTTGTTTGCGAAAGTGAAAATATATAGTTTTTTACTTGTGAGTTGATCATTAATACTAAGAACGGAAGCGCAAATAATACGTAATAGCCATTTTACACCGTTTTTTTCCTGAATGGTAAGTGTTTTCACCAGAAAAACTGTGGTAGTAGCATTTATTAGTCCCATGTTACATATTTCTCAGAGAGAAAGATAACAATTTTACGTTTTTAGGATTTGATTTGTTGAAGGAAATCGAAACCATAAGCTACTCATGGAAAAGATATTGGTCGCTCAAAGAAGTAATGAAGAACCCCCACTTCTCAATGAAATATGAAAAGAAAGTGTTTATTTAATACTTATAAATAGGGTGACTTTTAATTCGTTTTTGATAGCAAAAGATATGCATGTGCTCATGATACTGAACAACTTTTCTCAAGGAACATAGGTCGAAATACGAAAAACCAAATTTTACCTCCCATACATACTTAATGCCCTATGCAGTTTCTACGGGAGGTCAAAACTTGATTTTCGTATTTCGACCTATGTTCCTTGGGGAAAGTTGTTCAGTATCATGAGTACATGCTTACTTTTTTCTATCAAGAACTAATTAAAAGTCACCCTATATACTACCATGCTTGATTTACGAGACTGCCAAACATGGGGCTAGAAGTACAGAAAAAAGCTTGAGTGTGCCAAAACAGGATGGAGAGAAGTATGTTGAACGTCAAATTAAAAGACAGAGTTAAATTGACTGATATCAGAGTGTGACTGAGTGGTACCCTCGCGATGGAAAAAGAAGGATAGGGGAGACCTTAGATTATGAATAACGGCATGTCTATGGGGGAGACGAAGAAAAAGATGGGAGGATGAAATCAGAGAATTAGCTGGAACAACACGGAGAAGGGCGGCCATGGACAAAAAAATTGTGGCGAATTCTAGGGGAGGGCTTTTCAAAGGGCAAACTGACAAAACAAACAAGGGCTGTCAGTGAAGAATAAATGACGTTTCATCATAACATCCCATGAAACGTCCACTACAGGACAGGGAGCTCCCTCCAGAATTCTAGCTTTTGCTGGAAAAAATGTGGAGGGGAAGTATCATAGTCACCTCGCTTGTTAGCGTTACGGCTGGCACCATGGACCGCGGTTGTAGGTGACCGCAGTAAGTAAGATGTAAGATACAAAGAAGGATACTGCTGCCCATCCTCCAGTTAACCCTTAGTCGCCTCTTACGACACCCACGGGTATATATGGGTTGGTACTATTCTTTGCCGGCACCATACGGGACAAAACGGGACGGGATTACGTTTACTATAATATAAAAAAAACCAGCTAAGTGCGAGTCGGACTCGCGCACTGTTCCGTACCATCACATTATATTAATTAAATTAGCCGATTTGAATTGATTGAATGAAAGGTAAATTGCGGTTTACGATTGATGACGAACTTACTAGATCTCAAAGTGTCTCTCGCACAAACTATTCAGTTAAAAAAATTATATTAAAAACCTCAATATCATTTTGACGACCTTTCCATATTGTATCCTTCCCACACGTATGGGTTTGATGAAAAAAAACATTGTGTTTCAGTTCTATGTATGGGAAAAAAATAAAATGACCCTAAAATTTATTGTTTCTTTTTTCTAATTTTGTGTGAAAATCTTAATGCGGTTCACATAATACATCTACTTACCAAGTTTCACCAGTACCTATAGTTCTTATAGTTTCGGAAAAAAGTGGCTGTGACATTCGGACGGACAGACAGACAGACATGACGAATCCATAAGGGTTCCGTTTTTTGCGATAATAAGATGTGAGAGCAATGATCCGTCCGTGCGCGTAGTGACACCTAGGCACAACCTTACTTCCGCAGGCTTGAAATTTTAACACTGCCGTCTCCAGGTAGCTTGCTACGCTTGGACGAAACAACCTCTGTTTCGTCCAAGTTGCTACGTGAAAGAGAATTTGCAATCGTTTCAAAAATATGGTGACTTACAGAAGCTTACCACACGTAGTTCCGATATCCTCGTTCTCATCCCTCATAAGTTGCACAGGACTAGCAAACAAGTCCATATATATATATAATGGGACCGGCTGTGTTTAACCGGCTACCTACCGCGTGAAATAAAACAAATGACGACACATGACGCCTCTAAAAATAAATTAAAGAAATGGCTTATCGAGCAGGCATTTTACTCATTTGGACAATTTATGAAATTAAAACATAATTAATTAATGTGCCTACCTATTTTATATTTATATAAAATTTGGTCTAAATTATTTTACTTTTGTATTTTCGTGTATTTTATATTTTTATTTCGAAAATTCTATTTGTATAATGACGTGTAATTAACAACTATGAATAAATGAGTATTTTGAGTATTTAGAGTACTTATAGAATGTAAGGTTAATGTTAAAAAACAGATTGTAAAAAAATGTCAGTAATAAAGGCTTTATTTATTCATTTATTAATCAATTAAAACACTTACATTGGCTTTCACTCTTATCCTGAACCACGAGCTCGTAACATTATTGTATTTCCTTTGTATGAAGATGGTATGAAGATTGTTCGATACCTCTTTTGATGAAAAAAAGACTATATTGTACTACATTCTCTTTTATATTATAAGAATACAAACAATAGACAAGATTAGTAGCGTACCTAGCGAGGTTCAAATCTCTTTGATTAGTAGTATGATAACAATTTAAGCCGGGCTAAATAAAAATATTTTAACGCAACAAATATCCGTTGTCCACGACAAACACAGATCCGGTAATTCCTTTGGCTTTGTCACCAGCCAGGTAGGCAATCATATCTGCGATCTCTTCAGACGGGGACACTCTCTTCAGGAGGGTCATTGCTAGAATATCATCAATTTTAAGATCTAATTGGGCATTTTCGATGAAATCAGTCGCTACTGGCCCAGGGTTCACAGAGTTTACTCTTACTCCTGAAGGGGCAAGTTCCTTGGCTGCTCCGCGAGTGAAATGATCCAAAGCTGCTTTAGACATACTGTACGGTGTGAAAACTGGATTGCTGATGTGGAGAGCAGCTACGCTGGATATGTTGATGACACTACCTTTAGATTTTATAAGATAAGGTGTCGCAAGCATTGTAAGCTGGATTACTGCACGCACATTAACACTCATAATCATATCATAAGATTGTAGGAAGTTTCCCTCGACAAGCGAACCGCTTCTTGCAAAGCCAGCGTTGTTGACCAAAACGTCAAGTTTTCCAAATTTTTCAATAGTTTCTTTCATGATGCGTTTAACTTCTTCCTCTTTGGATAGGTCAGCGTTGATGACGAGAGGTTTCTTGCCTACTGAAGCTACTTTCGCGGAGACAGCATCCAGTTTGGTCTGGTTTCGTCCAACCATAGCAACATTTGCGCCTTCTTTAGCGAAGAGTATTGCTGTAGCTGCACCGATTCCCGAGCTAGCTCCAGTCACCAAAACGACTTTGTCTGGAAAACTCATTGTATCGATTTATAGAGAAATATACAAAAACGACCTTACTAGTCAGTAATACACACAGTACTGACCAACTAATGTATGTATGTTGCGCGGCTGAAATAAAATACTCGTAGATAGTACATATATAGAGCTTGCAAATATGCGATTCTTTTAGTATTCGAATTATTCGAATATTATTCGAATAATAACAAGAAATCAAATTTATTAAAGAATCATTTCTTTAATTTGCCAGTATATGACCTAAAAAGTCGTTAAAAATTTATTAAAATAAATGAAAAGTTGTACTTTGACAGACCATGTCTTAAAACAAATAAAATTAAAAAAATATGGTGCTGGCCGAAAACACACAATCCGTAAATTCTTATTAACAGCAACATCATTAACGTCATAGCTTGTAATTGGCTCAAATAGACTTTTCTAGCACTACCCATATCAAACAGCCGTAAAGAACTCTTCTCTATATGATAAATTAGCAGTACTTATAGAAGAAATAGCAGAAACATTATCAGCGATCATTTTTAAAGTCGTTCTTTTAAAGTTATTTCAGGTTCTTTATTTTTGTTTTGTTTGTATTTGTTTTCCACAAACAGCTTCTGATTTTGTTGTTGCTACTGAAGTTGAAATGGATCCTCATCATTTAATTAGAGTCTTGTCTTTACTAAAGTTGTTCTCGTTGATTGTAGCTATTTTATCGTACAGACTAAATCTGGTGAGCAATCCTGTTTTTCTGAGACTCGAATAGCGGTCGAAACTTATTCTCAATAATAAATTGAAGGCCTGTTTTCGCAGTCAGCAGAAATGCGTTTTCTTGCCACAGATGTTGTTTTTACAATAAAGAAAGAAGTGGCTCTTAGCAAAGCTCAGTTAAACTAGACGTAATATGGTTCTTTAAATCAATAAGGGTCATGAGTGGCATAATGGTGTCATTCAGTATTTGCCGCCTGGTTTTACAATCTAGGATTGTTTTTCTGTTGTTGTTCTGTTTCTGTTGGTAGATAGTTATTCATCATCATCATAACATCCCACAAAACGTCCGCTGCAGGACATGGAGCTTCCCCCAGAAGTCCAGCAAAAATTTGTCTTCATTTGGAGGGGATTTTCCATAGTCACCACGCTCGTAATTGTTGTTGGTGACTGAAGTATGTAAGATGGTACGATTCACAGAAAATTGCTGCTGCCCATCCTCCGGTTCATAAGCCCTTAGTCACCTCTTACGACGGCCACGGGTAGAGATGGGTTGGTAATATTCTTTGCTGGTACTACATGGACAATTAAAGATAGTTATTAAGACACTCAATTTTGATTGATGATCCCGTAAACAAATAAAACTTCAAGTAATAACAAAATTGACGCACTGGCGTGCCTGGAACCGGAGACTGGCATGCCACTGCAAGCGGGTGAGTGTATGTAGCAAAAATTTCGGACCTCCTTGCTTCGCTCGGAATTGATACCTTGCTAATTTATTTTACTAGGGGATGACATCTGCCAAGATGTCCCAAATTTTAATGTCATCATCATCGATGATCCCTAGGAAATATTCAAAATAACCCATCAAATCCATAGAACGACGCCTTCACTACCTTGTAACGAATTTTTTCTTTAATCCTCCTTTTAATTACCCTTATTTTTCTGTGGTATGTAGTGGGCGTATGTTTCTGAGAATGACTAAACGTTAACGATTTTTTTATTGCGCACGGTTACTACATGTCTGACGTTTTAATTTTACTGCATGAAAAAAAAATATATATATATCGGCGCAGGAGGCCAATAGTCCAGCGATATGAAATACTTGCAAATCATGTAGCGAAAATGTCTGCGAGCTCCTTAGCTATAGTGGGTCCAGGTATAATTAAAATAAATTAATAAAATAATAAATTACTTTATTTTTTTTCTCTCTCACAAACGAAACTTATGATCAAGGTACATGGTTACTTAAAATAAGGAAAATATAAAGATAATACAAGTTTCCTTTGTGAGAGTCTGGTGTCCATACTAGGATAAACCTGTGTCACAGAGCACCAGGCTCTCACCCTACAGTCACTGGAGCAGACAAGATATTTCCTGGGCTTTCACCTTCTATTGCGCAAGTACGTACGTAAGAAAAAAATCATAAACAGAAGTTATGTTAATATAATAAAAAAAAAAATAAATAAATAAACAAATTCAGTAAAAGAAGTGTATGTGTTTGTACGGATGTATCTTTGCATGTGTGTAAATATAAATATGCGCGCGTGTGTGTGTGTGTGTTTATGTGTGTGTGTGTGCTTGTGTGTGTGAGTTTGTGTGTACAGAGCATGTGTGAGTTGGTGTGTAAGTAAATTAAATTAAATTAAATTAAATTAAATTAATTAAAATTTGCTATGTGATTATCTGTAATAACTTTTCTGTGCCATCATAGTCGAATGTCTCTAAACTTTCTCGGATTTTTGATTTAAATAGAAATGAAGACATATTTCTTATATTATTAATCTTTTTGCTAAATGTGTTATAAATCCGTGGCGCAATAAAATTATAATGCCTTTGAGCGAATGTACTTTTTGTAATAGGAACTGGGCAGCGATTATTTCTTTTGTTAGTGACTGGTAAGTGAGGGACTGTCTTTTTGTGGTAGCGACGTAAGCACTGGTATATAAACATTTTCCTAACACTGAGTGTACAAGATTTTTTGTACAGTTCATTGGTGGGAAATCTGTACGGTAGTTTCAGGAGCACTTTTAGAACCGCCCTTTGCGAAGTTTCTGCTTCTTTTAGGTGTGTTTTGGCAGCACTACCCCATATGCATATACAATACAAGACAATCGACTCACACAAAGCCTTATAGACATGGATCAGTAGATGGAAGTCAGCTACCTGCCTAAGATTCTTAAAGACGTAAATGAGTCTTCGTATACGAGCAGAAACTAATGAGATTTGGGCATCCCAGCGCAAATGTTGGTCAACTTGAACTCCCAAATATCGAACTGTAGCTGCTCTTTCAAGCTGTTTGCAGGAACACGAAGGGCGTTCGTCACTAGGGTGCTTGTTACATGGATGGACATGGATTTTAACAGCGAAATTGCGGTCAGAAGACGATACTGCAGTTTTACTGAAACACATGTATTTTGTTTTTGCGGCGTTTAGCGATAGCAAGTTATTTTCTAGCCAACAAGTTACATTTGCTATACCCGCCTCAGCCAGATACCGAGTTTTCTCCCATGTCTCGCCATGAAAGAGCACCACAGTGTCGTCAGCAAACATGATAAGTTCTGCACCTTCAAGTTCTAGCTTGCACAACTCATTTATGTAGAGCAGGAATAGGGTAGGTCCAAGCGTACTCCCTTGAGGGACACCGTACAAGATAGGTTTCTCATCACTGACGTTCAGACCAAGCCGCACACGTTGTTGTCGATTTGATAAATAATCACTGAACCAATTTAATTGATTTCCCCTTATACCTATATTTTCAATCCGTCTCAGAAGGATGGGTACTGAAACTGTATCAAAAGCTTTTTGTAAATCGAGGAAAATTCCGATACATTTCTCCCTTTTGTCAAGATAGGATGTTATTAGTGATGTAAGTTTCAATACCGCATCTTCTGTAGACCGATTAGCTCGAAAACCAAATTGGTTCTCTGAAATTATTTTGTTACTCTCGAGGTAATTTACTAGCCTTTTATTGACCGATTTTTCCAATACTTTGGACAAGGTAGGTAAAATTGATATAGGACGGTAATTTGTGGGTTCACTTTTATCTCCGGATTTAAAGATAGGCGTAATGAGTGCCTTTTTAAAGGCAGTGGGAAATATACCTGTTTCAAAGCTGAGATTACATAGGTATGAAAGGGGTGCAGCAAGAACATTTTTAACTTTCTTAATAAAGGCTGTCGAAATACCATCATCCCCGACTGAATTACTCATTTTTAATTCCAATATTATTTTAAGTATTTCATTTTCATCAGTAGGTAATAAAGTAAGAGATGATGAGGGGGTGTTTCTTGAATAAACGTTTTTTGCTAGTTGAATATCGGTTGTATTTAATTCATAAAGGATTTTATTTGCTAAGTTACTTCCCACGCATACCAAAAACAAATTAACTTCGTTCAAGGAATTTTGTGGTGTATCTTTTATTAGTAGTAATTCATTGTTTGATTTATTAGACTTCCCTGACTGTATATTGCATACTTCTTTGACTGTATTCCAGGTTTCCTTGGGATTATTAGTGTATTTAACAAATTTGTTTTTGTAATAGTCACTTTTTAAAGTTTACAATTTTGGTGCACCAGTTCCTATAGCTGCTGTATTTTTTACGTAATTGATCATTGTCCGGTAAAGATTTTTGACGCATGTGCATTTGGTCTCTTTTCCGTAAAATTTTAACTACACCAGGAGTGATCCAAGGCTTTAGAGGTGTTAGTTTTCTTGGAAAAATCCTTATCAACGAGTTATTGCACAATACATTTCGCAGTTGATCAGTCATCCATTTCAGAGCAAGGTTAACATCAGATTTTGCAAAGTATTCCCCCCAAGGTAGGCGTAGCAAATCATCTTTGATAGCATCATAATTTAGGATAGTTTTTTGCCGCGTTGGAAGAATAAATCTTATATTACTAGTATTTATTATAAGGAGTATAGGGCAGTGATCAGTTAACCTATTAAATACAAAGGTTTGCCATTTTTTATTACTTTTGATCATAAAATGATCCAAGCAAGTAGTCCCTCTTGTGGGTTTATTTACCCCCGGCAAAAGCCCATGAGAAGCTACGATACACAGGTACTCTACAGCATGACTATTTTGATGATGACCATCCGGAAGAATATCAAAGTTCATGTCTCCTGTAAGGATGACATCTTTAGAGGTTATATTACTAAGAACCTCATCCAAAGATTTCAAGTACTTGCTAGGGTTTTTATTATATTGTGGAGGGCGATAAGTACAAACTATACTCAGCTCATTATTATTTATGTTAAGAATAAGAAAATTTCCATCCTCTTGGTTTGGTTCAAATGCAGTAACATTAATTTCGAATTTGGCATATGCTACCACTCCATCATTCTGATTGATGTAATTTTTTGTGTAGAACATTCTATAATTTGTGATTTCAGGTGGGATAAAACTGTCGTTAGTCCAACATTCAGTTAAAACTAATATATCTATATCAATTAGTAGCGATGAGCAAAATGCAACAAATACATCAAAGTTTGAATTAATACTGCAAATATTCACTGTTAATATAGACAACTGTTTATTGTGTGCAGTTATAACAGGTAAATTACGAGGTATTTGCGTGAGATCTCTAATCAATGTACACGGAATATTATTGTTTTCTTTATCAATGTCGTCATTTATATCATTGTTAAGACAGTTGAATTTTAAAGTCAGTTATAAAATGAGCATAATTAAGAAAACAAGAGTAACAGAAATTAAATTTGTATTTAGAAAGCAAGAGTACATAGACGAATGCACAATTTGAGAGTATGAACCGCCATAGCAAATGAAGTGTGTTGAGTGTGAGTGTATATATGTGTCTAAGTGTGTATGTGTAAATAAGTGTGTATGTGTATATAGGTGTGTAAGCGTAATTATCAATGTGTAAGTGAGCGTGCTTAAAATGACAAAGTGAACATGCAAGTATGTTATAACTTAAGAAGTTTACAATTAAACATAGCAAGACAAAAAAACCTAAACAAAAAGATTTAGAAGCTATAACTAGTCAGTCTTCTCGAGAAAGTTCCTTCAAGTCATTTTCGTTATCAATTCGAATCTTTGGGGATCCTTCTTTCTGACGAAGAAACACCCTTCCATGTGAAATCCAACAATACCTATAATTATGCTGTTCAGCGAAAATTCTGGCCAAGTAGAAGATTCTCTTCATTTTTGAAGTAAGACTTTCTGATATGAAAATAAACGCTTTAGGTCCCTCAATATTCAGATGGGTTGTGTTAAGCTTCTCTGGTTTATTTTTGTTGAAGTTTTTCTGGGCGTCTATCAAGTTCTCTTTAGCAGCCACTGTGGTTAGTTCTGCAATTATAGGCTTACTGGAATTTTTGGCGTTCACTCGAAATATATCTTTTATCTCAGAATGAGTGACAGGTGCGCCTATAGTCTGACTTAAGTCAACTACTATTTTAGACAGGTCTTTTTTAGTTTCGCCAATTTTAGAAGGAATATTTCTAAGCTCCACACTTGCTGAACGTGTTTGTCTCTCAAGTTGTTCAATACGGTCTTCTAATTGTTGAGTAGTTTTTGCACACTCTTTTTGTAGGAACATCAGTTATTTGACTGTTATAACTGAGGTACTATTGACTGCTAATTCTACACTGAATCATTATTATCGATGATTGCACTACTGGAATGTAATAACAATTTTCAGATGACATAGAACTTGCACCAATCTTTCCAAAGCTAGATTTTTGTGACGTGTCCATGACATCGGCACTTTGTCAGAGCAACAGCTGTCTAGTCTACAATTACTTAGCTGAAACTCTATTCCAGAAGCCACGACCAAGTAGTCTTCACTCGGACTAATGAGGTGCTGGTTGCCGACATATAAATAAAAAAAAACCGGCCAAGTGCGATGCGGACTCGCGCACTGGGGGTTCCGTACCACCACATAAACATAATTGTGTTAGTTGAAATTTCAGTAAGTTGAATTTTCAGTAAACACGCGCTTGACCAAATTTTATTATTCGTTGTTATTTCATAGCTTATGCACTATAAACATACCAATTTTCAAGTTTGTAAGTGTTCCCGTTTTTAAATAGAACTAAAACAAAAATCGCCTCAGCGACCATCCAACTTGACCCCTCTCTTATATGAATGTTCTTGAAACGGGAGCTCAGCACAATTGGTTACAATTAGTTGTGAGAAAAGTTGTAATATTTAATGATTTCAGACTTTTCCCATTATTTGTACTGTGAGACCTAGCTTCTTGCCAAATTTCATAATTTTAGGTCAGCGGGAAGTACCCTGTAGGTTTTGCATTTTTGAATAAATGTATAGAGATGAGGACATAAAATGCAATATCTTTTGATTGCGTCGTTGTAAAAATGTGAAATTTTCAGATCTTGTGTGGTTCATGGGTCCTAATATATGGTATTAATTTCAACCTGATACCTTTACCCGTTCGTGAGATAAAGGGTCTTGACAGACAGACAGACAGACAGACGGGCAACAAAGTGATCCTATAAGGGTTCTGTTTTTTTCTTTTGAGGTACGGAACCCTAAAAATATTCGAATATTAGAATTTTACCATCTTTATTATTCGAATAGTTAAATGAGGCGAATATTCAAATTATTCGAATATTAGACTAGCAAGCCCTATCGTATGCCTATTTTAGAGAATACAAACATGATTGTACTTTAGTACAGGGTGTTAATATAGGTACGGTGATAAAGTCGATTCTGAATATGGAACGGAATAACTTTTCCTAATAATTAACATGGGTGTAAAAACGATAAAATAATTCAGGGTTCATACAAACATGGAAGCTAAAATATAGGGTGTAAAAAAAGCACTATTTTAGTCTGTTACTTGGACCATTAAACTGAAAAACAATTTTTTTTTCTTCATAGTCATCGACCTGTGTTCTTTGGGAAAAGTTGTTTTAAGTAACATGCCGTAATAATGCTTGCCTACATAATGTTTTAACACGTTTCACAACCACAGGCAGGAGGCAGGTTCGAATCCTGCCTGTGGTCGTGAAATTTTTCGATTTTCTACTTAATAAATCAAGCTAGTTATTTATTTATTACGTTTATGTATTTATATATCTATATTTTTCTATTTGAGTATGTACAAATAAAAATTTAAAAGAAGGCAACCTTTACAAATAGCTAACAACACTCGATGAAGCTTAAAACATACTTTGATAAGTAAGATAATGTTATCACCCATAATTGGTTGATATTCCGCATATTTGCACAAAGCGCTTTGAAACATCTTTTATAAACGGCTAAAGAGTGGAATTCTCTGCCTCCGTCTGTGTTCCCGAGTTCATATAACCCGAATCTATTCTAGTCGCGAGTGAATAGGCTTCTTCTGGGCAAGCTCGACCTCATATCTGTCTTCAAGACTAGATCGAGGTAAAAAGTAAGCCTATTACGATAAAAAGAAAAAAAAAAAACCGGTCAAGTGCGAGTCGGACTCGCGCGCCGAGGGTTCCGATATACCTATAGTATTTTTGGAAGCAATAAAGTCCATTTTCAGGACCGCAAAACTAAATTTGTTTGTAAAGGTTTTTTGCAGATTTCTGAAAAACTGTGCAACTTAGAAAGATCGTTTTATTTTTGCTGTAAAGTTTATATAAACTTCTGTCAACTGTAATTAATTCAGATTTTTCCTTACTCAAACTTCGGAGATAAGGGGGGGGAATGGTATTTTTCTTGACATTTTTCATCATAACTTTAAAACTAAGAAATTTAAAAAAATACAAAAATATATTTTAAAATGTACAAGTAAAGCCCTTTCATATGATACCCCACTCGACCTAGTAGCGACAATTTGAAATTTGGCCCCCCCTATTTTGGCCCCCTTTATATTAATAATCATACTTTTTTCAAATTTTTTTCTTGTGCAATTAAGTTGGGCAACTATATTCTAAAACTATTCCAAATTTCAGGTTGATAGCATAAGTGGTTGCTGAGATATAGAGGTGTGACAGACAGACGGACAGACAGACAGACAGACAGAGCGGCACCATAAGGGTTCCTTTTTTTTACCATTTTGGTATCGGAACCCTAATAATTGCTAGAACCCAGTATACGTCGAGCCACATTGACCTTGCTTGATACCATACATCGTTCGTCGAATGACGTGAACAACGCGCTATTCAGGATAAGTTTGTCGGTTATTTTCTGCGCATGGCCTTGACAGGCGGAGAGACGATGATTCGGTCGCCCCCCCACATGCCGCGCTGACCCCCGCGTCTCATTTTTTTACTATTGCCACAGATTCAATAATAGTAAAGTTTACAGATCCGGCATTCCCAGGCGGGGTGCCGTCTAGGCATAAAGTCGATACTTGCAGTGTACCGCTTAGGACACGTTTTTAAATCGCGGGTGATCATCGCGGGGTGATGATTTTGCAACTTTATCCTAGCACCTGGGCGACCGAGCTTCGCTCTATAATAGCCGCCTCAACACTAAAATATCATCAGGTGAACAAGCTATGCTACTCGACAACAGATGGCGCTGTAAGTATCTTGAACGTACTAAAACGCGCAAAGAAATATTAAAAAAGACGGTATAATTTTCCCAGACATGAGACCTAGCTAGATCGATTTTTTCCAAGTTTCGAGAAACCAATTACAAATATATATACAAATTTTGCCCGTTTAATAGTATAGGACACTATTAAACGAACAATATTTGTATATATTTGTAATCGGTTTCTCGAAAACGGCTCTAACGATTTTGACGAAATTTAGTATCCGGCGGTTTTTGGGGACGAAAAATCTATCTAGCTAGGTCTCATGACTAGTAAAATTCGTTTTCACCGTCTTTTTTAATATTTCTTAGCGCGTTTTAGTGCGAACAAGAAACTTACAGCGCCATCTGTTGTTGAGTAGCATAGCTTGCTCACCCGATGATATTTTAATCATACTGAGCATAGCTCGGTCGCCCAGGTACTAAAAGCTTATATGACATAAAGAAAAGTAAAATCGACTGCCTTGTGCAGACGCATTCCTAGTACTTAGGATAACTAAGAAGGCGAACCTTGCACCTAAGCCTTATCATCATCATCATATCAGCCGAAAGACGTTCACTGCTGGACATAGGCCTCCCCTAATGATCTCCATGATTACCGGTCCTGCGCTGCTCGCATCCAGCGGCTTCCCGCGACCTTGACCAGATCGTCATGGCTGCTACCAGAGCCAGGAATAGCGGGGCCGCCGGGGACTAGGGGCCGGAGCATATTATTGTGATTCATGTTGATTTTTAGGGGGTTTTAACATAGTCGCCACGCTTGGCAGACGGGTTGGCGCCCGCAGTAAGATGAAATAATACACAGAAGGACGCTGCTGCCCATCCTCTGGATTTCATTTCCCTTAGTCGCCTCTTACGACACCCACGGGAAGAGATGGGTCGGTAGGTACTATTCTTTTTAGGCCGGCACGGCACCTAAGCCTGCTGGGATGAAACTTGGCAGGAGTCAAGTACATACCCATAGGTAACATATTAGAAGTGGTGCTCCCCAGCAGGACGCGACTGAGATGCGCAGTGGGGCATAATGTCGCAAATGTGTAGTTTTTTACTAGGTTGAAAATTGTATCTGTTGAACCGACATAGGTAGCTGGTTGAAAATTTCACAGAATATGTATTTTTAAAACATATATATCACCTTAAAATAAAAAAAAATAAATTTTAAAAAGTAAGGGTGGTCGCCATACAAGAAACGTATTTTTTTGTTTTTGCTCTATCGTCAGAACGGTTAGTAATTCGAGTGTCAAACTTGGTATGAGTATAGTTCACTAAAATGTCAATAAAATAATATGTCCTGACTGACTGACAGACTGACTGACTGACGTCTATCTGTAACCGCTTTAGCTATACAATACGTGTGAAATTTAGTATGCTAATTTATTGCATGCCACAAACACCAGCTAAGAAAGGATTTTCGAAACTCATCTCCCAAGGGGGTGAAATAAATATACTGGCATCAGCTAATTTTTAAATAAATAAAACCGTCTTCAAAAAACGCACATGAACTAAAAAGCAAAAAATAATTGCTTACATTCACATACGATTTCCAACCCAAACCTATAATAGTACATTAAGGTGCAAGTGCGCTATTTTGCTCATTACACTCGAGGCTCACCCTCACCCTCGGTGCGCGAGTCCGACTCGCACTTGATTTGCAATGAGTATAAGCTCTATAATTGTAGCAGCAGAGTTTGTACGCTGCACGGGTTTAAGAATAGTCATTTTAGTGAAGAACTTACTCACCTAGCTAAAAAATTTACAAATATAAAAAATCTGCTTGATAATCATCATGACTAAGCCAAAATAAAATGCTTTGTCATCATTCTATCACGATATTTCTGAGGATGTGATATTTAAAAAAAACCGGCCAAGTGCGAGTCGGACTCGCGCGCCGAGGATTCCGATATATCTTTAGTATTTTTCGAAGCGAAAAAGTCAATTTTAGGTTTTTTGCAGATTACTAAAAAACTGTGAAATTTAGAAAGAATGTTTTATTTTTGCTGTAATATTTATATAAACTTCTATCGACTGTAATTAATACAGATTTTTCGTTTCTCAAACTTCGGAGATAAGGGGAAGGAATGGTATTTTTTTTTCACATTTTGCATCATAACTAAAAAACTAAGAGTTTTAAAAAATATATTCCAGAATTTACAAGTAAATCTCCTTTCATATGATACCCCACTCAACCAAGTAACAACAATTTAAAATTTTGCCCCCACCCCCTATTTGGGCCCCCTTAACATTAATATTCATATATTTTTTAAATTCTTTCATGTGCAATTAAGTTGGGCAACCATATTCTAAAACTGTTCCAAATTTCAAGTCGATAGCATGAGTGGTTGCTGAGATATACAGGTGTGACAGACGGAGAGACAAAGTCGCACCATAAGGGTTATCGGAACCCTAATAATCACTTTGATTGAAGTACAAAAACACAAGGAAAATAATTAGAATAACATGCCCATAATCTGATCCTTACAAGCTTTAAAATTTCCCCAGAAAATATGCTTTCTTCAATTACCGATGTAAGAAATCCTCTTAAAAGGAGATAATAATATGTACCTTCACCGCTGGACAGGCATGGTTTATTTTGTTATGCAATGCTGCAAAGTTTCTAGTTGGCACGAGTGGCCTGTATTTAGACCTAAGCAGAGCGTAGCGAGGTTTTCAAAGAACTACACGAGACGCGATATAACTGTGCCGCTGAAACACACAGTTTTGACTTCACTGCAGCGAAGAAAATGATAACGAATTAAAATTATTCAGAGCTACAAATAGCTCTGCTGAATGGTAAGGACAAATAAAAACAAAAGCTTTTGATAAAAACCATTCCGTTCTAATTTCAAACAATAGTAGTTTTTACAACGAGTGCATAAAACATGACTTTTTATACAAGGCTTACGTATTCGCACGACCAGTAGGGGGAGTGCGAATAATTAAGCCGCGGATAAAAAGTATTTTATGGTCGAGTTATAAACTCAGCTTTTCACTTTGATTGCGAGGAACTAAAACGTAAAAGTTGTTAAGAAAAGTAGAATTTTACAAACTAGAAAATCGCAACACAGGAAGTGTTAAAATAAAATCATTTTCAAGTAGAATTTTAATTAAAGTTGAATTTAGAGGTTCATGGTATGACTGGCGGGAAAGTCAATTTACAAGAAGAAATTACTTTTTTGACCAAGTGCATAAAATACTTACAATTTTAGGATGCCTATTTACCCAGCATAAACTACAACTTTTCGAGCATGAGAAGTATAAATAAATTTTTTTCTGAAAGTGCTTTTTTGTGCAGGATATAGGCTGCACAAAATCGACTAGGGCAAAAAAGTAATCGCGGTGGTGTATGCCCCCCCCCCGCGCCGGACGCGCGTCAACATATTCTTCACTAAGGGCTCCCGCACACGACCGAGAATCGGTGACCGATTTTTTGACGACGTGACGTGTTATCACCTGCATCTTCCGTCCTTGTCCTGGGCGATAATCGGCCACCGATTCTCGGTCGTGTGCGGGAGCCCTTAAAGACTTTAAGCATGGTCACGTTTTTTGACATCCGAGCAGTGCGACACATTTTGAAAAACAAGGACGGCTACATGTATTAGTGTATAAAGCTATCTCTGTCTAAAATATCAAAAACGTAATTTGTGGATTTGCTAAACATTTTCCTCCAATGTCATTTTTTTGCGCTTGGCGGTGATAGATTAGATGACATAATTCCTCAAATAAAGTGATATTTCTCCGAGATATATTTTCTCTCTGGCAGCGTGCTAAGCCGGCAGGTACAAGTTTTGTCTACACATTTGTTTAACGAAATCAATGATTTTTTTATAGATAAAACGACTATTAACTGTCATATACGTAACAACAAAACTGCTATTGACAAAAACAAAAGTTTTGTTATGTTTTGGCATTGTTTTTAGGGTTCCGATACCAAAATGGTAAAAAAAGGAACCCTTATGGTGCGACTTTGTCTGTGTGTCTGTCCGTCTGTCTGTCACACCTCTATATCTCAGCAATCACTCATGCTATCGACCTGAAATTTGGAATAGTCTTAGAATATAGTGGCCCAACTTAATTGCATATAAAATAATTTTAGTGGGCCAAAGTAGGGGGGGGGGGGGGCAAATTTCAAATTGTCGCTATTAGTTCTAAAATATATTTTTGTATTTTTTACGTCTCTTAGTTTTCAAGTTATGATGAAAAATGACAAAAAATATACCATTCCCCCCCCTTTATCTCCGAAGTTTGTGAAAGGAAAAATCTGAATTAATTACACTTGACAGAAATTTATGTAAACATTACAGCAAAAATAAAACGACCTTTCTAAGTTGCACAGTTTTTAGAAATCTGCAAATAACCTTTACAAACAAATTTAGTTTTGCGGTCCTAAAAATTGACTTTATTGCTTCCGAAAATACTATAGATATATCGGAACCCTCGGCGCGCGAGTCCGTCTCGCACTTGACCGGTTTTTTTTTTAAATCAGACATTATAGAGAAACTGCTGATAGCTAATAATGATAAGATTTATTTTTATGCAACTTAAGATAATTGGTTTATTTTTTATAGTGGTGGCATCAGATGGGTGGGTCGGTGGTTGAATATATTTAACTAAATTGTAAATAAATCAATTCTTACTTATTTTGTAAATAAAAAATACTTTACATGTAGGTACTTTCAGTTGTTTTATTTGGATTAATCATTATTTTAGATGAACGTAATTTTAGGTTTCCAGATAAACAAAAGGCAGACTTTCACACAGTATTTATGGTTATATCGACAAAAAAACAAGGCTAATTAAATACATCCTATACTATTGAAAGAGCAATATTTGTATATATGTATATATATATATATATATATTTGTAATCCGTTTCTCGAAAACGGCTCTATTTTGATGAAATTTACCATACGGGGGTTTTTAAGCATGTTTTTAGGGTTCCGATACCAAAATGGTAAAAAAAAGGAACCCTTATGGTGCCGCTCTGTCTGTCTGTCCGTCTGTCTGTCACACCTCTATATCTCAGCAACCACTTACGCTATCGAGCTGAAATTTGGAATAGTTCTAGAATATAGTTGCCCAACTTAATTGCACATGAAATTTTTTTGAAAAAAGTATGATTATTAATGTAAAGGGGGCCAAAATAGGGGGGGCCAAATTTCAAATTGTCGCTACTAGGTCGAGTGGGGTATCATATGAAAGGGCTTTACTTGTACATTTTAAAATATATTTTTGTATTTTTTTAAGTTTCTTAGTTTTCAAGTTATGATGAAAAATGTCAAAAAAAATACCATTCCCCCCCCCTTATCTCCGAAGTTTGAGTAAGGGAAAATCTGAATTAATTACAGTTGACAGAGGTTTATGTAAACTTTACAGCAAAAATAAAACGATCTTTCTAAGTTGCACAGTTTTTCAGAAATCTGCAAAAAACCTTCAAATTTAGTTTTGCGGTCCTGAAAATGGACTTTATTGCTTCCAAAAATACTATAGGTATATCGGAACCCTCGGCGCGCGAGTCCGACTCGCACTTGACCGGTTTTTTAAATAACGCGTTTTAGACAGAAACCTACAGTGCCATCTGTTGGCGAGTAGCAGCTCACTCGATGATATTTTAATGTTGAGGCGGCTATTATAGAGCGAAGCTCGGTCGACCAGGTACTTAACATCAAAGAGCACGTGGGTATTTTTTTGTCGCTTCTTTTTTTGTTCCCACATGACGACACTTTGTTTGTGAAGTGACGTAGTTTTAATTTAACGGACGTCATAAAGAGATCAAATAATTATAATATGAATAATAGCACATTTGATTAAACATTAACTAGCACCCTTTGTTCTCTTTTATCGAAATTGCAAATTTCTGTCTACCTGTCTTTAAAATCATAAAAGCTTTATTACTTAATACGGCTGTTCTTTAGGACAGGGAAGCGACTACCTACAATAGTCTATGAGAGGGAAAGGAGGGTGACTCCCTTAATGCCCTCCGTCAGCTCAGTCTAGTGAATACTCACTATCGATCCTTTAAACTTTGTTAGGGCTATAATTTTACACGCTCGGCCCTTAGTTTCGCTTTAGATTTTAGGTTTGAAGTGGCATTGCTAGTATATAAAAGACCGATGGAGTGTCCTACAAATATATTATTTTCATTGAAAAACTTATTAGTAAAATTATTGATGTCCCGTGTGGTGCCGGCAAAGAATAGTACCAACCCATACATACCCGTGGGTGTCGTAAGAGGCGACTAAGGGTTAACTGGAGGATGGGCAGCAGCATTCTCCTTTGTATCTTACATCTTACTTACTGCGGTCACCTACAACCGCGGTCCATGGTGCCAGCCGTAACGCTAACAAGCGAGGTGACTATGGTACTTCCCCTCCACATTTTCCCAGCCAAAGCTAGAATTCTGGAGGGAGCTCCCTGTCCTGTAGTGGACGTTTCATGGGATGTTATGATGAAAATTATTGATAGCGAGACTTTTGTAAAACCCCATGAGTAACAATCTGTATATTTTTTAACTAAGTAATTGTGATTCTTTTGCCCGTGTGATGCCGGCAAAGAATATGTACAAACCCATCTCTACCCGTGGGTGTTGTAAAAGGCGACTAAGGGTCTATAAACCGGAGGATCGATAGCAGCATATTTCTGTGTATCGTATGATGTTACATAATCTGGTCACCAACAACAGCTTTATAATGAAGAATTCAACACTTCGCAAATTAGAATTAATGAAATAAACCTCAGGGAATTATTTTAGGTTCCATCATTAGATTAATTCAAGGATTTAGGTTCAGATTTTAGGTTTGGGATTTCAAATTTAGCACTGACCGTTTAAATGCGATAACGGAAAACTTATTTCATTTCTCGTTTGGGTCTAGATAATTTATGCAGGATATTTCTAGCAGCCTCACCAGTTTCCAGTACTTATATCACTTTAAACATGAATCTGGTTTTTGAATTATGACTTAAACGGTAAAGAGTAAGCCCATTAAAAAAAACCGGCCAAGTGCGAGTCGGACTCGCGCACCGAGGGTTCCGTACCACCAATAATCATAATTGTATTAGTTGAAATTTCATTGAGTTAATGTGCTAGATTTTTTGAGTCCGACACGCGCTTGACCAAATTTTATTATTTGTTGTTATTTTATAGCTTATGCACTATAAACATACCAATTTTCAAGTTTGTAAGTGTTCCCGTTTTTAAATAGAACTAAAACAAAAATCGTCTCCGCGACCATCCAACTTGACCCCTCTCTTATATGAATGTTCTTGAAACGGGAGCTCACCACAATTGGTTACGTTTAGTTGTGAGAAAAGTTGTAATATTTAATGATTTCCGACTTTTCCCATTATTTGTACTGTGAGACCTAGCTTCTTGCCAAATTTCATAATTTTAGGTCAACGGGAAGTACCATGTAGGTTTTGCTTTTTTGCATAATTGTATGGAGATGAGGATATAAAATGCCATATCTTTTGATTGCGTCGTTGTAAAAAAAATAATTTTTCAGATCTTGTGTGGTTCATAGACCCTAATATATGGTATCAATTTCAACCTGATACCTCTACCCGTTCGTGAGATAAAGGGTCTTGACAGACAGACAGTGATCCTATTAGGGTTCCGTTTTTTTTCTTTTGAGGTACGGAACCCTGAAAAACGGTAAATCGACCATTTGCTCGTTAGTTAATTTAACACTTCTTTCGTCTATCTGTCACATTTTTTTATCTCAGCAACTACTATGCGATCGACTTGGATAGGGAACAGTATTGCTTGGCTTGCCCAACTTATTTTTTTTGTGTAAAAATGGGGCCGAGATGAGGGATGCAAGATTTTTGAATTGCTTACTTTACTACAGCTTATATAGGTTAAGTAAAGCCCAAAATTACACATTTCAAACTTCAGTCGACTCTATAAAAATAAGTACTAAAAATTTAATAACTCCTGAAGGCAAATAAGGAAAGGGCTTTCCCTTCTCTGCTCCGTGGCTTTCCTTGTGCATTCCCAAACAAACGAGCAGGTGGCCACTTACCACCAAGTGGTCCACCTGCTCTTTTGCCCACTTGTGATATAAATATTGGATTTTATCATAATCCTGCGACATCATAAATCCTTTTTGAGATATTGAATGTCTCTCTGTTTTTCTTTCATCAAAAGGTTTGTTATAAGTGCTGTTGTTTGTACACACAGCCGCACGTCCGTAGAAACACTTTGACTTTGAGCCATTTACTTATATATACCTACTCTGAGCCGATCTTTGGATTTGAGCTTTTATAGCGTAAGCACTGCGTTTAGTGCGTACTTGTATACTCAACAGCACATCACTAAAAACACTTTTGAACCTTATGGCGTGCTAATAGAGCTGAAAAAGTTTCTACCGACGAGCGGTTGACCGTACCACGAACGTACGAAATTATTAACGTACCTATGTGAAGCTATGGTTGAAACATGGTTGAAACCTTGAAACAATGTATAAAGCTAGATTAGCAACAGTAGTGTGACAGCAGAATGGAGCGATACGTAAGATATTGGAGCGATAGAGAGAACCAGTTCACTTTTCACATTAAAGCTTTACATTTCACAAATTAAGCATTCAAAATACGACACAATCTTAATTTCCGCGTTTAAAACAAAGTAAAAACTTGCTAAATTGGAGTGCGCAATAATTAGTAACCCATTGCAAAAGCAGGGTGACGCGCCAACCTTCTCAACTCAGTCGCGACGCTTCGCGTCGCTTTGCGCCCCATTCAACTGAAATTACACCCTCTCACACAACATTACACTGTTGGACTACTGAGTTTGTACACAGAAAGAACAGACTTGAGTGGGGTGGTGTACAAACGCCCCCGCTTTTACCCCATTTCACCCTAATACCAACCCTCAGTTCCTCAGTTCGCGTTTTAATCCCTCAGTGGGCGTACGTACGCTCCGCGAGTGAATATTCGCGCGATCTTTTCCAAAGTGCAATATCCGTCATTCGAATTTCGAACTTCGTGTTCTTTCGTTTAAACTTTTTGAAAGTTGGTGTTCTTTTATTCTGTTATTCAGCCAGTGTTAATTAGTTTTTATTCTGTGACATTGTATTTGGAGTTCCGCATTTGCGAACTTACGTAAGTGTTATTGCTGCATTGCGATAGACTGGTAAGTAATACTAAGTTATTTATTTAAATGCTAAGACTTTACATCAAGATAACAAGCTAACTCTAATTTGAGTAAGATCGCCGGCTCTACAAATCAAAAGGATCGTGAGTAAATAATAGTAGGAATGTATTGGTACGAAAAATAAATACGTTTAACATTGAACATTTTTAACAAAAATATACGTTCTTCAATACCTTAGCACCTAACCTGTTTGAAAGAAAAGGATATCTAAACAAGGCGGTATTTAAGCGAAGAAAGCCTGATAAGGTTCAAATTAAAAGTTTTGCTTATCAAATGCCTGGTTAAAGTTGACTCTAGTTTTACTAAGTCTTCTTAGTTTTCACAGAACCTATTACAATAACTTAATTTAGAACCACAAAAGTTGATTGTAGTGTTACCACAATTTTCATTATGTAAATCGGGACATTTCCGCAAGTAAATTTAAATAATTAAAGTAGCAGCGTTAGGACTAAATTAAGTTTCTAAATTAGTTCCAATTTGGAAACAATCAACTAATTTTAGATTAAATAAGTTTGGAAAATTTAGGCTTCAACGGTCACAAAGTATCTAATTTGAAAACTTGATGAAATTAAAATCTTATATTTGAAGTAGCTTCTGTACGAAGTAAAACGAATCAGTACAAACAAGCACAGACTGCTTTGCGGCAGAAATAGGTAAATACTTGGAAGTAAACAAGAGTGTTAGAATCTGTGGTTAGAATAGGCAGCAAATTTGATGGAAGGCCAACATATGAATCAAAATACTTATATTTTTTTTAATCATTATCATTTATTTGCTTCAAATGGGGTACAATAAAGATGTTAAATAATAAATGAGAACATTTCCACATTCAGCTACAAATACTAGCATGCAAATACTTATAACTACTTAATAAATTACTTTCGGTCTGTAAGCTTTTTGCGGAAAAAAATAGGCTAGATTGATAAAAGAGCTCGCAAAATTAGTAGCAGGCTATTAATAAAGAAGTCATAAGAGCTAGGAACTCGCTCTCTAAGCTATAAGTTATTCTACAGCTTTGCGGCAGAAAAAGGCAAAAAGGGCAGAATAGATCGCAATGTTGGTAGACGGCTAATAATATAGAAAACGAATAGGTACGTTAGGAAATACGGTCTCCAGGCTATTAGTAATTCAACGACTATAATGTATAACGTTGTGAGACCACGGCAGCGTTCGTGCTTCAATGAATAACGAAATAAGCTCGCTCAATGCCTTGTATACGACTTCGCCGGCTATCGATCCGCTCGAAACTTTAATTTTGAATAACTTGGCTTATTTCCTGCTTTCACGATGTTCAGCCAAATCTGGGGCAAACATTTTTCTTCTATCAATATAAATTTAATTTATTGTGATCGAAAGTTATATTCCACCTTAATTAAAGCGATCTTTGTTGTTGCTTTGTAATTTGTTATTTGACTAGTATTATTTTCAAATCGTTTGTCGCAAATTAGAGACCGTAATATTTTTATCTTTAAGCTCTATATCTGCTTCTGAAGAACGGGCGATGGCTTTCTGTGAATAATTTTTATTTTATTTTGAATATTATTGGTGATCATATTATTCATTGACTTCTGAACAATTTATGCGTATTGAAGAAAATCAAGTTCTGATATTATTAGAGGACTATTTTTTTTTCATATGTTGTGAACGACATACTTTTAAGTAATTTTCTAAAAATTCAGAAACCTATGAAGCCGGCTTTAAATTCAATCTTAATGAAAAAAGTCTTGATAAGCTAGGATTTTTTGCACATACTCAGTTAATTAAAATTCGTAATTAATAACAATGAATTATTGACACCATTTCGGTTTCCGATTTCCTCCGTATATGGGTCAGACTATTATTAAAATACTTAGAGAAGCGATGTATTCAAATTTGATTTATTTATTTCATCATCATCATAAAATCCCATAAAACGTCCACTACTTACAGGACAGGGAGCTCCCTCCAAAATTGCAGCTTTTGCTGGAACAATGTGGAGGGGAAGTACCATTGTCACCGCGCTTGTTAGCTTTACGGCTGGCACCATGGACTGCCGTTGTTGGTGACCTCAGAATGTAAGGTGCAGGAGGATGCTGCTGCCCATCCTCTGGTCCATTAACCCTTAGTGGCCTTTTACGACAACCACGGGTAGAGATGGTTTGGTACTATTCTTTGCCGGCATCACACGGGCGATATTTAGAAGTAACGAATTGCTCGAAATAATTCTATAAAGGTTTAATTTGAGGTAATTTTGCTGTTCATTTAACTTCTACTGCTTCGGTTTCATTACATAAATTGCCTCTCACTCAACTGAAGTAGTTGTACTATTGCTACTAAATAATCCTTCAACGCTAAGAATTTGTTTGATGGATGTTTTCGATTTGTGATGTTAGACAGTATTAATCACAAACGGAGTTCACGAAAGAGTCAGGTGTTTTGTAAAAAAACTATAACCTCGTTCTTGAAAAATTTGTTAAAAATGTAGATATTTCTGGGTTTCTTTATGTGTTTCTTGGTAGGGCTTTTGTGCAAAGTCCGTATGGGGAAGCACTACCCCCTTGCCTATTTCTGCCGTAAAGCAGCAGTGTTTGCACTGCTGTGCTTCGGTTTGAAGGGCAAGGGATCCAGTGAAATTACTGGCACATGAGACATAACATCTTAGTTCTTAGGGTGGGCAACGCGCTATTCTGTCTTATTAGCGTCAACGTATGTCACTAATAACACAGTGGGTGCTATGGGCGGTGGAGACCACTTACCATCAGGTGGCCCACCTGCTCGTTTGCTCACTTTTAACATAAAAAAAATGTAATACGTTAGACTAAGCGTTTTCCTGAGTGTTTGTATTAGTTACGAAAGTGCAACTCGTGTAGTTTAAGATAAATCTTTACTTATATTAGCCACTGCTAAAAGCATTATTTTTTCTCAAACCTGTCTACATGCCCCGAAAATCGCTTGTTACTTCTGCATATCAAAATCTTTTCCTTCGTCATGACGCCAACAGTTTTAAACTTAGGTAAAGACGGCCTGCAAATGACCCGTATAAATGCGGTAGGTCATTATGTCCTTTGGGATTCCTTGGGATATCAGGAGTTGAACCGTGTGCGTGGATTTTGGGACGTATTCAACCTCTTGGGTACTGTAGGGTTATTATGTCATAGTCCACCCCGGGCTCTTATGGGTCTTTGATGTTTAGTAAATTCTTTGCTCCTTCTTAAATTTGGCTTTTGACGATTAAATTTTCTGTTTAATGGGGTAAAATTAATTTTAAATATTTCTGAAAGTAAAAGACGACTGCACAACGAATGTTCATGCCTTGAAAGGATGTTTTTGGAAAGGAACACTCTGTAGAAGAGATCCTACTGAGAAAGGGATAGGTATTTTGTGAAAGGGACATTCTGGAACCTTAAAGGGAAAGGGTATTTTGAAAGAAGAGAAATTAGTTCATGGCGTGAAGTGGTATTTTGGAAAAGTGCTAGTTTAGATATAATGTATATCTGTGGGAAAGGGTCACTGTTGAAGGGACATTTTGATGAAAAGGACATTTTGAGAAAGTGAAATTGTATAGAAGAGATCCTACTTGGAAAGGGATATACTGTGAAAGGGACATTTTGGATCCTTACAGGGAAATGGACTTTTTGAGAAAAGAAGAAACTTGTTCATGACATGAAAGGATATTTTGGAAAAGGGACGCTCTGTTAAAGGGACATTTTGATGAAAATAGGACATTTTGAAAAAGTGATACAGTGTATGAGGAATCCTACGGAGAAAGGGATATTCTGTGAAAGGTATATTCTGGAACATTAAAAGTAAAGGGAAATTTTGGGTAAGAAAAATTTTGGTAAATGGAGAGATATATTTTTGGAAACTGACACTATGGAGCCTTCGAAGGGCCATGGAGCTAAACGGAAAGGAAGACCGTAGCCAATTTGACTCAATTTTAATAAATTTGTGTAATACCTTTTGAGGGTTAATTCTGGGGACTAAATGCACCGCGTTTTGTTCTAAAACGCATAAAAACTTGGACTCTATACAGAATGATCGGTCTAATTTGTATGAAAAGTCTTTATTTTGCCAATGAGCCGGTTTAGCAGCTGAGCGTCAACAGAGTATTCAAAAGTGTCGATAGATGGCTCTGAAGACAGTTGCTTAAGAACTTAAAATAAATGTGTCATAGATGAAGCGTAAAGAAAATAAACCTCCTTAGGCAATACTTACAACAGATAGGAAAAATAAGTTGACAGTTAAATTTTCCTACAACAACGCTATCTATCAAGAAAATGAACATTAGTTTATCTTTTTTAAAAACCGGCTCATTTTAAGAAGTCGTAGAGTAAAAGGCATTTAACCTTTAGAACATGCCCTTAAAATGTTTTACACTTTATAAAAATCCTGCATAAAATCTAAAGGGTTATACATACTCGTACGTATATAATGCTCTTAAATGTTTTAGACTTTATTAAAGCCCAGCATAAAATCTAAAGGGTTACACATATACGTATGTTTAAACAGTATCCTATCACAACCAACAATACATGGTCACTTCATGCCCTCTGATTTTGAACAAAAACAAAGATAGGTAACTGTGGTACTTGCAGCTTCACCTACCGTGACATAATGACATCCATTGCCTGCTTCTTTGTGCATCGTTCGTTGCTAATAAGTACCTACTACTTGCTCTTTCTTTACGATGTTAACCGTAGTCTGGATGGGTGGCACATGGGTGGCACCATAGAGATAAACCGGTCAAGTGCGAGTTGGACTCGCGCGCCGAGGGTTCCGATATACCTTTAGTATTTTTGGAAGCAATAAAGTCCATTTTAGGACCGCAAAACTAAATTTGTTTGTAAAGGTTTTTTGCAGATTTCTAAAAAACTGGGCAATTTAGAAAGATAGTTTTATTTTTGCTGTAATATTTACATAAACTGCTATCGACTGTAATTAATTCAGATTTTTCCATTCACAAACTTCGGAGATAAGGGCGGGGAAACGGTATTTTTTTTGACATTTTTCAACATAGCTTAAAAACTAAGAGTTGTAAAAAAATACAAAAATATATTTCAGTGTGAACAAGTAAAACCCTTTCATATGATACCCTACTCAACCTACTAACGACAGTTTGAAGTTTTGCCCCCCCTATTTGAGCCCCCTTTACATTAATAATCATAATTTTTTCTCAATTCTTTCACATGCAATTAAGTTGGATAAGCATATTCTAAAACTGTTCCAAATTTCAAGTCGATAGCATGAGTGGTTGCCGAGATATACAGGTGTGACAGACAGACGGACAGACAGACAGACAAAGCGGCACCATAAGGGTTCCTTTTTTTACCATTTTGGTATCGGAACCCTAATACAGGGAAGATTAATGAAAATATGTGTCACAAGGTATTTTGACATTCATTTAGTCATTGTAAATATGGCATAGGGGTTGTTCTGTAAATTTTGTATGAGGATGTCAAATCACGTTTGATGATTTGACATTTCAACTTGGGACACAATAGCAGATGTCATCCCATACTAAAATAAATTAGTGTTCCTTTTATTCCGAGCGGAGCAAGAGTCCGAATTCTTTCGGCGGGACCGACCGCTGATGGAAGAAATACTAGAATAGGTAGGGCGTCTTTGTGAATTAAGTACTTAAGCCACGATCACACCTAGCTGAATTCAAAGACTAATTTGGCATACATTGCTCGTTGAAGTAAGGATATTGCAATTAACATAACCAAGCCTCCCAGCAATATATGCCGAATTAATCTTTGGATTCAGCTAGGTGTGATCGTGGCTTTACTTAACATATTGAAATATGTACAAATGAAGATAATGTTTTTTTGTGTTTAGTAGGTAACTTTTTAGGAAAAACTCAGTACGCACGAGTGTTCTTTGCAGACAAAACATCATTAGCGCCCTGTGTTAGCGCCTTTGTTTGTTCAGCCGTCTACAACTTTTACTTAGGGTTTAAATCAAAGAATTATTTTATTCTTATTTTTGATCAGTTAGTATAAGTAAAGTAGGTACGTGACAACAATGTATATAGCTCCTTATGTTTCGCCAGCAATCCTGAGTTGTCGTATAGGTAGGTACTCGACAAACAGGGTGTAAGGGACGGTGTATCGAAAACTGAAACGGCATGCTAAGTCAACGAAACTGAACAACTTTCGCAAAGAAACATATGCTGACAAATAAAAAAGAAATGACCTCTTCTACTGATTGCCCACTCTGGTCGAACAGTTTGTATGGAGAGGGATATTTTTTTTCATTTCCCAACATATGTTTCTTTGGGAAAGTTGTTCAGTTTCGTTGACTGAGCACGCCCTTTCAGTTTTCGTTACACCGTCCCTTACACCCTTTATAACTACTTAGTATAAAGAAAGCGGTCAAGTGCGAGTCGGGCTCGCGCGTCGAGGATTCCGATACACCTATAGTATTTTAAGAAGCAATTGTGTTCGTTTTTAGGACCGCAAAACTTAATAATTGATAATGCTTTTTTTTCAGATTTCTAAAAAACTGTAGATTGTTTCATTTTTTCTGTAATATTTATACAAACTTCTATAGTAAAAAAAATTACCCCCTTATTTGGAACCCATTTCCAATAACAATAAAAATTGTTTTAAACTTTTTTGTTTTCAATATAGTTGGGCAAGAATATTAATATTCCAAACAAGACGCTATCGTGAGTATAGTTGCTGAAATAAACAGGTGTGACAGACAGACGAAGTCGCACTTTAAGGGTTCCGTTTTTACCATTTTAGTTGGGAACCCTAAACATCACCAAGAGTACTGCCATTTTTGTGCCAGAGTCAGCAGAGTAGAAAGGGCCCACTAAAGCGCACCAGACTGTGACTTCCGCAAACATTTGCTTCCACTTTGTATTGATTTGATTGCTGATGCCCAAATGTTTCTATTTAAGTTTCATTGTGAACTCGAACGGATTGGTTTAAATTAAGCTTTGCTTTTGTTATTTCAACGTTTTTTTTAGTAATTTAATAAACTTTAATTGTCGTTACTAGGTCGAGTGGGGTATCATATGAAAGGACTTTACTTGAACCGCGTACCGAGGAGGGTTCCGTACAAAGCTGTAGGTATATAAGTAAAAGTTATGGTATTTTTATTGAAAAAATTTTTTATTATGTGAATAGTCCCTTTAGGTTTTGATTCCAAATTATTAAAATTCTGTTTTTGAATGATGTAACAAATAATTTATGCTTTTCGTATTTTTTCCTTTATCTGTGCTACACGACGTTCCGTTTTTCACTTTTGAGGTACGGAACCCTAAAAAAAATTCGATCATTATTAGCATTGAAATTCCTCTGATTACTCGTTTTGTGTCTTTCTGTTTAGGCATATTACGTTCTTAAATGTAATGGAAACCCATTTCCTCCGTAATAATTCAATTTTCTTCAGCCAGATGAAAGAGGCTTTCAATAGGTTTTATATCTTGCGGGATCTGAATTGAATGAAATCCGACATGTCTTCACCTTGGAAAGATTCCCGCATTAAGATTGCTGTAATATGTTCTTGAAGTGAAGATTGTGAAATTTTTGCTGCTACCTATACTCTCATTTAAACATGTCGATGTTTAATGAAAGTCAATAAGTACTGTTAAGGTCTACATGGAAAAAAATATCTGAATCTATTACGAGTTGTAGTTAGGTGCTGGCTGCAATTTGGGTATATGATTTGCTCATGATTCATATTAATAGGGATGATAGATCAGCTCAATACGAATCGATTTGGTCCTTACAAGTTTTTCTGTGCGTCGCTGCGTTTTTGAGTTAAAGCAAAAAAAAAAGATACAAAATAATGTTTTTTTTGTCTGCCTTTGTGGCTCCTGTTTAAAATACTTCTGAATATGTAGAAAATCGAAGAGGCAGACATGCAGGGCTCTGCATTATCACGGGACGAAGTAGTGATTTTTGCATTTTGAAGCGCTGTTACTTTACGACGCAGGGCTATTATGGTGGCAGACCATTTTTCTGGGGATTTATACATTGTATTTTATCAGATAGTCATAGTCTGCCAGGTGTACGTTTCATTGTCAGATTTCAAAATAGTTAAAACTTAATTCCTCAAAAACGCAGGGGTGTGGATGTCGGCCAATATTTTTTGTATCTTCTAGAGGATGCTCCTTATCATCAGTCAAAGAGGCAGACATGAGCAAATCATATAGAAATTTGTCCTTCATCACCCTTACTATAGTGTCCCTGTCAATGGCCGTTTACTTGTCAAAGAGAACTGAGTAATAGCCAGTTGCACAAATCATCTTTAAAGTTAAAGCCTTTGCATGTAATCTTTTAGACAAATAACTTCTTTTAATTTTCGTGCAATAAAGGTTATACAACAACAACAAAGCTCCTTTACATCTATTACTGTCACTTTCTTTATCAACAAAACGGAAAGAGTCAGCATTAGACTTAAAAGAGCTTTAAATTTAAAGACGCTTTGTACAACTGGCGGTAAACCAAATCACTTTTCCTTAAAAATCCAGTTTTTCGTTTATTCCAGCGCTTGCCAACACATTTTGCAGCTATGTCAAAAGCAATCGGCTAAAGATGTCAGAAAAAACAAGTTTGTAAAACAATGTTATTCTTTCCGTCAAATATACTCTGGTTTTAGTGTCATGGCTGCAAAATAGATTGGTAAGCGTTGGAATTAACGAAAAATATGGATCATACATTATTATATAGGTTTTAGATATTTAGATATTACACCTAATTTCATTTAAAAAAGTTACTATTTAAATAACAATCAAAGCATTGGAGTAAACGAAAACAAATATTATAGATTATAATTTACCTAAATAGGACTATAAGTCTGACCGCAACCGCTGTACCGCGCCTTAGGTATGCGAGCAGCGAAACGGGGGGCCAACGTCATCGCTCACGGCGGCTACTAGTTCTTGCATTTTCCTTCCGCGCATCCCTAAGGCGCGGTACAGCGGTTGCAGTCAGACTACAGACATTTAGCGTCCCTCAGTTTTATTGCTCTTTTTCCGAGTTAGGTTACTTTAGGTTAGGATGAAACATCAGTATTTTCCCGTTCGGTCCACTTTCTCAAATAGTCAACTTGTTGTTTTATTTCAACCGATTTTTATTGTGATTTGCTTTTCTTTCGGTCACAAGCTTGGGCAACATTTATTGTGTAAGAAAAGAAACACTTTGTCACTTTTTGACGTCTCAATTACTTTATAAAAGAATCAGAGAATTTTCTGTTTTCATTTTATTGTATTTTTTATCAGTTTTTAAAGATTTTCTGTTGTGCGGTCTTTGCTCTACAATTTAATAATAAAGCTCTTTACTAATGGTGGTTTAAAAGTTCAACCAAACAAAATTATATTATTCGTCAAAATATTTACTTAACAAGTTATTTAAAAGTTAAGATAGGTTTAGTATTAGTTTTACGCGAGATTAAGAGTAAATTTTCTTACAGATTAATGAGATCAGAATTCCTATAACTCTAATGCTATTTTTTTCATTTGTTTTATATTTGAAAGTTGACTTCAAGATTATCAGTTTACGCATAAAATAAAGTTTTTATTTTTAGTTTAATATATAAAATTAAAGGTTCGAAAATTGTTCGTCTTAAATGTCGTCCGATTTCATCATTAGATTTGTTATATTTTTTTACACATAATATTTTTCGAAATATAAATTTAAGTTTCTGTTAGCTTAATGTCTTCCAAATAATGCTTAGTAAAATTAAAAAAATTGGAGTTATTATTCCTAAGAAAAATGCAAAAATGTTAGTACTGAATATTCAGTTTACCTAAAATTCGCCATACAAAACGGCAATTTCATAGGTAAAGACCTATTATGTCTAGTCGTAAGTCACTTATCGAATATTTAATTTAAAAACACGTCTAATAAAGGTCAGTAACTTGCACAAATATTTGGAGGTATTATACCTATGCGAAAACTCTACCACCTGATCACAAACTACAGTTAAAGAGTGGAATTCTGTGCCTGCGTCTGTGTTCTCGAGTTCATATAACCCGAACCTGTTCAAGTCGCGAGTGAATAGGCTTCTTCTGTTCAAGCTCGTTCTATCGTCGACCTCATCTCTGTCTTCAAGACTAGATCGAGGTCAAGAGTAAACCCATTAACAATAAAAAAAATAGTAAGTGGTAAACTTGGAAGGAGCTATCTAAGTCGTGCGCACTGCACATCCAAGAAGGCTGCTGACAAAACATGGCGAAATGGGCGTCACGAATCAATTATAAATGGGCGTCACGAATCAATTATAAAAGGACTGTGGTCTCTGCCTACTCCAACGGGAAAGAGGCGTGATATTATGTATGTATGTATGTATGTATGTATGTATGTACGTGTTGACTTACCTCTAGAAGTTTGAAATTTTCACACTTTCAAGGGTCTTATTCATCATAACATCCCATGAAACGTCCACTACAGGACGGGAGCTCCCTCCAGAATTCTAGCTTTTGTTGGAAAAATGCGGAGGGGAAGTACCATAGTCACCTCGCTTGTTAGCGTTACGGCTGGCACTTTGGACCGCGATTGTAGGTGACCGCAGTAAGTAAGATGTTAGATACTAAGGAGGATACTGCTGCCTATCCTCCAGTTAACCCTTAGTCGCCTCTTACGACACCCACGGGTATGTATGGGTTGGTACTATTCTTTGCCGGCACCACACTGTAAGATAGTACTATTACTTTATTCTGTGTCCTAACTATTTGTCACTTCCAGGACACTAGATACAACGAGCGCAAATTTGAAATTAGAAATTGGAAGCGCGTGTAGGCCTGCATATTCAGTGCAAATAACCCTCAGTAGCACTACGAGAATCGCGCAGGCGGGTGCCCGCGGGGGTGCAGAGTGGATTGCAAGGGGGGCGAAGAGTGTCCATTTTGTATGATAGTACTACGAGTATTACTTTATTCTGTGCCATTGTGCCTTTGATCTTTGTAAGGCCGGTTGTATTTGTAAAAGAAGGAGAATTTCGAGAGGCAAATTTTTCGAAAACATTTTACGAAACACGTAACGAATAATTATTCAATAACACAGATGGATAGACCTTATATACAAAATTGAATTAAAATACGGAAAATTGTATAATATTTGTCTCCTCCCTTGCGTAAATACATTGCTTTTCATTTATCAAACGAACGCGACGTAGATTTTTCGGGCTCATTATTATTTTTTATCCCACGGCGTTTTTCACTGTTGATTAATGAAATTGTACACCTGAACGTTATTTGAATTCAAAAGGAAGTTTTAGGGTTCCGTATTTCAAAAGGATAAAACTGAACTCTTCTTGAATCATTTTGTTTTCAGTTTGAAAATTCTGTCTGTGTGTTTCTCTGTCAAGACAATTATCGGTTTCTCAAAAATGGCTCTAATGATTTCGATGAAATTTACTATGCGGGGGTTTTCGGGGGCGAAAAATCGATCTAACTAGGTCTCATACCTGGCACAATTCGTTTTCTCCCTTTTTGAGAGGTTTTGTTGAGATTAGCATGATTCAGAAACCCAACAGCGCCATCTGTTGGTGGCCTTAGGTCAAAATTATATTGAGTAGAGCTCGGTCATCTAGCCCAAAGGTGTAAATAATAAGGTATTTGTTACGGCAATTTACGTAACGTAGCGTGGGAAGGGGAAAATTATTTTATTATTAGTTATTTATTTATTTCATTAACTACAATCTGTATTACGGGAAACCGCTGGTTGCGATCAGCGCAGGACTGGTCGTCACAGAGATCATAAAGGGGCCTACGTCCAGCATTGAACATCTTTTTGCAGTGGACGTTTCATGGGAAGTTATAATAAGTTCTCCGCCTACTATCTTAAAGTACGGTCAGTCAACAGCAAACAACAATTTAAAGACAGAATAGAAAAAAAAAACATTGTTGTATGGATGTATAAATTACCTACAAACTTTAATGTAGTCGTAGTAATGGTTCGTAATTCAACAATGTTGGTGGTAAGAAAAATGTCTAATGATATTAACAATTTGGAAAAATATATTATAATCCATTACATGGGATACAAAACAATACAAATATACTTTATTGCACACCTAGAAATACATGTTCATAAACACAATACACGTCGTTGAAACAACAGCTAGTCAGTTATATCCACATTTTAACAAATTATTACGTACTCTGAAATTTGAGGTCATTTTGTTAATAATTCTTCGCGTTCATTGGTGGATTGGATTTTGGAGTTTACATTATCTTATCTGTGGTTTTGGAAAAAAAGTTATTCTGTCAACCTCAAATTCTTTTCCCACCTTTCCACTAAAATACTTATATTTATTTAACATTGTTGCAATGTACATGCGGTTAAGGTTGAGTTTATACTATGTTATAGTGATAAATGCTGAGTTTATGTTGTGGTGATGGAACCCTTGTTACGCATGTTAAATTCGCTCTTGGACGTTTTGCTTTTCATTATCTATTTTCACATTTCCTTTAGGAATGTGATCGTTCTTTTGTGTCTCTGTAGAAAACACTTTTAGATCCAAACGTCCATTATATTGGTTTTTTCCGTGTAATAAAGTAGATAATAGGTCTTTACCTATGAAATTGCCGAAATTTTCTTACAGATTAATGAGATCATAATTCCTATAATTCTAATGCTATTTTTTTCATTTGATTTATATTTGAAAGTTGACTTCAAGGTTATCTATCAATTTACGCATAAAATAAAGTTTTTATTTTCGGTTTGATATATAAAATTAAAGGTTTAACAATTGTTCGTCTTAAATGTCGTCCGATTTCATCATTAGATTTATTCTATTTTTTTACAGATAGTATTTTTCGAAATTACATTTTAAGCTTCTGTTAGCTTAATGTCTTCCCAATAATGCTTAAAAAAAATTTAAAAAATTGGATTTATAATTCCTAAGAAAAATGGAAAAATGTTAGTCTAGTACTGAAAATTGAGTTTAAACCTAAAATTCGCTATACAAAACGGCAATTTCATAGGTAAAGACCTAATATTTTTTTTTACTATGTATGGGCTTACTCTTGACCTCGATCTAGCCTTGAGGACAAAGATGAGGTCGACGATGGAACGAGCTTGCCCAGAAGAAGCCTATTCACTCGTGACTTAAATAGATTCGGGTTATACGAGCTCGGGAACATAGACGCAGGCAGATAATTACACTCCTTAGCTATATATAGCATTCAATAAGTACCTAGCCTCATCGCCAGAGGGCGCTGTAGTTTCAAAAGAGTTTTACCACATTGTAGCACATTCTTTTTTTATTATTTTTTCAAATTTTCATCCCAATCCCTTCATTCGTTTTATTTTTACAACTTATGGAAGCGAACGTGTCGATCGGTTTTACAAAAATGGAAAAAGAGCAATATCGTTCGGTGATTCGATTCCTATTTTTGGAAGGGAAAACGCGCATCTAAATCAAAGAGCGCTTGGATGCTGTGTACGGTGACTCTTCTCCATCGATGGCCACCGTCAAGAATTGGTTCAACGAGTTTGCACGTGGCCGTACGTCGGTTTTTGATGAACCACGTCCAGGTGCACCGAAAACAGCTGCTACGGAGGAAAATATTAAAAAAATCCATGATCTCGTATTGGCAGATCGCCGATTGAAGGTTCGGGAGCTAGCTGAGACTGTAGGCATTTCAGAAGGAACAGTGCATCATATTCTTCACGAGGAACTCGGCATGAGAAAGCTGTCAGCGCGATGGGTGCCGCGTTTACTCACAGCGGAAAACAAGCACAACCGTGAGACCACATCGGAGACGTGTTTGGCGCTGTTTAAGCGGAATCCAGCGGAGTTTTTGCGTCGTTTTGTGACCGTCGATGAAACTTGGATCCACTGGTACACACCAGAGACCAAGGAGCAATCAAAACAATGGATCCAGACCGGAGAACGTGCTCCAAAGAAGGCGAAAACTGTAAAATCGGCCGGAAAAGTTATGGCCATCGTTTTCTGGGATTCACAAGGTGTGATCTACATCGATTACCTCGAGAAGGGTAAAACAATTACAGGGCTTTACTATGCCGATTTATTGGGCCGATTCGACGCCGAATTAAAGAAAACACGACCCCATCTGGCGAAGAAAAAAGTGCTGTTTTACCACGACAACGCACCGGTTCACACGTCTGCCGTTGCCATGGCCAAATTGGTCGAATTACTGAAAAAATCACTCGCCGGGAATAGATATGGATCAAAAGAGGAGGTCATCGCCGCCACGGAGGCCTATTTTGCAGAGTTTGACAAAAACTATTTTTCGGACGGGTTAAAAAAGTTGGAGCATCGCTGGGCTACTCGTAAGTGTATCGAACTAAAAGGAGACTATGTTGAAAAATAAATTGCCACTTTTCCAAAATTTTCGGTTACTTTTTGTAGGCTTTTTTGAATGACCCTCGTATGTATATTAAAAAAAACAATAGGTTGTTTTCCATCACCTTTTGAAAATTCAACAAGATGGCGCTGCTGATCAGGTTTCATTTATTTTACAAAGCCATAAAAAAGAAATTACCAATAGTGATGAGCGTGCTACCTATTGACACTTTAAAAAACAACAAGGAAAACGTCACGTTGACAAACCTCAAGGAAAACTCCCTACTGCATTTTTTTGGGTATTTGAAAATTTTAATAAACGATCGTTAGATTAGTCAATCTAATTATCATTTGCAGAGATGCCCGTTAATTTTGAAGTCAAATTAACCTTGGCCCAGCGAGATCCAGCGCCATTTTTTTTAAAGAATATTTTAGACTAGCTTTCCGCCTGTGGTTTCACCCGCATTAAATCCGTTTTCCCGTAAGAACGAAGTTTTTTCCCGCGGTAAAAAGTAGCCTATGTGCTATTCCTGGACCTAACCTATATGTGTGCCAAGTTTAATTTAAATCCATTCAGTAGTTTTTGTGTGAAAGAGTAACAAACATCCATCCATCCATACTTACAAACTTTTGCGTTTATATTATTAGTAGGATAGGAAGGATCTAGTCTATAGCTTTTATATACCAATACCAATTTTCACGCTTGTGAGTGTTCCCATTTTTGCGATAGAGCTAAAACAAAAATCGAGCAAAAATCGCCTAAAAACACGTTTTTAGAATAGAAGCCCCCCTCAATCAGTCGCTCTGTGTAAAGATCAGTGCCCTCATTAAATGCTCTAAGTTAGGTAGCTGACTCCGTAAAAACTATTGACAAAAACGGAATAAAGCTAGGACCATGATGATGATTGTTGCGTTGCAGATGTTAGTTGTAAAGCTCTATATTTGGCTCGCCAACGCAAACACCACGCGCACGACTTGCTCGCTTTACGGTCGATCGCAGACTGCGTGGCACCGGTATGAACGCCCGAGACAAAGGCACTACAATGAGGTTGAGAGAAGAGTCAGAATCATATAATTTTTACAGTATTAAGGCTACTACCTACGCCAATGACCTTGCCGTGTGGGCGGAGCTTATACCCTCTCCCCGCAAAAGTGTAGTTAGATTAGAGGTACGTAACTCAGGGTGCACAGGGTTTAATTTTGCTTGCTCGCAAAGCTCGCACTACGCAACGCAGCACATGTCTGTCTAGCATGACGACTCGCCCCGCACTGACTTCATAGACGAGGGCGGGGTATGGGCTGGGTAAGGTAAGGGTGGGAATTTAGTCGGTTTTTTTTAAGGAATTACATAAATTTTTATAAAATTTAAAAAAAATAAGTCGACCACATTAATAAACGTGGTTTTGTAAATATGGTTATAAATTTTCGTATATTTCTGATAAGAATTGCAGCAGTAAAGTGGTTACAAGTGGAAAAACTAGGGGTCATTTTGGATTTTTTTTCTTGAGTTATATTCAATAAATCAATTTTTAAGGCCGACCACATCACTTGTCATATCTTGTAGATTACTAGATTTTATTTTCGTCAAAAAATCTGCCAATTTTAGTATCTAAAAGTGGTTACAAAGTTACTCAATTTTAGGGTCAAGTAGGAATGCCTAGCCTTAAAGCACTCTATACACGGTTCATCTGGGCGTACGTCCCGCCAAGGTCACGCACGATGAACGACGAAAAATGACAGTGAATAGTTTTGACGTACTTCGATAATTATTATTATTAGCTTTCTGGATTTGCACGACCAATTTTGTATCCAGCAAGCACCCCCACCTCCGCGAACGTCGTGCAGATAGACAGTTAATAACGCGGACGTAGGTACGTCAGGACGGTCCTGCGTCGTGCGTGCTTGATCGTGTATAGACTTGCTGTACAGCAGATTAGCATTTCAAGCTTGTATCGCAAGGTGAAAGCATGTCAAAATGGATCGTGAAACACTTTTAAGATTTATTGAGAGATATAAGTTCCACACATCACACATGTCTGTAGAGTGTTTTTGTTATTGTTGCAAAAACTACTTATAATAAGTGCCCAATGTTTGATTGACTAAAATTGTTAAGAGGTAACTTTGACCTATCGTAAGTCAAAGTTACCCCAAGTATTCCCAAGAAGAATAAATATATCAAAATCATTTACTAAGCAAAAAACCTTTTGTTTCCTTGCAATGTAAGTATTTAATTAAAAATGTAAACGTTACCAGTAAAAATGGATACCTACTGTACTTATTTAACTCGTTATATGTCGCAGGGTATATAATTGTTGTACAAACAGGAAATTATACTGTTATTCAACTTGATGTACTTCTCTTATTTTATGATATATTTAGGTAATTATTTCTGGACACTATAAAGAGGATATTTAGAGTTTTTTGGTATGTATATTTTCCAATTAAAACAAATGTCATCATTAAAATTACATAAAATCAATTATAGAATATCAAAATAACTTGCTATGCATGCTTAACCTGCGAAACTAAAATAATTTTATTAATTGATTATTCCAGTCATAATAGGCGGAGAGCGCGCAGTAGGCAACCCACCTCATCGGGCACCAAACAGCGACCTATCCAGGCTGCCGCACAATGAAATGGTCAGTCTAAAGTATTACCGAATGATGGACTTGTGAACCGCTTAAGGGGCTGATAAGAGCTGAATTACCTCCATTTCTAACAAAGGGTAGAACGCGCGTGCTAGAACGGAGCGGATTCGCGCTGTTTTACGTTTTTCGCTCATTTTTGCATTTTTCTCAAAATCTGTACCCATAATATTAATTATCAAACAGCTATATTATTATGCATAATGTATTGAATAATGTGTAAAAGTCTTGGCATCATAAATTAATGGGTACTTAAGAAAAACGGTTTAAAAGCAAAAAGCAGAGGTACCTTTGGATTTTTTTTATGGCGTACAAAATATATTTAATCGTGTTTCGGAGACGGCCATTTTCTTGGAAAGATGCTTAATTATCGCACAAATTTTTTTCACGGCCATATATTCATCACTTTTCGTTAAAAACCTGCTCAAGTGAAGCATATTTAGCTCTTATCAGCCCCTTAAGCGCTTATACCTGCGCAGTCCATCAATAAAACATCAGCGCAAAACGTCATGTGTATCGCTTCACACGACGCAATCAATTACTCAAAGTACTCGAATCCTGCAAATCGTTTATTGATGGTCACCCTATTGGAACACCCGGTATTGTGGTCGCGACCTCGTGTGGAAACTCAAAGCAAAAATCGTGGGTACTTATTAGGGACGTCCTCAAAAAGGTATTTTTTGGGGAAAACATGCCTATTCACGTATAAATTACTGACATATTTAGAAATAAGTAGGAAATTTAAGGTACAAAAATACTTTTTGTAAACGTTTGAAAGTAGAACGTGCTCCAATTTTTTCACAAAACTGTTCAAAACTTCAAATAAGAAAGCATAGAGGGACTGTTTACCTACTATAAAAACATAAAAAAAAACTTTATTTCTCTTAACAAAGTTGGATACTTATATTAGTGGTGATACCTCCTTTTGAGCTCTACTATGTTTGTATCATTTGGCCAAAAAATCGCGTGTCAATAGAGTATTTTCCAGCAACTTTCAAAAGTTCAACTGGATGGCTAATCTTCATTAGAAAAGGGAAAATAGAAACAATGATATTAAACGGTCACTCAGTATGAAAATTATTAAGTCAGCTCTATTGCTATTGTCTCGTGTCTGCACCTATAATTTCAACTAAAAGATTAAAATTTTACTTAGCCATATAAAATAAATTACCAACAGTAATGAGCGTGCCACCTATCGACACTTGAAAACTTGATTGACCAACGTTGTACTTAAACATTAAGAGCTTTCCCCCAGCAAACTAGCGCCCCCATCAGTTAAAAAAATATTATTTGCTACATACAAAAGTTATCGAAAATCTGTCTTACAAAATTGAGGTAAAGGTACCCTAGTTTATTTCCTATCAATCCAATATCGGTAAAGGTATCAGGTTGAAATTGATACCTTAAATTAGGGTCTATGAACCACACAAGATCTGAAAATTTCAATTTTTTACAACGACGCAATCAAAAGATATGGCATTTTATGTCCTCATCTCCATACATTTATGCACTAAAGCAAAACCCATAGGGTACTTCCCGTTGACCTAAAATTATGAAATTTGGCAATATAGGTAATGTAAATTAATTAAATATAACAACTTTTCTCACAACTAATGGTAACCAATTGAGGTGAGCTCCCGTTTCAAGAACGTTCATATAAGAGAGGGGTCAAGTTGAATGGTCGCGGAGGCGATTTTTGTTTTAGTTCTATTTTAAAAACGAGAACACTTACAAACTTGAAAATTGGTATGTTTATAGTGCATAAGCTATAAAATAACAACAAATAATAAAATTTGGTCAAGCGCGTGTCGGACTAAAAAAATCTAGCACATTAACATACTGAAATTTCAAGTAATACAATTATGATTATGTGGTGGTACGGAACCCTCGGTGCGCGAGTCCGACTCGCACTTGACCGGTTTTTTTTTATTATTCCACTTACTTATAATACAACTTGCTTTAATTTGTGCATTTTCACAAAACATTATCGTATATTACACAAAGGTAAAATAACATTATTACCACTTACATAATTATGAATGTGTAATACTAACGTAATATCACCATTAATGGAGTCAGACAAATTAAGCATAAATTATGTTACCGTTTGAAATACTGTTTGAAATCATTTATGATAAATACACAAGCAAATTCAGCAAAAGGAATTAATGAATCAATTAAACACAAATTATGTAGTATTGTCCTGAATTAATTACTGTAATCATAGTCGAACTACTAAGGTAAAATTTATATTTCGGATTTAGAAACTTTAATGGGATTTATTATTTTATCAAAGAACTTTATGAAGAGTTAAATTAAACTAACACGGCTTTTAGTACAAAACCTCCATCTACTGGCTTTTACTTTTTAAATATTCATTATTTTCATACATTTACATTACATTACATTTGTGAAATCTCCAGTGAAACACACCCTAATGAAAGTGACGTAGCATAGATTCAGATCTCAGATAATGTTATTTAATGTAGATTCTTTACAGAATATTTATTGAGTGTCATGCAGAATACTATGCAAATAGAGCGACTCTACATCGTTTCGGATCGTGCTATGGCAGCGTAAAAGTAGTCGTATCGTGTCAGAGTGGTTCTTTCAGAGACGTAAGAAAACGCGAAAGGCCCTTCGTGCGGTTTTCTAAATCTTTGGGTTTGTCAAGTGTAATGTGGTCGTTTGTCAGCATTTGAAGATGGCAGACGTGAATTTGTTTCAATTTTGATTTTATTTGTTGATTTGAAAGTTTAAAGTATAATTTTGATAGGATATTATCCAATAAACGTCTTACTAAGTGAATATTTAATAGAAAATGTAAATATATTCTTCTACTAAAGTTTTTGGATGATGAGAAGCGGCTTTCTTCGAGACTTCAATAATATCTCCTATCAACTTATCGGAGTCATCGTGGTGCACAGGCTTTCCTCGTCGTCGATCTTCGAGATGCGGATTCCTATGTAAATCATTCTTTCACTGGACATTGGCGTGTCGCCATATTTTTGTAACAATTCCTTTACTTTGACATTGGCGAAATACGTTTTGTAATGAGATGTGATGCCATTAAATAAATATACATACAAGTGTAATGTCACTCCCTCAAGGAGTAAGTAACTCCCTTGACTTGGGATTTGTTTACAAGGAAGTACAAAACTTAATTGATTTATTTTGTTGCAAAAAATTACACAATTGGACATATGTTGATAAAACATTATTTACCAATATCATCAGAAATACCTTGTTAAAATTTTCGGATTATTCGGATCCACGGTGTTTAAGATATGCCATGAAAGTAATCATTCTGCCTCTATGTTTAAGTGCTCGTTGGCTAGACCCTTCGTATCCAATTAAAAAATACCGATCACCGGTTTGCCGCCATTTTTGGTTCAGAATATTGTGCGTCTACACTTTATCGATGTTTTCCTCGTATTTTAGCTTCCATTTTTATTTTCTGCCTAAAAGCTCTTTTGTTACGTACAAAATGTTTTAAAGACATGTTTAATTTTTAAGCTGACGAGGAGAAATCGAATGCTTTTAAAATCCATTAGCCAATTTGCATTTTTGACATAAAAATGCCGACGGACTCTACAATAGCAAAATAAAAACACCTGACAAACCAACTTTTTTGCAACCAACGTGTATTGGAAAAATAATCTTCCTATTTTAGGGTTTCGTACTTATAGGGTGAGAAACGGGACCCTATTAAATGCCTCCGATGTCTGTCTGGGCTTTTTAGACATTTTTCATCATAACTGGAAAAGTAAGAGTCGAGAGAGAGGGCAATGGGTCGTTACTGTTTAAGTAAAAAAAAAATTAAGATCTATTTTGAAATATACAATAATAATACCTTTAATAGTATACTAGTGCGGTCAGTTAGCTGTTTCACGTAGACACGCCTTACAATTTTACTAAATTTTTTCCAGGTAGGTACTAGTTAGGTACATACCTCTCAATTTTCGATAGGATCAAAATTTGAGAGCTATGTACCTACCTGTGTCTAGTTCGGGATCAGATGACCTTGTGTGAAATATCCCCCAAAATTTATTTATTTCATTTCTTGTACATTATGACGAAGGATAACTTGCGGTGCCCTTAAGGTCTATAAAAGGGCTTGGCTTAGCCCTATGGGTAAGGACCCCTAAAAACTATATGAAACTATCAAAACTCTATACGATAAAAATTGCTCGCTGAATTCGATTATAACCGTGTTTTTCAATTAGGGTTTAATTTCCGCTCATAACTCGGTCGCGGTTCGTCGAGTCAAGCGCACGATTTGAAACTCTATTTCAATGCCGTAAAGTTCAAAGTGTTTCTGATGACGTTATATTGGGTGCAAATATTCGACTATATTTGATTACACTGTAAGGCTTCTGTATGTTACGTGTCAACGATATAACCAAAACTGTAGATATGGTTAATTCCCGAGCGCAGCGAGGTTTAAATCTCTTTGGTTAATTCATACCCTTATTGACAATTGCACAAAAAATCTTTAAATTTAAAGCTCTGTTTAATGTATTATTGTCGCTTTCTGTTTTGATTATACAGAAAGTGACAGCAAAATAGTTAATGTAGATTTATCTTAAAAGACGATTTAAACGACTAGGTGTTAGAGGGTCATTAATTTGTTTGAAAAAAAAAATGTACAAGGTGCTATGGTAGTCATTTCAATAAATAACCATATTACAATGCTCTAACTGATTAACTTTTTTCCAAGCAACATAGATCTAAATACGAAAAATAAATTTTCTAATTTCACATAAACATATTGATCACTCACATAACATTGAGAAAGTCAAAATTCCTTTTTCCATATTTTGACCTGTGCTTTGGGGTGTTGTTCACTTAAACAAAAAGGTGTGATAATACTGAAGGGTGTGCTTCTGCTCATTAAACTGAACAACTGTTCCCAAGGAACATAGGGCGAAAAAGAAAAACCAAAATTGACCTCCCATACAAAATGCGCTATCAGCTGATGCAGTTTCTATGAAAGGTCAAATATTGATTTTCGTTTTTCGACCTATTTTCCTTGGGCAAAGATGTTCAGTTCCACGGAAAGATTCTCACCCTTTATTATTATCACACATTTACGTCACACGTTGTATATTTTCGCTACTTTTAAGCTTAGGGTGCGAAGATTGCCTTTTACCAAGACTTTATTGCGCTCAGTCGATGTAAGACCTCATATCACATGTGGAAGCTTGTCATTGGCTTATAGCAATTAATTTATAGCACTTAAATTGTAAATATAGCTGTAAGCATCCCAAAGAAAAAAAAATTACAACAAAAACAGAACAGGCAACGAACCGACAATAATGTTTTTGTTATTTTGAATTGATTACACTGATTGATGCTGCGTAGCGTTGAGGCTACGCTTGCTACGGCGTAGCTTGTAATTTTTTATACCGCTTTGTCTGGTTTTTTAAGAGGTTACCCTCAACCAACTAGCGCCCCCATCAGTTAAATAGTAGATTAGTAGCCAAGGGCTGTAAGGCATCAACTGCAGCCCGAGATATTTAGGCGCACGAGCGCAGCGAGGGCGCCTATGGTTCGAGGGTGCAATTGATGCTTACACCCGAGCTAACTACTCTGCTTTACATCTCGATTGTGAGGTAAGTAGGTCCTTATTACCACCAAATTGTAGGTGACCAATTAGCGCTCTAGGGTAATAATGTAGCAAGAAAAGCCCAGGGCGGTAAGTAATAAAAAAAGACACTTCACTCTTTCAAAATTTAATTACTTACCGCCCTAGGGCTTTTCTAGCTACATTATTACCCTAGAGCGCTAATTGGTCACCTACAAGCCCCATTTGGTGGTAATAAGGACTTACTTACCGAATATGAGAGATGTAAAAAATATTAATCGCTAAATACAAAACTTATCGAAAATCTGTATTAAAAAATTTAAGTAAAGGTACCCTAGTTTATTTAGAACCTATCAATCCTGAAAAATATAGTTCACTGTGGTTACAGATACAAAATCCGGCCAAGTGCGTGTCGGGCCACGCGCAGTATAGGGTTCCGTAGTTTTATTTTCAATAGGGTTCCGTACCTCAAAGGAAAAAAACGGAACCCTTATAGGATCACTTTGTTGTCCGTCTGTCTGTCTGTCTGTCTGTCTGTCTGTCTGTCTGTCTGTCAAGACCCTTTATCTCACGAACGGGTAAAGCTATCAGGTTGAAATTAATACCATATATTAGGATCCATGAACCACACAAGATCTGAAAATTTAAATTTTTTACAACGACGCAATCAAAAGATATAGCATTTTATGTCTTCATCTCCATACATTTATTCAAAAATGAAAAACCTACAGGGTACTTCCCGTTGACCTAAAATTATGAAATTTGGCAAGAAGCTAGGTCTCACAGTACAAATAATGAGAAAAGTCTGAAATCATCAAATATTACAACTTTTCTCACAACTAATGGTAACCAATTGTGGTGAGCTCCCGTTTCAAGAACATTCATATAAGAGAGGGGTCAAGTTGGATGGTTGCTGAGGCGATTTTTGTTTTAGTTCTATTTAAAAACGGGAACACTTACAAACTTGAAAATTGGTATGTTTATAGGGCATAGGCTATAAAATAACAACAAATAATAAAATTTGGTCAAGCGCGTGTCGGACTCAAAAAATCTAGCACATTAACTTACTGAAATTTCAACTAATACAATTATGTTTATGTGGTGGTACGGAACCCTCAGTGCGCGAGTCCGACTCGCACTTGGCCGGTTTTTACTGCAAGGCGGGTTTTGAGTAAGTATTTCATAACGTTTATAACATCAACTTTTTACCTTCTAATGCTCAGCGTGGTCCTAGGGCCTGATTGCTATTGGTGTTTTTATTATTTTTAGTTTTTCGGCTTTAGCTCATAAACCTGCTTGTACTTAACTGTGATAGTTTTCCTTTTAATTTCATCACATATGCTACTACTGCGAATTTTTCCACATTTCTAATAACAACCGTTTAGCCGGCAGGGAGGGGGGACACTCGACTCCAACAAAAAATTGCGCAAACAGGTTCCTATATCGAAAAATTATCTTAGAAAACTCATATTATTTTTAAAAGACCTATCTAACAACTCCCCACACTATGGGGTAGACGAGAAAAAAATCTCATGCTTGTATGGGAGGTACCCTAAAAAAAATATTTTTCAAAATTTTATTCTACCACTTTGTCGACGTAAATATAATGTATATCCGTACAAAATTTCAGTTTTCTAGTACTAAGGGTCTCTGAGCTAAACCGCGGATGGACAGACAGACGGACAGGACGAAACTATAAGGGTTCCTTTTTTACTACGGAACCCTAAAAAGTGCAAAAAACGGCCTCTTTTAGCAGTTTTTGTACCTGTAACTGCAGTGAACTATATTTTTCAGGATTGATAGGTTCTAAATAAACTAGGGTACTTTTACTTCAATCTGGTAAGACAGATTTTGAATAAGTTTTGTATTTAGCGAGTAATATTTTTTTAACTGATACCACAGATTAAATAATAGTAAACTGATGCGCTAGTTGACTGCAGGAAAGCCCATTAAAACCACATCATTGTATATTTTGATACTAGGCTCGTAAATAGGTTATTACAAACAAGTTATGTTTTGACCAGGAATGGAAGGTAAGGATTTACCATTATCACAAGTTAGTGAACTTTCACATCCATGTATCACACAAAGTTTAAAAAAAAAGTGTGAGAAAACCTAAAGTGAAAGAATACCTACAAAATAAAATATATTTTTTAATTAGGTTAGATTTGTCAAGTAGCAAAACCTCAAGCAAACTTAATTTCTTTAAAAAAACTCAGTTGATGATAAATATTCTTCATAACTAAAAATAATCAAATTCCTCTTTGACGACTTTGTCCAACCTAAATCGTCCTTTTGAAATATGATTCCCATTACTTTCGAAAGGATTCGCGACAATGGGGAGGAGGTAGACAGATTTAAGACTTATTCAGACGAGCCGATTTTCGACGACAAATAGACTGCTAAATAATAATTTTGATTCGACAAAATTTTGCTTGATTACAATTACAGCAGTGTGACAATAGGATGGAGCAATTCGTAAGAGATTGAGTGACAGAGATACGTATCGTCCTATCTTGTACCCACACAAAGCTCTTGTCTTGCTGTCGTACAAATCGGGATAGCCAAAGAGATTTGAACCTCGCTACGCTCGGTCAGCGAGGTTAAAGTCTCTTTGGGGATAGCGTACTTTTTTAAGGGGCTACCCGCCGTCCACTAGTGAATTGCTGAAGGGTCTGAAACTGCACTTAAGAGTAGGCTGCGGCCGACATGCGGTTCGTTTGTATACCCCCTTAAGTTCCCTATTGTTACGTTGAAAACAGGAAAAAGAAAGTTATTCAAAGTTTTTCAGCGTCGCACAAACGCGTCGTGTCCGTTCGTTTCATGGCGCTTGGCGGGAAAAACAAACTTAGTGTAATGTAAAATCGCATTTCGCACACCATTTCACTGCATTATTTTTATCTGTTCAGTATTTTTCGCAAGGAATGACGTATTTGGGTGTCGCTAGAGTGGATTTTCGTAAAATAAAAACATTATAGATGGAGAGGCTCAAGGCTTATGATCTTAGCCTATCGTGAATAGGTGAATCAACTTGCAAACTGCAAATTTTTTGCCCAAAAGTAAAAAAGGGAATTCGACTAACAGTTTCAATTTTCTCAAAACCTCGACTTCAAAAATTGTTTATGTGAGATTTCTGTACAGTAATTATTCATTAAGATTTTATCGTGGTAAAGCTGTAGAAGAAAGTTGCTTCTTATACGAAAATTTCGTTTATCTCCAATAACACGGCAAATAAGTACCTACAATAATTACTTCATTTATCAACCATGATCTCTATTGGTTCCTGCACAGATTGTAGAGTCAGAGAATTTCCAAGAATTTGATGTGTTTTAGGCGGCCTAAAACACAGTCAATTCTTGGATTCTTGCGTTACCACAAAAATGACAAATATTTGAGTACTTTTGTACAAAGAACTCATACAACTCGTGGTTTCAATACAAAGTACCAAACACAATCGCAAAAGTAAACTTTAAAAGTAGAATCACCCAAATACGGCTTATTAACGTTAGTTCGTAATTTTCCTTCATAAAGTTTTAAATAAAACAGGTATAATACTCGTAAGTGTCTCCATTCGTCTGGACTCTCTCTCTTATTAAAACCGTGCAAAATACGATTGAAATAATTCGCGAACATTTCATTTTGAGTTCCTGCTCTCTCACATTTCTCCTCATTATCGGATATCGCTGGAACGTGCCTTAGAATTCATTCTGCTTAATAATTTCGTTGGAACATATTTTTTGCAAACATCTCTTTAAAATCACAATGATGGATTTTGTTGAAGGGATTGAAAATGTATTACATAACAAGTAGGCAAACGAGCAGGTGGGCCACCTGATTCTAAGTGGTCACCACCGCCCATAGCACCCACTGTGTTGTTAGTGGCATATTTTGACACAAAAATTTTGGCACAAATTTTGCCGTTTTGTAAATCCGGCTTTATATATTTTACTATTCTTTTGCTTCCTGTTTATCACTTTAAATTTTCTTATTCCTTTTCCTGCCCCAAATAAAGTATAGTACGAAATTAGCCATAATTTGGTATTGGATAAAACGCATTCGTCACGCACGGGACCCCTATGTTTCCAGGGGCTTAGGCGATTAGGGTGTGCAGCTTTACTGTCGACTCTTGATAAGAAAACTTGGATCTTATTCATTTTATTAGTTTAGGAAGGACCCTCATAATAACAAGAAACGATGACGATGACTTTTTTTGAATGTACAACTGAGAAAACCCTGTTGGGGCAGTTGGGTAAAGAAACCGTCCAAGTGCGATTCGGACTCAAGCACTGAGGTTCCGTACCACTAATGTAAAATACAGTCACGCAGTCACGCAGATGTGTATTGAAAACGTGCGAGTCCGACACGCACTTAACCAGTTTTTATAGTTGTTGTTATTCTATAGGTTGTGCACTATAAATATATCAGTTGTCACGCTTGTAAGTGTTCCCGTTTTTACGATAGAGCTGAAACAAGAATCGAACAAAAATCGCCTAAAAACATGTTTTAGTATAGTATTTTTTTTGTTGTAGCGGCAACAAAAATACATAAATTGTGACTTTGATCTGTGAAAATTTTAACTGTCTACTTAGTACGGTTCATGAGACAGACAGACAGATAATGAAGGCATATTAATAGCGTCTAATTTTAAGTAATATAATTTTATTTAAAGCATGTAAATCAAATAAATAAACTAGATAAATATTTATAGATTTTTTTTTACACAAAAAATACTGTATCCTCCTGAAGCCCAGGATCAAAAACATTAAAAATTTTAGAAATCTAAATATATTAATGGAGTCTATGAATGTTATAGACATAAAAAGTCCTTGCTTCTTGGGGAAATAAAAAATAACTAACATAAAACACTAGTGCGTTAATATAATGGAAAAAGCACATTTGTTTTGGTAAGCTGAATTATTGACCTACTCGTAAATACAGTGCAAATAAAGCTTATGAGCGAATATGTTGAAAACATTATAATATTAAAGCCTGAATTTCAATCCCTTTTTTATTTCCTTAGAATTTGAAATCAGGCGCTGAGTCTCAGGAAGGTATAAGCTGATTTTTAGACAAAAGCAGTGAGGTTACACAGGGTTTTTTGTGCCATTTCTATTGGCTGCCATATACTATGACATATCGGAGCGAAGGTAGACTATAATTGCTGTGTTATGGTAATCAATAACCTGTAGCCTAGATTAATAAGGGGGTGGATATCAATGTGGGCGACTGACCACTGCTCAGGACGGGCATGTAAACACTGAGAAAACAAAAAATGAGACATCTCTACCCTAGCTTACTAGATCGATTATTAAATTTAATCTAAATCGTGGGTATTTTTTTTAAATATGTAGTTTTCCTGCATTACGAGTATACAATGTAGTTTATTTTTTTTGTATTAATAGGTACTGCATGTCTGTAGACTACTTGGTATACACCATTACTACTAGTTAAATTAGATGTTAAGGTCATAGGTATTTTTAAATTTAATTTGTAAAATTCGGACACAGCTCTTTTGTTTCTGAATATATGATGATGAATCCTTACGCCGCTTTTGAAAACGCAATAAAAAAACCGGTCAAGTGCGAGTCGGACTCGCGCGCCCAGGGTACCGACACACTTTTTGTGTTTTTGGAAGCAATAAAGTCCATTTTTAGGACCGCAAAACTAAATTTGTTTGTAAAGGTTATTTGCAGATTTCTAAAAAACTGTGCAACTAAGAAAGATTTTTTATTTTTGCTGTAATTTTTACATAAACTACTGTCAACTGTAATTAATTCAGATTTTTACTTTCACAAACTTCGGAGATAAGGGGGGGGGAATGGTATATTTTTTTGTCATTTTTCATCATAACTTGAAAACTAAGAGACGTAAAAAATACAAAAATATATTTTAGAATGTACAAGTAAAGCCCTTTCATATGACACCCCACTCAATCTAGTAACGACATTTTGAAATTTGGCCCCCCCTATTTTGGCCCCCTTTACATTAATAATCATATTTTTTTCAAAATTCTTTCATGTGCAATTGAGTTGGGCAACTATATTCTAAAACTGTTCCAAATTTTAAGTCGATAGCATAAGTGGTTGCTGAGATATAGAGGTGTGACAGACAGACAGACAGACAAAGTCACACCATAAGGGTTCCTTTTTTTTACCATTTTGGTATCAGAACCCTAAAAACTACTGAAGTATTGGATTCTGTAAAGAATTTGCATTGAAAAATCAATGAACCATGAACAAATTGAACTTAATCTGTATAAATTGAGTTTTTTTTTATTCTAGTTTCCAATTCTTGACTTTTTAGGGCAAACAACGAAGCTTTTGTTAGAACATCGTAAAAGGAGCTTTTGGTTCTTTATGTAGGTCAATTTGTTAGAAAGATTCGAAAGTCAGTCAAGCGTATGACACGATTTTTTGACAAAGGCTCAAGTTATACTTTGTCTGACTTTCGTGATGTGAATGAACTTGGACGATATTAGGTAGATCCAATGAGGTTTTAACCCACGCTTCGCCACGCCACGCTTCGTAGTAAAACCTCCTTGGGTAGATCATATACCTTTTCGGATCAAAATAGTGAACATAGTTTTAGCATGCTATTCAGTCAAAATACGCAAAAACCTAAATATAATTCGATTGTGTTGACTTTACGTGGAGGACTGTGGTCTCTGCCTACTCCAACGGGAAAGAGGCGTGATATTATGTATGTATGTATGTATGTATGTATGTATGTATGTATGTATGTATGTATGTATGTATGTACGTGTTGACTTACCTCTAGAAGTTTGAAATTTTCACACTTTCAAGGGTCTTATAGACCTTCATCATAACATCCCATGAAACGTCCACTACAGGACGGGAGCTCCTTCCAGAATTCTAGCTTTTGCTGGAAAAATGTAGAGGGGAAGTACCATAGTCACCTCGCTTGTTAGCGTTACGGCTGGCACCATGGACTGCGGTTGTAGGTGACCGCAGTAAGTAAAATGTAAGATACAAAGGAGGACGCTGCTGCCCATTCTCTTGTTTTTAACCCTTAGTCGCCTCTTACGACACCCACGGGTATGTATGGGTGTCTTACGATACACTTAGTATTAGTTAAATACAATTTGATATTAATATTTTATACCTTTCGAGAAAAAGGAACTTGTCAGACGGACGGAAAACAAAGTAATCCTATAAGGGTTTTTTTCCTACATTGATACGGAACCCTAAAAAAGTTAGTATTCTAGGTTCACGAAACCCAGTTTTTATTTTATTTTTCACGCAAATTGTGTAGATTCTTATTAAGTTAGACGCCTGAATAAATCAGATTAAAAATTTAGGTTGCGAGGTGAGAGAAATAAGAAAAATATAATCCTCACATTCACTCTTAAGATAATTGGATTGTATTCTTTAGGATTATGTTTATCTTTACGGCTTTTTGAAATAAAGTGACTTAATTTGAGAACTTTTGAGAATTATTTTTTAGGGCATGTGAATGAAAATAATTTATCAATGGCGAAAGCATAGTTTCGGAAAATGTTTTAGGTAGTAAAATAAAAATAAAAGTTGCGGTACCTAATCTGATTAGAAATGACAGCTTTTAAGACGTTTGGGCCTTTTGAACAAAAAATCTACTGGAAAGAAAGAAAGCTTTTAAATGAAATTATTTTTTTGATGTGATGTTGGAAAACATTTTTTTTTTTCGGAACCAAGAAAAGGGTCAGCTTATATCAAAAACTTTTCATATCGTTTATGAGCTTACTCTTGACCTCGATCTACTCCTGAAGACAGAGATGAGGTCGACGATGGAACGAGCTTGCCCAGAAGTAGCCTATTCACTCGCGACTTGAATAGATTCTTACCTAAGAAGGGTTTTGAATGGCTTTTCCGGTAATTTACACCTTACTTTGTCCTCACTAGATTCGTGGTCCAAACGAAGTACCGGATACAAAACTTGGAAGGCAAGCAAAACAAATGGCAGAAAAAGTGGTAGGCTACAAATAAGTGTAACCAGATCTGCTGCGCTGTGATGCAAACGCCCAAACCTGAGGTCCGCTCAAGGTCAAAGTTACGGGTAATCCTTCCTGAATGACCTTCGTAACCACGTTTTACATTAAAAAGGGCATTTTTTCTAAACTGAAAAAAAAATCGTAGTAACAAACAAGATATGAATTTTAATTTCATTTGAATAACTGAAGAAAAAAATTTCTAAAATGACCCTTATTTTGTAAATTTTTTCCCATTTGTAACCATTTCTGCTACATTTTTTATCAAAAATATATGAAAATATACAATATTTTAGACCAAACAAATTCAATGATGTGGTTGTTTTACTTTTTTGATATTTTTGAAATAACATAGAAATAAATATACTTTTCTTTAATTATAGTGAATTTCGGGTTGGTCGTAACAGCCACGTTGCAAGGCATGCTTATGTGTTCTTTATTGACGTGTAAATTAGGTCGAAATTAACAACTAAGAGCGTGTAGCTGCAAAGTATGTCTCACCGTACTTTGAGTGAACACAGGAATAAAAAAAAATACAAAACACATTACGTAACGCTTCCTCAACCATAATAAAAAGCCCGACCTACCACAACTACGCTAATCAATATAAAAAACACCATCAAATTATACACACACACCCTTGCATACATTATAACTTGTATAGTATAGTTTGAGCGAAACGGGAGTGGCGTGGGGTTGCACTGGGGAGAATGGGGCAAAATATCGATTCGTCCCTGTATCCCCAAAAAGCGGGCCATTCACGGTCATGGTTAAATCAGTACGATTTTACAACGTGTAACGGAAGGGTATATCTGTCTATGGAACTCAAAAATAAGAAAATCTAAATGTTCTTTATTAATTGTAGGATATTAAAAATATCTTTATGGCGTCAGTAAAAAAAGAAGCGACAATAAAAAACCTACTGAACAATTTTTCCCAAGAAACATAGGTCGAGAAACATAATTTTTGACCTCCCATAGAATCTGCATCAACTGGTGGTGCATTTTGTATGGAAGGTCAAATTTGATATTTCGTATTTCGATCTATGTTTCTTTGGGAAAGTTGTTCAGTTTTATGGACAGGTACACATCCTTCAGTATTTTCACACCTTTCCGTTACACGATGTATAGGATGCGGTCAGCAATAACCTCTACAATGTCAGATGGGTCGATTACGAAATTTTTATACTAGGTTATTTTTTTTGGACCTGATTTGCGTATGCCCCCCTTATTACAGAGGTAAGAAGCAACAACTTTTGTTCTACGACTTTTCTAACTACGCACAAAAAATTTTCGTCTCCCCATACAAAAGTGGTCACGTGACCGACCCATTTTGTATGGGAAGTTGAAAATTTTACGTGTGTTGTTAGAAAAGTCGTAGAACAAAAGTTGTTGCTTTTGACCTCTGTAATAAGATGGGCATACGCAAATCAGGTCCAAAAAAATAACCTTGTATAAGCATTTGGATGAAGTTTAAAAAATCTAAATTCTAAGTAATTTATAACTTGAATTTTAATTATTTTTTTTGTAAATTTGGAATCACATCTCTATAAAATGTATAAAAGAGTTGATCTATATTCAGTACCTATTTATTTTTACTCGTATGGCTGTCAAATAGCCAAATGAGATTCATAACAAAAATCTGCCCATCTTCATGCTATGGTCATAGAAATACCAAACTAATCATAAATCTTTTATTTAATGCCTTGCTTCAAACTTTGTTTCTTATCATTTAACCTAAGAGTCAAGTGTTGTATAATATTCAATTCATTTATTTTGAATTTTTCCAAAATTGGACAGTGAATAGCCACCCTTAATCTTTATGGCGCCCTACTGTCCGAAGAGCGGAGGTGCCCTATAATAATTCACGCAACTACTTATTTACTCCGATATCTATCTTGTCTCGTCTACTTTGAATTATTCTCTAATTTTGAATGGGGTGTGAATGCTAAACTACGAATAAAATATTTTTTTTTTAGAAGCAATGTAGTACCTAATTCCAATGTTACTCAGAACACAATCAAGTACATGTTGGCTATTGAACAATATTACAGGACTAAATACAAAAATAAGGTTACTAATAATTACAATACAAGACAAGTAAGAGAAGGAAAATTTATAACGCTACCTGCTATCAATTACTACGGATAAAGATGTACGAATTATTTAGTTAATGTTAACGTAAAGTTAGTTAATTTAGTAACGAAATATACTGGTTAAGGGATGATTTAAAACAGTATTGTGTAACTACCATCAAAAATAAATTAAAAAAACATTTATTAGAGTTAATTTAGAATAAGATTGGATTAAATATGTAACTTACAAGTAGGTTAGCAATTGTACGAGTAATAGTATATTGAGTGTATTTGTTTCGCCAACAAACTACTCTGTAGTTTGGCGATGTATTTGAATGTAACTACTTGTAAGCAATTTTCTGGAAAGAACTAAAAAACCGGCCAAGTGCGAGTCGGACTCGCGCACTGAGGGTTCCGTACCACCACATAATCATAATTGTATTCATTGAAATTTCAGTAAGTTAATGTGCTAGATTTTTTGAGTCTTACACGTGCTTGACCAAATTCTATCCCAAAACAAATTAATCCAACTTGACCCTCTCTTATATGAATGTTCTTGAAACGGGAGCTCACCACAATTGGTTACCATTAGGTGTGAGTAAAGTTGTAATATTTAATGATTTCAGACTTTTCCCTTTATTTGTACTGTGAGACCTGGCTTCTTGCCAAATTTCATAATTTTAGGTCAACTGGAAGTACCCTGTAGGTTTTCCGTTTTTGCATAAATGTATGGAGATGAGGACATATACCTAAAGCCATAATTTTCAGATCTTGTGTGGTACATGGACCCTAACATATGATATAAATTTCAACCTGATACCTTTATCCGTTCGTGAGATAAAGGGTCTTGACCTATGGTCTTGACAGACAGACAGACGTGATCCTATAAGGGTTCCGTTCTTTTCTTTTGAGGAACGGAACCTTAAAAAAAGAAAAACATTATTTACATATAAAAAGTGCGCCGATAAACAATACATTTTGGTACAGTCAAGAGCACATCAAGATTGACCCATTGAACTTTGTACCGTTCTTATTTCTATAGAGTCGCACTGCAAGTGTTAAGCTTGACCTGTTGTTGACTGTACTGTACAACCCTTGCGTCATCAGTAGCGAAATGTGTACCTATGGAAAGTATTTCTTTTTCCTGTTTGTCATCTCTCTGCCTGCGTCTTTCCGAGCTCACATAACCCGAATCTATTCAAGTTGCGAGTGAATAGACTTCTTCTGTGGAAACTCGTCACGTTGTTGATCTTTATTCTGTAAATAATCAATTAAACATTAATAATCAATTAAATTGGGCAACCATATTCTAAAACTATTCCAAATTTCAAGTCGATAGCACGAGTGGTTGCTAAAAATAGGTGTGACAGACAGACAGACAGACGGACAGACAAAGTCACACCATAAGGCCGATGTTTCACTGGGACACCATGGCGGCGCAACCAGTCGCCGCTACCAACAAAATGTATACAGCTCTATAGAGAGTTACTCACCTGGTGTCCGTTTGGTTGCGCAACCAATTTGGCGGTGCGATCAGCTCGGATGCTACCTGGTGTCCGTTTGGTTGCGCAACCAATTTGGCGGCGCGACCAGCTCGGATGCTGGTCGCGCTACCACTCCCAGTGGAATATAGCCCTTAATACTGTGGCCGCAGGGTGTGGCGACTCTGGTATCTTTGCTGGTGTCTAGTTGCGGACACCACGGTGGCGCGACTGGTTGCGCCGCCATGGTCTCCCAGAGAAATATCGGCCTAAAGGTTCCTTCTTTTACCATTTTGGTATCGGAACCCTAAAAATGAATTCTACCTCTTCCACCTCTACAGCTCTTGCCACAACCATTAAGAATGCCTCATTATAAAGGTTAAGACAAAGTGAATTATTTAAACCAGTACCGAAGAAATGTTTCAAAGAACGAAGGAAAGGTTAATTAATCTCTTTGTTTGTGTTAATTAAAAGCAGATCCTTAACGAAATTGAGTTTCGGTGGAATGCTGCCGTGAAAACCGCAAAATTCTAATCATAATATGGCGCTACTTCAATTTTTCACAAATTCCACGAAGGAAACTCAAATACCGGGTAACATCCAAAGAGTTAGGTAACATCAAACCAAACTTCATAGATGTCGTCGTCACAAGTCTAATAATAGTGACATGATCGTGTCTTGTTAGTGACAGACTCACAGGGATGGTAAACTTTTTCCTCCACATACCAATATTTATCTCGATATTTATTAACGAAAATGGCGGGCTAGTGACTCAATAGCGTGTTTACAACAATCTTTTGAAATGTCCATTCATTGTCCTTTTATTTTACGTAATTCATCCCGTTTAACATAAGGGACATATAATTACACTACCACGAGTTGAAGAGGGTGGCGCAACGCCGCGATGAATACCGATTGCTGACCACCAAACTTCATTTCGAAGATGGCACCCCATGATGATGATGATCCCGCTTATGAATCCACGAGGATCCACGCGGACGAAGTTGCAGGCAACAGCTAGTCTAGAAATAATGCCTGAAAACTTCCAAACGTAGAACAAGAAGAAATTCTTTCGACAAAGTTCCGCCAACTTTAACTCATTTTGCACGAGCAAAAATGTTTTAATTAAAAGCACAATTTGTCGACTTCTCATCTGATAAACCTTGTAATCTTGACAAATCTCTGCTAGAGTCACTGTTTCTCTAGAACTACTTCCAGCTGACCGGTTCGATCGTAATCTCATGGACATTTTCAACTTTACAGCCCTCTAAATCTCTCAGTTGTATCGACAGCGTAAACTAGGTTGGTCCGACTTAAAATACGATTACTTTAAACCTCAGTCTTGATAAAACTCAACGGTTTATCTTCAAAGCTTTGAGCATAAGGCAAATTGAATGTCTAAACCACCTTAACATGGACAAACTAAACTAACAGCAAAATCTTTTGTGAGCGCAACCAGAACCTCGCTTCATTTAATAGCGCCTGACAGAAATAAATAGCAATGGCAGAAACTGGATGCCTTTTTTGTGCTATTAGCATTCAGGAAGGCGTCCCAGTTTTTGGTGAATTATCTCGTTATGTCCGCAATATATGGCTTTGTAGTGGAAATATGACGGGGAAGAGGGATGTTCATTAATACTCTCGCCATAAAGACTGCTATATTTGTAAGGGAGTGCAATAAATTCGCGTAAGTCCGTACCGGGACGTAAACGCTCCCTCGTCGACGATTTTATGACAAATTCGTAACGCACTGATACTCGAGAGACTTATTTCTGTGATATTTCATTTGACTCAGATTTTTCGGCTGCAAAATTATTAAAAGTAAAGATAACAAGATTAATTTCTCAAGATGAGGACTTTCAAGAAATCCTCTGAAGTCGTACCTACAAAAGGTCATGTTCGTTAGAAATAACATGTACGAATCTTTTTCTCGGAACATCAGGGGTTATAATAAAAACAAGCAGTTTATTGCTTAACCACACGCTTTTATACAACCAACAACACGTCAGTAGTAACATTTTGGACGTTATGGCATGGCAGTAGAGTTGCAAATGTTTCCGCTGATGGCGGTTAACCGTACGTCAATAAGGGGAAATATAGAGTGCCTCCTAATTATTGCGAACAATACCTATGTTATTTATTCAGAGCATAGAACTGGTCAACTTTTCTTGGGCTATGACATTCGACATAGAGCTACAAAAGCGTACCTACTCACTGAAAGGAGACTCGACGTAAAGAAACTCGGAGCAAGGAGCCAGTCGACGTAAAGAGCATAATTCCTAAGTACGCACTGCAAGTGGATTACTTAGCATTGCCTGGTTATCGGTTCAACAACTCGGTCAATGCCAACGCTTACTAGCACATTTTGCAGCCATGACTCTATTTTGACTAAAAAAATAACATTGTTGTACAAACTTGTTTTTTCTGACAGCTTCAGCTGATTACTATTGATAAAGCTGAAAAATGTATTGGTAAGCGTTGGCATTGACTCGTGAAATGGATTATACAAACCTGGGGTTCTTGGAGATCAGAGATGTTTGTACTGCAGGCTTAATTTTGTTGATTGCAATGTTAAGGTATGTTGATTGAGGATTTGGCAAGTTAATAACTTCATCCTTTCGTACATTATGTTCCACCCTTTCATCTTTCATGTCCAAGAGAAATCCTCAACATCAACGAAACTAGCAATAAGTCCGGAGCACCGCAACTACTGACAGGGATAGCCCGGACAAAACTAATTAGGTCCTACAAACGGCCAGGGATAATTGAATGACCGAAGAGACCTTCATTTGGGACCATTGTCAGGCATTTCTCACTAAAGCTTGGGTTCGGGGTTCTATTTGTTCATCATTCAAGTTTAAGTCCTGTAGGGAAAGGATTGTAGGAAGAAATCAGAAATGTTTATCATAATCATAATATTTATTGCTATATCACAATTAATGTAGTACAAGATGTATTTATACATGTGAAGGTAGGTCTTAAGTCTAATTAATTGTGACAATAAAATTACATTAAATAATTTTTTATAACAATACAGGAAAATACAATTCAATGATTAAGTTTTGTAAAAGAATAAACTATATAAAAAAGAACTATTCCTTCAGATTCAGATAATTTTATTCAATGTAGATTCTTTACAGGATACTTATTGAATGTCATGCAGAATACAATGCAAATAGAGCGAGTCTACGCCGTTTCGGATCGTGCTATGGCAGCGTAAAAGAAACGGCAAGAAACCGCAACCGGACATCACAACACAAACATATAATACATAATACAGATTGATACACACAACAGCAACACATAACAGCATTTTAGTTTTGTGCTGTGACACCCAACAAACAAACGGGTCTCACTCAGCAGAAGTCACAGCAAAAGCTGTGAAGCTGGTTTTCAGTGGACCCTACCGAGTGAGGCACGGACGAATGTAGACCGATTACCATGTACATACATACATACATAACATCACGCCTCTTTCCCGTCGGGGTAGGCAGAGACCACAGTCCTCCACCTGCTACGATCTTGACATACTTCCCTTGCTTCCTGTACTTTCATCAATCCTTTCATACATGCTCGTCGGCTTAGGGTACTTTTAACCTGGCCTTTATTCAGAACGTCCTGAATTTGGTCCTGGTACGTTCGCCTAGGCCTTCCCCTTCCAACGTTTCCATTCACTCCCGCCTGGTAGATCTCTTTCGTCAGTCTTCGTTCATTCATCCTCTCTACATGACCAAACCATCTCAGCAATATAAACAATAATACTATATACCATAGAAAATAAAATAAACATATAATAAGTAGATGGATATGCGCGTTATATATGTGTGTAAAAATTTAAAAATAATTAGACTACGATATTGTGACTACATACGAAGACTAACTAGTTCTTTGTGTAGAATCAGATTAAATATCTGAAGCTAATCGAGGTTTGGGTGTGCAAAATAATGATTTGTCACCTGCAAAGGGTTGTAGGGTTGGCAGTTACGATGTGCTTGAAGATTTTTGTTTTCTGTGGTTTGTGGTAGGCTCACTACTGATTAATATCGTCCATCGTGTTCCAAGTGGTGCCGGCAAGGAATAGTACCAACCCATTTCCACCCGTGGGTGTCTTGAGAGGCGACTAAGGGCTTGAGAGCAAGAGGGTGGGCAGCAGCATCTTTCTGTGTATCGTATCATCTTAGGTACATACTGCGGTCACCAACAACCGCGGTCGCAAGCCACAACGCTTACAAACGTGGTGACTATGGTAATCCCCCTCCAAAGTACCAAGCGTTTCGTTGGAATTCTGGAGCGAGCTCCTTGTCCTGCAGTGGACGTCTTTTCATGGGATTTTATTTTAAACATCGTGGAGTATCCGGTAGAGGCTAAAAGCCTTCCATCTGTTACAATCTTGACGTTCTTTCCAAGATTCTTCACTCTTAATGTGCACAGCTAAGGAGTGGGACTTCCTCCGTAATTCAACATGAAATTGACTCAGATATTTGTATTGTATTAGATGTGGTATACAAAATTGCAAATCCTGTAGTCAACCCTGTAGTCAATAGATACTTAATAAGGATCAATTTAACTACAGGATTTGCCAATTTTTGGATCACTGGCCTTTTAGTTTGTAACTCAGAACAACAATTTAAACAAATTTCCTAAGACCCATGGGTTGAAAGTAAGAAAAAATTTGGGAATCCCATACTATTGCCAGCGTAAGGTTTGTATGGGAGAGCAAGCTTTTCTTTCCATGTTTCTTTAATCAGGGTACCTATCATTCTAAAGCTTTAACCCATTAAGTAAGTATGTGTCACAAAATTTTAGTACTTAAGTAGGTATGTCTTTTTAACTTCTGCATACCTAGTAATATACACAAGACTACACATTAAATTAGCTCTCCCCCGTGTCATCGCCAGACTCCCTATCTCATAAACTGGCATTATAAGAAAATGCAGCTTAGTCTGTTACTGTGGTGTAGACAAATTAGACGTGTAGACAGACAAAAGCGTTTTTATGATTTTTGCCTAAGATAATATAATTTGTTTGCGTCAAAAGTAGGTAAATGTGTTTTTCTCGTAGTTTTAGTGGAAATTTGTTTTATATTTTTTTAAGAGTTTAGTCCCTTAGGAGCCTTGATCCCCAGGTTGACAATCGATAGTGTATAGTATAGACTCTATACGAATGGGTACAGGTAAGTGATCGCGTGACAACTAACATTTGATGATTTTATGACTATGCTCGCCTAAATAAACCTATTTTACGGTCTTCCTATTTTCATACATTTATTTATAAAACAACATGCTTTTTGCAACAACGGTACCACACCTACAAAACTTTCTGGAAGCGAATTGGTTACGTTACCTACAGACTACAAGTAATGAAAACTACCGTACTGTACCGTTCGTGAGATAAAGCTCCGAGTGAGGGTGACACATAGGCCCACATAGGCCCACGCACAATGGTCCTTATAGGATTAAGTGCGGAAACCACACACTTAACTTAGAACTTAGAGGGTGAAAGAGACAGAACACACTCGCGCCCCCAGGCATACACCAGTGTGCGAGCGCGTGCGGTTTATGCTATGTCCCCACTCGCTCACTGTGAGCCGACTGACTTTGAGCGGCGGCGTATTGGTCGCTCACTCAATTACTCGGCGTAGTGAGCTGACTGAGCCGCCGACATATAGGTCTAGGAGCATAGTTCGCGACGACTCAGCTGCTCACTGAATGAATCCGCAAGCGTAACTCCGCAAACTGTGTACAGTAAGCGCTGAATGTAAACTCCATTTAATATATAGGGAGGCTTACTGGAGGCGGACAGTGAGTGGCTCACGGTGAGCCTAGTGGGGACATGGCCTTATTTTTTTTCATACGCAGCTCTAAAGTAGGCAAATGGAGCAATCCCATTGGTTGGAATTTTCCCAGTTCACAAATTAGCTAGGTACCTCTTTTTTTTACTTGGGGAAATCCGTCATGGATACTCTGCCGTCCGGGGGAACGACAGTGTTATGTCAGAGTCTTACTGACTAAAACCCCGTGGTGGCCAACTCTGGCACATTTGGACTCGTTCTGGGAATCGCCACAGGCATACGGCCGGTACTCTAGCACAACTGTAGTGGAAATACACCCTTACACAATGTAATATGATACGAAGTGTTTGAGGATCGACTGTACAAACTCAAATGGTAGATTTAGACCTTAAAGCTGAACGACTTTTCCCTACGACCACAGGTCAAAATTGTGAAAAAGAAACAACTTCCCGTAGCAACTGCATTTGCGTGACAAAGCATTTTGTGTGGAAAGCAATTTTTATTTTTTTATTTTTAGGGTTCCGATACCAAAATGGTAAAAAAAGGAACCCTTATGGTGCCGCCCTGTCTGTCTGTCTGTCTGTCTGTCCGTCTGTCTGTCACACCTCTATATCTCAGCAACCACTTATGCTATCAACCTGAAATTTGGAATAGTTTTAGAATATAGTTGCCCAACTTAATTGCACAAGAAAAAATTTTGAAAAAGTGTGATTATTAATATAAAGGGGGCCAAAATAGGGGGGGCCAAATTTCAAATTGTCGCTACTAGGTCGAGTGGGGTATCATATGAAAGGGCTTTACTTGTACATTTTAAAATATATTTTTGTATTTTTTTAAATTTCTTAGTTTTAAAGTTATGATGAAAAATGTCAAGAAAAATACCTTTCCCCCCCCCCTTATCTCCGAAGTTTGAGTAAGGAAAAATCTGAATTAATTACAGTTGACAGAAGTTTATATAAACTTTACAGCAAAAATAAAACGATCTTTCTAAGTTGCACAGTTTTTCAGAAATCTGCAAAAAGCCTTTACAAACAAATTTAGTTTTGCGGTCCTGAAAATGGACTTTATTGCTTCCAAAAATACTATAGGTATATCGGAACCCTCGGCGCGCGAGTCCGACTCGCACTTGACTGGTTTTTTGACCTATGTTCATTGGGAAAAGTAATTGAGTTTCTTGGTCTGAATCTACCCTTAAGTTTGTACAGTCGCTCTCTAAACACATTGCATGTTTTTTGAAGATACTAATTATAAACGTTTTCTTTATAAGTATTTCAAAGTATCGTTACCACTTTCAAGAATGACGTTTACCTATTTTGGTTTGTAGTAACATGCTTGACTTTGTCGTAGCAATGGTGTAGCAATGCTACAACCTTATTCGTAGTAATTGCTACGATGAAAGGAGAATGACTTATAGCATAGAATAAAGTAATAGTATCATACAGAATGGACACTCTCCGCCCCCCATGCAATCCACCCCGCACCCCCGCGCGCACCCGTCCGCGAGATTTTCGTGGTCCGTCTGAGGGGTTTTGTACTGAATATGCGAGCCGACCTTCCAATTTCAAATTTCGAGTTCGTGTTCGATTTAATGTAGGCTCCGGGGTGTGCGTAGTACTTTTATAATCCGTACCTTGCAAAGTACTACAGTTTTTTTTTCTGAAAATGTGTATTTGAGACGTCTCTCTACACGGATGCCTCAGATTTAGGGTGCTTTTCCACCAAAGCTGTACGAGAAGCTAAGCTGTGAGCTGGAATATCCCAACCAATAGGATCACTCAATAGAGAATTATGCATAATTTTTGTGTCGCATTATTATTATTTATTCCATAACAATTGACACTGTGTTTGAAATTACATTAAATTTAGCTAAATCAAATTATATCAACAATAACATCAACACTAAGTTTACAAAATACAAATATTAGATTACAATAGTACAGTTATTCAAATTAAATTAAATTGGTTCAGTAAATTCAATAAAAGTACATTACAATTTTTACTATAAATTTTCAGCTTACATTACGCTTTATTCCAATAAAATTCATATATTCGTCAACACTATAAAAACAGTTTTCCACCAGGAAGCGCCTCAGTTTGTCCTTAAACTCTATTATATTTTGTATAATTTTAAAAGATATGGGTAGGCAATTGTATAATTTAGTCGCCTGAAAACGTGCGCTATGTCTAACCACATTTCATTTAGGAACAAAATATTAAAATATTTTATTAACAAAATATTAAAGATATCGTAGTAGAGATAAAAAAGAAGAGAAAAAATGAAATTAAAATTTGAATCGGCTAAGAATTACGGATGGTTTAAGCGTTTAAAACTATTAATTACACGCCGATCAGACAGAAAGACCTGACATGGACATGACGTCACATGCCACTACGGCCATATAAACTCCGTGTTAAATTTCGTTGCTAGAAAGAGACAGAAACAAATCTTTGATGGCTTATATCTTTTTTAATGTCATAGTTATTTGAAAAATAATTTTACAAATTTTTTATTACATGAATAACGATAATTAAAAAACAAAAAAGTATGCCTAGCTTATCGCATGCGCAGCTCCGCGCGAAGAAAATGGCGAAATTCTGTTAGTTGATTTTTTTTTTCACACAACTCTGGTGGCTAGTGGTAAGACACTCTAATGGAACTATTACACCTTTCTAAATTCAGAGACTAATTTGCCACACATTACTGGTTGATGAAAGGATATTGTAATTAACAGAACCAATCCTCCCAGCAATCTATGCCGAAATAGTCTTTGAATTTAGGAAGGTGTGATAGCGACTTAAGTCTTGAGCATCCGCGTGTAAACAGCATGAGGCGTGCGTAGCAAGGCATTTGCGCCGTATTTCAATATGACTTGCGATACACAGTAAATATTTTTTATATAAAATACCTTTTCTCAACCATGCTTGAAAATTCCACATTTAATTTTCGATCTGGCTTGCAAAAAGAAAGCTATAAATTGTAAAAAAAATTAAACGCACAGATTAAATAGAATATGAAAATGAAAAACTGCTATGTAAACGTAAGGAATATATTGGTAAGTAAAAGTTTGTAATGTCTGTTTATATTAAACTTTAAATTTCCGCGCATTTATTGAGAAAAGTACCGTACACAAGCCTTGGCTGCAATCAGGTATTGAAGGACTCTCGCATGTGGGCCTCGGCTACGCCTCTGCCTACATTGTCATGTTCGTCTTTCAATATCTATTTTGTCGGCCATTGCAGTAATGTACTATTCATTCATAAGTTTGTTACTGTAGTGTTGAACTTTATTAATTTATTTGTCTACTCTTGAAAGACTTTGGTTCAAGTATTTTTTCTCTGTTCAAAATAAAAATACGACATAATCTAGTGCTAGAAGTTACCGTATCTGATATTCTACGCCAAAGTTTCATACTGTTATTCTAAAGAATGTTATCTTGTAAGTAGATAGAACTTAGTTTGCGTGACCAAAACAGAATGTTCGTGCAAGGTTTTGCCGTAGCCGCACGCGAAACATCCACTGCCTATATACAGGGTGTTTCATGCGTTGGTGGTGCTAGAATTATTAAAATAATTAAAATTTATGTTCGTTTACATTTCAGCTGTTACAAAACCGCCGTTAGGCCGAAAGGGTTTTAATTTGCCCATAAAACTGAACAACTTTTTCCAAGAAACATAATAAATTTGACCTATTACAAACCTGACCAGTTTAATTTTTATTTTTTGTGATATTATAATCCTATTTAGTTTAGTGTAGGTACAGATTAACGGCCTATGAGCTTTATTTTTAATTAATGTTCTGTAACACAGCGCGTATAACATTTTAGTTAGTAAAATTGTAAGATACAAAAAAAGTACGAAATCACAAATTTTCATATACATTTTGTCCGTTTTGTGTTGCCTGATGTTAGGAGTCGGCGACTATTTCTGATTTTGGAGACATTATTAATAGGTATTAAAACATTTGTAACGATACTGGACATTTGTAATGATACTGGAATTTTAACTAACATAGTTTTTGACCTAGGCTGAATCCAATATAATTGGAGAGATCAAGTCAGCCCGACTTCGCTGGCTGGGCCACGTAGAGAGGATGGAGGAAGATCGTGCAGTCAAAAGAGCGTACCTGGGACGACCGACGGGAAAACGGCCGGTTGGACGTCCCAGGTACCGCTGGAGTGACGAAGTGCAGAAGGACCTGAGCGCCCTCCAAAGACCCGATTGGCGTGAGGAGGTGCAGAAAAGGGACGATTGGCGGCTTTTGGTGTCGGAGGCCAAGATCCTCTTTGGGTCCCTGAGCCAGCGAAAGTGAAGTGTGTGTGATAGTTTTTAAGTTCTTACCTACTAACAATAAATAGAAAGACCATGTTGTCTAATGTGAATAAATTAAATTATTGCTTTCTTTAGGTAAAGTGTCACCGGACGTGTAATATAATAGTGCACTACTTTTAATTTTACCTTAACACCCTGTATTCCATTTGTCCGTGTCCACATAACTCAAAGGGGGGCGCTTGTTTGTTTTTATGACGTGCTTTTGTTAGGCTGTGGCTTGACCCCTACATGCCTTAAGTGAATTAATGTTACCTAACCTAATAGATAAGCTGGAGTCTGTGTTCAGCAAAGATTTCGGATTCGGACCTCTTTGCTTCGCTCGGAATAGACACTTTGCTAATTTATTTTACTATGGGATGACATCTGCCAACATGTCCCAAATTTTTATGTCAAATTATCAATGATCACTAGGAAATATTCAAATCCATAGAACGACGCCTTCACTATCTTGTAATGAATTATTTCTTTAATCCTCCTTCTAATTACCCTTATTTTTCTATGGTGTTCAGCCTTGGCCAATTTTTTGTATTGTCGCTGGCAAACCGTGGGCAAATTGTAAATGATCGGCAAATCGTAAAACGGCGCCGGCAGATTGTAAACGGATTTAGATCACTGGTGCACTGTTAGGTTCGTTAGCCACGGTAAACCCAACCTAACCGATCTCGAGCAGGGATTGGTTAGGTTAACTTACGACCACAACGCACGAGCCGAACGAGTGAAGCGAGCGTGCCGCGGTATGAATTACGCGCCGTTTTGGATAATGCCGCGGCATTATGTAAAATGACGACTAAAAAATTCTCGGCATTTTGTAGAATGCCAAGGTAAAATGTAATAGTAATACGCAAGTATGCTATAAATACGATTACAGTGAAAGGGCAACGACCTTAGCCTAGGTAGCGACATGTTGAGGGAACTAAGCCTGAAGCCTTGCAAATGTTTGAAGTGAGCTGGGTAGGATTTTATTACTTACTTGAGTTTTAATACTTGTAAGAGAAATATTTGTGAGTGGTGAACGAATTATTCTATAAACTAAAACCAAAGAATAAATATATATTATGCATTAATTTTAACAAGACTTCAATAATCTAATCGAGTTGAAACAAATTTATTCAAGTCGCGAGTGAATAATAGGCTTCGCTGTGAAAGCTGGTTCCATCGTCAACCTCATCTCTGTCCTCAAGACTAGATCGAGGTCAAGAGTAAGCCCATTGATAATAAAAATCTGGCCAAGTGCGAGTAGGACTCGCGCACTGAGGGTTCCGTACCACCACATAAACATAATTGTATTAGTTGAAATTTCAGTAAGTTAATGTGCTAGATTTTTTGAGTCCGACACGCGCTTGACCAAATTTTATTATTTGTTGTTATTTTATAGCTTATGCACTATAAACATACCAATTTTCAAGTTTGTAAGTGTTCCCGTTTTTAAAAAGAACTAAAACAAAAATCGCCTCAGCGACCATCCAACTTGACCCCTCTCTTATATGAATGTTCTTGAAACGGGAGCTCACCACAATTGGTTATCATTAGTTGTGAGAAAAGTTGTAATATTTAATGATTTCAGACTTTTCCCATTATTTGTACTGTGAGACCTAGCTTCTTGCCAAATTTCATAATTTTAGGTCAACGGGAAGTACCCTGTAGGTTTTGCATTTTTGAATTAATGTATGGAGATGAGGACATAAAATGCCATCGTTTGATTGCGTCATTGTAAAAAAAAATAATTTTCAGATCTTGTGTGGTTCGTGGATCCTAATACATACATACATACATAACATCACGCCTCTTTCCCGTTGGGGTAGGCAGAGACCACAGTCCTCCACCTGCTACGATCTTGACATACTTCCCTTTGCTTCCTGTACTTTCATCAATCCTTTCATACATGCTCGTCGGTTTAGGGTACTTTTAACCTGGCCTTTATTCAGAACGTCCTGAATTTGGTCCTGGTACGTTCGCCTAGGCCTTCCCCTTCCAACGTTTCCATTCACTCTCGCCTGGTAGAATATATGGTATTAATTTCTACCTGATACCTCTACCCGTTCGTGAGATAAAGGTCTTGACAGACAGACAGACAGACAGACGGACAACAAAGTGATCCTATAAGGGTTCCGTTTTTTTCTTTTGAGGTACGGAACCCTAAAAATAACTTTTACATTTTATAAAAACTAGGGTTATAAAAGTACCCTAAACCGACGAGCATGTATGAAAGGATTGATGAAAGTACAGGAAGCAAGGGAAGTATGTCAAGATCGTAGCAGGTGGAGGACTGTGGACTCTGCCTACCCCGACGGGAAAGAAGCGTGATGTTATATATGTAGGGGTATAAAATAAAATAGGAAAAATCGACTGCACATCAAGTGCTTCGGCACGAGCCTCTAGCTAGATAAACATATATCTAAGGCAAATGTCACTTTTTGACTTCTAATGTATGAAGCAAAATTCAATTTTTTCGCGCGAGACAATGAAAAACGTAGATGTAAAATCGTACTGAGGTAGCAGGACTATTTCTTAGCGTTCGCAGTATCATCGCCCCAGTTATCGACAAATAAATAAGTCTCAAGAAGTCTTAATTTGCTGCTTTTTTAAATAATGTAAAATACATTACGATGTTTATCTACTTACGTAGAAAAAATCTGCAAAGAACAAAATCCATTCGGCGAATCCATTAGGATCGGGATTTCAAAAAAGGAACAATATATCCCTTTGTTTGATATTTCAATAAGATACATTACGGAAAAGGGGAGTGTTTACGTGCATTAATACTTGTTTTCTCCGTGAAATTGCAAGCGAAAAAAACGGAAATGGACATTAATTTTCCGTGGACATTGTATAGGTATTTATGACATTATAATTCGGGGCGTCAATGGAGAGGGCGATTAATCACGCAGACGGGCCCAACATTTATCATGCCTGGGCGTTCTCCTTTCGTATTTACCATATTACTTTTTTCGGCGCAGATTTTTTTTGTCTTCATAAGTTTATTACTAACCCTTGATGATATTTTTATGGAACCGTCCGTAAATATTTCATTTCACAATATTTCTAGCAAAACTAAACACGAATTAACATATAAAAATTTGTTAAAAACGTACAAAACTATAGAGCACTACTTTGATATAAGGATGATGTGAGGTTTAAGGCAATTAAGGCAACCCTGATTTAAGTACTTTTGCATGTACAGTCAAGAGCACATCAAGCTTGACACATTGGACTTTGTACCGTTCTTATTTCAATAGACGTACGGACTAGAATAAGCTTCACATGGGCCCTGACTCAAGAGGCTTTCTACACTCTAAGCTTTCTTCAATCGCAAACGCTAGTAGAATAGAATGAACATTTATGGGATTGACATTAGCTAACGAAATGTTGCGTGACAGCTAATGTCAATCCCATACATTTTTATTCTATTCTATAGCGTTTGCGACAATACAAAGCCACTTGACTCAGGGCCCTGTTGTTGACTGTACTATGTACTTACTTGGTACACGAATTTGTAAAAAATAAATATTATTTTTGTAGTCTGTACAAAACGTGTCAGATTGCACCCAGGCAACCCTGTTTTTTAGACCTTTTTATTGTGCACCAGCCTAGATAGGTCGCTTTTTACCCACGACGGAACGGAGAAGGTGTATGCGTTGAGGGTGAGAGGTTGTGTGTTTGTTCGTTTGTGTGTGCAAAGTTATGTTCCCTTTTATATTAAAAACGGCTTAATCGATTTAGATACGGTTTTCAGTAATGAATTTATAGTTTATCAATGATGGTTTGTAGATTAGAGTTGTGGCGCTAACTCACCAGGGGGCGCTATATTAATAATTTTTAGGGTTCCGATACCAAAATGGTAAAAAAAAGGAACCCTTATGGTGCCGCTCTGTCTGTCTGTCTGTCTGTCTGTCCGTCTGTCTGTCACACCTCTATATCTCAGCAACCACTTACGCTATCGAGCTGAAATTTGGAATGGTTTTAGAATATAGTTGCCCAACTTAATTGCACATGAAAATTTTTTGAAAAAAGTATGATTATTAATGTAAAGGGGGCCAAAATAGGGGGGGCCAAATTTCAAATTGTCGCTACTAGGTCGAGTGGGGTATCATATGAAAGGGCTTTACTTGTACATTTTAAAATATATTTTTGTATTTTTTTAAGTTTCTTAGTTTTCAAGTTATGATGAAAAATGTCAAAAAAAATACCATTCCCCCCCCTTATCTCCGAAGTTTGAGTAAGGGAAAATCTGAATTAATTACAGTTGACAGAGGTTTATGTAAACTTTACAGCAAAAATAAAACGATCTTTCTAAGTTGCACAGTTTTTCAGAAATCTGCAAAAAACCTTTACAAACAAATTTAGTTTTGCGGTCCTGAAAATGGACTTTATTGCTTCCAAAAATACCCTCGGCGCGCGAGTCCGACTCGCACTTGACCGGTTTTTTATTTAAGTAAATGTTCCCATTTATCTCCAAAACGGTTTGTGCGATTTAGATATTGTTTTCAGTACAAGATTTATGATTATCAGTGATGGTTCTAAGACTAGCGTTGTGGTGTCAAAACACCAGGGAGCGCTGTAATAACCATTTTTATTTACAAAATTGTTCTCATTTATCTCCAAAACGATTTGATCGATTTAGATGCGGTTTTCAGTAAAAAAATTATGATTTATCTGTGATTATTCTTAGACTAAAGTTGTGGCCTCAACGCACCAGGGGGCGCTATAATAATCAGTTAAGTGAAAACTCTCTAAAGTTAAAAATAAAAAGCAAAATTAAAAATTTTGAAAAAACCCACGACGGTTGTAATTCAAAAAATATTAAATAAGACTTTTAAAATACCCCCGACTAAAAAGGAAGAAAGTACCTAACGAAATAGTACGAAGAAAGTATGCAAGAAAATCCGTCGCGGGCTGCCATTGCCATGTTTTCATAATTTATACATAAACTAAAGCTACTTTACGTCTCTCATATTCGGTAAGTAGGTCCTTATTACCCCCAAATGGGGCTTGTTAGACCAATTAGCGCTCTAGGGTAATAATGTAGCTAGAAAAGCCCTAGGGCGGTAAGTAATTGAGTTTTGAAAGAGTGAAGTGTGTTTTTTTCAATCACTTACCGCCCTAGGGCTTTTCTACATTATTACCTACATTATTACTACATTATTACCCTAGAGCGTTAATTGGTCACCTACAATTTGGTGGTAATAAGGACCTACTTACCTCACAATCGAGATGTAAAGCAAAGTAGTTAGCTCGGGTGTAAGCATCAATTGCTCCCTCGAACTTTAGGCGCCCTCGCTGCGCTCGTGCGCCTAAATATCTCGGGCTGCAATTGATGCCTTACAGCCCTTGGCTACTAATCTACTATTATAACTAGCTCGTATCGATTTTACATTGATTAAATTCTATATTAATTTTCGTAGGATACGGAATGGCAGCCCCGACGGATTTTCTTGGGTACTTTCTTCGTACTATTTCGTTAGGTACTTTCTTCCTTTTTAGTCGGGGGTATTTTAAAAGTCTTATTTAATATTTTTTTAATTACAACCGTCGTTGGGTTTTTCAAAATTTTTAATTTTGCTTTTTGTTATGCGATGAGGTAGTGTTGCCAACTGCCAGCAAGCCGCCTAAAATGACAGCTGTTTTTGTGTACCAATTTGATATAGCGCCTCGAGAACTAGTTCAGACTCAAACGAATACTATTCAGATTGAGATAATGTTATTCAATGTAGATTCTTTACAGAATACTCATTGAATGTAATGCAGAATACAATGCGAATAGAGCGAGTCTACCCCGTTTCTGATCATGCTATGGCAGCGTAAAAGAAACGACAAGAAACCACTACAGCACGGCCTACTTTAAGAGTCGGCTTTTTACAATGTATTTCTTGTGTTTCGCTGGAATATCAGAGCACCATACCTCCTTGTCATTGATATAGTCATTTAATCTATAGTTAGCTTTTTTATATAATATAGGTGACAGGAGATAATATTTTTTTATGTTATTAGTTCCGTGGTCGCTATTTGCACTATTAGCGAGTAGAGAGGAGTGTGCTGGACTGCTGAAGCACAATCACAGTCCAACTGTGGCCCATGTTGAGCCACATAACCTTTTCTCTATGAACACAAAAATTATTCACTTAAGAAGAGCTTATATAATTTGTTACAAAATTATTTAATTTTGTCGTACATTGTAAAAGCGAATAAATAAATATTATATTATAATTTCGATACACTAATGGCGTACAGAGGCAAAATGGGCTGGATCAAATCAAATATACTCGTTGTTGGATATTAGAATCTCTTAATGACGTCAGCTAAACTACATCGCTAAACAAACAAAGTGGCGCCATGGTGGGGAAAAAAAGAAGCGACAATAAAAACCCACGCCAGGGTTGATACAATATACATAAAGTCAATTTAAATTTAGAATTAGCCTGTTAGAACCGTAATCTCATAGACATTTCACTTCTCATGGATAAATCTGATATTTTATAATAACCTTTCTTATAAAATTTTTGCTTGATAACAGTTTTGAATTTATCTAACTTTCAATGTCAGTGGGTACCTTGTTATAAAAGCGTATAAATACAACTTTCACCGGTGAATAGAATTTTTCTTAGTCAAGTAGGAAAATCCGACGCAGGGCCCTGAGTCAAGTGGCTTTCTACAATCGCAAACGCTAGTAGAATAGAATGAAAATGTATGGGAATGACATTAGCTGTCACGCAACATTTCGTTAGCTAATTTCAATCCCATACATTTTCATTCTATTCTATAGCGTTTGCGATAGTAGATAGATACTTGTTTCTGGGCCCAGGAGTATAGTTTATATCAGTGCATGTAGCCTAACCCTTATGTAGACCAGTATTACTATTTACAACAGTATTGGGTTACAGTGGACAAACCAAATACTCTCTCTAATTTTCAATTTGACGCGTGCTCTTGTAGCCCGTTTTGAATTCAGATTTCAGAGATAAACCCGGTCAAGCGTAAATAGCCAGTCATGTGAAGGGTTCTGCACGTTTTTGGTCAAAGGTATATATGAATTTCAAAATGTTTCAAATAATATTTTATAGTTAAATTTTTATGTAAGTACAGTTAAGATTTCACAAAAAAAGCCGCTCATGTGTGAGTTGGACTCGCGCACTAAGGGTTCCATTATATCTAAAGTATTTTTAAAAGCAATGTTAAGTTTGTTTATAAAGGTGTTATTTCAGATTTCTGAAAAACTGTGCTACTTTGAGAGACCGTTTTATTATTGCTCTAATGTTTACATAAGCTTCTATCGACTATAATTAGTTCAGAGTTTTCACTATGCAAACATTCGGAGATAAGGGGGGAGGAAGAATGGTATTTTTTTAGTATTTTTCATCCTAGCTCGAATACTAAGTCATAAAAAAATACAAAAATCTATTTTGGAATGCTCAAATGAAGCTTTTTTTATATGATACCCCACTCGACCTAGTCACGATCATTTGAAAATTTGCCCCCTCTGTTTGGGCCCAATTTCTAATAACATAAAAATAAAATTTGTTCTTTTTTTGAGATATAGTTGAGCAACCATATTTAGTCTAGGCCACGAAGCGGATCGTTGCATGAAGACCCCCGCATTAAATCCTCAGTCGATGAAACTTTGCTGGGGTATTACACTACATGAGACAAACCTTCTATAAAAAATCCAAAAAAAAAATCGGTACTTTTAATTTTTCCATACGAAAATTACAAAATGTTTTTTTTATATTTTGAATATACATTTAATCCATGATTATTTATTATTTATTTTTCATCTTGATTTCATTTTCATATTGATTATTTATCATCCTGTCAAATAAAATCTGCCTGAAAAATTTATGTTGGGGTCAACTGCTTCGTTGCCTACACTAATTCTGAAAATGTTCTTTTCAAGTCGATAGCGTAAACAGTTCCTAAGATAAACAGGTGTGTGACTGACAGACAAACGAACCGACAGACAGGCAAAGTCGCACCATAAGGGTTAAGTTTTAACCATTTTGGTTCGGAACTATCTTTTAGATTCTTTTGAATTTGTCCACTTTTGTTATTAAACAACTCTATATTTCTACGGAACCCCAAAAATAGTATTTTTATTTGTCCCAGAACCCAGAATACATTTTTAAAAACTCGTTTGTATCAAAGCCTACAGTTTATTTATCTTTGCCGTTGTGTAAATAATGTTTGTAAATATTTGTGGGACGGGTAATGTTGCCCAAAGCGGGTCAACACAAGTCAAATTGAGGGTACTTTAATGAACCCTTATTATGAAAAAGGTTAAGTTATGCGGTTTCTTTAACCGACAACAGGTGAGGTGTATAGTTTGTTTTTAAGGGACAGTGTTTTGTTGCCCTTGTGGGTTATAAATGGCTACAAATGGCTATAAATTCATATTTTGGTTGTGCTAGTAGCGCATAAAAGAAAGAAAAATATGATGAAGAAAACCGGCTAAGTGCGTGTCGGGCAACGCGCCTCACCTCGCTGACCATAAGGAGGGAAAAAGTTTATGAAATACTTAATCAAATTCGTAATAATATTACTTTCTGTTTTTTATTTATCTTTCTCATCAATAATGAGGTTGTTTGAAATGCCTTACGCTATAGTTTTACCGCATGTTTAAATTCAAAATTCAAAAATTCAAATTCAAACTTTATTTCGAGTAGCAAAGACCCATACATTATATAAAGCACCAATCAATAAATAAATACGTGAAATAATTTAATAAAATTAAAAAAAATATTAAATAACAAAAACCCAACTGCTTAGCACAAGAGAGGAAAACTAGCTTAAATCTATTGGATTTGGTAACTTGAATTGTATAAGTTACTTCAGGCGGGGACGAAAAATCGTTTTGTGGATGTTTACGACTTCATTTTGTTCGTCCCCGCCTGAAGTAACTTATACAATTCAAGTTACCAAATCCAATAGATTTAAGCTAGTTTTCCTCTCTTGTGCTAAGCAGTTGGGTTTTTTGTTATTTAATAATTTTTTATTTTACACTTTTTAGTTTTCAGTGGGTGCCTTGGGGGTCGTAAAAGGCGACTAAGGGTTATAAATTGGAGGATGGGCAGCAGCATCCTCCTATGTATCTAACATCTTACTTACTGCGGTCACCTACAACCGCGGTCAATGGTGCCAGCCGTAACGCTAACAAGCAAGGTGACTATGGTACTCCCCCTCTACATTTTTCCAGCATACGCTAGAATTCTAGAGGGAGCTCCCTGTCCTGTAGTGGACGTTTCATGGGATGTTATGATGATGATGAGTTTTCAGATTTGCTACGTCAAGTTATACTAAAACATTTGCTTAAACCTTAGAATCAGGTTTTTACCAGCTATTGTTTGATACCCATGTTGTAAAAGTAATGATTAAAAAAAAATATTTCACCCTTTATTTTCTCTTCAAAGGTGCCGTACTAAAATATTATATCCTATGACACTCCTACAATGAATACGACACCTCATATGTTGGAATCTATCAAGCCGTTTAGGCTGCAGAGCGCGACAAAGAAATCGACATACATACATACATACATACATCATCATCATAGGCCTTAGCCGTCTATGTCAGACGATTTAAGCAATATTATGTGGATTGCACCGTTTTTCGTGGCTGAATAAGCCTATTCGGGAGCAGCAGGTCCTGCCACACGCTCTGCAGGTGAAGCTTGTGTTTTCAATAACTGATGTTATATCGTTATTTTTCTTACGTTTCTCGCTTTTTTCGGCAAGGGCACAAAACCAGGCTTCATCGTGTACCTTTCGTGAGTAATGATTTACGACATTTGGTTCTGTCCTCAGCTGTCTGCTCCCAGTCTTAGGTGTTCAATACCAAAAGTGATCATGTCTCGCTTGGCGCAACCTTTAAAGCGCAGCATTGGCCTGCCAACATTTCTTTTTGCGTGCGCTAAAGCACCAAGCAATACACGCTGGGGTAGACGGGTTGGTTCCATGCGGTGCACGTGCCCCAACCATCGTAATCGTCTCTGCTTCAGCAATGCGAAGAAACTGGGCAGCTGTGCTCGTTGTAAGACCGTTTTGTTGGTTACCTTGTCCTTCCAGAAGATGCCTAGGATGTTTCGGAGGCAGCGCATATGAAAGGCATAAGTCGACGCTCTTGTTTTGCGTTCTGTTCTATTGTTCTGTATTTTTCTACATACACCCAACAGCACGTCAGTAGAAACACTTAGAACTTTGTGACCACATAGTAATAGAGTTGCAAATCTTTCCATTCACGTGCGGTTGACCGTACGTAAGGTATGGTTGAATTTTAGTCGCTGGTGGTTCGCTTTGGCGAAGCTTAGGCTAAAACCTCCTTGGGTAGTCGACATCAAAAAAACAGCTCCTCTGGTATGGAGTAGAAAAGCTACAGTATAATACAAAAGTAATTAATGCTGCATCTTGCACGGGAAATTTAGTCATTGCTTTATATGTTAAAACTTAGAAAACTATTTCCAAAAAGCGTAGCTAAACCCAAATATTTTATAAAGAAACCTCCCAGAGTTGTTTTATCACTAAAATATTACCAGATGAGCAAGCGACGCTACCCACCAACAGATGGCGCTGTAGGTTTCTGAAACACGGTAATAAAAAGAGCGCCTCTGGTATGGTGTAGAAAAACTACAGTATATTACAAAAGTAATGAATGCCGCATCTTGCACGGGAAGTTTAGTCATTGCTTTGTATGTTAAAACTAAGTGATTTTTTTTTCCAAAAGGCCTAGCTAAACCCGAATATTTTATAAAGAAACCTCCCAGAGTTGTTTTATCAATAAAATATTACCAGGTGTGCAAGCGACGCTACCCACCAACAGATGGCACTGTAGGATTCTGATACGCGGTAATATCTCCACTTTTTTATGGATATCTTCCGGCTCCATCATCAGATCAGCTCCAAGTTACAATAAAATTGCATTGTCATCCGATTCACATACGCATGCAAAATTTCATCTCAATCGGAAACCGATTGAGATTCTCTTTTCAGTTGAGTATTTTGTTTTTTTAATAGTTTTTTATTTAGTACTTTTTTATTTTTTTTTATACCCTATGACACTCCTACAATGAATACGAACCTAACGACACCTCACATGTTGAAATCTACCAAGCCGTTTAGGCTGCAGAGCACGACAAAGAAATCGACATACATACATACGCTCGAAAAACATAACCCTCCTGTTTTGGGGCAGTCGGGTAAAAACTAACATCAAAATTAAAATCAAAACAAACACAAACATAATATTTTAGGTAATGAAAGCTCGTCTCATTTTATAATGTGAAACACTGCTGCCCAGCACTCCGTGGGAAACTAAGCAGCAATGTCTCACATAATAAAAATCTAGCCTTTCAGCAATCATTTGCAGAATACTGTTGGTGCTGGCCCGTACGCAACGCACCAGGGAAGAGCATCTTTTTCGCATCGTTGTGTAGAAACAATCAACGCGGGCTTCAGCAAACATCCCTGATGCGCTACAATATCGGGGCAGAACCAACAGCATTCTAAAAGCATTATTGAACTGGAGACGCATTTTTGAAGCGTTCGAACTTCGATTCGCATTCTAATTGGCAAGATTCGTATACGAATCCGTAAAATCGCAATTTTTGAATATTCATACCTGTGAATTCTGCAACGAGTGGTCCGACCCACTCGTTTTGCACTTCTACCGCTCGAAAGTATATATAATCTGTGATGAGAACGACATTGACGTTTTCTTCACATATGACATTATACTGACATATCAACTTTTTAATTTGCGTTCCATTCCACCGCAATTCATTACCGGTTTTTAAAGTCAATGAGTAATTGCTTTCCGGTTTTAATTTTTTCTGCGTGAAAAGAAAATTGTTCAAAGATTTGAATTTAATGGCAACACTGCTTTCGAATGATTCAAAAATGCGTAAAATCGAGAGCATTAGAAATTGAATTCGCACACGATTCGTTTTCGTATGCGAACCAAAGATTCACTTCGAACGCTTCAAAAATGCGTCTCCTGGACGCGAAGGGCATTGTAGGTTTTCGCATTATAGCGTGCCCACAAGCTGCACGTGTAGAATGTGGTACAAAATGCTCTAAATAAAGTAATTTTCGCCTGCGCTGAGCATCGTGCAAACCTGCGGGCTATCATGTTAGTTAAATGTCTGTGCAAGCTGTAGGTTTAAGATTTACTTAAGTTAAGTTACTTATTGTTATTTAATAACATAAACTGTTTCCCTTAAATAAAATAAAACGTGCTTTGCGATAAAAAATCGTTACAAAAACTACGGAATCCTAAATTGCGCGTGGCCTGACACGCACTTGGCGGTTTTTTTTTTGCTTTACCATATGATACAAACCTTGAACCAATCTACGAAAGATAGAGATCCATGTCTCTGCAAAAGTTGATCAGTTTTATGTATTGAGTAACATACAAGAATTCGGACAGGAATCCAAGTAGGTACCTATATCCCGAGTACACATACTGCAAAGTAGGTATACCTCATCAGCTCATCATCATAAGTTGAAATAAGAGAGGCCTATGCGTCCACTGCTGGACATAGGCCTCTCTTATACCAACTTAAATGTATATTGATACTATTCTGTAACTTTTTAAAATTGCTAGCATGCATAGTTATTGCGTTTAGCTATGTATCACAATTCCATTTCTGTGTCTGCAAAAGCTACTAAAACGTGATTTAGAGATATGGAAAGGGGTCACAAAACTCTTTATAGCTTTTAAGATCGTTAAGGGTTTCACAGACACAAAATAATACCTATGAAACCGTTTTGATATTATAGTGATAGAGTTGATACAATCAAAAGCAGGTGAAGCTTGACAATTGCAGTGGGTTTCTAGCTCGTATGGAGTTTGAATAAAAAAAACCGGCCAAGTGCGAGTCGGACTCGCGCACTGAGGGTTCCGTACCACCACATAAACAAATTGTATTAGTTGAAATTTCAGTAAGTTAATGTGCTAGATTTTTTGAGTCCGACACGCGCTTGACCAAATGTTATTATTTGTTGTTATTTTATAGCCTATGCCCTATAAACATACCAATTTTTAAGTTTGTAAGTGTTCCCGTTTTTAAATAGAACTAAAACAAAAATCGCCTCAGCAACCATCCAACTTGACCCCTCTCTTATATGAATGTTCTTGAAACGGGAGCTCACTACAATTGGTTACCCTTAGTTGTGAGAAAAGTTGTAATATTTAATGATTTCAGACTTTTCCCATTATTTGTACTGTGAGACCTAGCTTCTTGCCAAATTTCATAATTTTAGGTCAACGGGAAGTACCCTGTAGGTTTTTCATTTTTGAATAAATGTATGGAGATGAGGACATAAAATGCCGTATCTTATGATTGCGTCGTTGTAAAAAATTGAAATTTTCATATCTTGTGTGGTTCATGGATCCTAATATATGGTATTAATTTCAACCTGATACCTTTACCCGTTCGTGAGATAAAGGGTCTTGACAGACAGACAGACAGACAGACAGACAGACAGACAGACAACAAAGTGATCCTATAAGGGTTCCGTTTTTTTCTTTTGAGGTACGGAACCCTAAAAAGGTAAATAGTCCAAAGTGTCAAGTTTGACGTGTGCTTGACAAAACTATAAGTGACAAAACTATAAGTGTAACAACATACCTGCAAAAATTCGGAGCGATCCGTGCAACTCTTAATAATATGCATGCTTGATGTATAGGTATACGACACACAAAATAACTGTGGCCCTGTCATTGATGAGCAGAAGAAAAACCGGTCAAGTGCGAGTCGAACTTGCGCGCCGAGTGTTCCGATATACCTATAGTATTTTTGGAAGCAATAAAGTCCATTTTTAGGACCGCAAAACTAAATTTGTTTGTAAAGGTTTTTTGCAGATTTCTTAAAACTGTGCAACTTAGAAAGATCGTTTTATTTTTGCTGTAAAGTTTACATAAACCTCTGTCAACTGTAATTAATTCAGATTTTTCCTTTCTTAAACTTCGGAGATAAGGGGGGGGGGGGGGGGGAATGGTATTTTTTTTGACATTTTTCATCATAACTTGAAAACTAAGAAACTTAAGAAAATACAAAAATATATTTTAAAATGTACAAGTAAATCCCTTTCATATGATACCCCGCACGACCTAGTAGCGACAATTTGAAATTTGGCCCCCCCTATTTTGGCCCCCTTTACATTAATAATCATACTTTTTTCAAAAAAAATTCATGTGCAATTAAGTTGGGCAACTATATTCTAAAACATTCCAAATTTCAGGTCGATAGCAAAAGTATTTGCTGAGATATAGAGGTGTGACAGACAGACGGACAGCCAGACAGACAGAGCGGCACCATAAGGGTTCCTTTTTTTACCATTTTGGTATCGGAACCCTAAAAATGGCCCATTTTTGCACATTTTTGACTTCTGCGCATCAATGACAGGGCCACAGTTATTTTGTGCGTCGTATAGTAGGTGCGTTCAGACCATACAGTTCAGACCTAGTATCATAACAGCCAAAAGGCGTCCACTGCTGGACATATGCCTCCCCTAAAGATCTCCATGTCGACCGGTCTGCGCTGCTTGCATCCAGCGGCTTCCCGCGACCAGATCGTCGGTCCACCTTGAAGGGGGCCTGCCTACGTTTCGTCTTAGTTCTCAAATCTGGATATCTTGCGCTCCCGTTTCTTTTCACTGCCATATTTTAATTCCCGAGTGGTAGAAGACTAGGGAGTCTGTTAAGTAGTTAAGCGGTTTTCTGCAAATTATGCCGATAATTCGGCATTCTGCAAGAAACAAAGTTACAACAACAGTTTCAATTCCTTCAATGAAGTCTCATATATCTTATTATAACCTAATTTTTCCTTCTATAGTGGCTGGTACTGGCCATTATAGTTGCCAATGAGCCCGCTACAGAAATACGGTCCACTTCACAAGATATAATATCACTTACACCCGCCCCTTTCATGTAGAGAAATGAGGAGTCCGGGCTAGGATAGGACCGGGTAGCAATTATTAAGACCGATCTCTGCCCCGTGTACAGTTAAGAGCAGGTGAAGCTTGACACTCGCAGTGCAACTTTCGTCTATATGATGTTAGGTATGATAATTTTTTTTTGTTTATTCCTACGCTTACCAACACATTTTGCAGCTGTCAAAAGCAATCTGCTAAAAAAAAACAAATTTATAAAACAATGTATTTTTCGACAAATTTATTCTGTTTTTAATTAAGCGTTGCAATTAAGGAAAAAAAAACGGATTATAAGCTCTGAACATGAAACTGAGCAACTGTTGAAAATGAGGATATTTTTTAATTAAAAAATAATCACGCATATTCCCTATTGTGCAGTTGGGCCACTTGATGGTAAGTGATCAGATCACCACCGCCCGTGGCACCTGCTATCTCATTATTGGCAGTACCTGGGTAGCCGAGCTTCGTTCTGTATAACCAAAACCAAACCAACCGGATATAACCTAAGCCCGCTAACAGATGGCACTGTGAGCTTTTTGAAACGCGCTGTTTACAAGAAATGCTTAATGAAACGGAAAAAATAAATTTTCCCAGACATGAGACCTAACTAGATCTATTTGTCGCCCTCGAAAACCCCCGTATATAAAATTTTATTGTAATTGATAGAGCAGTTTTCGAGAAACCGATAACTAATAATACAAATATTGCTCGTTTAAATAGTATAGGATAATTTGAAGGAAAAGGCAGAAGAGATAGAGGAAGACCAAAGCACACTTATTTTGACCAAATAAAAGAGTGGGTAAACATTAAGTCGTATTAGGATGATATTATGTATATAATTGGCGGAGGACAGAGGTAAATGGAAATTGCTCCATCCACAAGAGCGCAGCTCTTAAATAGTTAAGAGCTGCGCTCTTGTTGGTGGTTTTTACAATAGGAACAAGAATTTGACGCTAATATGACAGCAAAGCGCGTTGTCTACCCTAAGAACTTAGACGATAAGTCTCATGTTTTGGTAATTTTATTGGCTCTCTTATCCTTCAAACCAAAACACAGCACTACAAACTCTGCTACTTTACGGCAGAAATATACAAGGGCGATAGGTACTTCTCAAGATGGGCATGTACAAAAACATTAGCACCTTAAAATCGCTACCTACACTCAAAGGCATGAAGAAAACCTAATGAAATCAAATACTTTTTATAGAATGTCAAAACGAAAATCTTTTATATACCTATTTTACATACTTAAAATTAATTATTTTTTATTATAAAATTTACAATTACAGATATCAGAGTAATAAATTACAAAATATAGGTAGATAGTTAATGAATAACTATAAATCTGAGATCCATTTAAAATTTTACACAACATACGAGTACTCACAAGATAAAATAATGAATACAGCTTGCATAGTAAAAAAATATAAGTAGTTAAATAAAATGAATATTTATTATTTAAAAATATTACGCAAATGAGACTAGAACTTTAAATATCTATGTGAGAGCATATGCTATTATAACTTCTGCACATTCTTAGCACAGGACTATTTGGTCGCCAGAGATAGAGCTATCCCTAGGAGCTATCAAGTAGTCGCTTTATTTGCATTGTATTCTTCGTGTTATGATGTTTAATTTCATACCTCCTAAGGAGAGTCTCCCACCTGGTCATGAACTGCCATGGCTGACCTGGAAGTCTCTTAACAGACTCCGGACTCAGGTCGGCCGGTGCAAGGAAAACCGACATAGGTGGGTGTTCACTGAAGTAACGAACATTTCATGCGAGTGCGGTTATTCCCCGCAGAGTATGGCCCACCTTACATCCTGCCCCGCGTGCCCTAACACCTGCACGCGGGACGAACTGATGCAAGCTACACAAAATGCCATTCTCGTAGCTGAGTACTGGGCAAAATTCATTTAAAATTATAGGATTTGCGTCGACACGAAAAGAAGAAGAAGAAGAAGTTATTCTGTAAAGATACATTGAATAAAATAATCTGAATCAGTTGCCAACTGGCTTTTAAACATGGTCTCCTAAAATTTTAGAAGAGTGAATATAATTTTTAATTTCGTAACCTCTGAGAAAATAAGGACGAACGATTTGTACTTGTCATGTACCTTTTCAAGATGTCTGCAAAATGTTCTTGAGACATGTTTTTATTAAAAACAGTTTCTTATGAAAAATATTTTCTTTAGACTTTATTTTCAGCTCACGACAAAGGTAGCATTAACATTCAAACCTTCACGAGCAATGTTTTTTCAAGTACCATTGTTATATAAAAAAAAAAAAAATTCTGTTTAGAAAACAGATGATTTCGTTTATTAATAGGATTCTGTTTTTTCAAGTGAGCAAACGAGCAGGTGGGCCACCTGATGGTAAGTGGTCTCCACCGCATATTGTCTGTACCTCAAAAGGCAGAATAAACAAAACCCTTATAGGATCACTTTGTTATCAAGACCCTTATTTCGCCAAACGGGTAAAGGTATCAAGTTAAAATTAATATCAAATATGAAGGTCAATAAACCCTTAGAGCTGTGAAGCTTCCAAGCTTCCACGACTAAAAAGATACGGATGAACAGTAGTATTATAATTATTATTGTAATATTACGTACACATTCTTGCTCCCGTCTTATATATTTATTCTCTTACTTCCACATGGTTGGCTGGAAGAGACTTCTTTTAAGAGATAAGCTCGCCATTGTAAACTTATTTTTCTGTTATTTGAGTCACTGTTGTTGTGTGCAATAAAGAGTATATATCCTAATGAAATAGTGAACATAATTGTAATATGTTACTCAGACCATGAAACTAAACAACTTTCCCCAAGGAACGTGGGTCAAAATAAGAAAAAAACAAATTTGACCTGCAATACAAAATGCGCTATCAGCTGTTGCGGTTTGTATGGGAGATCAAAAATAGATTTTCGTGTGTTCCTTGGGGAAAGTTGTTCAGTTTTATGGTCTGAGTAACATACAAAAATTATGTTCACTATTTCATTAGGACCTTATATATACAACGTGATTTTGAAATGTCTGCTGGATAACTTTTCCCAAGGGAGATAGGACTTTCCATAGAAACTACACCAGGTGACAGCACATTTTTTAAAGAGGTCGAATTTTATTTTTCGTATTTTGACATTACGTTCCTTGGGAAAAGTTGTTCAGTTTCATAAGCAAAACTACCTCCTAAAATATCTGGGGTAATAAAAAATATCGCTGTATTTTCAAAAACATTCTCCACGAGATAACTTAGTTGAGAGTTCCCGGGTTCGTTTTCCATTGCCTCCTTTGATTCAATTTGCTGTGTGGCGAGGATTCGAACTTCCTCGCGCGATCACTGGAGCGGAACCACTTCTATTTGGGTTTTTAGTTATTCTTATTGCTATTGAATTGAGGAACGTTTGTGGCCTGGCAATTGCGTCCTTTTTGGGGTTTAATATTAATCAAACTGTTCACAAGAGTAAGAATAAGATTTATTTGCTTCAAACATGGTAGAATATAATACAGATGTCCTCATGTTTCGCCAATACATAAGCATGCAAAATATAGTAATAATACATTATAAATTAATTGGCAATTCAAACAAAAATATAAAATGTTGTCGGTAAACCTTGTTTATTTTGCTAGTTAGAATACAGCGCTTAACGTCTTAAATCGCCTTTACGTGGACACGCCTTATAAATGCACCAATTTTTTTCCAGGTATTAGTTAGGTGCATAGCTCTCAATTTTTGATAGAAGACAATTCCATTAAAAATCCAAGAATTGGCTCCTATCAAAAATTGAGAGCTATGTACCTAACTAGTACCTAGAAAAAATTTGGTGCATTTATAAGGCGTGTCCACGTAGAAATACTAAGCGGCCGCAGCATACTTTTTTACGGGTTGAAAGTCAATCAATAAGGGTGCTAGCCACCCTTCATCATCATCATCATCATCCCATAAAACGTCCACTGCTGGTCAGAGTGCTCCCTCGAGAACTCCAGGAAAACCGCGTGGTATATTGGTGGGGATTTACCGTAGTCACCACCGCTGTTGTCGGTGACCGCAGTATGTAAGATGGTACGATACACAGAAAGATGCTGCTGCCCATCTTCCGGTTGATAAACCCTTAGTCGCCTCTTACGACTTCCACGGGTAGTAATGGGTTGGTACTATTCTTTACCGGCAACAAAGGGGTCAAGCCACCCTTATTAAGTATTAATTCCGGTGCCTGGTCTAGGCCTGCTTCTACCATACTCCTTGACTTACAAAAAAAAACCGGCCAAGTGCGAGTTGGACTCGCGCACCGAGGGTTCCGTACCACCACATAATCATAATTGTATTAATTGAAATTTCAGTAAGTTAATGTGCTAGATTTTTTGAGTCCGACACGCGCTTGACCAAATTTAATTATTTGTTGTTATTTTATAGCTTATGCACTATAAACATACCAATTTTAAAATTTTAAGTGTTCCCGTTTTTAAAATAGAACTAAAACAAAAATCGCCTCCGCGACCATCCAACTTGACCCCTCTCTTATATGAATGTTCTTGAAACGGGAGCTCACCACAAGTGGTTACCATAAGTTGTGAGAAAAGTTGTACTATTTAATGATTCCAGACTTTTCCCATTATTTGTACTCTGAGACCTAGCTTCTTGCCAAATTTCATAATTTTAGGTCAACGGGAAGTACCCTGTAGGTTTTGCATTTTTGAATAAATGTATGGAGATGAGGACATAAAATGCCATGTCTTTTGATGGCGTCGTTTTAAAAAATTGAAATTTTCAGATCTTGTGTGGTTCATGGATTCTAATATATGGTATTAATTTCAACCTGATACAGACAGACAGACAGACAGACAGACGGACAACAAAGTGATCCTATAAGGGTTCCGTTTTTTTCTTTTGAGGTACGGAACCCTAAAAACTAAATAAAATAGGTCTTTCAGTTGCATTTGTAGATTCACGTTTATCAAGCGTTATACCCATTTCGTTACACATTGTTATACAAGGTTATTTTTAGGGTTCCGTACCTCAAAAGAAAAAAACGGAACCCTTATAGGATCACTTTGTTGTCCGTCTGTCTGTCTGTCTGTCTGTCAAGACCCTTTATTTCACGAACGGGTAAAGGTATCAGGTTGAAATTAATACCATATATTAAAATCCATGAACCACACAAGATCTCAAAATTTCAATTTTTTACAACGACGCAATCAAAAGATATGGCATTTTATGTCCTCATCTCCATACATTTATTCAAAAATGCAAAACCTACAGGGTACTTCCCGCTGACCTAAAATTATGAAATTTGGCAAGAAGCTAGGTCTCACAGTACAAATAATGGGAAAAGTCTGAAATCATTAAATATTACAACTTTTCTCACAACTAATGGTAACCAATTGTGGTGAGCTCCCGTTTCAAGAACATTCATATAAGAGAGGGGTCAAGTTGGATGGTCGCGGAGGCGATTTTTGTTTTAGTTCTATTTTAATAACGGGAACACTTACAAATTTTAAAATTGGTATGTTTATAGTGCATAAGCTATAAAATAACAACAAATAATAAAATTTGGTCAAGCGCGTGTCGGAATCAAAAAATCTAGCACATTAACTTACTGAAATTTCAACTAATACAATTATGATTATGTGGTGGTACGGAACCCTCGGTGCGCGAGTCCGACTCGCACTTGGCCGGTTTTTTTTTGACCTGATTTCCTTTTGCCCACTTATTAGTGAGGTCAAAAGCAACAACTTTTGTTCTACGACTTTGCTAACAACGCACAAAAAATTTTCAACTCTCTATACTAAAGTGGTCACGTGACCGACCCATTTTGTATGGGAAGTTGTAAATTTTTCATGCGTTGTTAGCAAAGTCGTAGAACAAAAGTTGTTGCTTTTGACCTCACTAATAAGTGGGCAAAAGGAAATCAGGTCCAAAAAAATAACCTAGTATATCCTTTATTCACTACATACTACAATACGTTTTGCAAGTTTGTATTTATCTTCTTATTTACTAGTAATGTCTACAAAAACTGTTCGTTACTTTCTTAAATCAGAGCTTCCGACCCACCATTTACAGTAGGCGGCAAAAAAACTGGATACAGTTTTTTTTGTCATACGATAAAGGGGTCAAAGATTTTGCATTTTGCATGGGTTTTCTTGAATACTTTTATATAGGTACGCTATTTTAATTACGCTGAAAAACTATTTTAGATCTTACCGTTTTATGAACACGTATGGCGGTAGAACGACTGTATCCATTTTCTTTGCCGCTTAGTGTATTTCCACCCCAGCTTATGATTTCCATCTTGTTAAAATTTGCATAGCCCAAGATCAAATGATTATACATTCATAGCTCCGCCGTTTACTGACTATCCCTTTCCTAGGTATCGATGGGGGCTTTGTGAAAAGTCAACGAGCTTCATTTGAACCGCAATTCAACCGCAGTTTTATAGCTCCTACTACAATTTATGGATGGGTGATTTTGTACAGAGGTAGAAGAACTGTATACGAAATTCAGTAGGTATCGATGAGGGATTTCTAGACATTTTGCGTTACGACCACATTTTATATGCAGTGATTACAATTCACTTTTTATTTCAGATGGAATTTTTAACTAGTTTCATTGAAAAAAACCGGTCAAGTGCGAGTCGGACTCGCGCGCCGAGGGTTCCGATATACCTATAGTATTTTTGGAAGCAATAAAGTCCATTTTCAGGACCGCAAAACTAAATTTGTTTGTAAAGGTTTTTTGCAGATTTCTGAAAAACTGTGCAACTTAGAAAGATCGTTTTATTTTTGCTGTAAAGTTTACATAAACCTCTGTCAACTGTAATTAATTCAGATTTTCCCTTCCTCAAACTTCGGAGATAAGGGGGGGGGAATGGTATTTTTTTGACATTTTTCATCATAACTTGAAAACTAAGAAACTTAAAAAAATACAAAAATATATTTTAAAATTTACAAGTAAAGCCCTTTCATATGATACCCCACTCGACCTAGTAGCGACAATTTGAAATTTGGCCCCCCCTATTTTGGCCCCCTTTACATTAATAATCATACTTTTTTCAAAAAATTTTCATGTGCAATTAAGTTGGGCAACTATATTCTAAAACTATTCCAAATTTCAGCTCGATAGCGTAAGTGGTAAGACAGACAGACAGACAGAGCGGCACCATAAGGGTTCCTTTTTTTTACCATTTTGGTATCGGAACCCTAAAAAAAAGTGAATGCTGGAAATATGGTGAATAGTACTCTGCACGCTTTTTGAGGAGTCATAGGATGTATCAAGAAGCTCGTCTGGCTATTTAAAGAGGCGTTTTGGTATCAACACTGATGTACGGGAAGTGGGTATGGTAGAAGAAGCAAGAAGTTGAATTAATGCTGTAAAAATGAGGGCGTTGTGGAGTATGATTGGAGTGATATTGCGTGAAAGGATTAGAAATAATGTCTTAAGAAAACGTTGTGGCGGAAAAGAATATGTAGTAACTAAAATAGAGAAAGGAATGATGATGTTAGTAGAGGATGAATGAATTACGATTGGCGAGAGACAAAGAGCTCTGAAGTCAGTGCGTCTTGCTCTGCATCTAGAGACGAATTCTTTATTTCATTCAATACAAATCAGTGTCACCATTTACTAAAACTAACACGCTTTCCGCACCCACACACAGCGTCATTTGAGTGCGATAAACATAGTACCATCATTGCGAGAGAGTAAGATGCAAAAAACCAGTGACAGCGTCCAGCCTCTGTGGTCTAGTGGTTAGAGGGCTCGGCTCTCGATCCGGAGGTTCTGGGTTCGATTCCCGGTGGGGACACTGTCAAACAAAAATCTCTTTGTGCGACCTCCCCAGTTTGGTTAGGACATTGCAGGATGAATCACCTGATTGTCCGAAAAGTTAGATGATTCCGTGCTTCGGAAGGCACGTTAAGCCGTTGGTCCCGACTACTATCTACGGATGTAGTCGTTAATGAGCCATGTCAGAGGCCTTTGGCGGCTCAACCACTCTGACACCAGGGTTTGTGAGGTCGGTCATCGACCTTGCAACCCACACGATATGATGATGATGATATGGCAACGAATGTGTTTATGATGTGCATTCAAAATAAGCGCTTACATAAATTGGATAGTATACCTAGTCAATAAGGAACCAAATTTCTTTACTCTCTTCGCTTCTATGGGGGGGTGCGCGCGCAGGCGGAGTGGCCCTATTGTTGTTCTGTGGCGAGAGAGGTCTACCAGGCAAGAATGAATGGAAACGTTGGAAGAGAAAGGCCTCAGCGAACGTGCCATGACCGAATTCAAGATGTTCTAAAGGCGACGTTAAAAGTACCCGAAATCGACGAGCGTGTATGAAGGGATTGATGAAAGTAGAGGAAGCGAGAGAATGTATGAAGAACATATATCATGATCGTAGCAGGTGGAGGGCTGTGGTCTCTGCCTACCTCGACTGGAAAGAGGAGTGATGTTATGTATGGACGTTCTGAATAAAGGCTAGGTTAAAAATACCCTAAACCGATGAGCATGTATGAAAGGATTGATGAAAGTACAGGAAGAAAGGGAAGTATGTCAAGATCGTAGCAGGTGGAGGACTGTGGTCTCTGCCTACCCCGACGAGAAAGAGGCGTGATGTATGTATGTATGCACATGTATGTAATTTTACTTGAAATGCTGCCCGTATGATTACACCTTAGGGGGACAAACATAGGTACCAAAAGGCTAAATTACACATGCAAATTTATTCAAGCAAACTGAAGAGCTTAGTGGGGACCCACGATCAAATGGTAGGTAAGGTTGTCCAACGACCACCATTCCTTGGGTTGGGTCTCATGGTTCTGGGCTCAATTGTCGACTGGGCTCGATCATCTGCGTGTTTTTCTGTGTCTGGTCTCAGCACTATTTATTTTCCATCGAAATACAAAGTTGAAATAGTAGAACTATTTTTAAATCTAAACTGCATAACTTCTTACTTAATAAAATTGTACCTTTATCTATTTGTCTATATATTTTATATATATTTTAATATGTATTTTTATTTATTTATTTGTGTATATTTTGTTTTTATTGTAGTTGTATTTACATTAAATATTATCTATATATTGGCATTGGCACACTACTACAGTTACTATTTACATTCTCCTACAAGCAACTAAGGTTGTCTGGAAGAGATCGCTTTAAGCGATAAGACCGCCTTTGTCCACCCTAGTTTTAAAAGTCTCCTGTGTATTGTTTTGTTTTTGTGTGACAATAAAGAATTTATCTATCTATCTATCTAACTAACGGTTTTCTTAAAAGATATCCTGTTACTTACTATGACAGCAAATATCGCAAGTACGGTCCAGAGGTCTTTCACGCTTACTACTTGTTTTCAAAACTTATAGGTTAAAAATTTTACGTTTATAGGTTAGGCAATTTTGTTTAAACTTATAGGCTGAAAAGGTAACCAACAACCATAAAGCCGCAATCACACCTCCCTAAATACAAAGACTGCTTCGGCATACATTGCTGGGAGGCTTGATTCTGTTAATTCCAATATGCTCATTACAGCAATCTGAAGATATGTACCGCCTTATTACTTAGCAATTTTCACGTACTTGACACCAATAAAACAATAAAAGCAGTGAACATTCATCTCCAAGGTGGGCATGGTACAGTCAACGACAGGTCAAGCTTAACACTCGCAGTGCGACTCCAGCCCATACATCTGTTGAAATAAGAACGGTACAAAGTACAATGTGTCAAGCTTAATGTACACTTGACTGTACATTTTCGACTCTATCGTCTCGTTACTTACCATCAGGTGAGATAGGAGTCAAATGCTTACCTATCCTACATAGAAAAAAAGTTGCCAATCCCGATAACTAAGATGGACGTACTTCGGAAATTATATCTTCATCCAGTAAATATTTTTTTTCTCTGTCTATCCATAACCTGTCCCGTGTGGTGCCGGCAAAGAATAGTACCAACCAATACATACCCGTGAGTGTCGTACGAGGCGGCTAAGGGTTATAAACTGGAGGACGGGCAGCAGTATCCTCCTTTGTAAGTATCTTACGTTTTACAACCACGGTCCATGGTACCAGCCGTAACGCTAACAAGCGAGGTGACTATGGTACTTCCACTCTACATTTTTCCAGCAAAAGCTAGAGTTCTAGAGAGAGCTCCCTGTCCTGTAGTGGACGTTTCATGGGATGTTATGATGATGATGATCCAAAACCCAAGCTCCACGCAAACGAGTGGTTAAAAATAAAAAATCTGCGTCGATGTGCTTACGAATACATTATTTTTCCCTTCGTATCTCGTTATTTTTTTTGGGTATATGCAAAAACAACGATCGCGTCGGACAGCTAAATAAAGTGTTTTTCATTTGAGGGGCCATTGTTGCTTTTAGTAATTATTTTTGAGCTAACCCCGCCATAAATATTAAATGAACGTGCTTCACATTTTTCGGGCGGCGGCCGTTATAAAATGTATGACTTTTTTTTCAGCTTTACTCCGTCGAGCTAATGTGGTCATTAAAGTTGATAATGTTTTTAATATTTGTTTGGTAAATTGGTGCTTATTCGACCGTGTGGTGCCGGCAAAAAATAGAATACCCATAAGTTCCGTAAGAAGCGACTAAGGCCTTAACCGGAAGATGATCAGCAGCATCTTTATGTGTATTGGACCATCTTACATAAAACAGCGGTCGCCAACCGGAATGTGTACAAACGTGGTGACTATGTAGTGTAGGCAACGAATCAGTTGACCACAACCACAGATAATATAATACTATACTAACGAACGAATTTGTGCCGAAAATTGTTCGGGCTATTTTTCCATAAGGTATTTTCTTAGAATAAACTGATATCTGGATGTTAAAATTGAATTAATGTCATAGTTTACACCTTTACCTACCAACCTAGTAGTAACATTTAGTTTAATTATTCCACAACCCAAGACCACAACATAATTCTCTCAGGGACATTTTATTTGACAGGATGATAAAGTATCATGAATTAATGTAAATTCAAAATATCCAAAAAAAAATTAAAAAAAATTTTTTTTCATACATTTTTTATAATTTTTGTATGGAAATATTAAAAGTGCTTACCGATTTTTTATTTGGATTTATTTATAGAAGGTTTGTCTCATATAGTGTAATACCCCAGCAAAGTTACATCGACTGAGGACTTAATGCGGGGGTCTTCATACAACGATCCGCTTCGTTGCCTAGACTAATGGTAAATCCCCTCCTAAGTACATACGGCCGCACATCAGTAGAAACACTTTTGGACCTTATGGCATGGTAATAGAGTTGAAAAAGTTTCTACCGACAAGCGGTTGGCCGTACCACGCGTTCGCTGAGTTCTGGTGCAGAAACAGAAATTTGTGCGTTTCTTTGTGAATTAATCCTTTCAGGATAGCTAAATAAATTCTTATCGAGTCTTATTTGATGCTAAGTCTCTATCTAATTTGGTTTGCATATTAATAGGTCAGCTACTAAAATAGTGATAATTAATGATAAATAGTGATAGTCATAATTTTAGCATGTTACTCAGACCATGAAACTGAACAAATTTTCGGAAGGAAATTCGGTCTAAATACCAAAAAATAATTTCAACTTTCTTCTACTGCGTCAGCTGATAGCGCGTTTTGTATTTGTATGAGAGGTCGAAGTTTACTTTTCATATCTCGACCTATGTTTATTGGGATAAGTTGTTCAGTTTCATGGTCTAGGTAAAATGCTAAAATTATGTTCATTATTCCATAAGGACCCTATATATTTTAAATAGCTATGAAACTTTTAGTAAGAAAGTAACTCAGACTGAACAACTTTCCCTAGAAACATGGGTCAAAAGAGCTGATCTCCCTTAGTCGCTTTTTACGATACCTTACGTTGTCATTTTGTTAGATATGACAATGTTTATTGAGTATATAGTAAGTAATATTGACGTATTTAAAATTTCTTCAGTTTGAAAAAAGTTTAAATGTAAAGTTTGCTTGCCGTTTTATGTCAGACTTTATTAAAACATCAAACTAAGTTGTAAATCGCCAAGAACTTTCTAATAAAGGGTAGGGTGGCCTGCAGAAACGGTGCACCCTGTCGGGAAAACTTTCTAATAAGGGGAAGAATGGATAAAAAAACTAGAACGGCGATGTTCCTAGCTGGCTTTAATTAAGAACTAGTCTAAAGCTTGGTCCACATTTAAAGTATTTTTTTATCTCCTTCTTTTGTCCTATAAAAGCGACCAAACTGTTGTGTGTGACGACACCTTAGAATATTAAGTATTTAGGTATATAAAGAAATCATTTTATAATATTTAAGCCTAGCATTAAATTATACTAAAGGGACATGGCCCTTATCAGACGTCTTACAATACAGGGTGTTAAAAAAAGAACGATGATCCTTCTAAGGGGTGATTCTACATCACTAATAGATTGTACAAAAAAAACCCTTTTTTTTGTCTTAGCTCAAGAAGAAGTGAAGCGCCATTAAATGATCTCTATGATCGATCAGCTGGTGATGCAGACAAAGATGTTTTTGTTGTAATATTCAGTCACTAGCAAGTACCTATCCATTTAAATAAATTCATCATCATCATCATATCAGCCGAAAGACGTCCAACGCCGGACATAGGCCTCCCCTAAAGATCTCCATGACGACCTTTCCTGCGCTGCTCGCATCCAGCGGCTTCCCGCGACCTTGACCAGATCGTCGGTCCACCTTGTGGGGGGCCTGCCAACGCTTCGTCTTCCGGTACGTGGTCGCCACTCCTGAACCCTCACGCTCCATCGCCCATCGGTTCTTCTTGCGATGTGCCCTGCCCACTGCCACTTCAGTTTAGCGATTCTCAGGGCTATGTCAGTTACTTTAGTTCTTTTGCGGATCTCCTCATTTCTGATTCGATCGCGCAGAGAGACTCCGAGCATAGCCCTTTCCATAGCCCTTTGGGTGACTTTGAGCTTTCTGATAAGGCTCATCGTGAGCGGCCACGTCTAGGTGCCATATGTCATCATTAAATAAATAACTGTGTAATTCGAAGGAAAATCAAATAACATGATCACTCAAAACAAAATCAAAAAAATTTTTTTTTTTCAATCTATTAGTGATGTAGAATCACCCTGAGAAGGATCATCGTACTTTTTTACACCCTGTATACCATCGTGTAGACCAGACAGTTTATTTTTAATCATCATCATCTAGAAGCTTATATCGCCTTCGAAAGGCACTACAAAAGGATTCTTCACCTGATCATTCTTGTAACCTTAATCCGTTTTACGTAGACGGATACATTACCAATAATCCATTTTTTTCAGATATGAGACTAAAACCAGAGTAAAATTGCTTTTTCTGACAGATTTAGCCGATTTCTTTTAACATAGCTGCAAAAATGTGTTGGTAAGAATAAACGGAAAAAATGGATCATAGAGGATTTGACGAGTACACTGGGTTTTTACATCCAAACCATCCCTCAGTAATCTAACAGGCAGAACTGGCAGTCTTATGTAGGACTAGCTTTCCGCCTGCGGTTTCACCCGCATTAAATGCGTTTTCCCGTGAGAATGAAGTGCTTTCCCGCGGTAAAAAGTAGCCGATGTGCTATTCCAGGACTTAACCTATATATGTGCCAAGTTTCATTAAAATCCATTCAGTCGTTTGTGCGTGAAACATCCATCCATACTTACAAACTTTCGCGTTTATAATATTAGTAGGATTGGGTCTACCCAATCCTACATAAGACTGCCAGATAAGAGGCCAACCTGTCTTCAAGTTGGGCAAGACAGGAAGGAAGGAAAAAGGGATGGCCGCCGCGGACTTCTACTTGAGGATACCCAGGCTCTCGATCGTAGTCAGATCATAAAGTGCTGCTACTTAAACATCTTTGGTAAAGGGAATTTGATGTAAAGGGCTGACAGTTAAAGGAGAAGTCTAAGCAGTCTGCGGAAGCGATACAGTCATCTCCTGCGCATAGGAAGGATTGGGGAATTCGTCAGTGGGGCTGATGATACCTAAATACGCTGCACTTGAGCAGGTTTTTAACGAAAAGTGATGAATATATGGAAATGAAAAAAAATTATGTGATAATTAAGCATCTTTCCAAGAATATGGCCTACCCTGAAACACGATTAAATTTATTATGTTCGCCATAAAAAAAACCAAAGTTACCTCTGCTTTTTGCTTTTAAACCGTTTTTCTTAAGTACCCATTAATCTATGATGCCAAAACTTTTACACATTATTCAATATATTATGCATAATAATATAGCTGTTTTATAATGAATATTATGGGTACAGATTTTGAGAAAAATGCAAAAATGAACGAAAAACGTAAACAGCGCGAATCCGCTCCGTTCTAACACGCGCATTCCTTTGTTAGGAACGGAGGTAATTTAGCTTTTATATTTCGTCGCTTCATTCTTCAGATATAATTTGTTTACAAGTAGTAGTCCTTAATTCGCCAGGCAGACGATGCACGCATTTAAGAGTAATTCATTTGATTCTCTTATTTAAAACGATTTCCGTCCGTGTTCACTTCACCACTGTAGCTGACATTCGCTTCATTCCTTTTTCGTGCGGGGCAGTGAACGCACGCGTCCCATGCCGAAGCGCAATGTTCAATTGAAGTTAAATTACAAATATTTAAAATTATTTTCGATAAAATAAGTTTTCGCTCCGTGTGTTAGTGTAATCGTACTGGATTCAAAACTTTTCAGTAAGTGTTGTTTTGATTATTAATTCTTTCTAAGAAAGAAAAATTTTCAAGATTACCCACATGTTCTATTCTTAAATTTGCTAAACAAATTGAAGTGTTTATTACGGCCTATCTTGCGGCCCGATACCTCCAGTTACTTGTTTTGTATACAAAAACGTAACATGATAACATAACAACCATGATTATGACCTGTCGGTCGCACCCAGAACTTTTACGAAAATTATGGAAAATTTAATAAGATAGACGTAAACCATATAATGACATTTTGTTTATGATAATTCCGACAAATGTTAGAACATTGTCTAATCGAGAGATTTTGAAACCTTTTCAATATATATATTTTTTTTGTAGTCAATTACTACAAAAGTTCATTACCACCTACCTACACAGGCTTAAAAATTTTAGCCTTCGTTTACGTCATACAATTTTATCTTTTCTTACCTTCCGACGAACAAAGTAAAAATAAAATTAAACGTTACCGACGTATTAAGTATACGTGTGTATGACGTTGTTAGATGTTTTTTCGTCTAATGGCGAAAGTTACGAGGGTAAGTAAAAAATGAAATATATTTTCTTTTTCTTTTTTGTGTTTTAAACATTTATTACCAAGTGAATCATAGAACAACTTACGTCGGAATGGACTGCGAGTCAATTGCGACGGCAGTAACTTCGAGTTACCGCCTAATATTATTTACGATGTGTTACGTGGAATGCGATTGTCTATCTATTATTATGTCGGGATTGACTGCGAGTCAATTGCGACGGCGTTAACTGCGAGTTAAGGCCAAATAATATTGACAATACGCGATATCTACATAGATATGAACTGTGGGTTACCAATTATCTATTGCTTGTCGGGATTGACTGCGAATCAATTGCGACGGTGTTAACTGCGAGTTAACGCCACATATTATTGAAAATACGTGATGTATAAAGTTGCCTATCTATTATTATGTCGGGATTGACTGCGAGTCAATTGCGACGGCCTTAACTGCGAGTTATGGCCAAATAATATAGACAAAAATCGACATCTGAATATATTTTTACTGCGATTCAACTATCTATTGTCTGTCGGGATTGGCTGCGAGTCAATAACGACGGCTTAACTGCGAGTTATGTCAAACTTTATCAACATAAATCATGCATAAAAATACAAGTTATCTATTTTCACGTCGGACTCGACTGTGATTCAATCGTAACGGCGTTAACTGCAAGTAAAGGCCAAATAATTATTACAATATGCGATATTAAAATTGCTATTGACTGAGAGTCAACTTTTATTGTTAAGGTCGGCATTGACTGAGAGTCGGGAGTAACTGTGACTTAACGTCAAAATTTATCGTCAATGAAAACAATAATATCAAGTTCATCTATGTGTGTCGTCTGCGATACATTGTCTTTAGTTTTCACAACAAGCCTTTTTGTTTGTTAACTATAACCAGAATATTTTTATTGTAAAATACCCACCTACTAAAATTTTATTTTTGGGTGCCAGTAATAGTAAAGAGAACAAAACCGTCCACGAGGCAAAAGATCATGCCAGCCCTGGACCAACCGACACCTAAGGTCTGGACACCTGAGGAGTCTTCGAGACACCTTAGGCGTCTACGTTTGATACGCCAAACTTGTTCTCTATCATATTCACGACACACTGTCGAACTTTTGTACGCCTAAGTATATTGAAAAAAGGCATGCCTATAGACAAGCACATACTTCTCAAATATCACCTAATACCGGTTTATTGTAAATTATTACAAACACCGATACTAAATTGCTAATTGAATTCCAGGCTTAGATAAAAATATCTCCGCTTGCATGTACAAGTATCTGTAAAAGACAAAACTTGTTTTTATAAAAAAGTTAAAGCAAATAAAACTATTGAGAGATAAAGATGCATCTTTTCAAACGTCGGGAGCTCGTTTAACCCAGCAGAAGAAGCCTTGGTCGGGTCCTCATTACCCGTCAAATGGGGGGGGGGGGGGAGCGAGGTTACAGGCAGGCTCTGGCCTTATCCCCAAGCTCAAGCAGCATCGACTAAAAGTTACAATCCATCCAAAACTCATGCTCCAGCACAGAACCGTAACACAAGTACATGCTGGTATAATACAATGTTTTTTTTTTCTTCAACACTTCCTGTGTCCGGATAATTCTACGAAGTAGAAAATCGCAATATTTCATAACCACAATGTTGTTATAATACATGCATAAGCATGAACCCTAAACACCACAGTATCCTAGTGTTACCTGGGAAAAACGAGGAAATAATATTCCGTGTAGTGCTAATGTAACGTGAAATCCACGTTTAAAATTTACCCTCAAGAAAAGCCAATATACAAAGTTTATATTGATTTTAACTGGAGAATAAGTTCCTATTTCCAGCGTTACAACCGTTACGAGTTACATTCCATCGGAATTTATATTGGGTACCTAATTTTAAAGCACCAAAACGCAATAGCTGTAACCGATTTATTCTAAATCCAAGAAATAAATGTACCTATTGCAACGTGTCATTCAACCGCCTCAAAAATTATGTTTTGAAAAACGGCTTCCTTGCTACGAAAAGCCCATCTCTTAATTTATGTTTTTAAGATGACCGAAAATTTCTACATTTAAATTTTCAACATAATATATGAAAGAAGTCACGCTATATAATTCTTTACGATTTTACAACCGTGCCTTATGAATATTATGATATTTTAGAAGATCTTATCTGATGGTATGGTAATGTTTCTACAAATTCCTGGCCATCACAAGATACTTGTCTTACAGAAAGATATTAAATACAGACAACTCCCTAACTAGTACCTAGTGTGGAGCAGTAAATAAAACCAAAGGCTACGAAGAAGGCCGAAGATGTAAAATATTTGTTTTAAGGTTACAAAAAAAAAAAAAAAAGAGTATGTAGGTACCATACCATATTGTACAAATAACTTGTCAAAATTGGCAATGGTACGATTGGCACAATATTTATTTATTTAAATTTTACGAAACACAAATTGCCGCAGGTGCCAGCTGAGTCAATGAAAGTCACTCCCGGGCTCTGTGTGCAAACTTTTAAGACACAGCTTTAAAGTTCGCTGTACTCTTAGTTTTGCTCTTAGCGACAATCCTTAGCGAGTTATGTTTTTTTTTTTTTATGAAAACTAGATCCAGACGCTGTAGCTATGGATACTTTATCCTTTGACCTGGACATTTTACGCGGTTCCGGTTCCTTTTATATTTGGGAAAAATTACTGATGACGAAGGCACCGTATTTTGTGTTTTCACAAGGCCTTCTCTGCCTTTTAGCCCATCTTAATTATTTATATCATACAAAATAAGTGTCCTTCAACACTTGAAACTTTTATAATCCATATCAGAGTATACTGTTCCTTTTTAACTAATCTTACAAGTCCTGCGGGTATTGATCCTCTCGCTTGCACTGATGTTCTCTTGAGCTTCGCTGTCTGAGGCTCCTATTTAACAATATATGTCAAAATACGCTTTGGGTACCTAACAGCTTGTCCCCAGAAAAAACGCAAACGTGTTTGATAGTCCTACAACCAACAACTACTGTTATTTTTAACAAAACAAAGTGACGAGATGTTTGGTTCGTATGAACAGCTGTACAACGGCTCTCTTGACAATCATAGTTGTTTGCCGTAATCTTTGCTACTTACTTATTAGGTGATAGAATTGGAACCAATAATTGGTTTAAAACCTTCTTCTACTTACAATCACAAGCCTAATCGGCCTAGTACTCGTAATAGTTACTTGGGACACACAACTAATAAGTAAATAAGTGTGTATCTAAATAGTCCCTTAATTTAGAGTTAATGATATAAAATAAAATGAACAGATCAGCGATTTCACTATATGCTCATGGGGCACAAAAATTTTCAATAATAAAAAGTGAATACTTATATTATTTTGCAAATAATGGAGTTGAGATAGCCATAACGTATTTAATCAAACTTCCACTGCGGGCTAAGATTAGCCTATATTGTTCTAATATTATTTAACTGAATATATTATGCACTCGTGTTCTGTCCATATTTTTGTTCAAAAAATAAAATCAAGAACTGCCAATGTAGGAAAATTGTAAATATCAATTAACATCCACGTTAATCAGCTTAAGCAGCTGTGATTTATAAGCTGGTTGATTTACCAGAAACACTATCTGAGAGAAGACTTGTCGACACATGCATCTTCCCCGCTTTGCAAAATTGCAACTCTCTCAGCCTCGACTCCTGAAAACAGCTGGCTGGACCAGCACGTCTAGCACTTTTATTAGTTTGATATATTAGACCAGTAGGTAGATGATTTTGTAATATCAGTTGTATCGAATGAGTAACTTATTATATAAGTTGATTTTTGTTGCATACTTGCTTTTGGTACAAATCAAAGGTTATTTATTATCTGCTTGGATCAGCAAATTACAGATTTTTTCAACGAATTACTATTTGTAATTCGTTGGCTTAGATAGTTAAACTAGAACATCTTGTATAGTAGTTATACAGTTGTTTCACAGTAACCAAACAAAACTTTGTTCTCTAAACATCTACTTGTAAACAAATTATATCTGAAGAATGAAGCGACGAAATATAATAGATGATCAAACGAACTCCAGGAGTGAAGTTCGATCGTTATTATATGAGTCGCTTCATTCGAAGATATAATAATATAACAACCCTCCCTCCCAAAAAACCAAACACTGTGACACAAGTTGTGGTTTCCACCCAAATGCAAAGTTTTGTTTAAAGGTTCATAGGTACAGACTCTAAAAAATGAAGCGAATGTCAGCTACAGTGGTGAAGTGAACACGGACGGAAATCGTTTTAAATAAGAGAATCAAATGAATTACTCTTAAATGCGTGCATCGTCTGCCTGGCGAATTAAGGACTACTACTTGTAAACAAATTATATCTTCGAATGAAGCGACTCATATAATAACGATCGAACTTCACTCCTGGAGTTCGTTTGATCATCTATTATCAGCCCCTTAACAATGAGAGTTCTGTTACTGTACAACCGTTTAGTAGAAAACACGTGCTTTGAGCCGTGCGTAGCGAGTGTGGAACCGATATGTGTATGTAAATGGACCATTGAGAACGTAGTGTAGGATACGCCTACACTACGGGGACGGGTATCATGATTCCTGACCAAACGAGTCGCAGTGGGAAAACTGGAGGAAGCAGAGGAGGCTGTTTAAAAATGTTAAAAAGATGAATGAGCGTCCAAACTAATAGATTACTAATAAACAGCATGTCAAACTGCTACAGATTCAGATTATTTATACAATGTAGATTCTTTACAGAATACTTATTGAATGTCATGCAGAATACAATTCAAATAGAGCGAGTCTACGCCGTTTCGGATCGTGCTATGGCAGCGTAAAAGAAACGGCAAGAAACCACTGCAACACGGCCTACTTTAAGAGTCGGCTTTTTACAATGTGTTTCTTGTGTTTCGCTGGAATTTTAGAGCACCATACCTCTTTGTCATTCATATAGTCATCTTATCTATAGTAAGCTTTTTTACATAACGTTTGCTTTACACACTCTTTAAACTTTCTTTCAGGTAACTGCACTATATTGTCAGGTATTTTGTTGTAGTATCGTACACACAGACCAACGAAAGATGTATTGACTTTAGTTAAACTAGTATATGGTTGATCAATTTTGTGCTTACTTCTAGTATTAAAATTAAGCCTGTCACAAATTTTAGGTAATTGATGAATGTTCTTTCTTGCATACATAATATTTTCATAGATATACTGGCATGGCACTGTCATTATGTTGATTTCCTTGAACAGTTCTCTCAGGGAATCACGAGTCTTCAGGCAATAAATTGCTCTTATAGCCCTCTTTTGTAAAACGAAAATTGAATGTATATCAGCTGCTCGGCCCCAAAGCAGTATGCCATAAGACATAATGCTATGGAAGTAGCTAGAGTAAACCAGCCTTGCGGTAGCTACATCAGTAAGTTGTCTGATTTTTCTGACAGCATATGCAGCCGAGCTCAATCGACCAGAAAGAGCCGTTATATGAGCTACAAATGTGGACCTAGCCTTACGTTTCCTTTTTCAATCTTATGAGAGATTTAGTTCGCAAAGCGACATTTGCAGCAGTCACTCTAATCAAGTATAGTATTTTAGTTAGGATAGTGTAGGTTTTTGATTTTATTTGTTTTTATTTCACAAGTGGGTAAACGAGCAGGTGGGCCACCTGGTGGTAAGTGGTCACCACCGTCCATGACACCCACTGTCTTATTAGTGAAATAATTAGACACTCATAAGACAGCAAAGCGCGTTACCCACCCTGAGAACTAAGATGGTATGTCTCGTGTGCCGGTAATTTCACTGGCTCCCTTATACCCTTCAAACCGAAACAAAGCAATACAAACACTGCTGCTTTACGGCAAAAAAAGACAAGGGGGTGGTACTTCCCCAGACGCACTTTGCACAAAAGCCTTACCACCTACATTACTGCTCGAAATTATTATTACCTGGTTACAGCTCGAAATCCGTGGATATGATTTATTTCACTTTGGTAGAATCAAGTAAGAACAAAGTCGAATTGGAGAGCTGATTGTCGGTAATCCTTTTTTCCAGAGCACAGTGACATATCGATTTACTACCTTAGCAACAACCACGCTGTCCTACTAGTAGTACCACGGGCAATTTTTTTTTACCCTTGGTCCTACTATACCAAAGAAATAGCTAGGATTATGCATCTTAAAAAGGTACGTCTAAAAATATAAGGTTGCCTGAGCGCAATCTGGCTCATTTCATATAGATAGATCATAGTTAAATACGGCAAAAAATACTTCATTATGTGTCTTTCAAAAATACACAGCGTTGTATATGAAGAAGGCTGTTTGTAAATAGATGATAGGTAGGTATAAATACTGCAAACTTACTTGAAATTCCCGCGTTTCTCTATACTCACGGCAGAGCAGCACTAGCCGCTGTCACTGTGTGCTGTCAAATCTGACATTGGCGTTTGTAAATTTCGTCAGCGATGGTTTGATGAAAACTTTTAGTGATTTTTCAGAGAAACAAGCTTATAATTTACACTTATTATTGTGTACAGTGTACCTACTTATTACGAAATAGCAATAGCAGAAGCTAGATTCATGTGATAGTCCGTGAGAAATGTGTGAAAGTGGTGAGAAAAAAGCAACGCATACTGCGTATGTCTCCGAATGAAAGCATGAAGCATCATCCTTTTTTGGATGGTATGAAGGGACCTATGCCCTATTTGTAACTCCGTTATGACTACGGATCATTGTCATAAAGGTACACCATACATATAAGTAAGTTTCACTCAACCTTTTACACAGCAGACTCATTTACAAAGTGTTGGATATTCCCCTATCTAAAGGACAGTTCCTTTTAGAGATTATAAATACCTACCGTTTGCGATTGAAAATGCTGCTTCATTAACAGGCAGCCATCACCATCAAAACTTGTTCAATTATGGCAATGTATACCTATCTATACTTTCCTGCATACACCTACCTACCCCAGACTTGGCAAGGCATTAGTACAAGAAAGCCAGCCTTATTAGTTTCAATAAAGTAATTATTTGTTTTGCCACAAACTACTCGGCACTAACAAAGAATGTCATAATTTTTCTTTACCTAGAACAGAACAAGTTGTAGCAGGTATATCCAATGCTTTACTATAACAAATAGAGCTACTAAAGCTAGGGCCACAAAATATCAGTAATTAATTATATCATATTATTACTGAGTTTTAGCAATCTGTGACATTGTCATGTTGAATGCATATGGGAGCAAGTAATGTAGTGATAAGATTCAACCAACGTAGTAGCTTTACTGTTCCTTATCTCTAAATCTTATATCAACTCAGATATCCTCACAGGACTCCTCCCTGCTCAAAATACCTAATTTGGTAAGATGCTCCTAATGCTCCCATTATAAGTCCTTCAGAAAGGGTGGGGGGGGGGGAGTCACAAAACATGGCTGAAACCCCTGCTACTTTAAGCAAAAACAAAATTGAAGAAAAAGGGTGCCAGGTTGCGGAAACCAGCAATACAATTTATAATAGAAAGCAGCCTGCATATGCATGTAGGTACTAGTGTCCAGTACCATACATACAACAGAAAGGTTCCCTAATAGAAGTAAACCTGTATGGGTGCGTCTGGAAGGCAATCTCAAATATTTAAGTTCATTTTAAATACTACAATATAAGCTACAGATACGAGTAAGCGTTGTAGCTTCCTGTCCTGTAGGGGACGTTTCATGGGATGTTATGATGATGAAGCGTTGTACAGCTTCTATCGCATGACTTTAACTTGTAATTTATAGGTCCAGATCCAAAACTAATACTAGAGAAATGTGTCTAGACACACAACAGTGTGCCAGCCAAGTTCAAAATTTTCATCCTCAGGAGAAATTTTTTTTTTAAATCATGTAGACATTTCTAGTTATTAGTTAATAATTATAATTAATTATTGGTAAATCCTTAGTATATTATATTACAAAATTATAACAGTCCTATTACAGAATAAATATAAATAAATAAAATAAATAAATTATTTATTTTCCAAATAACTGGCTTCTATAATGTATATTTTGTGTTCATGAACAATATGCATCTCCGGCAAGACAATTTTTTTTACATAGGTGCCAACTTTAGAAGGGCAACGAAATTTTTAATAATAAGTTTCAACAGATAAATAGTGCACTTGCTTTCACTTCTGTTCAGCTTTCCTAAACATAGTCTTGTAGTTGTTTCGAATTGGATTGCGGAAGTCCTTCGAGCCCAAAATTTCATTCATGGACAACATTTTTCCAGCAACCATAAGCGTCTAAAATAATGGACCAGGTCACGGAGACCCTTGTTGTCGTTATCACAATCTTTATTTTGAGAGTTATAAGATCGATGACCGATCTCAAAACCACTGTAAGAATTGCTGGGTTGCCATAGCCCTCTGACATGGTTCACGCTTTTAACCATGAATTATAGCAGATCGGTTGTCGCGGAGACGGCCGACTCTGATATGGCACTTGCTACCCCTAACTACTGCGGAAGTATTGGGGCGACTGTGCGAGCCAGAAACTGAAATTTTGGCACCAAGAAGGTTAAGCTTCAAAATGGGCTGTAATGCAGAAGCGTTCAATAAAACTTGAGACTCTGTTCTGTGACATTCGCAGATGTCTGCTCTCGACACTGGTATCACCAGCCTGGTCAAATAATGCCCCCTGATAATAAGCCTGAAACAGAGAGCTTTAAAATATATTTATAATAAAATATGCCCAACTAACACATAGTGTTGTCAGATCTGCTTACTGTGTCAAGACCAAAACTGATTGCTGTTATTTAAGACTACTCCAATGGTCTGCACGAATTTGCTATGCCCTAACAGAGCACTACAATTATAGATTAGGACCTTATATAACGTAAACCATGTACCTGTTAAATGTAATATTGAAATAAATTACAATTGTTACTCCTCAAACTGTGGTGCGCTGGCAGATAAAGGCAGTGAGTTGTAACTCAATAGCATTGCACGGACAAAAAGAGACTCATTATACCACACTAGACACAAAGGATGGGGATGGGTGAAGGCACCTTAACATTTACAAAATCTACAAATATGGAACTAACCGAGCAGCTTAATCTGACGCTGTCGGTCGCTTACCTGCCAAGCAGGGTTAACGGAAAAGCGGATTGCATATAAGTCGATAAATCGAATCAGTTACAGAGTTGCATGTTACTCTAGGCTACGGAAGCCTGGTTGATAGTATCCGAAATAACAAAACTACAAAAAATTACCGAGCAGCTCTATCTCACCCCATCGACCTCTTACCAACTAGGAAGGCTCGACGGAATAGCGAAACACCCGTCGAGACTTCGATCAGTTCCAAAGTGGCACTTGTTACCAGAGGCTACGGAAGCCATACCTGAGTGTGCCTCGAACTTGTTTGAAAAACAATATAAAGTAGGGTTACCAAATAAATTGGTAAGGTCTTTCTGTAAAACTATAAAATAGATTTCAAAGACTCGATATACCTACATTCAAATATTCATAAATAATGTTCCAATAAACTTCAGAGGAATCAGTGCTTTGGATGGCGGACGTCTAAGCACTAAGCACTCTTCATATACCAAGGGTCGTTACTGTTCCTACAAGTGCGAAAACAGACCAAGTTGCCCACTTAAATCTATAGAAGTTAAAGCTTGTAAGTATAAATTGGCGGACATCTATACTTACTATATGAAAGACATTTGTTCTTTTGTACCTAAGCAAAGTTGACCGCACGTTTGTGGTAACACTACCTGAGCGTGGCGGGCGTCTGTAGCGAAGAGCAGTCAGCTAGCTTTGTTACTACAACTCACTTGCTAACATGGTAACAATAAAAATGATTTGGTACTAGGTTTTTAGACAAGTTACTACTTACAGAATGTGTATCTAACAAAACTATACCAATTCTGACACAAGGTTTCAGAGCTGAGGCAAGCAACTCATTTACTACAATACCTATCATTAAAATTCTACTGGAACTTTTGGGTTCAGAACTCCAAACTAAAATTAGTTAAAAACATCAAGGTTCAGAAAACCTATTTAGTGGACCCAAGCCTGCATTGCTTCATTACTTCGCCTCCGGAAGGCAGATTACATGATTTGACGCTACGCGACATTCCAGGTAGAAATACGAGTATGTCATATACAAATTTTACTTGAACAAATAACATAAATCGTAGCCTAAATTTAGGTCTGAACCAGACCCCTGGACAAGAGGCGTTAAGACACACAAATATGTACTTTAGAAAAAAAAAATACTTTTGACTTGACTCGAACGTGACTGCCTCAATCAAGAACAGTATGTAAGCACCAATTGGTCGATTATAGTCATTTATACTACGAATCTAACTTAAATTGCTTCAAAAGCGGTAAAATTCCCTGTTAGCTATCGTCTAGTTTTAATAGGTTAACAATCTAGCTTAGCGTAAAAAGTGGAGATTTACCCGTCGGAAAATTTGACAATTACGGTACCAGGGAAGTTCCTGAACTGTAAGAAAATATATTATCTCCTTATAATAATTATGGTAATATAGTGAATTTCAACCCTCAGGAGACCTTAATATGAATTATAAGAAATAAAGGAAAAATAATTATTTTGGGTCTTTGGCTAACTTAACGCAATGGTCATTGTAAAATATTTCCTAGTCCAGCATGGAACCATCAGTTGGTGATATAGGTACCTACAAATATCACTGTGATATACACATAGTTTCTAATCCATGGAATCTAGTGTTGCTACTTAACACAGTGTTGTTAAATCTTTGAAGTCCTCATTGTGAAATACTTTCAAGTCCATGGGACAATTGATGGGTTGATTACTGTGCTTAAATGTAAGATTTTATTGCATGGTATTCATTTCCTACCTTCAATTCCTTATTAAAAAAAAAAACATTTTTTCAGCTAACCTACATCTTGATCCCTTTTTACGTCTTAACATTTCGAAGAAATAAATAAATTTTCAGTTTTTAACTTCTTACTTTTATCACTACGTGTGTTTACAATGTTTATAAGTTTTACCTTGTATTTTGGTCTATTCATACATGGTTACTTACCAAAATTTTATAAAATATTAACATTGGCGTTTGTGTCTATCTCACCAGCAGATATCAAACAGGTCTTCATATACAACGCTGTGTATTTTTGAAAGACACATAATATAAATGTTTTGCATTACAACAAAACAATTATTATGTGTCGAATAAAATACACAGCGTTGCACCAAAGGGCCTTGCTGGTCTATGAAGACAACCAATGTCAGATTTGACAGCACACAGTGACAGCGGCTAGTGCTGCTCTGCCGTGAGTATAGAGAAACGCGGGAATTTCAAGTAAGTTTGCAGTATTTATACCTACCTATCATCTATTTACAAACAGCCTTCTTCATATACAACGCTGTGTATTTTATTCGACACATAATAATTGTTTTGTTGTAATGCAAAACATTTATATTTTTTTACCACATCTTGTACGGTCAACTGTACGTCAGTAGAAACATTAAAAGCTCTATAACTTTGCCATAAAGTCTAAAATTTTTCTAATGAGCTCACCACAATTGGTTCCATTAGTTATGAGAAAAGTTGTAATATTTAATGATTTCAGACTTTTCCCATAATTTGTACTGTGAGACCTAGCTTCTTGCCAAATTTCATAATTTTAGGTCAACGGGAAGTACCCCGTAGGTTTTGCTGTTTTGCATAAATGTATGGAGATGAGGACATAAAAAGCCATTTCTTTTGATTGCGTCGTTGTAAAAAATTTAAATTTTCAGATCTGGTGTGGTTCATGGATCCTAATATATGGTATTAATTTCAATCGAGATAAAGGGTCTTGACAGACAGACAGACAGACGGACAACAAAGTGATCCTATAAGGGGTTCCGTTTTTTTCTTTTGAGGTACGGAACCCTAAAAAGTAGTAAATAATTATGAAGTCAAAAAATTTTTTTCAGTACCGGTGACCCATTTTTACCTTTGACACCGAAAACTGAAAGGGGGTGCTCAGACAACGAAACTGAAATGAAAAAATAAAGAAAAAAAAAAATTACCTGTCTATACAAATTTTTTTTTTTTTAATTTCCCAAAAATGATTCTTTGGGGAAGTTGTTCAGTTTCGTTGACAAAACACGACCTTTCAGTTCTCGGTTCACTGTCCCTTACACTGTGTATAAATCTTAGATTATGAATAACGGCAGCTTACTGTATAAATATTGGTAAAATAAAATAACATAAATGACAGAAATAAATTATTTTTTAATAATGCAATTTGAGGCTTTCAATAAGCAATTTTGAAGGTTTAAACAACCATATCTGGCAAATACTTTTCGTAAATGCTCTTCCAAAGCTGGATATCCTCTGCATCAGGACTGGTTTTCATCACCAGTTCCTGCCCAATGTCCAAATAGCGCTCATCCGTACCGTAAGGCTCCCATATAACTCCAAGAGAATTGTCAGGAGTTGGGTTCCTGTGGAAATAAAGCCACATGTCATAAGTTGTAAGCATTTATAACTAATTTAGATTTTCACGCTAAGGGCATCCGCTAAAACTCGCGCCGGCGCCTGTGACGAACTTTTTCATACCATTTCACACGCTTGCGGGCTCCCGCGCGAGTTTTAGCGGACCCCCTAAGTGATTGGGAAAAGCAATTAACTCGGTCATTGAAAAACCGGTAAAGTGCAATTTGTTCTCACGCGTCGAGGGTTCCGTTATACTTAGAAGTATTTTTAGAAGCAATAAAGTCCATTTCCAGGACAGCAAAACTAAGTTTGTTTGTAAAAGTTTTTTGCACATTTATGAAAAACTATGCTACTTAAAGAGATCTCATCAGATGAGATTGAAGTCGAATGGTCTTATGACATAAAACAGCGGTCTAGTGGTTAGAAAGCTCGACTACCGATCCGGAGGTTCTGGGTTCGATTCCCGATCAGGACACTAGTAAAAAAACATCCCTTTGTACCTCCCCAGTTTGGTTAGGAAATTCAAATCAAATCAAAATCAAATAATTTATTTGCCAAAAATAGTGGTATTTTTTGTTACATGTTGGTCATTTAATATACATCCGACACTATTTCACCTGAATAGGTATGCAAAATTCATTTAAAATACAGTCATTTAAAATACAAAACATTAATAAAATTAAAAAATATATTAAACAAACAAATTAAATACAAAAACAATAGCAATGTCACTTCAAATTCTAGCAATGTCACTATACAAAAATATCAATGTCAATTTAAATTAATGATAAAATATTTATAATAGGAAACATGCATACATTTGTTTTGTCGCATTTATTAACAAAATATAAAAATACCGTAGTAAATCGGGTAGGAAATACGGCCGATATAAGCATTTAAAACTACTAATTACGAGCCGATTAGACAGAGAGATCCGACATGAATAGTGACGTCACAATGCACTACGGCCATATAAACTCCATATTAAATTTCGTTTTGCTAGAAAGAGACAGAAACAAATGTTCGATAGCTTATATCTTTTTTAATATTATAGATATTCGAAAAATAGTTTTCTTAGACTGTTTATTATATCAATGAGAATAAATATTTTAAATAAAAACAAATCGTGCATGTTCCCTATTGGTCCATAAAAAATAAATCTAGTTTATAATAAGCCCTATCCACTAGAAAAGCAAACAGACGCTTGCAGAAAATGTTCATTGGCAGTTCCTAAATTGCGGGATGAATCCAAAAAGTTACATGATTTTATGCTTTGTAAGCTACGAATTTTGTAAGGCACTATAAGCCATTGGTCTCGACTACTATCAACGAATGAAGTCGTTAATGAGCCACGTTAGAGGCCTTTGGCAGCTCAACAGCTTTGACACAAGGGTTCGTGAGGTCGGTCATCAACCCACATGACATGATGATGATATGAAAGGAAGTATTAAAAACTATATCGCGTCGAATTTCTAATAAAAATCTGATCCAAAACGTAAAGGAATCGATCAGGATCTTAGGAATATGAAAATGAAAACTATAGCTGTGAAAGGGAAGGAGAAAAATCAAGTTATTTTTAATAATAAGACATGAACTTACCCGTATTTAGCAAAATTCGTCCATAGTTCAGTAGTTCGCTCAATCAATTGAAACTCGGTTGAATTAGTCTCAACTGTCTGATTCACGAAGCTTATTGGGAACAAGTAAGGTAAATCATCGCAGTGAGATACCACTACGATGTCCTTCGTCACAACATCTGCTGAAAGAATCCTCTTGAAGAAATTCCTTTCAGATTTGGTCGTAAATGTGTAGAAATAGCTCGTATTAGCGTTAGATGTAACGATGGCATTTTGGAACTGCACAGAGTTGAATGCTATGAATTCAAATTTCATGAATCTTATATACTGTCTCCAATCATCTATCTTTACAGTTGTGTCATTGAAGTAGAAATTTTTCATTTTGCGACCGGCTTCTAGCTGTTGTGAAATAGGTACATTTCTGGTCATATATCTAGGCGCCAGTGCTTCACGAAAGTTGTTAATAAGTTTAACACGGGTATCATCAAATGAATTGAGGTAAGAAATACCTTCGTCTTCTACATATCCTATCATTACTTCAATACCTTTGTGGATTCCGTTCCTAAGAAGGGCGAAAGCATCATCACTCAAGAACCTCTCTTGTCCAAAATCTTTCTCAACGTTTGGAGTAAATTCGATGTTAACTGAATATTGTTCTGCGTATGTTACGGGCAGAGTAAGATTTATCAGTGATTCCATTGGTTGCTGTTTCAAAAACTCGTAAATTTCATTTGGGTCCGTTGTAACTAAGCCTAGGCTACTTACAAGCTTTATAGCTTTTTCCACAGGTTCGAAAGCTGAAGCCAAGTAACCAGTACCAGTTCCACTTTGAATTATTGCTCTATTGAAGAGACCTTCTGACATCGGCGATAGCGTGTGTAGAGAAACACTTCTTGCCCCAGAGCTTTGTCCAAAAATTGTGATATTTTCTGGATTTCCTCCGAAATTTTTGATGTTCTCTTTGACCCACTTAAGTGCCGCTACTTGGTCTTTCATACCAGCATTACCAGGAACTTTTTCTATATCGAGAGTCAGGAACCCTAGAAGTCCCAGTCTATAGTTAATCGTGACTATAATTACTCCTTTACGTACAAGGAACTCAGGCCCATAAAGGTCATCATTTCCTGATCCCCAGTAAAATCCTCCTCCATGGATCCAAACCATGACAGGTAAGAGTGATTCTGAATCGGTATCTGGTGTGTAGACATTTAGATAGAGGCAATCTTCACTGCCAGAGCGCACAGTGGTCGTTTTAAATAAGTCAATTTGGTAGCAAGTCGAACCAAATTCTTTTGCACTACGGACGCCATCCCAAGGTTCTGGTGACTGTGGTGGCTGTAATCAATGTTGTTATTTGTTAATTAAATTGCCTATCAAAAATAATGACAACATTTTCTCGAAGTAGGTATTACTCAAGTTACTTTCAAGGTCTCTATTTTTTATTGCCAGTAAATTGTATTGTTATGGTTATACTACTTCTTGGCTTAACATCAAACCAATAGCGACTTCCGGCAGAATTTTAACTTGAAATGTGCAGTTACAAAAAAATAGAGGATAATAATATATTAGTATTTTGCTTAAGGGGTCATCCATAAATTACGTCACACGAATTTCATGATTTTTTGCCCCTTCCCCCGTCCTTGTCACAGCTGGTCACATTTGTGAGACTCCCCCTAGTGTGACGTCACATATTTTGCAAAATTACATTTAGAAATTATTGAATGAAAACAGCGGTTCCGAAATCAGTTTTATTTTAATTATTTTTTAATAAAATAACATAATTATATTAATGTAAGATACAAACTTAATAATCTTGAGTTCATGGACTTTGAACCCATTCCTTCAAATTATTTATAACTGGCATAGCAACCACTTCGTTCTCTTTTGGGTTGTTAATGTCAGGAGAATTTTTAGTTGTGTCAACATGTCTTTCATCCAACTATACAGCAAGAAGTTATCTGGCACGTCTAGCAGCAATTCTTTCAGGACAAAGTTGATTAGTGGCTTTGTATGATGCAACATATAGACCACAGATGCCACATGATCGCTTCAAATGTGATGACGCTCGGAGATCCAAAGCTAACTGAAGTAATAGTGGAGCAAATTTACTTTCGGAGTCATCTTTTTCTGTGGTTACGTACCCGTTTGATGTCTAACTAATTAAAACAGGTGGTGGTAAGAACCCCTTTCGCAATAGTCGCCAAAGACTGGATCGTCGCACTCCACAACCTGGGACAACCTTGCATTTTACTATTTGTAATAAATATTGAGATTCACGCACATGATTTGCGTACCAAGTCGCATCAGTTTTCAATTCTTTAGCCTGTTGAACATTTAGTCTAGTATCTGTTTTAAAATGTGACGTCACGAAATTTAGGACCTTTTCCACCCCCTTGTCACACAATATTACACTTCGAAAGTATAGTAAGCACAAAAAATATATGTTCGCCTCACTAGTTCAGAAAACTTTGCTCTATTGGTCGAAATCTGCGTGCAAAAGTTATTTTTGTCCGCTAGCGTGGAAATGATTTTTGAAATTACAACTTGATGATGAATAATAGTATCCCTCCAAAAACATAACTGTTAAAAAGTGGGCCAAGTTCCTATCGGCTAATTGTTTGCCTAAAAAAGGGTTGAAATCCGATCCAATGCCAAGTTTAGATGCACTTTAATATCGATCATAATCGTCTTCATCAGCAGCCTGATCCACGAGTAAACATTTGCCATTCCCAAGACTCGCCACCACATCCAGTCCTCCGCCTTCCGCATCCAGCCACTATCCGCCACCTTATTCACGTCACCGGTTCATCTGGCCGAAATTCACTTTACCATACACCCAACTTAAAAATATGGTATAGCTGTGAAAATACGCAGGTACGTTGAAAATAATATCTAAAATGCTTTCGCTTAACTTCGGAACTAAATGACCTACAGACTTGAAATTTTGGATTTTAAGTATGTGATTATAGTTTACTGGAAAACGAAAATTTCTGCGTTCTAGTCTTATCCAGAGGTTCTCAAATAGGGACCTGAAAATGCGGCGAAATGGTTCCAGTAAAGGATGGTACGGCAGTATTTGTTTCGCGCACGACTTGGCGGGGGCACTGCCGTGCCCCCCTGATTTTTAACCATTTCGTGATCTGCAAACCAGCTGTAAAAAAAATTACCTGAAATCTCAAATCTCCCACGGGTGGCTGAGCATAAGGGATTCCTTTAAAACTGTAATAGCTTCCTCCAAACTCATTTTCTACAAGTTCACCATTCAAAAGTCCTTTAGTGGTATTCACTGTTGCCTTGTCATTTGAGATTGAACCTAAATAAAAATAAAACATGTTATAAATATCAACTAAGCCGTAACTGTACATCATAAGTATGTCAGTGCAAATAATTTGATCTTTGCCTTTACAATCAATCAATCAATCAATCAATTTATTTTCAGAAAATTGGATTCCAGAATTTGTTAGTAGAAGCTTAATCTAAGTTAGTACCTAATATAGTCAAAAAAAAATATTACAATATTACAATTAATGTCATAAAAAAATTCAAATTTGATTTACCAGACAACGTCTGTCTTTACAATACAAAAATGTGATTTTCATCCTTTTTATCCTAAGCGTTTTCACTGACACGCGGCTGTCTGTACTTAAATATAAAGGTTCTTTAGGATAACCTATATATACCCTATAATATAATATATAAAGGTACTTTAGGATAGCTTAAGATGAGACTCTTGTTACTTTGTTATATTTAACAAGCCGTTGGTTATCTAAATTAATAAAAAAAGATGAATATTTTGTCTATATAAAGCTACCCGACTCTGTCTTTATTAAGCATATAAATAAGTAGGTTGGTATGAAGACATGCAGGTACTTACTATTAGTAGTTGTTTCAGTAGCTGCTACAATACTTGCTTCTGAATCTGCAGAAGTTGTTACAGAAGCTGCTTGAAGACCAGCAGTCTGTAGATATTTAAAAATATGAGGAAAAAACTAAAACTACATCATCAATTTAAGATGTTTACGGTATTGGCAGCTGGTAAAATACTTTTGTCCTCAAGTGGTATTGGAAAAGAATTGTACTAACCCATGTCTACCTGTGGATTTTGAAAAAGGTGACTAAGGGCTTATAAACCGGAGGATGGGCAGTAGCATCTTTTTGTGTATCGTACAATCTTACATACTGCGGTTACCAACAGCAGCGGTTGCCAGCCGCAACGCTTACAAGCGTGATGGCTATTGTAAATCCCCTCGTACCACGCATTTTGCTGGAGTTCTGGAGGGCGCTCCCTGTTCTGCAGTGACCGTTTCATGGGATGTTATGATGATGATAATGAAAATGCCTTTTTGTGGTGTAGTCTAGACCCACAAGATTTTCTCATTTGGTTTTTAATTTCCAAAGAATTTGTTTAAGCTGATTGATCAAAAGGTTGGCAAGTGATTTTATAATAGTTATCTATTCTTTAATATTAGATATTAGACTAAAAAAAACAACAAAATTTCTTGCGTAGATAAAGATCCTTGAAATTTACTTAAAAAACTAATAATATCTATTTATTAATTATTTCTAAGACTTTGATGTCACGATATACCTACTTAACCAAATATCTTTACATCCAAGGAAAACATGTTACGGTGGTGCCAAGAGTCTAAGTCCCGCATTTAGGTGACCTAGATCTGAGATAAGGAATAATTTGATAAAAGCTGAGCTAAGTGGGATAGTAGAAGATTAGTTTTATGTAAAATGTTTGTTTTGTCTGTCCATAGATGAGAGGTATACAATGGGGTTAGTTGACGTACTGAAGTAAATATACTATAAAACTAGTTTAACGATTTAATCATTATATATTATAAAAGAAAGTGTACAATGTGCGTGCCGCTAAATCTCGGAAATGAGTCCCAGTACGATCAAGTGAGTTATATGGTGTGGTAGCCCTCTATCTCCCGTCCATGAAGAAGGTTCCCGTTTTTACCTGAAGGGCGTGCTTTTGAAGATATAAGGGCTGGAAGTTTCACTCTCTAGAAATTTCTAGAACAGTCCAGAACATTCGAAAGCATTCCGCAACATTCTGAAATATTCGAGAACATCCCATATCATTGTCGAACATTCCAGAACATTGAAATGTGGAGAATCCTGGAATATTGTGGACCATTCGAAGCCTTTTTTGTATGAGTGGAGCTACTACTACGTTTAGAAATAAACTCTAATAAAACCAAAGTCATGCAATTTCGACCATATCAGAAAGCGGCTTTAGACGTTAATATTTCATATAATAATACGACACTCGAATGTGTTAGTAATTTTAGCTTATTAGGTCTGAATCATCATAACATCCCATGAAACGTCCACTACAGGACAGGGAGCTCCCTCCAGAATTCTAGCTTTTGCTGGAAATATGTGGAGGGGAAGTACCATAGTCACCTCGCTTGTTAGCGTTACGGCGTTACGGCGTTATTAGGTCTGAATATTGATACCCATATCAACTGGAAAAATCATATTCAAAAAATTCACGTTCGCTCTCCGTGAATTGAACAAAAACCACCGATTTAGCAACTGCCCTCTCGGTTTATTATGCATATATGCACTCAAGATTAACCTACGGCATTATTCTTTGGGGCATTAGCACAAACGTATCAGATCTCTTCATATTACAAAAAAAAATATATACGCATATTAGGAAATTTAAAAAATGATGAAAGCTGTAGGTTGACCTTTACTAAATTGAAAATTTTAACTTTAACCTCTCTATACATTCTAGAAGCTTGCAAATTTATTAGGAACAGCCCGCAGTTCTATGAAATGGAAGATGATCAGCCCCGACTGTACCCTCGCAGGTATAAAACAAATAAAATCAATAATATAACTTTTAAATTAAAAATACATAGTTCTGGCCCTTTAAGTGTATCAATAAAAATATATAATCATCTACCGCTAAATATAAGAATAGAAAATTCTTATAATAAGATGATAAAACTAGTTAAAGAATACCTTATAAATAAAACTTACTAAACGAATATTTCAATGATAAAAATAAATAAACTAAAAAAATATACCTACATTATATAAATACATAATTAAATATTGTTGATAAATATTTAATATCTCAATGATTGCAATGCCTCTGAAAATGGGCTCATATGAGATACCTTATTTATAATACCATCTTGTTACGTACCATATAGTCCCGAACGTTATGGAATATTGTGAAAGTTTAGTCTTTTAGTCCAACTACCACATAATCTCATATCAACTCCCTGAGCGAAGCCGAGTACCATAGCTAGTACATAGTATAAAAGAAAGGGTACATCAAACCTAAAGAATCTGAATCTGACCAATTGAATCCCTAAGGCACATAGGTCAAACAACGAAAAAAAAAACTTATCTCAAATACAAAATGCGCTAGCAGCTGATGCAGTTTGTATGGAAAGTGATTTCTTTTTCAAAAATCGATACGTTTTATGGGAAAACTTGTTCAGTGGTTCACATTCTGCAGGGTTGGTATACCCTTTCTTTTACAACTTGTATACCTTACACCTAGTATAATCAAGAGTGCATCAGGTTTGACACATTGGACGTTGTACCGTTCTTATCACAGTAGACGTACAGCCAAAGGTCATACTGCGACTTGTCGTTGTTTTCGTAGCAAACCATCGAACTTTGACACGCGTAGCAGCTTGCATGATCAAACACGCGAGCATAGTTAATCCACAGCACAGAATATACAGGGTGTTAGGTGTAACGATTTGTCCTAGCTAACCTGATCCTATACCTAACTCCCTTCTTACAGTACTATACTCCCCCTTTACTGACTAACTAACTCTGACTTACTTGCTAAACGAACACGGCCTAACCTGACTTAATTTTTTTTCTCTCTCTTCGCTGGCTCAGCGACCCGAAGTGGATCTTGGCCTCCGACATTAAAGTACGCCATTCGTCTCTATTCAGTGCCAAATCTGACCAGACGGGCACTTCCAGCTCTTTCAGGTCTTTGGCGACTTCATCCTTCCAGTGGTATCTTGGACGCCCCACCGGACGACGCCCAGAAGGTTGGCCAAGATAAGCTTTCTTTGCGACTCGATCCTCTCCCATCCTCTCCACATGTCCTAGCCAGCGAAGTCGGGAAGATTTTATTTCTCTGATGATGTTCGGCTCGGACACTAGTTCTTCTATCTCCTGATTGTACCTCCACCTCCATTCCCCATCTTCTTCTCTTGTTGGTCCCAAAATCTTCCGCATTATCTTACGTTCTGCCACTAAGAGTTTATTTTCCTCCTTCAAAGTTAGCGTCCAAGTTTCGCACCCGTATATCAAAATCGGCCTGATGACTGTTTTGTAAATCCGAATTTTAGTAGTTCTGCTTATCAACTTGGACACTTACACCTTGTGAAAGGCTGCGGTACATCTTAGGGCGTTCATTATGCGGATGTCAATTTTGTTTTCGCTCTGATTTGTGGCAGTAATCGTGCACCCGAGATATTTGAATTTGTTGACACCCCTTAATTTTTTTTGTTTTAACCTAATAATTTAACTCCAACGCATAGAAATAGCATTACCTAAAAATTTTTCGCTACTATTAAACCGTATCATAATCAATAATTTGGCTTGTGATCGAACTTGTGGCTTAAGACCTAACGCATGGGGCAAAAACAGCCAGAACCATAGGGAGAGACTATCTTATTCTATCTTAGTCTAGGCCTACGCCTCAACGCCTGGAGAGTTTGCAGCAATATAAATGTGATAAGAAGAACATGAAGTAAGTATGCACGATAGGTAAGAACACAGGATAAGATAATTAGTATATGAAGTTATATGATTGAGAATGGCTTCATAAACTAGTATCTGTAAACTATAACTGACTTCAAGGAGGTCTAAGAGGATTTATATTATTTAATTACCCGCACCGCCGAATCCGCGGGTAATCATGAGCCTCGACACCTGACTGGACGGCTCTCTGACTTACCTATCCCATTCCGCTTAATTAAGCTACTCAAAAATATACTTCAGCAAACAAATAGAAAGGGATATTTCTTTACACCGTCAATCTTGTCTGGTAGTAATTTTGTAGTTACGTCATGTCACAATAGAAAGAGCAGGAGGAGAGTTCAAAATAAACTTGGTCTTGAATATATATAATACACATATAAATACAGTTTCATTTTCTTAGCAAAATAATAGATATGCGGAGTTTTTGGAACAATTATTTACATGAATTTACATTTAATTGTCAAGGTCCTAGACCCAAGTCAGTCATAATTTTATCTGAACAATAAAAGAAACACATTGAACAATGAAAGCAACACTTTAAAAATAATTGATTTAGTTCTTGTTTCCGAACCCGAGAGACGTTATTTAAGAGAATCTCGCGAGGATCAGGGAATGTTCCTTATCTTTCCGGTCCTTTCAGCTCAATTGTATTTTATTGAGAAAGCATTATTTCAGTACGTTCATACATTTAGTTGGATAGCTTAATGATAATTCGATCTGCTCAATGTGGATATTTTGCCTTTTCTAGTACAAAAGAGGACCACAGGCTTGCTTTTGCTTCAACTTGCAGAACCAAATATTATCAAGCATTATGTTCATTATCTGGAATTCCCTACACCTCATTTGTCAAAATATGATAAGTAGTTTAGAAATTATGATGGAACAGATAAACATACATATATACATACATACATACATACATACCGGTCAAAATCATAACCCTCCTTTTTGCCGTAGTCGGGTAAAAATTGAAGTAAATTACATCATAAAATTATCATCTTTTAGATAAGCAAGCTAGATTTTGTGCCGATAGTCTTTAAACATGGTCACAGAATTTAAGAACAATTTCTTGGAATCTTTGAGCATTTTGTACGGTCTATCATAAGTCATAAGGAACCTTCTCAGCTATTACCGAGACATAAGGTCCCAAGTACGTATTTGGGAGTACAGGTTTCCGTAAAATATACCGGAATATCACATTTTAAGTAATCTAGCGTGATTTTTGTACTATAAATCTTTAATTAAAGTCACTGAATTTAGGACGATTTGTACAGTTTTTTATAAGCATTTATGAATAGCACAAAATAATATCACAATGAAATACACGGCAAGGAAGATTTTGAATTACTCATGGTTTTACTTCGATCAAACCTTGACATGACCTGGTCGGTGGACGTCCACTGCTGGACCAAGACCCTTCCCGACAGCCAGAACGGAACAAACGGTCCCGAACCGTTCGCTTAGGCACCGGCCTGCGCCTGGCTGGAGGAGTGCCCACTGCTGGACAAAGCCTTCGCTCGGGACGCTGTTGAAAAACGACAGGCCATGCGTCGTCGTCATGCCTTGTTGATGAATGCCCTCAGCTGGACATGATGACGCAATATCGAATTTGGTCTAGCTGATGACGCAATAACGAATACGACCTACATTGATGGCTTATTAACAAAGTGGATATCGTCCGCGCAATGAATTGCTAACACATTCGCGCTAACCAGACTGTTGGCGCCAGCGTGTCTGAAATCTTGAAAAGAAGCGTTTTTTCATCTGAAAACGATCCCAATGCTTTCTTTTGAACACGAAAACGTGTTAATTAAGTTTGAATTCTTAGAACTAAATGTCTTGATTAAGTTTCGAATAGGTTTCAGTATGTCTTTTTCGATCCGAAACTAAGATTACAATTCATCCAGCTGCTCTTAAGTTCCAAGACGAATCTTTCCTTTTTCAATAGAATGCCTAATCATAGTTTGACTTTACAACAAGTTATTTGGGTAAGTATTTTTAACTTCAATTTAATCGGAAATGTGTGTGATTAAAAATTTATCAAGACACGCGGTAGCGTGTGACAGCCAAGTTCAAAGAGCATATTAGTTTAACCTGAACTTAAGGTGATCTGTGACGGCCAGCTTAGCCCCGAAGGCAACTAGATGGAGCCACTGCTGCTTATATAAGGTTTTATTTTTTAATGCAATAAGTACCAACTATATATGTGCAAAAAGTTGATTCGCGTAAATTTCATCGTGCAATTTCAACGCCTAACAACAATTTCGATAAGAAAAATATCTCCATATGTCCACTAAAGACAATTACTCTCGTCAGTCCGTGTTTACATGAGTACGATCACTCACACATGCACACAAAGCACAACCGTACAGTTTTGACCGCACGCCCACAATCTTAATATTGAACCAAAAAATTGCTAACAAAAATAGTACTTTCAGTACATTAACTGTATTTTTGTATTAATTAGCGAAAAATTGTACTAAAAATAGCAGTATTCGTTCGTTTTTCAACAGAATTTTATGTCCCGCGTAAGAATGCAAGTCATTTGAATTTTTGTATGGAAAACGAATCACCTTAAGGTGTTTCATGAATATTTCGGAATCGCTGACGGCCGGTCACATAGGAAAAGTACTGATTTCCCTTAACATATTCTATAAGTAGAATAAAGAACAACAAGCGTATTTAAACAATAAAAATTGAATAAAAAAAAGAACAGATATAAAAAATCCTATACAATTAAATATATCTATGTAATCGGTTTCTCGAAAACGGCTCTAACGATTTTGATGAAATTTACTGTCCGGGGTTTTTGGGGACGAAAAATCGATCTAGCTAGGTCTCATTTCTGGGAAAAATCGTTTTGCTCGTGTTTTTAGACATTTAAAAAAAAAAACGCTTTTTGGACGGAAACCAACAGCGCCATCTGTTAGCGAGTAGCATAGCTTGCTCACCCGATGATATTTTAATGTTGAGGCGGCTATTATAGAGCGAAGCTCGGTCGACCAGGTACTAATATCCTATACTATTAAACGAGCAATATTTGTATATGTATATTTGTAATCGGTTTCTCGAAAACGGCTCTAACGATAGAATAGAATATACTTTATTGCATAAAATGTGGTGGAAAGTTGTTACAGATTTTATGGTGTATCACACATTTAACCAAAATCTCGATGAATCTTCGATGAACGCCCAGGTACTAAGTGAGAGTTGTATAGATATGATATTTAAAAAAGGCTTAAAAGACGCCTATTTACGAGAGCTGTAAGGTGCAAAAAGAATTATTCAAGAAAGCCAAGGGTTTGCCCTGTAGCCAAAGAGCCTGTAGCCTAAGCCTTTTTAATAAAAGTCAAAAAGTCAGAAGTCAGAACGATATTTTTTCGAATTCCGTATATTCATTTCCAATGTGCTCGATAGTCGTGTGAGGCATGAAATGGGTTATTGTTAACCGTGCACCTGCGAGACCACCTGGGTCAAAGAGTATATAATAACATAGGGGGTACAAGAGTCGCACTGAAATCAGTGTTTATTTTTATACAGATGTTCTTAACGAGCAAAAAGTGAACCTACTCAATCCTTCCAAAATCTAAACTACTATACTTTAAACAAAGCCACAAATGAAATAGTAAACAGACTAAGCTTTAATAAATTTCATAACTAAAGCACGAATTTGTCACGTAATTTTCTAAGTATTAGTTTCATAATTAAGTTTTGATCCTCCCAAAGTCCCTCGACGCAAACTTAAGCTTCGCTTACTAAACTGAAGTTTCGGCATCGAGCGCGAAGTATGATGCGATGCTACACTTCTACCATACTTCCTTATTTTGTAATCTGACTTGAAGGTGATGGTTCTTGTGTAAAGACCGCCCGGGAAAGTATTTTGCCCATTTCTGCAATAATAAAGGTTTTTTTTAAGTTACAACTGGGCAAACGAGCAAGTGGCCCATCTGGTGGTAAGGGGTCACCACCGCCCATGACACCCACTGTCTTATTAGTGAAATAATTTGACACTAATAAGACAGCAAATCGCGTTACCCACTCTGAGAACTAAGATGGTAAGTCTCGGGTGCCGGTAATTTCACTGGCTCCCTTACCCTTAAAACCGAAACACACACACTTAGTGACCACTTACCACCAGGTGGTCCACCTGCTCGTTTACCCACTTGTGACATAAAAAAAAATCACGTCAATAAAGCGGTAAAATAAAATTTTGAAAACGGAGTCGTTAGATAGGTCTTTTAACTTTGTTAGTTAGTTTTTGTTAAAAATAATTTTAACAAAAACTAATCACCTCCTTCAAAATTTCATAAGGAATCTATTAGCACTGAAAAGTATAAAATAACCATAGCAGTTAATTATCAGTAACTTAGTGAAATAATAGAAAAAAACCAAGCCTATATTTTTTTATTTTGACTATAAATTTACATAAATCAGTTCATTTTGGAGTCGGTGCCAGCCAAGAAGTTGCATTGCAGGGAACAATATCTTATCCACTATTATTATTATTATTGTAGTCTCTGGCTGGAGTTCACGGGCTGAAACCCGGGCCTTAGGCTTGCGTGGGGACATGGGTCCAACACGTAGAGGCCGTTTGAGACACTAATCTAAATTGTGAGATGGAAAAAATAATGCAGTAGAAATGAGAGCGTTGAGGAGTATGATTGGTGTGAAATTGAGTGACAGGATTAGAAATAGTGTGATAAGAGAACGTTGTGGCGTAAAAAAAGACGTAGTGACTAAAATTGAGAAAGGGATGCTAAGATGGTTTGGTCATGTAGAGAGGATGAATGAAGGAAGATTGACGAAAGAGATCCACAAGGCGAGAGTGAATGGAAACGTTGGAAGGGGAAGGCCTCGGCGAACGTACCAGGACCAAATTCAAGACGTTCTGAATAAAGGCCAGGTTAAAAGTACCCTAAACCGACGAGCATGTATGAAAGGATTGATGAAGGTTCAGGAAGCAAGGGAAGTATGACAAGATCGTAGCAGGAGGAGAACTGTGGTCTCTGCCTACCCCGACGGGAACAAGGCGTGATGTTATGTAAAATCTGAGGGTTGCCCTCGATTTCACTAGGATCCCACCATCAGATCCTGACTTGGTGACAATGGGACCACCTCAAGAGTATATCCTTTCGGTTAAAAAAAATATTTGCAAATCGGTTCACAACTGACGGAGTAATCGGTGAACATACATTAAAAAAAATATATGCATACAGTGGAACATAGATCCTCCTTTTTTGAAGTCGGTTAAAAAATATTAAGCGTTTTTTTATTTAGGGATTCGTTTCCAAGATATTAAGCCTAAAAGTGCAATTTTATTGTTAGAGTGAAGTGTCCCCCTCCTCTGCCAGCTAAATGGATTGTGGGTTTAATAACACTTCTATTTTTTGCACCATGGTGCCACTTTTTCTGTGAAGCGATGTAGTTTATCTGACGAAAATGGTTATGAAAAAATCAAAACTTGCCTGACAATAATGATTAATGAGGCAAATACGGAAAATATATTTACCTCCCATAACCTGCATCAGCTGTTAAAATTGTTGTATTGTCAAATTTGTTTTTTCGTATTTCGAACTATGTTTCTTTGGGAAAGTTGTTCAGTTTCGTGCACAGATACACATCCTTCAGTAATAACTCACCTTTCTGTTACATGTTGTTCAATGGCTGTACTAAAGGCACTATCAGCCAGTGATAATTAGGTCTTCCCTTCTAGTCAAGAGTTTTCGTACCTTTAGATTATCCACATAAAAAGTAGGTGCAAAACCTTTGAAAAACACTGTTCTCGTCCACCATAGCCGATCTCTCGGCCATTTGCAATACATTGTTTGTTCGATTCCCTCCTATCCCTAGAGGGATGGATCACATATACATTTTTACACCTCCGCAACTGCACACCCTAACCAATAGAACTAAAATTGTAGCTACTTTTTTATTTTTTTGTTTATTTTCCAACACATAAAATATTCTTTCGGTAATATTATTCTTTCGGTATTTGGCCATAATATACATCTATATGTTGAGCAGTTACAATGTTTCTGCGTTTCTCTTCAATTTGTCTCTTTACCAATCCATATCTTAGCAATTAATACTCTTACAGATTGTAGATTTTTTGCCTGTTGTTTGTATCTTCTTCACTTACAAACTACTGAAATCCAGGTTCTGACTAAACTAAGGCTAACGTTACTTAATTTTCGTGATTGCAAAGAAAAAGCAACTTCCACTCTGCCACGAGCGCTTTTAACTATCGATCAATACGTAACTACAATTTCAAACAATTATCCACCAACTCCTAGCCGTTAAAGAGTTTTACCTTCCATCATCAGAACATCAACATGAGATAATGAATACCAGACTCAAATACTTGTGCAGCTTTAAAAAATATATGAAACTCATAATACGTGCCTTTAAGTAAAATTGGAGTGATGCCCTCGATTTCCCCAGGATCCCATCATCAGATCCTGACTTACTAACAATGGAATCACCTCAAAAATAGAATTTTGCAAATCGGTTTACAACTGACGGAGTGAACATACATAAAAAAAATACTTGTAGTGGAACGTAGAACTTTTTTTTGAAGTCGGTTAAAAAACAAACGAACAAAGAAATCAATTTAATTAGTGACATTTACCAGAGCTAAAGTTGCCACTGCGACGAGAATTGTCTTCGATACCATCTTGACGTGCCTAGAAAGGTTAACTAGGACACCAAAAATGTGCTTTTCTAAAGAAAAACGTTATTTTATACCCAATACGAGGCCGCCTTTGTTGTAAGCAAATTTACACAAGTGTACAATTGAATACAAAAACTGCTGTAAATTATAGTTGATGACGTAAAACGATAAACTAACAAAAATTTCAAGGATACATACTATACATACATACTATACATATATACATACTATACAAACATACTATTACATATATCAAAAAACTTTTAACTGATATCGAAAGTACGTTTCCTAATGAGTAGAATGACATCAATAGCTTTTTTTAAAATAAAATGAGAAATATCTTTGTACGTATAGTACTTATCTAGTCCCTGGAAATATCCAAAATTTTGACATTAAACACTCCCATATATTTACTATGATATTAGTTGGAAGGTTTTAATTTCGATATTTCATAAGATTATTTAAACACCTATAGAGTCCGACATATACATATTCTGCATGAGCTAGTGAAGTGTAAAGCGTCTCACTGTCGCCCATGCTAGTCGGTCAAAAAACTCAGTTAAGTTCTACAAAAATCAAGATATCTTTAAAAATCTAAAGTTTTAGTATAAACTTTGTTTGCGAAAGTGAAAATATATCGTTTTTAGGGCTCCGTACCTCAAAAGAAAAAAACGGAACCCTTATAGGATCACTTTGTTGTCCGTCTATCTGTCTGTCTGTCTGTCAAGACCCTTTACCTCACGAACGGGTAAAGGTATCAGGTTGAAATTAATACCATATGTTAGGGTCCATGAACCACACAAGATCTGAAAATTTAATTTTTTTACAATGACGCAATCAAAAGATATGGCTTTTTATGTCCTCATCTCCATACATTTATGCAAAAAAGGAAAACCTACAGGGTACTTCCCGTTGACCTAAAATTATGAAATTTGGCAAGAAGCTAGGCCTCACAGTACAAATAAAGGGAAAAGTCTGAAATCAATTAATATTACAACTTTACTCACAACTAATGATAACCAATTGTGGTGAGATCCCGTTTCAAGAACATTCATATAAGAGAGGGGTCAAGTTGGATGGTCGCGGAGGCGATTTTTGTTTTAGTTCTATTTTAAAAACGAGAACACTTACAAACTTGAATCTGCCGCTTGAGTGGTTTAGGAGCTACCTTACAGAAAGGCGTCAATGTCTTAAACTTGGTGAACATATCAGTGATCAGTTGCCTATAAATTTTGGAGTTCCTCAAGGCAGTGTTTTAGGCCCTACCCTTTTCATTGTCTACGTAAATGATATTCACTCTATAACACCTAAGGACGCCACAACCATCTGTTATGCAGACGATACAGCTATCCTCTTTCATACGGTCTCCTGGAAAACTGCTTACGAAAAAGCTGAACAAGGTATAACTCGAATAAAATCGTGGCTTAACAGTAACCTTTTAACGTTGAACGCTTCCAAAACTAAATTTGTCAGCTTCCATAAAACTTGTGCTTCCCGCCCAGATATACAAACACCGATAAAGGTACATTCATCGTGCAATTCTCTCCAATGTGCTTGTCCAACTATTGATAGAGTCTGCTCGATAAAATATCTAGGTGTTACTATAGATGAGCATCTAACATTTGAGGCTCATATTAACACTACCGCTCTAAGAGTTAGGAAGCTTATGCACGTGATGAAATCGTTACGGAGCGCCGCTGATAATCAAGTCTTGCGGCTTGTTTATACAGCTCTGGTAGAATCTATTCTCAGCTACTGTATTGCAGCGTGGGGTGGAGCTGCGGCCTCTTATATGTTGATCTTGGAGCGAGCTCAAAGAGCAGTGCTAAAAGTCATGTATGGGAGACCGTTTCGACACCCCACGGTCGAGCTTTACCAGGAGGCACAAGTCCTGAATGTCCGTCAATTGTACATCACAAAATTAGTGGAATACACCCATCGTAGTGTCTTAAACTCTATTCAATACTCTATGATGCTAAAACAAAGAGTTTTTAAACTTGGGTCGGTCTCTGTTAGATCTCGTTTTGCCCAACGTTTCTTTGAGTTCATGTCTGTTTTTGTTTATAATAAAGTTGCAAAATTATGCGAGGTTAAACATTGCACAGTCCCACAAGCAAAGAAGCTGGTAACCAAATATTTATTGACCCTTTCTTTCTCCCAAACAGAAAATATTATCAAGCCGTTGATCTAATCCCGTAGTGCCAGTATTTCGCTAACACACACACACATCACACTTATACTCACTCACTCACTCACACACATGTCATCTCATAGTATTTTTTGGTATTATTATTCTCTTTCTCTATTTCTGTATTTTTATGCAATATAAATTATGTAATACTACAAGATCTGGAGCATCTAGGCTATTAAATTGTAAACTGTCTTTTTCGTTAAAGTTTGTTTTAGGCTGCCCACGATACAGGCTTGACCTAGTGTGGGAGTCAATGTTTTGCCTTATGGAAAGTTACCAATCTCATTGTTTTATTTTTAGATGCTATAAACTGTAACTTTATTTGATTAATAAACTATTTGTATTTGTATAACACCAGGACTTGTACGGTGCATGCGAAATCGCGATAATCTCCACAAGAAACTTTAAAAAAATCCAGGAAATGTGGAATTAAAAACTATATTCAAAAAGTACAGAAACTTTTGTAATGCTTTATTGCGTAAACTTAAAAGGGCCTATGAAAAAAATGAGATCGTAAAGGCTGGTAATAATAAGAAACTTCTCTGGGATACAATTAAAAATATTACATTCACCTCAAAACCCAAGGAAACAGCTGTCGATCATGTCTCTCAAAATAATCCAAGCGATAGTCTTGACAAAGTTAATAATTTCTTTGCTAATATAGGGCAACACCTTGCTAATAATATTGTTCAGGATGTCGAGTACCACTACCAAGCGCATGTTTATGCTGACTTCACGAATTCGCTTATTTTTCTACCTACCGATGTGCTAGAAATTAAAAATCTGATAATGAGTTTGAAAAACAAATGTGCTGAAGGATTAGATCAAATCTCCAGTAAATTTTTAAAACAACATTTAGATTTACTGGTAGAACCTATCACCTATGTGTGTAATCTTGCATTAGATTCAGGAGTCTTTCCAGATATTTTCAAAAATCTGTTATTACTCCAGTTCACAAGGGTGGGGATAGAAACCAAGTAAATAACTACAGACCTATCTCAGTCTTGCCAACTATATCTAAGATTTTGGAAAGAAATATGAACAAACGACTTGTAATGTTTTTAGAAACAAGTAATCTCCTATCTTAATCCAGTATGGTTTCCGTAGTAAGAGTCCACTGAGGAGGCGGTTCATCATTTAATAGATTTCATTGTTACCAGACTAGACAAAAAAGAAAAATGTTTAGCAGTTTTCCTAGATTTGGCAAAGGCGTTTGATACGGTCTCTATCCCCATCCTAATGAAAAAGCTTGAGAAATTAGGTGTAAGAGGTGTTCCATTACAGCTATTTAAAAGTTACCTATCAAATCGTGTACTACATGTTAAAATAGGAAAACTTGTTAGTGCAGAGCTACCTGTCACTATTGGTGTCCCCCAGGGCAGTATCATAGGGCCAACATTGTTTTTAGTCTACATTAACGACCTTTGTCAGATAAATCTTGAAAATGGAAGAATCTTTACCTATGCTGATGATACTGCCCTTGTGTTCACGGCTAGCACCTGGGAAAGGGGTTACGAGCTAGCTCAGAAGGGTTTAAATAGTGTATGTGCTTGGTTAAGAAATAATGGGCTCACTCTTAACGTAAGTAAGACAAACTACCTTCCTTTTGCCACCAAACGCAACCTTTTTCCGTCAGGTCTTACTCTCGTAGCTCATGCTTCCTTGTCTTGCGCTAGTTGCTCCTGTCCAGCTCTAAAATGTATGAATGAAGTGAAATACCTGGGAGTTATTATTGATCATACACTTACATTTAAGTCTCACATGCATCTCCTTTCAAATAGACGTTAAGAGATCTCTCCTCTCCATTTCAACAAAAGCTGTGGGCGATGATGGGATTTACCTTCAGATGATCCTTCTACTTGTAGATGAACTTATTCCTATCATCACTCGCATCCTCAATCACTCCTTGTCAACAGGTTCATTTCCAAGTAGTTGGAGGAGAGCCATGTTCTCCCACTGCCGAAGGTTTCCAATCCGACCACTCTCTCTCAATACCGTCCTATTTCAATTCTTCCCATCCTATTGAAAGTCCTCGAAGGCATTGTTCAGAAACAGTTTTCAAAGTATTTGAACCGATACAATCTACTGAATCCTCTACAGTCTGGTTTCCGTCCAGGTCACAGCACTGTAACCGCCCTACTTAAAGTCAGTGATGACATTCGGCAAGCTATTGATAAAAAACAACTGACAGTGCTGACACTTTTGGATTTTAGTAGCGCATTCAATTCAGTAGATTTTGACATCCTCCTTGGTATCCTTGCATCTCTTAACGTATCTCCACCTGTACTCACCTGGTTTGATTCGTATCTTCGGGGGCGCTTGCAGTGTGTTCGCTCTGACGATGCTGCGTCGACATGGTGTGACCTAGCTGCTGGCGTCCCCCAAGGTGGCGTATTATCTCCTTTCTTATTTTCGGTATTTATTAACCAAATTTCCCAAGTAATTACTTCTCAGTATCACCTCTACGCAGACGATTTGCAAATTTACCGCCATTTCCATGTTGTCGATGTTAACAAAGCTATTTCAGACCTCAACAATGACTTGGTAAAGATCAATGAATGGGCAAAATCATACGGGCTTTTAGTGAATCCGGACAAATCACAAGTTTTAATTATCGGAAGCCACTATATGATCAGCTGCATTGACCACGCACATTTGCCTGCTGTATTATTTGACGGTACTTAGTTGGTATACTCAAAAACTGCCAAAAATCTAGGCGTTATTTTTGATTGTAATTTGTCTTGGTCAAGTCATATCAACGATATTAGTAGAAAAGTGCACTACTCGTTTCAGTCCCTCAAGCGTCTCCAACGTTTTTTGCCCTTCGAAGCTAAGGTCACTCTTGCCCAATCCTTACTCCTTCCTCTCCTTGATTACGCAGACGTCTGTTTTCTCGACGCCACGGAGGAATTGTTGAACAAACTAGAACGGCTCCAGAATCTGTGCATCCGGTTTGTTTTTGGTTTGCGCAAATACGACCATGTTTCGGAGTTCAGATCTCAGCTGAAATGGTTGCCCATCCGACGTCGCCGTGATGTACATATTCTGTCCACCCTCTACACGATTCTTAATAACCCTGCATCTCCTCAGTACCTCCGTGAGCGCTTCGAATATCAGGTTCCTCGTGGTGAGCCTTGCCGCACCAGTCGATCCCTACTCCTCAAATTCCATCAACACTCCTCAAGCCGCTACGGTGGTTCTTTTACGGTTCACTCTGTTCGTTTATGGAACAAACTTCCTCACTCCATTCGCGCTAGTCCGTCGCTGGATACTTTCAAGCGAAAGCTAAAAGAGCACTTTCTCTCTAACTAGTTTTTACTTATATATCATTTCTATTCTTATTATTTTTCTTTTTAGTATTAAAATATGTATTTATTTATTTATTTACGTAAGTTTTGTGTATAATATACCTATATATATTTTAATATATATATTTATATAAATATATATTACATTTCTATATTTATTACTTATTTAGTATTTATTCGTATTAAAGTATTGTAGATAGATAGAAACTCTTTATTGCACACAAATTAAGAGTAATTGCGTAAAATACCTTACCTTATTGTAGTAAGGAATCTTGTTTTAATTATTTGTGTTGTACACTTTTATGCCCGCTGTATTGTCTACTAGATTTTTCTATTTAAGGTTAGCTGGTAGATAACTCAATTTTGAGTTAAGCTCGCCATTGTTATATGTTCTCACTTGTGCTTGTTTTTGTAATGTATTCGTGTACAATAAAGACTTCGAAAAATGATATACATTTTTAAATTACTAAGACATGTAGCTGACCAAAAGATTATTAAAGGAGTTTACCTTGCCCTTTGCCAAAGTATAATCAGTTACCGTATCACATCATAGGGTGGTGCTGCAAAATCAAATATAATTGAAGTTGAAAGAGCACAAAGAGCTATCCTTAAAGTAAGTCTGATTTTGCTTTTTTATTTTACCACCTCTGAACTGTACGTCGTGTGGAATGTCTTAACGGTTAGACAGTAATTTGTGTTGAGTACCGTACTCAAAAAGCATTCTGAGCTTGAATACAATCCAAGTTTGCTAGATGGTAAACGTAGAAAAGGTGCAGTCTGCCCATCTGTCAGTCTCAGGACTAGCTTCTCTCATCTTCCTGAAAACAGCTGTATCATCGGCGTAGGAAAAAAAATTTGCATTTGGAATTTCAATATTGCAGAGATCATTAATATAGATCAAAAATAAAGTAGGACCTAAAACACTTCCTTGTGGTACGCCGTATGTTACCTCTGCGTCCTCACTGATAAACTTACCTATTTTTACTTTTTGTTTTCTATCAGACAGATAGCTCTTAAATAATATTAAAGGAACACCTCTATTACCTATTATTTCCAGTTTACGTATAAGAATGGGGAGAGAGACCGTATAAGGCCTTTTTTTAAATCCAAAAACACTGCCAAACATTTGTTTCCTTCATCAAGATTGTCTGTTATTAGCGAACTCAGACTGGCTACTGCATCCTCCGTTGATCTACCTTGTCTAAAACCGAATAGGAACTGAGATAAAATGTCAAATTTATTTAAATATTTTAAAAGCCGAGTATTAAGCAATTTTTCCAGAATCTTTGATATTACTGATAGAACGGAAATGGGTCTATAATTGCTTACGTCATCACTTTCCCCATTCTTATAAACTGGTGTATTAATAGACTGTTTGAGGAGATCTGGGAAAATACCCCTACTGAAACACTTATTAGCAAGATGAGTTATTATTGGAACAAACTCATTGCTAGCGACTTTCAAAAAACTAGTTGGAATATTGTCCCAGCCTGGGGCACTGTTTGAGTTTAAATTCATAAGAATACTATTTACCTCATTGTCGTTAGTATCCAGAAGTACAAAAGAGTTTAGCTGTCTCGGGATTTTGTCGAGTAACGTGTAAGGATCATTTATATGGGCCTGGATTTGAGCGGCAAGTTCTTTCCCTATATCACAGACCTATATTAACGAAATAATTATTCACGAAGTTTGCTGAATCAATCGGAGTTGATTTGATATGGAGCAGTTCAGTGTTTTGTGCTTGAGACTTATTAGTGTAAGTTATATTTTTTATATTTTTCCAGAGCACTTTATTATTTTTGATGGATTTTTCAAGAAAAATTCTTTCATATTGCCGTTTTACTTTATTTAAAAGATTATTGCAATAGTTTCTGTACCGCTTATATGTGATCTTGAGCATCTCATTGTGACAATCTTCGCGTAGCTTTTTTTGTTGAGCATTTCTATTCCGGATACAGAGCAGCATTCCCTGTGTCACCCAAGGTTTTATAGTCCGTTTGCTATTAGGTACAATTTTTGAAGAACTGCTTTCAAATATGGTTTCGCTTAAATTCTTTATTAAACTACTGATTATTTCGTTTGGATCATCACAGAAAAGTAAGGAAGCGAGGTTTTTATTTTGTAAATATCTTAGATTTTTTTTTTCTTAAATTTTATTTTTGTAAGACATTTAATTAAAAATTGAAATTACCTCACATACAGGGTGTTAGGTAAATAACGCAAAACCTCTCAGATGGTAGCTCTGGACATGAAACTGAACAATTCATGTTCTACGACTTTTGAAAATTTAAAAATAATATTTGATTTTTCATACAAATTGGCTCGGTCAGCTGGTCGATTTGTATGCAGAAGCAAAATTTTTTTTGCGAATTTCCAAAATTCGTAGAACAAAAGTTGTTCAGTTTCATGTCCAGATACTCGGGCGGAGAGGTTTTGCGTTATTTACCTAACACCTTGTAGAAAAACGGCCAAGTGCTAGTCGGAATCGCTCACCGAGGGTTCCGTAGAAACCTGAAGGTATATAAGTAAAAGTTATGGTATTTTTATGGCAATTTTTTTTTAATATGTGATGTAACTAAAAATTTAAGGTTTTCGGAATTTTTACTTTACGTGTGCTATAAAACGTTTCTTTATGCCAAATTCCAAGATTCTAGGTCGACTGGAAGTATTCTTTAGGTTTTGATTCCCTTGCGAGTAGTTGCGAGTAGTTAAGTTTTAATTTCTGGGACGAAAAAGAAATGAAATTAATTTAAACTCTCTAAAAAGAAACTCTCGTTTTTGTGTGCTCATTCATTTTAATTCTACAAAAGGTTTTTTTTACAGATATCTCTCTACACTTCAAACAAAGCCACAAATGAAATAGTAAACAGACAAAGCTTAAATAAATTTCATAACTAAAGCACGAATTTGTCACGTAATTTTCTAAGTATTAGTTTCATAATTAAGTTTTGATCCTCCCAAAGTCCCTCGACGCAAACTTAAGCTTCGCTTACTAAACTGAAGTTTCGGCATCGAGCGCGAAACATGATGCGATGCTACACTTCTACCATACTTCCTTATTTTGTAATCTGACTTGAAGGTGATAGTTATTGTGCAAAGACAATATCAGCCAGTGATAATTAGGTCTCATTGTAGTCAAGAGTTTTCGGGCCTTTACATTATTCACATTCGTCTATGTGGCGCAAAAACTTTGAAAAACACTGATGTCGTCCACCATAGCCGATCTCTCGGCCATTTGCAATACATTGTTCGTTCAATTCTCCCCTCTCCCTAGAGAGATGCATCACATATTTATTTTTACACCTCCGCAACTGCACACCCTAACCAATTAAAGCCAACTTTATAGTCCCACGGCTGCAAATACATATTTGCGTACTGACATCTGAGGAGTGCAGCTACAAAAATGGTAAATGTTAATATTACATATGGTAGTGTCGTTTTAAGACTATGAAGTTAAGTTTGTTTTATTTTAACATTGTCTTTGGGCGTAAACATAAACAAAAACAACATAATAATTAAGGAAGGGCGTTGTACTATAAATGTTTTGCCTAGGTAAAATGATAGATAGAGATAAAATGTTTCTCAAAAAATTCCCAAAAATTGTGATTTGACCATGAAATTGAACCTCTTTTCCCAGGAGTTACGTGTATACTCGTAATTAAGTCTCTACTAATATCTTAAATACCAAAGTAATTATGTCTCTTTGTTTGTTACGTTTTCACGATAAAATTTATTATTATTACGTATTGTAATAATTAGCACCGCAGACAAAAAAAAACCATTTCTTTGAGGGGCTGATAAAAGCTAAATTACCAATTAACAAAAAAGTACAGAATGCGCGTGTCTGAATTGAGCGGATTCGCGCTGTTTTACGTTTTTCGCTCATTTTTGCATTTTTCTCAAAATCTGTACCCATAATATTTATTATAATAAAACAGTCATATGATCATGCATAAGATATTGAATAATGTGTAAAAGTTTTAGCATCATAGATTAATGGGTACTTACGAAAAAAAAACCGGCCAAGTGCGAATCGGACTCGCGCCCTAAGGGTTCCGTACCTGTCTACCATATGATATACTAAAAGCTTTTGCTCTTTGATTTTAAAAACTCCGCGAACATCCAACTTGACCCCTCTTTTATAGAAAAGTTCTTGAAACGGGAGCTCACCTTAATTAGTTACTATTAGTTGTGAGAAAAATTAAAATATTTAATGATTTTAGACTTTTCCCGTTATTTGTACTGCGAGACCTAGCTTCTTGCCAAATTTCATAATTTTAGGTCAACGGGAAGTACCCTGTAGGTTTTGCTTTTTTGCATAAATGTATGGAGATGAGGACATAAAAAGCCATATCTTTTGATTGCGTCGATGTAAAAATTAAAATTTTCAGATCTTGTGTGGTTTATGGACCTTAATATTCTTTATCAATTTCAACCTGATACCTCTTCTCGTTTGTGAGAAAAAGGGTCTTGACAGACAGACAGACAGACAGACAGACGGATAACAAAGTGATCCTATAAGGGTTCCGTTTTTTTATTTTGAGGTACGGAACCCTAAAAAGGCTTAAAAGTTAAAAGCAGAGGTAACTTTGGATTTTTTTATGGCGTATAAAATATATTTAATCGTATTTCAGAGTCAGCCATCTTCTTGGAAAGATTCTTCATCATAACATCAGATGAAACGTCCACTACAGGACAGCGAACTCCCTCCAGAATTCTAGCTTTTGCTGGACAAATGTGGAGGGGAGAAATTGAAAGATGCTTAGTTATAACGAAAAAAATTCACGGCCATATGTTCATCACTTATCGTTAAAAAAAACTGCTCGAGTGAAGCGCATTTAGCTCTTATCAGCCCCTTAATTTCATACCATCGAAGTTGCGGGCAAAAACTGGCATTGTTTATACCTACAGAAAGTAACTCAACGCTGTAAATTAATTTGTAGGAACTTTTCAAAATTTCTACCTATCTGACAAGACCAAATCTTGTTGAAACTTTCTTGTTTTGCCTAAACAAAACAGGCTAGGCCATAAAGTTTGGAGAACATGAGAACATAAGAAATTGTTTTACTACAAATCTGAAATAAGTTTAAAATCTTTTTTAGCTTTCAAATGTTGAAGTTATTTTCTTTGTATTTAATTTTGTATTTAATATTAACAGCGTCATTTACTAACATGAACCCCTTAACTCTACAAGTGTTAAATTTATCATCGTTGCTGAAAATGATATTTTTTTATGATTTCCTTCGAGTTTATCAAAAACAATTCAATATTATTTAAAATTTATCGAGCTCTGCAAATAGCTGTCGAATTTGGGCTTGTATAGGTATTCTAAAGAAAGAAACAAAATCTTTATATGATAATTTTTTTATTAGCCAGCCATATAGGATTTTTTTGATATTTTGCCATGCTATTGTGTTTGTTTATTAGCTCATGATAAAAAATAATTTCAAAAATTAGTGAGGTGAATAAATTCTTTTTTATATCGGTTGAAATCGGCGTGCAAAAGTAATTTTTGGCTGCTAGCGTGGAAAAGGTTTTTGAAATTGGAACGTGATGTTGAATTATGGTATGAGATAGCTATTCGTTAGCATTTTTCTCGCTATGGTGAGGTTAAAAATTGTGTGTTTCGCTCGGCAACAAATTTATTTCGCGTCTCGTATCTTGAAACTCTCGCTACGCTCAGAATAAAATTCTTCTTTTGAACCATTCGCTTCGCTCGTGGGACAAGCATAGAATCCTTTGCTTGCTCGAGTTTCAATACAAGGCACTCGCGCCAAAATATATTTTGCTACCTTGCATAACAAAGAACTATAATATTATTGTTAAAAATTACACTTACAATAATAGCATACGAACAGCTCATATCTCATTGCGCGCATAGGCGGCTCTTCCATTAACTGGGAATCGATGTAAAGGACACAAGTAGTTCAGAATTTATTATAAATTGCAACAGTTACCTACTGATTATTTGAATGGAAGTCTTGCGGCTGAATTGTTGCTAATTTATCATTCACCTAAGTTAGATTTGTGCCAGCCGATGTACTTATTAATTATTTGAATTTACCTACTATTGCAATTTGTACGCCAGCCAGCTATTATTACAATGATTTCTTCGGAAAATACGTAGTTAAGTGAAAACAAAAAATATACCTTGGCATAAGCACCATTTATGCTATCTCTACTTTAGCAAGAGTCGCGCCTATATCATTTGTACCTAAATTGGCAATAAAACATAAAACTGGTCGTTTGCCTTATCTATGGCAAAAGGCGTTCCTGTTGCGTGCCAGTAGAGCGATTTAGATGGTTTTCTAGATGTAGATTCATGATTGAAAGTATGGTATAACTTTTATATTAATATTAAATTTTGGTTGCCCATACATACATACAATAAAAATGTAAGAAGATAATATCATAGTTTTGATCAGGGTGACGGAAGCAGTCGGTTTTCTCAAAAGGTTTTATCACATGCGTAGAGGCACGCGAGGTGTGGATGGAAATGGAGGATGTAAAGTGTTTATCTATCTATTTATCTATCTATCTATCTATCTTTCTATCTACGTAAGGGTGGTTTTCGACCATTGCTGTGCAATAGAGCTAAGCTGTGAGTGAGAACAATTCCAACCAATAGAATTGCTTCATTTTCTTAGCTTGTCAAAGGGTCTTTCAAGGTGCCTTTTCCTATCATCCGGATTTCCCTCCGCGTCCGGAACTGGTCCGCGTCCGGACCGTCCGCACTTGATTATTTTATACATGCTTTTCCTGCTTCGCGTGCCATCCGGAAGCGTGACGCGGACCAGCAGCACCCGTACGGACCATCCGCATCAGGACGATCGTGTTTTGTTTTTTAAATTCCCGCAGGTTACATGCATGCGTGAATATGATCAAGTACATAAGTAAAGAGGCTTATAAATATATTTATAATATCAGTTTCTGTTTTCGGATTTTTCTATTAAGTTGTAAATCAAAAATTCGTTACTACAAGCAAATATAGTCATTTAGCTACATTACTTTTTGGTTTAATTCAGAGTCGTAAGCCTGATTATTTATACGCAAAGCTTGTATGGTCTAGTCGCCAGCGTTTAGGCCTTCTTCAAATGCTAACGCATAAAACAAATTCATTTCGGGGTAGTTTCAAGTTCACTGCTGCCAAAGTGTGGAATAATTTGCCTCCACCTTTACGAAATGCGCATTGTTTGTATACGTTTAGGAAATTATGAAAAACACATACATTCAATCTACAAATCAATGATTCTGTTGAACTTTTCATTTAATAAGCACTCACTTTACTAACTAACTACCCATATTGCACGTTCACAAACACATCATTTTCACATGCACATACCTACTTATGTTATGAAGCTCTCAAATCTCCAATTTATGTATGCAATTTTGTACGTAATTGTATTAATTAAATAACACAACAGAAAATGTCTAGTTCCTAGTTTTAGTTTATTTTTTCTCTAGTCGAATAGGTACCAGCTGAAAACCAGCGCCCTGACTACTTTAAAATGGGTCAGAGCATAAGCTGAGCTGGCTGCCTTTTTAGTAGACATAGATAGTTACATATAATAGTTTTAAGTTTAGTTTAAGTTCAATTGTTAACTAAATAAAACTTTTTCTATTCTATTCAAAATTCAAAACCTCGTCTTCTCTGTACCGGAGACGTCTTTCTCTACCAACTGGGCTTCCGTCGGCCTTACTTTATCAAATTTGCAACCTCTATACATATTCAAAGTTGCACGCAAAACGTGTTAATTCACCTCTATAATGTTCAATTTACAATTTAACCGTACCCTGTCCGTAAAAATGTTAAAGCTTGGGTCAACAACGACGTGGAGAAATTGCAAAACGATGCACCAAATTAAGATTGCACTAGTTAAACTCCTCAAGATGTTAAATTGCAGAACTCACTTTTGTTATTGGAGACTGAGTACTTTGCTAAAGTCATCTCATCATCAGTTTTTGATGAAATTTGCAACCTTTATACATATTAAATGTTGCGTTTGTGCTGCTTTGTCGTCACAAGCTTTTGCTATACTAGCTTTTCCAGACCGTCAATATAAGGGCCAAACAATTTTATTTATCTTGAAAATAAGATACCCTATAATTAAATTTTTTCATTAAATACATTTTTCTGCCCTACTTTACTCACTCGCGATCCGGATAGAAGTGCTGCAGAGCGGCTAGTTGCTCTGCGTACGGTCCGCAACCGGTTGACGTCCGGATGCGTACTAAGGCCGGACGCGGAGAGAAAACCGGATGAAAGGAAAAGTGCCCAAATGGAGCAATCTTATTGGTTTGAATTTTCCAGCTGACAATTCAGGTAACTCGCACAGTTTTGATGGAAACCCATCCTAATCAGCCATCGTTTATATAATTATTTAATGAAACTTATACAAAATACAAATACTAAATAAACTTTGGTTATTCTTCTTCTTCTTCTTTATTGTACACGAATACATTACAAAAACAAGCACAAGTGTTATTATGTATAATTTGTCTATGCTATTTTATTTTCCTTCGTTCTCTTATTTTATCACCCCGCATATTTTAAGAGGTGGCTGTGTCCATGGAACTGAACAACTTTTCCCAACGAACAAAGATCGAAATATGATAAAAAAAATTGACTTCCCAGACAAACTACTTTAGCTGGCAGCACATCTTGTATGGGAGTTCAATTTATGTAGAAAAGTTGTTCAGTTTCATAGGCAGAACCACCTCTTAAAATATCGCTGTGTGTATCGGTGATAAAAATTACGCTGTATATTAAAGTAAGGCCGTCGTAATAGGTATTTTCTAACAGCTGTCAACCGTATTAAACATTACGACCTGCAAAGAAAAATGAACCCTGTGTGTTGGTTGACAAAAGCCTTCGACTACGTTGATCATAAAATACTGTTAAAAAAGCTTGAAACTTATGGTGTAAGAGGTAATGTCCACAATCTCGTAAGATCGTATCTTAGTGGTAGAACACAAGTAACGCATATTACTAGGGTCTGTCCAAAAACAAAAACAGAAACAATATACTCTTCTCGTGCAAATCCTGTACATGTCGGAGTTCCACAAGGAAGCATTTTGGGGCCACTATTATTTATTATTTATATCAACGACATAGTTAATTTGACATCTTATAATAAAATGATTCTGTTTGCTGATGATTGCACAATTCTTTACTCTAACGAAAATGACATTCAAAGCAGTATTTCAGAAATTATAAATTGGTTAGAAACTAATAATTTGAAGATTAATCTAAGCAAAACAAAAATTATAAATTTCAAACAAAGAAATCCCGTGCCACTCAATTCTACTGTAAAGCACGACTCAACAGTGATTGGGCAAACAGATGAAACTAAATTCTTAGGCCTTCATTTAGATTACAACATGAGCTGGAAATCTCATATCAATAGTTTATGCGAGAGACTCAACCAAAGCTCATTTGCTCTGCGCAAACTTAGCAAAATAGCCAATCGAAATACAGTTTTAATGGCTTACCATGGACTTGTAGCATCAGTATTAAGATATGGTATAATTTTCTGGGGAAACGCGACCGGTATAGATGCAATATTTAAAGCACAAAAACGCTGTATTAGAGCTATCTGCCACTTACGACGAACTGATAGTTGTAGACCACATTTCATAGACTTAAAACTACTAACATTTTCATCGTTGTATATTTTTGAGACTGTAATGTTTGTTCGTACCAATATGCATCTTATTTCTCAAGTCAAAAGTACTCGTCGACAGGACAAACTGTGTCTACATTCCTGTAAAACTGCACTGCTTCATAAAAGTATAGTTGGAATGGCACCAAAACTGTATAACGCTCTTCCTAAAGATATAATCAATATTTCTAGTCTGGACTCTTTTAAAAAACAACTTCACAAGTACTTAGTTGACAATGCCTATTATAATTTAAGGGAATATTTTTCGAAGAAAAAATCTTAGGTTTAAGTTTGACATTTTGAGATTTATATTTAACAATTTATTAATTTTTATTCCTGACTGATTTGTATTTCTTTTTTTCGATTCTTCTTGTTTAAATTTAATTTTTAAGGTATTTTTCTAAAAATTTGCATGCTAAACCAAAATTAGCAAAACATGTACATGATCACTTTATATTTTTGTACCACCTCTGTAATCCTTACCATGTTTTCGCAAATAAACGATTCTGATTCTGATTCTGATTCTGGTATTAAGGAAACGTCAAAATGGACTACTTACGTTGGCTATACTTTATATTTGGTTTCGCCGTCCAGTAACTGATCTGTTTTTTTCGAAATATTTGTTCTCGATGTATTGTGATTAGTTTGATAGTTGCTTTTATACCTTTTTACACTGTTATAACACATCAGGCTTTGCACAAAGTCCTAAACTACAGTCTCCAATATTTACTAAGGCCATTATCGCGCTTTGTAACATATCAAATGACCCAGACACCCCTATTTCCTGGCACCTCAGGAAGTGAAACTAGTATTCGTAACAGTGATTTACTATGTTATTTACCCTGTTATTTTGGAGGGTGGCTGCCCTTTGCAACTATAAATTCATTTACGCCAAATAGATTTGTTGATTGTGTTTGCTGATAGGTGCATGTAAATGTAAACTAACCAATACTCTAATGAAAAGTGCTCAGGTATAAACAATGACTTTGAAATATATTTTTCAATTCATTTGCTCGATAAACGTACTTACAAGGACGTATACATTGCTCGTAAGTAGTTACTTACCGAACTAGTGCGGTAAGTAAAAAAAGTATACTACCAAGAAGGTTTACACTCTGATCATAAAATTATTTTAACTTTATACGAAAAATTAAAAAAAATGTCAGTAAGTTTTTGTTTAAATTTTACTATTGATTTTTAAAACTTATATATGTGATTTTAATTTTGCTCTTGGTTTTATCAGTTGCTTAGCAATAAAATTTATTTGATTTTCCTTATCTGTTTTCTTACAAATAATGTATTGAAAAACGTCGTAAGATACACGGCCGTAACGTAAGGGTTATGATGTGACAAACTCGTGCCGATGGTGAACCCTCGACTTCGTCTTCTTTTTTATTAACCCTACTTACGACACTTGTATCTTAAACTACTATTATTATATAAAACTCATGGTAGGTAATTTTTTGAGTAATTTTCAATGAAGTTTATTCATAGGTAGGTGTCTAAAATGGTTAGTGTGCAATAAAGTTGGGCAACCATAATATTCTAAAACTATTCAAAATTTCAAGTCGATAGCGTGATATACAGTTGTGACAGACAGACAGACAAAGTCGCACCATAAGGGTTCCTTTTTTACCATTTTGGTATCGGAACCCTAAAATGAGAGAAGAAAAGTTCATATTTGAACTGGTAAGATTACATACTAGGAAAAGCAATGACCAAGGAAAAAACCGGCCAAGTGCGAGTCGGACTCGCGTACTGAGGGTTCCGTACCACCACATAAACATAATTGTATTAGTTGAAATTTCAGTAAGTTAATGTGCTAGATTTTTTGAGTCCGACACGCGCTTGACAAAATTTTATTATTTGTTATTATTTTATAGCTTATGCACTATAAACATACCAATTTTCAAGTTTGTATGTGTTCCCGTTTTTAAATAGAACTAAAACAAAAATCGCCTCAGCGACCATCCAACTTGACCCCTCTCTTATAAGAATGTTCTTGAAACGGGAGCTCACCACAATTGATTACCATTAGTTGTGAGAAAAGTTGTAATATTTAATGATTTCAGACTTTTTCCATTATTTGTACTGTGAGACCTAGCTTCTTGCCAAATTTCATAATTTTAGGTCAACGGGAAGTACCCTGTAGGTTTTGCATTTTTGAATAAATGTATGGAGATGAGGACATAAAATGCCATATCTTTTGATTTCGTCGTTGTAAAAAATTGAAATTTTCCGATCTTGTGTGGTTCATGGATCCTAATATATGATATTAATTTCAACCTGATCCCTTCACCCGTTCGTGAGATAAAGGGTCTTGACAGACAGACAGACGGACAACAAAGTGATCCTATAAGGGTTCCGTTTTTTTCTTTTGAGGTACGGAACCCTAAAAAGAAAGGAAAAGTGCTGTAAACTTCCAGCAAAAGAGATTGAAAATATTAGAGGATTGACTCTCACTATCAAATTATCTTGCTGTTTTGCGTCTTCCGAAATATTGTAGACGGGTATGTTCGGGTCCCTGCGATACAAGCTATGCTTAGTGCAGAGCACTTATTTATTGATACATATAGTTTTAAGTTTTAACTTAAAAAAAAAAAAAACGGTCAAGTGCGAGTCGGACTCGCGCCCCGAGGGTTCCGATATACCTATACTATTTTTAAAAGCAATACAGTCCATTTTTAGAACCGCAAAACTAAATTTGTTTGTAAAGGTTTTTTGCAGATTCCTAAAAAACTGTGTAATTTAGAAAGATTGTTTTATTTTTGCTGTACCAGGCCACTCAGAAAGTATTGCGAAAAATAGTTTTTATATATGGGAGACTGGCCGGTCAGAATCTTTTTCGAAAATATGATTACTTGTAAGTAAAAATATGTGTGTTCCATTTTCAAAATTTCCCTCCACATTTTTTGCGAGCCAATTCAAAGTATCGTGTCTTACTGAAAAATGGATCTGCGCCGGGAACATTTTAGAGCTATGATTTTTTACGATTTCAAGTGTCGCCTGAAACCGGATGAATCGTTCGATAGACTTCAAATGGCATTTATGGATGAAGGCCCCTCCAAGGCAACCGTGTATCGTTGGTATAACGAATTTAGGCGCGGTCGACCAACCTTGGGGGATGAAGAAAGAAGCGGTCGCCCTTTGACGGCTATTACGGAAGAAAACGTGCTAGCAGTGAAAAATTTAATCCAAGATAATAGGCGAATTACATATCAGGAGATTCAGCACATATTAAAGATTGGATCGGGAAGCGTTCACGAGATTCTACACGGGCATCTTCGCGTGAGGAGGATAGTATCGCGCTGGGTGCCGCACTACCTCACCGACGCTCAGAAGCAGGCCCGGGTGGAATGGTGCCGTGATATGCTGAACAAATTTGAAGCAGGCTCGTCTCGGCGTGTTTACGACATCGTAACAGGTGATGAGTCCTGGATTTATCAATACGATCCAGAAACCAAGCGCCAGTCGACAGTTTGGGTGTTTCAAAATGAACCAACGCCTACCAAAGTGAAGCGATCTCGAAGCGGGGGGAAGATTTTGATCGCCAGCTTTTTTAATTTGACTGGCCACTTGGCCTCAATTCCCTTACGAGATCAAAGAAGCATCAACGCCGAATGGTATACTACCAAATGTTTACCAGAAGTTTTTTCTGTTGTGAGCAACAAGCGACCAAACACAGGGCTCCGCGGACTACTGCTCCACCACGACAATGCGCCTGCACACACCGCGCTCAAAACGAGGGACTTCCTGGACAGCACACCAGTCAAACTCCTGGGTCACCCTCCTTACAGCCCTGATCTAGCACCGTGTGACTTCTTTTTATTTCCAAAAATAAAAAATCAGCTCAAGGGGATACAATTTTCGTCGCCGGAAGATGCGCTGGCTGCGTTCGAGCAGGCTGTAAACGAGGTGTCTACGGCGGACTGGAAAAAGTGTTTTGAAAACTGGTTCAGACGCATGAATCTTTGTATAGAGGCTGGTGGAGAGTACTTTGAAAAGATTTAATAAAAATATATGTACCTGTAGAACAATTTTTTTTAGTGTCGCAAATATTTCTGAGTGTCCCACGTAATGTTCAAATAAACTTCTATCGACTATAATTAATTCAGATTTTTCCTCTCACAAACTTCGGGGATACTGGTATTTTTTGTCTTTTTTAGGGTTCCGTACCTTAAAAGAAAAAAACGGAACCCTTATAGGATCACTTTGTTGTCCGTCTGTCTGTCTGTCTGTGTGTCTGTCTGTCTCTCTGTCTGTCTGTCTGTCAAGACCCTTTAACTCACTAACGGGTAAAGGTATCAGGTTGAAATTAACACCATATATTAGAATCTATGAACCACACAAGATCCAAAAATTTTAATTTTTTACAACGACGCAATCAAAAGATATGGCATTTTATGTCCTCATCTCCATACATTTATTCAAAAATGCAAAACCTACAGGGTACTTCCCGTTGACCTAAAATTATGAAATTTGGCAAGAAGCTAGGTCTCACAGTACAAATAATGGAAAAAGTCTGAAATCATTAAATATTACAACTTTTCTCACAACTAATGGTAACCAATTGTGGTGAGCTCCCGTTTCAAGAACATTCATATAAGAGAGGGGCAAGTTGGATGGTCGCTGAGGCGATTTTTGTTTTAGTTCTATTTAAAAACGGGAACACTTACAAACTTGAAAATTGGTATGTTTATAGTGCATAAGCTATAAAATAACAACAAATAATAAAATTTGGTCAAGCGCGTGTCGGACTCAAAAAATCTAGCACATTAACTTACTGAAATTTCAACTTTTATGTGGATGTACGGAACCCTCAGTGCGCGAGTCCGACTCGCACTTGGCCGGTTTTTCATCATACCTTCAAAACTAAGAGTTGTAAAAAAAATCAAAAATATATTTTAGAATTTGCAAGTAAAGTGCTTTCATATAATACCCTTAGACGGAGAGCGCGTGGTCGTCAACCCTACCTCATCGATTACCAAGATGCGACTAATCTAGGGTGATGCACGTTAAAAAGTTACATTAGTAATCATATTTTGTTTCTGATTCTTTCATTTGCAATTAAGTTGGACAACCATATTCTAAAACCATTCCAAATTTCAATTCGATAGCTAGAGTGGTTGCTGAGATATACAGGTGTGACAGACAGACAGACAGACGGACAGACGGACAGACAGACGGACAGACAGACAGACAGGCTAAGTCGCACCATAAGGGTTCCTTTTTTTAACATTTTGGTATCGGAACCCTAAAAACTACACAAAGTCCCACAAAACTGCACAGACAGTTTGACTGCAGGATCAGTTGATTAAGTTACAATATTAATTTTACATGAAATAACACAAAGTGGGCCTAATCAATAAATTGTAATTATTGTAATCAATATAAAAAAATCTTTCTCTGTGCGATATAGTGTCCTTAGCACTAAAAAATCAACCTGTTCATGCAAATCAATTAGCTGCTCATGTTAGATGATTCCGTGCTTCGGAAGGCACGTTTAGCCGTGAGACATATCATACGCCTTTGGCCTTGCAACCCACATGATATGATGATGATGAGAATGGAAGCTCATTTGTTTTCAGATTTTGACCCTTGGTTTCCCTTGGAGATAACTCTTATATGAGCAGGAGAGGCAATTTTTGGAATTTTTGGTTCAGTACTTTCTAGTCTGCACTTAAATTAATGTAGATTTTTTAGTACTTCTTAAATAACAACATTTTTCTCTTGCAGGTATAACATCATCATTGTATAAGAAGCTGTCAACCAAAAGGTGAGTTTAAGACATTATTTAAAGGTAAAATATGCAGTGAAGGTAAAAGCACTTAAAGCACGTCATTAAGAAAACACCTTATAAGAAAAATGATGAGAGCCTCGGCTACACCACCTGGGCCCAAGATATTACTGCAACCCTTCCTTATAGTCCGGATGGCAACCTGCACGATTTAATCTCTTGTCTTGCAGTTTATGCTCAAGAGTTGAAATTTTGTATACTTATTTGAAAGACCGTGTTGTATAGTGTAAGAAATGTTGCCAGGTTTTAAACAGGCAGTAAAAGGAGATTTCCCAAAAAACAAAACTGTTGATTTCAGACTATAAAACTAAACAAACAAAATTTTCTTATGTAACATAGATGTGAGTCGGAATCGCGCATCAAAGGTTCTTTATGATTTTTCAGGAGATGTAATTTTTTTTGCTTTTTTCTGCCGCAAAGCAGCAGCGTTTGCACTGCTGTGTTTCCGATTGAAGGGCAAGGGAGACAGTGAAAATACTGGTACATGAGACATACTATCTTATTTCCCAGGGACGAAAACGTGCTTTTCTGTCTTGTTAGTGTCAATTATGCTACTAATTAGACAGTGGCCGCTATGGGCGGTTTTGACCACTTACAATCAGTTGGCCCACAAGCTCGCTTGCTCACTTGTTACATAAAAAAAAAACGTTAATATCTCATCGCGGGTAATATCTAAACATATAAAAGAGCATGTCCTGACTGACTGACTGATTCATCAACGCCGAGCCGTAACCGCTATAGATACAGATCTGAAATTTTGTACACAGATTCTATGCACGTCAAAACCACCCACTAGGAAAGGATTTTGGAAAATTCATCTCCCAAGGGGGTGAAATAAGGGATGAAAGTTTGTATGAAAGTCCTTTGTTTCTTGAGCTAGATTCACACAAATTTGAATTTAAGCTTCTGGTAGAAAATAAAGAAACATGTGTTTAAGCATTTCTTAAAAATTACCCTTCAAGGAGGTGAAAAAGGGGATGATATTTTTCCATATGTTGATCTACGAGTCTTTTATTTTTAAAGGTAAAATTATAGAAATTTGTTTTTGAGCTTTTGGTAAAAAATAAGAAAGTACGTGTTTTAGAATTTTTCAAAATTTATCCCCTAAGGGGGTGAAATAAGGGATGAAAGTTTGTATGTAAGTCCGTCAGTTTTGAAGTTAGGATCTTCAAAATTTGTATTTAGACTGACAACTAAAAATTAAGTTTTATGTATCCCAGGGCTTTTGAAAATTAGGCATTAGGGTTGTATTTATCACTGTTATTGAAATTCCACCCCAAATTCAACCCCTTAAAGAGGGAAATGGGGTGAAAAAGTCTAAAAACCAATATGGGTGTCGTTTGAATGGTTTATCGGGTCGCTGATTACGAAAACTAAAACAATTTTGAAATGCAATGTGGTGGACGTGAAAGTCCACCATCCCCTGGGGATGGGGTTGGGGTGCGATAGGTTCGATATGTCTAAAAATCAATATGGGTGTCGTTTCTATGTTTATATAAGGATAGGGATAGCGGTTAAGACAGCGTTAAGGATAGGGATAGGAGTAGGGTTAGGGTTAGGGGCAGGGATAGGGAGAGGGAGGAGAGGGAGTGGGATGGATGTATAGAGAAAGGGAGTGGCAGAGAGTGAGGGAGGGGGAGAGACTGCACATTGTCTGAATATCACGCGGGTGAAGCCGCGGGCACAGCTAGTTTCTTATAAACTGGTGGGGTGCAAAGAATACGGTATACAAATTTCCAACGCTTGAGTATAAAATACAAGGAAGATTCACTCTCCGGACTAACAACTGTATTTATTACGTGTAGCTGACATGATTGTGATACAAGCACCTGTCTGCAGGAAAGTAGAAAATATATAGGCGTACGTCGGTTTTTCTTGCCGTTACTAGGGTTCCGAACCAAAATGGCAAAAGCGGAACCCTTATGGCGCGACTTATTTATATCTGCAAATACTCACGCTCTCGACTTTAACTTCTTTTATCGACTTTGACTTCTTTTGTTCACGGTGGTCACCATCGATAACCACTTAAAATTTGACGCGGTTTTAATAAAAACGCCATTTTACGAAAAATGCGGAAAATTGCGTGTACTGCAATCGTTTGAGCAAACTTGAGTATCAAAAATGCAACTAAAAAAAATTAGCTCCGCGACCGTTTACTGTACTAAAAAAATATGTTTTTTTTTTAATTATTTGTCCTAAAGACTAATTAAAAATTTCAATTACGTGTCTATTATCGCCAACAAAAAAATGAGCCGGAAAGAGTTAAAGGAACAGTTTTAGAATACGCTTGCCTAATTTTTACTTGCTTGCCCCAAAAAGGGGGGGTATTAAAATGTCGTTACTAGGTCAATTGGGGTAATATGATAATCATAAGTAATATAATGGTGACGGTGTACCGAAAGCCTGAACCTGAAGAAACGAAAACGAAACGAAAAAACGGAAACCTAATGGCACGGTAGTGACCCGCCAAGATGAGCCCGAAGGAAGCAACATGGCAATAACTACCTTTTCTCGAAACGTTTTGTGGTATTTTATCTCATAGCTCTCATGGATATTACTAAAGAGTCCAAACTTTCCTTAAGAAGAAGAAGCCATATCAAACCGACGGAGTTTCATTTATTTAGCTTTTATACTTTTGATTTTATTAAACTAAGAATCGTTAATACGAGTATCGTCACTCACTCACTCACTTATGATCAAACCTTTTGGATACTTCCTGAAGTCCGAGAAACCTTAAATTTTGTATGCTGGCTGGGTTTTACACACAAAGAACGAAAAAAAAAAACATTCAAACAAATATTCAATCTGACTTTCACCCCATCCCCCCACTAAGAGGGGAACAGTTTTGAGAGTTTCGTCTTATTTCCAGATAATTATTAGACATGGATTAGAATGTCTGGAAGTTTGAATCTGATTGTCAATTCAACCTAGTACACCAGAATATACAAGGAATGTTGGGCAAAGAACTACAAATGGAGCTATTCATGAACTGTAGTAAAATTGATATTTTGTGCGTGACAGAACACTGGCTCAAGAAGCATCAGTTCATGTTTAACTTCAAGAACCACCAGGTTGTTAGTTCGTTCAGCAGAGACAATGCGATACGCGGTGGCTCCTTAATATTTGCCAATAAGTTGCTAAAGTGTAAGGAACGTACAGATGTTGTATGCCTGTCTGTTGAGCGAACTATTGAACTGGCCTGTGTAGAATTTGAGCACCTTATTGTTATAAGCGTATACAGACCTCCAGCTTCGTCATTTGATATGTTCGAAAAAACAATGGATGAAGCTTTAATTAAAGTTAGTAACAGCAACAAAGGCATTATAGTATGTGGAGACTTTAATGTTAACATTTTAGAAGAATCCAGTGTGTGCAATAGATTGAAATCTTTGTTCCTATGCTACAATCTTGTGAATCTTTTTTTGGTGCCCACCAGAATATCAGCGTCCTCATCTACTTGTATTGATAACATTTTTACGAATTTAGAACCAGTAGATAAATCAATTATCAATAAGTTGGGCTCTGATCATTCTGGCCAGTTGGCAGTTTTCAAAGTCACGACTAAAAAAGCATTGAAAAAGGATATCACGTGCGTACCTATCAATGAAGGTAGACTTATCCGCTACAAAAGTAGTGTTGAAGAAAAACTGCCAAACTTACCATATTGTGATAATCCAAATAAATTGTATGAGTCTCTATTTACTTTAACTAAAAGTGAGTACGATGCAATTTTCAAGGAAAAGAAAATTAATGTAAATGAGAATCTAATGTTTAGTGATTGGGCCACAGTGGGAATACACAGAAGCAGGCTAAGGTTATATGAACTTTACGAGGAAAGAACATATAACAATAGTGATGCATTTGCGCAATTTGTAAAGGATTATTCAAAAACATTCAAAAGGGTTTGTGCTGCAGCCAAATCAAATTTCATTAAAAATAAAATCAAAAATAGTTCCAACATTACGAAAACTACTTGGGAAACTATAAACAGTGAAACTAGAAAATCTAAAGCTCCTCGGAATGACTTCCAGCTTAATATTGATGATCAGATCATAAGTACAGATATAGAAGTTGCTGAAGCTTTTGAAAACTTCTTTACGGATATTCCAGTTTCAACTACCAAAACCTTGAACTCATCTCCCACTCTTGCCAAATCTTATCTCGAACGATACGTAGATGTTTGCAATGTAGATTTTAAATTCAGTTACGTCAATGCTTTCGTTATAATTAAAGCCTTTAAATCACTTAAAATGAAAAAGACCGCCGATATAGATGGCCTGTCAGTTAAAATTATTAGTGCCGTTATAGAAAGCATTGCACCATACTTATCTAGTATTTTTAATAAATGTGTAGATGATGGTGTTTTTCCTGATTTGATGAAACATAGTAAAATTATTCCGTTGTTTAAAGCTGGTAGTAAATCAGACCCCACTAATTTTAGACCTATTTCTGTTCTACCAACTCTTAGTAAGATATTTGAAAAGATAATTTTAAATCAGGTTCAGAGCCACTTTTATCGCAACAACTTGATGAACCTAAAACAGTTCGGTTTTACCAGGGGTCGCTCAACAGTCGATGCAGGTGTTGAGCTTATTCAAAGTATATTTGACGCCTGGGAGGAGTCAAGTGATGCCATTGGCGTTTTCTGTGACTTGTCCAAGGCTTTCGATTGTGTACATCATGATATTATTATCAGGAAATTACACTATTATGGAATTAGAGACCAGGCTCTAAGCCTTCTGGAGTCGTATCTAAGTGAAAGGATCCAGAAGGTTGATGTAAATGGGAAAAGGTCACTAGGATCAAAAATTTGTATGGGCGTTCCACAAGGCTCAATCCTGGGACCATTCCTGTTCATTGTCTACATTAACGATTTGCCAAACCTTGTAAAGGACAAGAATGAGATAGTACTATTTGCAGATGATACGTCTTTGATTTTTAAAGTCAAAAGACAACAATCAAATTTTGACGACGTAAATAGTACAATCTCTAATGTAGTTGAGTGGTTCACCGTAAATAATCTTTTACTTAACGAAAAGAAAACGAAGTGTGTTAAATTTGTTTTGCCTAATGTAAAGCCAACTGCTACAAGCCTTTTAGTGAAAAACGATAAATTGAGTCTTGTGGAATCAGCTGTGTTCCTAGGTATTACCTTAGACAACAAATTACAATGGGGACCGCATATTAATAAATTGTCGAACAGACTTAGTTCTGCAGCATACGCAGTGAAAAGAATAAGAGCTCTGACGGATGTAGACACCGCGAGGTTAGTCTACTTCAGTTATTTCCATAGTCTCATGTCATATGGCCTTTTGTTATGGGGTCATGCTGCGGATGCAAACAGCATTTTTTTACTACAAAAGCGAGCTGTTCGTGCAATTTATAAAATGAAGCCTAGAGAATCTCTTCGAAATAAATTTAAAGAAATCAACATTTTGACTTTTGTGTCGCAATACATTTATGAGAATTTAATATATGCTAAACGGAATATACATATTTTTGATAAAAATTGTGACAGGCACAGTGTCAACATAAGAAACAAGAATCAACTTGCTTCTCATGTCAGCCGTATTCACAAAATTAGTAAAACATATAAAGGTCAATGTATACGCTTCTATAATAAGGTACCCACTGATATAGAAAGTTTACCGTTAGATAAATTCAAAACTGTAATCAAGCAGAAATTATGTAAGAAGGGTTATTATAAAATATCAGATTATCTAGAAGAGAAAAATCCATGGGATTAGACTACGGTTCTAACAGGCTAATTCAAAATTAAAACTGACCTATGTATGTTGTATATCAACCTTGTACATTCAAACATATTTAAAAGAGCGCGTGGGTTTTTATTGTCGCTTCTTTTTTTTCCCACAATGGCGCCACATTGTTTGTGAAGCGATGTAGTTTAGCTGACGTCATTAAGAGATTTTAATATCCAACAATGAATAAACGATTTTGATTTGATTTGATTTAATCTATTACTGACACAATTTAAAGCCTTAACTCGATAAAACCTACATTTTGGTCGTAAAGTATGGCTTGGCCGTTTCATGGAAATTACAAAACCAAGGAGTTAGTATTAACTCCTTGGACAAAACATTAATTCAATACAATTCAATTTATTATTCTAGAACAGTAAATGACTGTGTGCGAATACTTAATATTAAACAAATAATTTGTAAAATTTAAATACCACTACGGTCAAGAAACGGCCAAGTCATACTTAATGACTCAAATTTAAATTTGAATTTGAACTTGGCAGGTAAATTTAATTATATAAATAATAAATCTAATTACGCAATTAATCAAGTGTTAGTTACTCGTACAGCGCCTAAAACCTGCCAAGTTCAAATTTAGAAGTATTTCATTTTAGATATTATTTTCAACGTACCTGCGTATTTTCACAGCTATACCATATTTTAAGTTGGGTGTATGGTAAAGTGAATTTCGGCCAGATTAACCGTTGACGTGAATAAGGTGGCGGATAGTGGCTGGATGCGGAAGGCGGAGGACTGGATGTGGTGGCGAGTCTTGGGAATGGCAAATGTTTACTAGTGGATCAGGCTGCTGATGAAGACGATTATGATCGATATTAAAGTGCATCTAAACTTGGCACTGGATCGGATTTCAACCCTTTTTTAGGCAAACAATTAGCCGATAGGAACTTGGCCCCCTTTTTAACAGTTATGTTTTTGGTGGGATAGTATTTTACCTTAAAAATTACTGAGTTACATTTAAGATGGATGCATACAAACTTTAAACAGAATAAAACCGTGTATTTCTTGCATAATCTTCAATATCAGGTGTTTTACTACTTGAATTACGAACCTACCCGAGTTTAATATGGTCTTTTATGATATGCGTTTCACTTGCCATTATGCACCTAAAGCTTTAAGTTATTAAAGCTATTTTGGCCTAGCAAGAAGCGTCTTGCATTGATAGTCGTTAAGTTTACAATGTTCCTCGGAATGACAATTATTGAAGGCATCTCCACAATTTAAACTTGCTACTTGTGCTAGTCAGGCACTAGTCAGGAGTTTGCTATGATCCACTTGCGAGTTTAACCGGTTGCAGAAATCTTTCTTAATAGTTATTTATGCAACTGTTGCGTAATGAGAGTAATTTTAACACGAGATCTGGTTTTTGAAACGAGGCGCACCCGAGTATCAAAATAGTAAAGATCGAGTGATGCGGAATGAAAATCCATACTCCATTTCCGTACTGCTCGTAGTATGGAACAGTGTGGAAATGAAAATGATAGCGGACAATGACCTCAATTTCGAAACTGTCATTGGTTTCGAATTCGGAATATTCCGGTACGGGAGTAGATAAAAGCTTTTATTTAGTTTTACCTGTCGCGGTATCTGTCTGCCTGTCTGTAATAAAATTTCGCAAGTTTTTGACCCATTTCTCGATTTCAGATTGAGCTAAAGTGTATGCATACGAGTATGTAAATTGGATGACAATGCAATATTATTTAGATATTTTCAATACTTTTAAGTATTGTTGTTATATTTTTATTAGACATTTTAGTTTATTTTTGACATTTGTAAAATTCGTATATTTTTACATTATTTTCTATCTTTTACACTTTTTGAATTTTCCTTTTTCATTGTGTTATGTATTTTTGACGATCACGTTATGCTCGGACATATAGACAATTTTGTAAATTTGAAATTGATAATGTGAGATAATAAAATCTAATCTAATCTATTATGACATGGAGCTGATCTAATGATGGAGCCCGAAGGTGGCCATAGGAACTCTGTTATAAAACGACGCAACCCTATCGAGTTTGAGTTAATCTAACTTGTCTATCGAGTTAGAAGTACGAGTAATGATCCTAGATGTCACCTGGGTGTCTTGAATCTTGATGGACACTTGCAACAAAACAGAGGCGATGTTAGTGCGTTGACAGCCTTTTAAGAATTTGCTAACCCTCTTGTCCGCTTGTCCGAGTATTTTGAAGGTGGTAGGGTTTTTGTGGAAAGTCCGTCTGTGGAAGTACCACCCATGGGGAAGTACATGAGACTAACTATCTTGTTTCTCAAAGTAAGCAACGCGCTTTGCTGTTTTATTAGTGTCAAAATATGCCATGAATAAGACAGTGGGTGCTATGGGCACTTACCATCAGGTGGCCCACTTGCTCGTTTGCTCACTAGTAACATAAAAAAAAACGAAATATATAAGAAATCGTCAATTTCAAACTTTTACCATCAAATAATTGGTAAATCTTAGAACTGCCGATAAATTTTATGACTTATCGTGGTTTCGGATTTTAAAGTAGCATATGTAAACAAAAATAGGAAGTTGATTTATACCAATTTATAAACTTTTTTGTGATTTAAAGATTTAAAAATTAAAAAATGTAAAAAAATTATGGGAGCCCTGTGTAAACTGCTTTTATTTAATTTGTAAAATTGTAAGAGGACGGCAATGAACCTATTCTATTCTTTAAAATATTATAAGGTAGTTTTTTGTTCGCTTACTGATGTGAATTTGTTTTAGAATATCATTGAACTTTTTTGGTAACAAACTGATTATTCTGCTAATTTTAAATTTATTATCACTAGTTCTTATCAATCATGTTTTTGCTGCTGCTCATCGTTATTATAAGTTGATAACATAACAGATAAATATGATTATTACCCGCCGTGTCGTCGTTTCGGATAAAAATTACACACAAAAAAGAATAGTGCCATTCTATCCTACAGTACGATCTTTTTCCGTGGGTAGGGTATCCCAAAATGCGATTTGATGCAGATGATGTACAGCAGCGTCCTTTTATATACACACCCAAAAAATATACACCCTCTCCAAAAGTAGAGTTATTATCGTTATGAGGTATTTAAAATTTAAGAACAACAAATCTACTTATGAACAGAAAGTTTATTCCCCTCTCAAACGTATTGTTTTTATCCAGTGGGTAATTAAGCATTATATTAGGGGGCGTCCATTAATTACGTGAGGCGTTTTCAGGGGCTCGAGTCAAATCTCACTTAATCTAACGCGGGGGAGAGCGGGGGCTGCAAATATCACGTAATTTTTTTAGCAAAAAAAAAGGTCAAATTACGAGCAAACTGGATTAAATTCAGCAAAAACAAAATTTCCACTAAAATATAGCTAAATCCTACTCAATATTATGTATCTCCGTTATGAGAACACCACATAGCAGCACAGATAAAAGTGTTTACACTAAATATGGGTATTGGGTAAAAATCTCACGTGAGATGAGAGTGTGAGGGGGGTTGAGCCAAATCTCACGACATCTCACTGAGGGGGGTCGAAAAATTGCCAAAATGGTTCACGTTATTAATGAACGCCTCTTTATCGAAATACCATGTGTGTTTTATAAGTTTTTATAAAACCATTTCTGGCAAGTACTCTTTGTAAATGCTCTCCCAAAACTGGATTTCCTTGTCATCGGGTCTAGTCTTCATTACCAGGTTCTCTCCAATATCCATATAGCGCTGATGCTGCAGACGGTATGGCTCCCACTTTGCTCCCAGAGAATCGTCAAGAGTTGGGTTCCTGTGAAAATGGTCTTCCTTATTTTTTATATTAAAATTTTGATGAACCAAAACTTTGATGTTATTGAGCTTGAAATTTCATTTCTAACATTTTCTTCAATAATTATTAATGAAATATAAACTATATAAAAATAAATAATTTCTTCATTAATTTCTTAAAAATACTTCTTTTGAAATGACTTAGTTTATACCAATAAAAAAAAAGGAATTATAGAATTTTATCATTTTAATTTACAGGGGTGGTACAAAACAGCTACTTACCCAAATTTAGCAAAGTTGGTCCACAGCTCAGTCACTCGTTCAATCAATTGAAACTCTTTTGAACTCTTCTCAACTTTCTGCTCCATGAATTTGATTGGAAACAAATAAGCTAAATCATCGCAGTGGCATACCACATCGATGTCTTTAGTCACATCATCTGACGTAAACACTTTCTTGAAGAAATTCCTTTTAGATTTGCAAGTAAAGATATAGAAGAAGCTTTTACTAGAGTTAGCGATGCTATTTTGAAAGTGAACCATGTTGTATGCAAAGCTGTCAAATTTTAAAAATCTCATAAATTGTCTCCAATCATTTTTTGTGGCTTCTTTGTCCTTGAAATAGAATTTCCTCATTTTGCGACCAGCCTCCAACTGTTTTTTAATAGAAACATTTCTAGTCAAATGTCTAGGTACCATTACTTCAAGAAAGTTGTTAATGCGTTCAAGATATTTATCTAGTTCTTCAAACGAATGTAGGAAAAAAATTCCTTCGTCTTCGACATATCCCATCATTACTTCAACTCCTTGGTGGATTCCATTTCTTAAAAGTTTGTGAGCATCATCAGGTAAGAATCTCTCTTGACCAAAGTCTTCTTCAACAGTTGGAGAAAATTCGAAGTTTTGCGATTCTTTTTCCGCGTATGTTATAGGTAGGTTAAGATTTATGAGAACTTCTATTGGCTGCTCTTTTAAAAAATCGTAAAGTTGTTTGCGATCTCTTGTGTTTAAACCTAGACTTCTTGCAAGTGATATGGCTTTTTCTACAGGTTCAAAAGCTGAGGCCCAATAATTAGTACCAACTCCACTTTGAAGTATCGCTCTTTTGAAGAGTCCTTTAGACATAGGTGATAGCATGTGAAGAGACACGCTTCCTGCTCCAGCACTTTCTCCAAATATTGTGATGTTCTCTGGATCTCCTCCGAAATTAATGATGTTGTCTTTGACCCATCTTAGTGCTGCTACTTGGTCTTTCATACCAGCATTACCAGGAACTTCTTCTGTGTCAAGACACAGAAAGCCAAGGACTCCCAGTCTATAGTTAAAAGTGACTAGGATCACTCCTTGTCGTACAAGGAACTCAGGACCGTAAAGGTCATTATCTCCTGAACCCCAGAAAAATCCTCCTCCATGGATCCAAACCATGACGGGTAAGAGTGATGTTGGCTTTATATCTGGTGTGTATACGTTTAGGTACAGACAATCTTCACTGCCAGAAGGTGGAGTCTTTTTAAATAAATCAAATTGGTAGCAAATTGGACCAAATTCTTTAGCACTACGGACGCCATCCCAAGGTTTGAGTGGCTGTGGTGGCTGTAAGCAATGTTGTTATTCGATTAAAAAATATTTAATGTATGTATAGTATTTAAATCTTTATAGGCAATGAAGTATCAAAAGATATTTTATTTGTGGTTTGCTTAATTTTTAAAATAACTTTTTATACATTATCATCATGATTAATTCAAAGATGTCTTTTATAATTATTACATTTTTGTAAATAAACAGCATTGCTCATATTCAAACATAGTGTTTTTTAAAATAAATTATAGAAATTTTACCTTGAATCTCAAATTTCCAACCGGAGGCTCAGCATAAGGTATTCCCTTAAAACTGTAGTAGCTGCCTCCAAACTCATTTTTAACAAGTTCTCCACTTAATTGTCCTTCGCTCACACTAACCGTTTCCGTGTTGGCCATTATTAAACCTATTTCTACATCAAAAATAATTAAATGGAAGTATTTTTAAAACTCCCTATAAACCGGCACATCATACATAATTAGATACAATACAAAAACCGACAACAGACAACAACATTAGACGTGTAACAATGTTACCAATAAATTATTTCATTTTATTTCAAAACCAGCCAAGTGCGAGTCGGACTCGCGCAAACCTGTACACATATTAGTAAAAGTTATGGTATTTTTATTGCAAAAAACTTTATATTGTGATGTAAGTAACTAAAATTTATATTTGAGTTGATTGAATGAAAGGTAAATCGCGGTTTACGATTTATGACGTATTAAAAAAAAAATCACTAACTAGATCTCGTTCAAACTAATTTTCAGTGGAAGTTTGCATAGCAATGTAAATCTTTTATTTTTTTTTAGTTTTATCATTCTCGTATTTCAGAAGTTACAGAGGGGAGGACACACATTTTTCCACTTTGGAAGTGTCTCTTGCGCAAACTTTTAAGTTTAGAAAAATATATATTAAAAACCTCAATATATTTTTTGAAGACCTATCCAAAGATACCCCACAGGGTGGGGTATGGGTTTGATGAAAAAAATCATTTTTTTTTTTGAGTTTCAGTTCTAAGTATGGGGAACCCTAAATAATTTTTTTCTAATTTTGTGTGAAAATCTTAATGCGGTTCACAGAATACATCTACAATACATACCAAGTTGTAACAGTATAGTTCTTATAGTTTCGGAAAAAAATGGCTGTGACATACGGACGGACAGACAGATAGACAGACATGACGAACCCATAAGGGTTCCAATTTTTGATATTAGGCTACGGAACCCTAAAAATGGTCTACCGGCTATATTTTAAATATTAACAACTTTTATTCCTAAATTTTGGGAAGGTAACCTTTTACTAAAAACAAAAATAGAGTACCTAAGCCCATTGAACAAAAAAAAAAACGGCTTAGGGTACATCTCGCCCCCTTAAAAACTGGCCCATGGGCGAGTTGTACCTTTTGAAAAATAGCTAGGGCCAGATTCGCCCTAAAGCAAGTTCATGTTCAGGCCAGTTGTACTTTTCAAATATCACTGGGGTATAATTGGCCCGAAACTATCAGAATGTTTATTTAGCTAAAATGCAATGTGTTTGTGCTGAGGGCGGCGGCGTGTGGGCGATGGCAGTGTGCACATCTTTGGATATTTCACACGTCTGATCACTGATGTTTTGTTTATGTGTGCTATGAAAAATAATAGATCTCGTTGAGATTTTATTTGACAGCTGTCAAACTTAAAACAGCTATAACTTAGAAACTACTGACCCTAGACTACTCGCATGCTGTAACAAATAATAGATCCAGTTGAGATCTTCATTTCGGTTGACAGCTATCAAACTTGTCAAACTGAAAATTGCCATAACTTGATTACTACTGACCCTAGACTACTCGTGTGCTGAGACATATTATAGATCTTGTCAGGATCTTTATTTCGGTTGAGACTGTCAAATTTAAAATCGCTATAACTTGGTAACTACTGATAGAAAGTAAAGAAATAGAAAGCTAAATTGCCATCTTGATCGCGATCCAGATTAACTGTGTAACGATGATTGACGTATCTCGCGATCCGGCTCTTTCTTCCATAATATACCTGCAAAAGTTTAAATTACGTGACTTTAGTCTATAGTCAATAGTTTCCGAGTTACAGCGATTTTAAGTTCGACAGCTGTCTACCAAAATGAAGATCTCGACTAGATCTATCATTTGTTCCAACATGCGAGTAGTCTAGGATCAGTATTTTCCAAGTTATAGCGGTTTTAAGTTTGACAGCTGTCAACCGCATTTGTTTCAGCATGCGAGTAGTCTAGGGTCATTTATAGCGATTCTAAGTTATAGCGATTTCAAGTTTGACAGCTGTCAACCGAAATGAAGATCTTGACTAGATCCATCATTTGTTTTAGCATGCGAGTAGTCTAGGATCAGTATTTTTCAAGTTATAGCATTTTTAAGTATGACAGCTGTCAACCGAAATAAAGATCTTGACTAGATCTATCATTTGTTTCAGCATGCGAGTACTCTAGGGTCAGTAGTTTCTAAGTTATAGCGATTTTAAGTTTGACAGCTTTAAACCTAAATGAAGATCTCGACTAGATCTATAATTGTTTCAGCATGCGAGAAGTCTAGGATCAGTATTTTCCAAGTTAAAGCGGTTTTAAGTTTGACAGCTGTCAAATAAAATCTCAACGAGATCTATTATTTTTCATAGCACACATAAACAAAACATCAGTGATCAGATGTGTGAAATATCCAAATATGTGCACACTGCCATCGCCCACACGCCGCCGCCCTCAGCACAAACACATTGCATTTTATCCAAAAAAAAAAAAACATTCTGATAGTTTCGGGCCAATTATACCCCAGTGATATTTGAAAGGTACAACTGGCCTGCACATGATCTTGCTTTAGGGCGAATCTGGCCCTAGCTATTTTTTAAAAGGTACATCTCGCCCATGGGCCAGTTTTTGAGGGGTGAGATGTACCCGAAGCCAAAAAAAACTGATATATAGCTTAATTATCATCTTAGTTCTCAAAGTGACCAACGCGCTTAGCTGTCTTATTAGTGTCAAAATATGCCATTAAGCCAGTAGGTGTTATGGGCGGTGGTTACCACTTACCATTAGGTGGCCCGCTTGCTCGTTTGCTCACTTCTTAAATAAAAAAATATATATACAGATCTGACAGAGTTTAAAGCCGATTCATGGTCAAAGAATGATAGAAAGAAAGCTGCTGGCTGTGTGTTTTATCGAATCATTATATACTTAATCGTTTGAGTTACTACATAATTTGAATGATGTTTTGTTTTACCTTTAAATAAGTAAATTAAACGTGACTGAAGGCAAATTGGCTGTGCGTGCGTTAGCGAAACAATTATAACTGGTGCGCTCGATAAACTTGCTCTACACGCTATGATATAAAAAAATACAATGATATCAATGCTTATTGTAAGAAATGCCTTTTAACCTTTAAGAGATAAAGTCATTCTAAAGCTAGTGCTATATCAGAGAATTCTTAATAAAACTAACTAATAGGAAACTTTCAGGAAATGAATGAAAAAAATCGGATTCTTTCAAATGTTATATTTTTTACATAACAAACATTGTTCTAGCAAAAAAAGTAGGTAATTGTTTTGTAAATTTATTTTAGAATGTTGTACGTTCTTATAAACCAATATTAAGGTTATTAACATAATTTGGCACCCATTTAGATATCACTTCTTTTGTCGGTGAAGGCAACAACCACGCATATTCTTCATAATGAACTTGGCATCCATTTTTTTACATTTATGTTTTTGGTGGGAAAAACTATATAAGATAAAACCGTTGAATTTAGGTTCGTTGGATTTGTCTTTTCAAGTATGTACTCTGTCCCATATGATCCCCAAGGTCCTGATGATGAAGTCGGAAGGTGGCCATAGGAACAAATAAACTGTACAAGATAGACCTGTCGAGTTTGGGTTCGTTGGATTTGTTTTTTCAAGTACTCTGGTCCCAGATAATCACCAGGGTCCTGATGATGAAGTCGGAAGATGGCCATAGGAACTAATAAACTAAACAAGATAGAGCCGTCAAGTTTGGATCCGTAAGAGTTGTATTCCCAAGCACTTTGGTCTCAGATGACGATCAGGGTCCAGATGATAAAGTCAGAAGGTGTCCATAGGAACTCTTAAACTAAATAAGATAGTTCTGTTGTGTTGGGGTTCGTAAGATTTGTATTCCCAAGCACTTTGGTCTCAGATGATGATCAGGGTACAGATATAAATTGATTGACATGAATGACATGATTTTTTATCGTGTTATATTACATTCTCTACATTTTCCCCCAACATACTGGCTCTAACAGAAACAAAACTCAACGATTCAGTACACGATTCAGAGTTATTCCCACCAGGATGGAGTGTGATCCGCACAGATCGATCTGACAGAGGTGGGGGTGGTGTGTTGATCGCGGCGCGTTCGCCCTATGTTCTACGACGCCTAGAATGTGGAGCTGCGCCCCAGGATGAAATTTCATGCGCGCTGGTTTCTAGAGGTTCAACTAGATTCGTCTGCTGCGTGGTGTATTTACCGCCATCTATACCAAACTCGCGGTACAAATCTATATTTGAATGCACAAATAAAATTATACAGGACCATATCAGCTTACCCGTTGTTGTTGTGGGTGATTTTAACTTATATTCGACTACAGTCACTACTCGCAATGACTTTGAAATATTCTTATCTTTAAGTGATTTACGTCAAGTTTGTAATGTAACAAATGATCTAGGCCGCACCTTAGATTTAGTCTTAATAAACGAAGCGGTATCAGAAATTATAGTGAAGGAAGCCGAAAACGGTTTGGTGTCAAGCGAAAAGCATCATCGTCCATTGGATGTATCATTTAATGTACCCAAAATACAGTCTGTCATACCAGAACGTCCTAACTGTTCTAACATACCAATAAGACATTTCAGAAAAGCAGATCTTTGTCAGCTGTACATAAGACTGGCACAGATCGACTGGACATTCCTGTATTCTCTTGGTGGCGTGGACGAGGCGGTTAGCCATTTTTATCACCACATAAACAAAGTTATTGATGTGATTGTTCCACTAAAGAGGCCGCCTAAACCCAGGCAGTACCCAGAATGGTTTTCCCCCGAAACCATCACACATAACAAACTTAAAAACAAATATCATAAAATGTACAAACAAACTGGCAACCAGTTATACTATGGTCTATTCTATTATTATAGAAAGATAGTACTTAAAAATTCTTTTTCTGATCTAGTTCAATACTGTCGAAGAATTGAGTCGATTATTAAAATCAACCCATGTGCTTTTTGGTCATTCGTAAAGCGTAACCGTATATCTTACATGCCTGCCACTTTCGGTTCCATGTCGTCGCAAGAAATTGCAGACTCATTTGCTAAATTTTTTCATAGTGTCTTTCTCTCAAGTCTGCCACGCCTAAGCTCAGAGGATGCACGTAACCTGGTTTCTAATAGGACGCAATCAACTTTTGTCCGCCATGTCAGCATTGACTTTGTTAATGAGAGTGACGTATGTAAAGCGTTGCGGCGCCTAGAACCTAAATTCACCCAGGGTCCTGATGGAGTGCCGCAATTCATCGTCAAGGATTGCTGTGATGTGTTTGTACAACCACTCTGTCACATATTTAATCTATGTATTAAGACTAAATCATACCCTCTACAATGGAAAACCTCCAAGGTGATACCTATCCACAAAAGTGGCTCGAAAAGTGACATCCATAACTATAGACCTATTGCTGTTCTGTCAGTTTTCGCAAAGGTATTCGAGTCTGTACTCCACACTGCAATAACTCAGCAGTTACGAGGATATTTTTGTGACGAGCAACATGGATTCCTCCCACAGCGTTCTACTGCCTCCAATCTTTTGAATATCACAACATTAATTGGCTCTAATCTGGATCAGAAAACTCAGGTCGATGTTGCCTATTTTGATTTCCGAAAGGCCTTTGACCGAGTTAATAATGATCAACTGCTGGAAAAAATGGCACTTGCAGGATTCTCATTGCCATTGCTAGACTTTTTTTGCTCATACTTTGCGGACAGAACCCAATATGTCGACTACGAGAACTTCAGATCTGCCCCATACAAAGTTAGCTCAGGTATAGGCCAAGGAAGCAGCCTAGGACCGCTTCTATTCCTCTTGCTTATCAACGATCTGCCAACATCAGTTGAGTCCGCAGTGTGCCTTTTATTCGCAGATGATGTCAAGTTGGCTCTGCCTGTCAAGTGCAGTGACGATTTTGCCCGTCTTCAGGTAGATATAGACAACGTCCTCGCATGGAGCATAAATAACAGCCTAGAATTGAATGTCAACAAATGTTCGGTGATGTCTTATTCCCGTATCAACCCCACGATACACTCATACCATCTGGGTGCCCTTCCATTAAATCGTGTACAGTCGATGCGCGATCTAGGTGTAAGATTCGATCCACAACTTAAATTTAATGACCATATTATCGATGTCTGCTGCGCTGCTAGTAAATGTCTAGGTTTCATTAAACGTCAGTCCAAATTCTTCTGCCATCGTGAGCCAATATCAATTCTATATAACGCTTTTGTCCGCAGTAAGCTAGAGAGTAATTCGATTGTATGGAACCCTCATAATAATCTGTACACTGATATGCTAGAAAGGGTACAGAAGTCGTTTTTGCGATTCCTATACAAAAAGCTCTACGGATTTTATCCGTATATGTACCCGACACTTTTTGTCCAGGGTATGGTCTCCTATAGAGCACTGGAAGTTAGGCGAAAACTAGCGCTTATCAAATACTTTTACTACCTACTCAATGGTAAGACCAGCAACCCCTTACTCCTGGCGCAAATACCATTTTATGTCCCTCCACCTCAAAGATACTCCCTACGGCCGCGCCGTCACCCCTTATTTGTAACAAATATTCCTCGGACGAGAATGCTTGAGCACACCCCATTCTACGAAAGCCTAGCACTCATAGACAGCCTTGCTCTCGTGAGTAAGGTTGATCTATTCAGTGCACCTGAGACGAAGTTTCTTACAGCCGCCGGCTGCTACCTGGAGATGATCACTGTCCGAAGCTCACTGGTTGAAATACCGCATCCAGTGATACCGGACAGTGACCGTCTTTAACGCTTATGACGCCTCTTCTTAGTATATAATATAGAAATTGACTATGGCTTACATGTTTAGTTTTTAAGACTGTTAATGTAAACTGTATGAATAAATAAATAAATAAATAAATAAATAAATAAATAAATAAATAAATTCGTTATTGTATTGATACTTTTTGACAAGTTTGTAATATCATAGTAGTAATTTATTTAACTTAAGCATCTCTTTTCGCACACAGTTTGTACTGTTTGTAAATAAAGATATGATGATGATGATATTGGAGTGGGAAGGTGGCCACAGAAACTCCTAAACTAAACAAGACAGGGTGATTTGGTTTGTCTGATTTGGTTTAGTAAATACCCTGAACTTTCTAAGGTCCGAAGATGGAGCTAGATAGAACAACTCTGTTATAAACATTGAAATCCTGATTGTGATTTAACGAATGGTATAGTGAACGGTACGTGACCAAAATAAATATAGCCGTGCTTTCGGTGAACACAGCTTTATGCAACGGATATACTATACTATAGTCCAGGCAGACTTTGGCAGTGACGGTTTTCACATAATTTCAACAAATTAGGACAAAAGTAACAAATTGAAAATAAAATATTCTAAAAAAAACTTTTTGAAAACAAGGTTTTACTCAAAAATTTATACTAAAATGAATTTAATAATTTTATGCAAGGGTGTTGGTTCATAAAACCCTAATCAACCGTATTGATAAATCTTAGAACAAATGATTAATCGTGATTTTGGTTTTTGCAGTAGCAATATGTAATAAATAAACGACTTTTTAAGTCGATTTCAACCAATTCACAATTTTCTGTGTTTAAAAATTAATTGTATTACAAATTATTTGAAAACCCTGTGTAAACTCGTTTTACTAAATTGTAAGAGGATGGCAATGAACCTATTCTATTCTTTAAAATATTACAATTAAGCAATTTTTTTGTTGACTCATGGATGTGTTTTAGAATAACATTTAATTTTTTGGTATCTTATGATTTAATCGTGTAACTCATGATTCAGCTAATTTTAAAGTTTTTATCACTAGTTCTTATCAATCACGTTTTTGCTGCAGCTCATCGATATCATAAGTTTCTTAGATAAAAATGGTTACTACCCGCCGGGTTGTCGTGTCGGCTAAGAATTACACACAAAAAAAAAATAGTACCATCCTATCCTACAGTACGATCTTTTTCCATGGGTGTCCCAAAATGAGACTTGATGCAGATGATGGATAGCACCGTACTTTTATACTCAAGAACTTACTAATCACCGTGGGCGCCAGACGCAATGGCAAAAAATATACACCCTCTCCATAAGTAGTGTTATAATCATTATGAGGTATTTTAATTTCAAGAACAACAAATCTACATATGAACAGAAAGTTTATTCCCCTCTCAAACGTTAGCCTTATATTAGGGGGCGTCCATTAATTACGTGAGGCGTTTTCTAGGGGGTCGAGTCAAATCTCACCGAATCTCACGTGGGGGAGAGGGGGGTCGCTGCAAATATCACGTAATTTTTTTTGGAAAAACAGGTTCAAATTATAGTAGTACCGCCTAAATGAGTCCTCGCCCGCGGGGTACAAGGGCAGGTGCAGGGGGCGGATGTGCGTAGAGACTGATAATGCCCCGCCACCCGCCGCCGCCCGCACCTCTTTTGATCCCCCTCTGTCGTTTTTCCCCCCGCGCCACTACACACCGCGGCGAGGACTCATTTAGGCGGTTTATCTATACAAGCAAACTAGATTAAATTCAGCAAAAACAAAGCTTCTACTTAAATACAGCTTAATCCTACACAATATTACGTACCTCTTTCACCATATAACATAGATAAAAGTGTTTACACTAAATCTGGGTATTGGGTAAAAATCTCACGTGAGGTGGAAGTGTGAAGGGGGGTCGAGCCAAATCTCACGACATCTCACTGACGGGGGGCAGGGGGGTCCAAAAATTGCCAAAATGGCCTCACGTAATTAATGAAAGCCTCTTTATCATAACATGTGTATTTTAGAAGTTATTATATAGCCATCTCTGGAAAGTACTCTTTGTAAATGCTCTCCCAAAATTGGATTTCCTTGTCATCCGGTCTAGTCTTCATCACCAGGTTCTCTCCAATGTCCATATAGCGCTGATGCTGTAGACGGTATGGCTCCCACTTCGCTCCCAGAGAATCGTCAGGAGTTGGGTTTCTGTAAAAAATGGTCATGTTTATTATTTATATTAAAATTTTGCTGAACCAAAACTTTGATGTTATTAAGCTTGAAATTTCATTTCCAGCATTTTCTTCAATAATATATTTTTATTTATTTAGTAATTTTAATTTTAGGCTTAACTTTAGCGGGCACGCCTATAATTAAAAAATAATAATAAAGAAAAATTAATAATTTCTATACAAAAAATTTAAAATATTTCTTTTGAAATGACTGAGTTAATACCTATTTTTTTTAAATAAATGTTATTAAATTAAAATGCAAACTTTTTTATTTTGAAAATTATAGACTTCTATCATTATAATTTTTACTCACAGAGGTATTCTGTAATTTTCAAAACAAAACATCTACATACCCAAATTTAGCAAAGTTAGTCCATAGCTTAGTAACTCGTTCAATCAATTGAAACTCTTTTGAACTCTTCTCAACTTTCTGCTCCATGAATTTAATTGGAAACAAATAAGGTAAATCATCGCAGTGGCATACCACATCGATGTCTTTAGTCACATCATCTGCCGTAAACACTTTCTTGAAAAAATTTCTTTTCGATTTGCAAGTAAATATATAGAAGAAGCTTTTATTAGCGTTAGCGATGCTTTTTTGAAAATGGACCATGTTGTATGCGAATACTTCATATTTTAAAAAACTCATATATTGTCTCCAATCATTACTTGTGGCTATTCTGTCTTCGAAGTAGAATTTTCTCATTTTGCGACCGGCTTCCAATTGTTTTTTAATAGGAATATATCTAGTCATATGTCTAGGTACCAGTGCTTCAAGAAAGTTGTTAATGCGTTCAACATGTTCTTCATACGATTGAAGATAAAGGATTCCTTCGTCTTCGTTATAACCCATCATGACTTCAACTCCTTGGTGTATTCCATTTCTTAATGTTTGTAAGCATCATCAGATAAGAACCTCTCTTGACCAAAGTCTTTTTCAACAGTTGGAGAAAAATCGATGTTTTGCGATTCTTTTTCCGCGTATGTTATAGGTAGGCTAAGATTTATCAGAACTTCTAATGGCTGCTCTTTAAAAAAGTCATGAAGTTGTTTGCGATCTCTCGTGTTTAAACCAAGACTTCTTGCAAGGCTTATGGCTTTTTCTACAGGTTCGAAAGCTGAGGCCCAGTAAGTAGTAGCAGCTCCACTTTGAAATATCGCTCTTTTAAAGAGTCCTTTTGACATAGGTGAGAGCATGTGAAGAGACACGCTTGCTGCCCCAGCGCTTTCTCCAAATATTGTGATGTTCTCTGGATCTCCTCCGAAATTGATGATGTTGTCTTTGACCCATCTTAGTGCTGCTACTTGGTCTTTCATACCAGCATTACCAGGAACTTCTGCTGTGTCAAGACACAGAAAGCCAAGGAATCCCAGTCTATAGTTAAAAGTGACTAGGATCACTCCTTGTCGTACAAGGAACTCAGGACCATAAAGGTCGTCATCTCCTGATCCAAAGAAAAATCCTCCTCCATGGATCCAAACCATGACGGGTAAGAGTGATTTTGGCTTGACATCTGGTGTATAAACGTTTAGATACAGACAATCTTCACTGCCAGAAGGTGGAGTCTTTTTAAAAAAATCAAATTGGTAGCAAATTGGCCCAAATTCTTTAGCACTACGGACGCCATCCCAAGGTTTTGGTGGTTGTGGCGGCTGAAAGCAATGTTATTATTTGACAAATCAATATTTTAATCCTAGATTAGTAAGTATAGTACAGAAGTAATTTTAATGTCCTTTACGTATTTTGTCTATTCTCATATAAAGAAAACTTTTGAAAACTCAGCAAAGAGATTTTATATTTACACATATTTTTATTGGTTTTGTAAATAAATGAGTAATAAAAGCGTTCATGATTCACCTTCTGGTGTTTTTAAATGAACTAGGAACATCGCTTAGTAGTATCGGCGGGAAAAGAGAAATATATTACGAAAAGGTTTGTTCTTAAATTTTCATTATTTTAGGACTCAAGATATGAGAGTAGATAAAGTTGTGTATGCAATTATCCACATAATTATCCACATAATTAGTATAAAACACTCGTGTGATCTATTATGGAACTTGGCCCGCTACGCTCGCCTGCGTCCCATGAACAGACACTCGAGTTTTGTACCCCTCATTATGTACCGTCGCATAAACTACTATTAAAATATCTGGGCTGTGAAGTCTTTAATTATCATCCTACCGGCAAAAAATATGTTCTATTTATGGTACAATTAATTTAAAAATATATATTTACATCTCTCATATTCGGTAAGTAAGTCCTTATTACCACCAAATGGGGCTTGTAGGTGACCAATTAGCGCTCTAGGGTAATAATTTAGCTAGAAAAGCCGTAGGGCGGTAAGTTATTAAATTTTGAAAGAGTGAAGTGTTTTTTTTATGACTTTCCGCCCTAGGGCTTTTCTAGCTACATTATTACCCTAGAGCGCTAATTGGTCACCTACAATTTGGTGGTAATAAGGACCTACTTACCTCACAGTCGAGATGTAAAGCAGAGTAGTTAGCTCGGGTGTAAGCATCAATACACCCTCGAACTATAGGCGCCCTCGCTGCGCTCGTGCGCCTAAATATCTCGGGCTGCAATTGATGCCTTACAGCCCTTGGCTACTAATCTACTATTTATACAGTGTGTAAGAGAAAGGTGTAATAATACTGAAGGGCTGAGCTGAAGGGTGTAAATCTGCCCATGAAACTAAACAACTTTTCCCCAGAAAAATACGTCGAAATACTAAATAAAAATTCGCTATCAGCTGATAAAATTGATTTTAATCTATGACCTTTGTTCGTTGGGAAAAGTTGTTCAGTTTCATGGGCAACAAAGCGGATCGTTGTATGAAGACCCCCGATTAAATCCTCAGTCGATGAAACTTTGCTGGGGTATTACACTTCATGAGACAAACCTTCTATAAAAAAAATCCAAAAAAATCGGTAAGTACTTATAATTTTTCCATACAAAAATAACAAAAAAATGTATGGAAAAGTTTTTTTATACAATTTTTTTTTGGATATTTTGAATTTACATTTAATTCGTGACTCTTTATCATCCTGTCAAATAAAATCTGCCTGAGAAATTCATGTTGGGGTCAACTGCTTCGTTGCCTTCACTACAGAGTCACACCCTTTAATATTATCACACCTATCCGTTACACGCTGTACACACGGCCGCACATCAGTAGAAACACTTTTGGACCTTAGAGTTGAAAAAGTTTCTACCGACAAGCGGTTGACCGTATATATCACCATGATTAATTTAAAGAGGTCTTTAGTAATTATTACACTTTTATTAATAAACACCAATGCTCATGTTCAAGCTTGCATAACATCCCATGAAACATCCATAGCAGGACAAGGACCTCCCTCCACTACTCTAGCAAAAACGAGAGGTATTTTGGAAAGGATTTACCAGAGTCAAAACGCTTGTAAGCATTGCAGCTGGCAACCGCTGATGTTGGTGATCGCAGTATGTAAGATGGTACGATACACCGGATGATAAGCCCGTAGTCGCCTTTTACGACACCCAAACATATTATGTGCTAAACATAAATTCTAGAAAGTTTACCTTAAATCTCAAATTTCCAACCGGAGGCTCAGCATATGGTATTCCTTTAAAACTGTAGTAGCTGCCTCCAAACTCATTTTTTACAAGTTCACCACTTAATTGTCCTTGGCTCACTGTTACCGTTTTCGTGTCGGCCATTATTACACCTATTTCTATAAAAACAATAATGTTGAAGATTAATTAAAAGTCCGTTGCACATTATCCATATTAAAATAGACAGCACGTTATACATAAACTTAGATACAATACAAAAACAAAATGGTCTACCGGTTATGTTTTAAATATTTTCAACTTTTATTACAAAATTTTGGGTAGGTAAACTTTTACTTAAAACAAAAATAGAGAAAGCCCATTGACCAAAAAAACAAACTGATACAGAGCCGTTAGTTTACTATTATTTAATCTCTGACAGAGCTAAATTTTAGTACAGATCTGACAGAGTTGAAAGGACGATTCATCGGCAATGAATGATAAAAATAAAGCTGCGGCTGTGTGTTTTATCGCATGATTACATCATTCGTAGGTACACTTAATATACTTAATCGTATGAGTTACTCCATGATTTGAATGATTTTTTGTTTTACCTTTAAATAAATAAATTAAACGTGACCGAAGGCAAATTGGCTGTGCGCACGTTAGCGAAACAAGTATAACTGGTTCGCTCGATAAACTTCCTCTACACGCTATAAAATAAGAATAAAACAATGATAGCAATGTTTATATAGTAAATGCCTTTTAATCTTTAAAAGATAAAGTCATTCTAAAGCTAGTGCTATATCAGAGAAGTCTTAATAAAAACATAATGGTGAAGTTGCAAATAGAACAGGGGTGGTTGAAAGGGGAACATTTGAAATTGGTTACGGGGGATGGAAAGTATTACAGCTTTAAAGGAATTCCTTATGCAGCTCCTCCTGTTGGAAAACTCAGGTTCAAGGTACTCGTAACATTTAATTCATATCTAGTTCTACTTATTATTAAGTAGCTTTTGCCCACGACTTTGTTCACATGTAGAATAAAATATACCAGTGTTGAAGTCAAACTATTAGCTTTAAAAAATAAAAAAAATCGGTTTAGAAGTTTTTGCGTGATGCTCGAACAAATAAAATAACAAACAAAAAGTCCAAAATCAGTTATTTGGAATCAAGAGCATCAAAATAGCATAACGTAATATTTTTTTTTATAAATATCTTCAAAGTACAGATAAAACCAATTAACAATTTTATAATGGTAGAGAAGAAGAGAAGAGACAATGTTGTAAGTCCATGGACTACGATGAATAGTTTTAGGTGGTAGGTAGATTAATTAGTATCTATATTTTAACAGGGAAATATGTTATTCACTTGGTGGCTCTGTTCTGACATGCCGTAATCAAATATTGTGTTGTAATGCTGCTGTTGAATCACATTTGGGGTTTCAATTCTCGTTCTATGCCAAATTCATTGTTGCTCACGTTTGTTCGGAATTGTATTTACTTACTGTCCCGTGTGGTGCCGGCAAAGAATAGTACCAACCCATACATACCCGTGGGTGTCGTAAGAGGCGACTAAGGGTTAACTGGAGGATGGGCAGCAGCATCCTCCTCTGTATCTTACATCTTACTAACTGCGGTCACCTACAACCGCGGTCCATAGTGCCAGCCGTAACGCTAACAAGCGAGGTGACTATGGTACTTCCCCTCCACATTTTTCCAGCAAAAGCTAGAATTCTGGAGGGAGCTCCCTGTCCTGTAGTGGACGTTGCATGGGATGTTATGATGACTATTATGATTTCCAACTTATCTGGTATGTTAGCAAATAAGTGATTTTTGTTACGTTTATGTTTTAATTTTATAAATATTATATTTCATAGGCACCTCAACCACCTGAACCATGGCAAGGTGTTAGAAAAGCTACAGAGCATGGACCAGTGTGTCCTCAATTAGATATTTTTACCAACGAACTGATCCCTGGAAGCGAAGATTGCCTTTATTTGAACGTATACACAAAGGTCTTGAAACCTAATGCGCCTATGCCTGTCATGGTATATATCCACGGTGGTGGTTTTAAAAGTGGCTCAGGGAATGATGATTATTATGGAGCAGACTTCCTTGTTAGTCATGATGTAGTCTTAGTGACCATTAACTACAGACTGGATGCTTTAGGTTTCCTCTGCCTCGATACTGAAGACGTACCAGGCAACGCTGGCTTAAAAGATCAAGTGACTGCCTTAAGATGGGTACAAGCAAATATTGGTAAATTCGGTGGAGATCCTAGAAATGTAACAATTTTTGGAGAAAGTGCTGGTGGAGCTTGTTCAGCACTTCATATAATATCTCCTTTATCTAAAGGACTATTCAAACGAGCTATACCAATGAGTGGGGTACCATTATGCGAATGGTCTTTAGCATTTGAGCCCAGAAGACGAGCATTTGCGCTCGGAAAAACCCTTGGTCTAGATACAGATGATCCTACTGAACTTCTTGATTTCTTGCAGAGCTTACCTGTGGAAAAATTAGTAAATACAAAACCTTGTTTAATGGCATTCGAGACTTTAGCTGATCATATGCTCAAAATGTTTCACTTCACACCTGTCGTTGAAAAGAATTTTGGTAATGATAATTTCCTAATAGAAGAACCCATATCAGCTTTAATAAGAGGTTGTCATATTAATGATGTAGATGTTCTGATTGGCTATACTGACCAAGAAATTATTATCGGTATACCTAGCTTTGATTCATTGCTGCCTATGTATGACAGATACCCAGAACTTTTAGTACCAAGAAGAATTTTGACGAAGAGTAATCCAAGTAAAATACTTGAATTGTCAGATGTAATCCGAAACCGTTTCTTTGGAAATAAGCCAATTGACAAAAACGTGACAAAGGAAGCCGTTGCTTATTTCTCTGAAGCTTGCATGATCTATGACATAAATAAGTTTATTGATTTACTTTCTAAACATGGAACGTCCAAAAAGTTTTTGTACAGATTTTGTTGTGTTTCTGAAAGAAATGTTTTTGGAAATCGAGGTACTCAGTACGGAATCAATGGAGCAAGCCATTTAGATGATCTGATGTATTTATTCGATTCTAAAAAAGCGCGTTTGCCAATCAATATAATTAGCAAAAGCTACAGAATGGTGCAATTAACGTGTACACTTTTTACTAATTTCGCAAAATTTGGGTAAGTTATGCTATTATTGTTAGATTTGGTTTTATTTATCTAAATCTTTTTAGAGCTTCATTTCTAGTTTTTCTAGTTTGAACTGGTTTATAAATAATGTCCCCAAACCAAGCAATATTGAGTCATATATTATCTTATTATTAAGCACGTTAAGATTTAAAAATACGGTAGTTTAAGTACCTATCTACGATTAATTTGTCTTTTATTTCAGGACTCCAACACCAGATTCCTCTTTAGGCCTCGTTTGGCCTGTGTACGATTTCAAAGAAAGAAATTATGTGGACATTTCCGAAGTAATAAGCGCTGGGAAATGTCTTGATATTGAAGTAATTAAATTCTGGAACGATATCTACAAAAGTGCCTGTTTGGACTACTGAGTTTCTTTATAGTAACCAAACAATGAATTACAGATCTTGACAAAACATTACTGCGCATATAATAGTGATATCATATCACTGTTTGGGAGGCTGGTAAAATATGTATTGGTAGATAAGAATGAATACCTATGGCAATGGCTTACAAACAATAGTTATTGTATTCATGTTATATATTTTTAAATTGAAAACATTATTTCTTAAGGTACCTATTATTATTGATAAGAATAGTGTAAGTGTTGTGTTATAATATAGGTTCATAAAAGATCTCATTCTAGGCTAGTTTAGAATAAAATAAATTTAAGATTGTGGCAGGAAGCTGATACCTTACAAGGCATTAAGCGCTTAATGTGATGGATTAGCTAATAATGCAAAAAGTAACTTCAAATTTTATCTGAAACAATAAAATTATGCTGAAATACATAAATTTGCCCATGACATTGAGCAGATTTTCCATGAGACGTATTTAGGTTGAAATAAAAAATAGAACCCAACTACCCTTAGGAACTGTAATTAATTAGGCATTTTGTGTGAAAAAAATTATACTTATTAAAATTTTAGACGCGCAATGTTTCTTCGGTGTGATTTTAGACCCACGACAGATCTAACCTCGGGATCCAACTCAAGTAAGCCAAATTCACCTTTATAACTGCGTACAAAATAACTTTGTCTGTGACCGTTAATGCGCAGAAGTCATAAAATGAGTCACGGGGGTAAGCGCGGCTCCCCACAGGGGGCGAGCGAATCGTTCATTGGCTCTCCGCCTGTCACCCATGCGCGGAAAATAACCATCACAGAGAGACTTGTTCTGAACGCGTTGTACCACAGATTAGATAATAGTTACTACGTCAAGCGGAATCATTAGGGTTGTAGGTACAAAGAACATAAAATAAGCGAAATGGCAGAAGTGGAACTCAGTTTTATTATTTATGTAGTTTTATTATGAATGTAATGGAGTGAATGCGAGGTAAGCAGTTGATAAATATGCTTTAATTTAATAAAGTGCTCTATAATTTTCTTTCCATCTTTAAACTCATGGTTATTATATTTTACATCTCTCATATTCGGTAAGTAAGTCCTTATTATCACCAAATGCGGCTTGTAGGTGACCAATTAGCGCTCTAGGGTAATAATGTAGCTAGAAAAGCCCTAGGGCGGTAAGTAATTAAATTTTGAAAGAGTGAAGTGGTTTTTTTTTATTACTTACCGCCCTAGGGCTTTTCTAGCTACATTATTACCCTAGAGAGCTAATTGGTCACCTACAATTTGGTGGTAATAAGGACCTACTTACCTCACAATCGAGATGTAAAGCAGAGTAGTTAGCTCGGCTGTAAGCATCAATTGCACCCTCGAACTATAGGCGCCCTCGCTGCGCTCATGCGCCTAAATATCTCGGGCTGCAATTAATGCCTTACAGCCCTTGGCTACTAACCTACTATTAAACGTGCTTTGCGGGCTCTAGCCCACTGGCACCACTCACGTGACAATTTCTTTCGCAATTAATTATGGCAATTTGAAAAATCGAGATTGGCTGTGCTTTATTCACGGAGTAATTTCACCAGAATTTCAAGCCAGGTTTCAAAATATTCAAAACTTTGTCGAGATTTTAAAATGCGGGACTGCATCGACTCATCCAATTACAAGCAATAACCGTAGAAAAGAAGATATTAAGTGACAAAAATTCTAAAAATATTGCTTTTATCTAACAACAATAATAAATGACAGCCAGAGATTAGATAGGATACGTCCTATAGATAGAGATGGAAAATTGCAACCATGGAGTGAAAAGCATCAAAATTGCATGCAATCACTCTCCACATGTTGCAATTCGGAGACAGTTTATTTGACAGATTGTAGATTGCTAAGATTGGATTGTACAATTTTAAAATTTGTTGGAAGTCAGTGCCAATCTGCCTACTTACTTTGCAATCTGATGGCAATATGCAGATTGCGACAACTGATTGTGATTGAGATTGTAGCGTGAGTAGACACTTTAGCGCATAACCTTGAGCGAGTATTATACCTCAGATTAGATAATAGTTACTACGTGGTTATACACTGAACTTTTCCATCAGTTCAGTTGTTTGTTTAAACTGTAAATGTCCAAATTCCAAGCGAACGAAGCAATTTTATTTTTCAATGTACAGATTCGCTGAGTTTATGATTTTACTATAAAGGTTGTAAGGGACATCTTTCCGATAACTAATAGGGTATGATCAATCAATGCAAGTGAACATAAATCAGCCAATAAAACCTCAGAAAATGAAAAAAAAAAATTGGCTTCTCCATACAAAATTGCAAACTCGATTGGACGGTTTGTATGGAAAGGCTGATATTTTTTCATTTCCTGAAAGTGTAATTACTTTCCATAGCGAAATATTTCTTGCACGCTATATTTTCAAAGTTTACTCGTAATGACCTGAATTAATATAATCTTGGACAAAGTCTTCTTCTTTATTCGGATTATTATTGCTCATTGTTTTTGAAATCGATAAACATTATTTTTATATTTTGCAAAATATTGGACGTCCTAAAAGTTTGTTTTAAATAATCGCACTTTTCATACATGTTTAATTTTATTCCGGATCTGTGCGCGATAATAGGGTAGATGATGTCTACAATCACAATAATATCTCCGTAGTTAACCTCTTTTCAAGCTTCCCGTGACTCCGTGACCAGTGACCACGGCTGATGCAACTCAGTTGAAACATCGGAGGAAGAAAGGTAATTTATTTTGCCTAATTATATCTATCGCGCGAAGGCCCAAGACACAATTAAACTTGGCTGTCCAATTTTACAAGTTTCATAGTTTCATTAAACAAATATTTTTTTTCTTTAGCCTGGACTGTCCCACTGTAGGGCAAAGACCTTTTTTTTTCCAATTGACACGGTCATGAGCCATGCCCTGCCAATCCTGCATGAAGGCATCGAGGTCGTCGCGCCACCTTTTTTTAGTCCTTCCTCTACCGCGTCGGCCATCAAGGGGGACCCATTGGGTTGTAATTCTAGCCCATCTCTCCGGATGCATTCTACATACGTGACCTGCCCACTCCCACTTCAGTCTTGCAGATTTCTCGGTGACATCAGCTATTTTTTAAAATATAAATATAGAATTCCAAATTTAAGTGTTGGTTAATTTAAATGTTGTTTAAGTGTCTGTCTTTTGGGGCCCAATTCTCGCGTGTCCGCTAAATTTAAGTCCAAAAATTAACTAGTCACAGGTCTTTGCTAGCCTCCAAAAGCCCAAAAACAACACATACAATAATCTAGACCTGTTAAATTGTAGGCTCTTTATATATATGTATCTAAGTAATAAATATCTTTAAAATAATATTATAAGATCCACTTATAAGAGATATGTGGATCATGTAATCTTAGCTTTTAGAACAAGAATAGATGGCGCTACGTACAGATAGAGTGTAATGATAAGTACTTACAATGATCCTTCTAACAGATGATTCTGTGTTATATTATGAGGTTGTAATAAATAATTATAAAAACTGTTATTAAGCTTCAATTTTCTTTAAATTACTGGTTACTTTATGACAAAAACAACTAACACCGACATCACCACCATGATCGAAGAGGTTATTGACCTATTAACACCCTTAAGTTTTACTAAAGTTATAATGAATTTTAAAAGATAAAAAAAAAAATACAACACATTTGCTCATAAAAAATCTATTTTTAGGGTTCCGTACCTCTAAAGAAAAAAACGGAACCCTTATAGGATCACTCTGTTGTCCGTCTGTCTGTCTGTCTGTCTGTCTGTCTGTCAAGACCCTTTATCTCACGAACGGGTAAAGGTATCAGGTTGAAATTAATACCACATATATTAGGATCCATAAACTACACAAGATCTGAAAATTTCAATTTTTTACAATGACGCAATCAAAATATATGGCATTTTATGTCCTCATCTCCATACATTTATTCAAAAATGCAAAACCTACAGGGTACTTCCCGTTGACCTAAAATTATGAAATATGGCAAGAAGCTAGGTCTCACAGTACAAATAATGGGAAAAGTCTGAAATCATTAAATATTACAACTTTTCTCACAACTAATAGTAACCAATTGTGGTGAGCTCCCGTTTCAAGAACATTCATATAAGAGAGGGGTCAAGTTGGATGGTCGCTGAGGCGATTTTTGTTTTAGTTCTATTTAAAAACGGGAACACTTACAAACTTGAAAATTGGTATGTTTATAGTGCATAAGCTATAAAATAACAACAAATAATAAAATTTCGTCAAGCGCGTGTCGGACTCAAGAAATCTAGCACATTAACTTACTGAAATTTCAACGAATACAATTATGTTTATGTGGTGGTACGGAACCCTCAGTGCGCGAGTCCGACTCGCACTTGGCCGGTTTTTGCACTGTATTAAGGTCCAAAATCCAGCTTATTAAACTCGCGTGCTTGTTTCATCATATTACCGCAATAGTGTTTTTTTTTATCTCGGCAAGGAGCAAGGAGTTTTTATGCTTGTTACTTTAGTAACATTTTCATGAAATTGAGCTTTATTCGAGAAAATATGAGAAATGAATATTCATTTTATGAAAATTAACTACTAAACAATTAATTTGTGATTTAAGTAACAAGATATTTAATTTTTGATAATTTATTTTATTGTTCAAGAAATCGGATGTTTGGCGGTTTAGTCTTAGCCTCTCAAATAAATAAAAGAAATGATGCGCGCCGAAATTACAAATATTTGTGGTGTTTATAATTGTAATTATTTCAAAAAGTGTCCACTTCTACAAAATATGAAATGTGGTTCCTAAACCGTCAAATATTTGGACACAAAATACAAGAAAATCAATAAAAAACACTAACATTATGCAGCTTACAAAATGTTCCGGTGGACGTTCGCTGGACCTAAGGTTAGCAAACTTTAATATTTTTACTCGCAAATGTGTTGAAAAACGTCGTAAGACGCACGTGCGCATTGCCATTATAATCTCGGCTCAATTAATGCATTTGAGCATCGTGTGCGATAAATAATCAAAACAGCGCACTAGCATCTTAATGTACTATTATGCATGTTTTTAATGTTTGAGAAACATATTGATCATTAATTGTGCAGTCGTGCAGTTCACGAAATTGTCACTCTTACATTTTAACTTATTTTTTTTTATTTTTATTTAACTGTTTATTGTACACATAAAAATACAAATAATACAAACATTTAGAGAACAGACACAACAGGTGCTGCTTATTTCAGCTTGGAAATTTCTTCCAGCAGACCTTGCTGACTGAGACTTACCTATCTTTCTATTGAGGTTATCATCAGAAAGACTTGTTTACTATCTAACACGAAAAATTATTTCACAACACTGCCAACAAAATAAACTAGTCAATAAAGAAACGATATTATTAGAAATATGTCAAAAAATGGATTTTTTAATTAATGATATGTAATTTTTTAACTCGGTCGTTGAAGTGGACTCTTTTGGATGCTTTTTTAAATTTCATGATTTTATCAACAAATTATTCAAGTTAACTGACAGTCTATTTCTTTTCATCGCTATCATATTCACCATTTAACATGGTATTCTCATTCATGAACAAAAGTCAACAGGACGCTAAACTGATTTAATTAACATAAAATTATGACATAAATAAAACAAAAAATTTAGTTAACTGGTTCAATTTAATTGAAAATTTCTTTATATTAAAATAATAAAAAAAATTATTAAAATTATGAACTGTAAATTAAATAACATTATTATGAATAAAATAATTTCGAAATAAAAAATTAATAGATAATTTAAATTGGTTTAATTCATCATCATATCAACCGAAAGACGTCCACTGCTGGACATAGACATCCCCTAAAGATCTCCATGACGACCGGTCTGCGCTGCTCGCATCCAGCGGCTTCCCGCGACCTTGACCAGATCGTCGGTCTACCTTGTGGAGGGCCAGTCAACGCTTCGTCTTCCGGTACGTGGTCGCCACTCTAAAACCCTTACGCCCCATCGGACATCGTTTCTTCTTGCGATGTGCCCTTTCCACTGCTACTTTAGTTTAGCGATTCTCAGGGGTATGTCAGTTATTGTATTTCTTCTGCGGATCTTCTAATTTCTGATTCGATCGCGCAGAGAGACTCCGAGCATAGCCCTTTCCGTAGCCCTTTGGGTGATTTGAGCTTCCTGATAAGGCCCATCGTGAGTGGCCACGTCTCGGTGCCATATACATATGTCATCACTGGCAACACACACAGGTCAAAGAATTTCGTCTTAAGACACTGCGGTATTTTGGACGTGAAGATAATGCGGAACTTCCCGAACGCTGCCCATCCAAGTTGGATTCGACGAGTTACCTCTATCTCTAAGTTGGATTTACACAGCTGGACTTTTTGTCCCAGGTATACGTATTGATCGACAACTTCGAGCGTAGAGTCTCCAACTTTGAGTGGAGTGGGTACAACAAGGGCGTTAGACATAATTTTCGTCTTATCCATGTTCATTTTAAGACATACTTGTTGTAAAACTCTACCGAGGTTATTGAGCATCGTGCCGAGATCTTCCAGGGTCTCAGCCATTACGACAATATCGTCTAGTCCAGGAGTTTGAAGACGTCTTCCAATGCAGCGGTTGGTTTAAATAATTTATTGAAATGTAAAACAATATCTTTTTTTTATAAAATAAATTTTGTAAATGTTACAAATTTATGTAACTAATGTAGTAAAATATTTGTTTTATTTCATAATATATGTGATTTCAAACAGTTAGTCCTCTTGACTTAAGTTCTGAATGAGAATACCAATTTCAGTCTGTAGACTCAAAAGGAATGGACTGAAAGTTTAAATAGTTTGTAAAATTATGAAATTGAACAAAATGACCAGAAAAGTCTACCTCAACGACCGTGTTTAAAAGATACAGGTCAAAATATAAAATATAAAAATACAGGTCAAAATATAAAAAATAAAAAATCTAACTGTAAATTTTGACTGATTACTAATACTTTTCTTTTTTTTAATAAGTTTCTGTCTGTCAGATATTGTTACTTATTGCTTTTTAGGGTTCCGATACCAAAATGGTAAAAAAAAGGAACCCTTATGGTGCCGCTCTGTCTGTCTGTCCGTCTGTCTGTCACACCTCTATATCTCAGCAACCACTTATGCTATCAACCTGAAATTTGGAATGGTTTTAGAATATAGTTGCCCAACTTAATTGCACAAGAAAAAATTTTGAAAAAAGTATGATTATTAATATAAAGGGGGCCAAAATAGGGGGGGCCAAATTTCAAATTGTCGCTACTAGGTCGAGTGGGGTATCATATGAAAGGGCTTTACTTGTACATTTTAAAATATATTTTTGTATTTTTTTAAATTTCTTAGTTTTAAAGTTATGATGAAAAATGTCAAGAAAAATACCATTCCCCCCCCCTTATCTCCGAAGTTTGAGTAAGGAAAAATCTGAATTAATTACAGTTGACAGAAGTTTATATAAACTTTACAGCAAAAATAAAACGATCTTTCTAAGTTGCACAGTTTTTCAGAAATCTGCAAAAAACCTTTACAAACAAATTTAGTTTTGCGGTCCTGAAAATGGACTTTATTGCTTCCAAAAATACTATAGGTATATCCGAACCCTCGGCGCGCGAGTCCGACTCGCACTTGACCGGTTTTTTTTTCTTAGCTAGGCAAGCTTTCTAGCTTTCAAATGAGAACTTTGAAGAAACTATAAAAAATTTTAAAAAGAAACAAAGAAAAAAACAAATGATGTCGTTTTCATTGTTTTTGTGAAAGGGTCTTCAATTTTCAAATAGCACCATTTAAAAAAACAAATTTTTTATCGATATTTTTGTCTTATATTTGCACATTTCATTTGATCGAGCTATCGAGCTACACTTTGTAATGTACTCGTATCTACAAGACTTTTAAAATTCGTGTCAAAGCTTTAAGAGCTATAGATACAATTTTAAGTCTTTTTATACAAAGAATAGAAGAGTATAGGTACTATACATTTACTTCTTTTTAAAACCTAAGTTGTACCCTATTTGACAAATTGTCGAGCTCAATAGTCAATACCAGCAGTTTCATAGATACTACGCCAAAATTTGATACTGTCTGCATCTAAATGTTTTCCAGCAGTAAGTTTATCAGCAATATCCACATAGCTTTCTTCCTTGTTGTCGTACTGAGGCCAGATGAGGCCTAATGAGGAGTCTGGAGTTGGAGTGCTGAAAAAAAAAACAAGGGAAAATATTATTATTATAATAACATCCCGTAAATTATTAACGCTGAAAGGGTTGATGCAATTAAAGGAGGCGACGGAAGTATGTCAATACTACAGATCGTGGGAGGGCTGTAGTCTTTGCCTACTTAGACGGGAGAGGCTTGAAATATGTATGTATGTAAATTAGTTCACTGCTGGACAGAGAGCTCCTCCCAAATTTCATTTAAAAAACATGGTATAGTTTTGAAGGAGAAATACCATAGTCACCACGCTTGATGGCGTTGCGGCTGGCACCATGCACCGCGGTTGTTGGAGACCGCAGTATGTAACATGGTACTATAGATGGTAGAGAGATGCTGCTGTCTATCCTCCAGTTCAAAATCCTTCAGTCGCCTTTTACGATGACGAGCATAGGCTCTATCATAGGAGTAACAAATTTCAAGCAAAATGGTCCTATGTTTAAAGTCAAAAGTATTCATAATCAACGAGCGTATAAAAAATGGTTTGTGAATGAGAGTAGAAAAAGCGAAGTAAATACTGAATTTAAAGGTCCTAGCAGATGGAGGGATGTGGTAGCTGTTTATACTATCCCTGATTTGATTTGTGTATTATTATGTATGCTACATAAGTTCAAGAGACATTCATTGTCAACATGACTAGGCACAAAATACTTGATCGGACTCTAGAAATAAATCAGTTCCGTGAGATTATGTCAATCAAGGGGAATGAAGAAATTCAATATGAAGAAAAAAAATGAGAATAACTTTATACACCATTCGATGTATTTCAAATAAAACAGTACTGATGACAATAAAACTTAATTGGTGTGATGAATAAAAGTTTTCTAGAAATTTTAACCCGTGTTTGCTACGTAGAGTTTCATATTCAAAGAATCTTTCGTGAGAATTTATTTATAACAAAGCACTTACCCGTATTTAGCGAAATTAGTAAACAGTGCACAAGTCAACTGAATCATCTTGTAAGATTTGCTGTTCTTATCAATTGGTAATGCCACTTTCTTAGCGTCAAACAAATACATCAAATCGTCCAAATGAGATGCTCCAACAAGATCATACTCAGTCCCGTAGGAGCCATATATATTCCTCTCAGAAACACATCTAAATCTGTATTTATATATTTTCGACAATTTATTTGTTGATGCTAGCAAATTCACGTACTTGTATACATCATAACAGAAGCATACTTCTGAAAAATAAGTCACTGCTTCTTTCATAGACGTCTTATCTAGAGGTTTTTTCCCAAAGTAGTGCTTTCGAATTAACTCGGCCAAATACAAAACTTTGCCAGGAGTGCTTGTGTTCAAAATTTTTCTTGGAACCAAAGTTTCTGGATACCGACTGTAAATTTTTAGCAGATCACCAAAAACAGGGATACCAATTAAAGTTTCCTGATCTGTACAGCCAATTAAAACATCAACATCGTTTACATGACCTTTTTTTAGGGCGTCTAAGGGTTCTTCTGTCAAAAATTGGTCTGTACCAAAATCCTTCTCAACAACTGGCGTGAAGTGGTACATTTTAATAGTGTTGTTGTTTTTTTCTTCGAAAGACATTATGCAAGGATTTGTGTCAACTAGTTTCTCCGTTGGCAAACTTTGCAAAAATTCAAGAAGTTCATTACCATCTTCTGTTTCTAGTCCTAGAATTTTGCCCAGTGTAAATGCACGTTTTCTTGGTTCAAACGGAATTGACCAGTCACATAATGGAACTCCACTCATTGGGATAGCTCTCTTAAATAATCCTTTAGATAAAGGTGACAAAATGTGCAGAGCAGTAGAAGATCCACCGGCACTCTCTCCAAATACGGTTACGTTTGAGGGATCCCCACCAAATTGGCTGATATTTTTCTGGACCCATCTCAAAGCAGCTACTTGATCTTTTAGCCCAGCATTACCGGGTACATCTTCAGTATCCAAGCAGAGGAAGCCTAAAGCATCCAGTCTATAGTTGATGGTGACTAGAACTACACCATGATTGACAAGAAAGTCTCCTCCATACAGGTCATCATTTCCTGAGCCACTTTTGAAACCTCCTCCGTGTATAAAAACCATTACAGGCACAGGTGCTTGAGGAGTCATGTCCTTGGTGTAAACGTTTAGATAAAGGCAATCTTCGTCTCCGGGCACATACTCCTTCGTAAAAATATCTGTTTGTGGACATCTTGGTCCATGATTTACGGCTTTCCTCACGCCTCGCCACGGTTGTGGGGGCTGCGGTGCCTGAAATGGGAAATAAGCAATTAGTCTTCGTCGATTGACAAAAAGTATCCTTATGAAAAAATATATATTGATGAATGGAAATCATTTTGAGAAAGCGAATTTTACTCTATGCACTTTAAATATGATCTTTACAATATCTGATATCTAAAAATAAACCCACCAGAGGGCGCTTTGAAGTTACATCCAACTGTTTATTAAATTCAATTAAATTCTTCAAGTCGTAAATAGATATTTTTAACACTTTATTTTGAAGTTTTATGTGCAATCAACAAGTGAAAGTGTTTGTGACGCAATTCATTAAGGAACTCACCTACTATAAATGATAATAAATCTGTGACGAAACTAATCCAATATCTTTTGACTAAACAAATTATTAATTTAAGACTCAATTTGATCTATTTGGTGTAAAATGTAATCCTTAACTCAAGTGAAACTGTGCTAAAAATCAAATTCTTATAACGTAAAATCGTCCGTTGACAACAGCATGTGACCTACATAAATATGTGTCAGTGAACTTTAACATAGGAAGACTTTGACGTCATTCATAACCAGTTCATTCAACATCTAAGTGCTTGGCGATAGGGAGCGACCATTTCGATTAAGGGGCTGGAGCTGAATTACCTCCTTTTCTAACAAAGGGCAGAATGCGCGTGCTAGAACGGAGCGGATTCGCGCTGTTTTACGTTTTTCGCTCATTTTTGCATTTATCTCAAAATCTGTACCCTAATATTAATTTTCAAATAGCTATATTATTATGCATAATGTACTGCATAATGTGTAAAAGTTTTGGCATCATAGATTAATGGGCACTTAAGAAAAGCGGTTTAAAAGCAAAAAGCAGAGGTAACTTTGGTTTTTTTTTTATGGCGTACCAAATATATTTAATCGTGTTTCTTAATTATCACATAATTTTTTTTCATGGTCATATATTCATCACGTTTTGTTAAAAACCTGCTCAAGTGAAGCGTATTTAGCTCTTATCAGCCCCTTAAATAATGCAACTGCAACGTGGTGTTGACGGAACAGTTTAGGTCTGACGTTCGGCCGTTCTGGGTTCGTGCCTGAGTAGAACCGATGTCTTTTTGTCTTTTTGTAAAGTATTAAATTTGTATCTGATATTCAGTGTTGCAAATTTAGGACTTTCTACAACAATCTTGTGTTTACACGCCATCTTGCGTCAAATGGTGGTACTACGTAAATATACTTTATACCACGCCATCTATAAAACTATAGATGAACAACGATCTATAGTGATCCGCAAGACGTATTGGTACCCAGGCAGTAGTATTTTTAGTTTCACACAGATGTCAGCTAACGTAGTGAAAATGGAAAAAATATGTGGAAAGGATAAATGTTCAAAACCTGTGGAAGACAAGCAGTAAAAAACAATTCCACGTTTCATGTACGGATGCAGAGATAAGATATTACACCACTATGAATAAAACATAAAACTAACTCGAAATGTTCAAAATGTGTATACTAATTGTCCAAAAAACGAAGTCAAAACCTTTGAACTCTAATAATGTCACAGAAAGAAAAAACTCTCCAGCCTACAACAATGCATCAAGTGGTAGTAGTAGTAGTGGTAATAAGCAGCAAGTACCTATAGAGTCGTCAATGATAAATGGGAGCGAGAAATCTTCGAGCTACATACTGCAAGAAATTTTAACAGAAGGACAACTTGTTGACACCAGCAGCTCTACACCAACTGCACCCTATATTCAAATTAACATTCCAACGGAAAATTCCTTTTCCCTACCGATGCGATGGATGAAGACGAGGCGAACGACGAGACTCAGGAAGAGAAGTTTTCGCGTACGAAAATCAACCGAAGTTGCCCTGAAATAGGAACAAACCTTCAAAACAAGATACAAGAGCTTGAAGTAATAGTCTCAAAGCTACAATAAAAACTAGCAGGTGCAGACGAGGAGATAGAGAAAATGGTAGCTGAAACTAGTAAAATGAAGACCATAATAGAGGAGAAAGATAACATAATACAATGCTTAAGGAAATTTTGTAAATTCACTCCAATGTCAAACCAAGCTAAAATTCCCAATAAATCAACTAAAAAAAGACAGCTTTTTCATATACTCCAAATACGAACAAATTATGCAGCAAACTCTATCAAAACGCGTCTACCTCGAACTTTTAACAAAAGGTTCACAGACACACACCCTTTCCCTTTAACTAAAACTCAATTGCTTTTACACATTTCAGCTACCTTGCAAAATGAAAATAAATAATTATATCATTTTACTTGACGTCATGTAAACCCATTTTAAGATACAGTCGTAGATACAATCATACCTTCTATGATATCAATAGGTAATATTATGACATTAACATTATTAAAATAACATTAACACCATTCAACACAAAGACACACACACGCACACCCCATATCTGATTACTATCGTGATTTGTAAGCAACACATGTTATTTACTTAGTTTACTACTTTTTCAAATTTTCATTTTTAGGTTCTTTTAGGGTTCCGTACCTCAAAAGAAAAACACGAAACCCTTATAGGATCACTTTGTCGTCCGTCTGTCTGTCTGTCAAGAACCTTTATCTCATGAACGGGTAAAGGTATCAGGTTGAAATTAATACCATATATTAGGATCCATGAACCACACAAGATCTAAAAATTTAATTTTTTTACAATGACGCAATCAAAAGATATGGCATTTTATGTCCTCATCTCCATACATTTATTCAAAAATGCAAAACCGACAGGGTACTTCCCGTTGACCTAAAATTATGAAATTTGGCAAGAAGCTAGGTCTCACAGTACAAATAATGGGAAAAGTCTGAAATCATTAAATATTACAACTTTTCTCACAACTAATGGTAACCAATTGTGGTGAGCTCCCGTTTCAAGAACGAGGGGTCAAGTTGGATGGTTGCTGAGGCGATTTTTGTTTTAGTTCTATTTTAAAAACGGGAACACTCACAATCTTGAAAATTGGTATGTTTATAGTGCATAAGCTATAAAATAACAACAAATAATAAAATTTGGTCAAGCGCGTGTCGGACTCAAAAAATCTAGCACATTAACTTACTGAAAGTTCAACTAATACAATTATGATTATGTGGTGGTATGGAACCCTCAGTGCGCGAGTCCGACTCGCACGTAGCCGGTTTTTTTTTTATTAAAACGGGAGCCTATTGATGTGCGTCCGATGTCTGTCTGTCCGTCTGTCAGCGGCCTGTATCTCACGATCCGTAATAGATAGAAATTTGAAATTTTCACGATCTGTTGCCGCTACAACTACAAACAGTAAAAAAATCAAAAACATCAAAAATTAAGGGGGGCTCCTAAACAGCTAAATTCAATTCAAATAATTTATTTCAGATAAGAATCCATATAATTTGTTAGTACCACTTAATCTATGTTAGTTTTATCATAAAATGACAAAAAGTCCAAAGTGCGTGCGTGTAAAGCTTTTTTACAATGTTTTATTTGGGCTGTATCTCATGAACAGTAATAGGATGTTTTTAAATGTTTTGAAAAAATATTTTTACACAAAATTTCGTATAAAGCAAAAATCGAAGTTGCCAAACAAATGTTCTAACCTTGAACCTCAGTTTTCCAAGCGGTGGTGCTGCATACGGAATTCCCTTAAAGCTGAAGAACTGTCCATCTCCAGTCACTAAATCCAGTTTTTCTCCCTCCAGCCATCCTTGTTCCACTTGTACTTTAGCCATATTTATGTCTCTGTTAGCTGAGATAAAAACACGTCTTGTTTTGCGTCTCACTGTTGCTTGAATGTTATGTAATGTTTTGAACAAAACCGGTCACCAGTGTTATTATTACGATAAGTATCTCGGATAAGTCAATAAGGGCTTGTAGTCATGGCTTTCTATATAAGGTCCTAATGAAATAGTGAACATAATTTTAGTATGTTACTCAGATCATGAAACTGAACAACTTTCCCCAAGGAACTTAGGTCGAAATACGAAAAAACAAATTTGACCTCCCATACAAAACGCGCTATCAGCTGTTGCAGTTTCTAAGGGAGGTCAAAAATTGGTTTTCGTATTTCGACCTATGTTCCTTGGGGAAAATTGTTCAGTTTCATGGTCTGAGTAACATAGTAAAATTATGTTCAGTATTTAATAAGGACCTTATATATATAGGTGTGGTCAATCTACTTGAACAATGACCTTGGGCTTAATTTAACATACAAATTGACGTGCGCAAAGCTTACCCTGCCACGCGATTATTGTTCCTGTTATTGATCATTTCTCGATGTATAAACTCCAATAGAATAGAACAAAAATGTATGAGATTGACATAAGCTAACAAAATGTTGCTTGACAGCTCATGTTAATCCCAAACATTTTTATTCTATTTTACTGGCGTTTGCGATTATACAAAGCCACTCGTTTCGGTACCAAGGCCTCGACTTTTGTAAGACATTTTGTAATAGACTACCGGCGAAGCCCACAGGAGGGTATTGAAGTTGAGGCGTGTATATGTGGGTTGTTTGTTACCATCTACAGCTTTAACGCCTCAACCGATCTGCACAAATGAGGTGCCTATACATATGTACTTACCCGGAAATTTACACTAAATAGGTAACGTCATCATTAAATTACCTCTCTCCAGAATCTAACTCTCTGTATAAAACTAGACTTGAGTAGTACCCGAAAACGAAAATTTTACGCGTAATTAACGAAGATATTAAAGAAAATTTCTACTTAGATTATAAAAATAAGCGATTTAGTAATTACGTAAATTTTTACAAAACAGTTTCTTTTTTTCGGCCGAAGTAGATGTTGTTTCTAGCTTTTGCTGACATTGCGATGATGATATCGACAAAGCCCTAAAAGGGTAACGCGATTTACGCAGAACCGCTGTTTTAATTAGAGTTCCTAGACGGGTGGAGATAACGCCATCGATTTTGATATAGATGTAACTACGCATGATTTTGATTCTGCTAAAGATAAAGTGTTAAAGGAGAATGAAGGAGGGTAGAATAACCCAGGTATTGAAACTAAGGCCGAGCTCTGTGTAGAGCTGTAGACTTGCGTTTTACTACCGACAGCAGATTGCATCGCCATCCTCAAGAAATGTATCGCAAGAGTGCACGCTAAGGTCTGCATAGAAGTGTAGCCTCCAGCTTCTTTTATCGACAGCAGCAGCGCCATCACGAATCCCTAGATAAACGCTTTTGATTCAATCGCGCGAGAAAATTGACGTTTGCTTCATAAATTAAAAGTCCAAAAATTAGATTTGGTTTTGGGTATATTTTTATCAAGGGGCTCGTGCTGAGTCAGATGATTGCACCACCCCGCCCTCTTAAAACATACCGCGAAAACGTAATAAAATGCTGTGCCGTCTACCTAGATATACCTCTGTCAAATAATATCCCGAATTTAATATAACAATTCCCACGTAGGGCAGTTGACTACAAAACTCCAGACTGTGGTCCTTCCTTTCCCTTTTTCCTGATTATTCTCATCACTTAATCATGGGCGATTTTAATACAGATACCTCACTTAATTCATCCCGGTCTTGCTAACTCAAATCACTTCTCTATGCCAATAGTCTCACAATTCTACCACTCTCACCCACCCACCATACTGCTCACAGAACAACGATACCACGGGCCACTTCACCTGCGCGCGCACCCCCCCATAGAAGCGAATATAGTTAAAAAATTTGGTTCCTTATTGAAGAGTTATACTATCCAATTTTCGTAGGCGCTTATTTTAAATGCACATCATAAATACATTATTTGCCATAGAGACGCTGTCACTGGTTTATTGCATCTTACTCTCTCGCAATAATAGTACTATGTTTATCGCACTCAAATGAAGCTAGTAGTGTGGGTGCGGAAAAGTGTTAGTTTTAGTAAATGGTGACACTGATTTATATTGAATGACATAAAGAATTCGACTCTAGATGTCGAGCAAGACGCATGCGCTTCAGAGCTCTGTGATACTGCTTCATCTAATTCCCTATTTCATCACATCATTACCTCCTCACCTGACCTTGCGATTTCCTACGGCCAGATGGACACGACCTCCTTCTTCTTTTCACACAAACCTAACATTATTACACCTCCGAAGCTTCTCCGAAACAAATCTTAACTTGCAGTCGATGCCGACTGGTCTTCTGTTTTAACTCCTCCTGACGTTGATAAGAAAATTCGCCTGGTAGGTGATAATATCGTCCAGTTATACGACAAGCAGGCACCTGTACGGGCTGTCAAAGTTAAACGTCCGCTAGCCCCCTTAGGCGTGAAAACGGCCGAGAAGGAGAGTTAGTGCTTTTCGGAAATACAAAAAGGAGCGATCTGGAGAAAAGTGGGCCCAATATAACCTGGTGATCTACTTTAAATTTTGATTCATCGATACTCGAAACATTCAAATTCTAAACTTAGTTCATTGATAATGGAGTAGAATATTGGTTGAATGCTAACCTCTGCCAATTTAGACAATTCATCTAACCAAGAGAAGTTTTGAATATGATTGTATCGAAAGAGTGTCGTATCAATACATCGAAAACTGAGAGTAGATCAAACGATTCATAGTGGCGTGTACAGGGGCTTATAGAATTTATATCTGTTCTTATTACTACTGATAGTGAACTCTTGATAAAAACAATAATTCCTTAGGCCCAGCACGGCGCCGCCGTGACGTGGAAATAGCAGTGTGACCAGTCGAAGCTAGTTTCTACGATTTGAGTAGGATTCGGTCTCTGATTATTTATGACAAATTACGTATATGAACGGTGATTTAATATAAGAATTGAATATTTAATGTTCGACTCTAAAGTCGTGCTAAAACTGTCAAGCCTTACAAAATGTGCCCAAAATTTTAGACCATAAAATAATTGTACGTTTTTACCTTCCGCTCAGCAGCATACGTTTTCTATATGAAATGATTACCTTGTTTACCTTCATAGAAGTTGTTTTCAAGTAATCAGCGTTGCGAAACGATTTCCAGATTACTTGAGCGCCTGCGGGTTAACTTTAACTCGCTACGATGCAAGTTTAATATAACACTTGGGAATATTACTATAAGACGGAGCACCGAGAACGATATGTATATAGACGACTTTTTGGTGGGAACTCGGCGTAGGCTCTCGCCTGCTCGGTTAAAATTCTTGTTTTTTTGTTTATGTAGTGATTCAGTGGATAATTAAGATAGTGTTTTATGCAGTGAATTAACTACGGAGTTCGCAGCTGACGAATATTTCAAACGATCTCGTGTTTGAACCCAGTTTATGTTGTCTCAAAAAGTCATGGACATTTCCTTCGTAAAGTCCACTATCGCTTTACGGGGCGAGCAATGAACAATTTCCCCACTCGACACTGGCGCATGGCGGTTCGCCATATTTTTATCTTCTAAAAAGTGAAAAAATTCCGAAAACTGAAGAATGTTCTAGAACACGACACTGGCAGAAATGTCCCCAAACATGGGTTGACGATTGCCAAATTAATAAAAAAATATATGACATGTACAGACAAGAGCACATCAAGCTTGACACATTGGACTTTGTGCCCACGGCTACTCGTCGGTGGAGACAGTTTGAACTTGAGCGGATCTCTGGTTTCGGGCGTTTGTAGCGTAGCGTAGCGCTGGTTTCTTATTTCAATAGACGTACGGGCTAGATTTGCGCTGCGAGTGTCAAGCTTGACCTGACGATGACTGTACCTATCAGTTATCACACTCCGAGAATACAGCATTCTAACATCTGTGCAAATTAAATTGAAAGTTGAGTAATTGCAAAATCATCCTTCAACGAGTTCGTTTTACACGTCAGTTTATCTAATCTGTGGTATTATCGGCCTTGATCCTTAACAGGCTGTCAATGATGGCCATTATCCTACTCATATCGATAATCGAAAACGAAAAAAAAATTAAAACATTTCCACTAATCCTATACTATTAAACGAGCAATACTTGTATATATTTGTAATCGATTTCTCGAAAACGGCTCTAACGATTTCGATGAAATTTTGTATACAGGGGTTTTGGGGCCAAAAATTGATCTAGCTAGGTCCCATGTCTGGGAAATTTCGTTTTCACCGGCTTTTTTAATATTTCTTAGCGCGTTATAGTGCGTTCAAGAAACTAACAGCGCCATCTGTTGTTGGGTAGCATAGCTTGTTTACCCGATGATATTTTAATGGTGAGCAGCTATTGTAGAGCCAAGCTCGGTCGACCACGTACTACATTATAAAAAGGTAAGTTTAGTATTTCTGTTTCTTTTTATGTAGGTATGTTTGTAACGAATAAACTCAAAAACTACTACACCGATTTCAAAAATTATTTCACCACTAGAAAGCTAAATTACTTGTAAGTAACTTAAGCTACAATTAACACTAGAAAAAATTTGGAATCTTAATTTACAAAGGTTTTTAAGTACTTATCTTGCATAGGAGGAGCTCATCCTACGTAGAACCGATGGCTGGCTGAGGCAGAAAAATACCACAAACCTGAAGACAACGCAGACATGGCCGTCATTAAATGTGCTCAGGGTCGTAGGAAACCACTGGATTCGGGGTGCATAAGATGTGCAGTCTTTGTTGAAGAACTTTGGGGACTCTTTTGTCCAGCATTGGACATCTTTTGGCTGATATGATGTAAATAATAATAAATATTATAAAAGAAAGTCCCCTGAAACGTTTTTCTGTCGTCATCCATCCATCATGTCTGTCTGTATCCACTTATCTTTACAATAAAGTTAATAAAAAGCTTCAGCTTTATACCAAAACTTACCACGAGTGTAAAAGATTGCTGGTTACATGGCTGAAAGAGTTGAGCTATGATGAGTGTGAGGTGTTCCTTTCTAATTAGGGCTAATATAATATGATAGGCATAATGCTAGTGGAAGTTACAATACTTGCTATTGCAGCTTCCGATCCCAAGACAGCGTCGTAGGGCTAGTAACAACAACAAAATAATGCATCAGTTCAAAAACCTTACTCTTAACCATGACCTTCATGCGCACACACACTGGTACAAACAGACACATACACACACATGCATGCACAAAAAAAACATATAACATATAAAGTATTTAAAATTGTCATTGTTTCGTATAATTTATCTTTGGCATCCTAATGTACCTACAGTTTACTATTGTTTGCAAATTAGACTTGCTTAATATAATTCTCATTATTTTCAACTTGCTATAAAATTATAATCAGTAAATGTCTGCAAAGTATGTGTATTTACGTTTTGTCTTAATTAACTTCATATTACCCTGTCTGTGATTCACCTCTGTTTCTCTTTTGGATCGAAAAGAAAACCAGAGGTTAATTAAGGTTAAAATGTTTAAATTATAATTTTCAAATCTTATTATAGTATCACTTTAATATGGAAATAATATAATAATTAGTAATTGATTGCAGAATATGTGTATTTACGTTTTGTCTTAATTAATTTCAGATTACTTATTTAAGTTTTGTCTTAATTAACTTTGTCTCTCTTTGGGACTGAAGGGAAAACCAAAGGTTATTTAAAGTTGAAATATCTAAATTAATATTGTAATATTTAATCCTAATCATTGTAATATTTAAGTTCTACAGCATCTATTTAATGTCATACGGAAGAGCGAGACCTCCCAATACAGGTATCTTTTTACTTAAAGGGAGTGTCTCAGCTGTCTTAAATTTAAAAACTGTAAGAATTGAAATAAAAATATATTTTTTTTATTATTTTATTGTGATCGCTAAACTCAGGAACTACTATATTTTTTTCAATCCGGTTTTCATTGATAGATAGATAAATTCAATAGGAAGGTTTAAGGCTATTATTTATAAATATTGAGTGCAAATTATTTGAACTGTGATGATGTTTGTCGATCGAGTCGGAAAAAAACGTGCCTCTTGAGAGCTTTCTGGGCGTGCGCTGCGTAAATGGTTTCATTTATATCAAAGTTATATCTGAAATAATTGTTGCTCTCTAAGAGCTCTTAAGAAAAGTCCGCGGTAGTCTTTGATTTTTAAGGATAACCCGCAGTAACCAACTATTTACAGCAAAAAAGTAGATTTTCAAAATAAGGTATTTTTGAACGTATTTTTGCCCTCAAGTTATGGATCCTTATCTAATTTAAAGGGTTAGTAATAATTTTTTAGCAAGTTGACAGCTACGTCATATATCGCAATAAAAGGCAACACCTCTACCCGTAGATTAGTACCCGCGCGAAGCCGGGGCGGTCCGCTAGTAAATAATAAATTGATAACGTAATCTGATGTTGATGATATTTTTCGAAAATCACATAATTTGAAACCAAGTAAAAAAAGAAGACCCGAAGTAAATTAATATATTTTTTTGTTTTACAGTATTCTCATGAAAACTGTTTTCCAGAAAGCTGCAACATCAGAGTCCAGTCCTTGTTTGAGAACTAAACGCTCTCCAATGTCCATGTAACTTTCTGTCGAGCTATTATAAGCTGGCCAACTGATATTCGGAGTTGTAGAGTCGATTGGTTGACTGAAACAAGTTTGAAATAAATTGATTAATAAGGTACTGTAGTGATATAAAAGAGAGCAAACCCACTCAAAACAGCCTCTATTGTCAAGTTGTTATTCGGCATTTGGCTCTTCATACAAAATGATTTCGGCTCTTTATACAAAATGATCGGCTAAACGGTCCAATTTCAACTTCAATCGCGACCAAAGATTTTCGAAACTACGTGCAGGGCGTTTAGAAGCGGAGCGATTTTTTTGCGTCCATTAGGATGACAGACATTGGGGCGGGGGGATGCAGTGACGTCAGTTGCACACATCCATACTAATATTATAAATGCGAAAGTAACTCTGTCTGTCTGTCTGTCTGTCTGTTTGTTTGTTGCTCTTTCACGCCTAAACGGCTGAACGGATTTTGATGAAATTTGGTATGGTGATAGATGGTAACTTGGAGACGGACATAGGCTACTTTTTACCCCGGGAAAATATCTCATTCCCGTGGGAATCTACACATACAATAATACTCTAGCGGGGTTGTATCTGCTACAGCACACCGAAACTACTTAACCGATTTTGATGGGACTTTTTTTATTCAACTAAGTATCGCTGATTACGAAGACTACTACAATTTTGAAATCCAACGTGGTAGACGTAAACTACCATTATCCCCTGGGGATAAGGTTGGGGTGCGATAGAGTTGATATGTCTAAAAATCAATATGGGTGTCGTTCGTATGGTTTATCGGGTCGCTGATTACGAAAACTACAATGATTTTGAAATCCAACGTGGTGGACGTGAAATACCACCACCCCTGGGATGGGGTTGATAGGTTTGAAATGTCTAAAAATCAATATGAGTGTCAGTTGTATGTTTATATAAGGATAGGGATAGCGGTTAAGATGGCGTTAGGGGTAGAAGCAGGGATAGGGGTAGGGTCAGGGATAGGGAGAGGGAGAGGGGGAGGGATAGGGAGAGAGTGTAAGGGAGGGGAAAATGAGGGGAGAGAAAGGGGGAGGGAGGGGTAGAGGGCGTGTGAGGGGGTAGAGGGAGGGGGGGGTAGAGGGAGGGAGAGGGGGAAGGGGAGGATGAGTGAGGGGAAGGGGGAAAGGGAGGGGAATGGGAGGAGGGCGAGGTAGGAAAGGGAGGGTGATGGGGAGAGGGGAAGGGGGGAAATGGAGGGGGAAGGAAGGGTGAGGGGGGGAAGAGGGAGGGGCGAGGGAGTGGAAGAGAGAGTGGAAGAGAGAGTGGGAGAGGGTGAGGGAGGGGGAGTGGGAATGTAGGGGGGGGGATACAAAAGGATAGATAGGGAGGAATAGGGACCTTTTTTACTTTTATGAATACCTCCTCGCTACCCATTAACTTCACTCCCTTTATTGCCTTCTTTTTTAAGTTCGCCTGTAACAGTTGACAATGAAAATTCCGCACTACCTACCAGTTAAATAAAATCAAAAGATAATTAAGTTTGTAGTAAGATGCATTTATTCAACTTGGATAAGTACAAATGCATCTTTTACGTAGGGATCAAGAAGGATAAGCGCTCCGTAAAATATGTTTCAATTAAGTTCGAGTTCTGTTTTTTTATAAAATCTACGCGGACGAAGTCGCGGGTAACAGCTAGTACTAAATATAAAATTGTAAACTTGATTGGACAGTTTGTACATATATTCAGATGCCGATATTTTTATTCGTTTCCTAAAAGTTTCATGCATAGTCGTTCAGTTTCGTTGTTTGATCATCATGACCTTCGGAAAGCTGTCGCTTACACCTGATATTCCAGAATATGAATATAGACAACGTATCAGGTTAGGTTAGGGTGTGATTCTGCCCATGAAAGTGTGAATACAAACCAAAATCTAAAAGTTCTTTCACTTACCCGTGTCTTGCAAAATTGGTAAATAATTTTGTTATCTGCTGAATCAAGTTGTACTCTTTACTACCTTTTCGAACTGGCAAATTAACACGTTTAAGATCAAAAAGATAAGTGGTATCATCCAAATGACTTGCTCCTGTTAGGTTTAACTTTTCTCCCATTCCGTATATGTTTCTTTCTGATACCGCTGAAAATTTGTATACGAAAATGTTTCGTGCCTTCGAAGAAGACAAAATTTGAATATATTTATGTATATCATAGCCATAAGTTGAGTCATTGATGTAATTCAGAAGTTCTCGTAATGTATTTTTATTTATCGGTTTATTTCCAAAATAGTGTTTGTAAATCATATCCCCTACATCTAAAATCTTATTTGGTGGACTAATATTTAGAATTTTTCTAGGCACAAGTAATTCTGTGTATTGAGAGTAGGTTTTCAGGATTTGATCTTCAAATACGACGAGGTCTCCCATGCCTTCTTCACTTGTGTGGCCGATCATGACATTTTGGTACACTTCTCCCTCCCGAAGAATATTTTCAGGGTGTTCAGTTAGGAAATGCTCCTGGTTGAAATCTTTCTCGATCACAGGTGTAAAATGGAACATTTTTAATACATTTCCAGTTATTTCTTCTGAGGCAAGTACATTTGGACTGACTCCTGCCAGTTCTTCTGCTGGAACTCGTTGGAGAAATTCTAAAAGCTCTTTAGGATCACGAGTATCTAACCCTAATTGTTTTCCTAAAACAAATGCCCGTCTTCTTGCTTGATACGGTAAAGCCCAATCACAGGACGGTACTCCACTCATGGAAATTGCTCTCTTAAATAAGTGTTTTGACGTCGGGGAAGCCATGAGAAGAATTGTAGAAACCCCTCCAGCACTCTGTCCAAAGACAGTTATATTATCAGGGTCTCCTCCAAAATTAGCTATGTTTTTCTTGACCCATTTCAACGCAGCAACTTGATCCTTCAGTCCAGCATTTCCAGGTACTTCTTCAGTATCAAGACTAAGAAATCCGAGGGCTTCTAGCCTATAGTTAATTGTAACTAGTACAACTCCTTCTTTGACTAAAAAGTCAGGTCCATAATTGTCATCATTTCCTGAATCACTTTCGAATCCTCCTCCGTGAATGAAAAACATTACTGGAAAGGGCTCCTTAGGAGTCAAATGTGGTGAATAAACGTTGAGGAACAGGCAATCTTCACTAGAAGGTACCAGTTTTTTGGAAAAAATATCGTACTGGATGCACACAGAGCCATGTTCACTTGCGTTCCTTATTCCTTCCCAGTGTGTTGCTGGTTGAGGTGACTAAAATTTACACGGTGAAAGTTTAAATGAATTTCATTGCAGATTCCGTCTTTCGACGCAGTAAAACATATACAGCATACCTTAAACCTGAGTTTCCCAAGGGGTGGTGCTGCATATGGAATTCCCTTGAAGCTGTTATAGTAACCATCCTTTGTGACCAACTCAAGTATATTTCCTTCAAGCCATCCTTGCTCAATTTCGACCTTCACGCTTGCAACATTGAGAGTCTGGAATTTTCAAAACAGGTGGTTAAAAATAAATTTGGGAAGGAAATGAGGGTTCTTCTAAATTAAACTCACGCAGTAGCATTGGTACACAATGTTTATTGACAGCGAGGAGAATAACATAAGGAATGTGCTGAAAAACTGCTGAAGTGTCACGCTTTGGTACTCCTAAAAATATGGCCTTCTCTCGGATGAATAGTATCGTATAAAAGATAACTCTTCTATCGGCTCTGTCCATTGTAATTGACGTCGCTTAGAATTTGCGTAAGGGGCTTTATACAGCAAAATCGTGTATAAACTTTTAAGAGCGTATTCTGGCGGCTTACTGCAACAAGTTTTGGTGTACGGCCAACCGCTTGTCGGTAGAGACTTTTTCAGTCTTATTACCACGCCATAAGGTCCAAAAGTGTTTCTACTGATGTGCGGCCGTGTGTACGAATCAAATCAAATCAAAAATCAAATCAAAATCGTTTATTCATTGTTGGATATTAAAATCTCTTAATGACGTCAGCAAAACTACATCGCTTCACAAACAATGTGGCGCCATTGTGGAAAAAAAAAGAAGCGACAATAAAAACCCACGCGCTCTTTTAAATATGTTTGAATGTACAAGGTTGATATACAACATACATAGGTCAGTTTTAATTTTGAATTAGCCTGTTAGAACCGTAGTCTAATCCCATGGATTTTTCTCTTCTAGATAATCTGATATTTTATAATAACCCTTCTTACATAATTTCTGCTTGATTACAGTTTTGAATTTATCTAACGGTAAACTTTCAATATCAGTGGGTACCTTATTATAGAAGCGTATACATTGACCTTTATATGTTTTACTAATTTTGTGAATACGGCTGACATGAGAAGCAAGTTGATTCTTGTTTCTTATGTTGACACTGTGCCTGTCACAATTTTTATCATAAATATGTATATTCCGTTTAGCATATATTAAATTCTCATAAATGTATTGCGACACAAAAGTCAAAATGTTGATTTCTTTAAATTTATTTCGAAGAGATTCTCTAGGCTACGACTTTGTAAATTATTGTTATTATTAGCCTATGTAGTGTCCCACTATATAAATTAAAATAATAATTATAATTGATAAAATTACATAAAAATAAAATTAATTTAATTTAATTAAATAAATAAGATACAAAATAATCATTTTGGGTCCTGAAGCAGTTATGTCAGTGCGTGCAAACACACTGTGATGACGTGCAACTTCTCAATACACTGGTGATATCCGCTGGTGGATGGCCAATGTACCGATCCGCAATCACAGTAGTTACACAACACTAATAGTTCACAAGATCGAAGGACCAAAAAAGATGTACTAGCCAGAGTTAGCCCGTACTCCTTTTAGTTAGTTGGTAGTTTGAGTGCACTAGTAAAAGTCAAAGAGGCGTGTTATCGCGTATATGATTTATTGAACTCTAATAATTTAATGCTACATTAGAAAAAATTAGGGCGCCGCGTCGGCTAAAAATTAATGTACGATCGGACTCGTACAGTCAACGACAGATCAAGCTTGACACTCGCAGTGCGACTCTAGCCCCTACGTCTATAAAAATAAGAACGGTACAAAGTCCAATGTGTCAAACTTCATGTGCTCTTGACTGTACAAATGGAGATTCGAATTTTTGGTGTATTTCCAATTTTCGAAGAACATATGTTGTTGCATAAAGCCCCGACGATACCGTATGTCAGTTTACATATAGCGCCATCTTGTTTGCCTGTTTACAATATTATTTAAAGATTTTAATTGAATTCAGGTCACTTACCAAAGCCGATAAAAGTATGATTTCAAGCGCCAACATTGTATTTTACAAAACTCATAAAGCATCACTTTATCTTTTTTGGAAAATACTAAAATATACGATTTTTTTTCTTGTAACTTGGCATGCATTTACGACCTATGGCGATTATATCTAAAATAATACTACATAACTTACATCGTGCGCGTCTGCACACGATTTTATGTTAAGCAACTGTTCAATGACATTGAGCGAAATTCTGGTCATGGTCGTTGGGAGTTAGAAGACCAAACAGTGTTGGAATTATGTAACAAACCGGTCCCATAGATGGCGTTATAGGCTTTCTGAATCGCGCTATAATGTCTTAATAAAAACTGTGAAAATGAATTTACTCAGACAGGAAACATAGCAGAATAGATTTTCCGTGCCCGAAATTCCTATAGGTGTAGGGTGAATTTTTGATCTTCATCTTCTTCCGTGCCTTGTCCCTTTATTCGGGGTCGGCCCTTCTTAGTTTTGCGGCACCAAGCAAGTCTGTCTTGGGTTGTCTGTTCGTCCACCTGTGCCCGTTGCATCCTTAGCAACGATTGTCCACCACGTGCATGGCCTGGGGTCGCCCTCTACCCTTTTTCTTCTCTGGGATAGCTAGTGCCTTCCTCAAAACGTATTCTTCGTCTCGTCTCATCACATGCCCGTACCAACGCAAACGACCATCTGATCCACAATGGGTGCGACCTTAAAAGAGCCTCTGATGTGTTCATTTCGCACTTTATCGAGTCTTGTAACTCCCGCTGCCCATCGCAGCATTTAGGGTGAATTTTGGATCTTTATCGAGATTATTTTATGTTACTCAGAACGTCAATCTGAACAATTTTTTCAAAATAATTTTTTTTTATTTTTGTCTTCGCCATACATATCCTTTTTTTTCGAATTCTTTTCTAGTTCGCCATGTCTTTTTTAGCAAGATGTTCAGTTTCAAGTTCTGAGCAAAATACTAAAATTTTACTAGGGGTCAAAAATTACCAAGTAAAGAGATAACACTGTACGTTACATACAGTATGAATTTTCATTGGTTTTGCTCCCGAAGCATAGATTCATGAATACAAAAACGTAATTGCAATATTATTTAATTATTAAATAACAATGCAATTACGTATGTCTGCTGCCTTAGCACAGAATATATCCGTAAGTCAGTGCAATGGGGTGTTTTCCAGCACTTTTTGAAAGTGCAACTGGATGGTACTGCAGGTCATCTTGGGGAGAATGCAAAAATGGAAACACCGATATTAAACGGTCACTCAGTAAGATAATGATTATGTCAGTTTGATTGCTACTGTAAATTGTCTGTATTATATTTTTTATAAAAATAAAATCATAAAGAGAAGCAATTACTGTCAGTGATGAGCGTGCCACCTATCGATACTTAAAAAAACAAAGTTGACAATTGTCATAGAAAATTTAGTTATTTGAAAAGTTGTATCCACACAAAAAATACACTTTGAAAACAGAATCAGCCGTTTTTTCAGCATCCAGTATTTTGAATTTGTGTAAAAAGGGACTGTTCTCTTTGTCATTGGCTCGCCTTGATACGAGCCCTTAAAGAGTATTTCAATGTAGAGTCATTAGTTAAAGTGCCCGAGGATTTATTTGAATTCGGATTCTATATTTTATATGAATTAAGCGAAATAAAACATTTTAAATTGCGAATCAGTGCCCTTTAGTGGAACTTTCAAAAAGATATGGAAAATTCCCTATTGTTGTAAATATGTTATCTTTACAAATATCTTGTTAGAAATATAATACAGCTTTCATTTTAGAACGACCAAGTCAACTTGATAAAATCTAACCATTTTACATTCATAGTAGCAAAAAATTCGGATTCCTTAATTCCTTCGAGTGTAGTTTTTTTATGCATCGAATTTCGTGCTGAAAAATCAGTATATAAATGAACGAAGGCTTGAAATTATGATTCTTAAGTATTATATGGACGTAGCTTATTTGACTTGACTCTATAATAATATAATAGAATTCTCAACGAAACAGGATACTATAAAACTTTTTAATGTAAACATTTGAAATTGGAAAGAGAAATTAAAGAGCACGGATTTCGATCACAGTTCGTCGCGTCCATCTGTTGTAGAACGAGACGTGTATGCATGCGTGAAACGGAACGCAACACGAGTCTGTACTGCAGGTTTTCATTAACAATATGGTGAAGCGTGTTTTAATTTTCATAAAAAGACAGTTTAATATTTGAAAGCACTCAAGTAGAGAATTTAATAAATAGAAACAGGTTAGTAAGTTTATCCAGACTATTCTATTCATCATATTGTACGAGTAGGTGGTAGGGCTTTTGGGCATAGTCCGTCTGGGGAAGTACCACCCCCTTGCTTATTTCTGCCGTCAAGCAGAGTGTTTGTACTGCTGTGTTTCGGTTTGAAGGGTAAGGGATCCAGTAAAATTACTGGCACATGGGACATAACATCTTAGTTCTCATGGTGGGCAGCGCTGTCATAATAAGACAGTGGGTGCTATGGGCGGTGGAGGTCACTTTACTACCAGGTGGCCCACCTGCTCGTTTGCTCACTTGTAACATATTAATTAATAATTCTCGAATCGTAAGTAAATAGGCTCTTTGATTTTTTGTTCAAGCTTTTTCTAGTTTATATTCTTTGCCATCGTTCACCTCATCTCTCTTCTCACGGCTTGATTGCGGTCAAGAGCAAGCCCATTGACGATGATAAAAAAACGGCCAAGTGCGAGTCAGAATCGCTAACCGCGGGTTCCATACCAATAACTAAAAACACCGTATTAGTTATGGACCCAGTCACGCAAAAGTGTATTAAATGCGCGAGAGTCCGACACGCACTAGACCAGTTTTATTTTTTGTTGTTATTCTACAGCTTGTGGACTACAAACGTACCAACTTTCACGCTTGTAAGTGTTATCGTTTTTACAAAGAAATCGAGCAAAATAAAAAAATTCAAAGCAAAAAATCGAGCAAGAATCGCCTAAAAACACGTTTTTAGTTTAGGGAAGGCCCTCTTAATAATATGTGTTTCTATTTTCTTTTTGTTGCTATACACAATCAAAGAAAATTTCAACTGTCTACGATTCATGACGTTCATGAGATACAGCCTGCTGAGAGACAGACCGTTTTTCACCCTTTGTGTCTTCTTCTTTAACTTATGAGCATATAAAAAGAAACCAAAAAAGAATGAAAAAGCGCAAACATATCCTATCTGGCTCAAATAAAATATCAGGACAAGGTTAGTACTGCTGCAGTACAGCAGAAATCTTCAAAGAATAAGAATCATTTATTACAAAGAATACAGTCATATGATGATCTTAAAATTATAAAGTCCTGTGTATTCTCCTGCGTGCAAGCGTGCAAATATTTGTGAGAGCAAATTAATTATACTAACATAAGTACTTAACTAAATTAACAAAATTTATTTGACTACTACTTCCCCAGACATATGCACACAAGCCCGACCTTAAAATAATAATAAATGATTCAATAAATTCACAATCTTCCGATTTTCAGAAAAATCACCCCTTACAAAACGAGGGCATGAACGCGTAGGTGTAAAGTAACGAGTTTGCGCCTGCAAATTAAATTCGAGCAAATTCTCGGTGAAGCGCAATTAGTGACATCGTCACGTTCTCAGGCGTTTTGAGTCATCACGCACCTTTGATGCGAGAAGGCGACGGGAATGTGATGGTGGGTGATACAGTCGAAATAATTGTAGCTTGATCAGAATGATATCAGTGTGAGAGCAAGACGGAGCGATGCATATGATACTGGAGCGACAGAGACAAGTATCAGTCCGTCCTGCTCTCACGCATAGCTCTGGCCTGTGGAAACGTGGAAAAAGAATAAATGGAGGTTTACGAGCAAAATATGGTACTGATAAAGAGTCTAGCCGCGTGCTTTTTTTAATACTCATCTGGACAAATTGCGTAGAAGAAATATTGACTAGTGTCTCACTTGGCGCTATTTTTTTCACATTAAAAGTGAGCTGGGTTGTCAGTAACCTTTCATCTATAAGTGCAAAAGAATAGGTATACTGCGTGCAAAATAACTCTGTCTGTGACCTTTAATGCGCAGAAGTCAAAAATGAGTCGCGGGGGTGAGCGCGGCATCCCCCCAAGGCGAGCGAATCGTTCATTGGCTCTCCGCCTGTCACCCATGCGCAAAAAATAACCGTCATATACAGACTTGTCCTGAACGCGCTGTAGGTAGTGTGTGAACGTAGGTACGTTTCCCTAGATTAATTGTTTATTTCTGGCATAACAATCCCATAAAATACAAAAGTATTTACGTAGTAATTTAAAAGTTGATTGACGCTCTAAGATTTATTTTTTGACCTCCTTGTTCTTCTTCGTCTTCGTGTCTATGTACAAAATACCGGATGCTCTTTGTATTTAACATTTTCTGTTTCTACGCCATCTTACGTGCTACCTTTGTAGACCGATTCTGAAGATATTCGCCCGTGATGGAAACATCCAGGGGTGATGTATAGCGAGTGTCGCAGGTGCGAACGATAATTACCGAGGTTCAGGGGTGTGCCCACGTGAAATATTTTTATTATTATTATTATTTTTAATTTTTTGTAATGCTCGCTTTATAAAAATTCTTACCTGTGTCATACTCCGGACACTACATGCAACGAGAAGGTCGAGAGGCCCGCATATTCAGTACAAAAGACCCTCAGGAGCACCACGCGAATCGCTAAGGCGGGTGCGCGCGGGGGTCGCGGTGCATTGTAAGGGGGTGAAGAGTATCCGTTATGTATGATAGTACTGTGTGTTATTGAGTCTGGTTTACTCTGTGGGTTCAGAAGGACAGTCAGATTCAGATATCTACTTATTAATAATTTAAATGTTTACACGTCAGTACTCCATAATTTAACATTATGACGAATAAGATCTACTAAACGAGAATGAATGGAAACGTTGGAAGGCCAAATTCAGGACGTTCTAAATAAAGGCCAGATTAAAAGTAACCCCGACGAGCATGTATGAAAGGATTGATGAGAGTACAGGAAGCGAGGGAAGTATGTCAAAATCGTAGCTGAGCAGGTGGAGGAATGTGGACACCGACGGGAAAGAGGCGTGAATGTTATGTATGTATGTACAGTCAACAACAGGTCAAGCTTGACACTCACAGTGCAAATCTAACTCGTACGTCTATTGAAATAAGAACGGTACAAAGTCCAATGCGTCAAGCTTGATGTGCTCTTGACTGTACTAATTGTAATAACCAAATTGTGTAACATTAAATTGTCAAATTAATCTTAATTTGAATTATATTATAAGTATCTAAACTAACTTTTAGTCATTATCATCACTCTATTAAAAAAAATACCCAAAAAGCCGGCTCTACCCTAAAGTGCGCCATTCAGTTTTAAAGTACTAACAGTCTCTGAGCTAAGCCACGGACGAAAAAAAAGTGAAAAGAATGAAAACTGTGAAAAAATAAGTAAGCAGTTTTTAATTTTATGTATACCTACTAAGCTTTTCAATAAAGGTAGGTAGGTACGCTATACAAACAATCAACTCTAACATTCTTCACCACAACATGTATTCAGTAACGTTCAGGCGCAGGAAATTAAATTGTGGTTATGTTACTGTTTTCATATCGAGATATCAATAGTTCTTAACGCGGTAGAGAAATACTAGTGTAATTTGTTGATTTTAGAGAGAATAGAAAGGAAAATTATATTAGTAAGTAGAAGAGAGAGAGAGATAATTTTGAGTTTTATTGCGATCACGAAAGTAAAGCAACGATAGCTGTGTTCAGAGCCTGTTTTAACATCTTAAGCTGTTTCTGTGTTTCGGATGGCACGTAATTCCGATTACAAGTACTTGTTTAGGCCAGTTAGAGACATATCGCAACTTAAAAATATGAAAACTATGTCAGTCAGGTTGGTCACTTATCTGATGAAGGCTTATCTTTGATTCTGTCTGCATGAAGCAGTGCTTTTAGTTGTAATGCCTGTAGTTCAAGTTTATGACTCCGCCGAAACAGGCGTATTAGAATCTTACAATTTTACCACACCCACGAAACTCCCCAGTGATATGTAGAGTAATATGTAGATGCAGATTATTTTGGCTAATTACACCCAAATAAGTAAAGATGATTGATTCCCTGTCCTGTAGTAGACGTTTCAGCCCCGTGTGGTGCCGGCAAAGAATAGTACCAACCCTTACATACCCGTGGGTGACGTAAGAGGCGACTAAGGGTTATTTACTGGAGGATGGGCAGCAGCATCCTCCTTTGTATCTAACATCTTACTTACTGCGGTCACCTACAACCGCGGTCCATGGTGCCAGCCGTAACGCTAACAAGCGAGGTGACTACGGTACTTCCCCTCTACATTTTGCCAGCAAAAGCTATATAGAATTCTAGAGGTAGCTCCCTGTCCTGTAGTGGACGTTTCATGGGATGTTATGATGAAGTAAAGAAATCTGTTCGCTTACCGTTTGTGTGTTTGATTTAGAGACATGACAAGACGATTTAGGATCCCTCAGCATGTGGGCTGGTGCTGGAGCTCATCGCTAGCGGGGTGAAGAGTTTCGTAATGCAGCTGTTCCAATGATGCAGTTTCTACGAGATGTTCATTTTTTAGTGTTGCGTATAGGGCATGGCGGTAATGCCTATTTTACAAAACCGGTATTTTTTCGGTATTCAATTTATTAATACCGGAATTTCGGTAAATTTTCGGTAATAATGAAAATGTTTTTACAGACATGAATAAAACAATATTACAATTTACGTGAAATTACAATTTGTATCTCTTAAAAACTACTAAAGTAAATTCTTGAATAAGTTTAAAAAATATGCAAGCAAATTCAACGTTTCTCATATAATCTTTAAGTTTTTAAACAAGGAAATCACAAATAAATATAACGCATGTAAGTAAAAATGCTGCAGTGGACGCGTGCACTGGTACGCGCGGTGCGTGGAATGTGGTAGGATAAAATGCGACTTATTGAATACGTAACAAATGAGTAAATTATATCTTCTTATTTTATAATTATTAATGGGCTTATTATAATCAACTTATTGTAGTCATAGTTGATAAGCCCGTTGGTGTGGTTTGTAGTGAGACTGCCTCTCACGCCATGGGCCGCGGGTACGATCCCAGCCCAGGTAAAACATTTGTGTGATGAATACAAGTGTTTGTTCTGTGTCTGGGTGTTATTTATCAATTTATGTATGTATATCAGTCTCTGATTACCATAGTGCAGGCTTTGCCTAGTTTGGGATCAGATGACCTTGTGTGAAATGTCCTCCAATATTTATTTATTATTATTTATTTTTTATTTATAGTATTCTGTAATGATGTTCATTAAACTAAAGTACTAAGGGAGATTAAAAAGATTATTTATTCTATTTTAGTTGTCTGAATGAACAAACAACATTTTGAGTGTGAAGTCTTTTGATATTTATAAGTATTGAAAGTTTATCTCAGTAAAAAGAAGGTCAAAAAAAGGACATATTGTTAACAAACATAAAAATAATGAGTTGAAGTTCAACACCAGACAATACATAAAAAAAAAAAGAATAATAACAGCAAACTAAACTAACTTCAGTCAGATTAAAGAACCTACGTAACAATACCAAAATACCGGTATTGGAAGATTTTATTACCGGTACTAGAAAATGCTCAAAACGTCCGGTATTACCGGTTTTTCGGTATTACCGATTACCGGTATCCATGCCCTAGTTGCGTACCTAAAGGGTGAAAAACCGGAACCTATTAATATATCTCCGATGTCTGCCTGTGTTTTTTTTTATGTGACAAGTGAGCAAACGTGCAGATGGGCCACCTGATGGAAAGTATTCACTACCGCCCATGGAGCCCGCTGTCTTATTAGTGGCATAACTTAACACTAATAAGACAGCAAAGCATGTTATCCACCCCGAAAACTAAGATGGTGTGTCTCGTGTGCCGGTAATTTTGCTGGCTCCCCCACCCTTCAAACCGAAACACAGCAGTGCAAACACTGCTATTTTACGGCAGAAATAGGCAAGGGGGTGGTACTTCCCCAGACGGACTTTGCACAAAAGCCCTACCACCTTCACTTTGTGTGTCTGTCAGCGGGCTATATCTTATGAACCGTTATAGGTAGACAGTTGAAATTTTCACAGATTAAGTAAGTATTCCTGTTACCGCTATAGGTGGGGCGGGGGGCGCATCCCTTAATAATAGGTCTTTACCTATGAAATTGCCGAAATTTTCTTACAGATTAATGAGATCATAATCCCTATAATTCTAATGCTATTTTTTTCATTTGTCTTATATTTGAAAGTTGACTTCAAGGTTATCAATTTACGCATAAAATTAAGTTTTTATTTTTAGTTTGATATATAAAATTAAAGGTTCGAAAATTGTTCGTCTTATATGTCGTCCGATTTCATCATTAGATTTGTTATATTTTTTTACTGATAATATTTTTCGAAAATAAAATTTAAGCTTCTGTCAGCTTAATATCTTCCCAATAATTCACAAAAAAAATATTTAAAAATTGGATTTATAATTCCTAAGAAAAATGCAAAAATGTTAGTACTGAAAATTGAGTTTACCTAAAATTCGCCATACAAAACGGCAATTTCATAGGTAAAGACCTATTATTTGTTTTATTAATATTTGTTGTAACTACTTACCCTACAAAAAATGTGTTAAAAGGTGATTTTTGCCAGATTTTTTGTTCAACTCTATTGTAACACTTACAAGCGTGAAAATTGGAATGTTTATAGAAAATTAACGATAGAAAAACTGGTCAAATGCGTGTTGAACTCGCGTGCATTCTGCGTGACTGCGCGTCCCTAAGACAGGGACAGAGAGTCTGACTCGCACTTGGTCGCTTTTTAATTCAACCTATGTTCCTTAGGGATATTTGTACAGTTTTATTGTCCGAGCAACCAACTCAAAGGTTCGCAGTAGTCAATTTTCTAATGTTATTCTTTGACTTTGCAGCAGCCCTAATTTTAGCAATAAATAAGAGTAATATTTTCCTCCAGGAATGTGTTAGGCTGAGCTCACACGGGTATAATGATAATAGCGCGATAATTTGTGCCTCTAATTCCTCCTTCCAGAGGATATACCTTTATTATATCACGGGCTGAGGTGAAATGTAATGAAATGTGTTATTAGGAAGAAAAAGATGCTCTTTTCAGGGTTCCGTTTTCGCATAAGATCTGTCTGTGTGCAGTACCGGCCAACTATTTACTTCATTTCTTCGTGTGGGTATCATACATATAAACATATAGTAGGTATATAATAGTAGGTACGTAGTAGATAGATAGATAGATAGATATCTATATTTGCTCTGCTTTACAAAAAGGTACTTAAAATCTAGGGAATTAAATAAAATACATAATAATAGTACAGAACATAATAACTTCTCTCTAATTATAAAAGTTGCTCTGATATTCCAGCGAAACACATTGTAAAAAGCCGACTCCTGCAGTGGTTTCTTGCCGTTTCTTTTACGCTGCCATAGCATAGCACGATCCGAAGCGGAGGTAGACTCGCTCTATTTACATTGTATTCTGCATGGCATTCAATAAGTTTTCTGTAAAAAATGTGCATTGAATAAAATTTATCAGAATTTTCCACTTGACCTCACCTCTGACCTAAAGGCTAGATCGAGGTCAAGAGCATCAGCAAAAAATACCACTAAGGCAAAAATACCGTCTTAGTTATGGACGCGCAGTCACGCAGAAGTGTATTAAATTCACGCGAGTCAAACACGCACTCGACCAGTTTTTATTGTTTTTTTTTATTCTATAGCTTAAGCACAATAAACCTACCAATTTTTACGCTTGGACGTGTTTCCGTTTTCACGATAGAGCTAAAACAATAATCAAACAAAAATCGCCTTGAAAAACACGTTTTTAGTGGGTTAATTTTTAACCTTTATATTTTTACAATTTCTTGTTATGCCGCTATAATCTGTGAAAATTTCATGAGTCTACCTATTACGGTTCATGAATACAGCCCGCTGACAGACATACAGGCAGACATCGGAGGCATATTAAAAGGGTTCCGTTTTTCACCCTTTTGGTAAGGAACTCTAAAAAGAAAGTGATGGGACGCACCAGTTTAGCTTAGACGAGCACGAGCTCTACCACCTCAGGTGTGGATTTTTTTTACCTTAAGGTGGCTCCATTTTCTTGCTGCAATCAAAAAATAGAGCAATCCTATTAGTATAAGTAGAGCTTTTCCCAGCTCACAGATGAGCCAACTAGCTGGTAAATAGGCACCGCAATTTTAGTTAGGGTGCTGGCTGCCATTTGGGTATATGATTTGCTTATGATTCATATTAATAGGGATGATAGATCATCAGGGGCTCAATGCGAATCGATTTGATCCTAATAAGTTTTTCTGTGCGTCGCTGCGTTTTTGAGTTAAAGCAAAAATAAATAAAAATAAGATACTAACTAATGATTTTTTTGTCTGCCTTTGTGGCTGCTGTTTAAACCACTTCTGAAGATGTAGAAAATGGAAGTGGCAGACATGCAGGGCTCTGCATTATCACGGGACGAAGTAGTGTTTTTTTTTTCATTTTGAAGCGCTGTAACTTTGCAACAAGCAAAGGAAGGAGGAGCAAAGAAGCAGACCATTTTTCTGGGGTCCTGCACATTGTGTTTAATCGGAGAGTCATAGTCTGCCAGGTGTACGATTCATTGTGTATAAACTACTATTGTCATACATGAGATGTTCAAGCGTAAATATCTCCATCAATATGGCAACTGCCTATATTACACATATTTTTACTGTTAAACCCGCTATTATTTTGACAAAATGCCCAGAATTCTAATGAGAAACACTTTCATAGATAACATTTTGGGAACCATTAATTAAGTGGATAACCTTACCGAACCCAACCCGATATTATTATGAAAAGGCTATCATTATTGCCACTTTAGGAGGTTCATTACCTTAATTAGAAATGAGGTGCAATAAAGTGTTCATCTATCTATGTTTCTTAGGAAAAGTTGTTCAGTTTCATAGTCTACGTAACATGCTAAAATTTTGTTGACCGTTTCAGTAGGAACTTACATAATAGGTATTTTTTGTGATTACACCATAGACCAACGATAAACAACAAAATCTCATTAGATTACACGTAATAATTATCTTTCTTATTTTTGCTATAAATACTTGTAGGCACATACTACTTAGCAGCACCTTCTTTGCGACACCGAGTGAGGCCTCCTTGCTTCAGGAATAGACTGGCAGCTGAGTATTTAGTTAGCTGTCGATCTGATGAAACGTCAAGGTGAAAGGGCGACACAAGAGAACACGTCATCTGTGTGATCGTGCTTTTAGCTCTGACGATTTGTCTGGTTTCCTGAAGATATGATTGGTGGGGTTGCAGCACAGGACGTACAATTATAGCGTTGACTGTAATAACTATCCAGGGTCAAACTGAGCCAGAAGGGTCCGGGTGCCTCACCACAAACCCGGAGCCCGTAACATGACGTGACAATAATCGGATCCTGGTTGTTTATACCTGAACCCACAATAATCCTAGATGATTTTGATATTTATGGCCTCCTGCGCCGATATCAGAAGTGGGATAAAGAGACACAGCTCAATATTTTAATCATGTGTGCAAGCATTTCAGTTTCACGGATCTGCGTAAAAGTACAGTCGTGGCGAGAAATTGTTTAGCAAGTACAATCAAGAAAATTAAGTGCTGTACATACATTTTATGATAAAAAAACCGGTCAAGTGCGAGTCGGACTCGCGCGCCGAGGGTTCCGATATACCTATAGTATTTTTGGAAGCAATAAAGTCCATTTTCAGGACCGCAAAACTAAATTTGTTTGTAAAGGTTTTTTGCAGATTTCTGAAAAACTGTGCAACTTAGAAAGATCGTTTTATTTTTGCTGTAAAGTTTATATAAACTTCTGTCAACTGTAATTAATTCAGATTTTTCCTTACTCAAACTTCGGAGATAAGGGGGGGGGAATGGTATTTTTCTTGACATTTTTCATCATAACTTTAAAACTAAGAAATATAAAAAAATACAAAAATATATTTTAAAATGTACAAGTAAAGCCCTTTCATATGATACCCCACTCGACCTAGTAGCGATAATTTGAAATTTGGCCCCCCCTATTTTGGCCCCCTTTATATTAATAATCATACTTTTTTCAAAATTTTTTCTTGTGCAATTAAGTTGGGCAACTATATTCTAAAACTATTCCAAATTTCAGGTTGATAGCATAAGTGGTTGCTGAGATATAGAGGTGTGACAGACAGACGGACAGACAGACAGACAGACAGACAGAGCGGCACCATAAGGGTTCCTTTTTTTTACCATTTTGGTATCGGAACCCTAAAAAGGAACCAAGTTTAATGAGTTTTAATACCTGATATGTCGTAATGTTCAGAATTATATGCGCTTAGATGGTGACAAAAAGCGTAATTTGCAAAAGTATCGTAAATTAGAAAGGCGTTGATGAATTTTTTTTAAAAAAGGATGTTAAAGGCGCTTACGGTACATACGAAGAAGACAAGACTTGCTTGTGGTTGTGAAATTATGTAATTTTCGACTTTGTAGAATGGAATCAAAGTTACGTACGGTAGCGACGATGTGTTCCTACGGTGTTTTTATACAACATTAACCAGATTAACCAGATGTCTGTAAAATTAAAATGGAAATAACGAAATCTGAATGAATACCGATTAAATAAAAACAAAATGCAATGAAATGAAACGAAACAAAATAATTTGATCACACAGCTAATGCTGACTGGTTGAAATGGTGATCGCTGTGACTGTAGGATGCCAGTTGAAACCAAGAGCACTAAATACAAGTATACAAAATAGTGGAGAAGCAACATTTTTGGGTCTCAATGTTGATGAGCATCTTAATTGGAAATTTCGTATCAACTCAATGCGTGAAAGACTCAGTAAATTCGTATTTGCGTTAAAGAGAGTTTCTCAAACAATCTCAAAAGATGCTACACTAACCACATATCATGCATATCTGTCGTCAGTATTTAGCTATGGTGTGCTATTTATGGGGACACAGCCACACCTCGGAAGCTCCATACAATCGGGCTCAAAAGTGACAGCTGTCATTTTTACACGCGCAAATGTGTGGGTGGGTTAAAGATGTGTGAGTGTAGGGTTGATGGTATCTAGAAAACACCTACCCTAGAAAACGTAGATAACAGAACATTAGCATTATACTTTTATTACAGTTTCGAGTTGCACATCTTACACAATTCACAAACGAATTATAACCTCACTTTGTTGTATTTAGTAATCGAATTTCAATTAAAACAAACAAACACACGTTGAAATAATCTCACAAACTCTATGGTGTTTATTCCATAATAATTGCTTCTTATTATTGTTTAACTTTATTCCAAATTTTACTTTGTCTTGGAGAGTCGAAAGACAACCGTAAACTGCACAACCACGCACCTTTTTTTCAACTTTTGCAAGCGTTGCATATCGCGTGGCAACAGGACGAGAAATAGGACGAGATATCGCGCAGGGCTCCGCGGGGTGATGCACGCGCACTTGAGGTACTCCGATTGGTGGGAGGCGGAGAGCTTCCGTTCTGTATGTAGTACTATTATGAATTCTGTGACACAGCGTTGATCTAGAGGATGTGTTCAAGTTAAAAGATGTTCTTCTAGCAAACAAATGATTTGATTGATTGATTGTTTGAAAATCTGCGATAGACCCGCGAAGCTCTACAGGGACGAATTTTGGATACTTAATAAGACTTCGTAACAAAAATCCACGTAACTAAGATGAAAATGCTTAGATGGGCTGTTGGCACTTAATTGAATAGACTCAGGAACGTACATGTTAGTGGCAGTTTCAAAGTATTGCCTATTCTAGACAAACTTCAATAAAGTCAGCTCCGGTGGTACGGATTATGTGATGCGCTGAGAAGAAGAGCACCACTTTGAGTCTGTGCTAAATATTGACAAAGGGAAACAAATCTAAATAACCCCTGGGATGCCAAAGAGCTATTTGGTGGATGAAAATGCAAGGTCTTACGAAAAATATTGTGGTCGATTATAACTACAGAGCCAACGGTTGAAAATATATTCAGGGGGGTCGATTCCAAATTAAAATGGGAAGAGGCATGGAGGAAGAAAAGAGATAGACAGTGTACTGATTTTGATACATTGTGATTGATGATGAAAATCAACAAGCCAGAGCCATATTCTTAGCAATATCGAACGGCAGAAATGGAATATATGGGAATTTCGAATAATGTGGACTGTCTGTACATAGACAGAATTATGTTGTTGATACCTACTTTATGGATATCTGGTGAGCATGTTCCTTATTGTGAGATAGTATGATATTGTGACGCACGTAATTTGAAATTGCTATGTTGATAATATGATTTGAAGTTACTCAGTTGGTTTGGGTGGTTGTAGGGCGATTACTGTTGAGCTGATAGAAAGGACAATGTCGTACGGGCCAGCCCGATTCGTTGGGTGGTTGAAGGTTCGCATTGGTCCAATCTATGTTTGTGGAGTTGATAGAGAGGGCAATGTCGTACGGGCCAGCCCGACTTGGTTGGGTGGTTGAAGGTTCGCATTGGCCCAATCTGTGTTTGCGAAGCTGGTCGGACAGTGGCGGATCCGGTCCATGCCCATCGGGGCTGGTCGAAGGGACACACTGGTCCGGGCCAGGCTTTGTTGATGGTTGGAAGGACAGTGGTGGATCTGGTCACCGTGCCCATTAGGGATGGTCGACGGACACACTGGTCCTGTCCGTGATTTATGTGGGAAAGATGTCATCCGGTCCATAGTGAGATGGTCGAAAGGGTACATGCTTTCAGAGTTGGGTTGAAGGGGCACATGCCTTCAGAGTAACTTCACAATGAGTGGTTTCAGTTTTGTGTGTGATGATGATCTTGATTGTCAGGATAGACGAGCGGATTGCTTGGTGATCTTGTTTTTATTTGTTTTAGGACATTGTTAATGGATTAACGCCCGAGGACGGTCGTGTTGTCAGGACGGCCGTGTAGGCACATACTACTTAGCAGCACCTTCTTTGCGACACCCGTTGAGGCCTCCTTACAACAGGAATAGACTGGCAGCTGAGTATTTAGTTAGCTGTCGATCTGATGAAACGTCAAGGTGAAAGGGCGACACAAGAGAACACGTCATCTGGTTGAATTGTGATCGTGCTTTTAGCTCTGACGATTTGTCTGGTTTCCTGAAGATATGATTGGTGGGGTTGCAGCACAGGACGTACAATTATAGCGTTGACTGTAATAACTATCCAGGGTCAAACTGAGCCAGAAGGGTCCGGGTGCCTCACCACAAACCCGGAGCCCGTAACATGACGTGACAATAATCGGATCCTGGTTGTTTATACCTGAACCCACAATAATCCTAGATGATTTTGATATTTATGGCCTCCTGCGCCGATATACTTATTTACCTATCTTTACAGCTGTGGTTATCAGAATGTTTTTGTTTGTTGTGGATTGCTTAATCAAACGCTCGCTCTCTGGCATAAACGTAAAAATATTACATATTATTATGCTTATTAGACATATTGTTGATAAATTCACGGCGTCACCGTGTATCCGCGTCCAACAAAGTTAAAATAAAAAAACTGGCCAAGTGCGAGTCGGACTCGCGCCCTAAGGGTTCCGTACCTATCTACCATATGATAACTAAAAGATTTTGCTATTAGATTTTAAAAACTCCACTACCATCCAACTTGTCCCCTCTTTTATAGAAAAGTTCTTGAAACGGGAGCTCACCTTAATTGGTTATTATTAGTTGTGAGAAAAATTTAAATATTTAATGATTTTAGACTTTTCCCTTTATTTGTACTGTAAGACCGCTTCTTGCCAAATTTCATAATTTTAGGTTAACGGGAAGTACCCTGTAGGTTTTGCTTTTTTACATAAATGTATGGAGATGAGGACATAAAAAGCCATATCTTTTGATTGCGTCGTTGTAAAAAATTAAAATTTTTAGATCTTCTGTGGTTCATAGACCTTAATAGACGCTATCAATTTCAACCTGATACCTCTTCTCGTTCGTGAGAAAAAGGGTCTTGACAGACAGACAAACGGACAACAAAGTGATCCTATAAGGGTTTCGTTTTTTATTTTGAGGTACGGAACCCTAAAAACCGTCAAGTGCGTGTCGGATTCGCGCACCGAAAGTTCTGATATACCTATAGTTTCTTAGGATCGCAAAACTAACTTTGTTTGTAAAGGTTTTTTGCAGATTTCTAGAAACTGTGTAGAAATGTCGTTTTATTTTTCCTGTAATATTTATATTAACCGCTATCGACTGGGTGGGGGAGGGGGGGGGGGGGGAAAGGGAATGGTATTTTTTTTTTTCATTTTTATAATAACTGAAAAACTTTCCCTATGGAACATTTTCCATAGGAAAAGTTGTTCAGTTCGTATTTTTCGTATTGTTCGTTTCGTATTTTGACCCATGGGTCAAAATACGGAAAAAAAACAATTTCGATGTCTTAAAGAAACTGCATCACCTGAGGTAATTAGGGTTCCGTACCTCAAAAGAAAAAAACGGAACCCTTATAGGATCACTTTGTTGTCCGTCTGTCTGTCTGTCAAGACCCTTTATCTCACTAACGGGTAAAGGTATCAGGTTGAAATTAATACCATATATTAAGATTTATGAACCACACAAGATCTGAAAATTTAAATTTTTTACAACGTCGCAATCAAAAGATGACAGACAGACAAAGGGTCTTGACAGACAGACAGACAGACAGACGGACAACAAAGTGATCCTATAAGGGTTCCGTTTTTAGGGTTCCGTACCTCAAAAGAAAAAAACGGAACCCTTATAGGATCACTTTGTTGTCCGTCAGTCTGTCTGTCTGTCTGTCAAGACCCTTTATCTCACGAACGGGTAGAGGTATCAAGTTAAAATTAATACCATATATTAGGGTCCACAAACCACACAAGATCTGAAAATTTAATTTTTTTACAACGACGCAATCAAAAGATATGGCATTTTATGTCCTCATCTCCATACATTTATGCAAAAAAGCAAAACCTACAGGGTGCTTCCCGTCGACCTAAAATTATGAAATTTGGCAAGAAGCTAGGTCTCGCAGTACAAATAATGGGAAAAGTCTGAAATCATTAAATATTACAACTTTTCTCACAACTAATTGTAACCAATTGTGGTGATCTCCCGTTTCAAGAACATTCATATAAGAGAGGGTTCAAGTTGGATGGACGCGGAGACGATTTTTGTTTTAGTTCTATTTTAAAAACGGGAACACTTACAAACTTGAAAATTGGTATGTTTATAGTGCATAAGCTATAAAATAACAATGAATAATAAAATTTGGTCAAGCGCGTGTCGGAATATAGCACATTAACTTACTGAAATTTCAACTAATACAATTATGATTATGTGGTGGTACGGAACCCTAGGTGCGCGAGTCCGAGTCGCACTTGACCGGTTTTTTATATATATCAACCTTTGTTTCTTAAGGAAATTTGTTCACTTTTCTGGGTTTTTCGACCACCCGAGAGGTTTGCAGACATATACCAAATACCCTATACATTAATTCTTATGTATGATTTATGTTTAAAAAGCATACAGATATAGCAGATTTTCTATAAACAGCCAAAAAAGAGCCATTTTATGCGAGAAGTATAATCTATACATCGTAGAATATTTAAATCGAGGCAAAAATGGATTTTAGAATTTAATTATTAAATTTGATTTTGACTTAGTTTGCGAGTAAATTAATTATTTATTTTATTTTATTTGGAAAATTTACAGCCAATAATGTTTTATATAATAATTTTGAAAAGAACTACGCCAATTATAAATTTTCACCAGTATAGAATAAAATAAGTAAAATTAAACTGAAAATAAGGAAACATTTTACTGCTAACAGAAGACAAGAGCACAATTTACGGTAGAATAAATATTATCAATTTTGGATGTTTTTGCTTAACTTATGGTGTGAAATAACTCTGTTTTTTGCCTTTCATGATTAAAGGGGGAGAAGGTAGAGTAAGTAGGGGGAAGAAGGGATATATTGTTATATAGTATAGAGATTTAAGTACATAGGGCCGTATTTTTTGTTAGATTATTTACCATAGCTAGTATTTGATTCTTAATTCGACTTGATACCTTTGCCCTTCGAGCAACACTTAAAATCCACAAAATGAGAAAATTTATTTGTTTCACACCTCTCATTTGCAACCACCTTAAAATAGTGAACCAAAAAATAACCAACAATTTTAACTCAATTTATACTGAAAATGTTTCGTGCTATCTATAAAATATTAATTACTTACTACTAGCATCAGCTGGGAACATCTTTGCCTTCAAACAAAATTTCCCCAGTTTTCCGACCAATCTAATCTAAATCTGTTTTTCCTTTATATTTCACAAAATTTTAAACAAAATGCAAACAGATCCTAAAAGGTATCTCAAAACACAAGTGGGCAAGTTCTCATGCATACAAATAAAAAATAATACTTACAAAATTTATTTAATAGTCCAAAATTAAAAAAATGTTCAAACTACAAATAAAAATAATAATAACAAGCAAAAATACTACAAATTAACAATTGGTTGGTCGAAACACGTGGTTTCAAATCTAACCTCAAACCAATCTGCGGGCTAATCAAGCAAAGAAAATTCAGTTAATCCACGCTTGCTGCTACCAAAAATGTAGACTATTAGACTGAGCCTTCCCAGAGGTACAAGGCGCAGTGGAAAGTTAACGTGGATACAACTCCTAGGACGATCCAGATACATAGCCAACAAGCCAGCTGTACGCTGGGAAATATGAAGTAAATTAATACTCCAACATAACAAGTACTCCTGTGGCACGGACAGGAGACCCACGCATTCGTATAGGATCAAGGAATGGAATAGGAATCTTCTTCTTTGACGGCAGTCTCTTCGTGGTGGCAACCGTTCACCAATACTTCAACTTCAAGCGCAACGGCAAAGTCCAGGGTGCCCGCACACAAGTCCAACACAGAGTCGGGCGCTCGCAACAACAAACAATGGTTTTCTTATTGTTCAAGGTATTCACAAAATGTTAATCTCGCTTCACGTGGCGAGCCGAACAACGACACAAGTATCACAAAGGTTTGATTAACACAATTTTCAAGGGGGCTTTCAAACTCGAACCGGTAGACTTCGGAGGCGGCACCACATAACAAATATAAAACGATATCCCAATAGTTGTGAAACGGCGTAGACTCACTCTATTTGCATTGTATTCTGCATGACATTCAATAAGTATTCTGTAAAAAATCTACATTGAATAAAATTATCTGAATCTGCCCAACTACAATTTTGGAGCTTTCACTCTCCAAAAGCAGCCGGCCCGCCCAGCTGGTCCGTCGAACTCTTAGGCCCTGTCCAGAAAGGGCGAATCCGCCGCGAATTGTTACGCGCGAGTTTCTACGCGCGTCGGCGAGGTAATCGGTGTCAATACATTGCGTCCACAAGCATCGCGCGAATTTTTTCGTCTCGTGCGAGTCGAGATATTAGGAGCGCCTTTTTTGCGTCCAGATGAACGCGCGAAACACGCGCGAGTAAATCGCGGCGAATTCGCTCTTTAAAGGCTTAAGCGTTAAACCGATACTGCCTTGTTTACGAATCATAAAAATGCCAGGTACAGACTGCCTTGTTCGCGGCCTAAATCGGATGCTACAAAACCGAACATATAACAAAAACAGTAATGGACCAAGTACACTTCCTTGGGCACACCTCAAACATTTTCTCTATATTCTGACCGGTTTACTATAACGCACGCAGATTTTTGTCCAGCAAAGGACAGTTTTGGACCGAAAATTAAAAGAAAAATGTGTTTAAAACACGATGAAATAGCTAGAAAAATAACCAAGGCCCTTAGCCCTTTATATTTCAACCACGTAGTACTGTCGCTTCCATAGCGCCCACACGAAGAACAAATTGAATTCATTCAGTCCTTTGTAAAGAATCTCTCGGAAGTTTTGCAAGTAGGTAACCGTAACATTTTTAAGAAGTGCGTCGAGTGATATAATAAAAAAGTTTTTTTTTTAAGTTGCCTACGCGAAATAAATGTGATACAGGCAATATTTTTTTTTGGTTTTTGTAGTCATAAGAAATAACCACCATTAAGCACCTATCATGACTAATTTATATGTATATTTATATATATATCTACAGGGGCATTTCCCCATGTTTATATTTTACTATACGTCGCACAAAATGGGCCATTTTTTTCTTCTGCGCTTCTATGACAGGGCCAAAGTTATTTTGTGCGTTGTGTATTTTTCCCCATTTGCACGGATGGTTGGCGGGCTGACAGACGATGTCAACCAGACAAGTTCCGTACAAAATTCCAATCGGAAAAATCATCGACCAAGACATACCACAAACCCACAAACAACGCTTACTTTTAGGCAAACCCATTAGGTCTGACCCTGAAGTCCGGCAGCCCTAAAACATTCGCTCGTCCTGACTGGCTGAGTGGCAATCCTCATAGTTCTCACTCAGCCGGTATGGTTTATGACCCGTCTAAACAAGTTCCTGGCTTTAGAGCCAACAGATGTATCTGTATCCGAAAGGGTGAGGCCCGTTGTGACTTCCACCTATACAAGTTTTGGTAATGCGGACTCACCCACTTGCGACTGCGGAGCATTGGAGCCAAAGATTTCGGACCTCCTTGCTTTGGAGCAGACCACGGCACAGTGTGGGTAGGTGGTTTGCTGGTACATAATGAGGAGCTTCATAAGCTCACTCCGGCAGCTGTAGACTGGCTACAGCACTTGGATTTGAATTAAGAATAATTTTATGCAGGTTTTGATTAGTAAGGCTTTTAATAATACAGACGTCGTCGGCGGAGGCAAAGAGGTCGGGTAAAGTTGTAGATATATCAGCGCAGGAGTAGACCAGCGGAGGCGGTTTGGTCTAGTTGGAAGAGTTATTACGTGCAGTGACGTCACTTCTCTTTCTTTCTTCTTTCACCTCTTTTCAAAGTCTGTCACTCAACCTAAAGGGTCACGAAAGAAGTTTATGGCCCTTACAGGCGAAATCATACAGTTTGTTTAAAATAACAGCAGTGTGATAGCAAGACAGAGATATGCGTAAGACATTGGAGCGACAGAGACATTGTATTGCTCCGTCTTGCTCTCACACATGGCTCTGTCCTGCTGTCATTCTAAAGGAATTCAAAGACTAATTCAGCATACATTGCTCGTTGAAGTAAGGATATTGCAATTAACATAACCAAGCCTCCCAGCAATGTATGCCGAATAAGTCTTTGAATTCAGCTAGGTGTGAACACTCCTTAATCAAGTGACATTATTTTCGGTTGTAGTTATTATTGGTGGCAGAGCTTCTCTCTCAAATCCGAAATCCACTAAACGAAATTGCAAAGGGTGAGGTGGAGAGGAGAGAAAATTTATGTATGATCCATTTTTTTTCGGTAATTCCAACACTTAACAACACATTCACATGGTCTACATGTGTAACTATGTATATATGATAACACCTTGAATGACCATGTGGAAAGCAATAAATCATCTTATCTTATCTTATCTTATCATTTCGCAGCCATGACACTAAAACCAGAGTATATTTGACGGAAAGAATAACATTGTTTTACAAACTTGTTTTTTCTGACAGCTTGATTGCTTTTGTTCTTCTAAAGTAACTGACATAGCCCTGAGAATCGCTTAACTGAAGTGGCAGTGGGCAGGGCACATCGCAAGAAGAACCGATGGCCGATGGGGCGTGAGGGTTCTGGAGTGGCGATCACGTACCGGAACACGATGCTTAGGCAGGCCCCCCCACAAGGTGGATCGACGATGTGGTCAAGGTCACGGGAAGCCGCTGGATGCGAGCAGCGCAGGACCGGTCGTCATGGAGATCTTTAGAGGAGGCCTATGTCTAGCAGTGGACGTATTTCGGCTGATATGATGATTGCTTTTGACATAGCTATCATGTCCTTGTTAGCTTTAGAATAAACGAAAAAAAATATTGGTTACTATTCTATCTGTAGGATAAAGCAATTTCTTTTCGAATCTTAAACACTGATTGTAATCGTACACTTTTTATCCAGGCAGGTATTAATTAATGAAAACCCGTATCTAACAAGCCAGCAATTTGATCGGAATGATTAAATTACGCAAACTGAAATGTGTACGAGTGTTTCAGAAGGAGCCGGCAATCCATTAAAATTCTAACTAATTGCGAGAGCCCTATTGCCTTTTCAGATTGCAGACAGGGTGTGGTTTGGGTTGTAAGCGAACAGCGTTTTGTAGAAGGCTTAGGTGCATAAATGAAAAAATGGTTTACGGCACGAAACACTATATTTATTCGGATGAGAACCGTACAGTACAAATATCTTAGAAAGTATAGAGAAAACACCAATATTGGTTGGCGGCAAATCGCGGAGGACGCGCGTAGCGTCCGACTCGACCACTGGTTACAAACATGTTACAAACGCAACTGAATGTAGGTGGCCCAAGAGGCACTCGCGCCCGTAGAAACGCAACGGTTTAAACAGACGGGTGAAATGATAAGGGGGTGTACACACGTAGTGTTACAGTTTTAATTGCCAAGATCTAAAAGCAAATTTTGCTGAAGTCAACACAGTACCCGGACGGGTGACCGCTAGTGGCAAAATTATTATAGCATTTCTTTGCTTTGAAAGACATTTTAAGACAAATAACAATAGGCTTGTCAGAAGCCATTTATTTGCCTGAAAACTTTGATAATGGAGAAAGTTAGACTGGCCAGTGGATACCAATGCCTTAACTACGTTTTAAAAATACTTCAAGACTAACAGCCATTTTCACAAGGACACATCAATTTTCATTATCATCATAACATGTCAGTTGTAAAATCGATAACCATCATTGCTCCTTAACGTCAAATTTTGTGGATATTAGACAGTAGCCAGGCCCACCGCATAATGTGCCTTCCGAGGCACTGAATTAGTTTCAGACAATCGGATGGTTATTAATAAATGTCCTTACTAACAGTGGCAAAGTCTCTTAAAGTGAGTTTGTTTAGTTAGTTAGTTAGTGAACCGAACCCAGTACCTCTGTTTCGAACAGTGAACGCTCCAACCACTAGACCACGGAGGCCATGTTAATGTCAACATCACATTAAATATTGTGGTGTCCTTTTTTGCTTTGATTGACAAATCAATCGTAATTGTAAAATTATAACAGACCTCTAAATAATATAAACGAATTAGGTTATCATAAAAAGTACTATCATTAAAGTAAGAGAAAATTGCTAACTTTTATGCTTTGTCCCATCCCAGCTCTTCGCATTTGACCGACGTCCATTTTAGCATACAAATGGGATGGCCGGTGTAACGTTACGCCAATGTTAGTTATAACGAGGTTTTACGGATCGCCGGTATCAGCTTTACGTTACTTAACGTTATTAAGGGAACGAAGCGAAACTGATTTCAAAGGAAAAGTTTCTGTTGTTTTTCTTCAAATATTTTAAACGGTTTTTATTATTTTGGATGCTATTTGTTGTTGTTTTGGAGTCCAGGCCGCCTTTTAGAACCTAAATAAAGCATTGCTTATCCCCAGCCTAGACGAACTTTTAAACTTTTATCAATTACTGTAAAAACTTTAATTTTTGTGGTTGCCATCTTCCCTCAACGTTTTTAAATGTTTCCGAATGCTGGTTTAATTAAAATGAACATGATGCTCATCCAACTGAAATTTAACACTGCGTTTTTATGTTCCTGCTGCGAAAGTAACACATGGTTTGTCTGGAAATTAAATTGAAAAAGAAACACTAAGGTTTCTTATCAACCACTGTAGGAATCTCTCTTCTTCTTTGATTAAAGTAGCGTGCTCTTATCGAAGGAAATTTTTCATTATATGCTTTCATTTATCTACTGTCTTTGCCCAGATACTTAACTTCTTGCATAAGAATAAACAATAACACAGCTTCTTGATACGACGCGACGTGACTTAATTCTTTGCATTAAGTCACGACGTGACTTAAGCTTATAATTAGCTTTTCCTAGGTTCTGTTCTTTCTCTCTTCACTTAAATTTTTCCTTCTATGATATTTTTCAGGAAATTTTTGAGATGTATCAGGTTTAGTATTTTTGTTTCATCCTGTCCTGTCCATTCACTTGTATAATCGTAACGATACGGAAATCGAGCTGTAGTTGAGCCTATACCGAGTTAAAGTCATTAATCAAAACTAATTACCAATAAGTGGGTCTGGGGAAACCTGATCAGTTTAGGGTCAGCGGTCGACTCAATTTATTAGGGTACTCTTGCACAATGTACACAATATAGTAAATGGCTATTGTTGTAGGGTGTAAGAAAACAATTATTAGCTACACTCCTCGCGTTTGTCTCGGGCTTACAAAACGTCAATTTGTTTACAATAACTTACTTAACTTACTTTTACGAATTTACAATCTGATGTCACCAATTTAAAGCTACACTTTAATATCAAAATAATATGCTAATACAGGCTAGTTCTAATGGATGAACATCTTTTTGCTACGGCAGAAACTCTTAATTCTGGAATTAGTGAACCGTTTAAGTCTAAGACAGTTTCAGTTTTATTGACAGAGAGAGTGTCAAAAAGAGATTTGAAAGACCTTAAACTGTGATAATTAAACTATCCTTGACTAACCAAGGCTACTTTCTCCCAAAAAAAAAATTAAAGTTTCTGGCGAATTAATGTCGCGGGCAACAGCAAGTGAGCCATAAATGGAGAAAATTTGTCGAATCGACTTTGTTTCCGAGTGGGAAACAGCCACATTTGTATTCTGAAGCGTGTTTTACGACGGCCATTCGTAACTTCTCGCGGTCAATCAGGCCCACATAAAACTAAACTAAAGGGCTATGCCACTAGAAGCCAGAAAACTTCAGATATGTTGAATATGATATAACGACTATTGTAGAATGTGACAATCTCTTAGATCCATCCACAGAGTTAATGAATGCGATTGTTGAGGGTACATATTAAATGTAAAAGAATTATATTACACATAAAATTTAAAATATTTAAATCCTTCCATATTAAGCAAAATCACGGAAGTAAATCAGTAGGACAGACGGAAAGAGTCCAGATGTTTCTTATGGGACGCGACTTGCGTAAACACCTTCGCTCCGTCTCACCTGGCTTGAACGACAAGAGTGGCAGATGATGCCGCTGAGGAGGCGGCCCGCCTCAAACACTCGAAATACGCGGAACTGGAGCGTGGCCATAAGTTCATCCCTTTCGAGTTGTAGACAGCTGGCTGCTGGGGGTCTGAAGACAAGTGTTTTGTGCAGGACATCGGGTGTCGGATGCGAGACAGGAGCTGTGACTCGCTCCGGGGCATTCCTGATCTGTGTGTGGCTATCCAGCGTGGTAACGCGGCAAGTGTCATGGGTTGCTGTATGATGTTCCTTGGTCATGGGCACCTTTGAACTGGGAGTGTCGAGGGGCGTGTTATTTATTTGACGTTATTGTAATTTAAGATGCAGTACATTATTTTATGTAGTATGCTTTGTGACTTGTATGAAAAAAATCGATAATTGAAATAGTAGACTCTCATAAATTTCTTGGTTTAACAGTTTATAAACAAGCTAGAAAGATTCACGTTTGCCCTAAAATCGTAGTTCCTCCAAGCCTTAAAACGACTAGCCCTTACCTTATCAAAGCAAGCCGCTTTGACAGCTGTCATGTCATGGATATCTAAATAGCATGAGTCCTCCAAATATGGGCTATTATCTTTGGGGAAATAGTATTGATGCAGAAAGTATTTCGGCTACAGAAAAAATGTATCCGTTCGATTTGCACAGTTGGGTATTTTGAATCAAATCCCTAAATATATTGCCTCTGTCATGCGTCTATAGGTATGAAAGCTATGTGTTGCGTTTTGTCAAGGATAATCCAAAATAGTATGTGCATAGAAATTTATAATAAATTATCTTCGAAATGAAATAATTTTAGGAATCAATTGACAGGCTTAAGGGTCATAGCTTCTAAGTCTCAAAAAATACATAGACCGACCAATAATATGTAAGTATTTGTTGATCCATGTAAGCCATAGATGATACATACTAAAAACTAAAATTCTCCTTTTTATATTTATTTTTGTTGTTTTGCTGTATCAAAATCTAGACACAAATAACCTTTATAATTCCATAAGACCTGCATATCTGTATTGTGTGTATCTATGCAAATAAATACTTTTATCTTTATTTTCAGAAATGACGCAGATCATCATCATAGCATAACATACCATGAGTTTGCATTTTTTCGGAAGTACAAATCTAAGTTTCATATATTTTTTTCTAAACATGAATGGGAAGTCATTAAGTTTACATTAGTTTTAATTTACTTTTCAACAAATCAAATCTAATGATGAAAATGGACGACATTTAAGACGAACAATTATTCGAGCCTATAATTTTAGACATCAAACTAAAAAAGGAAATCAATAATGCGTAGATTGACAACACTGAAATCAACTTTCAAAAATCAAACAAATAATGAAAATAATATGTAACTATAGAATTGTATTAAATATAATATTTTTTATGTAGAATAGGGTCGTAGTTCCTTCAAGAGAATAGGTTAGCATTTAACTCCTATCTCACCTGATTATAAGTGACAATGTAGTCGAAGATGTTGCATGCGTACCTAAAACAAAACTATTCATACCTTGCCTTAAAAACATCTAGATTGTACTGTTCGGGGAACAAATCTGCAGAGAGGGAGTTTCACTCATTCATTATGAAAGACGAAGTAAAAACCCTTCATGCGAATGAATGGTAAATCAATGGCATTAGGGTGATACTTCAAGCGGCGTCTAGACCCACGAAGATACAAAGGTTAAGGTGGAATTAGGTTTTGCAATTCAGACTCACACTCTCCGAAATGTATCTTGTAAAAAACATATATAAGCAGGCTACTTCGCGACGGTGTTCAAGGCTCTGCAGCTCCGCCTCAACTAGAGTTCAATCTCCAATAAGCTTCCAGACACGCTTGTCAATTGCATTAAGACTGGTCAGTTGGTAATGTTTACTTTTATCTAATCTGTGGTATTGTTGAGCAGATCCAACCCTAAGGTGGCAGCTCTATACCTGATCGGAATTGTGCTTGATATAGCTGTAAAAGCTGTCCCAGTGTGAAGTAGCGCCTGGCCTTGAAAATAATGCCTAGTTTCTTAGCTGCAGTTTTAAGATTCATAGTATATTAAATATAATCCTGTATATGATCTTAGCTTGTAACATATCTTTCTATTTTGAAATCGTATTCTAGTAAAGGTAAAGGAGACGTTTCATTTCCGTCCATCTCTATGTACACCAGCTAGAAAAAACCGGTCAAGTGCGAGTCGGACTCGCGCGCCGAGGGTTCCGATATACCTATAGTATTTTTGGAAGCAATAAAGTCCATTTTCAGGACCGCAAAACTAAATTTGTTTGTAAAGGTTTTTTGCAGATTTCTGAAAAACTGTGCAACTTAGAAAGATCGTTTTATTTTTGCTGTAAAGTTTACATAAACCTCTGTCAACTGTAATTAATTCAGATTTTCCCTTACTCAAACTTCGGAGATAAGGGGGGGGGAATGGTATTTTTTTTGACATTTTTCATCATAACTTGAAAACTAAGAAACTTAAAAAAATACAAAAATATATTTTAAAATGTACAAGTAAAGCCCTTTCATATGATACCCCACTCGACCTAGTAGCGACAATTTGAAATATGGCCCCCCCTATTTTGGCCCCCTTTACATTAATAATCATACTTTTTTCAAAAAATTTTCATGTGCAATTAAGTTGGGCAACTATATTCTAAAACTATTCCAAATTTCAGCTCGATAGCGTAAGTGGTTGCTGAGATATAGAGAAGTGACAGACAGACGGACAGACAGACAGACAGACAGAGCGGCACCATAAGGGTTCTTTTTTTTACCATTTTGGTATCGGAACCCTAAAAAAGACAAAAATATACTTAGTTCTACCGAGTAACTCTTTTCGTTTATTATCTCTTAGTTTTTACGAGAAAAATAATTTTCAAGTCACTGGAATACACCCATTTCTGTGATATGGCATGGCAACATCAATATCTCAGTGGTCCAACTAAGCAAACTAAAAATTAAAACATCTTGAAAATGCATTGTCGGCTTTTTGACAAACGAACTTCACATCAAGTGACATTTCCCACCATATTTTTTATATTTCTGGTGTATCCGATCAAAAAAAAAATATTGGGATGTTACAAGTATACTCGTACTATGCCTAAATAAACAGAAATCTTAACTTGATGGTGTTCTAGAAGTCAAAGTCAACTATAGTTCATCCATCTTAAAAATGCAGTAAGTCATTGCTTACCGCCGCTGGTAGCCCAGCCCCGTAACCAATCAGGCCGCTTTACATTATAGAGGCAAATGCACAATGTCTTGTTCAAGGCAAACCTTCGAAAGAAGCGGTTATTTAATAAATTTAATTAATGGAATTAATTAATTAAATTTATTTTCATAATATTTTTTTCCTTTGTGTAGTGTCTAAAAAATTTAAAAAAACATTTTCTTTTTTCATTTTAACTTCAATGTGTTTACAACCTTTATCCTGCATTTGCATTAATGACTTACTGCATTAACTATAACAACTATACAAAGACATGGCCGGGCTCCCATAGTAATCTGAAATGTCTCCTTTAGTTTTTGTTTAGCGCTCGTTCGTAAAGTTTGTATAGATGGCCAGGTAATGGACAAGTTTGCATTCGCTATTACTGTTTAATTACTGAAAATTGGGTGCTAGGGTTGTAATTACTATCATAAATGTATTAACGGTCAATGTTTGTATTAATTTACCAACTAAATCGATATTAAACAAGGAATTAAGTTATTATTAAACTCGTGTAAAGTGTTTGTTTTATTTTATCCTCGTCCTATCTAATATTATAAAAAGAAATAATTTTACCTTTCAACGATTAAAATTACAAAATACTTTATGTAAGTTTTAAAGATTACTGGGCAGTATTGGTGGTTTTGCCTGGTATCCTTTGAAAATGACAAAATAAGATTTTAGTTGGCCTGAATACTTACATAACATTTTTTTTTATGTAAAAATAAGGCATAAGAATCCCGCAGGATGTTAATCTGTCTACAAAACCTGAATCTGTTCAAGTCGCCAGTGAATAGGCTTTTCTTGGCAAGCCAGTTCCATCGTCAACCTTATCTTTGTCCTCAGGGCCATGTAAGCATAGAAGACCAACAATGAGTGCGAGCGAGAAACAAATCTCTTATGGTGATACTGCAAGATAGCAAAGGATAGCGAATCGAATAGCTCTGTAACCGATTTTGAATGACAGGGAGCCACTTTGAGCCACGCGAAAAACCAGCTTTCCAGTTTTTTGTAAAAAAATTGCGTAAAAACTACATATTTATATAAAAATAAGGATACTTTTAATTATGACGGTGTGTAGTGTAGTTGGATGTGGTGTTAATTACAAAAATAGTCCAGAGAAATGTACATTTCACGGGTAAATTCTTAGGACGTTATTACTTTTGAACTATATGTTTTTTTGCTTAAAATAACTTATATTTCATGTTTAAAATATAGAATAGCTTCTTCTGAATTGCTAATTTTCGTATTTTGCATTGAAAAAAGTTTAGTTGTTGATAATGTTCTGAATTTTAGTGTTATATTTTTCATCAATATAGCTTACATTTACGCTAGGGCTTGACTCAAATTTATCGATACCTATTTTCTTTATGTTTATAATACGAGCTTACAGACGCATTGTTACTTACTTGATTTACCATTTTCGTCTTGAAATAAACAGAAGTAGGTCAGTCCTAACTTTGTTTTGCCATTTTGTTCAACAGTTTCCAAAGGATTCGAATATAAAAGGAAAATTGATAAGGGTGATTGGACGAGTTGGAATCCTAAAAAATACTCTTAAGTTTGTAGCAAACATTTTCTAGATGTAGGTATATAAAAGAAAATGCCGACTTAATACAACTTTATTAAATGGAGCTAACAGATTCGGCAGCTTGGAATCGGGGTTGACTAATTTAGTTCTGTTACCAATTTAAAAAAAAAATCAGCACCGGCAGCCATTTCAGCAACCGGCGCCCGTCGGTAGCTCATATAGGACCCGGCGCCGGCAGCAGCGGAGGCACTTCCGTATAGTTATTATCGGCTCAAACAAATTGTTACTAAAATATGATTTCATTCCTTCCTTAAAACTGACTATTCTAAAATTTTTGTGTATAAAGTAGAAAATCGCATAATTTCACAACCACAGACAGTATTCGAACCTGCGTCTTCTCCGTAAGTACCGGAGACGTTTTACCTACTAGGCTAAAATGTGGTTCTGTCTGATGTTGTGAAATATGCGTCTTCAATACGCATTCCAACGTTGCGTTGCGTTTGTGGTTGTGAAATTTAGCGATTTTCTGCTTTGTAGAATTATCAGCCATTAACGTCTTCAATGGTCTAGTGGTTAGAGCGCTCGGCTCTCGATCCGGAGTCCGGAGGTTCTGTTTTTGATTCCTGGTGGGGACTCTGTCAGACAAAAATCCCTTTGAGCGGCTTCCCCAGTTTGGTTAGGACATTGCAGGATGAATCACCTGATAGTCCGATAAGTTGGATAATTCCGTGCTTCGGAAGGCACGTTAAGCCGTTGGCCCGACTACTACCTATGGATGTAGTCGTTAAAGAGCCATATGTGAGAGGCCTTTGGCGGCCTCAAATGCTATATTTTGACATTTGCTCCATAAATAAAAAATAAAAAAAATACATTTGGCCTAAGATAGGGGCTCATGCTGGTGGCACTGGTCATGCAGTGACGAAGATAAAAAAATGAGGTTTGAACAAAGAAACATAAATTACAGTTCCACCGACTTTTTTGGGTTGGTACCTAGAAAAGGGGCTTCCTGTAATCGTAAACGGTAGTTGCATATAATATAGCCATAGCCGTCACGCAACATTTCGTCAGTGAATATCAATCTCATACATTTTTATTCTATACTACTGGCATTTACGATAGTAGAAATCCACTTATCTACGGCCCCAGGCGGAGAAATGGAGGATTATCGACACTACTACCTACTACAAGTGAAACACTGCGATTGTTGACAGCGACGCTACCGCCTGAACAGACAAGTCAATGTCGCCAGGGTACTCGAATATCGATACCAAAATGTACATCACTATCTAACGCACACATTGACAAATCAAAATTGGTTACGCGTTTTCGGGCTCTTTGTTTATCTATAGGCAGTAAGCTGCCGTTATTCATAATCTAAGCTCAGGGCTATGATTGAGGACAAGAGTTAGCCCATTGACCTTTGAAAAAACTGCACTTCCCTTAGAAATATCGCAGGAATATAATAAAATTAGGAACTTGATCAAATCCCTAAGTGATTTGATCGAATCCCAGGTCATAACACCTCATGGAAAATCTACTGCAGGACAGGGAGCTCCCTCCAGAACTCCGTCAAAAACGCATGGTACTGTGGAGAGGATTTACCATAGTCACCACATCACGCTTGTAGGTAAGCGTTGGGGAAGGCAACCGCTGTTGTTGGTGATCACAGAATGACAGATGGTAAGATGCACAGAAAGATGCTGCTGCCCATCCTCTGGTTCATAAGCCCTTAGTCGCTTTTTACGACATCCAAGGTTAGAGATGGGTATCATTTTTCGTTTCTAAAATATCGAACGCAAAAGTCAAAAATTCGGAAAAAAACATTTTTTTTTAACAATTTCAGCCATTACTTTTTTAGTTTGTATTTTTCTTGAATAATTATTTTTGCACCTTACAGCTGTCGTAAAAACGCGTATTTTGAGCTTTTTTGTGTATCATATTTTCACAACTTTCCGAGATATAAGGGGATCGCATTTTTTTTTCGTGAAATCGGAGCCTACACTGGAGCGAACACAAAGAAAAACCTAAGCTGACCTGACCTAAGAGTTCAGGTTTTTGATCTAGAGATCTCAGGAATATTAAAAAACTAGGGACCTATTTCGGTTTACAACTAAGTAGGGTACCTATCTATCTGTGTAGCTAACTACATACTGGGTACCGGCAGAAATTTATCCCTTTACCATTATCTAATCGGAAAACTATTTAGTTTAGAGTAAACACCAATTTAATATGAAATTGGATCGGATCGGATTCAAGCAATCCGACTGACCGAAATTCGATCTCATCATTTGTGGTTATTAGGATTGTTAATTCAGTTAATTTGGGTTATTTAAGCGTACATTAGAGGCTGATGGCATTTGGAATCAAATAATTTTGGGTTACTGAGAGGATTATCAGTAAATTGGCAACATCACTTTACTCCCTTTCAAACTTTATATTAACAGTGGAATCCAGCATCATTTTAGGCTCTGCGGGATCCCGCAACAACTAGAAATCTTAGATTTCAAGTTATAATGGAAAAGGTCGAAAGAAATACTATTACCGCCTCCCTCCTTATCTCCGAAGATTGCAAAAGGAGAAGGAAATTTCTGTATATATTACAGCAAAAATTAAACAATCTGTCTAAGTTGCACAGTTTTTAATAAACTGCAAAAAACCTTTACAAATAAATTTTGTTTTACTGTCATAAAAATGGACTTTGTTGCTTCCAAAAATACTATAGGTATATCGGGACCATTGGTGCGCAAGTCAGACTTGTACTTGACCGGTTTTTTTTTCTACTGGCCTGTTGCTGTGGTTGGTAGTGAGCCTGACTTCTACGCCGGTCGCGGGTTTGATTCCCGCTCAGGGCAAACATTTGTGCGATGAACACGATCGTTTGTTCTGTGTCTGGGTGTTATTTGTCTATTTATGTATGTTTTTCAGCCTCTGATACCCATAGTACTGCCTATACAGGGTGTTAGGGATAACCTTCCTAATACTGAAGGGGCATGATCAGTCAACGACACTTAACAACTTTCAGTGAACAAAACTTTCAGGAAATGAAAAAATAAAATCGGCTTCTCCATACAAATGGCCCGATAAAGTTTTCAATTTTTTATGGAGACGCAAAAATATTTTTAAGTTTCCTGAAAGTTTTGTTCACTGAAAGTTGTTCAGTGTCGTTGACTGATCATGCCCCTTCAGTATTCGGAAGTCTGTCCCTAACACCTTGTATAGTTTGGGATTAGATGACTTTGTGTGAATTCAAATTCATGCTTTATGTATTTTATAGAGGTATTAATATTGTTTTTGTACTTTTTATAACATAAGGTTCAGTATAGTGTTGTTAATTTTTGTTATCTCTCTAACCTATGCGGAATCCCGCTGGATTAAAGAGAATCCATAAAAAAATCTGCAGGATTGGAAATAGCGCTGGATTGCATTCTTACTCTGCATTTAGGTACTTTTGTTGGTGTGCTCCAGCTTTAAAAGGTGGACGATGGGTACGACATCCATTAAAATTGACTTGAAACCATTATAAATTAAAGGTCGTCCTAGATAAACGACTCGAAGGCTTTACTGATGAAAATGCCGCTCTCAAAGGGTACTTTAACTAAAATAAAAATCATATTGAAATGTAAATTTGAATATCTTTGTGAATAATTCTTCAATTTTTGATTACAGGTAATCGTCGGGTGGAATTTTGATAGTCGTAATTTCATAGCCAGTTCCGAATAAACAGAGGTAAGCATCTCTAATAATTAACCTTATAATAATAAACAATATGTGTAAGTGCAGTTCGACACGGAAACTTTAGAACTTTTCCGTTTGAACATAAAATATTTTTGAACTGAACTGAGCCTTCTTCTTTTTTGGGGTTTATTCTGGTGTGATATTATTATGTCAGTACGTACCTTCTATAATAGTACTTCCATAATATTGATAGTATAATGTTGCGTTTTTTTTTGCAACGTCACCGGCTTGCTGGGCTTCCTGCAGAAAAGGCGTATTAACGTCGAGTTGCGGAAATCAGCCTAATTTCCAATTACAGTTAAAATGGTGTTTGGTAATTGGTAATGTTGACCGTTTTTAGGGTACCGTACTCAAAGGGTGATAAACGAGTCCTGATATGCCTCCGATGACTGTCTGTCTGTCAGCTGTCAGCAGGCTGCATCTCATGAACCGTAATAGGTAGAAATTTGAAATTTTCACAAATTGTGTATATGTGTTGCCGCTACAACAACAAATAATAAAAATTATATAAAATGAGGTGGAGACAGCTAAAGGGGAGAGCAACAACTCGTTGAGAAGATAAATACTGTATTTTTTGTTTTATAAATGTTTAAAAACAAAAAATAAGATGCTACCAAAGTAAGTTTTTTTACAAAATTTTGTTTGGGCTGTATCCCATGGACATTAATAGCTAGGGAACTGAAATTTTCACGCATTGTTTATTTTTGTTGCTGCTATAAAAAAAATACAAAATGGCTTCCCTACTATAAATGTGTTTTTAGGTGATTTTTGCTCTATTTTTTTGTTTTAGCTCTGTGGTAAAAACGGGAACATTTGGAGGCGGGAAAATTAGTACATATATAGAACACACGCTACAAAATAACAAAAATAAATAAAAACTGCGAGTCGAACTCAAAAAAATTAGCACAGTAAGTTTCTGAACTTTCAACTAATACAATAAATATGTGGTGGTACGTAAACCCTCTGTCACAGCTTCTGTGCTTGAGTCCAACTCGCACTTGACTGGTTTTTTTATTCATCCACAAGTGGGAAATATGATATTTCTTGGGCCAAAAGGATACAGAAAGGAAGAAAAATATTAATAGGTCTTTACCTATGAAATTGCCGAAATTTTCTTACAGATTAATGAGATCATAATTCCTATAATTCTAATGCTATTTCTTTAATTTGTGTTATACTTTAAAGTTGACTTAAAGGTTATCAATTTACGCATAAAATAAAGTTTTTATTTTTAGTTTGATATATAAAATTAAAGGTCCGAAAATTGTTCGTCTTAAATGTCGTCCGATTTTATCATTAGATTGGTTATATTTTTTTACAGATAATATTTTTCGTAAATTAAATTTAAGCTTCTGTTAGCTTAATGTCTTCTCAATAATGCCTAAAAAAATGAAAAAGATTGGATTTATAATTATTAAGAAAAATGCAAAAATATTAGTACTGAAAATTGAGTTTACCTAAAATTCGCCATACAAAACGGCAATTTCATAGGTAAAGACCTAATATTACGTTCTTTATACTCGTATATAAGTTAATTATTTCTATTTTTCAGCAGTGGATGTAATAACTAGTTAATAACAAAATAAACTCAATGCCATTTCACGCTAACAAATGCTGTTGACTTATAACCCACTTTTTGTTCCACATGGGTTAAAAATAATAAACTTCTATCGCGTCAATATTAATCTTGAATTGAGGAAAGTTTTTTAATATTATTGGATTGAGATTTCCTTTGTAAGTAAGCGTGGTAAGCATCCGAAATAAGACTTTGGTTGAAGTAAATAGATACCATTTTTCCTGTTTTGTTTCACCGAGGTCGGTTTAGGAAAACTTTGGTGGTATTAGCATAATATTATTAGTCGAGTTTGTACGTTTTGAGGCTTCTTCGGTAATTCATTCAGTCGTTATTTTATAGATTTATTTACGAGATTTAACAAAATCTTATCTTGTTTGTCAGAGATGAGGTTGACGATGGAACTTGTTTTCCCAGAAGAAGCCTATTCACTCGTGACTTGAATAGTTCCAGTTTATATGAGCTCGGGACCACAGACGTAGGCAGAGAATTCGACTCTTTAGCTGTGCGCATCAAAAAGGATGTTGCAAAGCGCTCAAGTATGGGTGACTGGGTCCTGCGGTGCGTCTGAACTCTCGATGGTAGAAGAGGGATGGCGGTTTAATCTCATGGAGCTCTTAGGCACATTCACCGAAGTATAATCTGTAACAGACCTACAGACATGCAACCTTGCTACGGTGAGCCAGACTGTGAAACTTGGTTGCCACCACTTTCTCATCACCAACGAGCTTCTTGGCTCTGCGATATATCGAGTCTATTTAGCAACATACATACATATATAACATCACGCCTCTTTCCCGTCGGGGTAGGCAGAGACCACAGTCTTCCACCTGCTACGATCTTGACATACTTCCCTTGCTTCCTGTACTTTCATCAATCCTTTCATACATGCTCGTCGGTTTAGGGTACTTTTAACCTGGCCTTTATTCAGAACGTCCTGAATTTGGTCCTGGTACGTTCGCCTAGGCCTTCCTCTTCCAACGTTTCCATTCATATTCATCCCAAAGGTATGACAGCAACTATCTCGTGCAAATCCATCCCAAAGGTATGACAGCAACTATCTCGTGCAAATCCATCCCAAAGGTATGACAGCAACTATCTCGTGCAAATCCATCCCAAAGGTATGACAGCAACTATCCCGTGAGGTATCACCTAACTTTGTTTTCCCATTGCTGGGGAACAGCCTCGCTCTTTTCCTTGTCTGGTCTCTAGTATGAACCTTTTGTTATATCAACAGCCTTCGTGGTCTACTGGCTGAAGTGTTCGGCTTTCAATCCGAAGGTTCTGGGTTAGATTCCAGGTCAGGACACTTCAAACAAAAATGTATTTGAGAGCCTTTTGTCTAGAACACTGCACGATGAATCACCTGATTGTCTGAAAAAATGATTTTGTACATCGGAAGGCATTCTAAGCCCATGGCTTTGATTACTATCTACGAAAAAGTCGTTGATGAGCCATGTCAGAGGCTCTTGCCGGTTAGACAATATTGACACCAGGATTCGTGAGGACGATCATCGATTTTTGAACCAACACGATATTGACGGTCCCTAGTGTGGTTAGAACATTGCAGAAAGAAACATCTGTTTGTCTGCAAAATGAGTCGCTTCAGAAGATAGGTCAAACCGTTAAATTCATTCTTTGGCATCTTGACAACTCTGGTGTGTGAGGTCGGTCATCGATCTTGAGCCCCACACGATATGAAGATGATGAGGCTATTCAAATTTTTAAGAGTGTTGGATATATCGCGTCATCTTTGCTATGGTCGGCCTCGACACCTGCCCGGTGGTTGTCAGATGATAGTTTAGTTTTTGTATATATAGTTTCACTTTGGGTTTAACGTGGCTTGCCCACTGCCCAGTACCACTAGGGTTTTAAAGTCCAACGTAGTATTTCTGACTATTTTATCAATAAGCTTCTATCTTTGGGGCACGTACGAAGTCGCGGGCACAGCTAGTGTATTAATAGTTGATTGCAATAAAACTGATAAAGACATGCATTAACTTTATGATCTGTACAGGTGGATCTAAATATGTAAATCCCTTGTGACCGTTCTAGTCAAGACAGTAGTACGGATACTAATCCAATACCGCGCGCCGAAGACCGCACTGACAAAAATTAAAGACGACGCTTGAACACCTTTTAAGCACGTGCACAAGTCCCTTAGCCTTTATAGCTTCTGCAATGTTTTGTAGTGCGCTTGAGTTATAACGTCGACACTTACCTGATGCTTCATTATACCGAGTACACTTCTGTACTAATTAAGGTCTAAAGCTCTCTGTTAGGCCAACAAAAATTGCATAAACTATTGTTGTCTCTTTCTTCGTCAATAAAACAGACAGTTTCAGTAATAGAACACTGTACGATGATACACCTGATTATCTCTACATCACCTTCAAGTGGACTGTTAGATAATGCCTTTAGGCGTTAATTCATCATCATCATCCGACCGTTTTCGGCCATGGCGACTGCAGTTGACTCCTTAAAAAGGGTTACGGCGCTGATGTGCCCTCATATGGCTTATGTAGCCTATCTTTGCAGTGAACTTTCTTCCATCTATTTTATACCATATTTTGTCCCAACTTTTACATCTATTTTGTACCATATATAGTGCATTAAATTGTACAAAAAGATTACTCTGTGCATCGGAATGCATCCTGAGACGATGGTCCTGTCTACTTTCGAGAAATTAAGTACGAATGTAGGTTAAGATGACTATTACAAACAAAATGGACCTTTTCGTAGTCTGATTTCATAACTTCCAATGAAACGTCCACTACAGGACATGGAACTTCTTCCAGAACTCTAGAAAAAACGCATAGTATCATACTCACCACGCTTATGAACGCTGTTAATGGTGACTGTAGTTTGAAAGATGACAAGATACACAAAAAGCTGCTGCTGCCCATCCTCTGGTTCATTAGCCCTTAGTCGCCTCTTACAATACCCACCGGACGGTTAGAGTTGGGTTGGTATTATTCTTTGCCGACACCACATGGAGCCTGATTGATAAGGATTGTAAAAGAGCTTTAATTTTAAAGGCTCTTTCTATCCTTTAGTTAACTATCTGGCAATTAGAGACTTGGAATTGGTCGGTTTGGGTCCCTAGCTGGGGGGGGGTCAGAAAATGGGTGAAGTAAAGTCGTCAGAAATAAACCTACAACTGGACGAAACCGACGCTCAAGACAGGCTTAACCTTGAAAAAATAATAGTTAAATATAAGTAAAACTAAGTTTGTTTTTAATTTTCTGGTATTTCGCGTAGCAAACTTTGGGGACAAAACATAAACAAATAAAAAGGAGGAGGAGGATGAAGGAGGTGGCTTTTCTTTAAAATTTTTAGGGTTCGTACCTCAAAAGAAAAAAACGGAACCCTTATAGGATCACTTTGTTGTCCGTCTGTCTGTCTGTCTGTCAAGACCCTTTATCTCATGAACGGGTAAAGGTATCAGGTTGAAATTAATACCTCAAAAGAAAAAAACGGAACCCTTATAGGATCACTTTGTTGTCCGTCTGTCTGTCTGTCTGTCAAGACCCTTTATCTCATGAACGGGTAAAGGTATCAGGTTGAAATTAATACCATATATTAAAATCCATGAACCACAAAAGATCTAAAAATTTTAATTTTTACGATGACGCAATCAAAATATATGGCATTTTATGTCCTCATCTCCATACATTTATTCAAAAATGCAAAACCTACAGGGTACCTCCCGGTGACCTAAAATTATGAAATTTGGCAAGAAGCTAGGTCTCACAGTACAAATAATGGGAAAAGTCTGAAATCATTAAATATTACAATTTTTCTCACAACTAATGGTAACCAATTGTGATAAGCTCCCGTTTCAAGAACATTCATATACTCGTAAGAGAGGGGTCAAGTTGGATGGTCGCTGAGGCGATATTTGTTTTAGTTCTATTTCAAAAACGGGAACACTTACAAACTTGAAAATTGGTATGTTTATAGTGCATAAGCTATAAAATAACAACAAATAATAAAATTTGGTCAAGCGCGTGTCGGACTCAAAAAATCTAGCACAATGACTTACTGAAATTTCAACTAATACAATTATGATTATGTGGTGGTACGGAACCCTCGTTGCGCAAGTCCGACTCGCACTTGGCCGGTTTTTTCTTTATAACTTAAAAACTAAGATTCGTAAAAACTAGAAAAACCTATTTTGGGTTAACCATGTACATTCCTTTCATATGATAACCACTTGACCTATTATTGCCCCCCCCCCCCCCCCTATTTGGTCCTCATTTGCAATAATAATAAAAATATTTTTATGTTTTTCCGTTTGCATTAAAGATGGGCAAGCATATTTTAAAAGTATTCCAAACAAGTCGACAGCTTGAGTAGTTGCTGAGATAAACAGGTATTAGAGACAGACAGACAAACAGACAGACGAAGTCGCACCATAAGGGATCCGTTTTTACCATTTTGGTTCGGTACCCTAAAAATCAGCAAACTACCAAATAATATGTTTTCTGTTATTATATGTTAAGTGCAGTAGAAACCCGAGGCTAATTCATGGAGAATTTAAAAACTGAGATTGAAATTTTCTGTGACTTAGCCCATAATGGTGAAAAGTCACTAGGTTACATAGTTACCGATACTTTTTAAATATAAATCAAAAACTAAAATCAAAATATGCTTTATTCAAGTTTGATATACTTTGTGTTGTTATTACTTGATGGAACTCCAATGTATTTATGTAATTAGACACCATTTTCACACTAGTTCCACTATTTATTTAGTAAAATTTATACAGAATGCGACCGGTTTCGAGTTAACATCGTCAGGCACTTGACGATGGAGTGCCTGACGATGTTAACTCGAAACCGGTCGCATTCTGTATAAATTTTACTAAATAAATAGTGGAACTAGTGTGAAAATGGTGTCTAATTACATAAATGCTTTATTCACTGTAGGATATTAATTGCATGCTATTCTTCTGAAGGCAAAACATGAATGGACTTATTAATTTATATTTTGTAACATCTAACTTTATACCGTGTTTTGAGCAAATAAAGATTTATCCTATCTTATCTTAAAAATCTCTTAATGACGTCAGTTACATTAACGTCGCTTCACTAATAAAGTGCCGCCATGTGGAAAAAAATTGGAGCGACGGTAAAAATCCCACGCGCTCTTTTAAATATTATGTAACATTGACAAGCCCGAGAGAGATTTAATTACGGAATTGTTAATTTATATTTCGTAACATCTTTATACCGTGTTTTGAGCAAATAAAGATTTATCCTATCTTATCTTCACTTCACTTTTTAATATTTTGGTATTTGACAAGCCCGTTGGTGTGGTTGGTAGTGAGCCTGCCTCACACGCCGTGGGCCGCGGGTTCGATCCCCGCCCAGGGCAAACATTTGTATGATGAACACAAGTGTTTGTTCTGTGTCTGGGTGTTATTTATCTATTTATGTATGTATATCAGTCTCTGGTACCCATACTACAGGCTTTGCCTAGTTTGGGATCAGATGATCTTGTGTGAAATGTCCCCAATATTTATTATTATTTATTTATTTATTATTTATTTATTTTGGCAATCGTTCGTTAAAAATCTCTTAATGACGTCAGTTACATTAATGTCACTTCACAAATAAAGTGGCGCCATGTGGGAAAAAAATAGGAGCGACGGTAAAAAAACCTCTTTTAAAAATTATGTTACATTGACAAGCCCATTGGTGTGGTTGGTAGTGACAACTAAACAAGACACTCAAACTAGAAACAGCTTAATTCAACGAGATTTAATTATTCCTGCCTCGAAGCTTGCAGTTTCATGAACTTTGATGACGTCACATTTCAGCTGCAACTTCGAAGAGAGTTTCCAGTACCGGCAAGCAGGCAACTTTCCAGACTAAACGTACCGAAACCGTGCAGTATTTACACCGATCGTTTTGAGACGAAATTGGCTCCTGGCGGCAACTTTTGAATTACCCACTTGCTGTGTTGAGCACTTTAAAACGCATATTGTGGCATACGAAAAGTAATTTGTTTAAGCTAAAAGCTGTCACTCTACCGCGACTTAGTAATTTTTATCAGCAAAGTGGGAAGGTGATAGGGATTTAGTGTAAAGTTTGTCTGTGGGAGTCCCACTTTCATGCCTATTTCCGCCGTAAAGCAGTCTTTGCATTATGTTTTAGTTTAAAGGTAAAAAGGAGCCAGTGAAATTTCTCGCACATATGACACACCATCTTAGTTCTTAGGGAAGGCAACGTGCTTTGCTGTATTATTTGTGTTAAATTATTCCACTAGTAAGACGGTGGGCGCTATGGGGGGATGGTGAAAACTTAAAATCAGGTGGCCCACTTGCTAATTCGCTCACTTGTTACGTAAAAAAATATCAGGAAATATCTGTTATTCGCAGAACGGTTGATAAATGCAGTAGACACCCGAGGCTAATTCATGGAGAATTTCAAAACTAAGAATGAAAATCTCCATAAATTTACCAAAACTGGTGAAAAGTCGTTAACAAAGTTACTGCTACTTTTCAGAACATAACTACCATCAATCAGAAATCCCTAAGGTAGGTATATGTTTAACTATTACCAGTACTAAACAGTTACTTTGGCCTTTGGTTCATAAATTCTCATTACTTGCTATGATTTATGAGAACCTTCTTTTTACCTTAAGCCAGAATAGCATCTGTGGCTTTACACCTTTTACCAATCAGATACAAAAAAGAGCAGAATATGTTTCACGCCTTTTTGATGCATATTACGATTCTTAGGCGTGTTTAGAAGTACAAATACAAAATACAAAATTATTTATTCAAATGTGCATAGAAGTTTCAACATATTTTAAAACATTGATTACAAAACAAAATATTGCACACTTTTTGAGGACTATCTACTTTATCTACTTTTTATATTATGTAATTTTGTTTCATTGGTAGAACTAAGGAGGTCTGAGTAGCAGAATTCGGATTCATTTCTCCGCTCGGAACAGAATACAAATTTATTTTGCTATGGCATGAAAACTCCCATTGTGTCCCAAGTTGAAATGTCAAATCATCAAACGTGATTTGACATCCTCATACAAAATTAACAGAATGACACTTATGCCGTATTAAAAATAACTGAATAAATGTCACAATACGAGTACCTTGTGACACATATTTTCATTAATCTTCCTTCTTTTAAATGTCAGAATACATTGTGACCACAAATATATAAAGGAGAGCAATTGTGACACATATTTTCATTAATCTTTCTATTTCTATGGTAGCAGCACTTTCTGCTAAGAAGGGAGCCATTTTTAGGGTTCCGATACCAAAATGGTAAAAAAAAGGAACCCTTATGGTGCCGCTCTGTCTGTCTGTCTGTCTGTCTGTCCGTCTGTCTGTCACACCTCTATATCTCAGCAACCACTTACGCTATCGAGCTGAAATTTGGAATAGTTTTAGAATATAGTTGCCCAACTTAATTGCACATGATTTTTTTTTGAAAAAAGTATGATTATTAATGTAAAGGGGGCCAAAATAGGGGGGGCCAAATTTCAAATTGTCGCTACTAGGTCGAGTGGGGTATCATATGAAAGGGCTTTACTTGTACATTTTAAAATATATTTTTGTATTTTTTTAAGTTTCTTAGTTTTCAAGTTATGATGAAAAATGTCAAAAAAAATACCATTCCCCCCCCCCCTTATCTCCGAAGTTTGAGTAAGGGAAAATCTGAATTAATTACAGTTGACAGAGGTTTATGTAAACTTTACAGCAAAAATAAAACGATCTTTCTAAGTTGCACAGTTTTTCAGAAATCTGCAAAAAACCTTTACAAACAAATTTAGTTTTGCGGTCCTGAAAATGGACTTTATTGCTTCCAAAAATACTATTGGTATATCGGAACCCTCGGCGCGCGAGTCCGACTCGCACTTGACCGGTTTTTCTTGTCAGGAACCTCCATACTAAAATGTATGCATTTTTTTCAAATCCCAAAAACGTACAATTTTTAGATGTGATAGCGGTAACTTAAAAGAAATAAATATTACGTATAAAAGTTTATAAGCATTTTATTAAGTTTATAGGCACTTTAGCTATTATAAACCGGAACTCTCTTCCTACTACTAGAACGCGGAAGCTACTAAGTTACGATAACATCAAGAGTTGGTTCTTTATTAATTCAGAACACGAACGAGTACCATGTTAGCATGTTGGACGGTGTAAATACAGGGTTATTTTGGACTTCTAGCCAAATTTTAGTATGTTACTCAGAATACGAATCTGAACAAATTTTTCAAAAAAACATGGGTCGAAAAACGAGAAAAAATTTAGCTCCTCCCATACAAATCCCACTATCGCCGGCAAAAGATTTGTATCGGAGAATCAAACTTTTATCTTGGTTTTCGACCCATGTTCCTTTAGGAAAGTTGTTGAGATACACGTTATGAGCAACATACAAAAAATTGGAGTCCAAAAATAACCGTGTATATGTTGAACATTTGGAAAATGTCGTATAAAGGTCGTTTTTTGGCAAAGAAAAATACGGATTCAGAATACGAATCTGAACAAATTTTTCAAAAAAACATGGGTCGAAAAACGAGAAAAAATTTAGCTCCTCCCATACAAATCCCACTATCGCCGGCAAAAGATTTGTATCGGAGAATCAAACTTTTATCTTGGTTTTCGACCCATGTTCCTTTAGGAAAGTTGTTGAGATACACGTTATGAGCAACATACAAAAAATTGGAGTCCAAAAATAACCGTGTATATGTTGAACATTTGGAAAATGTCGTATAAAGGTCGTTTTTTGGCAAAGAAAAATACGGATCACTTGGGAAATAAGGTACAGTTAAGAGCACAACAAGTTCGACAATCGCAGTGCGATTTTAGCACTTAGAGTATTTACAACAAGAATGACACAATCCAACGTGTCAAGATTGGTGTGCTCTTGACATTACATTGCTGGGTTTGGTGCATTTTGCAGTAAGCTGCCGTTATTCATAATCTAAGATTTTATCTAACAATGTTATGATCAGAATAGGCAAAACAATAAAAACTTATTAACAAAAAAATGAAAACGCTGAGAAAACTTTAAAGCAAAAAATAATAAACCTTTTTTATTTAACCTTAATAACTAAGTTCTTAAACCTAATGTAAGTATACCTACCTAAGTAATTTTGAGTCGGCGCCAACGGCATTATACATGAAAAAATATATACGCGTCGACTTGAGAACCTCCCCTTTTTAGGGTTCCGTACCTCAAAATAAAAAAACGGAAGCCTTATAGGATCACTTTGTTGTCAGTCTGTCTGTCTGTCTGTCAAGACCCTTTATCTCACGAACGAGAAGAGGTATCAGGTTGAAATTGATAACAAAAATTGAGGTCTATAAACCACACAAGCTCTGAAAATTTCATTTTTTACAACGACGCAATCAAAAGATATGGCTTTTTTTTGTCCTCATCTCCATACATTTATGCAAAAAAGCAAAACCTACAGGGTACTTCCCGTTGACCGAAAATTATGAAATTTGGCAAGAAGCTAGGTCTCACAGTACAAATAAAAGAAACAGTCTAAAATAATTAAATATTTATATTTTTCTCACAACTAATAGTAACCAATTAAGGTGAGCTCCCGTATCAAGAACTTTTCTATAAAAGAGGGGTCAAGTTGGATGGTCACGGAGTTTTTAAAATCAAAGAGCAAAAGCTTTTAGTATATCATATGGTAGATAGGTACGGAACCCTTAGGGCGCGAGTCCGACTCGCACTTGGCGGTTTTTTTTTATAATAAATTAATAATCGTTCTTAATTTTGCGTGGATCTAGACAGTTGATTTAATTAGTTATAGCCAACAAATTTTGTTTAAAACTAAATAAATTTGTTAATGAAATTAGAATAATTCTAACCTATAATCCATTTTTTTCGTTTATTCCAACACTTGCCAACACATTTTGCAGGTATGTCAAAAGCAATCGGCTAAAGCTGACAGAAAAAACAAGTTTTTAATTGTAAAACAATTTTATTATTTCCGTCAAATATACTCTGGTTTTTGTGTCATGGTCAATTGGTAAACCAAAAAAAACGGTATAAATATTTTTTATATGACTTACGCCTTTTGTCCACCCACCATCACCGAGATGACACCAGGATGACACCGATAAATCAAAAGAATAGCGCCGACAGAAGTAAGCACCGATATCGTGCCGAAAGTTACGAGCTAACGAAGTACTTAAAACGATATCGGCGCTTTTCGTCGTTGCCGTGGACGAACGGCCTTAGTTACGAGATGAAAAAATAACACAATCAATTAATTAATTTCGTTACACGTCTAATGAAGGCGACATTTGAGCATCGGGACATCCATTGCCGATTGACGTCCGCCTCGCTAGGGTCAATGTCACACGCGTGACCTGCATCCAAACACCCAACAAATTATCCTCTAACCTTTTATGATACAACAAAGACTCATAAACTAGTCCAGGTGGTATAAAACCAGCTCTAACATTGTCAATAGCATCATTCAGTCATTAACAATCTAACATGAAGTTTGCAATTATCTTTTGTGTGGTAGCAGGAGTTTTGGCTGAGCCTCCTCGCTTTAGACCAGCGAGGTTCAGGTTCCAGCGTATAGAACTCGCTCCAACAACAACTGACTCACCTGCTGAATCTACAACAGATGGGGCACCGTATCCAGCTTCAGGATGGAAACCAGCTGGACAACCTTTCACTCTTCCAAACGAACAAACAGCTCCTGACAACACATACGGAGCTCCTCAACAACAAGGTCCATACCCTCCATCGGGTTGGAAACCTGCTGGACAACAATTCCAACTCCCTAACGAACAAGCCCCTTCTTCAAGTAACTACGGAGTTCCTGACAACACCTACGGAGCACCAGATGCTGAAATGACTACACCTGCCCCCACAGATAACCCTCAGGCACAGAAACTTGAAGGACCAGTTGAAGTTCAGAAAAGCATAGGAGAGTACTACGTTCTTCTCCCTGATGGAAGACTTCAAAGGATTGAGTTTGCGACGGAGAACGATATCCAAAATATGAAGTACACCGCTCGTCTTCAATTGAGGAATCCAGCGCCCTTGTTTGTATTCGGACCCTGAAGTTGTCTTCTTAAGTACCCATCCAGTTAAGTGATAAAATCCAAACCAAATGTTCTAGTTTTAATGGAGTGTAAATAAAGTGCAAATACAAAACAAACTTTCCTTATTTTATTTGGAAAAAAGTTCAGCATTGTTTTTCAATTTCATTCTTGAGACTAAAATATTAACATGTTAACTTGGTTTCCTATAATAAAGATAGGAAAATTTATAAAATTTATTTCAGAATTAAAATCCCATAAAGAAAAACTCTATAATATTTATTGGTTTTGTGGTTTCAACATTGGTCTTAACCTAGTTATTCATGACCCTAGCCATATTTCGTTTTTAGGGTTCCGAACCAAAATAGTACAAACGGAACCCTTATGGTTCGACTTTGTCTGTCTGTCTGTCTGTCACACCTGTTTATCTCAGTAACTACTCAAGCTATCGAATTGAAATCTGGAATTGTTTTAAAACATGATTCCCATGAAAACTAAAAAAATCATAAAAATATTAATACTATTATTATTGCAAATGGTGCCCAAATAGGGGGGTGAGGCAAAATTTGAAATTGTAGTTACTAGGTTGAGTGGGGTATATTTTCGTATTTTTAAATTACTATGAAAAATGATTAAAAAATACCAATCCGTCCTTATGTCTGAAGTTTGCCAAACAAAAATCTGAATTCATTATGGTAACACGGTTTAGGTAATGAAACTGTAGGTTATCTTACACTATAAACTACATTTTAATTCATGAAATTTTTAGCTGACGCTTTTCATCAGAACACAATTGGTTTTATTTCTTAAACTTTTAAAAGTCATGATGTAAATGTTAATTACATGGAAATACATATATTAATCAACCAACTTACTACAAATTTGTCTTTAAAGTAACAAAATATACAATATTAAATGATTCAAGGGAGTGAGCCTCAGAACAAAACCTCCTTGCTGAGTAAGCTGTTTGGCAGGTTAGTGTTTTATTTTTGTTTTGTTTTCTATAGCGGCAAGGTGCAAGGAGTTTATATATCTATAACATTCATAATAATTTAAAACTATGTTCGATAATATGATAAATAAACGTTAATTAAACGAAAATATTGATTTTAATCAACTAACTAACTACAAATTTGTCTTTAAAGTAACAAAATATTCAATTTTAAAATAAATTGAAAAGTAGTCTGTTTGATAGCTTAGTCATTGTCTCCTGCGCGCGCATGTATAATCTGTGACTTCGAAAAAAGTAATACGCGCGCCATTTTAACAGATATTTCTTGTTGTGAAATGTGTTTAATGTAATTAAAAAATAAATGACTTCTACAAATAAGAAAAACAGTGATAAGTGTAGAACGTAGAAAATACTTGAACAAAAACACAAGTCCGGTGTATAGGGTGACCTAGAAATGTGAGGAAAACGTCTACGAAATTTCCTTAGGGAAAAAAAGGTAAGCGATTTTGATTCGTTTTTATTCGCAAATGTGTTGAAAAACGTCGTAAGAAGCTTGTGCGCTTTGGTGATTACACCCTCGGCTCCATTACGCCCTGGCCTGCGGCTCGGGCTGCAATTTCTGAGCCTCGGCCGTAATATCCAAAATAGCGCACGTGCATCTTAATGTACTATTGCTCACCAAACTTTTATATTTTTCAAGATTAACATAATAAAAGAACATCATAATATGTTAAATAGCCAAAAATTATGAGCTCCATTCTAAAACGTAATATTCCGTTACATCTTATAAGATGTTTAGGTAAAGTAATATCGTAAAAGCAAGTCTCTAAAAGCACTTAGATAAGATATTACTGTCTAAGATACTTGAACTGTTTTCTCAAAATCTCATGAGATATTAAATAAATTATATTCGCTCTTCAGAGCTGTTCCCAGTGCTATTTAAAATAAAACGTTTTATACAAAGAGAATGAATGAAAGAGCAAAACGGATGTAAATTGGTTGCTTTGTAAAATAGGATTTTTTCACCGGTGCTTTATTACGAAGCACCAGCCAAATGCGTATCGGGCAACACACATTAGGGTTCCGTAGTTTTTTTTACGAATTCTATTCGCTAAGCAGGTTTTGATTAAGAACCTATAATATTCCATAACGTTCATAATATAAACTTTTTACCTCCTAATGCTCAGCGAGGTTCTAGTGCCTGATTTCTATTGCAATTTGAAGCCTATTTAGCTCTGATAGTTCTCTTTCATTATTCAATTACATTTTTATTTTTTGGCTCCATACTCTATCATTATATGCTACTACTGTTCAGCTGGCAGGAGGGGGGGGGGGGGGACTCGACTCCAAGCTAAATATTTCGCAAACGGATCCCTACATCGAAAAATTATCTGTGCAGACTCACATAATTTTTTAAAAACCTACCCAACAACACCCACCCATCCACGATGGGGTAGACGAGAAAAAAAAAAAAACACCCCCACTTTACTTGTACCCAAAAAAGTTTTTTTAAAGATATTACTTTACTGTTTATCGTCTTTTTATAAACCTTGTATTTTAAACCAGCCCAGCCTGAATATTTAATCCCAACTATACACAAGAGCCCAGACGCTTGCAATTAAAGCTGGGCCATTATGGATGACGCCATTATATCTGGAGCACCACATTTCTATGCCCGAGGGTTTAGGATCATAATGAAGAGACCGAGAAGCCGCACCTATTCTTTTTAACGGAGACGCAGATAGCAACACCGTCAGACGTGGCGTACCTCAACTACCCGGGTTACTCGTTGGAACACAAGTTCAAAAAACGAGCCGGGGTCTGTGTGTACGTCCGCGATGACATTTGCTATCGGCGTCTCCGTTGCTTTGAAGATTCAGGGTCATCAACAATATGGATTCTGGTGGACACCGGCATAGAGAAATCTCTCTACGTCGGTGTCTACCGGTCGCACAGCGGTGACCAGGAGACGACCAGGCTCTTTGAGCACCTGTTAGAGAAGGCGGATTGTGCCGTACAACGGTACCCAACAGCGCAGCTTCATTTTCTGGGGGACTTTAATGCCCACCACAGCGAGTGGTTGTTCCCATACCAGAAAACTGACCATGCTGGGAGAGAGGCGCGCAGGTTTGCATTGTCGCTAGATCTCACCCAGCTGGTGAATGTAGCTACGCGGGTGCCTGATGTAGACGGACACACGCCCAATTGCTTGGACTTACTGCTGACTACAGATCCGGACAGGCACTCGGTGTCGGTATCAGCCCCGCTGGGAACATCCGACCACTGTCTGGTGAAGTCCGTGTCGATCAGCTCTCCTCCGGATGATAGCCCAAGAGGCACGAGGCGAGTTTGGCGATACGAGTCAGCAGATTGGGATGAGATGCGGCACTTCTTTGCGTCCTACCCATGGCAGCCAGTGTGTTTTTCTTCGGGCGATCCCTCCTGTTCAGCTGAAGCGGTTGCGGATGTGATACGGCAGGGGATGGAATACTATATTCCATTCTCCGACATACCGCTCGGTCACAAAGCCCGACCTTGGTTCAATGCGGACTGCGCTCGCGCTGCAGCTCGAATGCAGTCCGCATACCAAGCCTGGGTTTTAGCCCGTGATCGCAAAGTTCGAGCTCGACGGGTTCGCGCGAAGAAAAAGGCATTCAATTATGCTGCAAGGTTCTGCAAGAGGGTGATCCGAAAGGCACGTTACGACCATGTCAGTCGCATAGGGACCAAACTTGCATCCTACCCCTCTGGTAGCAAACAATTTTGGTCCCTATCCAAATCTGTCGAAACAAACTTCTGCCGTCTGACATTACCTCCCCTGCTGAAACCTGACGGGTCGCTGGCTCACTCTGCAACAGAGAAAGCAAATTTATTTGCGTCTCTATTTGCAAACAATTCTCGTTTAGATGCCGGCTCTTATCAACCACCAACGATACCTCGCTGTGACTCTTCGATGTCGGAGATCACAATACACGCAAAAGAGGTTCGTAGAGTACTCCGAAGCCTAGACGTGAACAAAGCAAGCGGTCCTGATGGAATACCAGCAAAAGTCTTGAGAAACTGTGCGCCTGAGTTGTCTCCTGTTCTAACACGTCTGTATCGCCTCTCTCTAAAAACAAGAACGGTGCCAAAATCTTGGAAGGCTGCCAACGTACAGCCAGTGCCCAAGAAGGGTAGTCGTGCCGACCCCAGCAACTATCGGCCAATCGCCATCACCTCCATACTCTGCAAAGTTATGGAAAGGGTACTTAATGGTAAACTGCTGACATACCTAGAAGCTAACGACCTACTCAGTGACAGTCAGTATGGCTTTCGCCGGGGACGATCAACTGGGGATCTTCTAGTGTATGTCACGCATTGCTGGGGGGAGGCCATCGAGAAATACGGCGAAGCCCTTGCCGTTTCACTGGACATCTCGAAGGCCTTCGACAGGGTGTGGCACGCAAGTCTGCTGAGCAAACTTCCTGCATACGGCATTCCCGCTGACTTTTGCTCTTGGATTTCTGACTTCCTGAGTGAACGGTCGATCCGAGTGGTCCTTGATGGCTGCTCCTCTGACCTCATGGCTATTGATGCTGGGGTTCCTCAGGGGTCTGTTCTCTCTGCGACTCTTTTCCTGCTGCACATCAACGACCTACTTGGTCCTAGTATTGTTGGGTACGCAGATGACAGTACTGTCGTCGAGAGATATATATCAAGCGCAAAAGCCAGCAGTGACGAGATACGTTCTTCGAGAGAAGCCATGGTAGAGCGAATAAACTCAACCTTAAGTCGTGTCTCCGAGTGGGGTGACAAAAATCTGGTGAGTTTCAACGCCACCAAAACGCAGGCGTGTCTGTTCACCGCTAAAAGGAGTCCGTTCAATCTGGCTCCTACTTTTCGAGGTACAACTGTACCAGTTACCGACAGCCTCGAGCTACTTGGCATGAAGCTGTGTGCAAACCTGAACTTCGGCGCTAACATTGAGTCAAAAGCCCAAACTGCGGCAAAAAAGTTGGGTATCCTCAATAAGGTGAGGCGTTACTTCACTCCTGGACAGCTTCTAGTTTTATATAAAGCCCAAGTTCGATCGTGCATGGAGAATTGCTGTCACCTTTGGGATGGCTCAGCCAAATACCAACTAGCCGCACTTGACTCGATAGATCGCAGAGCCAAGAAGCTCGTTGGTGATGAGATGCTGGTGAAAACCAAGTTTCACAGTCTGACCCACCGTCGCAAAGTTGCATGTCTGTCGGTTTTCTACAGATTGTACTTCGGAGAGTGTGCTCTAGAGCTCCACGAGCTTATTCCACCATCTCCCTTCTACCATCGGGAGTCCAGACGCACCGCAGGATATCACCCATACTTGGTTGATATTCCGCACATTCGCACAAAGCGCTTTGAAACATCTTTTATAATGCGCACGGCTAAAGAGTGGAATTCTCTGCCTGCGTCTGTGTTCCCGAGTTCATATAACCCGAATCTATTCAAGTCGCGAGTGAATAGGCTTCTTCTGGGCAAGCTCGCTCCATCGTAGACCTCATCTCTGTCTTCAAGACTAGCTCGAGGTCAAGAGTAAGCCCATTTTCTATAAAAAAAAAAAAAAAAAAAAAAAAAAAAGAACCCGTTCGTAAATAAGGAAATCATTATAGGGGCAATTTCAAGATAATGAACGGTGAAATTAAAAATTTAAGACTGAAGGTTTGTTTAGGGTTACTTTTACATCAAGTGCACCCATTTCGTTATGTTACCCATGAGGGCATCACAAGTTATCTTACGTCATCGAGTCCACGAAATTTGAATCTTTGTAGCAAGAGTAGTGGTCTATTATATCTACAGGGTGAAACAAAAAGAATATAGCAACCCTGAAGGATATGAATCTGCCGATGAAACTGAACAACTTTCCCCAAGGAACATATAGACGGAGAGCGCGTGGTCGTCAACCCTACCTCATCGATTACCAAGATGCGACTAATCTAGGGTGATGCACGTTAAAAAGTTATATCCGAATCAACAGGGTTGCCTGGGCGCAACCTGGCAGGTTTTGTACAGTGGGCAAAAAACTTGTCATTTTTTGGGCAAAAATTACCTCATCGAATACCAAATAGGTACATAGTACATTTGATAGTACTCATCAAGGAGTGCCTAAATCAACAGGGTTGCCTCACTCAATCCTGGCACATTCGGGGGTTGGCCTGATTTTAAGGTGGTCAAAAATGAGAAAAATTACCTCATCGATTACCAAGTAGGTACTTATTACAACTGATAGAGCTCTTCAAGAAGGGGCAAAATCAACAGGGTTGCCTCGCCAAATCCTGGCACATTCGTGAGTCGGCCTGATTTTAGGTCGGCAAAAAAAATACAAAACTTACTTACGATTATGAGTAATGAATTGAAACTTATACCATTTGAAGGATCTAGACATCTTAATAATATTTGCTATAGTATGCCGACACTTAAACAAGTTTCATATTATTATACAGGATAGAAAGTTAAGATGGGGTACACACGGCAGCTACTATAAAAGCATTACAGCTACAAAAAAAAATTGTAAAGAGACTAACCCTAACTTTTAGAGATATTTTGACCTACATTCACAGATTTTGGAAAAAATGTACAGTCAACAAGAAAAATGGTAATTTTCACAAAAAAAAAATCATTTCATTTGATCTTATTATTGATAAAAAACATAATTTTCTATAATAATAATAATAATAGCCCCCTAAAGTCCTACCTTTCGTCCGTGCTGAACATCTAGCCACGTAGGGGGCGGACACGCGTACTATTGAAACTTACGCGGCCAACAAGGAAAAGGCAAAGTCGCGGTATGGAAATGGTACTTACCAGGAGTAAAGTACCCCAGGCGGGTACCAGCGCTAACAGCGAGGGAGAATCCCGCCCCGAGCCTTCCAGCTCGGGCTGCCCCACGTACTCTGGGGGGGGCAACATATCGCAGTCTGCCCAGTTAAATACTGTTGCAGGCCCCACAGAAAATACCACTTGCCTTGACTCAGCTCCTGCGTCACCAATATCTTCCACATGTAGTCTCTTCCCATCACCATCCTCTTCAACCAATCCCTTTGAGTACCCAATTAACTCCCGTTCATCTACCGTTACTCCAATGTCAGTAGATGTTGAGCAAGAGGCAAACTGCCTAGATCTTGCTCCCATTACTGGCAATAAGCGTGTGCGAATACATTTTACTAATGAAATGAACCAATTTATTTGGTGCACATACCTAACCATCACAAAATTTGAAAAGCAAACCGGAAAGTTCATAGACGCTTTATACTGTAAATTTAAAGAGAGATTCCCAAACACAAAAGTAACTAAACAGAAAATTGCTAGCCAAAGAAGAGACATAGCCAAAAACAATCTCTTATCACCGGAAGAACTAGGAAAAATAAAACAGGAAGCTTTACAGACATTAAAAACATTGCCTGACAATCTTCATCAAAACCAGAATGAAGTTTGTTCCTCTAAAACGGCTAATACGATTTCATCTACGAGCGACAGTAGTCTACTTACGAACATGAGACCTGCAACTACAAAGACAGGAAAAAATAGGCAACGTATGCAATGGCCAGACAACATCAATAGGGACCTTTTACGGTGCTATTATGAAGTAACAGAATGTGAAACTAACCTTACAGGTTACCGACCTTTATTGCATCGAAAATTTGTATTATTACACCCAGAACTTGACTTTATAGGTGAACAACGCCTAGCAGACCAAATTAGAGTAATAAATGTTAATAACAGAATACTGCCGGCAGAACGAGAAAAAATAAAAACACTAGTAGCAAAACAAAACCATGACCAACGAAGTAATAGTGACATAGGTACATCTAATGACTTGCATCGCGCAGACCATGATATATCACTGTCGAGGAATATTGACCAATCACAAACCCAAAACAAAGTAAGTTTTGAGAATTCCCATACTTACCCTGAAAATAATCACCACCCTGACCCTATAGAAGTTACTCAATGTCAAGACACACACATAAACAGACAAAGGACACCAATTGTTTCATCATCTGAAGCTGAAAATATTACTGAAATAGCAGGAATAGAGAAAACATTCAAAGAAATACTACAATATTACAAGAATACAGACCCTACACAACGGCAGTTCATCCCCAAACAAAAAGCTTCCAAAAAATTCGCAAAAATTGTTGACTATATTAATACTAAGCTTCTGCCAGAATATTTACAAACAGACTCTGACTTTAACACACTACAGACAGTACTATATTGCGCAGCTTTGACTGCAACTAAAACAAATGGAGCTAAAATCGAAATCCCGCTTAATACAACATACAAGAAAAAACAAAATAGGAAACCGAAATGGCAGATTAGATTAGAACGAAAAATAGAAGATCTTAGAGCTAAAATAGGTAGATTAACGCAATATATAAAGGAAAATAGAAGTGACAAAGTGACTAGACATGTACAAGCTATAATTCGACAGTATAAAATCCACACATTACATGAAGAACCGAACAGCAAGCTCACTGAATTCCTAGATACTTTACGACAAAAATTGACTGCTTCGAGTAACCGCCTTAGACGCTACAAAATGTGCACACTCCGTAAGACACAGAACAACCAATTCATCGTAAACGAAAAACAATTTTATAGAGTCCTTAAGACATCTACAAACAATCAAACTCAACACAATCAGCGCAATGATCAAAATAACCAAAATACTATGCCTCAACTATATGATCTGCATGGATTCTGGTCTAAATTGTGGGAAAATCCAATCACCCACAATCAACATTCAAAATGGATAGAAAGCGAAAAAGCTTATATTACAGAGACTACTGAACCGATGGATTTTCAACACGTACCTATTGACATTTTCAAGAATGTTATAAGTAAACTACATAATTGGAAAACACCTGGATCTGATAATATCCAAAACTATTGGTATAAAAAATTTACATATGTTCACCCACTCTTACACAATCATATTAACAAATTCATAGAAAACCCACTATTAATGCCGGACTTCATTACTGCTGGAATCACCTATATGTTACCAAAAGACCAATCAGACCTTGCTAATCCTGCTAAATATAGACCCATTACTTGCTTACAGACATTCTACAAAATTCTTACATCATGCCTTACATCATTAATATACAAACACATAGATAAAAACAACATACTTACAGAACAACAAAAAGGATGCCGAAAGTTCAGCCAAGGATGTAAAGAACAGTTATTAATAGATTCAGTTATATTACGACAGGTACAGCAGAAGAAGAAAGATTTATATACGATGTACATAGATTATAAGAAAGCTTATGACTCAGTCCCACACTCATGGTTACTCAAAACTCTAGAGATATATAAAATTCACCCAATAATCACTAACTTTTTAGAAAATACTATGACTAAATGGACAACTCAACTTAGACTGACGACTCCTTCAGGACCGGTACAAACCCAAACCATTAAAATACAACGTGGAATATTTCAAGGAGACGCTTTAAGCCCTTTGTGGTTCTGCCTGGCCCTTAATCCTTTATCAAATTCCTTAAATAGAACAAAATGTGGATACTCCCTCCAATATTCTGAAAATGAAATAAGCTCAACGAAGAACGACACACAGCTTAACCATCTTCTTTATATGGACGACATTAAACTTTATGCCTCTACGGAAAACGATTTAAATGAATTAGCTACTTTGACGGAAAAGTATTCAAAAGACATATGCATGGAGTTCGGTATTGATAAATGCAAGATTAATTCAGTCAAATCGGGCCAGACTTTTAAACACCATTATGATTTACAAACAGGACATAAAATAGAACCACTAGATGAAAACGCGACTTATAAATACCTTGGCTATGCCCAATCAACACAGATAAAATATAAAGATGTAAAATCTGCATTAACTCAGCAATTCAAACATAGAATTAACTCCATAGTGCGATCTTATCTTTACTCTAAAAATACTGTCAAAGCTATTAACACTTACGCTATCCCCGTCCTCACTTACTCCTTTGGGATAATCACTTGGACCAAGGGAGAGCTCATTAGATTGCAGCGCCTCATAAACACTACCATGACCCGCAACAGAAAACATCACCCAAGATCGTGTATGCAAAGATTAACATTACCAAGGAGTGAGGGAGGAAGGGGCCTCATAGACATCAAAAACCTACACAATAAACAAATCACTAATCTTAGGTCCTATTTCTACAGAAAAGTAGACACATCAATCTTACACAAAGCTATAGTACAAAATGACCATAAATTGACGCCTCTTAACTTACATGACAGCTCTACCCAAAGAAACGAATCTCAAACTGACAGACAGACGAAAACTGATGAGTGGTCCCGTAAAACACTTCATGGAAGGCACTTCCGCGACTTAAACCTACCTAACGTCGACAAGACAGCGTCGAACGAGTGGCTTAGCCGCGGAGAGCTCTTTCCAGAAACGGAAGGATTCATGCTAGGGATACAGGACCAAGTCATAGAAACCCGCAACTACCAGAAATTCATAATGAAAGTACCAAATACTGTAGATAGATGCCGACGTTGCAACAGTGCCCCAGAAACAATTCAACACATTACAGGTGCTTGTAAGACAATAGTACAGACAGACTATAAGTATAGACACGATCAAGTAGCTTACATCATTCACCAAAAACTTGCAATAGACCATAAACTCATTTTAGATCGACCTAAACCCTATTACAAATACAAACCTGAAACAATACTTGAAAATACCACCCATAAATTGTATTTTGACAGAGCTATATTGACTGACAAAACCACTCACTACAACAGACCGGACATTACACTTGTAGACAAAATTAGTAGAACAGCCCACATCATAGACATAGCAGTACCCAATACGCATAATTTACAGACAACAATTGCAGAGAAATTGAACAAATACGCAGACCTTAAAATTGAAATCACCCGTATGTGGAACCTTCGGAAGGTAGTCATCGTTCCCATAGTTCTTTCTACAACAGGCGTTATACCACAACAACTTCACCAATCTATAAAAATGCTTAACTTATCAAAGTTTGTTTATATAACTCTGCAAAAAGCCGTAATTTTAAATACATGCCGGATTGTCAGGAAGTTTTTAGATGCTGATCGAACAATCATTGAACCAAACAATTATCATGATGCGCACTTGGCCTAGGCCCGTGGGCACTCATATTACCGGTGAAAAATCTGAAACCGAGCTGATTTAAAAAACAGAATACCAAATAATAATAATAATAAAAATCATTTATTCACTTACACAGTACAAAACAAATTAATTACTAGTTACAAAATAATACTATTAGCAGTCTTAGTCTAAAATATAATTATATTTTTGTGGTGTACTGTGGGAGCGAAAAGGTTGCCTGGCTCAGCATGGACCGCAGCAGCACTGCGATGCTGTTATTCTGCCAGGTCCTTGTGCTCCTGCACCCACTTCACTCTCACATTATCCATAGTACGTTTATAATGAGTTTTATAACATTATTTTATGAAGTACATTCCCTAAACTAAGTACAAAAGTAACCTGTGATATAGGGAACCGATCTCCAAAAAATGTTGTTAAAAATATTTAATTGTGAGGCTAGGTGTAGTGCAGTCAAGTGCGGACGTGTGTGGTGTTTACATAGATTTGATTGTATATATGTATATACCTATAATTAACTAGCTAACTAATTATATTAAAACTATAGATTATTAAATATAATTATAGGGCCGTACTAGAGAGGAGGCTTTCAGTCTCCTCATATGATAGTTTTTGTAACCATTTGGATAGGTTTGTTTTGACTTCATACTTAGTCAGAGTATAAATCTGAAGCCGTTTGTGAATCTTATTATATATTTTTGCAGGGAAGCAATGAGTAGATCAGTGGACATATTTGGATCATTTTTAGTTAGGATTGAAGAAAAGTCAAAAGAGTCAATATCTTTTTGAATGGCTTTGTAATTGATACGCAAAGCGAGGCAGTTAGTTTTGATTTTGTTTACTCTACCAATTTCTAAGAACAATGCAACAGGTAAGTGATCAGTGATCTCATAGTCTAGTATTATTACCTTGCTTTTAGATCGTAGCAAGACATGATCAAGACAGTTTTGATTTCTGGTAGGAATAATATAAGCTGGCAGCAACCCTAAAGATGCTACGAACAAAAGATATTCATGGTAGTTTTTGTCAATACTGGTGGGTTTGATGTCAACATTTATGTCTCCAATTACTATTAAATTGCTGTAGTGACTTATTGACATACATACTTTTTCTAAGCTTCTATAAAAATTTGATAAACAGTTAAGGGAGGTTCGAATATAAATGACAACTCCGTCGTTTTGTAAGGGATTATTTTTGGTATGCTGTGATATGTAGCCATCCAGTATGGGTACAGAATCGCATCCCTTAGTCCAACACTCAGATAGGACTATTACATCAAACGTTATTTTAGTAATAGACAGCATAGCAATAAAGTGATCCAAATTCTTATTTATACTTCTAATATTGTAATGAATTATACTTAGATTTCGACTACTTTGTGTTATGAAATTAGAGCATTGCGTGGGTGAGCGAATCGTTGATTCAGCTATTGATATGTCATCAAGTTCATCACTAATAAAAGATGTATTTGTTTTATCCATTATAAAAAATAAGTGCGAGTGTAATTGTTAAGAGTATTAAGTCTATTTAAATTACATAAGTATTTAAGAATCAAATTCCCGTGAATTTTATAACAAGTACACGATTTTGTAACCTGAATAAAAAATACATAATATAACAAATATATTAAGATCGTGATATTGGCTTGTTGACTGTATACATCACCTGAGTAGTTGCAATTCAGCATATTAGATGCTAAAAACTGGGTCGATAGCGTGCGATGCGGATGGCAAAACTCAAAGTTTAAAGTCTTAATTTTATATGTAGATAGGATATTTATAATTACATGATACCTTTTCACGAAAACTGCTATAAATATAGTGATTAAAATTAAATTACTAAGTCTTTGTTTAGAGTAAAATATTAAAAGATATATTCTAGAATTTGTATACACCATAGTATTGAAAATAAAAAATAAAATAGGTAATTAATGGAGCTATTAAGTAGTAGAAAATATAGTGATATTTTGTACCTACGAACTAGAGTTATGCGTAGATAGTTTAGTTAGTGTGTCTTTACTTTTTACTCGAATGATCTCAGAATTTTCAGCTTGACGTAAATAGACCTGGGCATTTTTGACCCATACAAATTTGTACTTATTTTCCGATGCAAATTTTCTCGTTATGGCATGGAGGTGTTTATACTCTGGACTTAGATGTTCCGTGATATAAACAGAACGAGGTTCGCCGCTGAATCCAGCGTCCGCTGTACTAAGCTTACTCGATGCGTTGTTTTTGTTATACATTTTTGCTGCGGATAGTACCTCATCACGGAGACGCGGAGAAGTTAATGAAACTAGAATATTCCGGGGCCTGTTGGTGGTGGAGTCCATTTTAGCCACACGACGGCACGCATGGATGTCTTGTACTTCGATGGGCTTGTCAATTTTTTTAAATAGGTTTTGGACAATTTCTATCACCTTTTTATGTTTATTTTCAGGAATTGCCTGTATTTCAATATTGCGATCCCGAGAGATTTTATCTATAGCCGTTATCCTAGAGTTCAGCAGAGTGTAGTTCCTATTTAGAGTTGCTTGCTCCGTCTGAAGCGAAGCTATAAGTTCATCCTTTTCTTTTATTCTATTTTTTAGATCATTCACCTCTCCCATGATAAAATCTGTTGTCCTTGAAAAATCTTCCTTCAATTCCTCAATCATTTTTTTAACTTCTTTCTTTAGGGCAGTTTTAAGGTCTTGAAGCAGAGTTGAATGAAGGTCGCTCAGCTTGCTGTCCATGAGTTCTCCCATGCTATGTAGCGTGACGGTCCCGGTTGCTGGTGAGGCCGGGAGGGAGAAGCTCGGTGTAGGCTGCTGGTGTCTCAGCGGTGAGTTCTCATCCCGGTTTCTACGGGCTGCATTCACATTCATGCAGATTGGACACTTGAGCTGGTGCAACATGTCATTAGTGATGTCACTCTTCCTCTTGACTTTTAAGTTAAGACACTTAAAGCAAAACCGCGACTTGCACCCATTGCAGGATACGCTGGTGTCGTCCTTGATGCCCGCTTCACAGCCATGACACAGTTTTGCCTTAGCGCCGAACATATTAATTTTTAATTGCACAAAGATTAGAATCACAAGCTGGCAATTTTAAAAAGTATGTCACTCACTTACAAAGCAGTAATTTAATTAACAAAACACACGTCCGCACGGTTCGATGGTCTGAACGAGGATCCAAATCTATGGGCTCAAAAGAGGTTAAGGTATTAGAACTGTCAGAAAGCACATAATTATTTTCCCATACATGTAATAGGAGAAACAGAAATTTTCATGTACCTTTTTTACGAAACATTCCATCCTCTTGTCACTAAGAAACAGAAGTCTGTAAAAGGTCCACCAGGGTAAAGGTATTAGAACTCTCAGAATCCGCAAAATGAATTTTGACTTTTAGAGCCATTAGCAATTTCTAAGTGGGCAAAACACTTTTTGGGTAACAATGGATGTAGGTATGTGTGTCGAGTACGACCTTCATAGAACATTGTAGTTATTACTTTTTAAAATGTGGCTCGTCGGCAAAATTGTCTTTACGTTTTGGTTGTCAATCAATTGTTTGTAATTTTTCAAAATATATTTTCATCGGTCTAATTCTTAGTATTTCCTTTAAAATTTCGTGTAGAAACCTGCAGATATCCTTCTATAGGTATTTCTGTACCTACCATCGTTAACATTTCTGGCGACCGTGACAGGACGATCGGTTGCAAGACAATTGTTCACGAAAGCTAAAAATGATCTCGAACTCAGCATAAATAGCTCAAGCGAGGACCGCATGGCCAAAATTCAAGATACTTTCAAGTATTTCTCGGAGAAAACTGAAAATTTATTCAACGTCGACGAACGTATAAAAACTCAATGGTTTTCATCCGAAAATTTGGAAGAAGATACGTTCTTGAAGGATTGCGAGTCTGCTGATGCCTATAAAAAAGAGTGGATCGAGCTTCAACGAATATGCGACAACATATTACAAAAGGAAGACCACCAATCCAAATACGACAGCGCTTCCATAAGCAGCAATGGAGGTTCTACTAGAGCATTACGGCTACCCAAGCTCGAACTTCAGAAATTTGACGGAAACGCCAAAAACTGGCTTACATTCTGGAGTTCATTTAAGAAGATCCATCAAGATTGTTCAATCGATCAAGATGACAAGATGGCTTATCTTATTCAGAGCATGACAGCCAATTCTCTAGCTGCTGAATTAGTCCACAGCTTTCCTCCATGTGGTGAAAACTACTCCCAAGCTATAGAACATCTCAAATCCAGGTACGCACGTGATGAATTACTTATCGAAATTTATGTACGAGAGTTGCTGGCTCTAGTTCTTCAACAAGCCAAGGGAGATAACAGTAATACGAGGTGTCTTTCCTCTCTTTATGATAAACTGAAGACTCAGCTAAGGGCACTGGAAGTTCTTGGTGTCACCAGTGAAAAGTACGCCGCCATGCTGTACCCGTTGGTTGAATCTGCCCTCCCCACGGATATTCTGCGTGTGTGGGAGAGACAAAGAAGCAGAACCGAAAACACCGACGTACTTAACAAACTCCTTGACTTCATAAAAATAGAAGTAGAAAGTGAAGAACGCATACAGCTTACTAGAGAGGGACTGACTGGTAAACCTGAAGGTAAAGCCTGCTTGATTACTGGAAATGCTGAAAGTACACCAACAACATCTTCCAACAACATTATAATGTGCATTTGGTGCGATAAGTCTACTCATGGGAGCCACGAATGCATTAAGGCTCAAAAGATGACTTTAGAGGAAAGGAAAAAGCTTGTGAATAAGAAAAAAGCCTGCCATATCTGTCTGAAGACAAATCATTCATGGCAAAGGTGCAAAATGTACCCTAAATGTATCGGTTGTCAGAAGAGACACGCTGTCCTACTGTACCCTGAAATAAACAAGGCATCTGGTACTACTGATAGCAGCTCCGACAACGCCGAACACACAATGTCAGCAAAGAGCAACGGGACTACTCTCCTGCAAACACTTCTTCTAAAAATTGGTGGAGAAACCATTCGAGCTTTGATTGACACTGGTGCTCAACGTTCTTATATTAGAACTGACATCACAACGAAACCCAAGCTCCAACCAGTAGGAGAAGACACTATAAGGCACTACCTTTTCGGAGGAGTAGAAACTAAAGAGGAAACTCATAAAATCTTCGAGTTTACTGTTAAAAGCTTGAACGGGAAAACCTCCCTAAATATTTCTGCTTTAAGCAAAGAAAAAATATGTGGTTACATACCAAGAATCCGTGATGATTCAGCCATCAGTAAAAAACTGAAGAAGTACAATCTGACCCTTACTGATGTCGGCGACAACACGCCAGATGTGGATCTACTGATCGGTGCAGATTATTCCGGAGGAGTGATGACTGGTTCAGTTATCAATATTGGCAAGAACCTCTATGCCATTCAGACGAAACTTGGCTGCACGCTCCAAGGCTTAGTGCCCGAGCTCTCCGAGCAGAGCGAAGCTAAAGGTATTGTGGCAACTGTGGATTTAACGGACCAGATCAGTCATGTTTGGAAACGGGAGACCCTTGGTATCGAGAACCCGAAAGATGAAATAAATAAAAGCAGTTATACTAAGCAAGAATTGGCAAATTTCGAGGATGTCATTCCTGTTGAAGAAAAAGGTAGATGTAAAGTTGACTTGCCTAGGAAAATCGACTGCCCTATACTGCCAAAAAACAGAATCCAAGAAATAAGAGAAAATGCCATAAAAGAAGATTGGATGCAAAATCCTGCTGATCTTACTTCAAGTGACTGCTCCGCTAAGAAGTTAGCCGCTTTAGCCGCGCTTGGCCGGGAAGGCCCATCATGGTGGACAGAAAGCGGGGAAAATGGCCAGTCTCTCTGGAAATAAACGAGTCACACGAGACTTGGAAGAGACACAAGAGGAAGAGGATCAAGCCGAAGCTACTCCGAAGTCTTAGATGTCCAAAAGCGGATACGCCATAAAGGTTCCGCGCCGCTTGGATCTTTGATCTTGCAAGTTGTAGCTTGCAAGGCGGGGAGGATGTCGAGTACGACCTTCATAGAACATTGTAGTTATTACTTTTTAAAATGTGGCTCGTCGGCAAAATTGTCTTTACATTTTGGTTGTCAATCAATTGTTTGTAATTTTTCAAAATATATTTTCATCGGTCTAATTCTTAGTATTTCCTTTATAATTTCGTGTAGAAACCTGCAGATATCCTTCTATAGGTATTTCTGTACCTACCATCGTTAACAATGTGTGTGTGTTTGTGTGCATGTGATGTGTGTTTGTGTTTGTATGTGTGTAGTGTAGGATGTGTGTGTATGTGTATGATGATGTTGTGCTCTTTAAGAAGTGGCAATATCAACACGGTTGCCTCGCCAAATACTGGCACTTTCGGCCTGATTTTATTTTATTACTGAAACGCTGGACCTAGACATGAAATTTTGCACATAGATACCTTATACAGTGTAGGCAACAAGGTTCCGTCCCTCGATCCCGTTACATTCGGGAGTCGGCCTTATTTAAGGGTAGTCAAAATTCTCAAAAATTATCTCATTGATTACCAAGTAGGTACTAAATGGCAAAATGTATTAATTTAGTTATGTACATGTGTAATTACTATGTTAGTAGTATATTCTTAGCTTTTTAGATTAAAATAATTAAAAAAATTATGTAGATTAAAATAATTATGAGTTATTTATATGTATGTTTGTTTAAAGAATATATACAAAATTAATAGGGTTACCTCGCCAAATCCTGGCACTTTCGCGAGTCTGTCTGATTTTAAAGGATTAGTGGTCATTTTAATTTTATTATGTTAACGTTATTAAGTTAATTTTATTTATATTATTAAATTCGATTATTTTTAGAGTTCCGTACCTCAAAAAGAAAAAAATAACACTTACAGGGTTACTTAGCTGTCTGTCTATCTCTCTGCCGATGTTTTGTCTGCCATTTGGATCAGATCCCCATAATATCTCGGAAAATACGGTTCCTAGACTATTCGTATGTTGGGACAAATGCGAGGTCTCGTCGAAATCTTTATTTTGTTTAACAGCTGTCAAATTCAAAATCGCTGTAACTCGGAAACTAATAAAAATAGACTCCTTGTATGTTCGGACAAATGATAGACATCGTCAAGATCTTTATTTCATTTGACAGCTTTAAATACCTATAACTTGGAAACTACTAACCCTAGACTACTTGTATGTTGGGACAAAAGATAGATCTCATCGAGATCTTAAATTCAGTTAACAGCTGTTAAAATAAAAATGGCCATATCTCATAAACTAGCTATGCTAGACTAGCACTGTTTGAGGAAAAAATATATGTCTCAAAGAGATCTACATTACAAGTGTCAAATTAATATTTTTCCTACATTAAGTATTTTTATATCGTTAGTTTACGAGATATGAGGCTTTATTTCACTAGAAGTGAAGACCTATTCAAGAACACAATTTTTATCCCCAAACAGAGCTATACTAGTCTTTCATCGCTAGTTTACGAGATATAGCCGTTTTAATTTTGACAGCTGTCAGTTGAAACGGAGATCTCAACGAGATCTAGCATTATTACGAACATACGAGTAGTCTAGGGTCAGTAGTAACCGAGTTATAGTGATTGTGAGTTTGACAGCTGTCTACCGAAATAAAGTTTCCATGATTCCAATTTAAGTTCAAAATTCAATTCCAATTAAATTTTTATTCAGTTATGATTTAGTTTCAATTTTGTTCCATTTTAATTCTAACTCGGGTCAATTTAATTTCAGTTTAGTTCGAATTCAGTTCCACTTTAATTTCTAATCATTTCTAATTTAATTCAAATCTAATGTAATTCTACTTCAATTGCAATCAGATTATATCCTATTCCAATTCAATGTCAATCCAATTGCCATATAATGTAAATTAAAATTTGAAATTATTTCAGTTAATTTTAAAATCTTTATGATATTGCAAACTTACATTTGCAATTCATTGTATTCTTAGATTCATTTACTTACGTAAATAGTCAAAATAATTAGAGACCGAATCCTGCTAAAATAGCAGTAACCAGCTTTTGTCTGGTCACTCTTCTATTTCCACGGCACGGCACCGCACCAGAGTACGGCACGGCGCCATGCCGTAGTTTTCCACGGTGCACGCCGTGAATTTTTACGGCGCGGCGCCGTGCCGGAGTCCGGCGCTGCAACCGGAGCAACCTCACTATGGCAAGCCAGTTGATTTTGCCACTTCTAAAAAGCACTATCGAATATACTATGTATGTACCTATTTGAAAATCGATAAGGTGATTTTTAAAGAGAAGTTTTTTCTCATTAAGAATACGAAAATTGCCCTAAAAGCCAGTTGAAATTTTATATTATGTTTTCCGAGAGTTCTTATACCTTGACCATGCTTGACCTTACATAGACTTCTGTTTCTTATCAGCAAAAGGATCGAATGGTATGAAAAAAGGTATGTAAAGTTTCAGTTTTAATGCTACTACTTAATGTATGGGAAACCAATTTTGCGTTTTATGAGAGTTCTAATACTTTGATCTCGGTTTATCCTACAGAGAATTGTTCTTTATCAGTAAGATGATCGAATGAAATGAAAAGTATAAGTTTTGTGAACATTTCAGTTTTTTTTACTGTACATTTAATTGAAATCAGTAAATGTGTGACAAAATTTCTTCAAAATATCGGGTTAGTCTCCATAGTATGTTTTCATGTAGCTAAATTTTGTATTTGGCGGGTAAACCTATTGATTTTGTATACAGGGTGTAAGGGACGGTGTACCGAAAACTGAAAGGGCGTGCTCAGTTAACGAAACTGAGCAACTTTCCCAAAGAAAAATTTTTGGGAAATGAAACAAAAATTTGACCTCTCCATACAAACTGTTCGGTCAGAGTGAGCAATTTGTATGGAGAAGTCTAAGTTTTTTTTTTCATTTCCCAAAAATGTTCCTTTCGGAAAGTTGTTCAGTTTCGTTGACTAAACACGCCCTTTCAGTTTTCGGTACACCGTCCCTTACACCCTGTATATTCCTTATTTCACACATAGGTAAAATAAAACAACAAAATTAAAGGATTTCTTCAGCCAACCTGAAGCAGTGAAAAAGTGAATAGCAACGGGACACAATAGTGCAAAAGTAAAATTAAAATACTTTACATATAAATAACTTATCAAAAACTAAAATAAATACTGATCAGAATGTACTTTAATTAATACATTTTGCCATTTAGTACCTACTTGGTGATCAAAGAGGTAATTTTTTAAACTTTTGACCACCCTAAAATCAGGCTGACTCCCGAATGTGCCAGGATTGGGGGAAGCAACCATGTTGCCTACACTGTATGAGGTATCTATGTGCAAAATTTCAAGTCTCTATGTCCAGTGGCTTGGGCTGGGCGTGGATATATCAGTCATTCATGCAGTATTCAGTAATAAAATAAAATCAGGCCGAAAATGCCAGGATTTAGCAAGACTACCGTGATGATATTGCCACTTCTTAAAGAGCACTATATCAACATACACACACACACACATCCTACTCTACAACACAAACACATCACATGCACACAAACACACACACACACTCAGACACACACATACGTTCACTACATTACATCTACATTCGTACAGGTAATTGTTACCCAAAAAGTGTTTTGCCCACTTAGAAATTGCTAATGGCTCTAAAAGTCAAAATTTCTTTTTCGGATTCTGAGAGTTCTAATACCTTTACCCTGGTGGACCTTTTACAGACTTCTGTTTCTTAGTAACAAGACGATGGAATGTTTCGTAAAAAAGGTACATGAAAATTTCTGTTTCTCCTATTACATGTATGGGAAAATAATTATGTGCTTTCTGACAGTTCTAATACCTTAACCTCTTTTGAGCCCATAGAAAATTATGTTTTTTATCAATAATAAGATCAAATGAAATGATTTTTTTTTTGTGAAAATTGCCATTTTTCTTGTTGACTGTACATTTTTTCCAAAATCTGTGAATGTAGGTCAAAATATCTCTAAAAGTTAGGGTTAGTCTCTTTACTAAATTTTTTTGTAGCTATAATGCTTTTATAGTAGCTGCCGCGTGTACCCCATCTTAACTTTTTATCCTGTATAATAATATGAAACTTGTTTAAGTGTCGGCATACTATAGCAAATATTATTAAGATGTCTAGATCCTTCAAATGGTATAAGTTTCAATTCATTACTCATAATCGTAAGTAAGTTTTGTATTTTTTTGCCGACCTAAAATCAGGCCGACTCACGAATGTGCCAGGATTTGGCGAGGCAACCCTGTTGATTTTGCCCCTTCTTGAAGAGCTCTATCAGTAGTAATAAGTACCTACTTGGTAATCGATGAGGTAATTTTTCTCATTTTTGACCACCTTAAAATCAGGCCAACCCCTGAATGTGCCAGGATTGAGTGAGGCAACCCTGTTGATTTAGGCACTCCTTGATGAGTACTATCAAATGTACTATGTACCTATTTGGTATTCGATGAGGTAATTTTTGCCCAAAAAATGACAAGTTTTTTGCCCACTGTACAAAACCTGCCAGGTTGCGCCCAGGCAACCCTGTTGATTCGGATATAACTTTTTAACGTGCATCACCCTAGATTAGTCGCATCTTGGTAATCGATGAGGTAGGGTTGACGACCACGCGCTCTCCGTCTAATAGGTCGAAATAAGAAATATTTTTTTGACCTCCCATAGAAACTAAATCAGCTGATAACAAATACTGGAGAAAAGTTGTTCAGTTTCTTAGGCAGAATCACATCCTTCAGGGTTGATATAACCATCTTCATTCAGATTCATATTATTTTATTCAATGTGGATTCTTAACAGAATACCTACTGAATGATATTCACAACATGCAGAAAACAATGCAATTAAAGCGAGTCTACTACCTTTTGAGATCGTGCCATGACAGTAAAAAACAGACTTCTAACTTTCTGAAAACATGATTTAGTATTCCGCGAAGCTTCCAAACGATATTTCGTTCCCTTGGGCCGGTGACACAATATTTTGTAAAGCGGTAATTGCATTCAGCGAGCAGACGAGTCAAAAGAGAAGCAAATTCGTGTAAATGACTCCATTTTAAGGCAATCGTAGACGGACGGCAGTTGTTGAAGATATTTCAAACTTCGTGAACATTGTAATTAAAATTGAATAAAATGTCAATTAAAGCAATGAAAATTATTGTTATAATTTTTTTTAAATTTTGAATCAACCCAAATTAGACAAAGCTGATATCTACAAAACTCCCAGACACAGAACAAATACTCGAGTTTATCGCTCAAAATATTTGCCCCGGGCAAGAATCACCCAATGTCTTTTTCTCAAGCAATGCTCTTCATTCCTGTAAGATTGCCGTAAGTAATAAAAGCACAAGTGAAATAAAAGTAAACTGACGTAATTCTTATGAAACTGATGACGCTGTTTTGTTTAATTTTTGTGGAAACAAATATATTGCAATATTTTTAAAATATTATTATTATTATAAGATTTCGCAGACAAATTCTTTCACTCGCGTGATTACACGTTGCGGGGCTTCGCGGTAGAGGGTAGGCCCTGGCAATCAAGACTCTTAAACACATTTTAAATATAAAGGTTTTTTAATAAATGCAGTTAAAGTTTTATTTACGTAAAAGCGGCCGGACATCGGTGGAAACACTTTGACCTTGAGCAGGTCTCTGGGTTAAATCATAGTGGTTCTTTTTCCGTTTGCTTGTTGCTGAACGTACTCTTTTATGCACTTACAAATCAAACGGCAACAACAATCTGATTCGATTTGCGTTACTTCCTACTTGTAGTTTTAGTGCAGTCAATAGCGACGACAGCAATCTTTAGTAATTACCGTCCGTCTGACACAGGCCTTATATGATTTGCTTGTTTTCGTCTGTTTCAGACATTGTTTTGCACAAATGTGTAAACTGGTGATTATGATGGGTGAGGAGCTTCTGTTCAAAAGGAGATAAATCCACCATAAGAGAATTTTCAGAAAAGCAATATTTCTGATAATTAGCTGAGTAAAGGTTATAGTTATATTTAAAAAAAAGGTGATGGGTAAGTATCAACACAACAGTTCAAAATCATGGCAATAAATTTTTTTTTAATAGCATGGTATTTTATAAAAAAATAAAAATATTCGGAATTATCGCTTTTTGGTCAGAATTTCAGATTATAACTCCTTTTGTTTCATATGCTTTGTAAATATCTCCTTTTTATTCAGATAACTTTGTAAATATCTCCTTTTGACTCAGATAACTTGTAAATATTTTAATACCGAAATAAAACATTAAAAAATGGTTAATTCTTTATTTTTATTCTTATTATTATAGAAAGACACAAAAAAATAAAAATTACACTCGGACGTGCCCCACATCAGGTTCGAGGCATATACAGCTGCTGTCATCATCATCACAGACTCGGTGTTGTTCAGTTTTATCATCACTATACATCACTTCTTTTTTGATAACAAATGATAGGAGCAAGACATTTTTCTGTTTTTAAGCCCAATTCCTAAACCACCTCTTCTTCTCTGAGGTTCATATGATGTCATTAATCTCGTCAAATAAACATCTTGTTTGACTTTACTGTTTTGTGCAAAAAACAACTTTCGGTTTTTTATAACATTCCGAAGTGTTACCGAAGAACATTTGAATTTACTGGAGGTCTTGTGTTGACATGGCTGCTTAAAATTAATTCCAAGAGGATCCTTATCTGTGTAACTAAAACAGAAAATCATCAAAGTTGAAGACCATACTGTGATCCTTTGTACTAGAACATGAACAGTGCTCAGTGGACTCATGGTAAAGAAAGTACTTACGTCTTCTTTTTATAAGTAGACCGATCTTTTCGTTGTTTCTTTCTCGGACCAGAATTCAACTGGCCTAGTGTCCATTTTACAAAAAACACGCTGAACGGATGTAATTGTCTATTTTATAAACTTTTTCTAAAAAAATACAGAATAGTCAACGCGTTTGGCAGAAATCACAGCAGAAATTGACATGTGAATTGACATTGACGAATGACGAAATAGAAAAAAATAAACTGTTTTTAATCATACATTTTGTAGCTCTGGATACAAGCTCTTTTAACCGTCTTTGACATAACAAATCGATTTTAAAATAATCGTAGTCGAAACGAAACGAAAATATCTCCTTTTGTACCGATAATTTTGGTCTAGTCGACATTTTATATGAAATATATCTCTTTTTGTTCAAAACATTTATTTCTAAAAATATCGTTCGGAATTATCTCTCTTTGATTGAAACTTGAAATTTGAACGTCGTTTTTGTATTGGAAATATAGCTTTTTGAAGCAAAATTTTTGCACAAGTTGGTGTATTCGAACATAGAGAACAATAAAAAAAATAAAAAAAAATAAAAATGTAAAGTGGATTTATCTCCTTTTGAACAGAAGCTCCTCGGTTATGGTAATGAGTTTCTTGCACTAATTACTTACTGAAGGATAGTTTTTAGAGTAAACTTAGTTGGTGGTTCATTTGGTTAATCTCAAATCTGGAATGTCATAGAAAATAAAAGCTGTCATTTCATTATCTTTTTTAGGGTGAAAGCGGGACCTGGAATATCATAGAAAATAAAAGCTGTCATTTCATTATCTATTTTTTTAGAGTCAAAAGCGGGACCTTAATCTCTATTAATATGCCTCCGATGTCTGTCTGTCTGTCAGCGGGCTGTATCTTATGAACCGTAATGGTTAGACAGTTGAAATTTTCATAGATTATGTATATCCGTTGCCACTACAACAACAAATAATAAAAAAAATAAAGAGAGGCTTCCCTAAAAACGTATATAAACGTAGTTCCTTGCTCAATATTCCCTACTAAAAACGTGTTTTTTTGGCAATTCTTACTCGATTATTTGAGCTGTATCGTAAAAAAAACGTGAAAATTGGTACATTTATAGTACATAGGGTTCCGTGCCCAAACGGTGAAAAACGAGACATTATTGATACGCCTCAGATGTCTGTCTGTCTGTGTGTCTGTCAGCGGGCTCTATCTCATGAACCGTAATAGGAAGAAATTTGAAATTTTCACAAATTGTGTACATCTGTTGCCGCTACAACAACAAATAATAAATACTACAAAAAAAATTAAGGGCTCCCAAACAGCTAAAAAGGAGCGATAACAAAAAATTTACCTACCCCATCGAGTGTTCTTTCAATAAAAAATAAATAATAATAAATAAAATGTTTATTGTTCTCAAAAAAACAGTAGATCCATTTTTCATCTGAGATCTGCCAAACTATATTATTATACTAGTTTGTTCGCAGTGTTTCGTGTTCGTCGTTGTTTGCAGCTCGTTGAGTAGATAAATACTATATTTTTTGTTTTAATAAATATTCAAAAACAAATAAGATGCCACCAAAGTCACAGTAATTAAATAGTTAGACAGTAAAATTTTCACAGATTATGTATTTCTGTTGCTGCTATAATAACAAATTCAAAATAAAATAAAACGAAAATTAAGGGAGGCTTCCTAACTACAAACGCGTTTTTAGGCGATATTTGCTCGATTTTTTTGTTTTAGCTCTATTGTAAAAACGGGAACATTTAAAATTGTGAAAATTTAATAAGCTATAAAATAACAACAAATAAATAAAACTGGTGTAGTGCGAGTCGAACTAAAAAAATCTAGCACATTAAGTTACTGAAATGTCAACTCACACAATTAATATTATGTGGTGGTACGGAACCATCGGTTCGCAAGTCCGACTTGCAATTGGCCTACTCGAACTAAAGTACAATTCTCTTTCTCTTCTCGATGAGCAATGTACTATTTCCAGTCATGAATCCTGGGTAAATAAATTTTTCGCCCCCGAAAACTGTATTAGTAAATTTCATCGAAATCGTTAGAACCGTTCCCGAGAACCCGATCACAATAATATAATAGTATAGAATTTGAAGTATTTATTGAAAACAAACTTAAATACAATGTGAACTTATACTCTACTAGAGCGTATGGAAACATAGCTAGTCGAATTATTGTCCTTGAGTTGTTTCGTGATTTTCTCATGCATCAACTGGAAACGACCTGTAAAAAACAATCGATTATATCCAATTCCACGAAAATATTAGCCCTGGACGAGAATCGGACCGCTCACTACGGATCGATAAGCAGAGACACTCTACCAACCACACCAATAGCCTTGTAAATTTTATTCAGTTTGTGGTAGAGATTTTATATAGAAGAAACATTTTCGTTACTAGGAGTCGGTTGTAATGATTTGTTCAAGTAAAAATACAGCGTGATAATGAAATGTTTGACTATACTTAAGTATGGTCACAGAATAATAAAATAATAGTACTATCATACAGAATGGACACTCTCCGCCCCCCTTGCAATCTACCGCGTTCCCCCCGCGCGTACCCGTCAACGAGATTCTCTCGTTTCTCGCCTACGCGACCTTGCAATTTCAAATTCGTACTCGATGTATGTGGTGTCCGGGGTGTGGTAAGGTACTTAAGACATAAAACTGAACAAATAGAAATTTGTTCAGTTTTATGTCCAAGAAACATAGGTTGAAAACAGAAAAAGATATTTGGCTTCACATATAAACCTTCCTCCGTTAACACTGGAATTTCAAGCGACGACAAAAAATCTCTCATTTTTCGACCTACGTTTTTTGGGGAAAGTGTGCAGTTTCCTGTCCTTAGTACTATCCTCAAGTTTATTCAGATGTTGCATTATAATGCTGTTTTGTTCATATCAAGAAAATTATTTCATGTTGCTAGTACACTACACTCCTACCCAAAGAGCTCTGAAGTCCTTGCGTCTTGCTCTGCATCTAGACAATCTAGAGACGAATTCTTTATTTCATTCAATACAAATCAGTGTCACCATTTACTAAAACTAACACGCTTTCCGCACCCACACTACTAGCGTCATTTGAGTGCGATAAACATAGTACCATAATTGCGAGAGAATAAGATGCAAAAAACCAGTGACAGCGTCTATATGGCAAAGAATGTGTTTATGATGTGCATTCAAAATAAGCGCTCACATAAATTGGATACTGGATAGTATACCTAGTCAATAAGGAACCAAATTTGTTTACTCTTTTCGCTTCTATGGGGGGGTGCGCGGGCAGGCGGAGTGGCCCTATCGGTGTTCTGTGACTCCTACCTCACCCCGGACAATACATACTCGTACAACGAGCGCGAATTTGAAATTGGAAGGTCGCGTAGGCCTGACTATTCATTCAGTACAAAAGACCCGCAGGAGGACCACGAGAATCTCGCAGGCGAGTGCACGCGGGGTTGCGGGGTAGATAGCAAGGGGGGCGGAGAGTGTCCGTTGTGTATGATAGTCGCTATAACATCTCATGAAACGTCCACCACAGGACAGGGAGCTCCATCCAGAATTCTAGCTTGAGCTGGAAAAATGTGCAGTGGAAGTACCATAGTCACCTCGCTTGTTAGCGTTACAGCTGGCACCATGGACTGCGGTTTTAGGTGACCGCAGTAAGTAAGGTGTAAAATGCATAGGAGGATGTTGCTGCCCATCCTCCAGTTTATAACCCTTAGTCGCCTCTTACGACACCCACGAGTATGTATGGGTTGGTACTATTCTTTGCCGGCACCATACGGGACCTGTTTGATAGTAGGTACTATTTATTTATTCTGTGCCTATAGATGGGGGTTAGAATAACAATTCAAGTTTCAAGTTTTGTTTCAAGACTTCCAAGTTCAAGGCTTGCGGTTGACAGCTCTGACAAAAGGAAAATTTAATTATTTTGAATTGCTTTGTATTGTGGCAAACTTTCCTCGCTTCGACTTGATAAGGGTGTCCCAAGATATGCGTGATTGTCGTAAGAAATTTTGGAACTTGGTTATGGAAACATTTTTTAAATTTAATTTATTGATTGAACTTGCGTCCTGTCACTATTCGGAACATACACAGTGTATGATTAGGTTCTAACGATTTCGATGAAAAGTTAGGTTCAACCCTTGAGGGTCTTCATAACGGCCAACAAGCTTTTTGACTTTATGTCACCAGACAAATCGTTCAGATTGTGGGTACTTGCTGAATCCGATTTTATTGTCAATCATGGTTTTTACTCCGCTTTGCCTTATCACACATTTTCCATTATGTACTTATGACCAAGATTAGAGCATTGTTGAGTAAGGACCTTTTAGAATTAAGGGCTTGGCTCTACATGGCCTGATATTTGAAAAAGGGTTACGAGCTTGTGAGTCTTCACAACGTACAGATTATGAAAGTTTTAAATTTTAGTTTTTAGAAGAACTTACGGTAAACTTGAAGACCTTCGAAGTAATTGTCCTTTATCATCCAGAAGTTGAAAACCCAGAGTACGATCCCTCGACAGCTGGCGTAAGCGAATAGCAGTGAGATCCAGGAGGTATCAGCGTAAAGCTGCAATTGGTGTATAATAGATTAGACGACTACTTACATCAATGACAAAGAGATATGGTAAGAAAGATAACTGACTTTCAAAAACGGCCGTGTTATGACCATGCTGGAGTTGTTACTTGCTTTTTATTTTGTTTTACGCTGCCACAGCACGCAGCCGGTACGGGGCTAGGCGACCAACGTTGAACGAAAGAAGACGTGACAGACCCAGACGTAAATGTGCTAAATGGCTTTCAAAGGAACTAGTCGGAGGAAACCCAAGATTAGAAAAAAATGTTGAGTCGAAAGACTAGAGCCAGGCCTTTGAGACACTAATACATCCCGCATACCCCGCACACTACACACATCGAGCGTGAATTTGAAATTGGAAGCGCGCGTAGGCTCGCATATTCAGAAGAAAAGACCCACAGAAGGTCCACGAGAATCGCGCGGGCGAGTGCGCGTTGGGGTGCGGGGTAGATTGCAAGGGGAACGGAGAGTATCTGTTCAGTATGATAGTACTACCTATGGTACTACTTTATTCTGTGACGGTGCTGGGCGACTTACGTTTAACAGAAGAAGACGTGACAGACCCAGCCGTAAATGTGCTAAATGGCTTTCAAAGGAACTAGTCGGAGGAAAACCAAGATTAGAAAAGATGAAGAGTCGAAAGACTAGAGCAAAGCCTTTGCGATACTAATGGGGCAGAGGCTGAGGCTGCATTCGATTATATTACATGAAAGACACAAGTTATCCTACGTCATCTAGTACAAGAAACCTACAACTTTAAAGTAAGAATAGAAGCCAATTATCAATACTACGTTGGTCTGCCAATGCACAACCTGGCAGAATCGATACAGTGAGAGAGAAAAGTGGATACGTCATGGAGTACGCTGAAACCTGTTTCTGGTAATAGAAGGTACCCACGAGTATCACGTACCTATAAAAGTAAAAAGCAACAGTCCCAAAGATACCGAAGAACGTAGTGTTGATCTAATAGGCAACTATTTTCACTACAAAGCTGCGGCAAATTTTATGTTCTTAAAAAAAAGAACACTGCGAATAAAGAGATTCTTGTCTAGTAAGAGAAATTCCTGATATTCAGATGAAGAAGTACCTGAGGTTCCTTGATCAAACTGCTAAACGGTTTGTTGTTCTTCGAATGTATTTTCCTCATGCTGTCGTTCTTGTAGTTGATGTAATCTAATATATCCTCTGAAAAAACATATAAATATCAAGGCGTTAGATATCACGTGTTGCTTATTTAAAGAGCTTTTTTGTACTAGCAATTCGCATAGGAAACGTATGTGTAAGGTACCTCGAAACTTGGCTCATAGACAAGGATAAGGTCAATAAGTAAAAATAAATAATACGAATTTTTTTCGGTTGCAAATAATAAAGTTAAAAAATAATTTTGTTTTTGTCAAATATCGATAGGTCGTATGGCAGAATGAAACGTAGCCATGGCCAGTCTTAAAAAAAAAACAACTGACAACTGTTCTAAGTAGTCTGTGGTCGGTTTATACAGCTGTTAGTTATTTTATGATAGGCAATGACTACTGATCACATTCTGCCATACGACCTATCGATATTGGACGAAAACGATTATTTTTTAAAACCTCGTCATTCATGGCCGAAGAAAATTGGTATTTTTTATTTATCTTTAATGATCCTATTCCTGTTTATGAGCCAAGTTTACATATAAGTTTCCCTTTCGAATTGCCCGAGTGCCCGTGTGATACCGGCAAAGAATAGTTCCAACCCATTTCTACCCATGGGAGTCGTAAGAGGCAACTAAGGGTTTATGAACCAGCGGATGGGCAGCAGCATCCTTCTGTGTATCATTATCAAATGAAATCAATCAAAATCAAAATTTAGTTTATTTTCTCACCACAAAATAATACAAAAACAACAATAAAAAAAAATGTCACAGTATTTGTGGGAGACTGGAGCCTAAACTAAGCCGAAGCCTGTATTTTAGGACTCCAGGTCTCCGTCCTACACAATGTCAAAATTATTATATCATGGACATATTTGTGGATCATGAAGATCTATATAGTAATACAAGATACCAAAAAATATATAAGCAAAAAAAAATACAAAAATTTTGGAAATTAAAGCAGAAATTCAAAAATTCAACATAATCTAATCTAACAAATTAAAAGAAAACAATAAGAATGAAACAATGGAGAGAGATGGGGAAATTGAATGAGTGAATGTGTATAAGATTGTGTGAGAGACATCTTATATTCTGCGGTCACCAATAACAAGCAAGCGTGGTGAATATGGTACTTCCCCTCCACATTTTTCCAGCAAAAGCTTGAATTCTGGAGGGAGCTCCCTGTCCTGTAGTGGACATTTCATGGGATGCTATGATGATACTAGCAATTGCGCGAGAGTCAACAGACACATTGGAAGGGGACAGCCTCCGCGAACGTTTCATGACTAAATTCAGGATAAATAAAGACCAGGTTGAAAGTACATTTAACCGACTAGGAAGCGAGGAAAGTATGTGAAATCGCAGCAGCTGGAGGGATGTGGTCTATGCCTACCACGACGGGAAAGAGGCGTGATGGTATGTATGTATGCAATTGCCCATTTCCCGCACTTTGTACGCCTGAAATAATCATTTCGGACTAGCGAAAATCAAGAAAGCAAGGGAAGTATGTCAAGATCGTAGCACCTGGAGGACTGTTGTCTCTGCCTACCCCGACGGGAAAGAGGCGTGATATTATGTATGTATGTAAGACACGTTTATTCGGATACCGTTATATAAGATGGCGCAGATTTTATAGAACCCTTATAAGGGTTTACTATAAGTTCTATCTTTCAAACCCAGCTTCAAACCAAGCAAGTAAATGAAGATAACCAAGTAGTATTTTGGTTTATTTGCTCGAGCCTAAATATCAACAAACCGCTGAGCCGCAACATCATTAAACTTTGAATCAAACATCACGTACTCAAACCAAATGTTTACTTAAACAAAATTTCCCTATACGGCTGTTGTAGCGGATTCATAGTAACACCCCGCCCCGGACACTATACAGGGTGTTAATTTTATTGCGTGCCATAGGGATGTTTCAGTTACGATTAAGGGACACAAAAAAAATACCTACTGAAAAAAAACTAAAACTTCATTGAAACTTAACTAACGCGGAGCACCGCGCTATCACCGAGCCAGCAGTGGACAAGGCAGGCACATACGTAACAGAAAATCTTTTGCGCGCTTTTGATAGCGCGGTGCTCCGAGTCATTGCCCTCCGCGTTAGTTTAGTTTCAATGGAGTTTTAATTTTTTTAAGTAGGATTTTTTTTTTGAGTTCTTTTATCGTTACTGAACCATAAGCTATGACACGCAATCAAATTAACACTCTGATATAGCGTGAAAAAAATAAAAACGAGGACCTGGACCTGTTTATACCGGCTAAAAAAGGGCATACCAACCCTGAGGGACGGTCTGCCCATGAAACTGAACAACTTTCCATAGATGGAACATAGGTAGAAATTGAATCAAGAGTAAGGTTCAGGTTCATAAAAATTGAATCAGCTGATAGCGCATTTAGTATGGGAGGTAAATTTTTTTTCTTAATTTCGACCTATGTTCCTTAGAGAATATTGTTCAGTTTCATAGGTAGAATCTCTGTGATCCCTAAAAATGTGCATTCACACTATGAAACTGAACAACTTTCTCTAAGCAACATAAGTTGAAAAACGATTTTAATAAAATGACTTCCAGCTGATTGCGCATTTTAAGATTTGAGATAAAAAAAATCTTATATTTTAGGAAAGTTTTACAGTTTCATGGTTTAAATGCACGTTTCAAGAATCACATTGTTTACAACTGGTATTATCATCATAACATCCCATGAAGAGTCAACTGCAGGACATAGAGCTCCCTCCAGACCTCCAGCAAAAACGCAGGAGATTTACCATAGTCACCACGCTTGTAAGCGTTGCGGCTGGCGACCGCTGTTGTTGGTGACCGCAGTATGTAAGATGGTACGATACAAAGAAGGATGCTGCTGCCCATCTTCATTCATTTATTCATTCATTTATTTATTGCATATTGTACAGTATGGTTAGATCTTAAATTTAGTTAAGGAGCTGGTACAATAACCCTGACGAGGGTGTTGCAATATTAGAGTCATCATCATCATCATCATAACATCCCATGAAACGTCCACTACAGAACAGGGAGCTCCCTCCGGAATTCTAGCTTTTGCTGGAAAAATGTGGAGGGGAAGTATCATAGTCACCTCGCTTGTTGGCGTTACGGCTGGCACTATGGACCGCTGTTGTAGGTGACCGCAGTAAGTAAGATGTAAGATACAAAGGAGGATGCTGCTGCCCATCCTCTAGTTAACCCTTGGTCGCCTTTTACGACACCCACGGGTATGTATGGGTTGGTACGATTCTTTGCCGGCACCACACAGGACATAGACACAATATTAGAGTACATTTTGATAAATAATACTACTACTACTAAATATTTTAATAAAAAATTTACAGATAATCACACAGTACAGCTAATGACGGTTCTTCCGGTTCATAAGCCCTTAGTCGCCTCTTACGGCACCTTGTCGGTACTATACGGACGATACACAATACAATACAAATATACTTTTCAATACATTTGCTCGAAAAACGTACTTACAAGGACGTAAACATTGCTCGTAAGTTGTTACTTACCGAACTAGTGTGGTAAGTAAAAAAGTATAACACCAAGGAGTTTTTACACTCTGATCATAAAATTATTTTGTAAAAATACTACCGTGGTGACTTTTTACATGGGTGACACCAAGAAATACAAGAAATAGTTACAGAAATACACAGAAAAAGAACAGAGTAGAAATACACCCGGTATTATACCGAATCATGAATTGTATAATCTACTGAGTCTTATTCCGGGTGCCGGCAAATAATGGTACGGCCAGTCCCGTGTGGTGCCGGCAAAGAATGGTACCAACCCATACGTACCTGTGTATGTCATAAGAGGCGACTAAGGGTAAACTGGAGGATGGGCAGCAGCATCCTCCTTTGTATATTACATCTTACTTACTGCGGTCACCTACAACCGCGTTCAATGGTGCCAGCCGTAACGCTAACAAGCGAGGTGACTATGGTACTTCCCCTCCACATTTTTCCAGCAAAACTTAGAATTCTGGAGGGAGCTCCCTGTCCTGTAGTGGACGTTTCATGTTTTTTATTATGAATCTTATTCTACAAAGTGTAACGGAAATGTGAGATAATAATGAAATGTGTGAATCTGCCCTTGAAACTGAACAACTTTTCGGTCATAGATCAAAATCAGTTTTTGACCCCCCGTGGCTGCATCAGCTGATAGCGCAGTTTGTATGGGAGGTCAAATTTTGTTTTTTGTATTTCGACTTATGTTTCTTGGGAAAAGTTGTTCAGTTTGATGGGCAGATTCACACCCTTCAGTATTATCATACCATTCCGTTACACGCTATATACAGGGTGAAATCGAAATCATTCGACAAATTTTTAGGGTGAGTTCAGACCATGAAAATGAACAACTTTCTCCAAGGGTCCGGAAACGAAAAAAAATTTTCGACCTCCCATACAAAGTGAGCAGTATGGGAGGTCGAAAACTTTTTTTCGTTTCCGGACCCATGTTCCTTGGGGAAAGTTGTTCATTTTTATGGTCTCAACTCACACTAAAAATTTGTCGAATGATTTCGATTTCACCCTGTAGATATATGATAATCTTAGACTAAAATATACATAATATCCCAAAGCTGCTACAAAGGGAGTCGAGCTTCAGATCAAGAGGAAGGCATCAATTACTAAACTGCTCGAGTGGTCTTAAGCTTCTATTCAGATGTTCCCGATATCACTTCAGACAGAATGAACAGGATATCGAATATCGTCGAACGTGAATTATACTCAGATTTGGATTTGAATAGAATATTCCGATCAGATGAATTACAGTGTCCCAAGAAACTTGTACAGTCAAAATCAGTTCAAGCTTGGCACTTGACCTGCTTATGACTGTACAAGTTTCCGCGACCGCGATTCAAATTTGAACGGTACGAAGTCCAAAGTGTCAAGCTTGACGTACTCTTAACTGTACCTGCTAAATCTGGTGTTAGTCAACATCAATACCTATTGAGTAATCCCCATGTATATGTCGCAGGCATAACGTATAATTCGTCATATCACAGTTTGCCTTGGCATTCTATAAAATGCCGGAAAAATTCTAATTTGGCATTTCGCATAATGCCGCGGCATTTCACAAAACGGCGCGCAATTCTTTTCTGGCACTCGCCGGCCGCTGCCGCGGTACGCTCGCTTCGCTCGCTCGGCTTGTTGTGGTCGCAAGATAACCTAACCGTGGCTAACGTAAAAAAAAATAGTAAAGAAGATTTAAAGGTTAAAATTTTCTCATGCAGTTTTTATAATTTTTACTTTCGAGCGGAGCGAGAAAGGTATTCTATTCGTGAAAAAAAAAGTTTTTCTAATTTTCTCAAAAATGTGTTCTATATCACTTATCTACACTAATATTATAAAAAGGAAAGATTTGTACCTATTTTTGTATGTTTGTAATGAATAGGCTCCGAAACTACTGGACCGATTTGAAAAATTCTTTCACCATTAGAAACCTGCATTATCCGGGATGAACATAGGCTATAAAATATTAAAAAAAAAGTTAGGGTTCCGTATGAAAACTTCGATAATGTAACCCAAGGTGTGAAAAAAATACTAAATAGCATCCTTATATCGAGTACGCTGCCGAAACTATTAACAATAGAGCAAAGTAATGTACTACAGAATTATAGAAGCCATCAATATCTACAAAAAAGTCCGCGATACCATATGTCTAACTATTACAGTTATGTCACAATAACTACTTTTTCATGTTAAAATATGTAATAGTAACGCCGGTACAAACTATATAGGCCACATTATTCGTACCTATTAATCCTTATCCAAATAAATGATTTCGTATTCAAGGCTATATCAGTACCTGTAAATAACTTTTTGAATTATTCAAATCGGACATACCATTCAAAAGTTATCATGAGTGTAATCGTTATCAAAATTGAAATTAAAGAAACAGCGCCCTAAGTGACTGTAATGGTTTTATCTACAACAGAGAATAGACACGAAAAATTTGACTGGTCAAGTGCGTGTCGTTCCGTGTGGTAGCGGCAAAGAATAGTGCCAACCCATCTCAACCTGTAGGTGTCGTAAGAGGCGAGTAAGGGTTTACAAACCGGAAGATGGGCAGCGACATCTTTCCGTGTATCGCACCATCTTACATACTGCGGTCACCAACAACCGCGGTCCATGGTGCCAGCCTTAATGCTAACAAGCGTGGTGACTAAGATACTTCCCCTCCACATTCTTCTAGCGAGGGCTCGAATTCTGGAGGGAGCTCCCTGTCCTGTAGTGGACGTATTATGGGATGTTATGATGGTTTTGATGAAGTGCGTGTCGGCTCGAGCGAATTTAATGCACTTCTGCGTGACTAAGATGGTATGACTGCCCATAACTAGGACAGTATTTTTACCTTAGTGGTACGGAACCCTCGGTGGGAGTCCAACTTGCGCTTGGCTGGTTTCTTTAGTAACCCCCGAAGCAACAAGAACCTATATCTACCCGTGCGAAGCCGGGGCGAACCGCTAGTACATCATAAAAAGCAAGTCTCCCAAAAATGTCCGTCAGTCGGTCGGTCGGTCGGTCGGTCCGTCGGTCGGTCTGTCCGTCACGCTTTGGCCTAGCGGCTAAACGAATAGTCCGATTGACACCATATTTTAAATTTAAGATTTTCTTGTAAATTCATCGAAGGATATTGAGTGGTTTCTTGCTGACTCTCTTTTTGAGGGTAGGTGTCAACAATGGAAATGAAAAATACCAATTTGCTCAAAAACGGCTCAAACGATCTTGATGAAATTTTGCATGACCAACACTCTCCATGCAAGGTATCTTTCGGCAGTATCCATTGGTCTGTAAAAGTTCATTTAAGGGGTGTTCCCTTACTACTATAATTTATAAATGTGATTTACTCAAAATCGATTTCAATGAGCTTATTTTAATGCTTCAAATTGGAATTCTAAATTGGTTATGTACCTGGCTGCATATTTCATTCAAACATTTTTACATAAATCTAATATGGGTGAGTTTGTATTTCCATATTATTTGTATGGAATCACAAACTTAAGTTTACACTTGGTCCTTATTTACTCTTTGCTATCCGCAGCCCTTTATAATCTAGTTACCTACTAGATTCTAGTACCTAGTTATAGCATTCGGCTCTTGATCCGGAAGTTCTGGGTTCGATTCCCGGTGGGGACACTGTCGAATGATGACTCTCTTATATCGCGAGAAAGTAAGTGCAGTGCTGCTGTACCATTTATTTTTGTTTGTATTTCGATCTATATTTCCTGTGCAATGTAGAGTGCGACTCTGTATGTCAGCCTTAGTTTATATACTCGCATCGTACGAAGCAGTCGTATCTCAAGTTCAACGCGCTCCCGGCACCAGTCTTCGCATGGCGACCCTGCCAGGATACTGCTGAGTTTTATGGTCAGATGATTACCTTCAGGGTTTATGTTGATAGTATTGCTGTCCGTACCATCCTATTTCTAAACGCGGGTGTCATAAAAGGCCACTAAAGGATCTCAAACCTGAGGATGGGCAACATTGTGGTTTAGTGAATTATACAATCTTATCACACTAGTGGTAAAATTGTGGAAAAACTGCCCATTACACTAAAAGGAAAGGCAAATTTTCAATTCAACGCTATGATAAAAAATCATAACAGAAAAAAAGGTTTTTTTTTATCTAGACCAACCAAAAAATAATTGCCTAATGGCAGTACTAACTTTCAGTGCTAGTCCAGGGAGTATCAGCGAGAAAGAAGGCAGTATACATAATATCCATTCCGAGGATCATCAGGCCGACCAAGGTGAAGGGCAGCAGAGCAGCGTAGAAGCCACAAGGCCGGTGACCCTGGGTCATGTAGACCATGCAGAATAGTAGCCAGAAGACGTGCATAGCCACCCATACTTTGATTTTCCTGTGAAAATCATCGTGACCTTTAGAAAGCTTGCAAAAATCTTTATACGAGCGTTTTTTGCTCACCGAGTGTCTTGAAGAAAGTGAGGGTAGGTAGATTTGGAGGATTTTAATCTATGGGTGCTCCTATCGCGTCCATCTTCTAATTATATGTTATGGATGGATCATCATGACATCCCATGAAACGTCCACTACAGGACAGAGAAACTCCCTCCAAAATTCCAGATTTTGCTGAAACAATGTCGAGGGGAAAGATCATAGTCGCCACGCTTGTTAGCGTTACTATGAACCGCAGTTGTTGGTGACCGCAGAATGTAAGACGATATGATACACAGAAAGATGCTGCTGCCCATCCTCTGGTTCATTATGACACCCATGGGTAGAGATGGGTTGGTAGGTACTATTCTTTGCCGGCACCACACGGGAAATGGATGATGGATGCATGACTTGTTATATTTATGTGATTGCAACACATTTTGCAGCCGTAGAACCAAAGTACGACGAACCAGAGTATATTTGACGGAAAAAATAACATTGTCTTACAAACTTGTTTTTTCTGACAGCTTTAGCTGGTTACTATTGATCATGGAGCACAATAGCCTTGATATAGCTGCAAAATGTGTTGGTAAGCTTTGGAATTGACTCGTGGAGCGGACTATATTGTAAAAAATGTGTCTACATCTAGGTAGGTACAGATTACTAATCAGGTTTTCTTAGAAATTGGGTGTCATTCCTAAAACATAATTAAAGTATGAAATATCTTCTTTTCAAAAAAAAAATAAGCTAGAACTTACTGCCTGAAAGCTGCAGCGATTTCGTTTTTCACTGGCCACTGTACTGTGGTCACTGGCAGCTTCTTTCGAAGTAAGATGGTGTAATTGTAGAAGTAGACTCTGCCACATGCCTACAAAATATACTTTAACTAAGCAGTGTCAGTCAAACGTTATCATCATATCAGCCGAAAGACGTCCACTGCTGGACATAGACCTTCCCTAAAGATTTACATGACGACCGGTCCTGCGCTGCTCGCATCCAGCGGCTTCCCGCCACATTGACCAGATCGTCGGTCCACCTTGTGGGGGGCCTGCCAACGCTTCGTCTTCCGGTACGTGATCACCACTCTAGAACCCTCACGCCCCATCGGCCATCGGTTCTTCTTGCGATGTGCCCTGCCCGCTGCCACTTCAGTTTAGCGATTCTTAGGGCGCTATGTCAGTTACTTTAGTTCTTCTGCGGATCTCCTCATTTCTGATTCGATCGCGTAGAGAGACTCCGAGCATAGCCCTTTCCATAGCCCTTTGGGTGACTTTGAGCTTTCTGATAAGGCCCATCGTGAGCGGCCACGTCTCGGTGCCATATGTCATCACTGGCAACACACACTGGTCAAAGACTTTCGTCTTGAGACAATGCGGTATTTTGGACGTGAAGATATTTACCATCCATACACTAAGTGATATTTTGTCTTATTCCTCTAGTTACTACCTATGAAAAGATCACTTTGTTTCCCATTACGCAAACGTTTTTCCAAAAGTTATTACGTTTCGTCAAAAGAAGGTTTGGTGAGGATAAAATCATTGCTGTAATTTTAAAAACTACAAGAATTACAGACCTCTGGGTCATGAAGGTACAATAGCTTGGTAATGGTCATCTCTTGGAGCTCAGGGAAGTCAGGCTGTAGCTTGCATTCCAAGGTTAACCAGCTGATAAGCAGACTGATGCTCGCTAAAAAATATAAGGGCTGGCGTCACATAAAACCCTTGCGTAAACTAACGTAACGTAAGTTTCCACAAACAAAATCGGCGTCGCAAGTTTCGCAGGCCACAAGGCGATAGTACCCTTCGATGCCATGCTTTTAGTTGTTTCTTTTTACGTGGTTATGACTGTTTTCGTTTTGGGGTTTGGGAAAACTGGATCAATTATTAGTACTACATCGAGCCTTAGTTTAGATGACTCAGGGATAGGAAGGTGAGGGAGGGTGGGGGGATGAGAAGACATGGGTGGAAGATTGACGTGCTCTTGACTGAAGCTACCTACATAGACAAATCTACGTAAAACTTTTTTTTATGTTACAAGTGATCAAACGAGCAGGTAGGCTACCTGATGGTAAGTGGTCACCACCGCCCATAGCACCCACTTTCTTATTAATGGCATATTTTGACGCTAATAAGACAACAAAGCGCGTTGCTCACTTTAGAACCAAGATGGCATGTCGCATGTGCCTGTATTTTCACGGGTTCCTTGCCCTTCAAACCGAAACCCAGCAAACACTGCTGCTTCACGGCAGAAAAAAGCATGGGGGTAGTACTTCCCCAGACGGAGTTTCCACAAAAGCCTCATTACCTTTAAAGGTTGAAACTTACGGCCGTCAAGTATACAGGCAAACAAGGATATTTTAAAGGGATTCCAAAGTTGTAACTACCCTTGGTAACTACAAATCACAATGAATAGAACATTACGAGTATTAATCAGTAGATGGTGCCCGCGACTTAGTCTGCGCAGAATCTAAGGTCTCACCCGCATTAAATGCGTTTTCCCGTGCGAATGAAGTGTTTTCCTGCGGTAATAAGTAGCCTTTGTGTTATTCTAGGACCTAACCTATATGTGTGCCAAGTTTCATTAAAATCCATTCAGTAGTTTTTACGTGAAAGAGTAACAAACATACATCTATACTTACAAACTTACGCGTGTATAATTAGTAGGATAATGAAGTAAATATTAATACAATAAACTTACTTTGTGTTACAATGGAGCTCACCGTAAAAGCTGATAGAAAGGACGGCATCGTTACCGTGACTGTTATCTTTCCATCATCGAACAATTCTCGTTTCCAACCGTTTCGGGACAATCTAGTTACAAACAAACTCTAGTAGGTCAAGAACCAATTTGGTGACGAAATTGGGAAATTGACGCACCAGCAGAGCAGAAAAAGATAATATTAAAAAACGAACGGTGTGTACGAAGTCGCAGGCACTGATAGTTCAATAATAGATTTGATTGCATTAAAATTGTTTATGGTCTATACAAGAGGATTTAAATATTCGATAAATAAAAAGTACGGACATGAGGAATTAAGTTTCCTCGTGTCCGTACTAGTCAGGACGTTGTACGTATACTACGTATAGTACTTATCTAGTCCCTGCTCAGGACATGAGAAATGACACTAGGAATTACCCTTTACAAATGGCCAGTTAATAAAATTGATAGTTACTAAAAAGGTTTGAATTGTCTTATCTGATCAACTATAGTTGATTCGTTGGGAAAGAAAATTAGTTGATCGGTTTCAGTTGATCCGTTGAGTTGATCAGAGTGGAAGTACCGGTTTTGTTTTACTCCTATTTAAAAAAAAGTTTGTTACTATACAGGGTGTAAGGGACGGTGTACTCAGTCAATGATACTGAACAACGTTCTCAATAAAACATTTTTGAGAAAACAAAAAAACTGTTCGATCCAAATTGAACAATTTATATGGAGAGGTAAAATTTTTATTTAATTTTGTTGAAAGTCAAAGAAACAAAGTTGTTCAGTTTTCGGTACATCGTCCCTTACATTTTTCTTAATTTCACCTATTTTCGGTATAATATTTTTTTTTAAGTTTTATTTCCAGCTCTTTTCAGATATGAATCTGAAACTTAGTTAACGAATAAGGTCATCCATCACACAAAAGTTATTCAAGAGTTAGCAAATCTTTTACGTTAGAGTAATTGATTAATAACAATTTCTTTTCACTAATTTCAAAGAGTTTGAAAAAGTTATTTCAACTTACCATTTTAAATTGGCCTTTGACTTCAATACTTAGACCTAAGGACAAAAAAACCGGCCAAGTGCAAGTCAGACTCGCGCATCGAGGGTTCCGTACCACCACATAATCATAATTGTATTAGTTGAACTTTCAGTAAGTTAATGTGCTAGATTTTTTGAGTCCAACACACGCTTGACCAAATTTTATTATTAGTTGTTATTTTATAGCTTATGCACTATAAACATGCCAATTTTCAAGTTTGTAAGTGTTCCCGTTTTTAAAATAGAACTAAAACAAAAATCGCCTCAGCGACCATCCAACTTGACCCCTCTCTTATATGAATGTTCTTGAAACGGGAGCTCACCACAATTGGTTACCATTAGTTGTGAGAAAAGTTGTAATATTTAATGATTTCAGACTTTTCCCTTTATTTGTACTGTGAGACCTAGCTTCTTGCCAAATTTCATAATTTTAGGTCAACGGGAAGTACCCTGTAGGTTTTGCATTTTTGAATAAATGTATGGGGATGAGGACATAAAATACCATATCTTTTGATTGCGTCATTGTAAAAAATTTAAATTTTCGGATCTTGTGTGGTTCATGGATCCTAATATATGGTATTAATTTCAACCTGATACCTTTACCTGTTCGTGAGATAAAGGGTCTTGACAGACAGACAGACAGACAGACGGACAACAAAGTGATACTATAAGGGTTCCGTTTTTTTCTTTTGAGGTACGGAACCCTAAAAAATAGCTTCACCGTAATACTGTGACGTGAAAATTTTAAAATGTAACCTACCTACATTAATAACTTACTAAAGTATTAAAATGTGACCTTAGGCTTGCTATGACATATCGAACGAATGAGCGTATTTTTGATAATTTTTCTCGTAAAAACTACCAGGTAATAAACCAAAAAAGTTGATGGGTAAGACTAAGTAAATTTTTGTCTTATTTTCTAGCAGGTGTACGTAGACATGGCCGGAGATGAAAGCACTCCTACTAAAAGCACTTGGAAACAATAAAACTAACCACTGTCAAAAACGTTCAAACAGAAACTGCAAAAATCATAAATTTGTTTTAATCAAGCACAATCGCCCATTCAAGTATTTTCGTGACAGGTAAATTCCAAAATTAATGACGGTATTTTCCTTCGGAAGATGATAATGAAAAATTTAATAGCAGGAAATTCAATTTACAATTGGATAAAATTGGCTCATTTCAACGGGTATTTGTATAAAATAAAAATCATAATAATGCTTATAATTTTTTTTTTTATATAATTAATATAATATAACATTGGAAACTAACGAACTGGCTTACTTACTGACAAATTATATGGGTCACCTCACATCAAACGGAAAAATCGACGCGTAATTGTTTTGGTCTGGCAGAGTAAAGAACAGTTTTGCCTGAGACTCAGCTCCAATCAAACAGAAAAATACGCGCACATGCTCGATTTATCGTCGGTCGTCCACGACACCATAGAAACTGGTTACCTACCATAGACAAGTTACAAGTACAGTCAACGACAACCTTGACACTCGCAGTGCCACTTTAGCCCATACGTCTATTGAAATAAGTACGGTACAAACTCCAATCTGTCAAGCTTGATTTGCTCTCGACTGTATATTACCTGGAAAACATAAAGACGCGGGTTCCATCATTATCATTATCATCATCATCATTATTTAATATTATTCTTTAAATGATTTATTTTTTCATAAACGTTTGTGGTTTTTTTTTACTGTTACATTTAAATTTACAATATTCAAAAGCAGTCATCATTACTTATAAAATAAAATACAGAAAAACAGTACATACATACTGTGTGCAAACATTGTGTTGTACATTAGGTTACATGCTAAGGTATGAATAGGTAGGAACGGTAAACGCACTTAGATTATTTTGAGTTTTGTCGTGGACAAACTTGAAAATACTCGTATCAGGCAAAACTGTTGTGTATGGTTCTTATTTCAGTGACATCGAATCTCAGGATTGTGTCGACAACTTTTTCCTAAATGTGAGGTTCCTTAATAAAAGGAGGTCTTGAAAGCAATCTCACGCTTGTATCATCATATCAGCTGAAAGACGTTCACTGCTGGACATAGGGCTCCCCTAAAAGTCTCCACGACGACTGGTTCTGCGTAAATTTACTATTATCTTATCTGTGCCTGCGTTGCTCGCATCCAGCGGCTTCCCACGAACTTGACTAAATCGTCGGTCCACCTTGTAGCACCTTGCAGTACGTGGTTGCCACTCTAGTACCTTAACGCCTCATGAGCCATCGGTTCATCTTGCGATGTGCCCTGCCCACTGTCACTTTAGTTTAGCGATTCTCAGGGGTTATGTCAGTTACTTTTGTTCTTCTGCGGATCTCCTCATTTACGATTCCATCCCGCGAAGAGACTCCGAGCCTATGCGAGGAAGGGCTATCCCTTTGGGTGACTTTGAGCTTCCTGATAACACCCATCGTCAGCGGGCACGTCTCGTTGGTTCTCAGGCCTATATCAGTTATTTTGGTTCTTTCGCGAGTCTCCTCGTTTCTGATTCGATCCCGCAGAGGGACTCATCGGAGCATAGCCCTTTTCATAGCTCCTTGGCTGACTATGAGCCTGCATACAACCATCAATAACGACGACCAATCTCACGCAATCTTCTAATTGTTAATCTGCAACAATCTTCTGATACTTATCAGCCTTCTTCAAGGATGATAAACTAAAGTATGTTGATTTATCGAAAATGCTCCGGGGTTTTGAGTTTCTGGAATAGCAAAGTTCCTTTTTCTCGCTACTTTTATAATCACTTCTTTCTTTTTTATCTTTTTTCTGATTTGATTAATATTTTTTATACTGAAAATGTTTATAATGAAGACTATTAGTCCTCGCATCCAAAATCCTGAGGCAGCGATGCAGATCCAACCACCGAATCTTTGTGGGCGTTGTAACTTCATATCAAGTGCCCATCCAGCATGTCGTAGGATCATTGCTTTGGTGATACTTTGCTGTATATTGGCTATATATACAATTGCCATTGAAACATCGAATATAGCCATGAACAAGGAATAGAACATGAACACGTTTATGATAAACTTCAGGTATCTGAATTGAAACGTTTTTATATGAACAGCAACCCAAGAGATGATGGCTGTGGTTAGCCACACGGTGTGGATACCTATGCTCACTTTGATGTACCTGGAAATATAAAATTACAGTTAGGTCAGTAATTACTGTATTCATAATGATACATAATTTATAATAAAAACCGGCCAAGTGCGTGTCGGGCCACGCGCAATATAAGGTTACGTAGTTTTTACGATTTTTATCGCAAAGCAGGTGTTGACTAAGTATGTCATAACATTCAATTTTTTTATTTTTTTATTTTATTTATTTAGAAAACCAACAGCTGTTTAAAAAAAAGAATAGTTTGCTTATATATTAATGGTACATGAGCCTATAACAGGTTTCTCTAAGTTAAATAAAATTTTTACTTCCTTATACTCAGCGAGGTCCTAACGCTTAATTGCTTTTGCTATTTACATTATTTCTAGTTTTTCAGCTATAGCTCATTAACCTGTGAAGCCTACTTAGCTGTGATAGTTTTCCTCTTAATTTTATCATAGATACTAATACTATGAATTTTTTCACATTTCCATTAACTACCGTTTAGCTGGCAGGGGGGGGGGGGGACACTCGACTCCAACCAAATATTGCGCTTTCAATATTCTTTGCGCTGAATATTTCGCAAACGGTTCCCTTAATCAAAATATGATCTTTGCAAACTTACATATTTTTAAAAGACCTATCTAACGATACCCCACACAATGGATTAAACAAGAAATAAAAATTTCACCCCCACTTTCCTTGTAGGGGGAGGTATCCTAAAAAAAAATATTTTCGTTTATTTTATTTTACCACTTTCTCGGCGTCAATGAAATACATATGCATACTAAACTTCAGCTTTCTATTGCGAAGAGTGTCTGAGGTAAGCCGCGGACCGTAGCCGCGGACAGACAGACAGACAGACGAACATGACGAAACTAATAAGGGTTACTTGTTGACTACGGAACCCAAAAAAAATTGGTGCAAGTGCGAGAGATATATATTCCAAAGTAAGGTCTGCTTTTACCAAATTTTTCCTAGAAATACCACTAGATTTTTTTTTTTTGCGTATAACCTACGGCTATACAAACCAGGGATTATTTTAGAAACCCTTTGAATAACTTACTGCCTAGTCGTTGTAGCTGGTCTCGTTATTGATTGCAGTTTGTATGGACTCCAGAGGATTGGTATTATATGCATTTCCTTAGCATCAGCAAGGTCCTGTTTTATTCTCATGTTCTGCACGCCTAGTGATCAATTTCATACAATTAAAATAAAAAACCGGCGAACTGCGAGTCGGACTCGCGCCCTAAGGGTTCCGTACCTATCTACCATATGATATACTAAAAGCTTTTGCTCTTTCATTTTAAAAACTCCGCGACCATCCAACTTGACCCCTCTTTTATAGAAAAGTTCTTGAAACGGGAGCTCACCTTAATGGGTTACTATTAGTTGTGAGAAAAATTTAAATAATGATTTTAGACTTTTCCCTTTATTTGTACTGTGAGACCTAGCTTCTTGCCAAATTTCATAATTTTAGGTCAACGGGAAGTACCCTGTAGGTTTTGCTTTTTTGCATAAATGTATGGAGATGAGGACAGCCATATCTTTTGATTGCGTCGTTTTAAAAAATTTAAATTTTCAGATCTTTTGTGGTTTATGGACCTTAATATTCTTTATCAATTTCAACCTGACACCTCTTCTCTTTCGTGAGAAAAATGGTCTTGACAGACAGACGGACAACAAAGTCATCCTATAAGGGTTCCGTTTTTTTATTTTGAGGTACGGAACCCTAAAACCTTAATAAAAGCAATAAAGAACAATATTTGAACATATACATAAATATATATGTAATCACTTTCTCGAAAATGGCTTTACAGATTTCGATGAAATTTACTATACGGTTGGTTTTTGGGGTCGAAAAATCGATCTAGTCTAGGTCTCATGTCTGGGAAAATACGTTTTCTCCTTGGTTTTTAAAAGTAAAAAAAAAGCGATATATCGAATTTAGCGATACACGATATAGTCCGAGTCTGCCAGGGGAGGGCCCCTTGAGAGACATAGCAGACGGGAGACTTTTTGTTGTGATAGTCCGCCAGTGTGGCCGGTACTGCAATTGTTTTCGATATAATATATGTAGTCACATGAGAAAAAATCTTTGGTTTGAAAGGAAAACAGCTTGAATAGTTGCGCAGTTTAAAGAGTTATTTAGTCGAAAAAGTTATTCAGATTGATTGTTATTTAGTTTAAAACGTAGAGCAATTTTGAAAAATTATAAGTTTGAATTTCATTCTGATAAAATCTATAATTTTTGCAATACCGGCCACACTACTGGCGGACAAAGTCCGTGACTGCCCGTGTCTGCCCAGCTCTCGTCTGCTCAGCCTCTAAGATCTCCATATTGACCAGTTCTGTGCTGCCAGCATTTAACGGCTTCCTGCGACCTTGACCAGAAGCATGACCAGAGTCAGGAATAGCGGAGCTGGACTAAGAGCCGATTTATTAGTGTAAATCATCGTTTGGGAGGGTCAATATAATATCCACACTTGGCAGGCGGATTGGCATCCGCAAACTGATGTAATAATACACATAAGGATGCTGCTACCCATCCACTGGCTTACATTCTCAAAGTCGGCTTCTACGACACCCTAGGGGAGAGATGGTTGGTACTATTCCATGCTGGCACCACAAGGCGGGTCAACTTTCACAAGTATGAAACAAAATATTTACAAACTGTTCTATAGATGTCGCAGACAAATTATATACCTCCGGCAAATTGTAAAACGGCGTCAGCAGCGTGGTTGTTGATAGGTTAAAAAGGTCACCGGTGCATTCATAGTTAGTTAGCGAAAGCAAAACCAGGTTATCTTGCGGTCACAACGAATCACATGCAGCCGTATTCTAAATGCATTGTATTAAAAATGTATTATAAATGCCTAGTGACGAATTTCTCAACATTTTTCCGTTTTGCAAAATGCCTACGTATTATATAAAATGGCAAATTTCGCAATTGCGTGCGACATACGAAAGATCGTTATAGTAACCTACCTTTAGCAACTTTTAGTTCATATCCACATTGCTCGTAGTCATATAAGTATACGACAAATAATAATTTTAAGAATTCCAATTTCACTGTATCTGGCGACCAGACGCAGTGCAATATGGTTGCACCTCCTATATATACGGCTATACCTTGAAACAAAAATAGCTGATTATAATTTTTTAAACACGTAATCGCTGCGGCAAAAAGTCAGTTTTCATCTGGTGCCGCGCCACTCAAAAAATGCCTCAGTATCAGGCCTGTTCGACCAAATACTACTTGATGGTATATAAGGCTTTATATTTCATATGTTATTTTTATACCGTTAACGCCGACATCCAGTTGAGTGTAATTTTACAACTTTTTAAAGGTCTACACGGTAGACATTTTGTTTTATATTTTCATATTACAAGGTCTTGAGACCTCTATTGTGATTTTAACGATATTACGAATATCAAAACAATAGAACCAATCTGCACGGGAAGAAATATTTTTAAAATATTTGAATTAAGGCTCATGATCCTGCTTCGTTGTATGCGTAGTAACCATAAATACATGATAACGGGATTATAGAGCCTTCAATCTGGCTGGGCAAAGGTCCTTATGCGTCCCACGGCGGTTTCTAGCAAATCCAGCCAGTACGCATCGAAAGCATCTAGGTAGCATGACCTTTTTAGGGTCTGATCAACCCTAATTTTAATTGAATTGTCTTACGCATCAAATATCTCACCACTTTGTTATATGTTGTAGTTATAGTACTGTAGCCCGTGGACATTTAAATTATGAAAAAGGTTACCGTTTGTATTTATGAAATTATTATAGATTTCACCATTTCACATACTAATAGCGACATCTTAAAGATCGTAACCCGCTGTAACCATATATAGTAACAAGTAATGTAGTCCGACCACATTGACAATAATTTACATTTTTGAGTTACCGTTTCAAATTTATACATCTGTTAATAGACCCTCTGAACAAACCCTATACCTATTTTAAGACTATTTGCGTGGCCGGTTCAGATTTTAAGACCTATCTGGTCTTAAATTTATTTTTGGCACCTTTCCATAGTCTAACTATTACGTATGGTAATTCAACAAAACTGTACAATATGACAATAAAGAAACAATGCAGTAACCTAGAAATGTATATGACTAACATATATGGAGATTATAGTTTTGTCTATATATATGGTTACGGCGGGTTACGATCTTTAAGACTTCGCTTTTAGTATGTGAAATGGCGAAATTTATAACAATTTCAGTACTATTATAGTATACTGTTTAAGATGTGGCTGTACTATTTTGAATAAATAAAACCCCATGTTGCAATTTTTGGGTTAGGTACTTGATCGGTGGCTACCTTTTCCCACATTCTAGCTGGCATAGTTGTTATTTCTTTAAAGTGATAGGGCTTTTTGTGCAAAGTCCGTCTGGAGAAGTACAATCCCTTTGGAGTTTTTTTTGCAGTAAAGCAGTATAGTCTTTACACTGCTATGGTTCAGTTCGAAGAATAAGGCTTAGTCCTTAGGTTGGGCAACGCACTTTGCTGTCTTATTGGTGTGTATGCCATAAATTATTATTTTTTTATTTAATAAATAAGATGGTAAGTACATGAATTTTATCTTAATTTAAAACTCGCCGAAGTGTTAAGTTTGATGGCGAGATGCGCTCATACTACATTTTTATCATTTTACTTACCACTGGTAGGTAGCAGGTGTCAATGTTGATGGTGATTACTTGCCATCAGGTGGCCCTCATTTGTCTGTACCACTATCTTTCCAAAATTGTGTTTAATTTGATTAATATAATACTCACATTGTCCCGTGTGGTGCCGGCAAAGAATAGTACCAACCCATACATACCCGTGGGTGTAGTAAGAGGCGACTAAGGGTTATAAACTGGAGGATGGGCAGCATCATCCTCCTATGTATCATACCATCTTACTTACTGCGGTCACCTATAATCGCGGTCCATGGTGCCAGCCGTAACGCTAACAAGCGAGGTGACTATGGTACTTCCCCTCTACATTTTTCCAGCAAAAGCTAGAATTCTGGAGGGAGCTCCCTGTCCTGTAGTGGACGTTTCATGGGATGTTGTGATGACTTACATTGTAGAATCACACAAAATGCAATCATGCCAATTTTCCGTCGATCAGATCGCAGCATCCTAACTTGCTCCATCTCAGCAAATCGCAGGGTCTCGGAAAACCATTGTATCTCCCTTAAACTAGTCGATGCCAACTGCTGCGTGTCTGTTACATGTAGTTGCGAACTGTGGAACGGCACAATCGAAGACAATTGCTTCGATAACATGTTTATGTTTATTTACTCTGTTTTGAAATAACGATAGGATTGCTTTTGATTTTGATTCAGCACTGGGAATAGAGATCAGGTCAACGACAGAGATACAGGCAAGAGGAATTCCAATCCTATCCTCAGCAAAGTAAGACACGGGTATCAGATGTGTTTTAGCACTTCAGCGCTTATTGATTATTATTTTCAAGATTAAACATTCACTATAACACTTAAGAGCTATCTCTTAGAGCTAAAATTCACTATTAACTCAGATAAATTAGAGAAATTTTGTGCTCTCGTGGATTTCAAGATGTTCTTGTCAAAATTCTGACATTAGCTATAGGCATAATCTTTAAGGTTTTCTTCTTTGTAGCAAAACCTTGATACATGATACCTCGTAACATAAAATTTGATTTTTAGGATTCCATAGTAAACAAGGAACCCTTATAGTTTCATCATGTTCGTCTGTCTTTCTGTCCGCGGCTTAGCTCAGTGAACTTTGGTACTAGAAACACACATGCCCCTCGATACTTTGCATTAGTGTAGCGATTGAGTGAAATAAGAAAAATAGGTTATTGAAATTGAGTTTGTTACGCACTGACACAGACATTCATTTAAAAATTTGGCAAATTATCGATTTTATCATACACAAAAATATTTATTTTTTTAAATAAATATTTGAGCTACGATACCAACGGCTTGAAGTGCCTTTTACATGAGCTTTTGTAATTTATCAAATTTCAATGAGCCGGTTTAAAAAAAAGAAAAACTAGTTTTAATTTTCTTGATAGATAGCGTTGTTGTTATCTTTTCCTATCTGTTGTCTAAGTAAATGTAAGTGTTGCCTAAGGAGGTTTATTTATTTCACGCTTCATCTATGACAGAATTATTTTAAGTTCTAAAGCAACTCTCTTCAGTGCCATCTATCGACACCTTTGAAAACTCAGTTGACGCTTAGCTGCGAAACCGACTCATTATGGAATAAAATATAGGGTGCATCCTAATCAACTACGTTCCTTTCATTATGTTACTCGAATCATAAAACTGAACAACTCTCCCTAGGAACATAGGTCGAAATACGAAAAAAAAGTTTTTGCTTTTCATACAAAATGCGCTACCCAAACGCTTTCATATATTTTTTTCATACTTCGACCTATGTTACATACTGAGTTGATTAGAACGCACACTATACAGGGTGTAAGTGTAACACACTATGCAGAGTACAGTCTTGGGAAACCACGATGGAGGACATTTGGGTTAAAGTTAGAATAAAAGTTGGGAAGGCGTATTAAAATCTTGCGATTTGGGGTGTCCACATGCCTCCGCCATCCACTTGTACTTCTTTAAAATTATTTTTTGATAGTGTTGAGAGTGTCATGAGTCGGGTAGAGGATGTAGTTGTTGTTGGAGATTTTAACCTGCCTTTTATTAAGTGGGAAAAGTCATCAAACTCTGTAGCCACTACACCCTCCAACTTTATCTGCACCCTTGGCTTGTTGCTCACTGTTTTTATGGCAGTTAACAACTTCATTCAATGTAATCACATTACCAATGTTGATGATAGAGTTCTTGATCTTGTTTTGAGTTCATGTGATAATTTTCAAGTAAGTGAACCACCTGGTGTAATAAGTAAACTTGATCCAAAACATCCACCGTTGCTTCTGACTTTTATAGATGTTAGCATTAAGTCCCTCAGACACAATAATCAACCATCCTTTAACTTCTACAAGCCGGATTATGCAGCCATCATAGCGGCTTTAAGCGAGTTTAATTGGGATGCTATCTTTAGCGATTGCAATGATGTAAATGAGATGGTTTCATTATTCTACAGTATACTAAACTTCTTAATAAAAGATCATGTCCCAGTGCGTAAATACAATAGGTTTAGGTATCAACCCTGGTTCTATAAACGACTCATAAAACTTCTGGCTGAGAAGGATAAGATTAGGTCTAGATACCGTCGATATAAAAACCCTCGTGATGATGTAGAGTTTGGGTTGCTGCGTGACAGGTGTCATAAACTGCATGATCAGCTCTATACAATCTATATGGCTGGAGTTGAGGCAAATGTTGTCAAAGACCCTAAATCCTTCTGGAGATATCAAGCAGAATTTTCAAGCGTATTTGTACCTGGCCTTTGTCTGTAAACACACTCAACTCTGTTTTTGTAACGGAACGGGAGGTTTTACGTAAAATCAAAAACCTTAAAGTATTCCAAGGTGCTGGTCCGGACGGCATTCCTCTGCTATTTATAAAGCGATGCGGTGGCGTTCTTGCATATCCTCTCTCTGCTATCCTGAATAGGTCACTTTTGGATGGCATTTTTCCTGAGGAATGGAATAAGGCTACCTTCATTCTTCCGCTTCACAAGAAAGATGATGCCAGTGATGTCGCAAACTACCGCCCCATCTATTCTTTCTTGTTTTTACAAGATTTTTGAGTCATTACTCTGCCCCGTTATTAGTCGCCAAGTAGATCAGGTTCTGTCTGGTCATCAGCATTTTTTTAAGAGAGGCCGTTCGACTGAAATAAACCTTGTCTCTTTCGTTTCTGAAGTCTCAACTGCCATTGACAAGAGCAATCAGATTGATGCTGTCTATACAGACCTGACTAGCGCTTTTGATAAGGTGAGCCACACGTTGTTGCTAACTAGGCGTCGGCAAGTGGGAATCGATGGTTACCTACTCAATTGGTTCCGCACATATCTAACAGGGAGACCTCTCATGGTGTCGGTAAATAATTTCTCTTCTACCGTGTATAATTCTGAATCAGGGGTACCTCAGGGCTCGCATTTGGGCCTAATACTATTCTCCATCTTCTTCAATGACATAACAAAATGTATACACCACAGCAGCTTCTCTTTATTCGCTGACGACCTCAAAGTCTACCGTGTCGTGAATTCACGTCAAGATAATGACTTACTGCAAAGTGATATAGATAGGATTTCGCAGTGGTGTGTCGAGAATGAGATGGTTTTGAACACTAGCAAATGCAACCACATAAAGTATACACGTAAAAAGCAACCTTTTGACTCAACTTACCATCTAAATGGTTGCCCCATTTAGGAGGTTAAGGAAATGCGTGACCTTGGTGTTGTGATCGATGGGAAACTATCATTTCGTTCGCATGTTGATAACGTTGTTAAAAAGGCGTCACAAATGCTCAGTTTCCTCAGGCGCAATACTCGTAATTTTCGTTCCATGAGACCCAAAATGACATTGTATAATGCACTGGTGCGTAGTCGCCTTGAATACTGCTCTACCGCTTGGTGTCCCTTCTATGCAGCACAATCTCAGCGCATTGAACGAATTCAGAGATGTTTTACTAGAACGCTAGACTTTACATCGAGCAACATTTCCCATCGTTGCCCTTACGAGACACGCTTATCCTTTGTGAGTATGAAAACCTTGAGGACTAGAAGGAAAATTCGCAATATTATGTTCTTATATAAGCTTATAAACAACTTCATTGACTCTCCGTCCATCCTAGGCTCTGTCGTTCTTGCAATTCCATTTCGTTATCCTCGTGCTCCGATAATCCGGTTATTTTCACGTCCGCATGGCAGAACAAATTTAGGCTTAAACTCCCCCTTATCTCGGATTTCAATGGCATATAACGAACTTATTAAGCTTAATGCTAACATCGATATATTTAATGACAGTTTGTGCAAATTTAAAGAAAAAATTACTTCTGTGTTGTCTTGACCGCCATTTTATTTAAATTGGTGTTTAATTTTGATCACTGTTCAAATTTTCTATCTATTAGTTTAAAGTTACTAACCTTACTATTTAATTAAATTAAGAGTGCTGTGCTCGCCTATAATAAGTCTTGGTGTCAGACCGTTTCCCTATGTATGCTTTAAGTTTAATACCATTACTGTTGGCGTTCCTAATTAATAAAATAAAATTAGGATCGGTGTACCGAAAACTGAAATGGCGTGCTTAGTCAACGAAACTGAACAAATTTGACAAGAATTTTTTGACCTCTTCATACAAATTGCTCACTCTGATCGAACAGTTTGTATGGAGATGTCAATATTTTTTTATTTCCCAAAAATGTTTCTATAGGATAGTTGTTCACTTTCGTTAACTTTGTCCAGTTTTCAGTACATCTTCCTTTACACCCTGTATAATAAATCAGAAAAATGGCATGTTGTTAAAAATATAAATGTTTTGCATTACAACAAAACAGTTATTATGTGTCGAATAAAATACACAGTTGTATGAAGAAAGCAATTTGTAAATGGCTAGATACCAGATAAATACTACGAGCTTATTTGAATTCCCGCGGTTGTCTCACCCATAGATACAAGTGTCATAGACAAGCTGTCAAATCTGAATGACGTCATTGTCTTCATAGACCAGCAAGGCCCTTTGGTGCAACACTGTGTATTTTATTCGACACATAATAACTGTTTTGTTGTAATGCAAAACATTTATATTATGTCTTGCTAAAATACACAGTGTTGTATGAAGACCTGTTTGATATCTGCTGGTGAGACAAATACAAATGCCAATGTGAATAATTAACTTTTAGTGGTAATAAGGTGCCCCACGTATGAATAAACAAACGATACAATAAAGGCAACACTTATGTATGAACCACTTGTAGTAGGTAGTGTATTTTATTCAGTGTGATACTAATTTTAGATGAAAGTAAGAATCTTAAACTTATTTATTTCTTAATGATGTTAGACTAGCAAAACAAATCAAGAGATAAAATTAAAGAATGTTATATATTTTAATAATCAATTGAAGGTAGAAAATCTGTGATTAAGGTCATTAATTAACCTGTTAAATAGTCCCATGGCATGGGCTTTAAAATATTATTTTTTCAAAGATTTTGCAATGTTCTGATACTTATAGCAAGTAATGGATAGTTCCATGATGGACTGAAAGTATTTCACAGTGAAAATATGTTCAAAAGAAGATAAGAGGAAAAAATAAGAGGTTTTCTTTATTTCTTGTATTTAATGTTCATTAAATTCTACTGAGATGGCAATCTGGTGAATTATCTTAAATTACTATAAGATCATTATAATATTTTCGAAATGTTCAGACACTTCCCGGGTAGGTACTTTAACTCAGGTCTTTTCCGATGGCAAAATTCTTTGTTCAGCTTTTTGACGCCGAGTTATCGGTTAATTGAAACGATCCAAGTTGGACTCGTAATCCAAACTGGTGCCTGTTGTAGGTACATAGTCAAAGTTTGCTTACTTGTTCTATCGTACATATTTGTAGGTCCTGATATCCTTTGCGTAGGAGTCTGCTTTAGATCTGAATTTACTAGATTGGTTGCCGTAATGATAAATATCTATGTAGGTACATGGTATTTCTACCTGGAAATGCCTGGGATTCAGGTAAAATTCGACTGCTTTTGCCTTCCGAAGGCGAAGAAAAGGAATTGCACAGTTTTTCTTGATATAATCAATAGCATTTTTAAACTTTGTACTTATTGTTTTTAACCAACAGTAAACACCTTTATTTTAGGTACCGTACAGAATACTTCCAAGAGTCGCTTAAAGTTCTTTTTGGGATATTTCTGAAACACTCATAAAATTTTAGTAGAATTTAAATGAGTTGTAGTGTATTAAATGGGTTGTCCCATCAATTTGTTTCCATGTATAGTTATGTGATTTGTAAGATACACATTCTACAAATTAATAATTTTAAAAATCAGTACAGCGCGTTCAGGGTAAGCCTGTCTATGACGGTTATTTTCTGCGCATGGGTGACAGGCGGAGAGCCACTGAACGATTCGCTCACCCCCGCGCCTAATTTACTTTTATTTTTTATTATTATTTTTTTTTTTTTACTTCTGCGCATCAACGGACACAGACGGAGTTATTTTGCACGCAGTATAACACCATTTTATTGACACGCATGTCAGCAAGTAACTGGTAGCAAAACCAGTATAAGCTGAACCTGTGCCACTCTACAACTTCCGGAGCTCCAGACCCGCTCCAGGCCAAAGTGTTACCACTGTTTTGAGGCTGACTTTACTATGACACAAATAAATCCATGTTGTGCTATAATGTTCACAACTACAATGTAATAAGAATAGATGTCCGTCAACTATTGCTTACTAGTATCTACTTTAGGTTTCAGTAGTTCCGTCTGTTTTCACACTTGCAGGAACAGTAAAGAATATTCCGCTAGGATAATTCATAAGACCATATCTAAAATGGATTCTTCAAAGTGTCTAGTCGTCCGCCATCTAATAGCACTGATTCCACTCAGATATGTGGGAATATTATACTTTTAAGTATGTATGTAGGTATATTCGTCTTTGATACTATTTATTTCAAAGTTTTAAGGAGAAAAGAAAAATAAACTCAAGCAAGGTTTGATAGTCACATTGAGTTGTTTTTTGAACGTGGGCAAGTTCCGCACTAGACCAGAGCACGCTCACTTTTATAAATATATGTAATGGCTTCCGTAGCCATAGGTCCCACTCGAATTATCGATTTGTCGACTGCTGATGATTCACCATTCCGTCAGACCTTCCCTGGTAAGCTGTAATCATTAGGTTAGGTTTTTTAGCAGGCTTCCGCAGCCTGAGGTAACAGGTAACAATTTGGAGCTGGTCGATTTCTCGACCTAAAGGCAATCCGCTTTTCCGTTGACTGATTTATAAGTAAGCGGCCGACAGCGTTGGTTTGAGCTGCTCGGTTAGTTCCTAATATGTTGATTAGGCCCTTATTGAGGTGCGTGCACCTGACTGCATTCTCTGTGTGTGGTGTCAGTAAGATTTAACTTTTTCTTCATTCACTGGCCCATAACTACCAACGCACTAAGGACAGGGTCAGTATAACAGTTGTGCAGGCCCTACAGGCCCTGTTTTACCGAGGCAGCCACGTAGCGAGCCGTGCGTGGTGAGGCATGCCTCACCTGAGGCTGCCTCTAATTTCAATTTCAATTTATTTATTTAATTTTACAATATAAGCTTACAGCATACGCCAATACACTTATATCTTAGTCTATATTATGATACTGCTTTCTATCTTTAATGTAGAATTAAGGAACAAAACAGCGAATTTATGAAATACAGTAGTACTGTCAGCAAATATGTCGGCATGCGACTGTAGTGTGAGCATCTGATTTAACAGCGTAATAGCACGAGCGGTAGGAGCATGTTCGGCGCTGCAGGTGCGCGTGTGGTGCGGAGCGAACACCGGCCACACGCGCCTCTGCTGGTCCGAACGCCCGCCGCTGCGATAGTAGGTGCCAGGAACGAACCGAACCATTTGGGACGCCACTGATTTGTTGTCCACCTGCCCAGTGAGAGTAGCATGGTAGTGCATTATTAAAAGCAATTTGCGCCTTAACAGCAAGCTGTCAAGACCGACCATTCCATATATGAACATGGATGGAAAAAGATATGGATAAACGTTGAACATTTTTTTATAAACAAATCTCGCAAACTTTTTTTGGATATTTTCAATCATGTTAACATATTTTTTTTCCCGAGGATCCCATACAATAGCGCCAAACTCCAAACGACTTCGTACGTATGCGTTATAAAGGACAAGTGCCACTCTAATATCACTAAAGGGATATAGTGTTCTGATAACAAAGCCAAGAGTCTGGTTCGCTTTCTTACAAGTAGATTTTATGTGTTCTTTATAAGTGAATTTAGAGTCCAAAGTCAAACCCAAGTCTCTTATCTCTGTTACACGATCAATAGGTGTTAGACCAAGATAGTAAGTAAAGTTGTGAGGAACTATTCTTGCAAATGTGATGACTTTACACTTTGTTTCGTTCAGTTGAAGATTATTTGCAAGAGCCCACTCTACTACAGCTGTTATATCGTTTTGCAGAGCTGCCGAGTCATCTAACCCCTTCACTGCTACACAAAGCTTTACGTCGACACACCTTCTAATCCGTACACACCTTTAATAATAATAAAATGAGTTTATTTACTCCCACAAATGGTTTCTTACAAATAACCTATCAGCATGGGTATTTTCAAATAACAACAACCAGGTCTTGACATCGTGTTCGTTCTTCCAACATTCTCTGTCCGTTTTAAGCAAGTGGGTTTATTTTGGTATACTTAACAGTTCTCTGGGTTTCAGGTTTTTAGAGCCAGTGATTCTCTTAAGTTTAGATAACAAAACAGTCCCGCACTATAACTTATTTTAAGAGCGACCTTGATGCCAACAGGTCAATGTATGGCCCCGCCCCAATACCTCCGCAGTAGTTAGGGGTAGCAAGTGCTATATAGGAGCTGGTAGTCTCCGCGACCACCGGTCAGCCAACATATGAGTCCTTCGTTCGACTACAAACATGTACCATGTCAGAGGCCTTTGGCGGCTCAGCAATTCTGACACAAGGTTTATGAGATCGGTCATTGACCTAACAGCCCATATAATATGATGATGATGATTACAAGGGTCTCCGAGACCTGGTCAACTGCGTGGAGTTAAATAAAGTGCACGGAAGTAGTCAAGTTCATTATTTATCTCTTAACACTTCTTCTTAAAAATTATTTGGTCCTTACAGAAGTTGGTATAATGCTGGAGGTGCCATATTCGCCAATCTGTAATTGCCTAGTTAGTATTTATTTACATATACCATAGGATATTAACCAACCATGTCTCTTAACCTCGAGATTAATTTATTAAACCCGTCTAGTTGAAAAACAGGAATTCATGAACTTGGCTGACACACTGCGGTGTGTCTAGTCATTTTCCTTTAGTTATTATAACCTGGTGGTCTAATATATAGGGATATAAAATAAGGTAGGTATTGTACAGTTTAAAATTATAAGATTAGTTTCAAAACACATCCACGCTATTAGATTTGCATTGTGGCATGGCATCATCCGAGCCATCCGGTAGGCATCAGCAGCTACTTTCTATTATAAGTTTGGGCTAGTTTCCGCAACATGACACCCTTAAAAAGAAGTAACAATTCACAATAACACTCATAAATTTACAGTTTGTCTGTTTATAAATCTTAAGAACTTTTATCTTAAAGATTCTTTTGAAAAGAAGCATTTTTCTTGGCTTGCATGGAAGCAGAGGGTTTCAGCCATGTCTGTGCCCCCCCCCACTCCTCTCCCTTACCTGAAGGAAGAGGATTTAATGCCTTTTACTATTATGCATTCTTGTGAGGAGGAGGAGGAGCATTGTAAGAAACTATGGAAACTGAAATGAGTACAAAATTCTAGAGAAGATAGGTACTTACCCAAAATACATACATTCATCGCATCAATCACCATTTTCTGATGCTCTGACTATAAATAATTTATTATTTTGTGGCCTTGATCTTTGACTTTACAGCCGTTTTTGATACAGTAAAGCATGGGATATACCAGCTACAACTTGTTCTATAGTGATAGCATTGCTGATAATAAAATCAATCCTTATTAGTAAGCAGTTTGTTAGTACTCACTTAGTCTTAGATGAGGCAAAGCAATTCATTACTTTATAAACTGTTATGTCAATAATCCTGGACTTGCTTTGTATATGAACATGAGTGAAAAGTTTTCTTGTCCTAATTTCTTGAAAATGTAGGTGTAATAGGTACCTAAGTAGGTACAATCTGTCTGCAGTTTTAACAGCGTTTTAATGGAAATCAGTAGGTATAGAAAGTTTCTAAAGAACAGCATTCAACCTTTCTTTAAACAACCTTTCTTTAAACAACATTCAATTAATGATGAGACCGTAATTTAGTGAATAGGTATGATAAATACCGTACAAACAAACTCACATGATATACCTATGTGAACATGATAGATAATGGATAGATTTAAGGTGGTGCACAGCGTTAAATAAAAGGGGCATGTGCCCTCTTTCCATCAAAGAAAAAGGATATAAGTAATTGTCTTCAGGTTATAATTTTGTAACCTCTAACGGAGGCTTAGGTATTCTTCCGTCTTCAGATTTCACTAAGCTAGCACGTCACCTTCACGCACAAACTTATCTAAGCTTTGAAATATTATATTTTACATCAAAACATATTAATATGTTTAGATTTTCACCGTAATTTGGAAATTTGGTATCGTTCTGCACAAATTTACAAATGCCAATGACGTCATTCAGATTTGACAGCTTGTCTATGACACTTGCATCTATGGGTGAGACAACCGCGGGAATTCAAATAAGCTCGTAGTATTTATCTGGTATCTAGCCATTTACAAATTGCTTTCTTCATACAACACTGTGTATTTTAGCAAGACACATAATATAAGTATGCAAAGTCTATTGAATAGCTACAGTACAGCAATATTTATTAGTATCTGCCTAATAGCTTGATCGACAAATAAATTGTCGCTTTTACCTAAGTATAGTCGACGGTAAGTGCGCACGGCTGCACGTAATATTTTTTTTTATAAGGAATCAGTATTCTTAAGAGCAGAAGTGCAATAGATGTTCTTATAGTTCCCTCGCGTGTTATATTCTAGTCAGCTCATGGAACGTGCCAATGTCCAGTTAATTCAAACTGGGAGGTTTTATGGTTTCTGCGCGTAAGGCTAGTATATCGTCGACGTAGACAGACGGCTAGCTTAAGCTACGATCACACCTTCCCTAATTCAGAAACTAATTCGGCTTACATTGCTCGTTGAAGTAAGGATATTGCAATTAACATTTCATAGCCACCCAGCAATGTATGCCGAATTAGTCTTTGAATTCAGTTAGGTGTGATCGTGGCTTTAAAGGAAGACCGGACTTTCAATCTATTTTATAAGCTGCTTAAGACAGAGGTGGTTTATAAGTTTTACCACGTTCCACGTTTAATTAAATTAGCTGTTACCCAAAACTTCTTCCAGAAATGGGCCAAGTGCGAGTCAGATTTACACACCAAGGGTTCCGATACCACACAGTTGTATCAGATTATGTTAGATGAAACTTCACTTCATCATAACATCCCATGACATGTTCACTACAGGACAAGGAGCTCCCTCCAGAATTCTAGCTTTTGCTGGAATAATGTGGAGGGGAAATACCATATAGTCACCACGCTTGTTAGCGTTACGGCTGGCATCATAGACCGCGGTTGTAAGATGATGCGAAACACAGAATGATGCCCATCCTCCAGTTTATAACCCTCAGTCGCCTTTTACGACACCCACGGGTAAATATGGGATGGTGCTATTTTTTGCCGGCACCACACAGGTCTTCGTTTCGATCCTGAAACCCAGTGACTCTACTCCTAAAAACAAACAAATTTCCCTAAGATAAAAAAACATTTAGTCGAAACATTTTTGTTTACTCTCCTTACTAAAGTGGTGACGTGATCGACCCATTTGGAATAGGATGTCGAAAAATTTTTCTCAAGTAAAAATTTTTTTCTTCGGGAAAGTTGCTTGAATCACTTCTGGAGCAAATCAATGAAAATTCACATTTTATGTTGAACAGTTTAACACTTGCAAGGACCCTTCTCGTAAAACGAGTCTCTTAACTCTTTCTATTTCTGTAAAATTTCTACATCTGTCTGGCATTTTTGGTTCCAATGTTGAAGCCCTTAGCATGTCGGACTCACAGACGGCCCGTTGACACTCTTTAATTATGAAATATGTAAATCTGAATTATGTATGGAACTCTAAAAAGGCCCCAGGACCAACCATCTCAGATATTCTATACCCATATTTAGCAGTTTTGCCTAAAAAACATGACAATCGGCCAAAATAGAAATATGAATTTAATAAACGCTAATAAAACTCATTCTTGTTTCAGATTCAACGTTTCTGCTGAAAGGTAAGGCATGAGCGTCACTACATGATGTGCATTCAAAATAAGCGCTTACATAAACTGGATAGGTAATATAACTAGTCAATAAGGAACCAATTTTTTTTAATCTCTTCGCTTCTATGGGGGGGGGGGGAGGGTGCGCGCTCAAGCTGAGTGGCCCTATCGTTGTTCTGTGGTTTGCCCTCGCTAAGCTAAATAAATAAAAATGATTTGTTTTATATTTTTAACTGAAAATTTAGACTATTTTAGGAAACTAATTTGTTTTTTTCCGCCTAAAATACTATTATTAATTTTATATTAATTTTTTAAGTTTTAAAGTTGATGACGTCATTTCACAGTAGACGATGAAACGATTGCCATACCAAAACGAAATCGCGGGTTGGTAGGAAAAATCTTTAGCCAAGTTATGCTTGGTTTTATATAGAAAACCTTTTTACAGCTAAATCGTCAAAATTTTTCGGGTGCTTTTGGTTCTGTGATTTAGCTACTAATTTCTAAAATTATATTTGATCTAATTGTGTTGTTTATGGTCAAGCAGGTTATGAACTTCTTCATTGGTCATCAACCTTTTTGGTAATATTTTTTACACATTACTGGTATCCCCGTCTTTGACTTATTTTTATGTCATGCTAAATGTTGTTTAAAATCACGCATTTTTCTGCAAAAACAGTGAAATATTGTTGCGTAAATGGCTGCAAAATTGATAGCTATGCTATTTGCGGAATATTCTTTTATGGGTATGCATTATTCCTTTGATTTTTCTATGAAAAAGCCGAATTGTTTTACGTATGAAGTAGGGTGGCTATAATATACGATGTTTGAACATACAGGAAAACAAAAGGTACAACCACATCAGTACTGTGGGATGTGAATCTGCGGAAACTGCCCATAAAACTGAACAACTTGTCCCAAAGAACATTATGATAGACTAGTCTCAAACTCCCAACTAACATTATGGACGACACGCGGGGAGCCAATGAACAATTTGCACGTCTGCCCTGCGCTCCATCGCGATATTTCGAGCCACATTTACGGTCAGCATCGGAGTTTAGTGCCGTGATTATTGAGAGGTATTATGTGAAGTTTTTTTACCTTGGGTTGGAATTTATTTAAAAGAGTTTCATTTTTCGATATTGGTATGCCTCTTACGGCCAGTTGCATAAAGCAACATTAAAGTTAAATTTCCTTTAATTTTTATGCTGTCACTTTCTTTATCATCGAAACAGAAAGTGACAGCAATAGTGTACCGAATGGCACAGTACGATCGAAGCAGGAGGACAGGAGCAATAAATAAAAACGCCTTCGTACACGGAATACAAAACTTCGTCGTGTAGTAGTAGTGAAGCAAACCACCTCGCTGAGAGAGATGTATTCTTGCTCATATTCAAGTGGTTGGTAGTTAATTTTAGAAGGTATTGTTTTGGAATTTGGGAGAAATTTTGTTTTGTTTTATTCATTGATAGACCGACCTATTTTCTCGATTCATCCGTAACTTCATTTAAAAAGTAGGGGGCTCGCGACTAGGCCGAAATGCAGTTGGTAGATGTTGAGTTTTTACAAGAATACCAACAAAGACCTTTATCGGCCTGTTGTTCACGGACGGACAGAAGGGACGCACGCACGTATAGATGGACAGAAAGACAGCTGATGTACGAGTGGTGTTCAGTACGTAATGAGAATGAACAACATATTGGTTTTAAGTCTTTTGATGTTTGAAAGTATTGATAGTTTATTTCAGTAAACCTACCAAAGACTTGGGCCATAATATTAAGAAACGTATAAATGAGGTAAAGTTTAAGAGCCAGTTCATATTTTTGAACCTATTCCTATTCCGTGTGAGTAAAAAAATGTAAAGTCGGAACTAAATCTATGAATTAAGAAATAAAACCTTTTATTTATTCGATAATTTTGTTACAAGTCGTACCTTTAATAAAATTTGTTTATCAATAAACAATAAGTCATAAAATACAAGTCAAATATTATTTATTGCTTTGCTTCTGATGATGACGCATCGTACTCGGACTTTTCTGGAAAGGAAGAAGAAAAATGAAAAAAGGTTTATTTTGGAAACAAACAAAAAGAATGCTGCTGCTGAAAAAACTCCGATCCAATTGTTGAATATCACCGAGTGATAAAATATAATTTTTGAGACATCAAAAATTAATGTACCCTGATAATCTGTTAAAATATGAACCATTATACATGAAAAGTAATAATCCATCCCTACTTTATATTTAACGAATGTCAATCCCATCAAACCGCACTTTTGTAAAGATAAAATTTTAATTTTGAATATTTCGGATGATGTACTTTGTACTCATGACATGCTTGAATAATATTCATGACATGCAAATAATATCATGCTTGAATAATACTCCCATGTTATACATAACATCAAATGAAACGTCCACTACAGGACAAGCTCCCTTCAGAACTACTTGGAAGGGGATTTACCATAGCTACCATGCTTTTAAGCGTTGTGGCTGGCGACCGCTGTTGTTGGTGACCGCAGTACGTAAGATGAGACGATACATACAGGGCGACGCTGCTGCCCATCCTTCAGTTAATAAGCCCTTAGTCACCTCTTACGACACCCACGGGTACAGATGGGTTAGTACTATTCTTTGCCGGCACCACACGGACTTGACTTGATTTACCTCTATGATTCTACGATTGAGCCACGAGCCAAACTCAGCGTTGCAAGGGTTTCAATGCACGAGACGCAAAATACTTTTTATTGCCGAGCGAAACACAACTTTTCAGGTAGAGACGAAAGTATAAAATCTTGCCAAATAAAATATTGAAAATGAAGCTGCTCTTCCAGAGGGCTTCAATAATAATACAACCCCAAGCCTAAGTAAAACAGTTTGGTCACCCTACTTTGTGACAGAGATGCATTACCGACTGTTGGCGTTTAACAGAAAGAGCACAGAGAATAAAAGTTTTCTTATCTATTGGTTTTTTTTTGTTGTGGAATGACGTCACTCAGTGGTCAAATGAATGTTACAACTGCCGCAGCATTTTTTAATATATTACCGCAATCAAATTATTTTTCTATTCGAAAATAACAAAATATGGTATGATATAAAAATATCTCGAAATGGTTTTTGTATTTCAGTGTCTTATATCATATTTAGCTTGGCCAAGCAACAACTTTTATGTTACGACTTTTCTAACAGCGCACAGATAAAAATACTTATCTACATTTTTCTCAGTTGGTGGTGTAAACTGGGCATCAAAATCACTTTTGAATAATAAGAACAATAATTATATTTAAGTATTTGATTCCTTAAAAAAAACTATAAGTAAAATGTATCGATAATACATTTGTTGTTTTCGCATCCGAGCACACTTTTGAAAAAAAAAATTTAGGTTACCATTGTTCTCACCAAGTACTCAATTAAAATATTTATTTTGCCCACATCACTGTTACCACTGGTTTTCCCACTGATTGCCGCCATTGTATGGTACAAAAGGACTTTGTTGAAAGTAATAAGGAAATGGGGCACTATCTATAGCTCTTTGTTGAAAGAAGTTCGAATAGCCAACGTTGCTAAAATCGATTTGTCTTTGGAACGGTACTGCACCATATTTGGGAAAAGCAGAGGGAGATTGCACTACAATGTAGAAAGGTACAGCAGGTTTTGTATCATCACTTGAACCTTCATCATCATTTCCCTCTTTGTTTTCTTCTTTCTGTTTTTCATTCTTTTCTCCTGATTTCTTTTTTTCTTTATGTTGTTTTTTTCCTTGTTTTTTACTTTTGTTTTCCTCCTCACTTTGATTACTCTCTTCGTTATTTTCAACTGAATTACTTTCGTCTCTTTTAATATTGCTTGTTTTCTCTTCTCCACTTTTTACATCTTCAGATTTACTCTTTTTGTCTTCAGAGTTTCTATTCCCTTCTTCTGTATTTCCATTGTTTGATTCGGAATCTCTTCGGTCTTGTGATTGCCCAGTTCCTTCTTCTAAATTTTCAGAACCGTTTTCTGTCTGCAATTTCTGATTTTTATTTTCACTACGACTTGTTTGTTCTGGAGGGCCATATACGGGTGGTTGTGTCAGGAATTGGTTAGCAGGTGCTTCGTAAGAGGGAAACAGTGCATTTTTTCTGCTGTCAGCTGCTTTGGTTTTGCTGCCTTCTTTGTTTTGTTCTGGAGGGCCATAGCTTTGTTCTGGTGTTATACCTTTGTTAAATAACGTACGTGCCTGACTTGAAGGAACTTCTTGACGTGACGAGGGCTCCTTAGGTTGTTGAAACCGACTTGGTAAGGTAAATTCCTTTTCGGGTTTAAATCCAGATGCAGGGTAAGGAGCATCATTTTCTGTTTGTTCATTATTTTCACTAGATTTCACTTGATCTAAATCTCTAAAGTTTCTATACAAAGGAGGCTCAGCAACCACTAGAGCACTTAACAAAACCACATAAACTGGTACTCTCATTTTGCTGTTAACGCTTCCACTGCAACGAGATAACTGATGCTGTGTGAAAGAAAAGTTCTGCTTTTATACATATATGCCAGAAAAATATGTATTTTTGGTTTACACTTTTTGTGTCATCCGGATGTGCAACGATTTTAATCGTTATTCTACCGCAGTGCGGTGTGACATTGGACGGTGATCATCGATTGTGTAACGGATGCCGATTAAGCCTGACCATTGTTCTCGGAGTAAACGTGACTAGACTGCTGAGGCGTGATGGTGACAAACTTACGAAAACGCCTAATGAAGAGTCTCAATATTCATGACCCGCTGGGAAATCGCTTTCCTTTGTTAGTTAGGAGTTTGTGATTAGGCGATATTTGGACTTTTGTGTAACCTTAGTAATGAGTTCGCTCTGGTATCCATACACAGTCTATTACTGTGGTTGACACAACACTTTTTACCTAGCCTTTTGTTCGTATGTTCAAATGTATAGTAAAACATTTTTATTTTACTTGATTTGTAAATAGAACGTGAAATTTATCGCAATATTGTAAATTTACGTTAAAAACAACTTTCTACTTTCTATTAAATGACGCAGTAATAAAAATGAATACAATTTGCCTGTGCCTGATTCTTGCGCAAAATTTTGCCATTGTAAATTTTACCCAAATTAATTTTAGAATTTCTTGCTTGTTAAGTGCCTGAACTTTAATATAATACACATTCCCTCGCAATTCTAGAGCGCAGCACTATTGTCATAATTAAGATATTGGAGTGGTAGCGACAATGTCATGCATTATGCATGAGTCCTAGTTGAGAATGGAGTGATTGAGGTATGCGATGCATCAGATGGAGTGCCTGTAAACTATGTAGTTGATTGCGTATTGAATTGACGAATGGATGTCAAGAGGGACGTGAGTATTGTCAATGACATCGGTTATTAGGTGAGGGTTGTCGAACTCATTTGTTACTAAGTAAACAGGATTAAATAAATGGTTTTACTTTTATGTTCAACACTTACTTTCGCAGGTTTTTCACTAAGAGAAACGCGTTAAAACGCGCTAGCCAAGCTTTGCGCGCAAAAATCGTGTTACTCTATGGTTTTTTAGGACAAAATTGTTGGTGAATTTAAAGGAACATTCACAAAAAAGTATCTAAGCAGGATTTAGCAAAGTGTAAAACCTTTTTATGGATTATAAATTCACTTTTAACAAGTCTGCACGTCCCAGACAGAGGTAATTGTTAGCCCGTCCAACGAAAAAATTTAGGGGAAATAATTCGTGGGCGAACCAATTTTGGTACAGTTGTACAAAAAAGTGTCCACAACAACATACTAAAAGTACTGGACGGTAGCACAGGAGGCAAGGGTCGCTTTTTTAATTTTTATGAACATCTGAAAAATTAAGACACTTATCAAATATTATCTCAGAACCAAACTTTAAATAAAATTCTCTACAAAAGGGTCTTGAAAGTTTTTGGCTACAATCAATAGGTACTTTAAAAAATCTAAGGAAAATGAGCAATCAAAAATAATTTAAGAATATTAAGAATATTGTGAAAAATGGGACCTTTACAAAAATCAATGAATAAAAAATTAAAAACCCGACTACGGAAATAAAATATGGTATATTGTTTTTTACATACAAGAGTTTCGCACTAAAATATTTTATACCTACGCCGGGGTCGGAGCACTCTTTAGAATAGATATTATCGTTCATTCTTCTTCTTCTTTCGTGTCGGCAAGAACACGGGCTTAATCTTACTTGCCCCGAAAACGGCTAGGTAGAGACTTAGAGAAAAAACGAAAAGTCCAGCAATACTTCGTGGGTACTACATAAATATGCAAATGTAGGTATATCATCATATTACAATTATATATCATATTTACAATCATATTATAATTATTTCACCCTATTCACAACTAAAGCAAATATGCTGAGAAAAGGGTGCATGACAAGTGACGAGCCTTATATGATATCGTGAACAACAAAATGATACCGCGATCTACACTACTGCCAGCGCCATCCCTCTTTTCTACATAGAACTATATCTGCACACGTTAAAATTTAAATTTTCTTACAAAATATATATTTTCCATTAAAATACAATCTATAAGTAAATTGTCTATCAATGTACAGAAATTTTATGATGATTTCAATCTATTAACTATGCGATAGATGAAGAAATTGTTTGACTTGTGTACTTATTTACGAATATTTCTGAAACTGTTCTAAATAGTAGAATTCTGGAAATGGATTTAAGATACGTGCAATGTCTGCTTTCATTTGATACCCCACAAGCCCTAATCAGTAAGAAAAAAAAAATTTTGTGTCTTCTTTTTGGCCCCTCTTCTGAAGAGGGGTCACTTTATGATGACGTCACCTATTCAGTGCGAATCCCCGTGTCAATACAAATCCTTTGACACCTAATTTGTGCAGATCGGTTGAGGCATAGAGTAATATAATGTTGAGGTATTGAGGCTGTAGGTGGTAACATACCCACAAACACACTTACACACGCGTCAACTACAATACCCTCCTCAGGGCTCCGCCGGTAGACGGGTAAAAAATAATAAATTTTCACAGATTATGTATTTCTATTGCCGCTATAAAAACAAATTTAAAATTTAAAAACTCTACTACAAACGTGTTTTCAGGCGATTTTTGCTCGATTTTTGTTTTAGCTCTATCGTAAAAACGGAAACATTTACAAGCGTAAAAAATTGTATATTTATAGTGCATAAGCTATAAAACAACAAAAACTAATAAAAACTGGTCAAGTGCGAGTCAAACTCAAGACATAGAGCACAGTATTGAAAAATACTGAAATTTCAATTAATACAATGTGGTGGTACGCAACCCTCGGTGCGCAATTCCGACTCGCACTTGGCTAGTTTTTTTTGGTAGGTAGATTCAGATAATTTTATTCAATGTAGATTCTGTACAGAATACTTATTGAATGTCATGCAGAATACAATGCAAATAGAGCGAGTCTACGCCGTTTCGGATCGTGCTATGGCAGCGTAAAAGAAACGGCAAGAAACCAATGCAGCACGGCCTACTTTAAGAGTCGGTATGTGATTTCACAACTATAAGAAAATTAAATCTACTTCTTTCAACGTTGTTTTGTTTGATGATCTAATGTATTGAAATTTTCATAATATTTTACCTAAATTGCAGCATGTTATGGTTAACAAATTCACTTTTTTTTCTTAAGTTAATATTTTAAGAAAAATATATCTTTTAATGTGGTAAAAGTTTTAAATAAAATTTTAATTCGAGCTCAACCACATCGTTTGTCATATCTTGCATTCAGATTACTACGTTTATTTTTCTGTTAAAAAAAGTGCTTTGTAAAAATTGGTTATTTTGTCTCAAGGTCATTGCCGTAAAATATATTACATTCGCTGGAGATCTGTATTTTAATGAATGACCCTTGCGTAATGAAATCACATAAAAAAGCTATCTCCCTTTTGCTGACCAAATTTTTCAATTGCCAAACTCGTGCGATGAATTTTTTTATTGCATTCTATGTTTGAAATTCAGAATTTCAATTGAATTTGTAAATAACTTTGCATATTGGGTCTGTAACGGGTGTGATATTCCACAGGGTGTTTGGTTTTGTTATTTGGGGTAGCATTAATCTCATAATCGGATTTTATTGGAAATTTTACTATATTGGGTATGAAACTTTTGAGAGTTCTAGGGTAAAATATTACGAAAATATTCGAATTTGTCCATACAAACAGTGCCAAAAGCAGCAGACTAAAGTTTGTTAAAAAGTAAAGTGGTTTCTTCAGAAGACTTCACTTCCCAAGGTGGTACAGCGCACACGGAGAAGCAATGTTTGTTTTTATATTGAGTGACCAAACCGCCCCGGTTTCATTCGTTTGTCAATGTAGAGCAATCAGAGAGATTACTTCTTTTTTAATTTATTTATTGTTGCATATTAAAACCTCTTAATGACGTCAGCTAAACTACATCGCTATGATATAAAAAAAAGAAGGGACGATAAAAAGCCCCTGCGCTTAGTTAAATATGTTTGAACTACTGCTTAAGACAAACCTTGGTAAGATGGCTACTAGCCAGTCGTCGGGGGCCCCAGGGACTTGACAACTGGACCTTGATCATATTTGGGTCCTAGAGCTACCAAAAGATATTAAGTAAAACTAAAGATAACATAATTTACTAACAAAACAAGATAAGAGTTTACTGTTTTTAGGATTCCGTTCCCCCAGGGTGCTAACGGGACCCTATTACTGTTTGTTTACCAGGTTTACCTTATGTCTGTCTGTCTGTCCGACCTTGCTCTGTATCTCTTGAACCGTAGCAGCTCTATGGTTCAAAATTTTCACAGAATATTATTTATCCCACAAATAATAAAAACAATAAAAATTAAAAAATAATCATACAATCCCCATACATAAAAGTAATGTGTTACTTGGTATTTTTTTGTTTTAGCTCTATCTTAAACACGGGAACACTCACAAGCGTGAAAATTTGTATTTTTATAGTATGCACCATAGAATAACAAAAAATCATAAAAAAATGGTCACTTACTTTTACCTTAGTGGACGGAACCCTCAGCGCCCGTATCCGACTCGCACTAGGCCTGTTTTTTCGGTTACCTTTTACAACTTAATAAAATATAACAGCCCTTAAGGCAGTTTTCTTCTGATCTATTTGATCTATTCACATCATACAATACAACAAAAAGGCTTTGGCCGGAAACTATCTTCCCGTTCGCACAATATTTGCGCCCTCTAATATCCCTGTCAAAACATTTTATCCGGGTATATCCGAATCCACACATCCGGGTCCGAGATATGGGTATTTGCCCGTAACATACGAAGATAGAGGAAATTATCCCTAATAATGTAAACGGGAAAATCTGTGTGACTTGATGCTAGTTTTTAGGGTTCTGATACCAAAATGGTAAAAAAAAACGAACCCGACGATGGTGCGACTTTGTCTGTCTGTCCGTCTGTCACACCTGTACATCTCAGTAACCACTCATGCTATCGACTTGAAATTTGGAATAGTTTTGGAATATTGTTGCCCAATTTAATTGCACATGAAAGAATAAAAAATAAATGATTGATACTGTAAAGAGGCCCAAATAGGAAGGGCAAAATTTCAAGTTGTCGTTACTAGGTAGATTGGGATATCATATGAAAGGGCTTTTTTCGTACATTCTAAAATATATTTTTGTATTTTTTACGAATTTTAGTTCTCAAGTTCCCCCTCCCTTATCACCAAAGTTTGTGAAAGGAAAAATCTGAATTAATTACAGTAGGTTTATGTAAATATAACAGTAAAAAAAACGCGCACCGAGGGTTCCAATATACCTTTAGTATTTTTTGAAGCAATAAAGTCAATTTTTAGGACCGCAAAACTAAAGTTGTTTGTAAAGGTTTTTTGAAGATTTATAAAGAACTGTGCAATTTAGAAAGATCGTTTTATTTTTGCTGTAATATTTACATAAACGTCTATCGAATGTCATTATTTCAGATTTTTCCATTCACAAAGTTCGGAGATAAGGGGAGGGGAGAACGGTATTTTTTTTTTTACATTTTCCATCATAACTTGAAAACTAAGAGTTGTAAAAAAGTACAAAAACATATTTTAGAATTGCAAGTAAAGTCCGTTCATATAATACCCCATTTGACCTAGTACCGATAATTTGAAATTTCGCCCCTCCTTTTTGGGCCCCCTTTACATTAATAGTCATATTTTGTTCTTAATTCTTTCATGTGCAATTGAGTTGGACAACCATATTCTAAAACTATTCCAATTTTTAAGTCGATAGCATGAGTGATTGCTGAGATATACAGGTGTGAAAGACAGATAGACAGACAGACAAAGTGGCACCATAAGGGTTCCTTTTTTTACTATTTTGGTATCGGAACCCTAAAAACGATCTTTCTTAGTTGCACAGTGTTTTAGAAATCTGCAAAAAACCTTTAAAAACAAATTTAGTTTTGCGGTCCTAACGGACTAATTTGCTTCCAAAAATACCAAAGGTATAGTTTAGGTAGGTAGGTTTCTTATTGTGTTTCACCTGTCGCGGTGTTTGTCTGTAATTAAATCTTGCAAGTTAAATTTGACCCGATTTCCGATTGAGCTTAAGTTTTATATGCATCTGTAAATCGGATGACAATGCAATATTAAAGTGTCATGGAGCTGACCTCATGATGGAGCTGGAAGGTGGGCTTGGGAACTCAGTAATAAAACAACTCTCTCACGCCATGGGCCGCGGGTTTGATTCCCGCCAAGGGCAAACATTTCTGTGATGAACACAAGTGTTTGTTCTGTGTCTGGGTGTTGTTTATCTATGTATGTATGTATATTAGTCTTTCATACCCATTGTAACGTGAGCAGAAGTCTTATTACGTTACACCATAGTACAGGATTTGCCTAGTTTGGGATCAGATGACCTCGTATGAAATGTCCCCCATTTTTTTTATTATTGTATGGAAAAGGGGACATAAATGGCGGTATCTTTTATTGTACTGTTGTAGAAATTTAAAATTATCACACCTTTAAGGGTTCATGGACCTTAATATTAGATATTAATTTTCTCTAAATACATTTACTTGTTTGTGAGGAAAAAGGTCTTGACAAGCTGCCGTATATTCATAATCTAAGGTCAAGACCGACAGACAGATAAATGAACAAGTGATCAGTTACGTGTGTTTCCGGTTTTATTTCGTTTTGAGGTACGGAACCCTATAAAAGACAAATAAAACTGAAGCATTTGATCTTACATCTTGTTCGTGTGTGATGGTCGTATGGTTGTTTTATTAATATCCTTTTCTTAGACGGCCGCTGTCTTGAGCACATTTACGTAATCTTTGGATATTGTTTAATGTGAAAGGTGAAAGAAACACCATCCTTATGTAGTTTAGGCGCACTTTTTCCACATACAAGGTTATTTTTTTGGACCTGATATGAGTATTCCTACCTTGTTAGTGACGTCATCGACTCGTTTCTACGACTTTGCTAACAACAGTAAAAAAAAATTCGTCTTCCCATACAAAGTAGGTTTAGGGGGGTTTTAGGGTCCCGTGTGGTGCCGGCAAAGAATAGTACCAACCCTTACATACCCGTGGGTGTCGTAAGAGGCGACTAAGGGTTAGAAACTGGAGGATGGGCAGCAGCATCCTCCTTTGTATCTCACATCTTACTTACTGCGGTCACCTACAACTGCGGTCCATGGTGCCAGCCGTAACGCTAACAAGCGAGGTGACTATGGTACTTCGCCTCTTCATTTTTCCAGCAAAAGCTAGAATTCTAGAGGGAGCTCCCTGTCCTGTAGTGGACGTTTCATGGGATGTTATGATACAAAGTAACATAAGTGACCAACAAACTTTGTATGGGAAGTCGAAATTTTTATGTGCGTTGTTGTAACAAGGTAGGCCAGGCCTATCAGGACCAAAAAATAACATTGTATACTCGTAAGTACGCAATTTGACCAGTTGGCTATTGGTCCAAATCACAAATGGTTAAGGTCGAAATCTTTAAAACTCGCAAATTGGCCACGCACACTGTCCAGGAGTGTGGAGTGGAAGTACCATGGTCACCAGTGTCACCACGTTTGTTATCGTTACGGCTGGCACCATTGACCGCGGTTGTTAGTGACCGCAGAATTTAAGGTGATACAATAGACAGTCGGATACTGCTGCTCATCATCTTGTTCATTAACCCTTTGTCGCCTCTTACGACACCCACGGGAAGAGATGGTTTGGTACTATTCTTTACCACTGTGGTCTAATTTCGTGAGCTGTTTACAGTCGCTGAAAGAAAATCTAGAAATAAAAAATCATTGGTAGCAAAGGAAATGGCAGACACGTTTCAGCTACCGTAATTGATCCCTAGTTCTCAAATACTCCAATCCGCACTCCATCAACAATAAAGTCTAGGAAACCTTACGACCGAACCTAAAATGAATTGGAAAATAATTAAAACTGAAAAGAAAACCACTTCATGTTACGAAAATGTTCTGCTTGTTACACACATAGGTAACGAAACTGTAATGTACATAATATAATGCGCCTTTCTTGTTTGCTTACTTTTGTTAAGTTTATAATAAGTACCAACCTATTGCATTATCAGCCGAAAGACGTCCACTGCTGGACATAGGCCTCCCATAAAGATCTCCATGACGACCGGTCCTGCGCTGCTCGCATCCAGCGGCTTCCCGCGACCTTGGTCAGATCGTCGGTCCACCTTGTGGGGGGCCTGCCAACGCTTACGCTCCATCGGCCATCGGTTCTGCTTGCGATGTGCTCTGCCAACTGCCACTTTAGTTTAGCGATCCTCTTGGTAGTAAACGCAACTGCATATAATAATATGGTATTATTGCTACTTCTTCTTCTTAGCGTGTCGATCAATTACAAAATTTAATTTTTTTTAGCCCAGAACGTTGCCACATTTACTGCGTCATTTGTGGCTTTAAGAAGGTCATCACGCGTACATGTGTCGGGACATGCGGGACAGGAGGTTAGGTGTTCCATTGTTTGTGGGGAGGTACCACACTCACATTTGTTTTTGAAGCTGTCGGTGAAACTCCACCTACACATGCTATCTTTGCACCGACCAACCTGTGTTCGTAGTCTGTTTAAAGACTTCCAGACCGGTCTGGGTAGGTCATGTCCAGGGGGGAGGCTTTCTGCTGGCTGAATAAAGTCAGCGAGTGAGTGCTCCTCTTTCCACAACCGACACCTCTCTGTGGATGGGTCGCCGACAAGTGGCTTTGAGGATTTAAAAAAGCTGTTACGGCTTTTCAACCTCTGCTGCTATTATTACGCTCAGCTGTTTTTAATACTACATAAACTACTGTAACAAAATAAAAGCTTTTGAATTAAGAACCGTACAAAATCTAATTTATCAAGCTTGATGAACTCATGACTATACCTACATCCGTAAAATTACTTTTTCCACGTCTTGGTTTTTTCACTGAAGTTTCGAGAAGAAAATTATGTCTTGTGGTTAGCAATGTAATTTCAGATACGTCGTCGTATTGACAACTAGTGGACCAGACAAGGGTCGGATTAAAAAAATATGTCAACAATACGTGTAGACATTCGTATTACAGGTTGTAAGGGAAGGTGTACCGAAAACTGAAATGGCGTGAACAAATTACCCAAAAAAAATTTTTCGGGAAATGAAAAAAATATTTTCACCTCTCCATACAAATTGCTCACTCTGGAGAGGTAAATTTTTTTCCTCATTTTTCCAAAAGTGTTTCTTTGGGAAAGAAGTTCAGTTTTGTTGACTGAGCAAGCCCTTTCAGTTTTCGGTGCACCGTCCCTTACACCTTGTATACGCATCACGCTTAGATAGACAGACTAGACTAAAAGCGGTAGAGCTTTGACCTTCCAGGGAAGTACAGTCAAAAGCACGTCAAGCTTGACATACCGGACTTCGCACCACACTACACGTATCTCAGCCACCGTAGAGACGAATTTCCCAATGTAGTTAAGCTTGAGGCTAGCGCTCAGGGTAAGGTTTCAAAGACCATTCCAACGGCATTTCACAGCATGGGGTCCTATCTTATCTTATCTTATTTAGACAAGAAAAAAAAACCTCACTCCACTTGTAGGGGAGGAACACACAGCTGCACATTAGTGTTAATACTTTGGTGGTTTAGTGGGTCTCTGGTTTCGGGTGTTTGGGTCGTAGTGCTGGTTCAGCTTATACTGGTTTTGTTACCACTCCCTTGCTGCCGTGAGTACACAAAACTTTCTAGTAATAAGGGTCTTCGAGCTTTAAGCTGTGGAAAAACAGGCAGACAGACATTAGTCTTCTCTTCTCTTCTTTTCTCTTTTGACTACTCTGTCTGTAGTTTGGCAGTTAGTGTTAGTTTAGTGTACCTACAAGCCCTAAATTGAATATACCTTTTATTTATTTATTTTTTTATTCCGGAACTATAAGGGTTCCTTGTTGACTACGTGACCCTAAAAGGTAACGTACAGTGAGACATAAAACAATAAAATAAAAGGTATTTATGTCTAAGAAAAGATTTATTTGCATAAAGACAGGGGCCAAGACTACCACCACCGGCAACCGCAAACGGACAAAAGGCGTCGAGGTCGACCAAGGCGCCTATAGCGCGATGGACTTGTCGTCTTTTGCAAGGCTTGGCAAGAGCGGGCTTTAGATAGGGAGCAATGGAGGAAAGAGAGAGAAGCCTTTGCTCAGCAGTGGGACATTATAGGCTAGATAACCACGTCGCCATATTGTTAACTATCGGACCAAATAGAGGTCGAATTGTTCACAATACAATCGTAGCGAAACCTTGCCATGCTACGGTTGAGAAACACATAGATCTGATTTCATACAATACGAATAGGGATCATACTATTTACAATATTACATTATTGGTTTCATTCGAATCTTTCATTTACGTACTAAGCAAACAAAAACACTATTCACGAGTTGATATAGAGTTCAAAATCAAAGTCACTATACCTACTTATACTATACAGCGTGTACTGGAATCTGCCCATAAAACTGAACAATTTTTCATAAAGAACATGGGTCATAGAGCAAGTTAAATTTTTACAAAATTCTCTATCAGCTGATGCAGTTTCTATTAGAGGTCAAATTTGGTTTTTCGTATTTCGACCTATATTCCTTGGGAAAAGTTGTTCAGTTTCATGGGCAGATTCGCACCCTTCAGTATTGCCACACCTTTCCGTTTCACGCTGTACTACTGTAAATTTTATTCGAAACTTTAAACTAAACACTACGTTGAAAAAATTAAAAATATTTTACAAAATCTTTAAAACGGCTAACAAAACAAGGATATTTTAGAGACTGCCTACAAAATGAAGGACACAATATAAACACGCTATAACTAACGAAAACGCCTCGTAAAGCGTAAAGCAACTTGCACTAAAACATTTTAGTTTAATTAATCTGTCGCGAACAAAATTGAAGTTTTAGCTGAAGAGTACAGCGAGTAAAGTAAATCGTCTGTACAAAAACATCTAAGTAAAACAGCTATGAGTTTGCATCAGACAATGAAACGCTAATACTATGGAGTCCTTGCCTATGACATCGGCAAAATTTGTAAACTTGAGAATGGCAAAATTGAGATAATAATTCTATAGTTATTTAACTTATTTGTTTTATATTTTGAAAGTTGAATCCAAGGTTATCAATATTGTTTTTATATTGATATGGTGATCTGTGACGGCCAGCTTAGCCCCGAACGCAACTAGATGGAGCCACTGCTGCAAATATAAGGTTTTAATTTTTAATGCATTAAGTACCAACTATATATGTGCAAAAAGTTGATTCACGTAAATTTCATCGTGCAACTTCAACGCCTAACAACAATTTCGATATGAAAACTATCTCCATATGTCTACTAAAGTCAATTACTCTCGTCAGTCCGTGTTTACATGAGTATGATCACTCACACATGCACACAAAGCACAACCGTACAGTCACAGTAAAGTGATGGGCTTATGTACAGTTTTGACCGCACGCCCACAATCGTAATATTGAACCAAAAATTGCTAACAAAAATAGTACTTTCAGTACATTAACTGTATTTTTGTATTAATTAGCGAAAAATTTAACTTAAAATAGCAGTATTCGTTCGTTTTGCAACAGAATTTTATGTCCTGCGTAAGAATGCAAGTCATTTGAATTTTTGTATGGAAAACGGATCACGTTTCGTCCGTTTACAGTCATAAGTTTCATTATATTTTTTACAGATGATATTTTTCGAAAATACAAGCTGATGTAAGCTTAAAGTTTATCCATTCATACTTAAAAAAAAATCAAGTATATAATTTAATATGCAATTCCTAAAAAGGTTTAGTACTGAAAATCGAGTTTGTTTCTGTTCCGTAAAAAAAAGTATATAAAAAAAGATTGTAAATTTTTTTCGGTTGAACCTGAACTTTATGCTGGAGTTTCAAAGTAACAACATTTTATTCTAACAAATTTGTTTATAAGCTTCTTCAAAAGCTTGACAAACCAACTTTTTTCATTTATCGTCATAAAAGTATCAGGACATTAATTTCTTAATAATAGGACCTGTATTCATTCTGAAAAAACTAACCCAATCCTATGTAAATCAATTATTAATTTAAACACTAACTTACTAGGAATATTTATTTTTAATAATAACCAAGCTCTTAATGCCAAAATGTTTGCAAACGAATATTATTTCGTTACAAATATTGGACACGGAAATTGAATTTTATAATAAAACTGTCTTTCGAAATGAGGGTATTTGAAAACCCAACGAAATTTAATTAAATTGAATGTTGGTAGCAAATTGGTAAATTAGTTATAGGAGTAAAATATAAACTGAAAAAGAGTAAACGAAACTTTTTCAAAATAAAAAATGTAATTTCCTCCTGCAGCGTCAGCACGATGCTCCAGAAAAAAATATAATAGGTCTTTACCTATGAAATCCCCGAAATTTTCTTATAGATTAATAAGATCATAATTCCTATAATTCTAATGCTATTTTTTTCATTTGTCTTATATTTGAAAGTTGACTTCAAGGTTATATTAGTTTAGACATTAATCACATAAAACCACAAATTTGGCATCTTAATATACATAATTAGTGTCAGGGAATACAACTACACCAAATAACATAATAATAATATATTCTTTGTCGCATCTTTGTATAACGCATCGCACTATCTTGCTGTCAAAATATCCATCCAAGTTTGAAGTTACTATATCCTACTTGTATTATAAATATGAATAAGAATGTTTGGATATTTTTGTCCATAAACCACGCTTAAAGGCTGAACGGACTAAGATGAAATTTGGTACACAGAAAATTTTCGAAATCAATGTAATCGTACATTAAGATGCACGTGCGCTATTTTGGATATTACGGCCGAGGCTCAGAAATTGCAGCCCGAGCCGCAGGCGAGGGCGTAATAGAGCCGAGGGTGTAATCACCAAAGCGCACAAGCTTCTTACGACGTTTTTCAACACATTTGCGAATAAAAACGAATCAAATTCACTTACCTTTTTGCGGTTCGGGCTGCGATTCCTGAGCCTCCATTTTTCGTTCTCACAATACTTTTCAACATGGAATAAATACACCACAAAGAGCTAGGTTTATACTTATTCGCCAGCTCATTGAAATAAGCCAAAAAGTCATTCTCTGAAAATGAATTGGCATTTTTGCTGTTCTTCCATTCAATAAACTTTTCGTAGGCAAGAATGTATTTTTTATTTGATTTTCCTGGAAGGAGACTATCACTTGCATTTTGTGCCCCAGTAATTATCTCCTGTGGGTTTAAATTAAGTTCTTCTTCATTGCTTGAAACCATCGTAGTCACAAAAAACCGGCCAAGTGCGAGTCGGACTCGCGCACTGAGGGTTCCGTACCACCACATAAACATAATTGTATTAGTTGAAATTTCAGTAAGTTAATGTGCTAGATTTTTTGAGTCCGACACGCGCTTGACCAAATTTTATTATTTGTTATTATTTTATAGCCTATGCCCTATAAACATACCAATTTTCAAGTTTGTAAGTGTTCCCGTTTTTAAATAGAACTAAAACAAAAATCGCCTCAGCAACCATCCAACTTGACCCCTCTCTTATATGAATGTTCTTGAAACGGGAGCTCACCACAATAGGTTACCATTAGTTGTGAGAAAAGTTGTAATATTTAATGATTTCAGACTTTTCCCATTATTTGTACCGTGAGACCTAGCTTCTTGCCAAATTTCATATTTTTAGGTCACCGGGAAGTACCCTGTAGGTTTTTCATTGATAAAACCTATACCTATAATTGAAGATAACATGTTCATCTTACGTTTTGTTACAGTTGATTGCTGACGTAGGTACATCTCAAAAGGTGTACAATAAAACCATAGTATAAAACTAAATTACCTGCTTAGCACATCAAGCTTGACAGTTTATTAAGCCACGATCACACCTACCTAAATTCCAAGACTTAATTCGGCATACATTGCTGGGAGGCTTGGTTATATTAATTGCAATATCCTTACTTCAACGAGCAATGTACGCTGAATTAGTCTTTGAATACAGCTAGGTGTGATCATGGCTACGTACGGTCGGTCAACGTACGGTCAACCGCTTGTCGGTAGAAACTTTTTCAACTCTATTACCACGCCATAAGGTCCAAAAGTGTTTCTACCGATGTGCGGCCGTGTGTACGTACGGTCAACCGCACGTCGGTAGAAACTTTTTCAACTCTATTACCATGCCATAAGGTGCAAAAGTGTTTCTCCTGATGTGCTGTTAAGTGTACCTAAGACCAACCTCAGCTCACGCTATAGGTTGGAATAGGTACAGCGCGTTCAGAACAAGTCTTTATTTTCCGCGCATGGGTGACAGGCGGGGAGCCAATGAGCGATTCGCTCGCCCCCTGGGGGGAGCCGTGCTCACCCCCGCGACTAATTTTTTGACTTCTGCGCATTAACGGTCACAGACAAAGTTATTTTGCACGCAGTATACCTACCTACCAGCTATATTAAACGGTATAGATGGCGTATCCTACCTCCATCCTAACCCAATTTACGCTTATGTTGCATATTTCTAATTTTCAAAGCAATCCGTGATATAATTTATTTATTATAAGCAGGAAAAATTTTTTGAGTACCTATAGCATACAATCAAACGGTTCTAATTATTTTTTACCTGTGTCGTCCTAGTTGCAATCCTAGCGGCCATAATTGGTATTATCTTGAGCTTTGGATGTCTCAGAGGAAGTTAGGTTAAAAAGTCTGTACCGTGTACCTAAAGATGGCGCTGATATCAGATTATGGTTCCACACTTTGTCACGTATTAAATAAACTTTGTTTAGTAAGTATAATTATATTATAAAAGTAAAAAAAACATTAACTATTTTCTTATCTTTATTTTATTTAAATATTGACGGCGAAACCTGTAAGGTAAGCGTCTAAAAATATCAAAAACATTTCAAAAGTAAAAAAGCAAAAATTTTTAAAAATTTAATAAGCAATACCACCACCGTCCAGGCACAGTATGACCCATACTACCCAGTACTACCTACCATAATTATTATATACTAAAAGCTTTTGCTCTTTGACTTTAAAAACTCAGTGACCATCCAACTTGACCCCTCTCTTATATGAATGTTCTTGAAACGGGAGCTCACCACAATTGGTTACCATTAGTTGTTAGAAAAGTTGTAATATTTAATGATTTCAGACTTTTCCCATTATTTGTACTGTAAGACCTAGCTTCTTGCCAAATTTCATAATTTTAGGTCAACGGGAACTACCCTGTAGGTTTTGCATTTTTGAATAAATGTATGGAGATGAGAACATAAAATGCCATATCTTTTTATTGCGTCGTTGTAAAAAATTGAAATTTTCAGACCTTGTGTGGTCCATGGATCCTAATATATGGTATTAATTTCAACCTGATACCTTTACCCGTTCGTGAGATAAAGGGTCTTGACAGACAGACAGACAGACAGACAGACAGACAGACGGACAACAAAGTGATCCTATAAGGGTTCCGTTTTTTTCTTTTGAGGTACGGAACCCTAAAAATCAAGCAAATGAAAATACTTCTGAAAAATGGCGCGCGGAATTCTTGTTGCGCGTCTTTTTTCAAATGAGGAGCTGTGACGAAGCAGTGGCAATGCTCCCAAACAGCGTAGTCATTGAAAAAGCACAAAAACTTAAAATTTATTGCTTACAAAATCAATTAATGTTAATTTGTTGTCAAATTTAACTAATCTCATGCAACAAACTGTTTATATATTATATTTTCATCATTATTAGGTTTAAATTTACGAAAATGTTATAAATATTTTAGACATTAAAACTCCTTGCTCTTTGTTAATATAAAAAAAATAAAAATTATATAAATACAAATACAAATAATTTATTAATAATATACATTACAAGTCAAATTAAATTATACATTATAGCATAATGTTATACATTATAGTATAATAGGAACGCTATTTTAATTATTATTAAATAAACATTAATTTAAAACAAAAAAAAAAGGGGTTTAAGTCAATCTTACTAATAACAATGAAATTACAGCATCTTCTAGGAAATAATTTTAAGGAAGTCGTACGTGTAGTACGCTTGCTCGACAAGCCAGCTTTTAAGTTTACGTTTGTAAATCGAGATGGAGTTGACTTCGACAACATGCTTTGGTAGTCGGTTGTACACATAAGGTGCCAACACGTGTGACACCCTGTCGGACTTGGCCAGCCTGTGAGGGACAGACTTAAGTTTACTAGCTCCACGTAAATTATAGGTGTTGTTCTCTCCACACTGTTCATAAGCTTGTAGATTTTCCCTAGCGTACATAGCTATCGCAAATATGTATAAGCTTGGAAGTGTTAGTATGCCTAGTTTCCTAAAGTGTGCCTGAGCTGGCTCGTCAGTGGGGACCCGAGCGACGATTCTGACCGCGCGCTTTTGTAGTACAAATGCGCGCTGCCAGTCCGCCGCCCGGCCCCACAGCTCGATGCCATACTGTAACAACGATTGAACTGTAGCGAAATAACAATTGCGAACTACATCCCTTGGTAAAATTGACGATATTCGTCCTAAGGCAAAACATGCTTGTCCCAGCTTACCACACAACTTGTCAATGTGATCGCTCCATGTCATGCCGCAATCCAGATGAAAGCCCAAAAATGATGTGGTAACCGTTTGGTCCATCTTTACGTTATCAACTCGAATATCTAGAGGGCGCTGTTGACGTCCTGATAAATTAATTTGCAGGAATTGAGTTTTCGTCAAGTTTAAGACTAGGCCATTAACACTAAACCATTGCTTTAGTTGATTGGCAACACTCATTAGGCGTACCTCAAGTTCTGTGACCGATTTGCCTACTACGATTGCGGCTACATCATCTGCAAACATGAAGATCTCACAGTCAGAAATTGAGTTAGGAAGGTCATTCAATAACAGGGAGAAGGTTATGTTAGACAGAGAAGATCCTTGTGCTACTCCTATTTTGGATGTCAGTGCATTTGACCTTTGCTTACCATGATCTCCTAAAACAATCTGACTTCTGTCACGCATGAAGTCACAGAGTAGTGCTAGTGCATTACCTCTAATGCCATAGTGGTCTAGCTTAGTCGCGAGGACGGAGTGGTCGGCGACGTCGAAGGCGCGCGAGAAGTCGCAGTTCAGCAGCGCCACCTGCAGCCCGCGCTCCCTCGCGTCCACCACCCGGCGCACCACCTCGCGCGCCAGGGACGTCGTCGACCTCCCCGCGCGGTAGGCATACGTGGGACACTCAGAAATATTTGCGACACTAAAAAAAATTGTTCTACAGGTACATATATTTTTATTAAATCTTTTCAAAGTACTCTCCACCAGCCTCTATACAAAGATTCATGCGTCTGAACCAGTTTTCAAAACACTTTTTCCAGTCCGCCGTAGACACCTCGTTTACAGCCTGCTCGAACGCAGCCAGCGCATCTTCCGGCGACGAAAATTGTATCCCCTTGAGCTGATTTTTTATTTTTGGAAATAAAAAAAAGTCACACGGTGCTAGATCAGGGCTGTAAGGAGGGTGACCCAGGAGTTTGACTGGTGTGCTGTCCAGGAAGTCCCTCGTTTTGAGCGCGGTGTGTGCAGGCGCATTGTCGTGGTGGAGCAGTAGTCCGCGGAGCCCTGTGTTTGGTCGCTTGTTGCTCACAACAGAAAAAACTTCTGGTAAACATTTGGTAGTATACCATTCGGCATTGATGCTTCTTTGATCTCGTAAGGGAATTGAGGCCAAGTGGCCAGTCAAATTAAAAAAGCTGGCGATCAAAATCTTCCCCCCGCTTCGAGATCGCTTCACTTTGGTAGGCGTTGGTTCATTTTGAAACACCCAAACTGTCGACTGGCGCTTGGTTTCTGGATCGTATTGATAAATCCAGGACTCATCACCTGTTACGATGTCGTAAACACGCCGAGACGAGCCTGCTTCAAATTTGTTCAGCATATCACGGCACCATTCCACCCGGGCCTGCTTCTGAGCGTCGGTGAGGTAGTGCGGCACCCAGCGCGATACTATCCTCCTCACGCGAAGATGCCCGTGTAGAATCTCGTGAACGCTTCCCGATCCAATCTTTAATATGTGCTGAATCTCCTGATATGTAATTCGCCTATTATCTTGGATTAAATTTTTCACTGCTAGCACGTTTTCTTCCGTAATAGCCGTCAAAGGGCGACCGCTTCTTTCTTCATCCCCCAAGGTTGGTCGACCGCGCCTAAATTCGTTATACCAACGATACACGGTTGCCTTGGAGGGGCCTTCATCCATAAATGCCATTTGAAGTCTATCGAACGATTCATCCGGTTTCAGGCGACACTTGAAATCGTAAAAAATCATAGCTCTAAAATGTTCCCGGCGCAGATCCATTTTTCAGTAAGACACGATACTTTGAATTGGCTCGCAAAAAATGTGGAGGGAAATTTTGAAAATGGAACACACATATTTTTACTTACAAGTAATCATATTTTCGAAAAAGATTCTGACCGGCCAGTCTCCCATATATAAAAACTATTTTTCGCAATACTTTCTGAGTGGCCTGGTACTGTCTGTCAGTGAGAGCATCAGTATTAGACAAGAATGTTGTCATTCTGGAGCTTATACCATTTTCAAATATTTTTGCAATAGCAGGAATGATTGAAATCGGTCTGTAGTTGTTTGAGTCTTTCTTACTACCTGTACCCTTAAATATGGGGCTTATTTTTACTTGTTTTAAAGCCAAGGGGTAGCGACCATTTTTCATACATAAATTGAATAAATAAGCAAGTACATGACTTAATGATGCCGCAGCAAAATTGAGTAAGGAGGTTGATATACCATATATGTCCTTAGTGTGCTTTCTAGCTACTTTTTTAGTGATGATGCTATGTACCTCAAGTGACGTAAAAGGCCTCAACCTAATGGACGCGCTCATAGGCTCACTAACTCGTCGGAGCTGGTCAGCCGACTGCTGGAGATCAGCTGGGGGCGCGCCACACGCGGCCGCTGCGCTCACGAATTGCTGATTCATAGCATCCACTAGCTCTTGTTTGGACTGATACTGACTACCATTTGGTTGTACAATAAGGTCGGTGTAATCTAAATGTGCTAAATTAGTTTTGCCAGTTTCGAGGTTAACCACCTGCCACATAGATTTGCTCACGTTTTGACTCTCACAGATTTTATTACTAAGAAATGCCTTTTTTTCAAGATTGAGTTTCCTTTGGTATTTCGTAGAGAGGTCGGAGATAAATGTATCCAAACGATCCATATGTGGATATGATTGTTTGAGGTTCATACAGTCATACAACAACGACTTGATGTTGATAATTTCATCAGTTACCCAAGTTCTACAAAACATTTTTATAGGTTTTCGTTTAAATGGAAAGCTGATGTTCAGTTTATTTACTATAATGTTGATTATAATTTGTGACAGGTTCTCTAGTGATATTGACCTATTTAACACTTCATTCCAATCAATACTATCAATTGACTCTGCGAAACGATTTTGGTTACTAATACAAAAGTCCCTAACAAGGTGTGTTTGCGGACCCATGGATGGAAGCGAACAGCGAAATTCACCTATAACTGCATAGTGGTCACTTAGATGTGAGTCCACTGAGAAGGTGTGGACTTCAGCTTTTAGTATGTTTGTGTATACATGGTCAAGGCATGTGGAGCTAGAACCATCTATTCTAGTAGGAAAGTGTACCTCACACCTGAATCCAGAGACCGACAGGGCATCACGCAACAACTTCTGCGCAGGACCACGGGTAAGTGTGTCAATGTTGCAGTCTCCAACGATAACTGTACGACATCCAATTTGCACAACTTTGTCGAGCAAGCGCTCCAGCACTGGAAAGAATAATTTACAGTCATTTACATTTGATCTATAAATACATATTTTTATTACATTTAGGTCTAATAGTTGTACTGCTGAGATTTCACATACATGTTCAATTGATAAGTTATTTAATTCCACAGTCGGAAGCGACTTTATGTTATTTTTGACATAGATACAACTGCCCCCGTGGGCAATATTTGATCTACAGTAACATGAAATTAATGAATAGCCTTCAATAGTCACACACAACAATTCAGAGGCTCTGAGCCAATGTTCAGTCAATGCGAGAATGTCACATTTCAGTTCATCACGTAGTAAAACCTCTAACTGACGAGTCTTGTGATTGATAGACCTGATGTTTTGGTGGCAAACACGTAAAACATAAGACGCACTTACATTCTGTGGACTACTCATCTGTTGTGTCGTAGGGGAACCATGATCCACGGAGGTGCTGCAATTATTCTGCTCAGCTGCAGTCGTGGAACTGTGAGTCCACTTCCCCGTCGCGCTTGAGAGCACGGGGCCTCGCTGGAAACCATTCCTTGTACCGTACCCCTGGAGGCCAGGTCGATGTCTTCGTGAAAGTTCCAAAAAGAGAATCTGGCACGCCTATTATAAAGCCTGACTGTGCTTGGTAGGCATGACTCGGTTCGCGGTTTTCTACTGAGTAGTGTAGGGAGTCTTCTATCTTCTTTAAAAATAGTAGCACTTTGTCCTTGGTGACATTTTTGTTGAAAGACCAAGCGTAAATGTACCTAGTTCGTTCTACGACATCAAGGTCGGCGTCAGACGCTCCAGTCCCAGTGAGAACTGGCCGGCGGCGTTGATTTTTGCGTGGGCGTTTGTAGGTCACATTTTGCCATTTTTCTTCGTTTTCCGCTTGCTTGGGATCCTGTTTTTCTGGGTCTGGCGTCACATTTTGATCTTTTTGGTACAATAGATCTTTTCTTTGTCTTCGAGATTCGGCGCGTGCCGCTCGTGCAGTTAGTTGATCGAAAATTCCAGAATCTGAACGCTTATTCGCTGTTTGGCTCTGGCTCTTGTTCGCGCACTTTGCTATTGGTCGCTTCAAAGTCGCTGCGTAGTTGGGCACCGCGCTGTGATTGGCTGGAAGCGGGACGGTCGAGTCATGGCTGCTGTTACCTGACTTTCCTGTTGTACTTGAAGCCGTGGATTTCACCGCTTTTATTTCACTCCTAATCTCATGGACTAATTTCAGCACTAGGTCAAGTTTTTTTTCTAGGGTCAATATCAAATTTTCGTTGGTATTTGGATCCATATCTCGCGAATTACTATGTTTTACGAATAAAAAATACGCGAGCGTAAGTACGAAACGTCAAAACACGGCAAGCGGGGTTGCCAGAGTCCTAGTGCTATAATATATAATGAGAAAAGCACGCGTTTTTAATAAGCTGGATTATGGACCTAAATACAGTGCAAATAGAGCTGTTTTATGAAGAATATCTGGAAGAAATTTGTTGCAATGCACAAACGCACAAAACGTACTTATTTGTGATTAGTTTGTGATTTGTAATAATAACCCTGAATAAATATTGCCTGATACATTTAAAAATGGTGTAGTTGTATTCCTTAACCCTAATTTGTGGTTTTATGTGATTAAGAAGCCGAGATATGGATAAAACAACAAATTTTTTAAAATGGCCGCTATAAAATCCAAGATGGCGGATTTTCCCTTTGGCTCCTATCAAATAATTAAAGCTATGTACCTAACTAATACCTGGAAGAAAATTAGTGCTATGCACAAAAGCACAAACTGTATTTACTTATGATTAGTTTGTAGCTTCCAGGTATTCCTGGAAGAAATTTAGTGCAATCCACAAACGCACAAAACGTACTTATTTGTGATTAGTTTGTGATTTGTGCAAATCATCATCATCATATCAGCCGAAAGACGTCCACTGCTGGACATGGGCCTCCCCTAAAGATCTCCATTCGATCTCCAGTCGCGGAGTTTTTAAAATCAAAGAGCAAAGCTTTTAGTATATCATATGGAAGACAGGTACGGAACCCTTAGGGCGCGAGTCCGACTCGCATTTGGTCGTTTTTTTTATATTTGCATAGGTGCTCTAAATAAATATTAAAAAATCCTTAGTTGTACCTAGAAAGCTTCTCTCATTTTTGGGTCCACTTTGGAAAAATAATCAAGTAACTTAGGTTTATCAATACATAATTTGAACTCACAATAAATAATATGAGTAGGTTTAATCGAAACACGATCTCTAGCCGTGCGTGCGACCCTTCGATCCTATGATATAATATAATTAGTTTTGATGCCATAATTAGCGCTTATATCATTCCTTGCGCTTAAAACATATATTTTAGTATTGTTTCTGCTTCTGAGACACAATTTACATCTAAATTTGGTAAAAATTTGTTAAAAAATCGCATATCTTACGATATTTCAAAAATCTAAGTTGCTCTGTAGTTACAGATCGAAATCTTTTAAAAAAAAAATAGAGGACCTATGTACGAGTAGGTATAGCTTTAATTAACAATTAAACTGCTAGGAATTTGTTTGACCCTCGGGACCGTTTACGCCTGGGCTAAGCATACCACCAATCGACACTCAGGAAAACTCCCTTAGTTGATTGGACTAGGTTGTCATCATGCTAAGGTAGTTTTTCTTGATGTTTGTCAACTACGTTTGTTTAAGTGTCAATGGGTGGTACGCTAATCACTTGGTTCATGCTATTGGTAATTCCTCTTTTTAAGGCTCAGTAAAATTAATGAAATCTTTTTAGAAGAAAATATATCACGGATTTTGACAACAGCATTCAAATTGATTCAAGAATTTTCATACTAGGTTACAACTGGGTCACAGATTAAATAATAGTAAACTAAACTGGAACAAGGCGTGATGTTATGTATGTATGTACGATTCAATAACAGGTATCGCTATTGAACTTCCAAAAGCTGGTTGAAAACACCCTATTCTTCTGAGCTACATCTTTTAGCGTTGTACCCAACCAGCGGTCACTTGAGAGGTTGCTTCGTCTGCTTCGTCTGTTTTATCCTGTTGATGCCCGTTTGGTGCAGGCAAAGAACACTAGCAACCCATTTTTACCTGTGGGTGTCATAAGCGGCGACTAAGTTATTATAACCTGGAGGATGACCAGTATTGGGCAGCAGCGTCGTCCAATTATTTCGCATCATTTTAACCCTCATTGGGCAGACGTTTATGGAAACTTATTGTGCGGGATGGACAGAAGGACATATTTCACACATAAACTAAGGCGATGTGGAAACTTTATTCCTATTGCTAATACCATATAAATAAATGGTACAGCAGCACTGCACTTACTTTCTCGCGATATACGAGAGTCATCATTCGACAGTGTCCCCACCGGGAATCGAACCCAGAACTTCTGGATCAAGATCCGAATGCTATAACTACTAGATTATAAGGGGCTGCGGATAGCAAACAGTAAATTAAGACCAAGTGCAAACTTAAGTTTGTAATTCCTTACAAATAATATGGAAATACAAACTTACCTATACTAGATTTATGTAAAAATATTTAAATGAAACATGCAGTCAGGTACATAACCAATTCAGAATTCCAATTTAAAGCATTAAAATAAGCTCATTGAAACCGATTTTGAGTAAATCACATTTTTAAATTTTAGTAGTAAGGGAACACCCCTTATATGAACTTTCACAGACCAATGGATACAGCCGAAAGATACCTTACATAGAGAGTCTTGGTCATACAAAATTTCATCAAGATCGTTTAAGCCGTTTTTGAGCAAATCGCAATTTTTCATTTCCATTGTATGACAGCTACCCTCAAAAAGAGAGCCAGCAAGAAACCAGTCAGTCAGTATCCTTCGATGAATTTACAAGAAAATCTTAAATTTAAAATATGGTGTCAATCGGACTCTTCGTTTATCCGCTAGGCCAAACCAAAGCGTGACGGACAGACCGACCGACGGACCGACCGACCGACCGACCGACCGACCGACCGACGGACGGACATTTTTGGGCGACTTACTTTTTATGATGTGTAAGTGATATAGAACACATTTGTGAGAAAATTAGAAAAACTTTTTTTTTTCACGAATACACCTCTCTAGCTCCGCTCGAAAGTAAAAATTGTAATATTTCTCACAGAGGCCCGCAAAATTTAAAATGCTAGGTGGGAAATATATTTCTTTTACCCAATACAGGGTTCATGATCACGCATTTTTGCTGTAATTTTGTAGGGAGCTCCATTCTGCAGTGGACGTTTCATGGGATGTTATGATGTTAATAATTATGATGATCCTATTGTATACAGTTTTGAAAAATAACCAAAGATTTTGGACCTCTTTGCTTCGCTCGGAATAGATACCTTGCTAATTTATTTTACTATGGGATGACATCTGCCAACATGTCCCAAATTTTAATGTCAAATCATTAATGATCACTAGGAAATATTCAAAATAACCCGTCAAATCCATAGAACGACGCCTTCACTACCTCGTGATGAATTATTTCTTTAATCCTCCTTCTAATTACCCTTATTTTTCAGTGAAAATGACCATCATGTATTATGTGAAAGGGCAGAGACCGTTTTTCAGAAGATCTTTTTACCAAATAATGAACTTTTTATTCTGCGTCAATATAATTTCAGCAGAAACCACAACTTAAAATATGCTTTTAGTAAACGTTCACCTCAATCTATGTCCACAAAGTTTTAACGTAACCCAATATAAAACTTGTCACAAGTTTGGGTAAAATAAATTTCAATTCAATTTAAATCAGACTACGGAGAAACTCAAAAGAGGGTTATGTTTTGACCTGAGTCATATCATAAAATATATAAGGATGTGAATATAGAATAAGAGAAAAAAAATACAAATGTTATGTATGTCTTTTGCTTTTAAATATTTTACGAGTGGAAAAGTTATATGATTGAACGAATCACAACATAAAAACTGATGTTAGGGGCATGTTTCTCGAAGCTTGAATGTTACGTAAAATACAAGAGCGTCGTGACAAACTAAAGAGCTTCCAGGTCCATCATCGACCTTCCTACCCTCACGATAACAAAAATTTAAACCTGTTGCGTAGATTTTTTTTATTGTCAATGGGTTTACTCTTGACCTCCATCTAGTCTTTAGGACAGAGATGCGGTCGACGATGGAACGAGCTTGCCCAGAAGAAGTCTATTCACTTGCGATTTGAAAAGGTTCGGGTTATATGAACTCGGGAACACAGACGCAGGCAGAGAATTCCACTCTTTGGCCGTGCGCATTTTAAAAATCTTTCAAAGCGTAATCCTCCAATATTGAATAGCTCAAAATGAGGCTCTAAAAATATTAAAAAGTTTTTCATTCATTGTTGCATTACGTCGCTTCACAAACAAAGTATCGCCATGTGGAATAAAGGTGACTATAAAAAACCCACGCTCTATTTTTACCTTTCTGTTGCAGAGGTCTTTTGTTGTGGTGGGTTGTGCCTCTGTCTTCTATATATATATATATATTGCGGGTTCGATCCCCGCCTAGGGCAAACAATTGTTTATGAGTGTAGGTGTTTGTCCTGTATCTAGGCATCTAGGTGAAATTTATTTTGTGAGTATGTCTTTATCAAATCCTCAAGGTTAAGTAGTCAGTTAGCTCTATAAAAAACAGGCTTAGTGTGAGCCGGACTTGCGCCTTGTGTGTTCCGTACTACTAAGGTAAAAATACCGTCTTAGTCAAGTCTGACTCAAACTTGGTCAGTTTTTATTATTTGTTTTTTTCTTTTATAGATTATCCGAAATAAATATACTAATTTTCACCCTTGTAAGTGTTCCTATTTTTACGCTAGAGACTAAGACAAAAAAACATATAAGTACTTTTAGTATCCCCATCGGGCCTCGTGTGATTCGGGATATATTTCAGTAATAAGACACAACATAATTGCATTTAGACAGTATGGTATAATGATAAATAGACTAACAAATCAATGCTACAATAATTAATAACTAACTTATTTAGACGTGTGTCCCGTAGCACGGCCCAACAGAGACTGATTGCCTCGTCCAGCGTTGCGGCCGTCGTTGATGCTTTGACAGCCATTATCCAAGCTGGCCACCAGCATTGTATGCTGTAAACCACACATACTTTTCTTATGTAGGGACTCCTTATATTTTTTAACTATTCATTGTTTTTGTTGTTTGTTAGGTAATCTACCATATAAACTCATATCATGTAAAAAAAAAACCGGTCAAGTGCGAGTCGGACTCGCGCGCCGAGGGTTCCGATATACCTATAGTATTTTTGGAAGCAATAAAGTCCATTTTCAGGACCGCAAAACTAAATTTGTTTGTAAAGGTTTTTTGCAGATTTCTGAAAAACTGTGCAACTTAGAAAGATCGTTTTATTTTTGCTGTAAAGTTTACATAAACCTCTGTCAACTGTAATTAATTCAGATTTTCCCTTACTCAAACTTCGGAGATAAGGGGGGGGGAATGGTATTTTTTTTGACATTTTTCATCATAACTTGAAAACTAAGAAACTTAAAAAAATACAAAAACATATTTTAAAATTTACAAGTAAAGCCCTTTCATATGATACCCCACTCGACCTAGTAGCGACAATTAGAAATTTGGCCCCCCCTATTTTGGCCCCCTTTACATTAATAATCATACATTTTTCAAAAAATTTTCATACGCAATTAAGTTGGGCAACTATATTCTAAAACTATTCCAAATTTCAGCTCGATAGCGTAAGTGGTTGCTGAGATATAGAGGTGTGACAGACAGACGGACAGACAGAGCGGCACCATAAGGGTTCCTTTTTTTTACCATTTTGGTATCGGAACCCTAAAAATAACTACATCAATAGATACTGCCCTGTAAAAGTCAGACAAACAGACAACGTTGGCTTATAACCCTGAAAAAGACGTAAGGCTTATCAATTCAAACAGCACTTAAGCTGTTCTTAATCGATAAACTCTTATCTTTGGTAATATACTAAATACAATACAGGTGTCAAACCCTAAAATCCTAACAAATTGGTCACAGAACTGGCAATTATCACGTGAAAACGTCACAAGTCCAACCCTGTGACATATAGTCCGTGCAATCAGTTCCTGAAGCTAACCGGACGGTTGGCGGACACTCCATTACTTACGTATTGTCGGAACCAGACGCACAGGGATGGATTTAGTTAATCTGTGTGATGTTTAATAATATTTGTATTAAATTAAATACGTGGTCTTTCAAAAAGCAGGCCAACAAAAAAACATCATCTTTGTTAGTTGCACTTATTGCCAGATGAACTTTTGGGTTTTTCGTCCAATTTGACCTAAAAATATGTGTTTAACAAAAACAAACACATTAAATAAACCACATATACTGACATTCAAATTAGAATCTTCCACAACATGTTTTTAAAATAAGAAAATCTATTCCCATTCCAACTTTAAAAGGTTTTTTGCATAAACAAAAAGAAGGAAATCTCTAGCATTTAGAAAAGTCCGTTGGCATACCATGCTGACACTCAACGCTCTTCAAACTAGATCATGTTATAAGATTTGTGCCCAATTCGTATAAGTGCCAATAAATGTCAACTGAAGTATATACGTTTCGATATATTTTTCCAATTTCTGTAGTCGTTCTCTAGCTAAAGCCAAAGGATTTCTTTTAGTCTCACAAAAGCTCACAAACGCACTTACCCTTCAGCAAGTCTCGTGTATACAGGATGGTATAAAATTATAAGAAAAATTTACTTATTACTCACAAAAATTGGGATGTGCCTACAATTTCCTGACGGTATTCTGGCTCCCCACAAGGTGGACCGACAATCTAGTCAAGGTCTCGAGAAGCCGCTGGATGCGAGCAGTGCAGAACCCGATCTTTAAGGGAGGCCTATGTTCAGGAGTGGACGTCTTTCGGCTGATATGATGATAATTATGGCTCTATCTCAAGACCCAATATCAAAGTGTTGATAAGTTGCTGATCTGTTGAAAAATTTGTAGTTTATTCAGCTTAGGGTAAATCTCGCCTCCACAAAAACTGGTCCGTGGGCGAGATGTAACTTTTAGGAAATAGCTAGGGCCAGGTTCGCCCCAAAGCAAGTTCATGTTCAGGCCAGTTGTACCATTCAAATATTGCTAAGAAAAAAATCATCTGAAGCATAGAAAATAAAAAAAAATACAAATATATTCGTTCTTAAAAGTTGAGTTGAGTTTGAATCACCTTCTTAAATCAGTTGCTGTGTTTAAATCAAATGCTCTTATTGGACAAAACAAGGAGGAAAATACTTTCATGTATTTTAGCCCATATAAAATGTTGTACCAATTGCTCCCTAAAACATAATGTGTAGTGTAAGAAGATTTCAAAATTTTGCGAGGGGGCGCTAAAGCTCCTAAATCCCACTCTGCTCCGCCCGTGACAAATTAAAAAGGGCAATCTGCTTTACTTAGCTCCGGGTTGCTTTGGGATTGCTCTGATTGTGCAGTATCCTGTTTCTCCACAAATTGGAACACGCTGTATCTGCGGATTACGGAATGGAACTGGCGATTTTAGTGCTTTAAGTGATGTTTAATAGTGGTTTCGTACCCTAGTGAGTACTATTATTATGCCAGAGCCTTAGTGAATGATAGCATTTTGGGATTAATCTAAAACTTTAAATAATAACCATTTTAAATTTGTAGTAGCATCTTAATATAAAAAAGGATAAACTGACTGACTGAGTGACCGACTGACTGACTGACTGAGGTATCAACGCTCAGCCCAAACGGATGGACCTAGAGACTTGAAATTTTGAACGTAGATACCTTATACAGTGTAGGCACGACGCGTAGGTGTTGTTCTACGACTTTACTAACAACGCACGAAAAATTTTCAACTTCCCATACAAAATGGGTCGGTCACGTGACCATCAGGTCCAAAAAAATAACCTAGTATGTCAAGATCCTAGTTAGCGGATGACTGTTAGTCTCTACCCCGACGGAAGGGAGGCATGATGTATGTAACATTAAAATAAGTTTTGGTTTTTTATGTTCAGAGATTATCACTGAAAATATAAATAAAAATAACTTATGATAAAGCTGCAGAGAGTAGGTTAAAATGTCATTTTGTTGAAGACAATGACAGTTTTTGCTTGGGTTGGGTTAGGTTATGTTGTGATCAAAATCATGGACAAATATGCCACAACGCACAAGTCGTAGCGACCGGAGAGTGCCGGATTACGCGACTTAAATGGGTTTGTGCTAGTTTCGGTGGCACTGAAACTATAATTTGTATAATATTTTGTACTTGTTGAAAATCTTATAAATCACAACATTATTAAGAAGAAGAAGAAGATTAGTCAGTAAATATTTTTTTAATATAAGCAGAAAACGTCTAGACATAATGTGAAGTGAAAAATATCGTAACGAGATTTGAAAAATTGCCCATAAATCTCCAATTCAGTCCAGCCGTTCTCAAATCTAAATTGCGCAATATATTATTATTTTCGTTACATGAAATTATTCAACAGAGATTATTATATTTTGTTTTGACAAACGAAAGGTAAACATAACTTAATTTCACGTCACAACCAGAAACAAACTAAGATTAACTTTTTCCACGCGAATGTGGAGCAAAAATAAAATTTCAATTTACTTTCCAGTTGAAATTTGAGATGAAGGAGTGCTGAGTTTAGAATTACCCGCATCAAGGGGTAAAGGTGTGTACATGTTGAGTGAGCGATACAATTGAAAAATAAAAAATAAAGTCCGTTCAACGAATAATCCAAAAGGGGATGTAGAGTGTGTGAGCAAAAACTTAAGCGATTTCTTCAGGGGATTGTTAAGAGTTGCTTAGGAAGTTAACACCTTTAGACGCGTAACACCACAAACGCAAAACGCCAACTTACTAAAAGGTCTAGTACATTTTTGTACCGTGTAGGTCAAATAAAAAGCAGTCAAGAAATAGAAAAAAAGTGCAATAGAAAAGTTGTATAGAATTTTATGAGCTTTCATTTGGTTTTTAAACATTTTCTCATTTTATTTTCAAGATGTTGTGTTACTAACATAACCTCTTTGGTGTATTTTTTTTTCTAGTGTAAGTAAACATGTGGTAAAAAAACATTATAGTCTAGGAAATTAAGCGGATCGTTGTATGAAGGCACATGCATTAAATCCTCAGTCGATAAAACTTTGCTGGGGTATTACACGATATGAGACAAACCTTCTATAAAAAAAATCCAGAAAAAAATCGGTACTTTTTATTTTTTCTAAACAAAAATGTCAAAAAAAAAATACAAAATTTATTTTTTTTATAGTTTGAATTTACATTAAATTCATGTTACAACTGCTTCATATCCTACACTATAAGAGAAAAAAATAGAAAAAATATTGAGTAATGATGATAACAATCACAAGGTGGTAATTAACGTGTTTTTTGTTTGAGCAAAAACATATTTGTACTCGTATTACACTAGGCCATAGATAGAAAGTAGTTTAGTAACACTTAGGTATTTAGGGTTTATTGTCCGTCGACTTTAAATAGCTCACGAAAATGTAATTAAAACCTTAGAGCGGTAACTACTTACTTTCCTCCTTTATTCATGGTTGGCTTGTACGTACACTATGGTAACAGCTTTACAAGTACGGTATGCAAATTAAACAGGAAAAATAACGGCACAAAAAAACAACGCATAAAGGACTTCCTTCGTACGTGTGAAGGTACGGCATGCAACGTGCAAGTGTAAATGCACATTATTGCACACTTCTAAAAGAAGAGAAAACATTTTATAAAAACACGTGAAGAAACTAGAGACGTTCGTCACTAAAAAAGCAGTTTTTTTTAACACGAACGATTTCTAATGAAGTAAGTTCATGGTTTTATTGCAGCAACTTTTGTTCTACCAAAGACATTTTTATTTTTTTAAATAGGACCGAATTGATCATTTCGAATCATAAGCAGACTAACATGTTTCCTAAACTCATAAAACAAAGCAACTAGGATATAAAGGTTCATAAGTAAGAATTTATTACTAATTCGTTGAATATTAAATAGTCATTGATATTTTAAATTGTCCTTTTTATACACTCTAGAAGCATAATAAACGAATAAAAAATCTTAAAAGAACTAAGGCTTGCATGAAACATTTCATTCTGCTCATCCATTCTTCAAACGTCAGTCTATTGTTAGTTATTTGACTTTAACTTTGACAGTAATTTGTCCCGTGTTTTATTGCTTATTCTAGCATTAAATGGCAAGGCCGGGGGCGGACACTATACTCTTTCCAATCATTTATTTTCTCGATGACAGCGAGTTAGAAAGATACGATAAAAGTGAGTAGGAAAGAGATAGATTGGACAGAATGTATGGACTTGACAGCTGTCAAAAAGAAAATAAATGCTTGGAAATAGTATATGTCCACAACGCAGAAAGTTTCTCGATTAACCCACCTTTTGTGCTGACGTTACTTGTTAAGTGGGCGCTTTGAAAACGCCACGTTTTAAGTTTTAGACTTGAAAGGATTTAATAATATTACATTCATTTATGAAGTGAAAATAATTTTGTTTCATATTTTCAGTTTAATAACTCTGTTTATTTTCCTTGAAATTGGAAAATATGACATAAATCATTACCTATTAATTTGGTTGTGGTACTTCATCTTCGTGTTTTTTAGTCTTTTTTGGGTTCCGTACCTCAAAAGCAAAAAATATTACAAATTCCGTTTTTTTTATGAGATACAGGGTTCCGTACCGTCCAAACAAGATCACTTTGTGGGCTGTATTTCTGTCTGTCAAGACCCTGTTTCTGTCGAACAAAATTATTGCCAAGTATTAAAATTTATGTACCCTAAAATTTGAGAAAGTTTTAAACTTCAACGACATAATCAAAAGACACGACTCTTTATGTCTCCATCTCCATACATTTAGGAACCAAACCAAAACCTAATACTTAGGGTACTTTTTTTTTTTATCGACAATGGGCTTACTCTTGACCTCGATCCAGTCCTGAAGACAGAGATGAGGTCGACGATGGAACGAGCCTGCCCAGCAGAAGCCTATTCACTCGCGACTTGAATAGATTCGGGTTATATGAACTTTCTGTTGATCTAGAATCATTTGGCATGAAGCTAGGTCTTAAAGCACAAGTAAAGAGAAATTCTTAAATCATTTAATATTATATTTTTTCTCACAGCCAATTATAATCTGTAATGATTAAAATGTCATCAGGTGAGCAAGCTATGGTACTCAACAACAGATGGCGCTGTTAGTATCTTGAACGCACTAAAACGTGCTAAGAAGTATTAAAAAAACGGTGAAAACAAATTTTCCCAGACATGAGACCTAGCTAGATCGATTTTTTGCCTCCAAAAACCCCTGTATACTACGTTTTCGAGAAACCAATTATAAATATATATATATATATATAGAAATATTGCTCGTTTAATAGTATAGGATGAAGGTGAGCTCCCGTTCAATTATCAAAGAGGGGTCAAGTTTGAGTGGACGCCGAGTTTCTAAAACAAAGGGGAAAATCTTGTTTGTAGTATATCATATGGTAGACGGGTACGGAACCCTTAGTGCCCGAGTCCGTCTCGCACTTGATCGTTTTTTTAAGTCGGTTGATGTAAATATTTTTTCTTCTAAGAAGGAATAAATTAAAATTGCTGAAACACTGACCGCTTTACGTTTTAGTGTGTTGTTTAAAATTTTTGAATTATTATATTACCTATTTAATGTTTATAAGTTTATAACACGGTTTATAAACGACGAAAAAAAAATGACGGCATAAAAAAAATTCAAATGTTTTATTCGTTGACTATTAAATATCTCTAGTTCTCTTAGCAGTTTGAATGTGGGCGAGAATACCAAGAGTGGACAACTAGGCCGCGGACCAGATATTGTAGCGGGTGAAATGTTCCTTAACCCAGTTAAATTGCATCTGGCCCACCTGCTCGTTTGCTCACTTATATAATAAACAAAGCGGCGCCACGTGGAAAATAAAATCCGGCCAAAAGTAAGTCTGACTCACAAACTAAAGGTTCAGTAACTGTCCGCCATGTGATATACTATTTTCCCCTTTGATTTTAAAAACTCCGTATGCACTAAAACCTCTATAAATGAAATACTTGAAACGGGAGCTTACGTAAATTGGTTATAATTGATTGTGACCAAATTCAGGACGTTTTAAATAAAAGCCAGGTTAAAAGTATTCTAAACCGACAAGAGACTATGAAAGTAAAGGAAGCGAGGGAAGTATGTCAAGGTCTCTACCTCATCATAACATCCCATGAAACGTCCACTGCAGGACAGGGAGCTCCCTCCTGAATTCTAGCTTTAGCTGGAAAAATGTGGAGGGGTAGTACCATAGTCACCTCGCTTGTTAGCGTTACGGCTGGCACCATGGACCGCGGTTGTAGGTGACCGCAGTAAGTAAGATGTAAGACACAGGAGGATGCTGCTGCCCATACTCGTAGACTCGCTCTATTTGCATTGTATTCTGCATGACATTCAATAAGTATTCTGTAAAGAATCTACATTGAATAAAATTATCTGAATCTGTCATCCTCTAGTTAACCCTTAGTCGATCCTTACGACATCCACGGGTATGTAAGGGTTGGTACTATTCTTTGCCGGCACCACACGGGAGGTCTCTACCTACCCCAATGGAATAGAGGCTCGGTGATAGTGAAAAGTATGAAAAATACCTGACTGGTACTTTTGCTGTTTATCTTTACACCTATCATCATAACATACCATGAAACTTTCACTGCGGGACAGCTCCCTCCAGAACTCCATAAAAAACGCGTGGTACTTTGAACGCGATTTTTCCATAGTCAGCAAACTTGTAAGCGTTGTGGCTCGCGACCGCTGTTGTTTGTAACCGCAGTATGTAAAATGCACACAGAAAGATGCTGCTGCCTATCCTTTGTCCATAAGCACTCAGTCGCCTCTTACGACACCTACTTTTAGAGATGGCTTGGTACTATTCTTTGACGGCACCACAGGGCCTATACAGGGTGTTAGGGACAGCCTTCCTAATACTGAATGAAGGGGCATGATCAGTCAACGACACTTAACAACTTACAGTAAACTAAACGAAAAAAGTTGGCGTCTCCATACAAACTGCCCGATCAAGTTTACAATTTTGTATGGAAACGTGGATTTTTTTTTCGTTTCCTGAAAGTTTGTTTACTGGAAGCCGTTCAGTGTCCTTGACTGATCATGCCCCTTCAGTATTCGGAAGGCTGTTCCTAACACCCTGTATAGAATAAGTCCTAATTGGTAATCATGCTGCAGTTTATGTCCCATAATTAAGACCAATAATACAATTTTTGCGTCTAGTCCAAACAAACCCAAGGACAGTAAAATGGCACCATAAGTTGTTTCAAAACAATACCAGAATATTCAGAGGCATTACGGCCCATTCAGCTCAAAAGGGGCAAGGTGGAAGACGCTTAAGAAAACACTCTGTGGCTTTAATGGTCTCTTTTCAGCTGTTGGCTTGAAAGCGGGTAATCGGAAAAGTTTTTAGGTCGAGCGGGGACCTAGATACAACCTCTTGTGGCTATTCAAAGTGAATGCTTGAGACAAAATTATATTCTTATGTTTTATGAAACCAACTGTCCAACAGTTGTCCCGTGTGGTGCATTCAAAGAAAAGTACCAATCCATTTCTACCCATGGGTGTCGTAATAGGCGACTATGGGTTAATGAACCAGAGGATGGTCAGCAGCATCCTGCTGTGTATCTTATCATCTTGCATTTGGCGGTCACCAACAACCGCGGTCCATTAGGCCAACCGTAACGCTAACAAGCGTGGTGACTATGGTATAGGTACATTGTTTCAGCAAAGGCTGGAATTTTGGAAGGAGTTCCCTGTTCGGTGGGTTGGACGTTTATAATGGGATGCCATGATGATGATGATGAAATAAACTAATATTACTGTAATGTGTTTGAATAAAGTTGCTCGACCGCGGACTTGGTTGCTGGCAACACTGCTGACGAGAGAATCGAGGCAAGCGGGTGGGTGTGCGGCGACAGGCTCCCAAATAAATCTGTTTTAATTAATATATCACCTTTACCCGACCCTGAATAGGAGACACTGAACACCACAATTTCTAAAATAATACTCAGAAAAAGAATACTATTATGTAGGTAGGTAACATTGGCAGCTGGATAGAGGGATATCTTGTAAATAAAGATATCAATTACTGCTTTACAACGTTTTCTGCGCAAACAAAGAGAAGAGGGTTCGCTCGGTCTCACCTACAGAGATGATTATTTTTTAGGTTTTTTGTAACTTTTAGTAAAGTAATTCTGTTTCAATTTTCTTAGAGATTAATTGATTTTGTTCACAGAACCTGTTTTTTAAGCTGTTAAGTAAATAGGCCAAATGTAAGTCTAGTTTTAAGGGTAAGTGGTGGTGCCAGCAAAGAATAGTACCAAACCATCTCTACCCGTGGGCGTCGTAAGAGGCGACTAAGGGATTATGAACCAGAGGATGGGCAGCAGCATCCTTCTGTGTATCGTACCATCTTACATACTGCGGTCACCAACAACAGCGGTCCATGGTATCAGCCGCTACGCTAACAAGCGTGGTGACTGTGGTACTTCCCCTCCACTTTGTTTCAGCAATAGCCGGAATCCTGGAGGGAGCTCCGTGTCCTGCAGTGGTCGTTTCATGGAATGTTGCGATGATTTGATGCGATACGAATTTTGTGCACCAAGCTTTTGGATTCCCGATATTATCGATGTCGCGGCTTCCTTCAACAATAACATAGTTCGACAATCGAGAACAATTTGAACACAAATTTATCACTTATTTGAAAAGGTATAACCAGTAAGCTGCCGTTATTCATAATCTAAGGGTATAACATTTGAAGAGATAAAAAATTACCTTGACACGCATGACAGAACCTTTGAGAAAAGATGAGAACCTTTTACCGTCGCGTCGTAGTCACAGACCTAGCAAAAGCGCGCTAGTCGTAGTTACTAATAGATTGTAAGATGGCGATGTAAATAAAATGTTATGTGCGTTCTTTGTTATCGTAATTTTCGAGTGGGGAAGGGGTTGGGGGGAAGGTTTCAATGTCAAATGCTCAAAGTCATCGAGAATAGGTAAGCCCTTAACAAACAATTTCATCAGAACAGCAAGTACTTATTATTAACTATGTATTATCAGCAGCTTATAGCAGTTTCTGCTTTGACATCAAGTTACCAAAGCGTTCGTATAAGCCCGTATCCTATTCACAAGATCCCAACTAGCAGCTGTACGCAAGGATACCTAAGTAGTTTGTGTATGCTTGGTTCTATTCAAAAAGGCAAGGTTTGGGATAAGTTAATTGTAGAGGTTTACCTTAAAAATGTAATCTTACATAGCGACATTTAGATGTGGTCGTGTGTTTATTTGTGGTCGGTGCTAAATATTAAGTCGTTAAACGGTTTAAAAACCAAGTGTTTTTATAACAATTTATGGTTCATATTGCAGAAAGAATTAAAAAGTGTTTTATCTTTCTAAAATTATGTAAAAAACAGTATTTTCAATAAAGTGCAACGTCACCTAAGTTAAGTCTCTCTCTCTTAAAAGTCTCTCTCTCTTAACTTACTCCTGAGTGAAATGAAGACATCTTGTGGAAACTAATTTCTTTTGAAACTTGCTATAGTTGAACTACGCTTAAATAGACATTACTCTAGTACAGTATTTTGTATACACTTCTTAACTTCTCAAATTAGCCTTTCGAGACGCCCCACTTTAAAAGTTAGCTGTAAGTTTGATAGAGGTAAAGTAGTTTCGGCGAAACAAGAATATTCCATTCAGCTTCACAAATAGAAAAGGGAAGACAGCTTTTTTATGGATTGTTATCGATTTTTTTTCTCTGGATTTCTCAAATTAAACTTTCGTTTTATTTCTTTTTTTCTTGAAATTTTTGACAGATTTGAAAGATGCTTCAAAATCTGTATGTATATATGTATATTAAAGGAAATGTATATCTTTCGTCATTGCAGTAGGAAATGTGTACAATTACTTATAAAGATGGGATTTTTTTTTGAAATTTATTTTACTTTTCTTAGGAAATCTAAACATTTCCTTAATAGCAATCGGAAATTAATTACTTTTCCTAGACAATCTATACTTTCATTCCCGACCAAACCTGACATTGATAAATAATTACAGACAAATTTCTATTTATAAAATATAATTAAATATAAATATAATTCCTGGGCATGTCATGTTCATAATATTTCCCACATTCCTTAAAAGTTATAGTAATTCTATACATTTCCTTAAGAATTGCATGCGTCACCGGAAAATGATAACGGAATCGTAAGTTGATCAATTTCCTAGTAAGTTGATCAACTTTAGAAAAATAATAAACTGTAGGTACCGAATTCGCTTCTGGCCCTGGCCGGCTGCTGCCGCAGCACGCTCGTTTCACTCGCTCGGCTCGTGCATTTGGTCGAAAGAGGACCTAACACAACCTTATCGATTTGTAAGGTAGTGTTTGCCTCACCTAACGGACCTATGGATTTAAGAATTTCTTACGAGTTTATTATATAACAAAAGATAAACTTACTAGCAAATTGATAAACTTACGATTCTTATTATTTTCCGGTAATATTCCAGATAACATTCCGGATAATATTCCGGTAATGTACTATGTATGTATGATTAATATGTAGTGTATATTTTCCTACTATTATTTAATCTTAATAATGTACACATTATTGTCCCCGTCTATATACTTATATTTTTCTTACTTAAGATTGGTTGGCTGGAAGAGATCTTTTCAAAGAGATAAGCTCGCCATTGTAAACTTAATCTGTAACATTTTATAATTGTTTTGTTGTGTACAATAAAGAATACATATATTCCGGATAATATTCCGGAATATACACAAGGAAACCGTGACTGAATAATGGATCAAATAACAGAACGGATAAGGCTGTTTGGCACACCAATAGTTATTATAAAGAACGCATTGGCTAAGATATAATTTCCATCGAAAAACCCAGAAGAAGTCGCGGGCAACAGCTTCAGTTTTTATATAATCAAAAATCATTGCAGTCACGTTAAGATTTTGGGAACACTTTCTCAAAACTGGAAAATGAAACCCATGACAATGGGTGCTCGACACCCACGTGAAGAAAAGTAAATGCCTACGTTTTAGGGTTCCGAATCCAAATGTAAAAAAACTGAAACCTTGTTGTGGTACAATATCATGAGTCTATAACACATGTTTATCTCAGCAACCACTCATGCTATCGACCTGTTAGGATAATTTTGCTCTATTTTATAACAAACAAATGAATAAAAAAATATATTAATTTTATTACAAAATAAATATACTATGAAATAGAGGGGGGCAAAACTTGTCGTTACAAGTTCAAGTGAGGTATCATAATAAATAATAATAAATAATAAATTTATTCATAAAGATAACGGGAGATTACATATTTTATTTAGTCTTTACACTTGTGACAATAAAGTAATAACATAACTTTACAGCACAGAAAATACATAAAGAAAATTAAGGTTATTGTCAATTGATTCCCGTACCAGAAACAGAATTCTCGAAAAATTCCACACTAGGCTGAGCCTGTCCTGTGGATTTTTTAAAACTATTGCATTAGCTAAGCGTTCCGTAGCGGTACTTATAGTAATAAGTAGGTATATATAGGAAAGAGATTTACTTGTTAGTTTTCAAGTTATGATGATAAATCTCTAAAAAAATACCATTCCCCCCCCCCCCCCGTATCTTCGAAGTTTGCGAAAATAAAAATCTGAATACTGTTCAGATTTCTTTTTCAGATTTCTATTTTCGCAAACTCAAAAATAACGAATAGTATTTTTTAGAGGTAGAGGTTTATATCTCTGTAAGCAGCACAGTTTTTTAGAAACCTGCAAATAATCTTTTTATACAAATTTATTACTTCAGAAAAAATTATAGATGTTGTAGTGTATAGCCTTTGTCTCGAGCGTGCATACTCAGTCTGCAACCGACCGTACAGCGAGTAGGATGTGCAACGTGGTGTGTGCGTTGGCGAGCCAAATAAAGAGCTTAACAACTAACATCGGCGACGCTACAGTTGGCGACGAGGATTAAAAGTGAGTACTTGCTTAGAAAATAATAAAACAGAAAAAAAAAGGAAAGGAATTACTTAATTTCACCGAATAGTTGTGAAAAAAAATTTTGGCCTGATGTAAACAAACATAGTTATTGTCGGCCGGCTATAAATAGAACAGGTTTGAACGGACAAAGGATGCGTGTTAGCCCATCCAGACTTTGCATTATATTTAAAGATTTCCTTGGCTGTGGTTTGAGTATTTTAACCAAAGAAATCGGAACGGATAGAAGTCAATACGTAGGTAGTTGCGTCAAGCCAATCAAAATGAGGAGGATTTAAAGATTTAAGGAAACTTGAAAATAACCTATAGGGTTCCTGTAGGTTTCGCCGAACAGTGGTTCGGTCGGTCGTTGACAACTTGTCACGGCAAGAATTATTTTTGATGAATATACCTATGAACTACCTACACAAACTTATTTACTTTACTATTAAAAGGGCTGACCCCTCATAATTGACCCACCGTGTGGCATATTACGGGGTTACCAGTACAGTAGATACTAATACTTTGATACATATTTACCATTGGTTTTGATACCACCACCCATGTAATAATATTTGGACTGCTACTTCGAATAACGTATAAAACTAGAACGCAAGGATATTACATGAGATAAAACGATACACTTCGTAGCGCAGACGCAGATAGAATGACTGAAAAAATGTTCCATGAAACTCGATTCAAAAATAAGGTTATTTTTTAGAGTATGCGTCGTTGAGTTTTTAGGGCCGCTGCTAGAAAACTCCACTGAACCCAAAAAACTAACTAGCTGGATGCTAACTCAGCGCAGGTTATTTGTGCTGTTTTTACTACTATTTATAGAATAATTTACTTACCTTGGATCCAACGAACCAGCCACGAGTTAGTTTTAATGATCCTAATTATTTTATATCCCGTGTAGTGCCGGCAAGAATGGTACCAACCCATACATACTCGTGGGTGTCGTAATAGGCGACTATGGCTCATAAACGGGAGGAGGTAACTGACATGCCAATTTTTATTTATCAATAAATTTTGAATTGTAGTGATGGGTTATCCTCCTGTGTGCCTTACCATATTACATACTGCTGTCACCTACAACCGGGTTCCATGGTGTTAGCCGTAGCGCTGACAGGCGAGGTTCCCCTCCTCACTTTACACAGAAAAAGCTAGAATTCTGGAGGGAACTCAGCGTCCTGTAGTCGTCGTTACTTTGGATTATGATGAAATATTATATGATATAAAATATACTCTGAATTTGTCAAATGCAATCTATTTAAGTTGCGTTAAGTGGTACTTGTGCTACATATGTACCATGTTATGAGCAGTTATGATTATACTAGGCATTAAATTGCATATTATACATATTAGCAGTTATACACTGGGCATTAAATTGCATAGTCTTTTAGTAATTTGACATATTGGCAGTTATATACCTACTGGGCATTAAATTGCATATTGTCTTTTAATATTTTGACATACAAGCAGTTAAATACTGGGCATTAAATTGCATATTATACGTATTGGCAGTTACATACTGGGCATTAAATTGCATATTACACGTATTGGAAGTTAAATACGGGGCATTAAATTGCATAATACACATATTGGCAGTTATATACTGGGCATTAAATTGCATATTACACGTATTGGAAGTTAAATACGGGGCATTAAATTGCATATTACACGTATTGGCAGTTATATACTGGGCATTAAATTGCATATTACATATATTAGCAGTTATATACTGGGCATTAAATTGCATATTACACGTATTGGAAGTTAAATACGGGGCATTAAATTGCATATTACACGTATTGGCAGTTATATACTGGGCATTAAATTGCATATTACACGTATTGGAAGTTAAATACGGGGCATTAAATTGCATATTACACGTATTGGCAGTTATATACTGGGCATTAAATTGCATATTACATATGTTAGCAGTTATATACTGGGCATTAAATTGCATATTACACGTATTGGAAGTTAAATACGGGGCATTAAATTGCATATTACACATATTGGCAGTTATATACTGGGCATTAAATTGCATATTACATATATTGGAAGTTAAATACGGGGCATTAAATTGCATATTACACGTATTGGCAGTTATATACTGGGCATTAAATTGCATATTACATATATTGGCAGTTATATACTGGGCATTAAATTGCATATTACACATATTGGCAGTTATATACTGGGCATTAAATTGCATATTGTCTTTTAATAATTTGGCATATTGGCAGTTATATACTGGGCATTAAAATGCATATTGTCTTTTAATAATTTGGCATATTGGCAGTTATATACTGGGCATTAAATTGCATACTATCTTTAATAATTCGACATGTAAGCAGTTATATACTGGGCATTAAATTGCATATTGTCTTTTAATAATTCGATATATAAGCAGTTATATACTGGGATTTTAATTGCATATTGTGTTTTCAATAATCTGATAAACAAGCAGTTACAAACTGAGCATTAAATTGAATATTGTCTTGTTAATGATGCGATATGTTATAAACGGTTACAAACTGGGCATTTAATTGCATATTGGCTAATAATTGTGCCAATAATGAGATACATACGAGCAGCTACATACTGGGCATTAAATTGTATATTGTCTTTTAATAATTTGACATGTAAACATTTATAAACTGGGCATTAAATTGCATATTGTCCTTTCAATAATCTGACAAACAAGCAGTTACAAACTGAGCATTAAATTGAATATTGCCTTGTTAATAATGTGATATGTTATAAGCGGTTACAAACTGGGCATTTAATTGCATATTGGCTAATAGTTTTGTCAATGTTGAGATACATATGAGCAGCTACATACTGGCCATTAAATTGCATATTGTCTTTTCAACAATTTAAAATATGAGCAGTTACTAACTGGGCATTAGATTGCAGTATGTCAATTATAAAATGGGGCATAATTGGAGCAGTTGTGAATTCCAACTGAATTATTAATTGGTCGGCTCCAATGGTTGGAACGGCTTACTCCTCACCAGTAAACAAAACCATAGAATTACCATTATATGCATGTTTATGCAGGTAACATGAACAATACCTACATAATTATTTAACAATTCTGTAAACTGAATCAGCTTTCATTTCCTTTTGTTTAATATGTAGGCGTATGGAAAAAATATTTAATTATTAGACAAAAATGATAGTAAATCGTATGTTCATATTTGTTGCATCAATAATATTATGAAACTCAAAGAATAGCCACGCATAAACAAAATATAAAGAGAATAAGGGAGTCTAGATACGATAGCACAGTGGTCTATGCATTGGATTCGTGCTGCTTCTGATGTTTGTTGTATGTAAATACAATTCATGCTTGGTCCGTTCCAAAGGTGCGGGTTTAAATCTAGCTCGCGTCTTAAAATATTTCTCATATATTTTCAGAAAGGTTATATGCGTGGGCGAATGACATGTGTTGTTTTGAGCCATGGTATTAAAGAGTGCAAGGAAAGTCCGGGTGGATAATGGATAATGATATGATACGATTCGGGAACCGATTAGTGTGAATTATAAATAACAAAATGCTTCCTTGTTTAGTTGAAAAGAAGTAACAAATGGATTTCAGATTCACACACATTGTTTGACAGTCAAGTCATCTTTATAAGGACATATGGTGACAATTTTATTTTGTCCCTAAATTCAGTTTAAACATGCTGAGTGTTTGGAAAAGGTATGATAAAAAGTACCAACCTACAGTTTGAAATTTAAATAGTTTGATACCTACCTTACAGTTTTCAATACCACTGGTGTAGTTAGGGAGCAGGTAAATTCTGGCACTTGTAGCGAGAGTACCCATTACTGTACATTTCCTACTATAATTAATACATACCCACGAAAAGTCAAATTATTCTGGAAGGGTTTATTTAATGATCATGTCCCTATCTCATTATGTTTAACATACGTGCTTTGTACAACGATGCCAGAACAAAAAAAAAAAAAAAGAAGAAAAATGTGTACATCGGCGTGTAGCTAGTATATTGTATTGAACGATTTCACTTAAATTGGAAGGACCGGTACATAGACAATATGCGTACTTAATACATCTTAAAGTTATATTGATTCTCCTCTATGGGCCAAGACAACCACAAATAATACCTACCAACCTATTTCAAGTGCCTAAATCAAGACATTGGGATCAAGGATTATTTCTTCTTCTTGTCGTGTTAATCAATAAATAAATAAAGCTCAAGAAGCAATCGATTTTAAAGATAATTAAGTAAATAATTTTACAATGTTTGAAATAAATTATGTGGTTTGTCCATTTACAACGATAAAAAAAAAACTAACCTATCATTCTTAATAGGTACCTATTTAAAATTAGTGCATACTCAAATATACTTTAGTTGGTAAATAGCTTGGTTCCTGTGAAAGGCTACAGAAATTGGAATAATAATCCGGTCACCTAGTAGGATTTTTGTGGTAAATAAGCCTCGCAGGTAACTATTGAAAAGCAGTTTTAATTTAGGTTTTCTTATGTAACTTTACTGTAAAGCAACAAAATACTCTTTAAAAGCGTTGTAAAAATAAAGATACCTATGAACTTACGAAAACGTAATTAAGTATATTTGCTTAAATAAATGAATAGTTCTGTCTGAATTATGAGTCCCAATGAATTAAAAATTTAATGGAAAAGTTGATTTGTCGACATACACGGTACAGGTAAGATAATAAAATCAACAAAGTGGACAAGCAGCAATTCCACAAGAAATTTGTGAGCAAAGGTTTTAAGAGATTAGAAAAAAAAAAAACGTATAAAAAAAAGGGGTGCTGTTCTTTTGTGCAGCGGCAAATGTATAAATAATACATTTACAAAATTGATACAACTGAAAGAAGTCTTAAAAATAAAAATAAACAATAATAATAATTCCTTAAATTTGACAATAAGGTTTGAAAATTGATCAGTAACATAAAAAATAGTTTTCGACAAACATTTCGAGTTTAATTCTGGTGAGATTCTACATTCAGATTAAAGGTACCAGTAGTTGAATTAGATTGAAAAATAACTTCATTTGATATCGCCATCTTATTAATTTATGTCAAATTGTGACGAAGCACTTTATTGCGATCAGGACAACTTTAGTTTCCTTTTTATGTGGGAAAAACACCATGGTAAACAGAGATCATTCACCTGAAAGCTATCATTAGCCTATCTATATTATAAATGATTGATGTCATAATTGCCACCGTGCTAACAGAAATAATATAGTACAATAATAGTTTAAAATACTTATTCTTATCATAATAGTCTTGGAAGATGTGTTGGACGCTCGATCCAGACGTGGTGGGTTGGAGTTCAGCAGGTACGTGCAGAGTAATGAGCCGAATTGATAGATCGACTTTCCGAGAAGTTCCTGGTTTGAAACAGCCAGTTTGTATCATCACCACACATTTCGATGACATAGGTGTGCACCATATAAATATGTACTTTGAAGAGTGCGTTTTGTATGTCTGGGTATAGATCATAATTTTAATAGGTGTAATTAGAACACCAAGAATTCGTTGACCCTGCAAACCATACGAAAAAAAAAAAGAAATGAAATTATATACCTATAATAAATAGCTGAAGAACTTGTTATTGTTCTGGATTAGTTGTAATATTTAAAACCTTCATTTAATTTGAATAGTCTTTGTATTTTTCTTTGTTTATCACCTGCAAACCTATGGAAACCAGTAGTGTGAAATAAAAATATTAAGAAAAAAGGTAGAGGAAAGACAGGTAGTGGTGTTTCTCACTCTTGCCTTCCTCTCAAGGCTTTAAAGTAACACAGGGCTTAAAAGTAAGGTCCTCCTGGAGTTTCTGGGTTGGCTGCTGTAGGCAAGATTCATTGGTCAATAGTTGTTGTAAGTCCAGAACAAGGAGACGGGGCAGATAAGAAGAAACGTAGTACATTTGAAGAATATACAAGGAGACTGGAAAGTGTTAGACATAAAGAATAATTTGGGAAAAGATAACATTTGCAACAGTAGTGGAGAGGAGGAGTAACTAAGGAAACTATGAAAAACTATTTTGTAGAAGCTACCGCTAGAAGCGTATTATGATTTGATAATTTCCGATTCAAATGTAATCTATTATTTTAATTAGGTAATTTATGAACGATATAAAAATCTAATTAAAATAGGGAAGGGATGTAGTGTATAGCCTTTGTCTCGAGCGTGCATACTCAGTCTGCAACCGACCGTACAGCGAGTAGGATGTGCAACGTGGTGTGTGCGTTGGCGAGCCAAATAAAGAGCTTAACAACTAACATCGGCGACGCTACAGATGTAGCAGAACCTTAGGCACGCGAGTTCATCTCGAATTTGTCTGGTTTTTTCTTATTCACCCGCATGCAAAGGCCTTTGGAGCAAACAGCCTCACTGATTGTACATCAATCTCCGCCTTTTATCTCAGACGCCTCAAATCATTAGTCACACTTGATTCTCGATTCCCTCTTATCAGGTAGAACGATAGTCAAATAGGAACATTACGACACTGAATAATAATCAAATTGTAGTTTTTAGTTGCATGCATCCGGAGAGATGGGCTAGAATCTACTGAATTGAACAACTTTCAGCGAATAGAAGTTTCAGGAAATGAAAAAAAAAATCGGCCTCTCCGTACAAAATTGCAATCTTGATTGGACATTTTGTATGGAGGGGCTGATTTTTTTTTTCCTTTTCAAAACCTTTTATTCGCTTAAAGGTTTCAGTTACGTTTACTGATCATGCCCTTTCAGTATTCCCAAGGCTGTCCGTTACACCCTGTGTAATTTTTGTAACTGCGCATTCATTGAATACATTTTAATCCGGTTCGTTTCGGTTAATGTTTACATTAGCCGGCTACGAGTAAAGATGGAAATTCACGACGCAAACTAACATGATATCGAACTTGTTTACTATTATATATTCTGTGATCGAACTTTAGGCGCTTCTCGAAAATAAACATAAGTTTAGCCGGCTAATCTTAAGTTTATGTTCACACCTATCTTTAGCCGTAACATATATAAAAAAACACACACGAACACACACAAATTAACAAATATTACAGCGCATTTGAGGAACTCCGTACGAGCTATACTTCATAGTCTAAGAGATGGCTTCGGAAATCGTTGACCCATTTAAAGAGCAACCAAATCTCTCTAGGTAGTGACTAGTGAGCCATATTATCCAATTTGATTTATACGGTCACCTAAGGTCGATGGGAGTGGGATTAGTTGAAAATCATAACATTCCATGAAACGTCGACTGAATGACATCCAGAGCTCCATCCAGAACTCCATCCAGAACTCCATCCAGAACTCCATCCAGAACTCCATCCAAAACTCCATCCAGAACTCCAGCAAAAACGCGTGGTACTTAGGAGTAGATTCACTATAGTGACCACGCTTGTAAGCGTTGCGGCTGGCGACCGCTGTGGTTGGTGATCGCAATATGTAAGATGTTACGATACACATAAATATGCTGCTGCCCATCCTTCGCCCTTAGTCGCCTCTTGTAACACCTACGCGTAGAGATGGGTTGGTTGGTACTATTCTTAGCCGGCACCACACGGACTTGAGTGGTTGAACAATCAATTGAAGTTGAGCTATTTATAGAGCTTGTGGTTATGTTTATTTGAATACATTGCAAGGCGTTCTGGTTTGTAAAAAGTAGTAGTGCCATACACCTAACTGGCTACGGAAAACGTTTACTCATTTATAGACACACAAAATCTCTGTAGTTTTGATTATAATCGGTATTAAATTTCCCTTTATTATTTGCATTCCCGATATCGAATTGGTATAATTTGTTTGTTTGGGATCTTTCTGTGGAGACATCTTTCATTGTTTGTTTATTTAGATACATAGGAAAGAAAGACAATATGATTAAGTAGATATAAGCAAACACCGTAATAGACTTTGAGTGCACTGTTAGTTATTCTACATTATTGAGTATACGAAATAAGCAACTTTGTAGGGGCCTATAATCTATATATATAAAAGAAGAAGGTGACTGACTGACTGACTGACATATCAACGCACAGCCCAAACCACTGGGTCTAGAGATTCCAAATTTGGCATGTAGGTTCCTTATGAGGCCTAGGGGTGCACTAAGAAAGGGTTTTACAAAATTCTACCCCTAAGGGGGTAAAATAGGGGATGAAAGTTTGTATGAAAGTCCGTCAGTTTTGAAGTTAGGATCTTCAAAATTTGTATTTAGGCTGACGACTAAAAATTAATAATTACGTGTCTCAGGGTTTTTGAAAATTCGACACCCTTAAGGGTGAAAAGAAGGATGAAGTTGAAAATTCTTTATTCTTAAAGTAAAATCCACATAATTTATTATTTAGGCATTTATGATGTAAGTCTATGTAACGTTCATCACTGTTATTGAAATTCCACCCCAAATTCAACCCCTAAAAAAGGGAAATGGTGTGAAAAAGTCTAAAAACCAATATGGGTATCGTTTGTATGGTTTATCAGGTCGCTGATTACGAAAACTACAACAATTTTTAATCAAACGTGGTGGACGTAAAATACCATCATCCCCTGGGGATGGAGTTGGGGTGCGATAGGTTTGAAATGTCTAAAAATCAATATGGGTGTCGTTTGTATGGTTTATCGGGTCGCTGATTACGAAAGCTACAACAACTTTGAAATCCAACGTGGTGGACGTGAAATACCATCGTCCCCTGGGGATGGGGTTGGGGTGCGATAGGTTTGAAATGTCTAAAAATAAATATGGGTGTCGTTTCTACTCGTATGTTAGGGATAGCGGTTAAATTGGCGTAAGGGGTAGGGATAGGGACAGGTAGAGGTAGAGAGGTAGAGGGGTAGAGAGGTAGAGAGGTAGAGAGGTAGAGAGGTAGAGAGGTAGAGAGGTAGAGAGGTAGAGAGGTAGAGAGGTAGAGAGGTAGAGAGGTAGAGAGGTAGAGAGGTAGAGAGGTAGAGAGGTAGAGAGGTAGAGAGGTAGAGAGGTAGAGAGGTAGAGAGGTAGAGAGGTAGAGAGGTAGAGAGGTAGAGAGGTAGAGAGGTAGAGAGGTAGAGAGGTAGAGAGGTAGAGAGGTAGAGAGGTAGAGAGGTAGAGAGGTAGAGAGGTAGAGAGGTAGAGAGGTAGAGAGGTAGAGAGGTAGAGAGGTAGAGAGGTAGAGAGGTAGAGAGGTAGAGAGGTAGAGAGGTAGAGAGGTAGAGAGGTAGAGAGGTAGAGAGGTAGAGAGGTCGAGAGGAAGAGACGTAGAGACGTAGAGACGTAGAGAGGTGTAGAGGTAGAGGGGTACAGGTAGAGGGAGAGGGAGAAGGAGGGGAAGGGGGAGAGGGAGAGGGAGGGAGTGAGGGAGGGGGAGGGGGTGATGAAAAGGGAGAGGGAGGGGCAGGGGGAGAGGGAGGAGGGGGAGGGGGAGAGACAGGGGGAGGGGGAGGGGGAGAGACAGAGGGAGGGGGAGAGGAAGGGGGGAGAGGGAGAGAGAGGGAGAGGGTTTTAGTTTTTCTCAATTACTTCTGCGAATTGGCTCTTGTTTTTCGTTTTGAAATATTACATAAAGGTGTCTCTCATCTCTCTCTTTACATTTGTTAGAATACTGCTGCTAAGTTCCTCTGTTCTGAGTAATTAATGAGTAATTTATGAGTACCGTCTGTATATTATATAAAATTCAGCTGGATCTTGAATTATACTCATTGATTTGCGCAGGGTTAGTCCTGTTTTTCCTTAGTTTAAAATTACCCCGAAATGACGGGGAAATATCTCATTGCTTCGGAAAACCGGTAACAACATAAATACGAAATCCACGCGAGCGAAGCCGCGGGCAACAGCTAGTCTTACATATACTCTACGATTTAAAAACTTTTCCCTTCGACTGCAATGTGGTTTATTTCATGTACTCGACGACGTTGGATAACTTGCAGTACCCTCATATCATAACATCCCATAAGACATAGAGTAGCATAGAGTAATATAATACGCTATAGTCAATGATAGTAGTCGTTAAGCCAAGTCAAATGCTATTTGACGGCTTTGAAAACTCTTACAGCCAGGTTGGCCTCTGCACTGGCATAGCCTATGATCCATTTTTGAAGTGAAAACTTCTTTAGCGGCGCTTGGCACTTTTTAAGATGGATGGACAGATGTCGCGTCAGATGTCGCGTCAGATGTCACGTTAGATGTCACGTCAGATGTCGCGTCAGATGTCGCGTCAGATGTCACGTCAGATCTCGCGTCAGATCCGTAGCCTGATCTAAAAAGAGTCAACTGTCAACCGTATTGTTGTATTACAATACGGGTTTTTATTCAGTGACATCAAAGAAATACGCGAGCAATGGCGCGATTGACCCTTACAAAAAGCATAATATTAAAAAATGCAAGTTTTCACTTCTGCCGGCACTCCCGGAGTGCAACCCGTCCTTTTTTTTTCGTTTATTTCAACGCTTACCAAGACAATGCCAAGACATTTTGCAGATATGTCAAAAGCAATCGGCTAAAGATGACAGAAAATACAAGTTTCTAAAACAATGTTATTGCTTCCGTCAAATATACTCTGTTTTTAGTGTCGTGTCTGCAAAATAGTTTGGTAAGCGTTGGAATATTTGGAAAAAAAAATATATAATTTATAATTGAGTCTAGTTTGCCCTTTGGGTTGCGGAAGTCAGATGACAATCACTATGTATAAAATATAGTTCCCTTGAAAACGGCTGGTGCGAAATTCTTCGACAATGATTATCCCATAAAATATCTCCTGATATTTATACAGAATAATGAAACGATGAAACAGAGGAGAGTAAACAAAAATATGCATATTGAACAAAAGCCTTTGTTTTATTTATATGAAAAGATTAATTAAGATTTCACACTCTGATATTTCATTCACAAAATAACAACGTTTGTTGGCTCAAAATTGGATTTAAAGGCTTTCATGTGCTTTCATGCTTTCAACTTAGTTGCGGTGATAAACCGGTAATCGATTTACGGTTTTACAGCACCGATTCCGAATCGTATGCAGTTTTTGATTTTTAAATCGTGGGTTATGTCAAAATTAAGGTTAATTCAATGGTTAATTTTGCTTAAATACAGGGTGTAACAGACAGCTTTCCTAATACTGAAAAGGTATAACTGAACAACTTTCAGTGATTGAAACTTTCAGAAAAGGAAAAAAATACCTGCTTGTCCATACAAAATTTTAAACTTGATTGGAAATTTGTATGGAGAGACCCATTTTTTTATCATTTCCTTAAAGTCTCAATCACTGAAAGTTGTTCAGTTACGTTGACTAAACATTCCTTTTCTGTTTTTGGAAAACTGTCGTCTGATATAACTGAAAATAATATTCGAGATGAAAATAAAAATATTGACTTCTATTTATTTCTGTTGATTTCTTACTATTGATTTCAACTCAGTAATTTGTCCCAGCTACTGTTTTGGGAAAATTGTAGTGAAGCCAAATTAGTGGGGTGAAACTTCTGATGATAAGGATAATTAGGCTGCCCATTTGTTCACAGAATTTTCATCTCTACTACTTTGAGTTAAGAGCACTTTAAGATTGACACGTTGGACTTAGTAACCACTCTTACTTCAGTTATTAACTCTGTAGGAACATTACCAGCTCTTTGAAATAGACGTCTAATATAACACTTCCAAACCCATCGCTCCGCATTCTCACTTAACGACCGAACATAGATCCCCGGTATTTAATAATACCGGTCCCGTACCGGAGAACCGGTAAAACCCCGTCCCTACTATCAACATTCCCATCACACGTCTTGACTTACTGCCGTCGTGAGTAAACTCATTACATTACTCTGTTTAAGAGCTTACATGCTTACACAGACTGCTAAACTCTTAGACGATAATTCAGGGAAACGTACGCTTCCTTCAGAAGACATTTTAAGTGCCCATTAAACCCAAGCCAGGCCTGTTTCACTCCGCACTGTAGGTATGACCGTGGTGCGCCAATGCTATTTATAATTTACTACAGTTGAATGTCACGCATATCACTCGCTACACGAACTGCACGGCTTGAAAGAAAAATCACGGCATTTTTTTTGCAACTTAAAAAGAAAGACAAGAAAATATTGTCACAGTAAATATATAAGCTAAATCAGTATGGAAACTCCTAACAAACGTCCAAAACTGGCTCACTCACACATGCGCACAACGCTACAGTAAAATAAGCAGTTTTCGCGCTGAAATAAGTCGTGGGTGCCAAAATCATAATACAAACAAGTAGGTACATTTATAGGGTCCCTATTTAAGTATGTCCCTGTCCTTGTGCGATAAAAGGCGACTGAGTATCCTAATCTGCCCTTGTGTCATAAAAGGTGACTAAGTGTCTTAATCTGCCCTTGCGTGACAAAAGGCGCCTAAGTGTCTTTGTCTGCCCTTGTGTCATAAAAGGCGACTAAATGATTAACTTAAATTACTCCACCGCGTCTGGGAATGACGGATCCGATATGTGTCCAAGTGTCACAAAAAGTTACGATTTCACTGTCTAAAAAAAATTTATAAGTAGCGCTTAATCTGGCAAAACGTTTGTATGGACTAATAGAAAGAAATAAACATGTTTATAAGCGTTTTTGAAAAATCTAGGAGATCAGGGGTGAAAGTTAATATGAAATTCCTACAGACCAAAAAATGGGCAAAATTTGCAACAAAAAAGAAACACGTTTCAAAATCGGGAAATACTGAATGTAATTTTATCTATGGGGTCTTTTTATGAACTCTAGCTTCCCGTGCAAAGCCGAGGCGGGCCGCTAGTCCTACATAAAATACCGTTCTTGCTCCGCTCGAAAGTGATAATCTACACCCTTGTAGTTGTAGGCTTTTTAGTTATTTTAGTGTGTAAGTAGTAATTTAAATTTATGTTTATTGTTCATTTATCATCAAAAAGAATACTAATACTCTTCTAAACGCCGAATCAATCTGTCATGTGGGGCAAATCATGATGAGTTAATATAACCCAGCCTTAGTTTATGGCTCCGGAATAAAAATAATTTCAGCTGGAAAACCACACTCATCCAACTCCACTCTAAGGACCATATTTAAACAACAATTTTTATTAAATTATTTTGCGTCTCGATTATGGTGGTCTGTGCTAATAGGATGGTGCGTGCCTCTGAATTACTTAATAGCTTCAAAGGTTAGGTTTAGGTTTTGATTCGAATTGTGTCAATTTGATAATTTTTTAATTAAAACGGTAAGAAAATATGAAGGATCTGTGAAAACAGTTATAAGAAAATAGAGCGTGTAATCTTTTTTAGAGTTCCGTACCTCAAAATAAAAAAACGGAGCCCTTATAGGATCATTTTGTTGTCCGTCTGTCTGTCTGTCAAGACCCTTTTTCTTACGAACGAGAAGAGGTATCAAGTTTAAATTGATAACGTCTATTAAGGTCTATGAACCACACAAGATCTGAAAATTTAATTTTTTCACAAAGACGCAATCAAAAGATATGGATTTTTATGTCCTCATCTCCATACATTTATGCAAAAAAGCAAAACCTACAGGGTACTTCCTGTTAACCTAAAATTATGAAATTTGGCAAGAAGCTAGGTCTTACATTACAAATAAAGGGAAAAGTCTAAAATCATTAAATATTTCAATTTTTTTCACAATTAATAGTAACCAATTAAGGTGAGCTCCCGTTTCAAGAACTTTTCTAAAAAATAAGGGTCAAGTACGGAACCCTTAGGGCGCGAGTACGACTTGCACTTGGCCGGTTTTTTTTTAATGTCACAATTGGGCAAACAAGCAGGTGGGCCACCTGTTGGTAAGTGGTCACCACTGCCCTTGACACCCACTGTATTTTGGTGAAATAATTTGACACTAATAATACAGCAAACCGCGTTACTCACCCTGAGAACTAAGATGGTATGTCTCATGTTCCGTTGATTTCACTGGCTCCCTCACCCTTCAAACCGAAACAACAACAACTGCTGCTTTACGGCAGAAAAAGGCAAGGGGGTGGTACTTCCCCAGACGGACTGATTCCTGTCGAGTCAGTAGCGATACAAGGTATTTTTAGCTGAATTACCCTTTGGTTTCTTAGTGAGGTCAAAATTTCTACGTTTTTTGCTACTTGGGAAAAAATCTCTGGCTATATTCTTGATACGGTCGTTAGTTTTACGTAAATACGTCCATGTAGGTAGGTACCGTCAAGAGCACGTCCACTCACCCCCCTCCCCCTTACTGCCCTTCCCCTTTCTCATCACTGTTACGTGTATCCGAACGTATATAAAATTAAGATCTAAGTGTTGCCACATGTATAAAATTTGTACTATGTATTTCCTTCTTGTCATGGCCGCCTGCCCAACAATAAATGCTCTGAATCAAAAGCGTCTTTATTAATTTAAATATATACGCCCGCACAAGTTACAACATGGTGCCATCGTGGGATTATTAGTCAAAAGCCCATCAAGCCGTCGATTCAAGCCACAGTCACGGATTCGAGTGAGTCAAAAATTTTTTTTTCAATATCACGCCGCCGCCGCGCCGCTGAGAAGTCGAAATGCCTGACCCTCCTCCGCCGCCGCCGCCGCCCAAGAATCCGACAACTCGTCCTTTGCCTCCAAATAACTTTAGCTTGGATGTTAACGCTAGCAATATGCCATTAGCCTGGCGTAATTTCAAGACTAACTTCGATATTTTCATGGTTGCAAATGGCCTCGAGGGAGAACAAGATCCACGTAAGGTAGCCATTTTGCTTCATACCATTGGTCCCGATGCTCTTCAAATATTTCATTCCTTTGACGTCGAGATGTCTAGCATCACATTTAAGGACTTGTTAACCAAGTTTGAGAACTATTTTGCGCCGCGTGTCAACATCTCAATGGAGAGACACAAGCTGTTTAATCGAAAACAAGCCGCAGGGGAAGAAATCGAGTCGTACGCCACAGATCTCAAGAATTTAAGCATACAATGCAACTTCGAAAGTCTTGCTGACAGTTTGCTAAAAGATATCTTTTCCTGGAACCTAAATTCTTCATGCGCGTACATAAGAGAACGCATTTTGTTAGACAAACCAGCAACATTCGAAGAAGCTGTCAGTCTCGCCAAAACATTAAGAAATACGAAGCAGGAAGCACAAGCCCTAGCATCTAATGAAATCATCGCCGCCACTGTCAGTAGTCGTCCATCGTCACGTCAGAGTCATCAAGCCAACAACGGTAATCAACGTCAACGTAGTCAAACTCGTCAAGACAATACAATTCGTCCAGGTAGTCACAGTCGTCAAGAGAGTCACCACCGTCCAAGAAGTCAAGATCGTCAATCCAGTCAACAAGCGTCATACAAGTCTAATATATGCTCAAAATGTGGTCAAGTTCACCGTCTACGCTGTCCAGCCTTAGGAGTCACCTGCAGGAATTGCAACAAGCTGAACCATTTTGCCAAGTGCTGCCGCTACAAGCAAGTAAGAATAGTAGAAGAAGAACAAACTGTTATAGCTAACGAGTCAGATACCTTCTATTTCAATTGTCTTTTTATTGATGCAGCTACTCTTAAAGATTCTTACCAAGCCAGTCTGTCTATAAACAATAAGAACATTGATTTTCTTCTTGATACAGGTGCCGACGCTGACATTTTGTCATTTAACTGTTATAAATCACTTAATCTGCCCCTGTCCAACATAAAGAAAAGCTCTTATAAGCTTTCAACACTAAGTGGTGAAGTCTTACCTACAGTAGGTTATTGCAGTCTATCAGTCAAACATAATAATAAAGTTTACAATGTCAATTTTCATATTGTGGATTTGCCTTGCAAGAATATAATAGGTCGCAACAGTTGTGAGGTCCTTAAATTGATTAAAAGAGTTCACAATGTTCAATTTAGTCAATCTACGGACACTCTGCTGGTTGAATATAAAGATCTTTTTACCGGAATAGGTTGTCTTAAAGATTATGAATGCCACTTGTCAATGAAACCAGATGCCACTCCTTCAGTCGATGCTTGCCGCAGAATCCCATTTAGTCTCTTGGAACAATTAAAGGAAGAGTTATCTTTGTTAGAAAAAGATCAAATTATTATCAAAGTCGATGAACCTACTGACTGGGTTAGTTCAATTGTAATCACTTCCAAGAAAAATGGCAAACTCCGCCTGTGCATTGATCCAAGAAAACTAAACAAGGCTATAATGCGTCCACACTATCAATTTCCTACTATAGACGAGATAAAGTACAGCCTTTCTGGTTCCCAGTACTTTACAACTCTTGATGCAAATAAAGGATTCTATATGTTAAAGTTAGATGAACCGTCTTCAAAACTCTGTACTTTCATCACACCTCAAGGTAGGTATAGATTCCTCAGACTTCCCTTTGGCATAAATGCTGCCCCAGAACTGTTTCATTCTATAATGACACAAAAATTCTCTGATATCCCAGGCGTCAAAATCATGATGGATGATTTTCTCATATATGGTCAGACAAGAGAAGAACATGATTTTAGACTAAAACAAGTCTTAGAGAGAGCTAGGCAGTTAGGGATAAAATTCAATAAAGAAAAATCGAACATATGTCAGACAGAAGTCAAATATTTGGGCCACATCTTCACTCAAGATGGTGTGCGAGTAGATGATACTAAAGTCAAAGCTATTTGTGATATGCCTTGCCCCCAAAACGTAGCAGAACTACAAAGGTTCTTGGGTATGGTGACATACCTTGGTTCCTATATAGAAAATTTGTCAGAGAAAACCTCAAATCTAAGAAAACTTTTGTCTAAAGAAAATGAATGGTGTTGGCAGGACATCCATACTTCTGAATTTAATTTATTAAAAGAATGTATCACCAAAGCCCCTATTCTGACATACTATGACCCTAATAAAACAATCACTTTGTCAGTGGATTCCTCCAAGGATGCCATGGGTGCGGTCATCTGTCATGACAATCACCCGATTGCATATGCTTCAGCTTCATTAAGCCCATGTCAACAGTCATATTCCCAAATTGAAAAGGAGCTATTAGCTATCCTATTTGGTTGTACGAAGTTCCATCAATATGTGTATGGTCGTCACATACTAGTCGAAACAGACCACAAACCCATAGTCTCGCTTACTAACAAGCCAATTTACAATATTCCTCCCCGTCTACAACGAATAATGTTGAGATTACAACCATATGACCTGAATGTAACGTATAAACCTGGCAAATACTTATATGTCGCTGATACTCTGTCTAGAGCAGCCTTACCTGAACAGTCATTACTTGATCTAGATTCTGACCTAGATTTACATGTCAACTTAGTCCTCAAGTCACTGTCAATCAGTCCTCAGAGACTAAAAGATATCCAAGAACAGACCTCCAAAGACCAGGAATTGTCACTATTAATTAAATATTGCACATCAGGTTGGCCAGAACATAAAAAATCAGTTCCAGACATTATTAGACCATATTTCCCTTTGAAAACTGACTTACATACAATTAATGGCATTGTTTTTAAAAATAACAGTGTTATTATACCCTTAGTAATGAGAAATGACTTATTAAAACAGATTCATGCTGGTCATCAAGGAATCAACAGTTGTCAAAGATTAGCTAAAAACCATGTATATTGGCCTAACATGTATTCTGATATAGAAAAATATGTCAATAATTGTCATATCTGCCTCACTAACAGACGCAGTAATTCTAAAGAGCCCCTACAGCCTCATGAAGTCAAACCAATTCCTTGGTACAAGGTTGGTGTTGATCTATTTGATCTCAATTCAGATAAATATGTCATAGTCGTTGACTATTTTTCCAAATATTTTGAACTTACCAAGCTGATAGGTGGTTCCAATAGTAAGATTGTTATAAGTCAACTAAAATCTATATTTTCCAGACATGGAATTCCCAACATTTTAATGTCCGACAATGGTCCCCCATTCAACTCCAAAGAGTTTCAAGATTTTGCCTCAGATTGGCAAATACAACATATAACTTCAAGCCCCTATTTAGCACGGTCCAACGGACTCGTAGAAAGAACTATTGGCACTGTAAAAAACATTTTAAAAAAATGTTTTGCTGATAATTCTGACCCTTATCTAGCATTATTGCAGTACAGAAATACCCCTAAAGATTGCATGTATTCTCCTGCACAATTACTCATGTCTAGGTCTCTTAGGTCTACACTCCCAGTCCTAGAACAATCTTTGAAGCCTAGAGTACCTAACTACAGGTTGCTTAAAGATAAGATACAAAAACAAAATAACCAATCACAGATTTATTATGATAAACATACAAAGCCTTTGTCTTCACTAAGCATTAGTGATAAAATATACTTTAAAAAACACCCCAATAGTGTTTGGATTCCCGGTACAGTTTCAGCCTTTGGTCCACAACCTAGGTCTTACATCATTTCCTCTCCAGAAGGTACTTTCCGCCGCAACCGCCAACATATCCTGAAACCAAAATATTCTCCATTACAGTCTAGTTCATTCTGTCCCTTATCACCTCCCAAATCCAACAGTCATCCTGTTTTTCAGCCTGACGCTGATCCTCCTCAACGTTCCTCGCAGACTTCCAGTCCTAAGCTGTCCTCGCCTTCGTCATATCACTCCCCTCGTCCAGTCACTCCCGTTCAAAACCCTGAAATAATACCAAGCACTGAACCAACTCCAAACGTTCACGTAAACCAACCCAACGTTACTTATTCATCTTTTGGTAGAGCTATTATTAAGCCTCGTAGATTTTGGTAAATCATAAGTTTTACTTTGTTTTTATTTCGATTGTTTTTGTCATGTAATTTATTAGATTTGTCATAACCTCAAAATTGTATTTTTGTTCACAGATTATTGTAATGTCAAAGTCAAATTGAAGTTTAGCAAATGTCAATGTTACGTCACTTTTAGGGATGTTCGTTTCATATCATAGATAATAAGTTTGAATTGTAAAAAAAAAAAAAAAAAAAAAAAAAATGTACTTACGTTCCGTTTCATGATTTGTCTTTGTAAAAGAAACTTTCTTTTTTTAACAGGGAAGATGTTACGTGTATCCGAACGTATATAAAATTAAGATCTAAGTGTTGCCACATGTATAAAATTTGTACTATGTATTTCCTTCTTGTCATGGCCGCCTGCCCAACAATAAATGCTCTGAATCAAAAGCGTCTTTATTAATTTAAATATATACGCCCGCACAAGTTACAACAATCACCACCCTTCCCTTCACCACTCCTCCCCTTATACCCCTCCTTTCAGCCTCTGACACATCCAAAGCTCGATGTAGAAACAATAATTGACCCCCTTTAAGAAAGCACGGATCTATCCACGTCAAAAAATTTAATGAAGAGACAATGGTAATTATAATTGTTCATGATTATGATATTGAAAAATAGGGACCATGCATATTTTTTTTTCGCATTTATTAACAAAATATGAAAATACCGTAGTAGAGATTACAAAAAATGAAATTAAAATTTTAATCGGCTAAGAAATACGGCCGAAATAAACATTTAAAACTACTAATTACTCGCCGATTAGACGGACAGATCCGACATGAACAGTGACGTCTCAATGCACTACGGCCATCTAAACTCCATATTAAATTTTTTTTTGCTAGAAAGAGACGGAAACAAATCTTCGATGGCTTATATCTTTCTTAATGTTGTAGTTATTCGAAAAATAGTTTTACTGACTGTTTATCACATGAATGAGAATATTTTCTTTAAATAAAAAAAATCGTACATCAAGTATTATGAATGATTTATTGTTTAATTTCTACTATTCTTCATCTATTTCAATAGTAAACAGAGGATGCAAAATTGAGAAAGCCTTCTTTAATCTCCTTATAACGCGACAACATTTCCTCTATCCCTTTGACTTTCAGATTCCTAGACGCAAGCTACATCACAAACAGCCGTAGCAACACAAAAGACCTCGGTGGTGTAATAACATTAGTGTTACGTATGATCCATTTGTTTTCCTTCATTCCAACGCTTACCAACACATTTTGCAGCTATGTCAAAAGCAATCAGCTAAAGCTGTCAGAAAAAAAGTTTGTAAAACAATGTTATACTTTCCGTCAAATATACTCAGTAGTCGTACTCCCAAGTTATAGTTCGATAATATCGCGCCGATAATTAGTCTATGGTTCGCCCTTTGACTACGAAATTCCCATACACAGTAAATTTCCGAACATAATTATTGTTGTCAATCCATATCATCGGTTTCATAAAAATTCTTTGATCCATATTGGTCCGGTACTATCTGAGCTCCGACAAAAACTTCCGAGTACCAACCCTGGTTTTAGTGCCTGCAAAATTGGTAAGCGTTGTAATAAACGAAAAAAAAAACCGGCCAAGTGCGAGTCGGACCCGCGCACTGAGGGTTCCGTACCACCACATAAACATAATTGTATTAGTTGAAATTTCAGTAAGTTAATGTGCTAGATTTTTTGAGTCTGACACGCGCTTGACCAAATTTTATTATTTGTTGTTATTTTATAGCCTATGCCCTATAAACATACCAATTTTCAAGTTTGTAAGTGTTCCCGTTTTTAAATAGAACTAAAACAAAAATCGCCTCAGCAACCATCCAACTTGACCCCTCTCTTATATGAATGTTCTTGAAACGGGAGCTCACCACAATTGGTTACCATTAGTTGTGAGAAAAGTTGTAATATTTAATGGTTTCAGACTTTTCCCATTATTTGTACTGTGAGACCTAGCTTCTTGCCAAATTTCATAATTTTAGGTCAACGGGAAGTACCCTGTAGGTTTTTCATTTTTGAATAAATGTATGGAGATGAGGACATAAAATGCCATATCTTTTGATTGCGTCGTTGTAAAAAATTTAAATTTTCAGATCTTGTGTGGTTCATGGATACTAATATATGGTATTAATTTCAACCTGATATCTTTACCCGTTCGTGAGATAAAGGGTCTTGACAGACAGACAGACAGACAGACGGACAACAAAGTGATCCTATAAGGGTTCCGTTTTTTTCTTTTGAGGTACGGAACCCTAAAAATAAATTATAGATGGCGTAACACATCACTAAAGACGTCAGTTTCAAGTACCTCGCTTCACAAACAAAATGGCGCCATGTGGGAAGAAAATACTATTAACAATGTAACATAGTAACGTTGCTTAACTTTCGTTATCGAAATGGGAGAGAGCAACAAGCTTGTAAGCTAAGTAAATCTTCTATCCCGGCTGCTCACACGCCTCAACCTAATCTAGGATTTGATCTGCTTTGCCCTTTGGGTTGTGCAGGTAGACGTCAGAAAGATAACGTCTGTGCTGTGTGGAAACTAGTGTCCGAAAATGAAATAAGTAGGCACTTACTGTAGTTGTCCGTGCCGGCAAAAATTTACTAATCCATCATTGCCCGTGGGTGTCGTAAGAAAAAACCGACTAAAGCCGCTATTTCATCTTACTAATAAGACATACAGTACTCGTTGAAGAAAGGGCGAATTCGCCGCGAATTGTTACGCGCGAATTTCTACGCGCGTCGGCGAGGTACTGGGTGCCAATACATTGCGTCCACAAGCATCGCGCGAATTTTCTCGGCTAGCGCGAGTCGAGTTACTAGGAGCGCCTTGTTTGCGTCCAGTTGAACGCGCGAAACACGCGTGAGTAAATCGCGGCAAATTCGCCCTTTCTGGACAGGGTCTAACAGAACCAAGCACAAAGAACCAAGCTTAATGACGTCAGTCATCCTTAATGTCGTCAGTTACGCTCGTAGTTCGCTTCACAAACAAAATGGCGCCATGTGGGAAGAAAATGCTATTAACAATGCTGCCCTCATAAGCATAAGCAACGCACTCGCATCCCGAACGATTTTGAGTAATAGCGCGAAAAAGTTTTTTTTCGTTTTTAATGTGTTGTGAGGAAACTATTATAGATATCATGATATTTTTTACATATTACTTTGCACACGACTGTTAACTTCACAGGATACTAGTTTATCTTGTTATAATTATTGTTATTTAGTTATAAAATAAGAAAAACACTTTTTACCTAGTAAACATACCAAAACTTTATGTATATTACTAAGCATAACAAACGCATTTTCGTCGTTTACGTTGTTTATGTCTAGGAAATGCAATCACGCGTTTTATAATTAAAAAACATGGAAGGAGTCAGTATGTTTGTCTAGACATAAGCGACGCAAACAACGCTAATGCGATGTTTATGCCTAGTAATATACATATACTTCAATTATGTTTACTAGGCATAAAGTATTTCTTTAAATTTTCTTATCAAACTTTACTTAATGAAAAGTGGTGTGGAAGTGATTCTATCAAAGTTTAATTAATGAAATAAGTGGGTAAGCATATATAAAAAAAAACCGGCCAAGTGCGAGTCGGACTCGCGCCCTAAGGGTTCCGTACCTATCTACCATATGATATACTAAAAGCTTTTGCTCTTTGATTTTAAAAAATCCGCGACCATCCAACTTGACCCCTCTTTTATAGAAAAGTTCTTGAAACGGGAGCTCACCTTCATTGATTACTATTACGAGTAGTTGTGAGAAAAATTGAAATATTTAAAGATTTTAGACTTTTCCCTTTTTTTGTACAGTGATACCTAGCTTCTTGCCAAATTTCAGAATTGTAGGTCAGCGGGAAGTACCCTGTAGGTTTTGCATTTTTGCATAAATGTATGGAGATGATGACATAAAAAGCCATATCTTCTGATTGCGTCGTTGTAAAAAATTTAAATTTTCAGATCCTGTGTGGTTTATGGACCTTAGTATTCGTTATCAATTTCATTTTGATACCTTTTCTCGTTCGTGAGAAAAAGGGTCTTGACAGACAGACAGACGGACAACAAAGTGATCCTATAAGGGTTCCGTTTTTTATTTTGAGGGACGGAACCCTAAAAAACAGTTTTTATGCAAGAATATATTTTAATTATGAAACAACATTTCAACTAACTTAATTTTAATTATAAAAGAAAATTCAAAAAGAATTTAGACTCAACATTATACTCTAAATCTTTTTTTATTGTGAAAAATCATAAATTAAAATTGCCCTTTATCCTCTGAGCATAACAAAAACCTGTGAACTTTTATACCTTACCACAGCCATAAAACCATAATAGGAACTTTTTTATGAAAAATTATAAACGAAAATTGCCCTTAACCTCTGAGAATAACAAAAAAAAAAGAACTGTGAATTTTATAAATTAAAAGTATGATGTAACAAAACAAACTATAGCTACCAGTAAAATAATTAGTATATCTAAGGCCGAGCTTGTATGGGATACCTTGCATCTAAACCTGCTGGGATGAAACTTGGCAGGAGTCAAGTACATACCCATAGGTAACATATAAGAAGTGGTGCTCCCCAGCAGGACGCGACTGAGATGCGCAGTGGGGCATAATGTCGAAAATGTGTAGTTTTTTACTAGGTTGAAAATTGTATCTGTTGAACTGACATAGGTAGCTGGATGAAAATTTCACACAATATGTATTTTTTAAACAAATATATTACCTTATAATAAAAATTAAAAAAACATTAAAATTAAGGGGGGTCGCCATACAAGAGACGTATTTTTTTTGTTTTTGCTCTATCGTCAGAACGGTTAGTAATTCGAGTGTCAAACTTGGAATGAGTATAGTTCACTAAAATGTTAATAAAATAATATGTCCTGACTGACTGACTAACTGACTGACAGACTGACTGACTGACGTCTATCCGTAACCGCTGTAGCTATTCGTGTGAAATTTAGTATGCTAATTTATTGCATGCCACAAACACCAACCAAGAAAGGATTTTCCAAAATTCATCCCCCAAGGAGGTGAAATAAGGGATGAAAGTTAAAGCTAAGTAAAAAATTTTGAAAATTTTCCATCCCTTATTTCACCCCCTTCGAGGATGAGTTTTGGAAAATCCTTTCTTGGGTGGTGTTTGTGGCATGCAATAAATAAGCATACTAAATTTCACACGTATAGCTACAGCGGTTACGGATAGACGTCAGTCAGTCAGTCTGTCAGTCAGTTAGTTAGTCAGTCAGGACATATTATTTTATTAAAATTTTAGTGAACTATACTCATTCCAAGTTTGACACTCGAATTACTAACCGTTCTGACGATAGAGCAAAAACAAAAAAAATACGGCTCTTGTATGGCGACCCCCCTTATTTTTTTTTTAATGTTTATTATAAGGTGATTTATTTGTTTAAAAAATATATATTGTGTGAAATTTTCATCCAGCTACCTATGCTGTCAACAGGTTTTTGCATCGCTGATCTAACTCTGCAGTCATTATTAGCATTGTAACCAAGAGTAGTTAAAAAATAGGTTTTGCATACTTCAATTAGGGCATTGTCAACTTTCAAATGATAAACCAACGTGTTTTTTCTCTTTTCAGCACTGATAGCTAATCTTCTTTGAACTGGCTTTTCGGTAATCATACATTTAATAAAAATCCCTTGTTCTTCGTAATTCATGTTAACATAACTGTCATGAATTTCCTTTCTTTGGTTTTCTGTTATCTTAGACGTACATTTCTTCAAACACGATTCTTGACATGCGCTTTTTAGGGCAAGCTTCTCTTTTTTCATCTTTTTTCAAAATTCTTTATTCTTTAGATTCAGTAAAACATTTTCTCTGTCGTGGTTTACCAGATTTGGTTAAGTTTACTTGTATTTCTTGTCTATTCATTGGGTCACTTATCTCATTTTCAGTTTCTAGTCTTCTCGGGGTATTTATTTCTTCCATAATTCTTTCTTGTAACTGTTGATCACTAACTTGATCTTCTTGTGAAGGCTTGTCATTTTCATTAACTTCCATTGTAGGCCTGTCAGGCTCAGGAACAGTTGGAACGTCATTATTTTGGTCATCTTCTTGAATCAATTGTTGTTTTTCTTTTATTTCTTGCAGTGGTAAGGCGGTTTTTCTATTTTCAGTACTTTTATTTTCTTAATTAATATCTTCCGTAGTTTCACGTTGGTCACTAACTTGATCTTCTTGTGAAGGCCGGTTATTTTCTTTTTCTTCCATTATAGGTCCGTCAGGTTCAGGAACAGTTGGCACGTCTTTATTTTGGTCCTCTTATTGAATCAATTGTTGTTTTTCTTTTATTTCTTGCAGTGGTAAAGCGTTTTTTCTATTTTCAGTACTTTTATTTTCTTTTTTAATCACTTCCATAATTTCACGTTGGTCACTAACTTGATCTTCTTGTGAAGGCCGGTCATTTTCTTTTTCTTCCATTATAGGTCCGTCAGGTTCAGAAACAGTTGGCACGTCTTTATTTTGGTCCTCTTCTTGAATCAATTGTTGTTTTTCTTTTATTTCTTGCAGTGGTAAGGGGTTTTTTTATTTTCAGTACTTTTATTTTCTTTGTTAATATCTTCTATAGTTTCTATACTTTCTTGTGATTGTTGGTCGCTGATTTTATTTTCTTGTATTGTACGTCTGCTACATTTAGGGGTAACTGGTACGTCGTTATTTTGTAGCATTAGCTTTCTTTTGCCAGTTTGTTGCTTTTTAGGTAATAAGTGATTGTGTTTTAGTTTATCATCGTTACTCATATTTTCATCATCAGAACAGCTTTCACTTGAACCAGGAATGTAATCTTTATCCTTTATACTGTCATCCGAATCACATAAAGTACCGAGGTTCTCTGCCATAACATTATTTTCATCATACCGCGAACAGTGGCGTGGGAGCAAACCGTTCGGTAATACGTTACTTATGATTCGCACAAACATAATAAAAAGTTGCACATATTTTAAGCATAAGTAACGTAACCCTTACAAGTACGCTTGTTATGCTTAGTGTTGTTAATATTCTAAGTTGAATAATCCTAATAATATTTCTTACAAATGATATTACGTTGCTTATGTCTACACAGACGCTTCAGAAATCCTTCTATTATTTAATTATATGCATCGTGTATGTCAAATACGTTGCTTATATTTAGTACTATTGCAGTAAAAAATTTAGGGCAATTAAGCATTACTAACGTATTGTATTTTGCGGTACTAATGGCTGGTTAACCTGCTATTTATTTTTCCATGTCACTTATCATAAGCGTCGCAAGTACTAAATGCGTTGGTTATGTTTAGTTCTAATTTTGATATAAATTGACTAAACCAAATCATAATAGTCATAGGTGCTTTTATGATATTTATGATTAGTATTAATGATTTTTTGAGTGAAAAAATAAGCCGCAATAGCCATTATGATGTTTATCACTAGTAATTCCACTTATTTTTTGTCGAGTGCGTTGGTTTTGCTTAATAGAAATATGGGATGCAATAAAAATAAATAAAAAAGAGTCAGTGATACTTGTAGATCTCATTACGCAGATTCTGGATATATATTTAACTCAAATCACCCAAAAATGTCGATTACGTTGCTTATGCTTATGAGGGCAGAATGTAACATAGTCACATTGACTCAAAGACGGTTCTGTCTCGTGTCTGCGTAATAACATTAGTGCGACATGCTCTAGGATGTTTCATTTCAGCTACGAATAGCGCAGATGGGGAAACAAGGTTCAACTAGGCTGTAATTGAACATCAGTATCATAAATGTTGTAGTATAATTTAATTTTAGTTTTCTCTGTTTATTTTTAAAGCACCTGAATAAAACTGGCTTTTGGCTTCTGATATGTAAATTTTACAGGAAAAATATAATAATATCTCCAAGTAGAACAGTTTTTCTGAAATCTGCAAAAAAAAATTGTAACAATCTTAGTTTTAAGGTCCTAAAGATGAATTTCATTGCTTCCAAAAACATTCTAGGTAGGTATATGGAACCTTTAGCGCGTGAATCCGACTCGCAGTTGACCAGATTTTGAAATTGTTCAGTTCATTCACTGATTCGATACAAAACCCTCCATCTACTTTATTTGCTCAAAGTATCTGTTGAAGTCTTAAAATTTCTAGAAAAATATTTCAACATTTTCTGAATCAACAGTATCTTATATCAAAGCCTGCATCCCGTGTCAGAAATTAATCAAAGCTGAGTCTGCTTAGTGCACCGTACCGCACTGCACGTACTATACAGGGTGGAAGTAAAAGTACCGATTTCTTTTTAACCACATGTTCTATAAGTAGAATAAAGAACAATGAGCATGATTAAATAATTTAAAAAATAATAGATTTTAAAAATTTATATTAAAATTTAATTGTGTTAACCCTCACCAGACTCTTACCGGTGCTCTCATCGGTGCGATAGTCTTGAGTAAATACTCACGCTTATCGGTGAGGCAATTGCCTCAAGTGTCGTCCTTACGTAGTTTTCTAACTCCTATCTCTGTTGCACGCTAGTGAAGAAAAAAGTTCTTTAGTGAATGGCGGCGGGTGTGCGTTGCGATTCTTAGAATAGGGTTGGCAACTTGAACTTTTTTGTCATAGGAAGTATTTTATCTTTATGTTATTTTTAGGGTTCCGTACCTCAAAATAAAAAAAAGCGGAACCCTTATAGGATCACTTTGTTGTCCGTCTGTCTGTCTGTCAAGACCCTTTATCTCACGAACGGGTAAAGGTATTAAGTTGAAATCAATACCATATATTAGGGTTCATGAACCACACAAGATCTGAAAATTTCAATTTTTTATAACGACGCAACCAAAAGATATTGCAATTTATGTCCTCATCTCCTTACATTTATGCAAAAATGCAAAACCTACAGGGTACTTCCCGTTGACCTAAAATTATGAAATTTGGCAAGAAGCTAGGTCTCACAGTACAAATAAAGGGAAAAGTCTGAAATCATTAAATATTACAACTTTCCTCACAACTAATGGTAACCAATTGTGGTGAGCTCCCGTTTCAAGAACATTCATATAAGGGAGGGGTCAAGTTGGATGGTCGCGAAGGCGATTTTTGTTTTAGTTCTATTTTAAAAACGGGAACACTTACAAACTTGAAAATTGGTATGTTTATAGTGCATAAGCTATAAAATAACATCAAATAATAAAATTTGGTCAATCGCGTGTCGGACTCAAAAAAATTAACACATTAACTTACTGAAATTTCAACTAATACAATGATTATGTGTTGGTACGGAACCCTCGGTGCGCGAGTCCAACTCGCACTTGGCCAGTTTTTTTTTTTATAACTTATATGTATTATGTATTTTATTCTACATACACAACATGTGGTTAAAAGGAAATCGATACTTTTCCTTACACCTGTATAATACTGTTAGCGCACTGTATTTACTAATACTTTATCATACAGGGTCTTAGTAAATAAAGTATACCTAAATATTGTCTTTCTTAGTCGGTAGAATATTATCAATTTTGGTCGGTCTTTTAACAAATTTACGAAACCGAATTTACTGAAAGGTATAGCGCGCTCAGGACAAGTCCATCTACGACGATTACTTTCTGCGCATGGGTGACAGGCGGAGAGCCAATGAATAATTTGCTCGCCTCCCCCCCACATGCCGCGCTCATCCCCCGCGACTCATTTTTTGACTTCTGCGCAGTAACGGTCACAGACAGAGTTATTTTGCACGCTGTATACCTACAATTTTGCCTATGTATAATACGTGGCTATTATACAACCAGCGCGATGAATTCCCTGCGGAGCGATCGGTCCACTTTCCATCATCATATCAGCCGAAAGACGTCCACTGCTGGCCATAGGCCTACCCCCAAAAGATCTCCATGACGACCGGTCCTGCGCTGCTCGCATCCAGCGGCTTCCCGCGACCTTGACCAGATCGTCGGTCCACCTTGTGGGAGGCCTGTCAACGCTTCGTCTTACGGTACGTGGTCGAACAAAACGGTTTACGGTCGGTTTTAGAACAAAATAATTCTATTACTACGACTAGCACAGTTGCAGCTGTAGGGAGGGAGGGATGATATTCTGTGTCGACGCGATTCTTCTTTCAAACGTTTATTTCAAAAAGTTAATTGAGTTCTCGTTACAGAATATACGCTAGTCTCAGATAGCTCTCGACCAAAATTTCGATGTCCAACGGAACTAAATCATAGAGCCACGGTTTAAAATTCTAGGTTTGAATTCTGGTGGTTGTCAGAACCACGAAGGTAAAAATAAAGTGATTTCGTGTCTCGGAAGGCACGTTAAGCCGTCGATCTCAGCCACAATCTAAAGAACTAGTAGATAAATGAGCTATACCGGGTGTAAGGGACGGTATACCAAAAACTAAAAAGGCGTGCTCAGCCAACGAAACTGAACAACTTTCCCAAAGAAACATGTTTGGGAAATGAACAAAAAATTTGGCTTCTCCATAGAAACTGTTCGAACAAAGTGAGCAAATTGTATGGATAGGTGAATTTTTTTTTTATTTCCTAAAAATGTTTCTTTGGGCAAGTTGTTCAGTTTCGTTTACTGAGCACGCCCTTTCAGTTTTCGGTACACCGTCCCTTACACCCTGTATTATGTTTTGGACTTTTGTTGATACCTAATTTTGTAGTTCGGTTATCGATCATGATTATTAAGATCTAAATTGTTTATTCGGTATGCTTTAAAGCGTAGTTCTAGTTTTTAACACCCTGTACAGAAGCTGGGTTTTAACTTTAATGGGCTTAGGTCTCCAAATAAATGAGGTGTTTGCCACTACATTTTATTTCCATTAAGGCAACCATTACAAAGATTAACTTAATTCACCTAGTTGCTAAGTTAAGCTTTACATTAAAGTAGGTAGGTACTATGTTAAGATAAACTTCGTGATAGTTATGCATTTAAATGTAAAATTTTAGTTTTATCAGTTATCACTAAAGGGTCTTGAGTGTTCTTTTTTTTATTCGGAGTAGGTAATAGTATATTATGCAATTAGTGAATAAAAGACGGATTTAAAGCGAGGGCCAGAGATGTACCAGGCCACTCAGAAAGTATTGCGAAAAATAGTTTTTATATATGGGAGACTGGCCGGTCAGAATCTTTTTCGAAAATATGATTACTTGTAAGTAAAAATATGTGTGTTCCATTTTCAAAATTTCCCTCCACATTTTTTGCGAGCCAATTCAAAGTATCGTGTCTTACTGAAAAATGGATCTGCGCCGGGAACATTTTAGAGCTATGATTTTTTACGATTTCAAGTGTCGCCTGAAACCGGATGAATCGTTCGATAGACTTCAAATGGCATTTATGGATGAAGGCCCCTCCAAGGCAACCGTGTATCGTTGGTATAACGAATTTAGGCGCGGTCGACCAACCTTGGGGGATGAAGAAAGAAGCGGTCGCCCTTTGACGGCTATTACGGAAGAAAACGTGCTAGCAGTGAAAAATTTAATCCAAGATAATAGGCGAATTACATATCAGGAGATTCAGCACATATTAAAGATTGGATCGGGAAGCGTTCACGAGATTCTACACGGGCATCTTCGCGTGAGGAGGATAGTATCGCGCTGGGTGCCGCACTACCTCACCGACGCTCAGAAGCAGGCCCGGGTGGAATGGTGCCGTGATATGCTGAACAAATTTGAAGCAGGCTCGTCTCGGCGTGTTTACGACATCGTAACAGGTGATGAGTCCTGGATTTATCAATACGATCCAGAAACCAAGCGCCAGTCGACAGTTTGGGTGTTTCAAAATGAACCAACGCCTACCAAAGTGAAGCGATCTCGAAGCGGGGGGAAGATTTTGATCGCCAGCTTTTTTAATTTGACTGGCCACTTGGCCTCAATTCCCTTACGAGATCAAAGAAGCATCAACGCCGAATGGTATACTACCAAATGTTTACCAGAAGTTTTTTCTGTTGTGAGCAACAAGCGACCAAACACAGGGCTCCGCGGACTACTGCTCCACCACGACAATGCGCCTGCACACACCGCGCTCAAAACGAGGGACTTCCTGGACAGCACACCAGTCAAACTCCTGGGTCACCCTCCTTACAGCCCTGATCTAGCACCGTGTGACTTCTTTTTATTTCCAAAAATAAAAAATCAGCTCAAGGGGATACAATTTTCGTCGCCGGAAGATGCGCTGGCTGCGTTCGAGCAGGCTGTAAACGAGGTGTCTACGGCGGACTGGAAAAAGTGTTTTGAAAACTGGTTCAGACGCATGAATCTTTGTATAGAGGCTGGTGGAGAGTACTTTGAAAAGATTTAATAAAAATATATGTACCTGTAGAACAATTTTTTTTAGTGTCGCAAATATTTCTGAGTGTCCCACGTATGACGAGCAAGTGAAGGATTCTAACGACTGAATCACGACCGCAGGGAGTGATTCATGACGATTGAATCACGAGCGTAGCGAGTGATTCAAGTGTTAGAATCCTGAGCGACGCGAGTGATTCATGGCCCTCGATTTAAATCCCTTTTATTCAAAAGTTGCATACTATACTTTATACCATGACTACGAGAAAAAGAAAGATTTATGCGAAAATATACATTTAAGGTGGTTGTATAGCATTGGGATGGAGGTCGAATATATTCATGTAACAAATATTTGTTAATAAGGCGCGCATCGCATTATTTCTTTTTAGCGGGCACAGATTATACGCGTATTTGAGAGGTACAGACTAAACTTCCAAACAGCCATCAAAAATTTATATCTTGTTACTTATATGAAAAATTTATTGTTGATTAGTTTATTAAATATCATAAAATGAATATACATTCATCATATTTTCTCGAATACAGCTTAATTTGCTGACCACCTCTTTTATATTTATGCTCTCCTGGTAGGTACTTATTATTTAATGCCCCTCCAAGCCTCCAGTTGCTATCTTCCTCTTGAAAATTCATGTTCTACTGGTACTTCGTATTGAGTCGTTGTGAGATGGAGGTATGTGTTCTAAATTCAAACACCAAAATCGTGATTAAAAGGGCTTTTTATTCACTGTTTTCCGTGAATAAAATAATCTTTTTAGAGGGGGAATGGTACGAGTATAAATAAATTTTATGTAGACGTTGACAGTGAGACAACGAACGAGTTAAAAATTAAATTAATAATTAAACATTTATTAAATGAAAACCAGCCAAGTGTGAGTCGGACTCGCGCATCGAGGGTTCCGTTCCATACCACGAAGGTAAAATTACCGTCTTAGTTATTGACGCGCAGGCGCATGCACGCAGAAGTGTATTAAATGCGCGCGCGTCCGACACGCACGTGATCAGTATTTATTATTTGTTGTTATTCTATAGCTTATGCACTATCAATATACCAAATTTCAACCTCGTCATTGTTCCTGTTTTTACGATAGTGCTAAAACAAAAATCGAGCAAAAATGGCCTTTTAGTAGGGAAGCCCCCTTTATTTAATTTATAATTTTGCTCTTTTCTCCGTCCATTTTTTCCAGCTCAAATATACGATAGTAATCAAAAAGAAAAAGAAAATCGTACTGAAAAATTTTGTTTTAATTAGCCATTTTAGATTTGCCCAAATATATCATCCAATAATTCCTGGACAGGAGAGTTATATTGTGCTTCGCGCGATGGACGGTCGTGGTAAATTCCAGAGGTGGGGGAAGCGAATGTCATCGCTATTACAGCCAGCAGTAGAAATAGTATCAAAGTCTTGTACATCTGAAAAAACAGTGAAAAATACTTAAAATTTTAAAGTCTGCTAAGATAAGGTATGTCGAGTAATTAATTTCTAGCTTTTGATGATAAATAAACATCAAAGAATACAAAATAACTGTGATCATCACCATTATGACAATTTTCAGTTTTTATATTTGAAACGATAAAAAAGGCAACTTTAAATTACGAAAAAAAAATGTCAAAACATGTATGCATTTTAGATAGTGACGTAATACAGTGTCACTATCTAAAATGCATACATGTTTTTAAATTTTTTTTATCCAGAAAAGTCAGTACATCACTTAAAAGGAAAAAAACATGACTTTTGACAGATTTTCTGTATATTTTCACTGATCAAATTTTCCTGAATTTTTTAGACAAGGACTAAAGATCTGACCAGATTCGTATTTTTATTCGATTTGGATAAAATATTGACGATTACTTTGATTGAGCCCATCATTGTATGAAAATGAAAAAAAAAAACTACCGACTCGTTTTTTTTCTCTTCAGTGTACTTGTGACAGCTAGGATATTGTCAGCTATGTGACAGTTATTACCACAAAGATTATGTTTTCCAACTTTGCCTACAGATCTACGAATAAAGACCAGCTACAGACTAGATTCTGAGCAGATCGCACTGAATTGGTGTTACCAGTAACGGATGGTCAAAAGTAGTGGACTGCTCTAACTTCTTTTAAAAGTATTTTTAAACTGAATTATTAACCTACAATACTTTGTAAAATTTGGATCACAAAAGTTGTGAATTGCACTTGCGATACAGCTAAACAAGTTTCAAGTTTTTGAAGGTGGTAGGGCTTTTGTGGAAAGTCCGTCTGGGGAAGTACCACCCCCTTGCTTTTTTCTGAAGTGAAGTAGCAGTGTTTGCACTGCTGTGTTTCGGTTTGAAGGGCAAGGGAGCCGGTAAAATTACTGGCACATGAGATATACCATCTTAGTTCTCAAAGTGAACAATGCGCATTGCTGTCTTATTAGTGTCAAAAGCCATTAATAAGACAGTGGGTGTTATGGGCGGTGGTGACCACTTACCATCAGGTGGCCCACCTGCTCGTTAGCTCACTTCTAACGTAAAAAAAAAAAATCGTTTATTTCATTTCAATAATTTCTGTTTTCTGGTAGGCCTGGCGGCCCCGAGATAGTAGCAAGCTCATTCAGCGACGTAGCCTCAAAAAGGATGATCGTATCTTTCACATCCCATACGAGTATAATATAAAAGTACCTGGGCGACCAAGCTTTGCTCTGTATATGTAAAGGTGGCGCTTAAAAGATGGCGCTGTAGGGTTTCTCGAACGCGCTATTTTCAAGAAAAGTTAAAAAAAAAACGGTCAAGAGCGAGTCGGACTCGCGCGCCGAGGGTTCCAATATATCTATAGTATTTTTGGAAGCAATAAAGTCCATTTTTAGAACCGCAAAACTAAATTTGATTGTACAGGTTTCTTGCAGATTTCTAAAAAACTGTGCAACTTAGAAAGATCGTTTTATTTTTGCTGTAAGATTTACATAAACATTTTTCCTTTCACAAAATTCGGTGATAAGGATATTTTTTTTGACATTTGTCATCACAACTTGAAAACTAAAAGTTGTTAAAAAATACGAAAATATATTTTAGAATGTACAAGTAAAGCCCTTTCATATGATACCCCACTCGACCTAGGAACGTCAATTTGAAATTTTGCCTCCCCTATTTGGGCCCCCTTTACAGTAATAATCATATATTTTTTTAATTCTTTCATGTGCAATTAGGTTGGGCAACCAAATTCTACAACTATTCCAAATTTCAAGTCGATAGTATGAGTGGTTGCTGAGATATAGAGGTGTGACAGACAGACAGACAAAGTCGCACCATAAGGGTTCCTTTTTTTACCATTTTGGTATCGGAACCCCTAAAAATGGAGAAAACGAATTTTCCCAGAGATGAGACCTAGCTAATTGATTTTGTCCCCTGAGACCCCCGTATATTTGTTATTTCTCTGCGAGAAATGTTTATAGACGTAGTGTTAAGTCTTTTTTTTACATTACCACTAGCATAATATCTCATGTACATTACTGTTCTGTTTTTGTCCAAATAAATAAAATTAAATATACTAAATTTCATCAAAATCGTGAGAGCTGTTTTCAAGAAACCGATTACAGATATCATCATCATCATCACAACATCCCATGAACGTCCACTACAGGACAGGGAGCTCCCTCCAGAATTCTAGCTTTTGCTGGAAAAATGTGGAGGGGAAGTACCATAGTCACCTCGCTTGTTAGCGTTACGGCTGGCACTATGGACCGCGGTATATTACAGATATATAATGTTTAAATATTGCTCCTTTAAAAGTTTGTTTAGAATAAGCTTACCTTGGTTTTAGCTGTGTGAAGTATCAATGTAACCTCAAGTCTACACTCAAACCTGCTTTGATTTATTTATTCTGAACAAGGCGTATTTGTACAAAAACTATAGTAAAAGATATAAATAACATTTGTCATTAGTTAATTTGAAATTAATGAATACATCAATAATTTTCCTGTTGGTTATACAGCGTGATTTTTCATTCACCAGAAAGAAATTAAGGGATGATTCTGCCCATGATACTGAACAACTTTTCCCAAGGAACATAGGTCGAAATACGAAAAACGAAATTTGACCTCCCATACAAAATGCGCTATCAGCTGATGCAGTTTCTATGAGAGGTCAAAAATTGATTTTCGTATTTCGACCTATGTTCCTTTGGGAAAGTTGTTCAGTTTCATGGGCAGAATCATCCCTTAATTTTTTTCTGGTGAATAAAAAATCACGCTGTATAGTTTGTGATACAAAAATCATTATAACATATTAAATTTTATTTCAATTAGTTAAATCATCAGTACATGTAACATGATAACTATAACATGTAAAGCTAAAGGTCCTAGGTTCGAATATTGGTAAGATCTTTTAGCCCAATCAACGAAACAGTATAGAAGGAAATTCTTGGAACACAATTTTTGACTTCGTAACTTTGTTTGGACTAGTCAGGAGGTAAACATATCGAAAGTTACCGCCCGTACTCCTAACGCCCTTTTTTCGGTTTTCTGCATATATCTCGGAAACTATACGTCCTAGCAACATTAAACTTTTTGCAAAATGAAAGCTGGTTAAATTCACTACAAGTTTTATTCGGCTAATTTTTTCGATATCTTGCATGGTTTTCGAGATATTGCCATATTGGCTAGTTGACTGATTTTGCCGTCATCCCTCTCTTTTTTTAAGGGAAATTATCCCTTTTTCGCCAACTTTAGAAATATCAGTACTCGATGCAATCACTTCCTCATCACGAACAAAACACTTGCTGCTCATTTTAACGACACAAAAATAGACTTTCAAGAGCGGATATCTTGAAAACTATACAATAAATAAAAATTTTACTAAATAAAACTTGTAGTAAAAATCAGCTTTAATAATTTTGCAAAAAATATTCGATATCTTGTACAGTTTTCGAGATATTCGCTCTTGAAAATTTTTAGTTTTGGAAAAAAAACTGCTTTAACTTTTTACTGCGAATAACTCGAAAACAAGATATCGAAAAACTTAACTGAATAATTTCATCAGCTTTCATTTTGCAAAAAGTCTTATGTTGCTAGGACGTATAGTTTCCGAGATATATGCGAAAAACCTTCAAACCTCCCGCCCGGCGTTAGGGGTACGGGCGGTGACTTTTGATATGTTTACCTCCTGACTAGTCCAAACAAAGTTAAGAAGTCAAAAGTTGTGTTCCAAGCATTTCCCTCTATACCTTTTTTTGACGATTCGTTGACTAAATTATTTGTATTATATTAGATATTGCGTACCTGAATCATGGATGTTTATATCGGTTTAAAAAATAACCCCTTATATTGGGGCAGTCGGGTAAAATTGGCGTACCTTTTAAGGGCATTATATTCTGAAGGCTAATTGAATATAAAACTATTTGTAAATTCAAAGAAAATCACCTTTACATACAAATTGGACCGATTAACTGACCACAAAATACTTTAAAGCGAAGGCGCAAATTTACACCTGAAGTTGCGTTAAAATCATTACCTGGGCGACCGAGCTTCGCTCAATGTTGCCTACCCGCCAACAGTTGGCGCCAATGATCTTATATATGTGACTCTGGTTGGCGCTGCTAAAACGCGGTATTTAAAAAAAACTGCTAGAAAACACGAGGAAAACGATTTTTTCCAGACATGAGACCTAAGTAGATTAATTTTTCGCCCCTCAAAATCCCCGTATGGTAAATTTCATCGAAATCGTTAAAGCCGTTTTCGAGAAACCGATTATAAATCTATATATTTATGAGTAAAATCACTGGGCTTCTGTAGCAAAACCAATGAAAATTCACGCTGTATATAAATATTGCTCGTTTATTGTATGGAATTGTATGTATTTTTACAAAATAATATATTCACTTCACTTACTCAAAAAGTTAGTGTGATAAAAGGGTGTTATTTATTATATTGTGGTTGCGTGCAATGAACATTTGTGGCTTCTTTTATCTGTATATCTTTGCCAATCATCTTATTTACATGTTTTTTTTTTCGTTCCAGAAATAAACATTGGCTTCTGAACTCCGAAATTGGGTAAGTCGGTTCCCTTCACAAATACTTTTCATGTTCCGGAATATTTTGTATTTGTCATATCTTTGACTTCTCATTATTTCCCAAAGGAATATAGTAAACAAGTATTGGGAATTCCTAGGTAATTTAAAGTAGAAAAACACTGGTATTCGTTTCTAATGTAAGTAAAATATTCCATATTATAAGTAGTATATTGCAAAAAACCGGTCAAGTGCGAGTCGGACTCGCGCGCCGAGGGTTCCGATATACCTATAGTATTTTTGGAAGCAATAAAGTCCATTTTCAGGACCGCAAAACTAAATTTGTTTGTAAAGGTTTTTTGCAGATTTCTGAAAAACTGTGCAACTTAGAAAGATCGTTTTATTTTTGCTGTAAAGTTTATATAAACTTCTGTCAACTGTAATTAATTCAGATTTTTCCTTACTCAATCTTCGGAGATAAGGGGGGGGGAATGGTATTTTTCTTGACCTTTTTCATCATAACTTTAAAACTAAGAAATTTAAAAAAATACAAAAATATATTTTAAAATGTACAAGTAAAGCCCTTTCATATGATACCCCACTCGACCTAGTAGCGACAATTTGAAATTTGGCCCCCCCTATTTTGGCCCCCTTTATATTAATAATCATACTTTTTTCAAAATTTTTTCTTGTGCAATTAAGTTGGGCAACTATATTCTAAAACTATTCCAAATTTCAGGTTGATAGCATAAGTGGTTGCTGAGATATAGAGGTGTGACAGACAGACGGACAGACAGACAGACAGACAGAGCGGCACCATAAGGGTTCCTTTTTTTTACCATTTTGGTATCGGAACCCTAAAAACGTTATATATTTGCTTACATTTAACATTAAAAAAGAATGAAGAAAAATACTACGATGGTCGTTTTAAGGTTTTAAACGCTTAGTCTCAGCGCTTAGTCAAATACTTAAGAGCCTAGAGACAAGCGGATTTGTGTACTCAACAGCACGTCAATAGCAATACTTTCGACTCTATGACATGGTAATAGAGTTCAAAAAGTTACCAACGACATGCGGTAAACCGTACTATTGCAAACGCGAAAATGTATGGGATTGACGTTACGAAATGTTGCGTGACATAGCGTGACAGCCAGAATGTCAATCCTATATTTTGTTTTTCTATTGTATAGCGTTCACGTTGATAGAAAGCTACTTGCCTCAGGGTCAAATTTATAAAAAGTAGTCTTTAAACAGCAGTGTTCTACGTTTTCAATAGGCACCAAACCCGTTTAAAAAAAAACTTTTTTTGCAATTTTACATTTCTAGACTAAAAGTAAAATTATTTCTCAAATAAAAAAAGTTCCGTGTGCTCATTTCAAGTGAAGCTCATTTCATTTGTTTTATTAGCTTTTTTGTCACATCGGGGAGAGTGGAGCAAGGAGGGTGCGCTTAGGGCGGGAATAGGGTAGTTACGGGTGAAATGCACTCGCAATTTGCTCCCAACTTTCTGTAGTTCATTTTGTTTAGGACCTTCTTGAGGTGCAGATGTGTCCCTTTTTAGGGTTCCGCACAGAGGAGTTAAATTACTTACGTGAATTCCGAACCAAAATGGTAAAAAATAGACCCTTATGGTGCGACTTCGTCTGTCTGTCGGTCTGTCTGTCACACCTGTATATATCAGCAACCACTCATGTGGATTGATTGGAATAGTTTTAGAATATGATTGCCTTACTTAATTGCAAATGAAAGAATTTAAAAAAATATTATTTTTTTATATATTATGTTTATTATTGTAAAGGATGCTCAAATAAGGCGATATAATTTTTTATTTTCGTTACGAGGTCGAATGGGAAATCATATGAAAGGGCTTAATTTGAACATTCCAAAATAGATTTTTGTATTTTTTTAAGACTCTTAGTTTTCAAATGTCAAAAAATACACTTCCCCCCCTTATCTCGGAAGTTTGAGAAAGGAAAAATTTGAATTAATTAAAGTAGATAGAAATTAATGTTAATATCACAGCAAAAATAAAACGATCTTTCTAAGTTGCACAGTTTTTATGATGCTGCAAAAAATTTTTACATACAAATTTTGTTTTGCGGTCCTAAAAATGAACTTTATTGCATCCAAAAATATTATAGGTATATATTGACCGTTTTTAGGGTTCCGATACCAAAATGGTAAAAAAAAGGAACCCTTATGGTGCCGCTCTGTCTGTCTGTCTGTCTGTCTGTCACACCTCTATATCTCAGCAACCACTTATGCTATCAACCTGAAATTTGAAATAGTTTTAGAATATAGTTGCCCAACTTAATTGCACAAGAAAAAATTTTGAAAAAAGTATGATTATTAATATAAAGGGGGCCAAAATAGGGGGGGCCAAATTTCAAATTGTCGCTACTAGGTCGAGTGGGGTATCATATGAAAGGGCTTTACTTGTACATTTTAAAATATATTTTTGTATTTTTTTAAATTTCTTAGTTTTAAAGTTATGATGAAAAATGTCAAGAAAAATACCATTCCCCCCCCCTTATCTCCGAAGTTTGAGTAAGGAAAAATCTGAATTAATTACAGTTGACAGAAGTTTATATAAACTTTACAGCAAAAATAAAACGATCTTTCTAAGTTGCACAGTTTTTCAGAAATCTGCAAAAAACCTTTACAAACAAATTTAGTTTTGCGGTCCTGAAAATGGACTTTATTGCTTCCAAAAATACTATAGGTATATCGGAACCCTCGGCGCGCGAGTCCGACTCGCACTTGACCGGTTTTTATTTATTTATTTATCTACTCTCATATCGTTAATCCTCAATAATGCGTTCAAAAATTGTAGATTAACATCTTCATAATGTCAATCTGTGCTTAGAAACACTCTTAGCAGCATTTTTTTATTTGTGGGAGTGTATAATGAAGTATTGAATTTACAGTCATCGCGGGAGACCTATTAAACAATTTTTTAATTTTTATAGGCGCGCCATTGACAGCTTGATGAGTTTGTAGTCTGTGGCTGCAAGGAGGTTTCATTGCAATAACGGAAAACTCAGCAAACAAAAGTTGTATTTACATATTTTTATTAAATTGTTTTCAAAGCAGCTATAGGAACTTCGCTTACGAGTAGTAGTTATCACCGGAAAAAGAGAAAATATTAAGGTTTGTTTTTGAACACATTATTTTAGGATTCACGATATGAGAGTAGGTAAAGTTGTGTATGCAACTCCACATAATTAGGTATAAAACACTCGTGTCCTCTATTATGGAACTTGGCTCGCTACGCTCGCCTGCGTCCCATAAACCGACACTCGAGTTTTATACCCTTCATTATGTACCGTTGCATAAACTACTATTAGCCATTTACATATTAAGTAAAATGTTATACCTACCTATACTCGTACTATCAGGTAAAGAGCATGGTGACTATGGGTCTACCCTTCCACATTGTTCTAGCAAAATGTGGAATTTTGGAAGGAGGTGTCCTGCAGCGTTTCATGAGATGTCATGATGATACTACTATAATTAAACCTAAAAAAGCTCTGCCACTGTACATATATAGCAATGCTATTTGTACAGAAAATACCTCATTATAAGCATTTCTCTATCTGTATCAAAATAACACAAAATGTCTCCGGAAAATATTTTCTCCATCATAGACAGAAAATTTGATTCAATACATCTATTATTAGGTTAGAAAAAAAATCGTTCACCAAATGGCAACAATAATATACGAAAAAAGAGGGTGCAAAGTAGGTAAGAAAACTAAACCGTCAACCACGGGTTAGTCTGAGGTAAGAGGGTTCCGCTTCTAAATAATAAAACAGCTTCATTGAATTTATCCTGGGAACCAATTTTTGAATGTCTCCGGGTGATTTTCGAGATTTTTAAAATTAAAAAAAGCCACGATATACTCATAAATTTTTTAATTTTATTTTAAAATTAACAAATATTGATCCTTACTTTTGAATAGTTTAACAGTGCTTATTTTAATTTTAAAAACCTCGAAAATCACCCGATGACTTTCAAAATTGGCTCCCTAGAATTGAATCCATATTTTTTTGTATGTCACAAGTGGGCAAACGAGCAGGTGGGCCACCTTATTTGTGTGCAATAAAGAGTTTCTATCTATCTATCTGGTGGTAAGTGGTCACCACCGCCCATGACACCCACTGCCTTATTAGTGAAATAATTTGACACTTATAAGATAGCAAAGCGCGTTACCCACCCTGAGAACTAAGATGGTATGTCTCGTGTGCCGGTAATTTCACTGGCTCCCTTACCCTTCAAACCAAAACACAGCAGTGCAAACACTGCTGCTTTACGGCAGAAAAAGGTAAGGGGGTGGTACTTCCCCAGACGGACTTTGCACAAAGTCTTACCACCTACAAATCCATGGGCAGACCTGTGTTTTCGGAAGAAATGAACCGTTGGTTCAATAAAAATTAGTATCAATGTGGAACCCGGTAGAAGGTCCTTTCCTTTTTCATCATGACTTGTAATGGGTCTACCGCTAGTTCCACGACTTCCAGTGCATTTTTCATTTCAGCAACATGCTTTATAATCAACTCGAAAAAAAACCGGTCAAGTGCGAGTCGGACTCGCGCGCCGAGGGTTCCGATATACCTATAGTATTTTTGGAAGCAATAAAGTCCATTTTCAGGACCGCAAAACTAAATTTGTTTGTAAAGGTTTTTTGCAGATTTCTGAAAAACTGTGCAACTTAGAAAGATCGTTTTATTTTTGCTGTAAAGTTTACATAAACCTCTGTCAACTGTAATTAATTCAGATTTTCCCTTACTCAAACTTCGGAGATAAGGGGGGGGGAATGGTATTTTTTTTGACATTTTTCATCATAACTTGAAAACTAAGAAACTTAAAAAAATACAAAAATATATTTTAAAATGTACAAGTAAAGCCCTTTCATATGATACCCCACGACAATTTGAAATTTGGCCCCCCCTATTTTGGCCCCCTTTACATTAATAATCATACTTTTTTCAAAAAATTTTCATGTGCAATTAAGTTGGGCAACTATATTCTAAAACTATTCCAAATTTCAGCTCGATAGCGTAAGTGGTTGCTGAGATATAGAGGTGTGACAGACAGACGGACAGACAGACAGAGCGGCACCATAAGGGTTCCTTTTTTTACCATTTTGGTATCGGAACCCTAAAAAAATAAGACAACAACCATAAAACTGATTCGAATTACTAAAAAAAAGGTATTTGGATTCGAATAGAAACTGCACCAGCTGATAGCGCATTTTATATGGCTGTTAATTTTTTTTCAAATTTCGAACAATATTCATAAGGGAAAGTTGTTTAGCGTTAAAGGAACGCAGATGATAAGGAACCACCATATTATACGCGAAGAGGGTCATCTGCTATCCTTTAAGCACCCATAACCCCTTATATGCTCAACTGTCATTTAAAAAAACCGGTCAAGTGCGAGTCGAACTCGCATGCTGAGAGTTCCGATATACCTATAGTATTTTTGAAAGCAACAAAGCCCATGTCAAAGACCGGAAAATTAAATTTGTTTGTAAAGGTTTTTTGCAGAATTATAAAAACTGTGTAACTTAGAAAAATCGTTTCAAAGATTTGCTGTTATATTTACATAAACTTCTATCTACGGTAACTTATTCAGATTTTTCCTTTCAAAAACTTCGGAGATAAGGGGGGCGAATGGTATTTTTATGACTTTTTTCATTATAGCTTGAAAACTAAGAGTTGTAAAAAAATACAAAAATTGCTTCAGAATGTACAAGTAAAGCCCTTTCTTACGATAACCCATTCGACCTAGTGTAGAAAATTTTAAATTTAGCCCCCCCCTATCATAGGTTTTTTTTTAAATTCTTTCATATGCAATTAAGTTGGGCAACCATAATCTAAAGCTATCCCAAATTTAAATTCGATAGCATTAGTGGTTGCTGAGATATACAGGTGTGAAAGACAGACAAAGTCACACCATAAGGGTTCCTTTTTTTACCAGTTTGGTATCGGAACCCTAAAAAAAAGTATATGAGACTTTTTTAATAAAGGATTTAGTCGAACCTTACAACAGTGTACATTAAAATAATATTTTCCTGAAGATTAACCCAAGATAAAAAAAATTGAGTTCTAATGCAGAATTTTGATTTTATGGTAAATAATTGAATTTAAAAATAACCGTAGGGCATAGCTGAAGGGATAGCAAATGACCTCACCTAACGCCCAATTTATTTCGGCACAAGATGAGCCAAAATCTTTTTGGTTTGCTGTAATAAAAGACAAAATATCAATAAAATCAATTGATGTTTTTCATATGTGTAAGCTTACAGTTTATAGAGAGTAAATATATAAAACTTTTTACATCATGAATTCTTGCGAAAATAAAATTTAGTATGGGATGTGTCGTTTAACTATCAGGCTGCCGGGAGCAGCCATAGCCAGTGCTATTACAGCCAGCAGAAGCAACAGAATCATAGCCTTGTACCTACATCTGAAAATGAAAAAAAAAAACAGAACACTTTGAATAGGGTTTTTTCCAGCACCTTTTAACAGTTCAACAAGATGGCTCTGCTGAGCAATGTTAGTGGAAAATGGAAACACTGATGCTAAACGGTTACCCAGTATTAAAATTAATTAGTCATGTAATGTCAGTTTGATTGCTAGTGTCAAATGTCTGTAATATAATACATTTTCTTCTAAAAATATTTCATTTATTTTAAAAACCCATGAAACAAGAAATTACCAACAGTGATGAGCATGCCATGTATCGATACTTAAAAAAACGTGGGTGATAAACGTCATAGAAGAGTGCCTATTATTATATAGTCCAAAAATTTATTATTCAGTTCAGGCTTGAGCCTAGGTCAAATAATTTATATGAACCTCCTTCGTCGGTCGCCTAAGTAAAACATGGACGAATTGTCTTTGCTCTATATTAAATATAACTACCAACCTTGATTTTAGGAATGGCAAGTATCAAACACAAAACTGCAATGATTTACTTTTTCTACATGCGGCATCATTTATATGAAAAGTGTACCTGTCAGTTATCTTATTAACAAATTAATGAACATGTCAATTTGTTCTGTTGTTAGAAACATCATCAATCATTATAATTGCTTAGGTTAGATTAGAATTAATATAATATGTGATAGAATGCAAATCATTCTACATAGGAAATAACGATGTGAATTTTTTGCTGAAAAACATAACTAATCAAAAGAAGAAAAAAGTACTGGAAAAAAGATAAAACTGATCACGTCGTATATAAGTATGAAATAGAGAGTCAACAAATTTATAACAATAATTTTCCCTTTTGGGAAAGTTGCTTGTTTTCGTAAAACCCAAAATCCAAAATTCAAGGTGTATTAGAAAAAGAGTGATAATTTTGAATATCAACATTGTATTGATCGTACTCATTCTGCAGGGTAATGGGTAATTCCATTTAATGTCACCCACCTCATTCTTGCCTTTTCAATCTAGAATTTCGCTGCTAAGGAAACGACGGCGACGTAATCGGACGTTGGACCAGTGGACAGGTGTTCTGCCTACCGAGCTAATTAGAATGCCTTGAAAGCTATTCTGTTATCGCCTTGGTCCATATTCTATCATGCCAAATAAATTAATCATTAAATTAATGGTTCTTTTAGTCGCAATTTAAGCCATCTTATGAAATATGGCTGCAAGCTCGCATGCCGTCTGTCCTTCTCCTTTTTTCTCATCAGATAGATACAATAGTATTATTTCCGCATGCTACAAATTTATGCTCCGTCCAGTAGACAGTGGTGTTTCTAATAAATAAAACTTCTTCTTTCGGTGTCATGTGGTAAGAGACGGATGAGTATAACTACTATATCATAGCTTTCAATCCAAACATCCACTACATTCTTCCCACTCAAACGTCCGTTTAATATTCAAACATAATATTACGCATCTTTTCATCATCAACATCCCTCTTTTCCTCTACTTTTATCAACCCTTTCATACGAGCTCGTTAGTTAATGGTACTTTTAACAAGGCCTTTATATAAAACTTCCTGAATTTGGTCATGAAAAGTTCCAATGTTTCTATTAACTTTTGCCAAGGCAGATCTCTTTTGTCAATCTCGGTTCATTCTCTGCATGACCAAACCGCCGCAGCATTCCTTTCTCAATTTTAGTCACTTACACAGCGTTCTCTTATCATACTATGTTTAGTGTTTAGTGTCATTTTTCATATGAATCTGATGAATGCCTTACTCCGAGGTACGGGGGTCATGGCGGAAAAACGGTGACACGAAAATTGTGTACTTGGGACGAATAAATTAGTTAGACCCATTATCTTGTCGCACTAAACTTTGGAGGTCTCGTTGGCTGGGTTTTCGAAAGCCGTTTTGATTTTTAACTTTATCGACGCCTCGTAGCTTGTTCTCTGTTTTAACTTTATTTGCTTCGATTTATCTTGAACCTCTCTTAGAATTTATCGATTTTCGGACTGCCATCTCATGGCTATAAGCAAAACTTCAACGACTCATATATTATTTTTTTTACCAAATTTATTATATCAGTAGATTCACTATTTAACGCTTACTTTACCTTACTTATAACTACAGCGCAATATTTAAAAAAATATCTGCGTTTAATTTTTTTTTCACAACAATTTTTTTCTAAAAAGTCACTTGTATGCAATGACCAATACTTGTGACGTCAGTATTGTATACATACTCATTTAGTCTCTGTGTAATTGCGCAATTTTCTTCTAGCAACAAACGTCTTTGGCTTGTTTCTCAGTCCGTGGGTGAGTTAAGGGGACGCGGTCGCGCTTACTTATAATTTGGTGTCGGTATTCTTTAGCAGGGCTAGACCGACCGAGCGTGGAAAACAGAGCTCTCTGTCAAGAAAAGATTTGAATCCGAATTTTAAATGTTATCTTGACGTGAAGCAATGCATTAATTAGGCGAATTTAAGAATTTTTCATAATGTTTTATAGCATGTTGTATACCGTTAGAAAAAAAAACTTCGGAACAAAAGCGAATCAGAAGATCCCGATCGCTTTAAATTTTTATAGCAATGCAAAGTTGAACTTAAAGTTGAATTTTAGGTCTTCCGGACATTTTTAGATTTGATAAAAAAATAACTAGATGAGAATATAAAACATAACAAAGTAATATTTTATTTGGAGGCTAGATCCAACATTTTCTTTTTAATTTGAGTTCTAATGCAAAATTTTGTTTTGAACAATAACCGTAGGCCAAAGCTGAAGCGATAGCAAATGACCGCTCTTAAATCCCAAATTATTATGGCACAAGATGCGCCGAATGCCCTGTACTGTGTTTTGTTAAAAGACAATATGTCGATAAAATCAATTTATATTTTTCATATTTGTAAGCCGATAGTTTGTAGACAATAAAACAAACACAAACACAAACAAATACAAAACTTTCTACATTATGAATTCTTGCTAAAATATAATTTAGTATGGGACTGCATGATCATAACGCTTCTCTCGGTTAAGCAGAAGGCTGGGAGCAGCGATAGCCAGTTCTATTACAGCCAGCAGAAGAAACAGAATCATAGCCTTGTACATCTGAAAAAAAAGAAACAATTTTAATAGGGTTTTTTCAGCACCTTTTAAAATTTCAACTAGATGGCTCTGCTGATCATTGTTAGTGGAAAATGGAAACACTGATTGATACATTTAAAGACAAAACCAAGAGAATATTGGCTTTATTCAACTTTAAAATATAACATGGTAAACTAAAGACATTGATAGATTGACACAGATGAACGGTTGCCAAATCCACTTGAACAAAGAGATCATATCATTCACCCCCTCTGTGAAGACACGTAACGTAGTCCTGGAGATAGGCTGGTGGCCTACGCTCGCGATCAGAGCGGCGAGTTTGAGCATCCGCTATTTCCCGGTTAGCAGGCGGAATAACATTTGCTTCGTTCACTTCAAGTTGCTCAGGTTCTTCGTCATCTGACGAGTCGTCTTCGACTGTCTGAGGCAGAGGTGCTAGAGACCTATTTGAGACCGTCGTTTCACGTCCATCTGGCAGTCTTATGTAAGAGTATTCAGGGTTGCTTTGTAATAGCCGCACTTCCTCTACAGCCGAGTCATATTTGGAATTTCTTACATTTTTCTTCATATAGACAGGTCCAGGTGAATGAAGCCAGGTCGGTAAAGATTGACCATTTATTGAGCGGCGAGGATGGTTAAACATGCGCTCATGTGGCGTAGCATTTGTTCCCGTACACAAAAGGGACCTTATTGAGTGTAGTGCTGGAAGTAAACCTTTTTCCCAGTTACCGATGTCTTCATTATTTGATCTTATATATAATTGAATGGTACGCCACAGTGTGCCATTTAAGCGTTCTACCAAACCATTTCCTTGAGGATTATATGGCGTTGTTCGACTACAAGATGTTCCAAGTGAGGTTAAAAACATTCTTAATTCATCTGATAAAAATGAGGTTCCTCTATCGGAATGAATATAAGCCGGAGTACCGAACATGGAAAATAAATCTCTTAGACATTCTATCACCGTTTTGGAGGTGATATCTTTGCAAGCGTAAGCAAATGGAAATCGACTGTATTCATCTATTATTGTTAAAATATATTTGTTTTGGGTTTTGGAGGGAATCGGCCCTTTAAAATCTAAATTCAGTCTCTCGAACGGCGCAGTTGCTTTTATGAGAAGTCCTTGATGTCGTACATAGCGAGGCTTGATTTCGGCACATACAGGACAAGCCGCTGTCATTCGTTTGATATCTTCGATTGAGTATGGTAAATTCTTCGACCGGACCCAGTGCATCATACGCACAATTCCAGGGTGACAGAGAGATCGGTGTAGTTCAATAAGTTTTGAGTTAGAAGATGCAGTATCCATGTACATGCATACTCGAGAGAGAGCATCAGCGGCGAAGTTATTTTTTCCTGATCGGTAAATAATATCGTATTTAAAGCAAGACATTTCCAGGCGCCATCTCTCGATTTTTTCGTTCTTAATCTTATTAGAATGAGTCTGATTAAACATGAACGCTACAGATTGTTGATCGGTAATTAGTAGAAAATGTCTTCCGATTAAGAAGTGCCTCCATTTCCGTAAAGCTTCCACAATCGCACTAGCTTCCTTTTCTATTGAAGGTTGTCGCTTTTCAGAATCGTTAAGCGAACGTGAGAAAAACGCAACGGGGCGTCCTTTTTGTGACAATGTCGCTGCTATAGCGAAATCAGAAGCGTCAGTTTCGACAGAAAATATTTCATTGTCATCTATTCCAGTTAATGCTGATTTCGAAATGTCAGTTTTAAGACTATTAAAAGAGTTAACTGCGTCTTCGGATAGCGGAAAAGAAGCTTCGATCAAATGTCTAATTTTGGCAGAAAAATTGTTAACCCACTTAGAGTAATGGGCAAATAATCCGAGTGCCCTTTTTAAGGTAGCAGTATCAGTAGGGATCGGAAAGTTCGTCAGTGGTTCTAATCGAGATTTGTCAGGTTTTATCACGTTATGATGAATGGTATAACCAAGAAGATTAATCGTTTCTGTTTCAAAAGTGCATTTGTTAGTATTTAAAGTAAGATTGTATTTCTTAACGGCTTCCATGAACCTACGGAGATTTGTATCATGATCTTGTTTATCTTTCCCAGAAACGGTTACATCATCTAGATAAGCATATGTACCTTCAAGCTTTTCAGAATCAATTATGTACTGCAATCTCCGTTGGAAAGCCGCTACACCATTTGTTACGCCGAACGGTATGCGGGTGAATTGGTAAAGATTCCCGCATGCTTCAAATGCAGTATACACTTTTTCTCTTGCAAGAATGGGGACTTGGTGATAAGCGCTTTTGAGGTCAATTTGACTGAACACACTGTATTTTGCGACTTGCGTAACGATAGATTCTATACTTGGTAGAGGATAGGCGTCTAACTCTGTGAATCTGTTGATGGTTTGCGAATAATCAATGACGAGACGCTTCCGATGATGACCTCCCCCAGCAACAAGTACTTGTGCTCTCCAGGGCGAGACACAGGGTTCAATAACTTTATCTTTTAACAAGTTGTTTATTTCATTCGATATGAATTCTTGGTCTTCCTGAGAATGACGTCTTGAGCGAATTGCTATAGGTTTAATATCTGGCGAAAGATTAGTAAAAACCGATGCATGCGGAACGGATGCCTCCATGACATTGCAAACTTTCAAGGGTTTTTTATCTCCTCCGAACTGTAGTTCAAGAGTAGAATGTTTTTGTAGAATATCGTGTCCGATGATAACGTCAGCACACAGATTGCCGACAATGAGCAGAGGTTGACGTTGGTACATGTGTTCACCAAATTGAATTGTTGCGTAGCATAATCCTTCAACATATGAAATATTGTTTAGAGATGCTAAAGTTATGGCTTGTTTACAGGGTTTTCGTTTAAGTTTCATCATTTCAGCAAGATTCTTGTCGATGAAGCTGATTGAGCTTCCGGTATCGAGAAGCGCATCTACGTTATAGTTATTCAAAGTAATAGAAATAGTCGCTTTTCGTAGGCTTGATGGAGCTGCAGCTGACATAGTTGATAAGTTAGATTCGGTGGCTTGAGATTGAGAACAATCGTCGTTCGTGGTAATAGCATTCGTAGTCTGTTGTCTTGGCCCAACACTACGGCAAACGTTAGCAAAATGTCCGATTTTGGAGCAAAGTTGACAATTAGCATTTTTAGCGGGACACTTTATTCTTTGGTGTACATTCCCGCCGCAAAAAAAACACCGACGGCCACTTTGTGTAGCGCGATTTGGTTGTTTTATGTTTCGTGAGTGTGTAGTCGCCAAATTTTGCTGCAGTGGTAGTTTTTGAGTTTCAGCAATTGCATTGATAGGGACTGAGGACGTAGAAGGGCATGATGTAGTTAGTAATTGTGACGTGTTTTCAGCAGCTTCTAAAGATATAGCCAGGTCTAAGGTTTCTATGAGAGACATAGTAGATTTCTCTAGTAGCCTTTCTTTGATTTTTTGTGATGATATTCCGGCGATAAAAACCCCGCGTACGTTTTCGTTCTGGTGTTCAATAGCAGTCACATCTTTAAATAGACAATCTCGAGCGAGTATATTAAGGGCTCTCGAATACTCTGCTAAAGATTCGCCAGACTGTTGTTTTCTGGTATTCAGGCGATGCCGAGCGAGTATTATATTTTGTCTAGCTTCGTATGCCGTATTTAGAGTGGTGATGGCTTCAGTATACGTGGTGCAAGCTCGAATCAAATTAAATATTGATGGTGATATATGATTGACAAGAAGATGGTACTTAAGTTTGTCATCAGCTGCGGAAGCTTCTTGAACGATAAAATTTTCAAATGAGTATTTCCAGTGGGCCCACTTCAGGTCTGAGCCAGCCATAGCAGGTTCGACGTCAAAACGTTCGGGACGCAGATATCGTGACATCGATGAACATTTTTCTTTTTCGTCTGGCATTTTTATAACGGCAAAACACAAGAAAAAATTAAAGTTGAATAAATTGATACATTTAAAGACAAAACCAAGAGAATATTGGCTTTATTCAACTTTAAAATATAACATGGTAAACTAAAGACATTGATAGATTGACACAGATGAACGGTTGCCAAATCCACTTGAACAAAGAGATCATATCACTGATACTAAACGGTTACCCAGTATAAAAATTATAAAGTCGGATTAAGTCAGTTTGATTGCTACTGTCAAATGTCTGTAATATAATATATTTTCTTCTAAATATATTTCATTTATTTCACAAACCTAAAAAACAAGAATTACCAACAGTGATGAGCGTGCTATCTACCGACACTTAAAAAACGTAGTTGATAAACGTCATAGACAACTGCCTATTACATTTCGGTTCAGGCACGAGCCTAGGTCACAGAATTAATAATAGCCTAGGTATAAACATGGACGAACTGTCTATGGTCTATAATCAATCATTTACAATGTCACTATTTACCGTTTCCTCAGTCTGTTAAACGAATATCTGAATAAATTTTTGTCGATAGAAATTTATGTAAACAAAACAAGAAAAATGTTACAAGAGAAATATTACGATCTCTTTTAGTAGTACAGTTTTTTTATCTGAAAAATAACCTACACAAACTAACTTTCTCTGTCCTTAAAATAAACTTTATTGCTTTTAAAATAAGAAAGGTATATCAGGTACATCGACGCGCGAGTCCGATTTGTATTAGATAGTTTTATTTTTATTTTATTGCTTTATAAATATCAAGTACCGACCTTGATTTTAGGAGTGGTAAGTATCAAACACAAAACTGCAATGATTTACTTTTCCCACATGCGGCATCATTTATATGAAAAATGTACCGGTCAGTTATCTTAATTATAAATTAATTAACATGTCAATTTGTTCTGTTGTTAGATAGAATACATCCTCATAGCATTTAAAAAATTATGAACTTAGGTTAAAATTAATACACAACGTGTTATCGGAATAAGCTAAACTGAGAAAATCGTTTGTGCGAATCGAGAATAGAATCAATCTCACAAGTTTTTGATAGAGTTTATTTTATTTTTAGTATTAAAATTCTAAATATGTCTGTTAATACGCGCGCTCGCGACGCGCGATTCATGAGCGGTGAAGGGGGCAGGGAAGTTAAGCGTAGCGTGCGCGGACGCGAGGTGGACGAGCCATGATAGCTTAAAAATCTTCTTGTACAATGATGAAACTTAAAAATACGGAATCTATTTTTTTAAATAAAAATCAGTTGGGGGTGCATGCAAATCATTGTACATAACATAACTACAATGTGAATTTTTGTTGGTATTTCTAAAAAAGAAGTAACTAATAAAAGAAGAAAAATACTATAAAAAAAATTTCGACTTAAGATAAAAATGGTCACGTGATCGACTCATTTTTGTCGATTGCGCGCCACTACTTTTAAGTATCAAATACATAGAGAGACGAAAAAATTATAACAGTAATTTTCTTTTCCGGAAAAGTTGCTTGTTTTCGTAGAAACTCCAACCAATTCCTAATTCAAGGTTTATCAGAAGAAGAGTAATAATTTAAATTATTGTATTGATAAGGGGTTACAGCTGGATAAAAAATAATTCCATTTATCGTCACTTACCTCATTCTTGCCTCTTTAATCTAGAATTTCCCTGATATGGTAACGACGTCATCGGACGTTGGACCAGTGGACAGGTGTTCCGCCTACCGAGCTATTAGAATGCCTTGAAAGCTATTCTGTTATCGCCTTGGTCCATATTCTATCATACCAAATACATTTATCATCAAACTAGCGACCCGCCCCGGCTTTGCACGGGTGCAATGCTGATACTAAAATATAGAACAGAATGTCTTTATACAGGCTGTTAATTTAATTGCGTGCCATAGCTCAGTGGCGGGATCAGTATCAGTAACTGAACATTTTTTCCCTAAGAAAATCGGTCGAAAAACAAAAAAGCAAATTTGACCTTCTATACAAAATGCGCTATTAGCTGATGCAGTTTCTATGGGAGGTCAAACATTGACTTTCGTTTTTTGACCTATGTTCCTTGGGATAAAATGTTCAGTTACTGATACTGATCCTGCCCCTGAACTATGGCATGCAATCACAACGCTTTAGTCATTAGACATAACAATACAAACACGTTTTCTTTAGAGGTACTCAACGCTCAAGTCTAAGCCTGCAACGTTGAAAGTTTGACCCTGCGATTTATTAAGATGCGCCAAACACTGTACTATGTTGTATTAAAAGACAAGATGTCGATAAAATCAATTTATGTTTTACATACTTGCAAGCTTACAGGTTTTAAACAAAAAATATATACCTAAATGTTTTGTACATCATGAATTATTGCGAAAATAAAATTTATGCAACGTAACCTTTCGGTCGATTATTATAGTGGCGAATATCGGTGGGAGCAGCCATAGCTAATGCAATTACAGCCAGCAGCAGAAACAGAATCAAAGCCTTGTACATCTGAAAAAAAAACACTTTGAAAGTTCAACTAGATGGCTTTGCTGATCATTGTTAGTGGAAAAAAGAAACAAGATTTCATTTGATTTACAAACCCATAAAACAAGAAATTACCAATAGTTATGACACGCATCTATCGACACTTAAAAAAACGTAGTTGATAAACGTCATAGAAAACTGAATATTACATTCCAAAAATTTATTATTCGGTTCAGGTATGAGCCTAGGTATAAACATGGATCAGATGTCTATGGTATAATCAATCAATTAATCATGATATTATGTCACTATTTATTAATAAAAACGAATAAATAAAATTTAAACTATAATGTTTAATCATTTCGATCTTGCGAGCAACATGTTTATATTTATAACAATAATATTTCCACTTCAATAAGTGGTGTATCAAATAATTATTAAATAATTATTAGATAAAGCTGGCTGAGTGCAAGTCGGGCTAGTACCTAACCATCATATGATATACTACTAGTCAACAAACTCCCCGTCAACTTAGTCCTGACCCCTTCTTTAATATGAAAGTACTCGAAACGGGAGCTCACTTTTAGTAAAAACGGAACCACTGTTATAATCTACATCTACATCTATCTACACTAATCTACATCTACACTAATATTATAAAGAGGAAAGATTTGTACCTATTTTTGTATGTTTGTATGTTTGTAATGAATAGGCTCCGAAACTACTGGACCGATTTGAAAAATTCTTTAACCATTATGAACATAGATGAACATAGGCTATAAAATATTTTTAAAAAGTTAGGGTTCCGTATGAAAACTTCGATAATGTAACCCAAGGTGTGAAAACAATACTAAATAGCATCCTTATATCGAGTACGCTGCCGAAACTATTAACAATAGAGCTAAGTAATGTACTACAGAATTATAGGAGCCATCAATATCTACAAAAAAGTCCGCGATACCATATGTCTAACTATTACAGTTATGTCACAATAACTACTTTTTCATGTTAAAATATGTAATAGTAACGCCGGTACAAACTATATAGGCCACTTTATTCGTAACTATTAATCCTTATCCAAATAAATGATTTCGTATTCAAGGCTATATCAGTACCTGTAAATAACTTTTTGAATTATTCAAATCGGACATACCATTCAAAAGTTATCATGAGTGTAATCGTTATCAAAATTGAAATTAAAGAAACAGCGCCCTAAGTGACTGTAATGGTTTTATCTACAACAGAGAATAGACACGAAAAATTTGACTGGTCAAGTGCGTGTCGTTCCGTGTGGTAGCGGCAAAGAATAGTGCCAACCCATCTCAACCTGTAGGTGTCGTAAGAGGCGAGTAAGGGTTTACAAACCGGAAGATGGGCAGCGACATCTTTCCGTGTATCGCACCATCTTACATACTGCGGTCACCAACAACCGCGGTCCATGGTGCCAGCCTTAATGCTAACAAGCGTGGTGACTAAGATACTTCCCCTCCACATTCTGGAGGGAGCTCTCTGTCCTGTAGTGGACGTATTATGGGATGTTATGATGGTTTTGATGAAGTGCGTGTCGGCTCGAGCGAATTTAATGCACTTCTGCGTGACTAAGATGGTATGACTGCCCATAACTAGGACAGTATTTTTACCTTAGTGGTACGGAACCCTCGGTGGGAGTCCAACTTGCGCTTGGCTGGTTTCTTTAGTAACCCCCGATGCAACAAGAACCTATATCTACCCGTGCGAAGCCGGGGCGAACCGCTAGTTATAAAATAAGCTTAAAAAGCTGGCTGAGTGCGAGTCGGGCTAGCGCACTAAGGGTTCCGTACCTAACCATCATATCCAGTCCTGACCCCTTCGTTAATATGAAAGTACTCGAAACGGGAGCTCACTTTTAGTAAAAACGGAACCACTATATCGGTAAGTAGTACCGCCTAAATGAGTCCTCGCCCGCGGGGTACAAGGGCAGTTGCGGGGGGCGGATGCGCGGAGAGAATGAAAATGCCCCGCCGCCCGCTGCCGCCCGCACCTCTTTCGTTCCCCCTTTGTCGTCTTACCCCCGCGCCCCTGTACCCCGCGGGCGAGGACTCATTTAGGCGGTTTATCTATAGTGCGACTTCGACCGTCTGTAACACTTGTTTATCTAAGCAACTATTTGGAATACTTTTAAAATATGCTTACCCAACTTTAATGCAATCGAAACAATTAAAAAAAATATATATTTATCCAAATAAAAAAAATAAAACAATTTATTTAACAGGCACAAGTCCCAAAACATATAAATAACAAATTGTAAGTTAAAGTCGTGCGACGGAAGCTGTTTTATTTATTTATTGTTCAAAGTTTATCTGGCACAGACGAGTTCTATAGTACAGTCAACGACAGGTCAAGCTTGACACTCGCAGTGCGACTCTAGACCGTACGTCTTTTGAAATAAGAACGGTACAAAGTCCAATGTGTCAAGCTTGATGTGCTCTAGACTGTACATATTTGTTGAAATTTTGTTAATGAATATTTTTAAATATGAACCTTATGATGGGTGCAATTATTTAAATTGACGTTACCAGGTCATATGGGACAAAATAATTATGATATAACTTTACTTGCATATTCTAAAATAGGTTAAAGTATTTTTGACCACTCTTAGTTTTTACGATAAGATGAAAAATCTATACATATAATAAAAGAGTAGAAACCGCGTGTCTGTACTTTTGATAAATTTATAAAAAAATTAGTGTGGGCGATCAGAAACGACTAATAGAACTCAAAAATATGTTTTCTGAACTTTTTGTCTGTCTGTCTGTCTGTATGTTTTCGATAAACTCCGAAACTACTGAACGGATTTTCTCGCGGTTTTCGCAGATAGATTAAGCTTAGCTCTGAGCAACATATAGGCTATGTTTCATTCAAATCGGTTCACTCAATCAGAAGCTACTTTAATGTACAGTATCAAATTGCCTGTACGATAATAACTCACAAACCGATTCAAACTGAGTTTTCAATTACGAGTTTGGCTTAATTTTGTGCAACATAAAAGTTTAGTTTCATTGCAAACGGTTCACTCAGACAGAAGGTACGCTAAGTTTCATGCGGCGGCGCAAATAACTCACAATTTATTGAACGGATTCAAACGGGGTTTTCAATAAACTGTCAAGCTTACTTCTTTGCAACATATTAGCTTACTTTCATTGAAAACGGCTCACTCAGACAGGTGCGCGAAATTTCCAGCGGAAGCGCCAATATCTCACAAACAACTGAACCGATTAAAACGAGGTTTTCAGTAACGTATTTGGCTTACTCCATGCAACATGTATGCTTAGTTTCATTGCAAACGGTTAACTCAGACATAAAATACACTAAGTTTCAAGCGGCGGCACCAATAACTCACAAACTACTAAACGGATTTAAACGGGGTTTTCAATAACGTGTTAGGCTTAATTTTTTGCAATGTATTAGCTTACTTTCATTGAAAACGGTTCACTCAGACAGAAAATGCCCGAAGTTTCAAAAGGCGGCGCCAATAGCGAACAAACTACTGTACCGACTCCAACTGGCATTTCCATGACGTGCTTGGATTAGGTACTTCCTTTCCTCAGGGTTGCTTTCGTGCAATATCTGAACTTTTTTTTGTTGCCATCGGTTCATTCAAACAGATAATAGGCGAGTTCAAAGTTTCAAGCTGTGAAACCGAGCTGAAATCAAACAAAGCTTATAATTTTGTACGGATGAAAGCCAAATACGTTGTTGAAAATTCCGTTTGATCCGGTCCAGTTGCTTGTGTAAAAGTCTTGGGTACAGATAAAAGTTGGTAAAATCTAGATATAGTTTTATTGTAAAAATAATAATAAAAAAATTCCCGCTTCGGCATGGCGGTGCAACAAATGTAAAAAAAATTATGAAAGTTCTAAAGTTTTGAAAACTAAGGAAGTACTTAGGTACTAATAAACGAAATACTTTAAAAAATAAAGAGAGAAGTGTATCATTGTTTTTTAGGAATTGTCTTTTAAGGGGAGAGATAAGTTACAAAGTTTGTACGGAAGTGAAGTCCAACAGTTTTGTATGTAGGTACACTCAACAGCACGTCAGTATAAACACTTTTGGACTTTATGGCACGGTAATAGAGTTGAAAAAATTTCTACCGACGAGCGGTTGACCGTATATGTAGAGTTAAAAGCATGTGAAGCTAGACACGTTGGAGTTTGTACCGCCCTTTTTTCAGTAGCCACAGAAGCTAAAGTGACTGAGCCTCTGATTTAGTTAGGCTATGTTTTTTATGAGAAATAACGAAACTCGTATCATAGTTACTCCGCGTGGAATTCGACTATGATTTTACACTCACGAGGATAGAGGGCAACCTAACAGTCCACACATAAACAAGAAGTGTTTAATTTATAAAAATCCGTATTATCGGTACTCTGTATACCTAATAATATAAAAGCGAGAACTGCACTGTCTGTCTGTCTGTCTGTTACACCTTTATGACTAATCCGATAAACCGATTGTGATAAAAACTTGGTACGAAGATAGTTTGGTTTGAACCATAGGAAAAGTCATTAGCTACTTTTTCTGAACCCCACGCGGACGGAGTCGCGGGCAACAGCCAGTGTCTAAATAATACAAGTCCACCCCTTTAAACTCTTTTTGCTAAACAAATAATCCTAATGATTTTAGTCAATAGATAGAAAAATCTTACAAGAAAGATATAAAAATTTATTTAAGTAGCACTGTTTTTTTGAAATCTGAAAAAAAAAACCTTTTTAACATACTCGTAACTTTGTTTTGCCGTACTAAAAATTTACATTTTTTTTTATTAGCCCTAAATATCCCACTGTAAGGCCTCCCCTTTTTCTTTCCAGAGATCACGATCATGGGCCACGGTATTTTAAAATATGAAAGGTATATTATCAGTAACCTCGACACGCGAGTCCAATTAGTGTTTGACAGTTTTTTTTTATTTATTGTTTCAAATAAGTACCAACCTTGATTTTAGGAGTGGCAATTAAGTATCAAACGCAAAACTGCAATGATTTATTTTTCCCACCTATACGGCATTTTATATGAAAAGTGTAGCTGTCAGTTATCTTAATTATAAATTAATGAACATGTCAATTTCTTCTATTGTTAGATAGAATACATCCTAATTAAAAAATTATGAAGTTAGGTTAGAATTAATATGCAACGTGTTACTCGTAACGGAATAAGCAAAACTAAGAAAATAGTTTGTGCAGAATCGAGAGTAGGATCAATCTGACGGGTCTTAGATAGGGGTATTTTTTTATTTTCCATAGAAAATTCGAGAATTGGCTCCTGAAGAAAATTGATAAACTAGAACCTGGAAAAAATTTGGTGCAATTTGGTGAATTTGGCGATATAAGACGTTAAGCGACTGGACTATTGGGGTGTATGAGGGTTTTATTCCATTAACACGTTCTATGTAATAGCTTGCAAATCATTGTACATAATTACAATGTGAATTTTCGTTGGTTTTTCTAAAAAACAAGTAACTCATCAAAACAGGAAAAAAATACTAGAAAAAATTTTTCGACTCATGATAAAAGTGATCACGTGATCGACTCATTTCTTTCGATCGCGCGACTACAGATACTGATAAATATATCAAAACAGAGAGTCGAAAAAAATTATAACTGTAATTTTCTTTTTCGAGAAAGTTATTTGTTTTCGTAGAAACACCAACCAATGAAAATTCAAGGTGTATAAGAAGTAGAGTAATAATTTTGATTTTAAACATTGTATTGGTAATGGGTTACTGCTGGATAAGGGGTTATTCCATTATCGTCACCCACCTCATTCTTGCCCCCTTAATCTAGAATTTCCCTGCTATGGTAACGACGTTGTCGGACGTTGGACCAGTGAACAGGTGTTCTGCCTACCGAGCTATTTAACGCTAGGCTAGGTACACGAGCCTTGAACGCTATTCTGTTCTCGCCTTGGTCCATATTCTATCATACCAAATACATTAAGCAACAAATTAATGGTTCTTTCAGTCGAAACTTATGCTATCTTATGAAACATGGCTGCAAGCTCGCATACTGTCTGTCCTTCTCTTTTTTCCTCATCAGATAGATTATATTATTTTCCCTTGCTACAAATTCATACTACGTCCAGTAGACAGTGGTATTTCTTATATCCGAAGACACCCACACTACTTCCCATTCGTTGGCGACAATAACGATTGACAATACATAACCCGACGAGACAAACAATTACAGCCCCCCGCTCCGCGCCTTACCATGGCATTGGGACAAACCCGCTTGGGGTTTATCAATGCATTTCAATTTTATAATGTTCTGTTTGTAAATTTTATGTATAAATAAAAAAAAACTATATACGACACCTTCAAGAGAACAGATTCAAAACTACATTAAAAATTATTAATTAAAAAGCGTACTATAATATCAATGAATATCTATGTGACAAATTTAATAATGAAAAAATTAATTAATTATTAAATTAATGAATAATTGTAACTTTTATAATAATTTAATTTCAATTTAATTTTGATAATTTAATTTAATGATAATAATTTAATTTTTTTTTTTTTTTTATCGTCAATGGGCTTACTCTTGACCTCGATTTTAATTTATTAATGCCTCTTAAAGGAGGATTGTAAACTAGTTTTAAGTATACAATCTGTAAATGGTAAATAAATAAATAAAACCTCTCTAAATAAATTAGTAAAAGTCTGTGGCATATGGTAAGAGACGGAATGGTATATGTACTATCATAGCTATTAACCCAAATTTCGACTACATTCTATTCAATCAAACACACGTTTATTATTCAAACATACATAACATTAGGCATCTTTTCCAGACAGAGATTACAGCCTTCCACCCTGCTACGATCTTGACATACATCCTTCGTTTCCTCTACTTTCATCAACCCTTTCATATACACGCTCGTTGGTTTACGGTACTTTTAACTTGGCCTTTATTTAGAGCATCCTGAATTTGGTTTACGGTACTTGGTTTACGCTCGTTGGTTTACGGTACTTTTAACTTGGTCTTTATTTAGAACAGCCTGAATTTGGTTTACTTTACTTGGTTTACGCTCGTTGGTTTACGGTACTTTTGACTTGGACTTTATTTAGAACATCCTGAATTTGGTTTACGGTGCTTGGTTTACGCTCGTTGGTTTACGGTACTTTTAACTTGGCCTTTATTTAGAACATTCAGAATTTTGTCATGGCACGTTCTCCAAGGTGTTCCCCTTCTAACGTTTCCATTCACTCTCGCCAAAGTAGATCTTTTTCTTTATACTTCGTTCATTCCTCCCCTCTACATGACCAAATCATCTCAGCATTCCTTTCTCAATTTTAGTCACTACCACAACGTTCTCTTATCACAATATTTTACTATTTTCCTAGTTTCTTAATCAGTGTCATTATACGTAGAAACACAAATTGTTTATGTTTTTATTTACGAATATACAACATATCTACTACCACCAATTTTGGGCATAGTCTTCTGCTACTTTATTTGAACTACGGAACCCCAATAAGGGAACAAAATATGACTTAGCAAAGCAAACTTCAACCATTACGGAAGGGAAGGTGAAGAAAAACGGTAAAATTACCCATTGTTAAGGATTGTGATTAATTTTCATACTTTTTTGGAAAAGTAAGTGATAAGAGAAACAGAGGGAGAAGACATTAAAGTTGGTATTAAATTAAGTGTAAGTATTTTTATTTCATACCACAGGACAAAATTTACAAAATATTAATAGGTAACTAGTATTATTATTCCTTAATACCATTCTTTACCGACACCACGCTTTCTGAATGATAAAATATTTCTCCAAATTACAAAATCATAGATTTTTGTTTCAAAAAGTAAAGAATTATACTTATCTGTTTAAGATGAAGTAGTGTTTGGTTGTAAAATGATATATTTAAATAACCTTTCAACAGTTTATTGGGGTTAGTTTGATTTTTTGTAATCTCAAAACTGTTTTATTTGTCATATCGTTTGTCGCGAGTGAATAGGCTTCTTCTGGGCAAGCTTGTTCCATCGTCGACCTCATCTCTGTCCTCAAGGCTGGATCGAGGTCAAGAGTAAGCCCATACAAAGTAAAAAAAAATATCACTCACATTCCAGAATTGTACTTCTGGTTTTGACAATTTTACTCGACAATTTTTTTGAACACCCTAATTTTGGTTATGTCCTCCGAACAAAATCCGTACCTATTATGAAGGTTTTAGGTAAATAGGTAATGGATGAAAAAGTAGAAAATTGCGAAAGTTTCTTTTTATTTTATTTTTTCATTATCATCAAACCACCATCAAACTGTTTGAAGTCAGGATTAGTATTAAAATGTCAGGCACATCTACACGGGGGGCAAAAAAGGAGGTTTCATGAAATTGAACATATCCTGGACGGACCGCTTATTTCCCGACGTTTGAAGAGCCATGGCCGTCGCTATCACAGTCAGCAGCATTATCTAAATCAGAGCCCTGTTCATCGGAAAAATTTATGACAGACTTAAATTAAATCATCACAGCATTTTTAGGGTACCCAAAGGGTAAAAAAATGAGACCCTATTAATATCCCTCCGATGTGTGTCTGTCTGTCAGCGGGCTGTATTTCATGAACCGTATTTTTATTGTCGCTTCTATTTTTCCCACCATGGAGCCACGTTTTTTGTGAAGCGATGTTGAAAAAAAAATGATTTTTTATTATGATTTGATTTAGATTTACACAAATTATGTATTTCTGTTGCCGCTATAACAACAAAAATAAAAAAATATATGGGGGCTGCCGTACTAAAAACGTGTTTTTTAGGCGAGTTTTGCTCGATTTTTAGGGTTCCGTACCTCAAAAGAAAAAAACGGAACCCTTATAGGATCACTTTGTTGTCCGTCTGTCTATCTGTCTGTCTGTCAAGACCCTTTATCTCACGAACGGGTAAAGGTATCAGGTTGAAATTAATACCATATATTAGGATCCATAAACTACACAAGATCTGAAAATTTAAATTTTGTACAACGACGCAATCAAAAGATATGGCATTTTATGTCCTCATCTCCATACATTTATTCAAAAATGCAAAACCTACAGGGTACTTCCCGTTGACTTAAAATTATGAAATTTGGCAAGAAGCTAGGTCTCACACTACAAATAATGGGAAAAGTCTGAAATCATTAAATATTACAACTTTTCTCACAACTAATGTTACCAATTTTGTTGAGCTCCCGTTTCAAGAACATTCATATAAGAGAGGGGTCAAGTTGGATGGTCGCTGAGGCGATTTTTGTTTTAGTTCTATTTAAAAACGGGAACACTTACAAACTTGAAAATTGGTATGTTTATAGTGCATAAGCTATAAAATAACAACAAATAATAAAATTTGGTCAAGCGCGTGTCGGACTCAAAAAATCTAGCACATTAACTTACTGAAATTTCAACCAATACAATTATGTTTATGTGGTGGTAAGGAACCCTCAGTGCGCGAGTCCGACTCGCACTTGGCCGGTTTTTTTGTTTTTTTCTAAACAAAAAGAAATAAATATTTTTTAAAAAAATTCTTTATTCGAGGATAAGGGTCATTTTCGATTTGTAGGAAGACGGCTATTCTATCCTCCCCATGGTTTGAACGTTTGCGACTCACGGTACACTCTTGGCATACCCAATTCATCATCTCCGTACGGACTGATCTCTGGCAGATAATTCGCCATGGTTGTTGCTATGAGAGCCAGTAACATTAGCAGAATCAGAGCCTTGTACATCTGAAAAAACAATTAAATGTAATAGTCCGGAAACGAGGTTTGAAGGTAAAGGAGAGGGTATTCCAATGTATTAAACTGGTTTTTCCTTGGGTAGCATCGCGAACGAACGAACTTACTCAATGACTATAAGCTTTAGTAACAAAAATATACATTACTCGTATTACTGCTTGGCTGTATCCTTGATATAGCCGTAAGTCATACGTGGATACGTCTGTAGGTAGGTACGGTCAACCGCTCGTCAGTGGAAACTTTTTCAACTCCATTACCATGACATAAAGTCCAAAAGTCTTTTTACGGATGTGCTGTTGAGTGTACAGTCAAGAGCACTGCACATCAAGCTTCCACCCACGTCCCTTCACTACAAATACCACTCTGGTTAGGAACCCTATAAATGGTAGTTTCATACTACTAATTTTGTGAAACAGTAACCGAAATGAAATCATGGATATCTTTATTAAAGAACTTTTTTTTTTTTTTTATATTGTTTATTCAACACAATTTTTGTACACAAAATTATTACAGTGAAACACTTATCTAAAAACCTAAAGAGGTTTATGCGAAAAGTGATTAGTCACAAGATCGCTAATATACATAATATTAAATCGCTAGTTAGATATTAAGCATTTAGATAAAACTTTTTTACAATTGTTTTACATTTGTTCTTATTATTAAGGATATTTGACAGAACATGCTCAGGCAATGAATTGAGTATGTCTGGTAGAAAGTATTCCCAAGTCCTCATACCGTAGACATTGATAGTTTTAGGTAGTCTATATGTTGGTAAATAATCAATATTACGCAATCGATCATTTCTACTGTTTTTAGCCAGAGAGTTAATGTTGTGAATTTTATCTAGGATAATAGACATTTTAATTTTATCAAAGACTGACATAACTTTACAATATTTAAACAAACCATTTTCATCGTCTTTATATTTATTTTTTATATTTTTAGGTACAATGTTTTTTAGTATACTCAATTGAAGTATATATATTTTATTAATATATGTTCTATAAGTGCGTCCATAACTACAGAGACCGTATCCTATAATGGCATCCGCCAGAGCGAGATAAAGCATACGCAGCGTGTGGAAGGGCAGCTTATATTTGAGAATAGCTAACTTAGCGTTAATAGATCTGAGTTTATTGACCACACTGTCAATATGAGGACCCCAGTTAAATTTTGAATCTATAGTAAGGCCAAGATATGTGTGCTGATCTACAGACTGTAACGTAGGACAAGTGCACCCGTTGGAGGTGAGCCCACGATGTAGGCACAGGTGATCGTGCGCAATAATCGAAGGTACTTGAGTAGCTTTTATATAAGGTGAGTGGATATGGATGATTTTCGTTTTACTGGCATTGATAACCAGTCCCACGTCGTGTGCCCATTTACACAATTTGTCGAAATTACGTTGCATTGCATATTGTGCAAATACAACATCTTTATTATGGGAAAGTAAACATGTGTCGTCGGCAAATTGGAATACAGAGTCCTCCTCTAGAACATTAGTCATATCGTTGACATACAATAAATACTCAGTTGGGCCGACTATTGACCCCTGGGCCGTACCCATTACAATAGGTATTTTGTCGCTATAGCAAGAGTCTAAGCGAACAACTGTGTGACGGTTTTGATGGTAGTTTTTGAACCATTCTAGAAGAGGACCCTGTATACCACTTTGCTTAAGCTTGCTGTACAGTATATCGTATTTTAAGGTATCAAAAGCTTTGCTGAAGTCGATGAGGGCAACAAGCACATGTTCGCGAGCATCCCGGTGCCTGTTGACCTCATCGGTAAATATAGACAATAATTTGGATGTACTTCGACCTTTTTGAAAGCCAAATTGTTTATTATTTATGATATAATTTTTTATTAAAAATTTATTTATTTCATTTCCTAAATACCTTTCCACAATTTTGTCTATGCTACTCAGGATTGTAATAGGTCTATAGTTATTTATATCGCAAAAAGAGCCTTTTTTATGGATGGGTCTAATTATGCCAGTCTTCAATAGATCTGGGTATGAGGACGTGGATATAGATAAATTTATTAGATGAGTGATAACAGGTGTTATTTCTGAATTTATGCTCTGCAAGTCTGAAACTCTAATGCCATCAATACCTGGACTTTTTTTTTTATTTAAGTGCTTAATTATGGTAAAAATTACTTGATTTGAAGCTTTTTGTAGTCTCATAGATATGGATGGTACTCTTTGGTAACAAGTATCAGGTAAAAGAGGTATATCACATTTTTGGCATATATTTTGTACATTATTTTCAAAGCCATGAGCAAATTCGTTACATAGAGAACTGAAATCCATTCTGAAATGCTTTTTAATTACATCATAGATTGTATTGCAGACTTTTCCACAGATATTATTAACAATTTGCCATATTTTTCTACTATTTTTGAAGTACTCGGATACCTCTTTTCTGATATGCTTATTTCTTGTTTTAGATATATATTTATTTGTTTAATTCCTATAAGTATTGTACAATATTCTGTTTTGCAAATTATTTTCATCTTGTTTCCAAATATCGAATAATTCCAGCTTTTTATTACACATATATAACATTCTACTATTAACAAACGCACACTCATTTCTTTTCCCTAATTTTATTTTAGATTTTATTTTACATTTATTATAAATCTCATTAAAGCTCGACGTTATAAATTTTAAAACTTCACCAGGACTATGTAATTCTAAAGCAGACTTCCAATTGATTTTACGTAACTCTAGTTGTAATTTATCCTTATCTATTTTTGTTATAATCTTGAAATTATTACCCTTGGGACGTGTGTTATGCAAAAGTACCAAACCAGTTTTGTAATGGTCAGCCAACTTGTAGTTAACCACAGAAGAGTACGCTTCTTTACAATTTACCATGCGAGCAAAAATATGATCTATACAGGACTTCGTTAACAAGTTACCCTTAGTCTCGACACGAGTGTATTGCGTAATACCGCATTCCAAGCCATTATCACTCATAGAATTTAGGTAGGAAGTTTGTATCGAAGTTTTAAGGTTAATATTAATGTTCATATCACCTAGTAAAATATAGCTATAGTTAAACGGGTATAAACTAACAACATTAGATAATTCCTCTATAAAAAGGTACTCACTTAAGTCAGGAGGTCTATACACAGCACATACACCGAGTCTAAATCCATAGTTCGTAACAATTTCGCCGGCTATGCACTCAAAGTACTTTGTATCTGTAGGTAGTCGCGAAAAACTTAAGCTATTATGTATAAACATGATAACACCTCCACCTTTACGGTAGTTTCGTAACTGAGAGAACATATCATAGTCCGCAAGTTGAAATAGATTTACGCAGCTATCGGATAAATTAACTTCGGTCAACACTATGATGTGCACAACGTTAGGACTTGTCGATATTATGTATTCGAGATGAGCAAAGTTTTTCAGCATGGAGCGAATATTTACGTGGAGAACATTTAAGTGGTTATGGCGAGAATAATCTACACTCTTCATAAAATCAGCCCATGTATTATGATTGTTTTCATGTATTGATTGGAAGCAATCATCTATAGAAGCCATTTATAATTAGGCGGGAGGGTAGTTATATTATTGATAATAGCATAAAGAATATATTCATCTGGAGGAGAAAGCTTAAGTGGGTCTATTTTTGTCGTTTTGTGCCATGACTTTCAGTTTCTCAATATCACCTTCAGACAGTATTTGGTAGATTTTTTCATTCTCAGTTTTACGCGCTAATACGTGACCATTTTTAAACCAAACATATTTATATAGGCTCGCATCTTTTAGGTCAGACTTAGCTCTCCAGAGCAGGAACGCTGAGTTGGGTGAAAGAGATTCACGGAAGTAAATTTTGCCGTCATCCTCAAGCCCAATATCCTTGCCTGTTTTTTGGTTGTTCCTGGATGCAAGTAACCACTTGTCTCGGTGGCCATCTCGAAGTCCGACCACGATAACAGAGGGCTGGTCTTTTTTCGGGGCTTTTTTCGTGCGGCTCCTTTTACGGTATGCCTTGATGATGTCATCGGGGTTTAGCTGGAAAGTCATGTATATATTTGATGTTATTTTGTCTAGATTTTCATTTTCTTGTTCCACTATTCCGCAAATCTCGATTTGATTAGCAAGTTGTGCTTGCTCCAACACCACCATTCTTTGCTCCAGGTTCCCATTATTCAACTTAATATTTTTATACTGGTTTTTGAGATCGTTATATTGGTTGTCGAGTGTCTTGAAACGAATATCGTATGACCTTATTTTCTCCTCATACTCATCGATTTTGTCGGAATAAAACTGGAGTGTAGTTTGTATTGATTGCATTTCAACGCGGATGGTTTCACGAACTTCTTTTCGCAGCTCCATGATGATTTGAGCTGACACACTGTTAGACAAGATCTCGGTGTCAGTATTTTCATCATCTTCAGGGTCAGGCATTATACAAGATATCCGTTTATGTTTCAAGTGTGTGGGTACACAACTACCACATTTCCAAGCAACGGAATCGGTAGATTGAAGCGCGCCTAGCTGTTCCGTTGAGATACGCGCACACGATGCATGTAACCATTTGTTACAGTTTGTACACTGCAATCCAGGAGATTTTTTGGTTACTCCTTTGCTACACTTCGCACACTTCATGTTTACGATCGATGCGCGAGAGTTTTCGTAAGTAGGTAACTTTGAAAAGCGCAGTAGATAGGCCTAGCGTCCGAACCGGTTCGCACCGACCGAGTAACTATTAAAATGACCCTTATGTTTGCATCTTATTTCTTTGGATAAATATCCCTTTTTTAGAGCTCCGAACCAAAATGGTAAAAATGGAGACCTTATGGTGCGACTTCGACTGTCTGTCACACCTGTTTATCTCAGCAACCACTCAAGCTATCGACTTGAAATAATACTTTTAAAACAAAAAATCCTCTTGCACAACTGGAAGCAGAACTCAGTTGTGTTGGCAACCAAAACGAAAATATTCTTGCGCAACTTGATTGCAAACAAAAGAATTAGAAAATATTTCTATTATTCTTGTAACTGGGCCCAAAAAGAGGGAGCCAAATTTAAAATTTTTGTTAATAGGTTAACTGGGATATCGTATGAAATGGTTTTACTTGTACATTCTAAAATGGGCTTTTGTATTTTTTCTCAATTAGCAGTTTTCAAGTAAGGATGGAAAATGTTTCAAAAATACTATTCCCCCCCCCCATCTCGAGTCTGGAGAGAATTATCTGTCCTGCAGTGGACATTTTATGGGATATTATGTATTTTCGAAGTTTGTTACAGATAAAATCTGAATTTATGTAAATATTACAGGAAAAATAAAACGATCTCTCTTATACGCACAGTTTTAGAGAAATCTACAAAAAACCTTTACAAACACAGTAAGTTAGTGTTGCGGTCCCAAAAAAATTACTCAAACTCAAAACAAAATAAGGGCCAGCAGGTTTTTTTGATATATCTTTAATTGTAATTTTTTAATTAAAGTTCGATGAAAATTTCCACTGAGCATTATTTGAAACATTTATTAGTTCAAATTGTAAACAATAGAATAAGCTAAATAAAACGTACATAAAAATATACACTACTTTTATAATTTTTATGATATATCAAAAAAATCTGCTGGCCCTTATTTTGTTTTGAATAGTATAATTTATTCATTGTTGGATATTAAAATCTCTTAATGACGTCATCTAAACGACATCGCTTCACAAACAAAGTGGCGCCATGGTGGGAAAAAAAAGAAACGACAATAAAAACCCACGCGCTCTTTTAAATATGTTTGAATGTACAGGATTGATACAATAAACATAAGTCAATTTGAATTAGCCTGTTAGAACCGCAGCCTAATCCCAACGATTTTACTTAATTGCTTCTTAAAATTTCATGGGTACCTATATCAGAACCCTCAGTGCGCGAGTCCTACTCGCACTTGACCGGTTGTTTGTTGGAACAACCTTTTAATAAGATCATTAGATGATTGATAAATAAATGTAATAAAGCTTACCTTGACTTTATTGTACGAAGTATCAGAACACAAGTATCATATGCTATGAATATTTAGTTTTTAATGTGGTCAATTTTTATACGAAGAAAATGGTCTATTAAAACGAAAAAATATCCTTTGAGAGTAGTTTCTACAAAGTTAATTACAAATTGATGAATCTGTGGTTTATAATAATGATATTTTCGTTAGTGTTACATTACAGGATGTATTTATAATCATATTTATTTTATTCCATCGCTTACCAAAAAATATTTTGCAGCTATTTCAAAAGAAATCGGCTAAAGCTATCAGAAAAAACATGTTTGTAAAACGATGTTATTCTTTCTGAGTGTCATGGCTGCAAAATGTGTTAAAATAAACGAAAAAATTGATAATTTACATCCTGTGCTGCAAAATTATCGAAAACATCATTATTGTAAACCACAGATTCATCAATTTGTAATTAACTTCGTGGAAACTACTATCAAATGATATTTTATCGTTTTAATAGACTATTTTCTTTGTCTAAATAGGCCACCTTTAAAACAAAATATTCATAGCATACGTTTGTGTTCTTATACTTCGCACAATAAACTAAAGTCGAGGTAAGCTTTATTACATTTATTTATTACATTTATTTATCAATCATCTTATGATCTTATTGAACAGTTGAAACAAAAAACCGGCCAAATGCGAGTAGGACTCGCGCACTGATGGTTCCGATATACCCATGGTATTTTTAGAAGCAATTACGTCAATTTTTTGGCACTTTGAAACTTACTAACTCTGTTTGTAAAGCTTCTGCGTTTAAGTCATTCTGCGTTTAGGTCCTTCTGCGTTTAGGTCATTTTGCGTTTGGGTCATTCTCCGTTTAAGTCAATTATTGGTTTTAAGTCATTATGCGTCGAGACGGGAATTTTGTACATTTCTTTAAAACTGTGCCTATTGGAGATATCGCTTTATTTTTTCTGTAATACTTACATAAACCTTCTATCGACTGTAATTAATTCAGATTTTTCCTTTATCAACTTCGGAGATACATAATATCCCATAAAACGTCCACTGCAGGACAGGGTGCTCTCTCCAGACTCCACTAAAAAAACTTCGGTGATAGGAAGAGTATTTTTATCTACTCCCGTACCGGAATATTCCAAATTCGAAACCAATGACAGATTCGAAATTGAGGTCATTTTCCGCTATCATTTTCATTTCCACACTGTTCCATACTACGAGCAGTACGGAAATGGAGTATGGATTTTCATTCCGCAACTGTTATAATACATAATTTTCAATCTGCATAGGCTAAGGCTATTACTACCACAGTACTACATACAGCCTACTTTAAAGAAATTCTAAAAAATACTTTTTACTGGGGTGACGACTGCCTACCTATATTTAAAAGAAAACGGAGAGTACCAGGAGTACATAAATCGACAAGAGGCTAACAGTTGGCTCGCTTCTATATAAAGTGACCGTAGCAACAAAAGAAGTGATTTGAACAAAATGGAAAGTATGTACTAGGAGAACATGAGCCTACAAGAGGCTGTCAGTAACCATATTTAGAAATTAATGTTAAAGCAACTCCATCCACAAGCTCTGGATCTGGAATAACTTCGGAAATAACTTTAATTAACTGTACTAACTGTCCTCTTAGTTCAATAAATTGATTACTACTCTTTAAAATTTTATTTTATTTTGTCGGTCGTAGATAAAGTTTTGTATGCACTATACGTAATTAGTCATTTTAACACTCTATCTATACTATTTTGATACTCGGCTGCGCCTCGTATCAAAAACCAGATCTCGTGTTAAAATTACTCTCATTACGCAACAGTTGCATAAATAACTATTTTCTATTTCTTTCGTTTGTAATAAAGTTGGGCAAGCATATTTTACAAGTATTTCTTTCAAGTCGATAGTTGTTTATTGTTTAATTAGTTGCATATTGTACATTATATAATATGACAGGTCTTAGTCTAACTTAAGTAGGTACAATAACCCCGTAAGGGGCGTCGCAACAGCTGAGTGCACTATTAAAACTTGTAACAAATAATATAAAAGACTGGATTGAAAGCATTGATAATTGATAATAAATAATACGTAAAATTCAAAATCAAATTACTTACATTAGTCATTCAGAACAATCATAATTTAGTCATCATAATAACAAATTTGTCAAGAATTATTAATCCACTTAAATCATAAAAAAAATTGTAATAATATGTCAAGATATGTCAATAGTAATATTAATTCTAACTTTTTGTTTGAGTGGTTGCAGAGATAATTAAGTGTGACAGACAGTCGAAGTCGCACTATAAGGTTTCCGTTTTTACCAATTTGGTTCGAAACAGTTATTAAACAGCAACTGAACAATTCTGTCCATGCAACTACGAGTATACCATTTTTGTTTCACCCTGTATAAAATGAAAATTACCCTTTCAATTATTCTCTCAATAACATTTAACGGTTTGTTTGTAAGATATACAATGAAAAAAAAAAACAATATTTCATCTCTTTGTGTTTTTGGTGATAAAATATACTTGTACATAAAGCTAGGGCTGGTTACTCACCAAAAAGATAATTTGGAATTAAAAACATGTTGTTTTTTACAGATGTATAAGGCTTTGACTGTGCTTCTACTGCTGGCTGTAATAGCAATGGCTATGGCTACTGCTGATCCGTCGTGGTTCCGAGAGAAGCGATTCTTGAAATTTGAGTCATTCGAGCATTGATTTTGATAAAATAAAAGATTATCATATTATTATTGTCGTCTCGCCTCGCCGAGGCTATTGGGAATCGCCGGGCTGGCAGCTTTTCAACTTAAAGGTTGAGCCTCTGTATTCAACGAGGTAAAGCTGCCAGCCTTCTGGGTACCATGCCCCTCGGCGATGCATTAGATGAGGTTTTTTTTTATATTTAGTTGTTTTTTTTTGACATGCCATTGCAAAATTATGAACTTTTTGACCACAATAAATTTATACAATAATATATCGGTAGGACAACAAAAGGACAGATATAACATATGATTTTTTTTAGGATGAACTTGCTGTTGGCCTTATTGTATAATAATCAGGCCTACATATGAAATCCACTTTAACAAGTTGATAGTGCATAGATATATCGTTGAGTAACATTGTGGTGTTCCAATTATAATTAACTGTTCAAAGATTGTATTCGTAAACTTGTGTTCGTCATGATTTTAGACTTTTCTTTGGTCGCTCTACAAAGCCTAGTCAACGAAAAGTACCCAGAAGATTTTGGTTTGGTTGTTTTATGAATGTATTGTTGTGTTGTTGTAGATGCTTGAAATTTTCACAACTTTTAGGGTCTATGAATTCTATTCATATTTATTTATTATTGAATATTAATCGACATGAATTTTTGGTTCTTTTTTTTTCCACCATGGCGCCACTTTTGATTTTAATATCCAACAATGATTAAATAAGTTTGATAACAACTTAAACTAGTTACCTTTACCCGTTCATGTGATAAAGGGTCTTGATAGACAGACGAAAAAGATAGTGACCCAATAAAGGGTTCTGTTTTTTTTACCTTTTCAGGAACGTATCCCTCAGAAAGTCGCATTTATCTATATTTACAGCAAACTCCATCAAAACTGTTGCAGCCGTAAAAGCTTTCATCATAACTTGAAAACTTATTAAAATACAAAAGCCTATTTTGGAATGTATAAGTAAAACCATTTCAAATGATATCCCACTTAACCTATACAGTAACGACATTTGGTAATTTTGCCCCCCCTATGTGGGCCCAGTTATCAAAGTTATTAACAAAGTTAATATAATAGTAAAAATATTTTACATTTCACTTATTTGCAATAAATTATTATTTGCATACATTGGAACATAGAACCTCCTCCTTTTTTGAAATCGGTTAATAAGTATTTCTTTCAAGTCGATATCTTGAGTGATTGCTGAGATAAACAGGTGTGATAGACAGTCGAAGTCGCACCATAAGGTTTCCATTTTTACCATTTTGGTTTGGAACAGTTATTCGTCGTAAGTTCAGTGCTGCTGTACCATTTATTTAATACTAGCTATTGCCTGCAACTCCGTCTGCCTGGGGTTAAAAAAACGTAGCTAATGACTCTAACCATTGTTCAAACTATCTTCTTACCAAGTTTTATCAAAATCGGTTCGTCGGGTAGTCTTAAAAGCGTAACAAGTAAATATACAGGTAAATTTTCGCTTTTACAGTATTATACAGAGTACAGATGGTACGGATTTTTAAAATTAACACCTCTTGTTTACGTGTGGACTCATAGTTTGCCAACTATCCTCGTATAATTGAGACAACGATAAAATTGAGAGGGTCCCATTTTCCTTTTACCACAGTTAGATAGGTTTATTCGTTATAATTATTTATTAGGTTTATTAGGATGTCAATAAACCATGATTGGTGTCTCAAACTAGTAGCTGACCAGAACAGCAGCCAATCAAAAGAGTTCTAAATATAAACTAATTAGCTGGGGCTCGCGACTTTGTCTGCGCAGGTTTATAAATTGTAGCCTATGTGTTATTCTGATAAGCTATATTATTGTAAAGTTTCATTAAAATCCATTCAGTAGTTTTTACGTGAAAGAGTAACAAACATCCATACATACATACTTACAAACTTTCGCGTTTATAACATTAGTAGGATATTGTCATAATTGTTAAATTAGTTTTATTTTTCCTTTTTACCCAAGGTAAATGGCAAGGGGAAGTTATGATAACTATTCTGTAATGGTCGGTACCAACATTTTATTCCTGGGCTTTTTAGAAGTGATTTGGCGGTTGTACTGAAATTAAATATTTAGGTCTTAGTCTCGCTAGCACCATAAAAGATAAAGAAAACTGTTACATATATATGCTTCTTAAATATATCTGATGATATGCGCTTGTTTCCGGGCGTAGACTTCTTCAAGATTTTTGAATTACTGAACCCTAATAAAGATACAAAGTATTATTTAGGGGAGAAGTAAACTTTAACCATTACGACGAAGATGAGAAAGGAAAATGTAAAAAAATAGTCTTTTGTTAAGAAAAGTGATTAATTTTTATTCTTTTTGTAAAAATAAAAATACGAGGCCTGTTTATTTTCTAATATTTCACTAAGTTCACATAATTAATTAAATTAACTGCTTTGGTTATTTTCCACTTTTAAGTGTTAGAAACCTTGCAAAACTGTGAAGGAGGTGCGTAGTTTTTGTTAAAAGCTTTTTTACTTAGGTAGTATTATGCATAAATATTTCAATGTAAATTGGCAACATGTTTTTTTTTTATAAAAATGTAGCTTCTTTTGTAATGCGTCCCTCAAGAGAATAAAATAGAGAATCAAAAATTTATTTTGTGTCTGACATAAACTTAACGTAAATAAAGCTTATCCTATTACCTGTTTTCTTACAAGAGTAGTGTCAGATATACGAAACATTTTACATTAGGTATATTAACAGTTAAATGATATTTATTAAAGCTACTCGATAAAAGTAGAGGTAGCGAGGGAAGACTACGATTGTTGTTGTTTCTCTAAACAAAAAAAACCGTCTTACTAAAAAAAAGTTAGACATCTGTTGGACACTTGATTAAAAAAATCGTACCAAATAACTCTGTCTTTGTCATTGATGCGCAGATGTCAAAAATGACTTATTTTCTTATGACTTGACTTCGCATCAACTGACATAGCCAGTTATTTTGTGCGCATTTTTTTAATCAAGTGTTCAACAGATGTCTAACTTTTTTTTAGTAAGACCCAAACTGTTTTTTTGATGAATCACAGATAACATTAAAGTCTGCAGCTTGATACATGTTGGCTTGGAGTGTTTTTGTTGTCATTGGAATTAGTTAGGTAGTCTATTCCAAATAACCCTTTGATGTAATTTCTTATCTAATTAGATACAAGTAATAAGCTTTTTTTGTATAACATAAAAAATTCCGGATACAGTGACTCTAAACCATCAATTGATCATTGTCCCCGTATCGCTTCTCCCGGTAGACCGATGGTTCAGCAGCAGCCATAGCCATAGCTATTACAGCCAGCAGCAGAAGCACAGTCAAAGCCTTATACATCTGAAAAAAAAGCCATATTTTTTAATCAAAATTAACTTTATGGAAAGTAACCAGCCCTAGATTTATATCTATTAGATATTATACCTATTATTATCCTATACTATTAAACGAGCTAAATTTCTATATATATATTTGTAATCGGTTTCTCGAAAACGGCTCTAACGATTTCGATGAAATTTTGTATACAGGGGTTTTTGGGGGCAAAAAAGCGATATGGCTAGGTCTCATGTCTGGGAAAATTCGTTTTCACCGTCTTTTTTAATATTTCTTAGCGCATTTTAGTGCGTTCAAGAAACTTAAAGCGTCATTTGTTGTTGAGTTGCATAGCTTGCTCACCCGATGATATTTTAATCATACAGAGCATAGCTCGGTCGCCCAGGTAATAATCATTATAAGACAAATAGGTGTATTTTTTCACCCAGAATAAAAGGAGATGAAATATAATTATTCTTATTATTGTAGGTCTTACAAACAAACTGCTAAATATTAACTTAAAAAAAACCCGGCCAAGTTCGAGTCAGACTCGCGCTCCGAGGGTTCCGTACCACCACATAATAATAATTGTATTAATTGAAATTTCAGTATGTCGATGTCATCCATTTTAAAGAGCCTGAATATCTTTACTCAAAGATAAAAGTCTCAACGTTCCTAAATAGGTATAACGATAGATATATGCGATTGCCTCTTGCAGTTCACAATCATAAAACTGTTGCATTTAGGGGCAGTTTCCGTTACCATGCGACAAAGTGCTGGAATAACATACCACCACCAATAAGAAATTCATTGTCTAAATTCAGTTTTAAAAGTAAATTTAAATCTTATTTATTACAAAACCAAAAACTAGGTATTCCAGATCACTTTGTCGCTTGTGTTGCACGCTGATTCGACTTCTGGGGCATATCTGTTTTATTTATTAGTACTTATTACTATTCCTTTCTTTCACAAATCTTAGGTATACCTACTTCTATAATAAATACATATATACATTACACACTATTTATCCTTATACATAACATTAACCAGTCACAAAGTACTTTTTGTCATTTTTAAACTCGCACACACACACACACAAATATACCAACTTTATTTTTTTTCTTGCGTACTCGCGGCACTCGCGTTTCCTCATAGGTAGGTAGTAGCTGAAAAACGGTGTTTTGCCCTTCCGGGCGATATAATACACTGAGCTACGGCCTTTTTGTACCGCTGCGGCACACATGTACTCGCGCCAGTTTTAAAAAATTTAGAAATTTGTATCTTTTGTTTTTGTCTTTCATAGTTTACTGTCCCTCGTATATTGTGTGTCGAATATGTGTATGAATAAACATTTTTATCTATCTATCTATCTATCTTTCTATGTTAATGTGCTAGATTTTTTGGGTCCGACACGCGCTTGACCTAATTTTATTATTCGTTGTTATTTTGTAGCTTATGCACTATTAACAAACCAATTTCAAGTTTGTAAGTATTCCCGATTTTAAAATAGAACCAAAACAAAAATCGCCGCCGCAAACATCCAACTTGACCCCTCTCTTATATGAATGTTCTTGAAACGGGAGCTCACCTCAATCGGTTACCATTAGTTGTGAGAAAAGTTGAAATATTTATTGATTTAAGACTTTTCTCTTTATTTGTACTGTGAGACCTAGCTTCTTGCCAAATTTCATAATTTTAGGTCAACGGGAAGTACATAGGTTTTGCTTTAGTGCATAAATATATCTTTTGATTGCGTTGTTGTAAAAAATTGAAATTTTCAGATCTTGTGGTGTTCATAGAACCTAATATATGGTATTAATTTCAACCTAATACCTTTACCCGTTCGTAAGATAAAAGGTCTTGACAGACAAACAGACAGACGGATAACAAAGAGATCCTATAAGGGTTCCGTCTACGAACAGGTTTTATTCATGTATTCGATGACCGGCGACATAAAACTAACCCATTGAAATGTCGACAACAAAATAAGAAGTGACTTTCTTCTTATTATATTGTCGACATGTCGAAAGTTCACGGCCACCTTACATCGTTTTTTAGGGTTCCGATACCAAAATGATAAAAAAAGGAACCCTTATGGTGCGACTTTGTCTGTCTGTCTGTCCGTCTGTCTGTCACACCTCTATATCTCAGCAACCACTCATGCTATCGACCTGAAATTTCGAATAGTTTTAGAATATAGTTGCCCAACTTAATTGCACATGAAGGATTTTGAAAACATTATGATTATTAATGAAAAGGGGGCCAACATAGGGGGGGCCAAATTTCAAATTGTCGCTACTAGATCGAATGGGATATCATATGAAAGGGCTTTACTTGTACATTCTATAATATATTTTTGTATTTTTTTACGTCTCTTAGTTTTCAAGTTATGATGAAAAATGTCAAAAAAACTACAATTCCCCCCCCCCCCCCTTATATCCGAAGTTTGTGAAAGGACAAATCTGAATTAATTACAGTTGACAGAAGTTTATGTAAAAATTACAGCAAAAATAAAACGACCTTTCTAGTTGCACAGTTTTTTTGAAATCTGCAAATAACCTTTACAAACAAATTTAGTTTTGCGGTCCTAAAAATGGACTTTATTGCTTCCAAAAATACAAAAAGTATATCGGAACCCTCGGCGCGCGAGTCCGACTCGCATTTGACCGGTTTTTTATTAAATATTTTTAAAGAGAAATTAGATTGTCAATTAGGTAACGTTCTTTAAAAGACTGGTTATTTGGTTATTTTTAAACTAAGAACTAATCCTTAGACAAACTAACAAGTTCACGTAGGGACTATACGTGTAATTTTCTTCCTTTAGTTCCAAAGCAAATTTGTTACTATAAAACGAAGAAGAAGAATCAAATTGGTTTCGAATATGATAAAAAAATGCTTACCTTGATTTTAGAAGAATAAAGTTTCAAACACAAAACCGTAATGATACATATTCTCCAAATAAGACATTATTTATATGAAACGTATACCTATTATAATCATTATCTCTCAATAACAATTTATTGAATATGTCATTAATGTGTGACTTAAGAGTTTCACCGTCAATTATACTAGCAGTATACTATTTACTACTACTATTTTAAATAAATGGGTTATGAAGTAATTATTATTTAATTACTACTTTGATATGGAATGGAATCAAATGTGCGCACATTAATAAAACCCCAGCTCCGGTGTTTTTGTAGAATTATTTTAATATTCAAAAATTGATAAATAAAAGTTAATTTGAAAGATGATGGATAGCAACACACCAATTATTATTAATATACGTATCTTTAATACCATCCTTTATTATATAATAAAAAATAATTTTATACATTAAATTAATATTGAACTCTCCATGCGCTCCCATATTGTAAAAAAAAAGTAAAAATATGGGTCAAAATATAAAAATTACCACCAATATATAATACCTGTCTCTAGTGGAGGTTCAGAATTTTTTTCGCATTTCGACCAAGTTGCTTAGGAAATGTTATTAAATTTCATTGTCAAAGTATCACTATATCAGACCCTATATACTCATCACATCCATTAAATAAGTAACTTTTGATTTCCATTAAATAAATAACTTTTTATTTCATTTCATTGCATAAATAGGCCGCGTTTGGGATAATAAGACATTGTATTTTTGTTTCTTTAATTTCACACTCTTAAAGGCAAAGTTAGCATTTTTAGGGTTCCGTACCCAAAGGGTGAATAACGGGATCCTATTGTTATGCCTCCGATGTCTGTCTGTCCTTCTGTCTGTCTGTCAGCGGGCTATATCTCATGAACTGTAACAGGTAGAAATTTGAAATTTTCGTAAATTGTGTATATCTGTTGCCGCTACAACAAAAAATACTAAAAATAAAAAAAAGTAAAAAATTAAGGGGGGCTCCCAGACAGCTAAAGGGGGGAGCGTAAAAAAAAGTTTGACATACCCCGTCGAGTGGGGTACCGTTTTATACAACTCCTTAAGTAGATAATAAATACAGTTTTTTTTATATTTAAAAACAAAGGAATTGCCACCAAAGTCAGCTGTTTTTACCAAATTTTGTTTGAGCTGTATCTCATGAACAGTAATAGCTAGACAGTTAAAATTTTCGCAGGTTATGTATTTCTGTTGCCGCTATAACGACAAATACTAAAAATAAAAAGAAAATCTAAATTAAGGGGGGCTCCCATACTAAAGGCCTATTTTTCAGGCGATTTTTTTTATATCTTAAAAACGTTAAAATTGGTATATATTTAGAGCACAAACTATAGAATAACAACAAATAATACAACCTGGTCAAGCGCGTGTCGGACTCAAAAAATCTAGCACAGTAACTTACTGAAATTTCAACCAAAACAATTATGATTATGTAGTGGTACGGAACCTTCGGTGCGCGAGTCCGACTCGCACTTGGCCGGTTTTTTATTTTATGATCTTTAAAATGGTATGACTTATTGTTACCAGACTGCGGCGAAGCGAAAAAAGAGAGTTATGTGTTTGACCTGTATCTACGAGTATGTCCGTTCCTATGGCCGCTCGTAACTACGCTAAATTATTAGATTTGTCTTGATGGTGCTTGTGTTACTGTGTATATTAAAATAAATAATAAAAATGGCAGATTTTTGTACACAATAATATATTTATGACTGATTTTACGTAACAAATCTAAAAACTTTATTTTTATCACACAAATGTTTTCCCTGAGCGGTAATCGAGCTCGCGGCCCACGTCACGTCGTAGAAGGAAGGCTCACGCTCACTACAAACCATCCGAATCCTTGATCGACTTCTGAATTGGAACTAATATTAATTTTCAGATGTACAAGGCTATGATTCTACTAATCATGCTAGCTGTAATAGCGACTGTCATGGCTGCTCCAAGAGTTGCTTAACTCCACCATGCCCGAGCTATACTCACTCTGACAAGTTCACCAGGCTTACAGGGATTTACAGAGGACCGGTAAATATACCAAAGTACTATTAGTAGAAACGCTGTACAAGCGGTCATAGATAATTTATCAAAATATTATGTTTATAATAAAATTATGTTTTATATTATGTTCTAATAAATATCTATATAAAATCAGGTGAATAATGTAAAAACCAGCGAGTGCGTGTCGGACTCACGCTTCGAGGGTTTCGTACCACTAAGGTAAAAATATCGTCTTAGTGACGGACGCGCAGTCACGCAGAAGTGTATCAAATTCACGCGAGTTCGACACGCACTTAAAGAGTTGTTATTATTCTATAGCTAATCTATATATTTAATAAAAAAGTAAAAACCATGTGTCTGTACTTTTGATGAACAGCTGGAATTCTGGTGAGAGCTCCCTATGTTAGGATGAATGGCTTATTAACCTTTGCACATGCCACGCTGTCCAAGTATTAAAAAAAAACTAATAAAAAATGTTGAACATGTAACAATATTTGTTTTAATAAAAAAGCTTCCAAGCGCTATAAAATTAACAAAAACCAATAATAAAAGGTCATGGGCCCAGACATGGACCGACATCATTCGGATTATGCCGAAATAACACGGCTGGAAAACGAAGAAAACTTCCCGATGTGGAAATTCCAAATCAACATCTTGTTGAAAAGTCAAGGTTTGTACGAAATAATACACGGACAAGATCAACCAATTCCACTTGGTAACGATAAAAAAAGTGAGGAAAAGAAAGATGCACAGGTCCAAAATATAATAATATGCACCATAAATAAGAAATTCATACCATTGTTAATGAGCTGTGAAAATGCTCAACAAATGTTTCACAAATTATGTAAAATTTTTGAAAAGGGTACTGACCAACAAAAATGTGAATTGATGCAGGAGTTATTTCAGTATTCATACAACAATACTAAGGATATGAAATATCACATAAGTACAATTGAAAATTTGGCTTTCCGTCTCAAAGGTATAGGTGAGAAAATAAATGACAACATGGTTATGTCTAAAATATTATCTACCCTGCCTGATACATACAAAACGTTTGTAACGGCATGGGATTCAGCACCACTGAGTGAAAGAAATTTAACTAACCTCACTGCACGACTATTAACAGAAGAAAAAAGAATAAGTGGTCAATTTGAAACCAAAGAAGCATATTTTAACAAGCATGCAGGAACAAGCTACCCTAAAAAGAATTATCACAGTAAAATGAACACACAAAAACAGTTATTCTGCAAAATATGTAAAAAATCAAACCACAATGAGAACGACTGCTATTTCAAAAAGCACTGTAAAATATGTAATAAAAATAATCATACTGAGAAAGAGTGTTACTTCAAAAAAACAACAAGTAAGAAAACAGCCTTTTTAACGACCGAAAAGGTAACAAAATCTGAAGCAGAATTTATAATTGACTCGGGTTGTACATCACATATGACCAACAATGAGAATATTTTAAAAGAGACTAAAATAAACAAGACAGAAATATATACAGCCAAAATAAATGAAAAATTAATATCAGAAAAAGCAGGAAAAATAGAAACAGAAGACTACTACATAGAAAATGTATTGTATGTACCGAACCTGCAGAAAAACCTATTATCAGTTAACGAACTAACAGAAAAAAATGCTGAAGTTGTGTTTACTAAAAATAATGTCATAATAAAGAAAAATAACAAAGAAATAATAAAAGGAGAAAAGAATGAAAATGGTTTGTACACCGTCCATATGAAAATAGAACAAGAAAATGATGATGAGACTTCCTACATCACATTCAATAAAAATAATGCCATAGAGTGGCACATTAAGCTAGGTCACCCTGGAAAAGATAAAATGAAAAAGATGTTAGAGTGTGTTGATGGTATGAAAATAAATAAAAAAGACATTGATAACATGCCAGACTGTGAGATATGTATCCAATCAAAACAGACAAGACTCCCATTTAATACAAAGAGGTACAAAGCAACAGAACCCTTAGAAATAATACACACTGATTTATGTGGCCCGATTACACCAACAACATGGGACAACAAAAGATACATACTTACATGCAAAGATGAGTACACCAACTATAGTAAAACATACTTACTTGCCAATAAAAGTGAAGTATTTGAAAATCTAAAATACTATATAAAGGAAGCGGAAAGACAACAAAACCTAAAAGTAAAGAAAATAAGATGTGACTGCGGTGGAGAGTATATCAGTAAAATAATGAAGGACTATTTCAAAGAAAATGGTATATTATTGGATTACACATCCCCATACAGCCCCCAGCAAAACGGAAAATCTGAAAGATATAATCGCACCTTAATGGAAAAAGTAAGAGCTATGATGTATGAAACCAACATTGAAGCAGAACTGTGGGGTGAAGCCGTTAAAACAGCCACATACATACTGAACCGCATACCTATAGAAGGACAAAATAAAACACCAGCAGAAAAATGGACAACAAAAACCAAACTTAAAATACCTACAAGTTTTTGGAAGTGAAGTATACAGTAAAAACCTAGAATACCTACATAAACTAGATAAAAGAAGTAAAAAATACATAATGATCGGATACACACCTACCGGCTACAGACTGTGGGACGGAGAACAAATAAAAGTCTTAGAAAGAAGAGATGTAGTGTTCTTAAAGGGAAAACAAAATGATAAAAGAAAACCAGAAGACAACAGAGTTAAAATACAAATAAAAAACGAAGAAGAGTATATACCCATACAGGAGGAGTCAGAAGAATCAAACAGTGAGCAAGAAGAAGAAACAAGTGAAGAAGAAGAAGAAAGAAGTGAAGAAGAAGAAAGAAGTGAAGAATAAGAAGAAAGAAGTGAAGAAGAAGAAAGAAGTTAAGAAGAAGAAAGAAGTGAAGAAGAAGAAAGAAGAAGTGGAAATGAGGAAAATACAGAAGATAACAAAACAAAATCTGGAAGAAGAACTAAAAAACCTAACTATCTGAAAGACTATGTCACAAATATTGCCTACTGCCTAATAGCACAAGAAAATGTACCTGAAACATACGAAGAAGCGATGAAAAGCGAAGAATGGAAAGAAACAATAAATAAAGAGCTAACAGCATTAAAAAATTTAGACACCTGGAAAGAAGTAAACCTACCAGAAGGAAAGAAGGCTATAGACACAAAATGGATCTTCAAAATCAAAGAAGATGGAACAAAGAAGGCACGATTAGTTGTACGTGGTTTCCAAATGAAAAGAAACGAACAGAGTGACATATTTTACTCACCTGTTGCAAGAGCACCAACCATCAGGATGTTGATATCAAAAGCTTTAAACGAAGATCTACCTATCAGACAACTAGATATACCAACAGCATTCCTAAATGGAAAAATAAAATCAGAAGTATACATTAAACCACCTCAAGGTCTATCAACAAAAAAGAAAGCATTAAAACTAAAAAGAGCCTTATATGGACTGGATGAATCGCCAAAGTGCTGGAATGAAACTATAGACAATTTTGCTAAAAACAAAGGTTTCAAAAGATCAGAATATGACTTTTGCTTATATTACAAAGAAGATTGCTGGATGCTCATCTATGTAGATGACATACTTCTAATTGGAAACTGTGATGAAATAATAGAAGAAATGAAGAAAGAGTTTAAAGCTAAAGACCTAGGAGAAGCCAAGACGTACTTAGGAATGGATATAGAGAGAACAAAAGAAACAATTACACTGAAACAGACAAAGCTAGTAGAGAGAATTCTAGACAAGTTCAATATGACAGACTGCAATGGAATAAAAACCCCGATGGAAATGAATCTAGACATAACAACAGAAAAGAAAGTAGAGGAAAAAGAAAATAAGGACAGATATAGAGAACTAATAGGAAGCCTACTGTACTTGACAATAACTTCACGACCGGATTTGACATACTCAGTTTCATATTTAAGTCGCTACCTGGATAAATCTAACAATGAAACATGGAAAGCTGGAAAGAGAGTATTAAGATATTTAAAAGAGACAAAAGATAAAGGACTAGTATTCAAGAAAGGGACTGACCAAGACCTACATGGCTATTCAGATGCAGACTGGGCCAATGACAGACTAGACAGGAAAAGTGTAAGCGGAGGAATAATATTACATGGAAAGAACCCTGTTGCGTGGTTCTCTAAGAAGCAAAACTGTGTCGCTTTATCAACGGCCGAGGCAGAATATATTGCTGCAGCTATGACAGCACAAGAATTGGTTAATCTTACTGGAATCAGAAAACATCTCAACTGCAAAGGAAACACAAACCTTTATGTTGACAACCAAGGAGCTATCTGCTTGACCAAAAGCTACGAAAATTCAAAGAGGACAAAACACATAGATATAAAATTTCATTTTATTAAGGATTTAATTGATAAAAATATTATTACCATAAAATATGTAAGTTCGCAAAACAACTTTGCTGATGTTTTTACTAAAAGCTTAGGCAAACAAAAATTTTATTATTGAACAAACTCACCCTTGGTGCCCTACAATACTTTACTTTACTAGTAATCTACATAAAGAAACACTATACTGCAGGAACACGCACGATATAATTTACTCAAAACCTTTATGTTATTCACGTAGACACAATGTTACCATGTTTTACAAAATACTACAATAGTTACACTGCCATCTATGAAATCAAGTTGACAATATAAATAATCTAAAACATGAACATACCGCCCACTATTTAAGGAGTAATTATCCTTAAATCATACAAACATATGACAAAACTATGACAAAACAATATAAACGTACGAAAAAAAAAAGAAAATTAACATTTCACAATAACTAAAGCTTTAAGGTGAATATAAATATCAGGGTTATTATTCAGCAATAGGCAGGACACAAATTTTGGTTACTGGTCTTTTTAATGTACCATTTCGTACTTTTATTGTTACCACTCTTATAATATTGTCTCTCCCAGGATGAACATCAACCACTCTGCCGTACATCCAACGACAAGTAGGTAAACCTTCCTCTTTTACTAAGACAACATCACCGATCTTCAGTTGAGTATTTTGGGTGGTCCATTTGTAACGATGGTAAAAAGTTATTAGGTACTCTTGTGACCAACGGCGCCAAAAGTCTTGCACTATCCGTTGCGTATATTGCCACCTCCTCAGAGAACTAATGTTTGATGATTCGTAATTTCTGTCAGGTGGTGACAGCAACGATTCACCAATAAGAAAATGTCCAGGTGTGAGAATTGACACCTCACTACTCTCGTCAGAAGGAAGAGCAGACAAAGGTCTCGAATTTAAACAGGCTTCAATCTGCGCTAAAACTGTTGACATTTCTTCATATGTTAATGTAGATTGGCCAACAACTCTTTTTAAATGATATTTAACAGATTTTACTCCAGCTTCCCACAATCCACCAAAATTTGGTGATCGAGAAGGTATGAAATGCCAATTACAGTTATTTGTTGCAAGTGATTCAGCTACTTCGTTAAGCATTGATTTTTGTTCCATTACAAACAATCTTTTAAATTCACTAGCTGCACCAGTGAAATTGGTACCATTGTCACTCCAAATATCAGAACAGTGACCCCTCCTTGCCACAAATCGTTTGAATGCTTGTAAAAATCCTTCCGAAGTCATATCCGTTACTACCTCTAGATGCATTGCGCGTGTTGCCATACAGACAAACAAGCATATATAACCCTTGTATGACTTATGGCCTCGTCCTTTAGTGGTCCTAATTTGAATCGGTCCAGCATAATCTACACCACTATTTTTAAACGGCCTAATCGGCGTTACGCGTGGAGTAGGTAGCTGCCCCATTAACTGAGTTTGTGTAACTCCAGAGGCTTTTGCACAAGTCACACACTTTCTAAAACATGATTTCACTAACTGTTTTGCACCTACAATCCAATATTTTGATTGAATATAAGACAGCATAAGCTGAGGTCCTCCATGAAGAGTTTGTTTATGCGCATGATTTACAATCAATTTAGATAAGTTAGAACTCTTTGGCAACAGTATAGGATGTTTGCGATCTTCTGGAAGTGAAGCATGTGTAAGTCTCCCACCCACTCTTAATATGTCTTCATCATCCAAGTACGGGTTTAGAAATCGCAAATTGCTTTTCTTGGGCAAAACGCCCATTTTCCTTACTATTGATATATCATCTCTGAAATGCTCTATCTGATTTTGCTTTATAATAACAATCAGGGCATTTTTAAGTTCATTCGCTGAGAGAATTCCATGAGCTTTGTTATTATTTTTACAATTATTGTAAAAACGTTTGCAAAATGCTATAACCCTTATCATCTTCGTTAATGATGAAAATCTTTCCCACAAACAGTTATCGATATTTACATAAAAGGTTGTTGCTTGTTCCAAATTTGTATCTAAATCCTTTGGTTTGTCGTAAGTAATTGAGTCTGAATGTAAAAAATCTGGTCCCTGAAACCATATTATATTATTTACTAGATCAGAAGGGTGCAAACCTCTGGAAGCACTGTCAGCAGGGTTTTTTTTAGATGTCACATGTGACCAATGATGTGAATCGAGATTTGTTAAAATTTCTGATACTCGATTAGCCACAAATACTTTCCACTTACTAGGGTGACTATTTAACCATGCAAGAACAATAGTAGAATCTGTCCACGCATGTAGATGAGATTTCTCAATCTTCATGACCTCAGCAATTTCAATCATAAGTTTGGTTAGCAAAACCGCACCACAAAGTTCAAGTCTAGGTATTGAAACTTGTTTTACAGGAGCTACTTTTGTTTTTGAAGATATTAAAGCAACATGGACCATTCCTTTTGCATCGATAACTCTAGAGTACACGACAGCAGCATATGCTACTTTAGACGCATCACTAAATCCATGTAATTCGACTAATTGATTATTTCTCATGGTTTGAACCCAACGGGGAATTGAAACATTTTCTAACATTTTAAGCTCCTCTCGATAAGCAAACCATTCATCTAGCAACGAGTTCGGAACCTCGTCATCCCAATTTAATCCAGCTAACCATAATTTTTGAATAAGAATTTTTGGTATTACTATACTGGGCCCTGCCCAACCAAGAGGGTCATAAAAACGAGAAATATCCGAAATAATTTTTCGTTTAGTAATACTTAAATCATTTAAAACTGGTAAATTAACCTTGTAACGGAAAGAATCTTCATTTCGTTTCCAGGTAAGTCCAACAATTTTTATTACTTCATCGTCTTTTATTTTTAGGCCATCCTTCACATCTCCTTTTTCGTTTAAATTTGCCTTTCCTTCTGTCTTTGCTTTTTCCCATTCTCTTTCTTTCATAGCTAGTAATAACTCTTCACTATTGCTTGTCCATTTTTGTAATTCAAAACCTCCTTTTTCTAAAAGTGCATTCATTTGTTTGTATATTTCTATTCCCTCTTCTTTGGTTTCACAACCAGTTAGTAAATCGTCCACATAAAAATCAGAGTATACTCTAATTGCAGCCATTCCGTATTCGACCCTCTCGTCCAATGCTACTTGCTGTAAGGCTCTGACAGCTAAATAAGGAGCAGAGGCTACTCCAAATGTTACTCTTAACATGCGAAAATGCTTAATTTTTGTTTTTTCATCATCCCTCCAAAGAATCCTTTGATAGTCTGTATCTTCCTTAGCGACTTTTATTTGTCGATACATTTTGACAATATCTGCAGTCATACAGATTGGTGAAAGTCTCCAACGCATTATTGTATGTCTTAGTTCAGGCTGCAAAGTAGGACCAACATAAAGATTGTCATTTAATGACTTTTGGTTTTCACCTTTACAAGAGGCATCGAAAACTGGCCTTACTTTAGTTGTATCCCTATCTTCTCGTACAATGGCATGATGAGGCAAATAAATTGCGTTTGGATTATCGATCTCATCGTCTGGTACTAACTCCATGTGATTTAGTTCCAAATACTCATTTATAACTTCCCTATATTTTTCCTTAAGAATAGGATCAGTATTTAAACGTCTTTCTAAAGAGTAAAATCTCCTCTCAGCAATCTTTAAAGAATTTGTAACCTCGGGTTTTTCACCTTTAATAGGGAGACGCACGATGTAACGCCCATCATTATCCCTAATTGTAGTAGCACTAAACAACTCTTCACAGTAGCTATCCTCATCACTCATTACCATATAACCTTCTGGCTTTGGAGGATCTGCTTCGAGTTCCCAAAAACGTTTTAACTGATCATTTTCATCTACTGTGCAGTGCATTGCATTAATTAATGAGGATACTTGTTTTTCATTAGGGACAAGTCCAGACAAAATCCATCCTAACGACGTAAGTTGTGCAACGGGTGAACCATGCGGCGCCTTTTTTACGCCTTCTTGAATAATTTGGCCATACACTTCAGCTCCTAACAACATATCAATACGATTCGGAGTATGAAATTCTGGATCTGCTAATACAATTTTAGACAGTTCATCCCATTCAAATGACTCAACTTTACTGGATGGTATAAACGACGTTATGGATTTCAGAACATACGGTCTGACGCTTATAATTACTTTTGGATCGATACGTGACATAATCTTTATTTCAACCATTGCTTTGGATACCAAACCAACGTTTCCTCCAACTCCCGAAATCTTATTAGTTATAGGAATCTTTTTTAAACCCAGACATTGAACCGTAGATTCTGTGATAAAGGATGATTGTGAACCCTGGTCTAATAGGGCTCGAATCACAAAGTTGTCACCATTTCTGGCTCTGGTTTTTACTAACGCCGTTGCTAGTAAAACTTTGTTAAAAACTTTTCTTGTAGAGACACAAGAAACTACCGGCTCCTTATTCGGGGAAGGTATATCTTCACCCGAATCACTATTTTCTTCAATACTGAAGTTTACCTTAACTTCACCAGTACTTTTACTTGCGTCATTCGCAGAATTTGGATGAAGGATTGTGTGATGTTTTCGATTGCAAATATTACATCGTATATTATTTTCACAAAATTTGGCAGAGTGATTGTTCTCTAGACAGGAGAAACAAATATTGTTAGATTGCACGAAAGCGCGTCGAGCCTCAATCGATTCTTTGGCAAATTTTTTGCAGCAACCAATATTATGTTCCTCTGAACAAAACGGACATTTCATTTTTATTGCATGAAAAGTGTGAGCATGTTGATTGTTGGGGTTTAACTGTTGTTTTGGAATACTTTTGATTCTGTTTTCTAACGGTAAAAATTCCATTGCTCGGTAGCGATTTGTCAAAAACTCTATAAACTGAGAAAATGTAGGCAGTTCATCATTGGCATTGCTATTTGAAATTCCAAACTCCCATTGTCGTCTCGTTTCCGGGTCTAATTTTAAAGTGAGAATATGAATAACTATAACGTCCCAACTATCAACATTAACTCCAATATTTTTTAAAGATGATAAACAATCGTTAGTCGTATCAATTAAATCTTTTAGGCCATTTGGTGACTCGTTGAATATGGTTCTTTGACTTAACAGTCGTTTCAAAGTGATATTACAAATATATTTTTTATTGTTGTACCTTTGTTCAAGCAAATCCCAACATCTTATGTAGTTTGTTTCGGAAATAGGTATATGTCGCAATAATTGCTCTGCCTCACCGGATAAATATCCTTTTAAATAATTCAATTTTTGGACATTATCTATATCTTGATTATTGTGAATTAACGAACAGAATAAATCACGAAAAGTGTTCCATTCCGTGTACTTTCCCGAAAATACAGGTATATTTATTTTTGGTAATCTAACTTGACTAACTTTAACTTCCGCATATTTGGTTTCCAATTTTTCTGTCGCATCTGGAGTGAAGCTTTTTAACAATTCTTTTATTAACGACTGACAAGTCAAATATGTTTCTTCTGTAATGTCATACAGGTCTTCTTTCATGTAGTCTGTCTTACTTAAAAGTTTGCGTGAAATACTACGTAATAAGTTTTCGTGCCCAGTTGTAAACTGGATCCACAATTTATCCAAATTTTGTAAACGACCTTCAGCATAACCTTCTGTCAGACGTTCTTTTGGTGCCTTTTTGAAATTTGAAAGCGCCTTTGAAATGTGTGAGCTTATATCCTCCTGATATTGTAACATATTATCAAGAGAATCAGCTTGATCTGTAGTTTGATCTGTATCGTGATCGTTTTTATCCAGTGGCATTTTGCTTTAAAAAGAAGTTACGACTGACTAAATGAAAGAAACCTACGATAAGAAAGGATATATAAGATACCTGTATGTATCAAATTTAAAAGATGCTAATAATAAGCAGTTTTTAAACCACACAAAAAAAAAAAAATTGTTCGATCACTGAAAAAGAAATATGAGTACTCACAGCTGTTGTCGTAACAGTTACAAGTTTTGAAGTTACTTTTCACAGTATTCCTCAGATAATAGTAACCCTCAGATCATAGCGGCCCTCCTGGTGAGGCGGCCCTCCTGGAGAGGCGGCCCTCCCGCAGTGGCGTCCTCCCGGTGAGGCGGCCCTCCCGCAGAGGCAGCCCTCCCGTAGAGGCGGCCCTCCCGTAGAGGCAGCCCTCCCGCAGAGGCGGCCCTCCCAGAGAGGCGGCCCTCCTACAGAGGCGACCTTCTCGGAGAGGCGGCCCTCCCGCAAGGATGGTCCTCCCGCAGAGACGGTCCTCCCACAGAGGCAGCCCTCCCGTAGAGGCAGCCCTCTCGGAGAGGCGGCCCTCCCGCAGGGACAGTCCTCCAGTAGAGGCGGCCCTCCCGCAGTGACGGCCCTCCTGGAGGTGGCCCTCCCGCAGTGGCGGGCCCCCTGGAGGCAGCCTTCCCGCAGTGGCGGCCCTCCTGGAGGCAGCCCTCCCGCAGTGGCAGCCTTCCTGGAGGCGGCCCTCTCGGAAGCACTGGACTCCCGGACTGGCGGCCCTCTCTTCTATGAGGCACGCCCTCCGTGTAACACGGTCCTCCGTGTGACACGGCCCTCCGCAAAAATGCGACCCTCCGCAGAAACGCGGCCCTCCGCACAAACGCGGCCCTCCGCACAAACGCGGCCCTCCGCACAAACGCGGCCCTCCGCAAAAATGCGGCCCTCCTTTGACAGCTTCAGGCACTGTCTGACATGACCATCAGCCACTGGCTCAATACTGGCACCGGGTGGTGGTCAACATCCGGCTCGAAGGACCATGAACAAACTCACCCTTGGTGCCCTACAATACTTTACTTTACTAGTAATCTACATAAAGAAACACTATACTGCAGGAACACGCACGATATAATTTACTCAAAACCTTTATGTTATTCACGTAGACACAATGTTACCATGTTTTACAAAATACTACAATAGTTACACTGCCATCTATGAAATCAAGTTGACAATATAAATAATCTAAAACATGAACAATTATATTGTAAATAATTTCATGTCAACTTAAAAACTATAATTTTTTCTTTCTTAAGTAAGTAAAACAAGTTTTTGATTTGTTTAGAAAAACATTTATTTTTGTAAAACTTAAAAGAAACTAAGGTTAAAAGCATAACTAGATAACAGAGAATGTTACGATTAGTAGTAAGGATACAACTTTAATTTTGTTAAAATTAAACTTGTGGAGGAGTGTTAGGATGAATGGCTTATTAACCTTTGCACATGCCACGCTGTCCAAGTATTAAAAAAAAACTAATAAAAAATGGTGAACATGTAACAATATTTGTTTTAATAAAAAAGCTTCCAAGCGCTATAAAATTAACAAAAACCAATAATAAAACCCTATCCTGTAGTGGCCGTATTATAGGATGTTATGATGATTCAAAATTTTAATTAAAAAAAAGAACTAAAAGCTTAATTAATTTACACGTGAAAAGGATTAAACTTAAAAGGCGGTAGCGTTCACCAGAGATCAGGTGGAAGTAGAGCGAGCTGACGTGCTTGTCGTTGTATCTTGGACATCCTTGAGTCGTACTCCTGTTTGTCGTAATGAGATTCAGGAGCAACCATGGCTGTCGCTACCACAGCCAGAAGCATTAGCAGAATCATAACTCTGTACATCTGTAAAATTTTAGAATTATATTGGGGAGATACCTATAATGGAGTCGATTATAATTCTAAAGCGGTCACCAAGTTAGTCTCACTAAGGTCCGGTCAATTGTTTGTTCCACTATCTCTATACAGGGTCAACCATCGGAAGAGATCAGTATGGAAAAGTCAGAAACTATATGAAGTAGAGATATTTGTTCTATCTGTCGTTGATTTTAGAGTTAAGGAAATCTGCATTCAAAGATTAAAAAAAAAACTCATACATAAACTCGGGAATTGAACCTAGTCAATTTATAAAACAAAAATGGTATTTCTATTTTACGAAAATTCGTTGTGAAGGTTGTAAGGAATTAATTTTGCAATAAATAAAAATAAAACTAAATTTAAATTTTAAATGTTGCTAATTTAATTTACTAATTTTTAATTTAATCTTAATACTTTCTAATTTATTTTACTAATTTTCAATTTTTCTTATTTATTTTTTATAACATACTTACTCAATATTTTATTTTTATAAAATAAAATACATTTTATTTTGTATGACCGGCATCGATTCCCGAGTAGTATGGTTCGACTCCCGGGTAGTAGGTATACGAGATTTTTTAAGAAATCTTTGAATACAGTTTTTCTTAACTCTATAATCGACGACATAGTTCCTTAGAACAAATATCTCTATCTCTTATAGTTTCATATCTTCCCATACTGACCCGTCCCGATGGATCACCCTGTATATACGTGGTTCTTTGCTCAGTGTACGAGTCTCTGTTACGATGAAAGATATCCTTTAAAGATGGGACAAACAAATAACATAGGTTTAGTAATAGGATCCATTAAGTACTCTTTGGTTGTGGAACCCTCAAAGAAGCTTACCTTGATTACAATGCGAAGTATCAAACACAAAGGGCTGTTTATATCGAAGAAATCCATTAAAATGTATTTTGTTAACTAAGATATAAGAATGTTAATCACAAGTTAATTGATGTGTGGTTAATTTATAAATAAAACTGTCGTAAAGTTTGGAAGAAACACTTTTGGACCTTATGACGACTGTCGTCGCTTACTTCTTTGCAACATATTAGCTTACTTTCATTGAAAACGGTTCACTCAGACAGAAAATGCCCGAAGTTTCAATAGGCGGCGCCAATAACGAACCAACTACTGTACCGACTCCAACTGGCATTTCCATGACGTGCTTGGATTAGGTACTTCCGTGCAACATATAAGCTTAGGTTTGTTGAAAACGGTTCACTCAGATAGAAGTTACGCAAAGTTTCAAGCGAAGGCGCGAATAATTCAAAAACTTTTGAGCAGATTCCAACGTGGCTTTCAAAAACGCATTTGGCTTACTCCTGTGCAATAAATAAGCTTAGTTTCATTGCGATAGGTAGGTTCACTCTGACAGAAGATACGCAAAGTTTCAAGCTGCAGAACCAAGAACTCACCTACTGAACTGGTTCAAGGTCAAACGAGGTTTTCAATGACGCGTCGGGCTTCTTTCTGTGCCACATATAAGCTTTATTTCATTGCAAACGGTTCACTTAGACAGAAGGTTCGCGAAATTTTAAGCGGCCGCACCAATACCTCACAAACTACTTGAACAACTTAAACGGGGTTTTCAATAACGTACTTGAGTTGCTTACGTGCAATATTTGAACATTTTTTTATTGCCATCGGTTCATTCAAACAGATACTTAATAGGCGAGTTCAAAGTTTCAAGCTATGAAACCGAGCTGAAATCAAACAAAGCTTTTTTTTTCCTCTGTGGGTAGTTGCCTAGAGTAGACATATTTAAAACATCTCTCACTAAATTTTGATTTAAAAATAGATAATCAATACATTAAGTTATAATTTAATGTGTATTGACAAAGTCTGAGTTGAGCTACTCACCTGCAGTGTTTTCCTTTTAACTGATTCATCATCACCAATTTATCACATCACCATGGACTATACAAAAGTACAGGAAAATATGGCCGACATGATCAAGATGTTCGACAGTAAGATGGCGGAATTCCAGGCTGAACTCAACCAGGCTAGCCGTAAGAACCCTAACACCATTGCAGCACTAAACACCGACTTCATAAATTTCAAGTCATTTGTTTGCAATGCCTTTAACATGCTGCGGGCAGAAGTCAATGAGCTGGCTAAAAGGACGGAACGCCTTGAGATGCGAACCCGCCGTAAAGTGCTCCTAGTTCACGGTGTGTCCGAGGAGAAGAGTGAAAACACCTCGGCCAAGCTTCTTGCGGCACTAGGACCTAGGCTTAAAGTTCCTAATTTCACTTCTTCTTGCATCCGCACGTCCCATAGGATGGGTAAGGTCAAGGATGGTAAGCCCCGGCCAATTCTAGTCAAGTTCGTCGACCAAGAAATTCGAGAAACCGTCTGGAAGGCTAAGGTAGCCTTGAAGGGGTCAAAGGTCACATTATCTGAGTTCCTGACAAAATCCAGGCACACTGTGTTTATGACAGCAAGAGACAAATTCGGTGTCGCCAATTGCTGGACACGAGATGGTTGGATCCACTTTAAAACCCCTGATGGATTGAAGCATAAGGTAGAAACGATGGCTGAATTCCTCGACATCGCGACACCGATCTTTTCCGGCTCTGGATCTTAATCTGTTCAACGTTATATGGCGGTACACCTCCTTAAAGTTTTTATCGATTTATACCCTCTTTTTTTGTATAAAATCTTTATTCGTCTAGATCTTTCAAAAGAAATTCAAGGTTATGTTTGTTTTCAATTCAACGTCAATATGACAACTGTCACCTGCCAAATAAGAAATGTCACTTTTGCGTTTCGTTTTCACAAGTTACTTTTTTACTTTGAGTTTTTGACTTGGAATCCAGTTTAACTTTTATATAATTCTATGATTTCTTTAACTTGGTGATTAGATCAAAATTCACTTATTTAAAATTATGTAAGGTGATTTCTTTCACACTGCCGGCGAGTAGAATAATTTGCGGATTTATTTATCGTTTTTTTGTTGTTATATTATTCTATTATTATTTATATTTCTGTATAATACTTATTTATTTAATAATATTATATTTTATACTATGTTGCAAACCGTATTTAATCATAGCAGTGACTCTGGTGACTCTTGTGACTATTTCTCTGCAGCTTCCTTAGACACGTCCGATTGTAGTTTCCGTAGCGCTACCCAGTCCTTGGATTCTGAATTAGAGACTGCATTCATGGACCAACAGAAAAATTTTAACGCAGTACACATCAACGCGCAGAGCATTCCAGCACATTATCCTGACCTTCTGACTACTTTCTCAGGTAACAAAAATGTTCATGCAATCTTGGTGTCGGAAACGTTTCTTAAGCCCTGTCTTCCCTCTACCTCCTTTTCCCTTCCCGGTTTCCATCTCATCCGTAACGACAGGACCGGCAAACGTTGTGGTGGAGTCGCGATTTATTTGCGGAGTCATTTACCCTTCAACATTGTTGATAAGTCTCCTTCTGAATACTCCGAGTCCTCAGAACATATTTTTATAGAGGTTCTGTTTGGGCATCTGAAGGTACTTCTCGGTGTTTTTTATAGTCCGTCGCTGCACATAAATTATTTCTCCAAATTCGAGTCTCTTTTGGAAACCCTTGTGCCTACAGTCGACCATACTATTATAATGGGCGACTTCAACACATGTTTGCTTAAACAAGATTCCCGGTCTGATCGTTTGTCCTCTATAATTAACTCCCTCAATCTTAATATCCTTCCGCTGTCATCAACCCATCATTCACCTAATTCCATTCCCTCGCTTCTTGACCTGGCCATCGTGTCGACAACAGACCTTGTCAGCACCCATGGACAATTTCCTGCTGAAGCCTTTTCATATCACGACCTTATTTTCCTTTCCTATAAAATCCGATGTCCTAAGCCTAAACCACGCGTGGTCATGCAGAGAAACTTTAGCACTTTGGATTCTAAGCTCTTTATGTCTGACCTTGCTGAGATTGACTGGAACGCAGTGCTGAGTGCCAGCACTATTGACCAAAAAATTGAAATCTTTAATTCGCTCCTTACACAAGTGTTTGACATTCATGCTCCTCTTCGCCCTGTCAAGCTCAAACATCTTCCGGCGCCGTGGCTTACCGAAGACATCAAAGCTCTGATGACCAAACGCAACGCTGCTAAGGTAAGATACCGAAACAATCCTACTGAATCAAACAGGGCCCGATATAGAGAGCTGCGAAACCGATGTAGCCGAACGTGCAGGGATGCGCAGCGTCGTCACATACATTCCTCTGTCCAGAACGGTAATCCAACAAAGGTGTGGTCCTTTTTGAATACCCTCGGTATTGGAAAGACCAAATCATCTACGCTCCCCCATAATCTCGACCTTGATTCCTTGAACCAACATTTCTCCTCCACTTCTCCCATCCCCTCATCCATTAAAAATGCAACCCTTCATGAACTTTCACTTGTACCTAAGCCTCAATTCGCACCTTTTGTTTTTCGACCAGTTTCTGAGCGAGAAGTTGAAAAAAATGTCTTAGCGATTACATCTAATGCTGAAGGCACTGATGGTATAGGCCGCCGAATGATTGTCATTAGTTTGAAGCTTATAATACCTATTCTCTGTCATATTTTTAACTTCTCGCTCAGCACCGGCACTTTCCCGAGCTGTTGGCGTCAAGCCGCAGTCATACCTATCCCCAAAACTAACAATCCTACCTTGCCTAATCATTTCCGTCCTATCTCTATCCTACCTTTCCTATCTAAGGTTTTGGAACGCCTCGTCCATAACCAGCTTTGCGTTTTTGTAAACACCCATAATATCCTCAGCCCCTATCAGTCCGGTTTCCGCCCTGGTCACAGCACAGTCACTGCCCTCACTAAAGTGTCCGACGATGTGCGATATGGAATGTCAACTCAACAGTTCACTATTCTTGTTCTACTGGACTTCAGCAATGCCTTTAACACTGTTGATTTTGACATTCTGCTCGCAATGCTAAAATCTATCTCCATTTCGGATACCGTGATTGAATGGTTTCGGGGATTTTTGGTGGGGCGACGGCAGTGTATTCGGTCTAATGACAAATTGTCCCGTTTCTGTGACCTTAACGCTGGTGTGCCCCAGGGCGGAGTACTCTCCCCACTCCTTTTTTCCATCTTCATAAATTTCCTTACTCCTCTCCTTTCCTGCTCCTTTCACCTGTATGCTGACGACCTGCAAATCTATGCCCAAGGGACGCTTGTTGAACTGCCAACAATTATTGCTAGCCTGAATTCTAATCTGGTGACTGTCCAGCAGTGGAGTCAATCCCATGGCCTCAAGGTGAACCCAGACAAGTCGCAGGTTATTGTAATTGGTGGTTCGAAACAGATTTCGAAGCTTTGTCTCGATGATATCCCACCTATAATCTTCAATAGTGTAACTTTAGAATACAGCAAAGTAGTTAAAAACCTAGGTGTGATTTTCGATGATACATTGTCCTGGTCAAAGCACATTTCTGAATTAAGCAGGAAGATATTTGCTGCTTATGGTTCACTAAAGAGGTGGAAAAATCTCATTCCTGTGCGGACTAAGATCGAACTTGCGCAATCGCTCCTTTTGCCTATATTAGACTATGCTGATGTATGCATGATCGACCTCAATGAGGAACTGCTGAATAAGCTTGAAAGGCTTCAAAATGTATGCATCAGGTTCATTTTCGGGTTGCGCAAGTTCGACCACGTGTCTGAGTATAGGAATAGATTGAAATGGCTACCAATCAGGCTTCGTCGGGATGAGCACGTTCTGACGCTCGTCTACAAGGTTCTGTATGACCCGCGCTCCCCTCCTTATCTTATGGAACGTTTCCGATTCCTTGGTGCAAATCGCAGTCGTGACCTTCGGTCTAAAAATGATAATGTACTGGATGTTCCTTTCACTCGCTCTGGGTACTACAAGGATTCATTCACATGTAAGGCTACCAAGTTATGGAACGACCTGCCATCTGAAGTGCGTCACTCCGATTCACTGGCCATATTTAAAAGCAAATTGCGACAACATTTCCTTGCTTTAGTTATGAGTTTGCAACAATAATTATTATTGGTATATAATTAATTATATTTATGTAAGTATATATAATTTATTTTAATGTAAGTATATACATACAAAATTATATATGTTTGTATATTTATGTAATGTATTTGATATTTATTTTGAGTATTTTATGTAAATACAATGTCTTTTTTGTTTTTCATTTATGTAGTTTATATGAGTGCACTACACTGCAGAATTCTGTAAATGTTGATTTCGTCAAAAGGTTGTCTGGAAGAGATCACTCTTAGTGATAAGACCGCCTTTTGCCCACATTTTATTACTGTTTATGTGTAAATGTTACTTTATTAGTGTGCAATAAAGTGTTATTCATTCATTCATTCATTCATTATAATTTTGTACAGAAAGCCAAATACGTTGTTGAAAATTCCGTTTGATCCGGTCCAGTTGTTTGTGTAAAAGTCGTGAGTACAGCTAAAGATTGGTAAAATCTAGATTTAGTTTTATTGTAAAAATAATAATAAAAAATTCCTGTTTCGGCATGGCGGTGCAACAAATGTAAAAAAAATTATGAAAGTTCTAAAGTTTTAAAAACTTAGGAAGTAGGTACTTATACACGAAATAATAAAAAAAAAAAAGAGAAGTGAATCATAGTTCTTTAGGAATTGTCTTTTAAGGGGAGAGATGTTGCGAAGATTGTACGGAAGTGAAGTCCATCAGTTTTGTATGTAGGTACATGTAGAGTTAAAAGCATGTGAAGCTAGACACGTTGGACTTTGTACCGCTCTTTTTTCAGTAGCCACACAAGCTAAAGTGACTGAGCCTCAGATTTAGTTAGGCTTTGTTTTGTATAAGAAATAACGAAACCGTATCATAGTTACTCCGCGTGGAATTCGACTATGATTTTATACTTACGAGGATAGTGGGCGACCTAACAGTCCACACGTAAACAAGAGCTCTGTATACCTAATAATAAAAAGGCGAGAACTGCACTGTCTGTCTGTCTGTTACGCTTTTATGACTAATCCGATAAACCGATTGTGATATAAACTTGGTACGAAGATAGTTTGAACTATGGGAAAAGTCATTAGCTACTTTTTCTGAACCCCACGCGGACGGAGTCGCGGGCAACAGCTAGTCCATAATCAATTACAACTTAGTACTATAAGGGTCTCTGAGCTAAGTCGCGGACAGACAGATGGATATGACAAATTTTCAAGGGTTCCTTGTCGACATTGGAAGCCTAAAAACCGTGTAAATATTAATACCGTCAAGAAATTGGGTACATTAAAATTAACCGGTAATAATAACCAGTTAACTAGAACCGGTGACTTTCCCCCCTCCCCTTGCGCATGCCCTCGCTAATCCATCACGCCACCTGACTTGGTGTTGGTAGATTACAGCTGACATTCTACAAACAAACCGTAATAGCCAATTTACAAATGTAATATTTTCTAAATAGGAAAAGTGTAACAGACACGATGAAAATTGTTTGCGAGTAATTTTGTTGATTTGACGGTTTCCATTAAGACAAGTTATTTTAGCTAGGAAATATAGTTTAAAATATAGTACCAGGTCGACCGAGCTTCGCTCTATAATAGCCGACTCAACATTAAAATCATCGGATGAACAAGCTATGCTACCCGCCAACAGATGGCGCTGTAGGTTTCTATCTAAAACGCGGTATTTTTTAATAATGCTTATAAACACAGGCAAAACTAATTTTCCCAGACATGAGAAGTTAAGATAGATTTTTCGCTCCCGGATACCCCGTATGGTAAATTCCCTTGCAGGTCCTAATGAAATAATGAACATAATTTCAGTATGGTGCTGCTCACAGAGCTCTGAAGCGCATGTTTCTTGCTCTGGGGGGTGCGCGCGCAGGCGAAGTGGCCCTATCGTTGTTCTGTGGCACTGCTGGACGTTCAAATTTGGTTTTTCGTACTTTGATCTACGTTCCTTTAGGAAACTTGTTCAGTTTCATGGTCTAAATAACATGCTAAAATTTTCTTCCCAATTTAATTAGGACACTTTATGTTTTTATTTAGTCTATGTTTACTATTTTTCGTATTTTATGAGTCATCATAACATCCCATGAAACGTCCACTACAGGACAGGGAGCTCCCTCCAGAATTCTAGCTTTTGCTGGAAAAATGTGGAGGGGAAGTACCATAGTCACCTCGCTTGTTAGAGTTACGGCTGGCACCATGGACCGCGTTTGTAGGTGACCGCAGTAAGTAAGATAGACACAGGAGGATGCTGCTGCCCATCCTCCAGTTAACCCTTAGTCGCCTCTTACGACACCCACGGGTATGTATGGGTTGGTACTATTCTTTGCCGGCACCACACGGTGTTTTATGAGTATTAGCAGTTAATATTTTGGTAATTCTTCACAATTCATGCCTGTTTTAGGGATCCTCAGTTCTTATGTTGCCTGGATTAGATTGTTCTAAGCTAAAGGCCGCTTTAGCGCGCGATTAGGTGAAACCAATTCGGTTGTGTGCAATAAAATGATTACTTCTCTCTCATGTTACGAAACAATTTAACCGTTTAGGTAAAAACAGTTTGACGGGTTCTTACCACGATATGGATTTTTGATGAGTTTAAAATGAAAAAAATGAAAAATGATGTTTATTCTGATTAGCAAGATATTGACCTCAAATTATTAATGTAATACTACAATATCTGGAGCATCTAGGCTATTAAATTGTAAACTGTCTTTTTCGTTAAAGTTTGTTTTAGGCTGCCCACGATACAGGCTTGACCTAGTGTGGGAGTAAATGTTTTGCCTTATGGAAAGTTACCTAATCTCATTGTTTTATTTTTAGATGCTGTAAATTGTAACTTTATTTGATTAATAAACTATTTGTATTTTGTATTACATCTGCCAAACTGCATGGCAGTTTGTTGGCAGTTGAATTACTGCTCCCTTGCTATACTCACCACTATTTTAGGCCATAGGGGTCGATTTCATATAAACGAATTACTGTATTGTAAAAAAACACTACACCACTTTTTCATGGAACACGGATCGAAATACCTTCGACTTTCCATAGAAAATGCATTAGCCGATAGAGCATTTTTGGTATAAATAGTCTTTATTTTCGTATTTCGACCTATTTTCCTTTGAAAGTATTTACATTTCCTACTACACCTTGTAAATTAAACATTTCCTCTAGTGAACAATATGCTAAAATGTAAAGAATATCCTTTCCTACGCTTGGTCCCATCCGGTATTCTAAAGTATACAATTTTTATGAGAAATCCCTCTGTGGAAAGATTTTAAAATGACGTCGAAATATTTTTAAAATATTTTTTCTTTGAAATATGGTTTATTTAGGTAGGTTTGCCCACATGTGACATAAAAAAATAGAAAGTCAAAAAAATCTAAATGTTCTTTATTCCTTGTACTTATAAGATTTTACGTGGTGGTTCGTTTTTCAACATTTGAAGATGGCGGTCGTGTTTTTATTTCAATTTTAGTTTTACATGTTTATTGAAGAGTTTAATGAATAATTTTGATTAAAGATTGGAATACATGCATTTTCCGAAATTTTTGGATGGAGAGAAGCGGACTTCGTGACTTCAATAATTTTCCCTATCTACTTATCGGAGTCATCGTGGTGCACAGGCTTTCCTCGTCGTCGATCTTCGAGATGTGGATTCCTGTGCAAATCAATCTTTCACTGGACATTGGTGTGTCGCCATAATTTTGTAACAATTCCTTTACTTCGACATTGGCGAAATACGTTTTGTAATGTGATGTGATGCCATTAAATAAAATAAAAAAAGATTTTACGTCAGTTACGTTTACGTCACTTTACAAAAAATGTGAAATGTTACATTCTTGTTGGGTCGTTTGTCAGCATTTGAAGATGGCAGACGTGAGTTTGTTTCAATTTTGATTTTATTTGTTGATTTGAGAGTTTAAAGTATAATTTTGATGGGGTATTATCCAATAAACCTCTTACAAAGTGAACATTTAATAGAAAATGGAAATATATTCTTCTTCTAATGTTTTTGGATGGTGAGAAGCGGCTTTCTTCGAGACTTCAATAATATCCCCTATCAACTTATCGGAGTCATCGTGGTGCACAGGCTTTCCTTGTCGTCGATCTTCGAGATGCGGATTCCTGTGTAAATCATTCTTTCACTGGACATTGGCGTGTCGCCATATTTTTGTAACAATTCCTTTACTTTGACATTGGCGAAATACGTTTTGTAATGAGATGTGATGCCATTAAATCAATATACATACATTCTTGTTTATGTGTACATACAAATCAATGTTTATTCACGGAGTGATTTATTTCCTCTATGGTTTATTCGATTAACAGCAGGAAAGTGGCTTGATTGGAAACGGTAAGCACTGCGAAGCAAATTGAAAGTCTGCTGGTAAAAACACCTATTCTACTAGTTTGGTTAACTGCTTTTAGACCTAAAAAAATATTATAAGATTCAAAATTTCAATAAGGACTGCATATTAGTTTTATACTTATCAGTTGAAAAGAGAGTTTATAAAATTGCAATGTTCACTGTGATCCTAAGCTGCGTCTACGGTGTCAATATAATCTTTTTCTGCCTTTTGTTTTATTTTTTTATACGTCTTTTATTGACCTTGTTTTCAATTTGGACGTAGTAGTTACACCGTTGTTCCGTGTGGTGCCGGCAAGGAATAGTACCATCCCATACATACCTGTGGGTGTCGTAAGAGGCGACTAAGGGTTATAAACAGGAAGCTGGGCAGCAGCATCCTCCTGTGTATCATACCATGTTACTTACTGCGGTCACCTACAACCGCGGTCCATGGTGCCAGCCGTAACGGTGACAAGCGAGGTGACTATGGCTCTTCTCCTCCACATTTTTGCAGCAAAAGAATTTTGGAGGGAGCTTCCTGTCCTATAGTGTACTATAGGACAGGAAGCTCCCTCCAGGACGTTTCATGGGATGTTATGATGATGATGATGAGTTACACCTCCGGTCTTCCTCTTCCTTTCTTTCCTTAAATTTGTGAGTCCTCTTTTTTCATTTAATATTTAAAACAGCGATGCACCTAGTACAATATCGACTTAATGTAGGATGGTAGAGTAGCTTTAGATGGTAGACTAGTAAAGATGACTTTTAGTAATGTAGGTAAGGTTGCCCGATTTAACCTCTAAAGCATGTATAGAAAAGCTAAGAAATATAGCTTTACAGCTTTAATGAAATATTTACTTAAAAATACATCATCTTTCTAGTTTCTTTTTATCTATTTAAAACGATTAAACTCAATTTCAAGACCAGTGTTTCAAAATGTCATTTTACAATGTAACACATTTCAATACACTTCAAATATACATACATTGTATTCTGCATGACATTCAATAAGTATTCTGTAAAGAATCTGCATTGAATAAAATTATCTGAATCTGAAATATTAGCATGTTTTCGACCAATTATTTTGAAGCTTTGATTGAATAGATCATATAAAAAAATACTTTGTACTTCTGTTCTTACATTGAATACTTGTAAAAATTATCGAATCTTCGACTTCGCAACTCCAAATACGTTATTTCTTTATACTAGCAAACCCTCAACGACTCACAATAAAAACCTGTACCAAATTACCTGAAACCGCCGACCACCCCAATGCAATTTTGCGCCCGACTGTACACCCTACCACACAGTTTAACGTACCTGACTTTGTGACGTAATGTTCTAATCAAAATGTGAACGCTGAAGTGTACTGTGGGTTAGATTGTATAAGGGCGATGAACTTTGCACTTTGTTTTTCTTCGGAACTTTTTGTTTTGATAAAATTATGTATGCAGTGTTTATACACTGTAGCTTTTAGGGTGCATATAAGTTCAGTTGGTGAAAAGTTTTTTTTTAATGTTGCTTGCGAAAAATGTTTGGTGATTCTGGAAGCCAGGGTTATTGTTGATGGGTTTCAATATTTTTACAATTTATTCATCAACATAACATTCCATGAAACGATCATTTTAGGACAAGGAACTCCCTCCAGAATTTCAGCTTTTACTGGAGCAATGTATGGAGGTAAAGTGTAGTGTGTGTGTAGAGTAAAAAAAAAATTAAACTATTTATTATAATTAAATTACAAATTAATTACATATTAATACTTAAGGGAAATAATCTTAAAGAAGATTGTACTCCTTAAGGAGTCGTCAATTATTAATCAACAATGTGTGTGTGTTTGTGTGCGTGTGTGTGTGTGTCAGAATTTGCGTTGCGGCTGGTACCATGGACCTCGGTTGATGGTGATCTTAGTATAAAAGATGCTACGATATACAAAAAGGCGCGGCTGCCTGTCCTTATGATCACAATCCCTTAGTCGTCTTTTAAGACGGCTAGAGATGGGTTGGTACTATTTTTTCCAGCACCACACGGCCTGTTATTTATTACATACTAATTCCGAACACGTGGCAATACCGAAAATAGCAAATAATAACCAAATCAATCGATATATTTGTACACGAGGAAAAAATAAACAAGCGTATATTTTTTCATTTAAGTTGTAGAAATTCATCTATTTCCTCACAGCCTCGTAAACTAATCTTAGATCTTGCGGCATATGATCCGGGTACCCCAGTTACAGCGAATACAGTACAAAGGGTACCCTCATCACGAAACAACAAAACAATACGTTTGCAGATGATGATATGTCAGTGAAACGTCGACTGTTAGGAAGCGCCTGCATGATGTGATCGTTCAAAGTTTGCCAAAGTTTGTAGACTCGCGCTCCTAAAAATATAAAAGGCATCACGAACGGTTGTACTGCTATGATATTTCGATAAATAATCCTATCCTATCTTTAAATTGAGCAAATTCATCATAACATCCGAAAAGAAGAAGAAACTCAGCATCATTACATCCCTTGAAACGTCCACTACAGGACAGGGAGCTCTCTCCAGAATTCCAGATTTTGCTGAAACGATGTGGAGTGGAAGTACCACAGTCACCACGCTTGTTAGCGTTATGGCTGGTACCATGGAGCGCGGTTGTTGGTGACCGCAGAATGTATGATGGTACGATACACAGAAGGATGCTGCTGCCCATCCTCTGGTTCGTTAACCCTTAGTCGCCTCTTACGATACCCAGGGTAGAGATGGGTTGGTACAATTTTTTGCCGGCACCACACAGGGCCAATGTCTCAACTATATATACAAATATATAAATATTGTTCGTTTAATAGGATAGGATTTTATGTATTTTTACAAAGCAACTATTTCCACTTAAATTACTCAAAAAGTTAGTTTTCAATACATAGGACGTAAACATTGCTCTTGAGTAGTTACTTTCCTAACTTGTGAGGTAAGTAGGACTCGCGCCGAGGGTTCCGTACCAACATGTAATCATAATTGTATTAGTTGAAATTTCAGTAAGTTAATATGCTAGATTTTTTAAGTCTGACACGCGCTTGACCAAATTCTATTATTTTTTGTTATTTGATAGCTTATGCACTGTAAAAATATTAATTTTCACGCTTGTAAGTGTTCCCGTTTTTAAGATAGAGCTCAAACAAAAATCGAGCAAAAATCGCCTAAAAAACAAGTTTTTAGTATGGGAGAATTTGCTTTTTAGGGTTCCGTACCTCAAAAGAAAAAAACGGAACCCTTATAGGATCACTTTGTTGTCCGTCTGTCTGTCTGTCTGTCTGTCTGTCTGTCTGTCTGTCTGTCTGTCTGTCTGTCTGTCTGTCTGTCTGTCTGTCTGTCTGTCTGTCAAGACCCTTTATCTCACGAACGGGTAAAGGTATCAGGTTGAAATTAATACCATATATTAGGATCCATGAACCACACAAGATCTGAAAATTTCAATTTTTTACAACGACGCAATCAAAAGATATGGCATTTTATGTCCTCATCTCCTTACATTTATTCAAAAATGAAAAACCTACAGGGTACTTCCCGTTGACCTAAAATTATGAAATTTGGCAAGAAGCTAGGTCTCACAGTACAAATAATGGGAAAAGTCTGAAATCATTAAATATTACAACTTTTCTTACAACTAATGGTAACCAATTGTGGTGAGCTCCCGTTTCAAGAACATTCATATAAGACAGGGGTCAAGTTGGATGGTTGCTGAGGCGATTTTTGTTTTAGTTCTATTTAAAAACGGGAACACTTACAAACTTGAAAATTGGTATGTTTATAGGGCATAGGCTATAAAATAACAACAAATAATAAAATTTGGTCAAGCGCGTGTCGGACTCAAAAAATCTAGCACATTAACTAACTGAAATTTCAACTAATACAATTATGTTTATGTGGTGGTACGGAACCCTCAGTGCGCGAGTCCGACTCGCACTTGGCCGGTTTTTTTTAATATTTAGTATTTTTTGTTATAGCCCAAACAAAATTTGGTAAGAACAGTTGACTTTGGTTGCATCTGATTCCTTTGTTACTTATTACTTTTTTTTTAAACAACGATACCCCTCTCGATAGGTAGGTCAAAGCTTTTTTTTGTGCCCCCTCTAGATGTTTGGGAGCCCCCCTTATTGTTTTCTATTTTTAGTATTTTTTGTTGTAGCGGCAACAGATATACACAATTTGTAAAAATTTCAAATTTCTACCTATTACGGTTCATGAGATACAGCCCGCTGACAGACAGACAGACATCGGAGGCATGTGATATCAATTCTTATGGACGAATTATAAAATTTACTAATAATGTGACATTTTTAGGTTTAATTATAACACCGAAACTGAACTGGATAGAGCAGATTGATAAAGTTTGCAATAAAGTAAACAGTTTTTCATTTGCACTTTATAAGTTAACTAGAGTTACAGACCGGAATACTGCAATAATTGCCTACTACGCATATGAAGAATCTGTGCTGAGATATGGACTCCTAATTTGGGGTAATGGGACCGATATTCAAATGGTGTTTATTGCTCAAAAACGCTGCTTGAGGGCAATTTGTGGAATCGCTCCTGACGTTTCCTGTAGGCCTTACTTCAAATCGCTAAACATATTACCATTACCTTGTCTGTATATTTTCGAAATAGGTAGATTTGTTAGGACGAACCTTCATTTATTCAGTAACGCAGAAAGTACTCGCACTGATCAGAGGAGCCTTAGAAATCCTGATAGACTAGTATCAACTACAGTCCCAAAAACCACGCGTTATCAAAAAAATTGTTTCGGGATGTGTTTACAAATCTTTAATAAAATTCCTCAACATATTAAAGAACAACCTTTTAACAAGTTTAAGAGTAATTTGCGTAGGTGGCTGATTCAGAATACTTTTTATTCAGTGGGCGAATTTCTGAATTGGACAAATTCTGGTGTTACAAATGCATAGGTTAGGTGGTGTTAATTTTATTTTGTAGTAATGCTTAGTGACATATTATTTAATTTTGTTTTGACATTGTATGAAATTGTTTTACATTTATAAACTTGTCTTCACATCACTTGACATTTAATTTTGTAATATTATGGATATTATTTTGTTTATTGATTGTGAACATTTGCATGCTTTTTAACATAGCTAGACTCGCTTGTTCCTATCTTTATCACAACACCTAATGTACCTACCTTGTCTAATGCAAATAAAGATTCATTCATTCATTCAATAGGATCCCGTTTTTCACCCTTTGGGTACGGAACCCTAAAATGTATACTACCGAGGAGTTTTACACTCTGATCATAAAATTATTTTAACTTTATACGAAACTTTAAATAAAATTTCAGTAATTGTTCAAATTTACTATTAATTGTAACAACTAATATATGTGATTTTAATTTTCGGCTTGATTTTATCAGTTGCTTAGCAATAAAATTTATTTGAAGTATTACTAATACCTGTTTTCTCACAAGTGTCGACTTCGTCTCGGGTTTACAAAACGTCAACTCGTTTGTAATAACTATTATTAATAAAAAGGTGTTATTTATTATATTGTGGCTGCGTGCAACGAATATTCTTGGGCTCTTTTATCTGTATGTCTTTGCCAATCATCTTATTTACATGTGTTTTTTTGTTCTAGGAGTAAATATTGGTTGCTGAACTCCGAAATTGGGTAAGTCTGTTTCCTTCACAAATAATATTCATGTTTTCATATTCGTTTCTAATGTAAGTGGAATATTTCACATTATGGTTTATTGCAATACCATTCTCCGTTTGCCAACATTTAAGGTTTTGTTAAGAGCCTAGAGACAAGCGGCTTTGTGCACTCAAGAGCACTTCAATAAAAACACTTTTGACTCTATGACACGGTAATAGAACTCGAAAAGTTACCACCGACGTAAAATAAAATAAAATATAAAATCATTTTATATTAAAAATACAAACAAGTATCAAATAATGTATCCTAAATAGATCAAGCATATGGCTACCCTACAAGTGAGTCAATGGGAACCCCCGGCCATGAATTAGTAAGGCGATCGATGCAGTCTGCACGCGAGGTGGAACTTTCACGTTTCACCAACTGCGAAGGTTATCTGATAAGATCTTTACAGGGTAGCTATCATAGACCGGACGTTAATTTTGTTACTACATACATATCGTGTGGGTTTTAAGGTCGATGACCGACCTAACAAACCCTGGTGTTGGTTGTTGAGCCGCCAAAAGCCTCTGACATGGCTCATTAACGACTTTATCCGTAGGTAGTAGTCGGGTTCCAAAACACGGAATCATCTAACTTTTCAGCCAATCAGGTGATTCGTCCTGCAATATCTAAACCAATCTTTGAAGATCGTACACAGGAATTATTGTTTGCCAGTGTCCCCACGGGGTATCGAACCCAGAACCTCCGGATCGAGAGCGGAGCGCCTTAACCACTAGACTACGGAGGTTATTGTTACTAGATTCTTTATTCTTTGCTATAAGAAATTGTGCATCAGTCAGTCATTATTTCACAGTATCCCCTCCATACTCTGCAAAGTTATGGAAAGGGTACTTATAGTTAAGGTGCAGGCTGCAGTTTGGGTATATGATTTGCTCATGATTCATATTAATAGGGATGATAGATCAGCTCAATACGAATCGATTTGGTCCTTACAAGTTTTTCTGTGCGTCGCTGCGTGTTTAAGTTACAGCAAAAAAAAAAATAAGATAGTAAATAATGTTTTTTTGTCTGCCTTTGTGGCTGCTGTTTGAAATACTTCTGAAGATGTAGAAAATTGAAGAGGCAGACATGCAGGGCTCTGCATTATTACGGGAAGAAGTAGTGATTTTTTGCATTTTGAAGCGCTGTAACTTTACAACGCATGTCTATTATGGTGGCAGGCCATTTTTCTGGGGTCCTATACATTGTGTTTAATCGGACAGTTATAGTCTGCCAGGTGTACGTTTCATTGTCAAATTCCAAAATTGTTAAAACTTAATTCCTCAAAAACGCAGGGGTCTGCCAATATTTTTTGTAGCTTTTAGAGGATGCTTCTTATCATCAGAAAAAGAGGCAGACATGAGCAAATGATATGAAAATTTGACAGTCATCACCCTTACTATTAATGGAAAACTGCTAACATACCTAGAAGCTAACCACCTACTCAGTGACAGTCAGTATAGTCCAGTCGCTTAACGTCTTATATCGCCTTTATGTGGACACGCCTTATAAATGCACCAAATTTTTTCCAGGCACCGGTTAGGTACATAGCTCTCAATTTTTGATAGAAGTTTTACAGGAGAGGAACATACAAGAATTGGCTCCTATCAAAAATTGGGTGCTATGAACCTAACCAGTACCTGGAAAAAATTTGGTGAATTTATAAGGCGTGTCCACGTAGAAATACTAAGCGGCCCCAATAGTATGGCTTTCGCCGGGGACGATCAACTGGGGATCTTTTTTGTGATTCGCCGCTACGGTCCAACCGTAGCCTATTGCTGAGCGGGACCTTTTTGTTGCATGTAATAACTCAATTGTATCCTTAGTTTTAAGAACTTTAATGCAACAAATAAATATTTCTTTCTTTCTTTCAAATTAAAATACAATAAAATTAACTGGGAGCATCTTCTTTGTACTTCTGACTTTGAAAGTGCCTTAAAAGCATTTTATGACGTGATTTACGGTACAATTGACAAATATGTGCCAACTGTAACTATGTCTCATTTTCAGTATCCTATATGGTATAGCAAGGCCCTCATAAACGTAATAAAAGAAAAAAATAAGGTTCACTCACTGTGTAAAATTTACGACAATCCACGGGACCGTAAAACATTCAAACTTCTTCGCACTAGGATGAAGGACATGCAAGAACAATGTTATCAAAAACATATTGAAAAAACACAACAGGCTATTCAGGCTATATTTATCCAATCATCAAGCAGGGTATACCTGAACAGCAACACGGTTTCTTTAAAGGGCGTTCGACGGAAACTAACCTAGCGGTATTTACTGATGACGTTTTGCATGGGATGGGGTTTCACTCTCAAGTGGACGTGATCTACACGGATTTCGAAAAAGCTTTCGACCGTGTAGATCACGTGATACTACTTCAAAAACTCCAAATTCTCGGAATACACGGAGACCTTTTGAGGTGGATAGAATCCTACATTTCGAACAGAAGACAGGCTGTAGTGGTCGGTGGACACCGTTCTGACTATACTTACATTCCCTCAGGAGTACCCCAAGGTTCAATACTAGGTCCTTTATTGTATCTAGCCTTTTTGCACGACATAGGGGAGTGTTTCAAACACGCTAAGTATCTGCTTTACGCAGACGACAAAAAAATATATTACACAATAAAAGATGGCGTCGACAGCGTCAACTTACAAGACGATTTAAATAGATTATCTGAGTACTATGTCAAAAACCGGATTGGAGTAAATTTAAGTAAATGTGTGCATATCACATTCACACGTGGCACTCCTATTGATACTCAGTATCACCTAAATGGAACTAAAATCGTGAAAGACTGTTTTGTAAAGGACTTGGGTGTACTCTTGGATACAAAATTAACCTTTGCATCACATGTAGATCAAATTGTAAACAAGGCTTTTAAAAATCTAGGTTTCATTTATAGAATCACAATGCCATTTACAGATGTATCATGCGTAAAAGTTCTATTTTACGCTTACGTACGCAGCATACTGGAATACTGTTGCAGCATATGGAATCCACAGTATATCGTATACGATAATGCCATTGAACGGGTCCAGAGAAAATTCACAAAGCACCTAAACTACCGCAGTCGGTTTACTAGCGACTCATATGAACAGTCTTGTCAAAAACATGGATTGATGTCACTGAGTAATCGAAGGTTGGTACATGACATGGCACTGTTTCATGACATATGCTCGGGTACTCTCGACTGCTCACAGCTTGTCAACGACGTTTTACAGTTACGCGTGCCTGAAAAACGCACGAGGCATACACAGCTTTTTTATACACCCCAAACCCGAACAAATTATGCAGCGAACTCTGTCAAAACGCGTCTACCTCGAACTTACAACAAAAGGTTCTCAGACACAGACCCTTTCTCTTTAACTAAAACTCAATTTCTTAAACACATTTCAGCTACCTACTTTGCAAAATGTAAATAAATTAATTGTTCATTTTACTTGAAGGCATGTAGACCCACTTTAAGATACAGTCATAGATATATAATTATACCTACTATAATATGTATTGGATAATAAGCACGGTATAATGACATCAACTCCACTCAACACAAACACACACACAACACAAATACACTCACACCCCAAATCTGATTGCTATCATGATTTGTGAGCGACAATTGTTATTTTTAAGTTCAATACTTTTTAATGATTTCATATGTATACTTTTTTTTTTATTCTTGCTACCGACCTTCAAATAACTTACCCTCAATTTAAATGTTTTAATTACGTAGTGAAGATCTGTAATTGGCTAATGTATAGATTACTGTATTGGTTTATATTGTATGTATTAATGCTGTAGATCTTAGTTAAATAAATAAAATAAAATAAATAAAATGAAGTCATGTATGGCGGATATGTAGAGTCCTGTCTTATGTCATTATGATTCTTTCTTATTTTTATAATTGATGTAGTCAGCGTGTAATCTGTTAGTGTCTGATGTGTAAGGCGATAAAATTGTTAAATTTATTTTGGGGGACAATTTACATAAAAACATCTGATCCCAAACTAGGCAAAGCCTATGGGTACCAGAGACGCTGTCATAGCACGTCACGTAGAATTGGCATAAAATAACCAGAATAGTCCATGCAGTGTCGACAGAAAACAGTACCAATCTAACCTAACCGTGGATAGCGTAAGAGGCGATTAGTCGCCGGTAGAAACTATTTCAACTCTATTACCACGCCATAAGGTCCAAAAGTGTTTCTACTGACGTGCTGTTGAGTGTACCTAGTTCCCGTCCAAATTATCACGCGTTTTTGCTAAAATTCTCCAGAGCTACCTTTCCTGCAATGTTATATGGGATGTTATGTATGTAACCAGAATAACCCCTACTCGTCTACTTTTATAGTCTTGTAGTTTTTAGGGCTCCGATACCAAAATGGTAAAAAAAAGGAACCCTTATGGTGCCGCTCTGTCTGTCTGTCACACCTCTATATCCCAGCAACCACTCATGCTATCGACCTGAAATTTGGAATAGGTTTATTATATAGTTGCCCAACTTAATTGCACATAAGTCGAGTGGGGTAAAATATATTTTTGTATATTTTTAAGTTTGTTAGTTTTCAAGTCATGATGAAAAATGTCAATAAAAATACCATTCCCCCCCCCCCCCCCTTATCTGCGAAGTTTGAGTAAGGAAAAATCTGAATTAATTACAGTTGACAGAAGTTTATGTAAACTTTACAGCAAAAATAAAACGATCTTTCTAATATGCACAGTTTTTCAGAAATCTGCAAAAAACCTTTGCAAACAAATTTAGTTTTGCGGTCCTGAAAATGGACTTTATTGCTTCCAAAAATACTATAGGTATATCGGAACCCTCGGCGCGTGAGTCCGACTCGCACTTGACCGGTTTTTTAATCTATTCTAAAGCAAAGGGACCTCGGACCATACAGCCCTGTATTAGGGAAATTATAATGACAGAAAGGGAATATCAACCGGGAATGACAACTTTCCCCGAGGAACATAGGTCGAAATACAAAAAAATATTTTTGACTTCCCATACAAAATGTGCTATCAGCTGAACCAGTTTCTATGGCAGGCCAATTTATTTTTCGTATTTATACCTATGTTCCTTAGGGAAAGTTGTTCAGTTTCATGGGCAGAATAACATCCTTCAGGGTTGGTCTACCCTTTCTGTTACATACATACATACATAATATCACGCCTTGTTCCCGTCGGGGTAGGCAGAGACCACAGTTCTCCACCTGCTACGATCTTGACATACTTCCCTTGCTTACTGTACTTTCATCAATCCTTTCATACATGCTCGTCGGTTTAGGGTACTTTTAACCTGGCCTTTATTCAGAACGTCCTGAACATCCTGTTACACCTTGTATAATAATATACATTTACATCTCTCATATTCGGTAAGTAGGTTCTTATTACCACCAAATGGGGCTTGTAGGTGACCAATTAGCGCTCTAGGGTAATGATGTAGCTAGAAAAGCCCTAGGGTGGTAAGTAATTAGTTTTGAAAGAGTGAAGTGTTTTTTTTATTACTTACCGCCCTAGGGCTTTTCTAGCTACATTATTACCCTAGAGCGCTAATTGGTCACCTACAATTTGGTGGTAATAAGGACCTACTTACCTCACAATCGAGATGTAAAGCAGATTAGTTAGCTCGCTGCGCTCGTGCGCCTAAATATCTCGGGCTGCAATTGATGCCATACAGCCCTTGGCTACTAATCTACTATTAGTATGTTAAGTTGTAAACAGAGACCACCCGTCTCATTAGTTCCCTACTTAACTTCCATTGACGCATACAAACTCACTTTAGGTGTAATTCTATATCCGTTTCTAATGAGTAGAGCAACAAATAAAGCAATTAAAAGGCGATTAGGGAATTAAGCCACCGAAAGCATTTAACGAAGCCACATACTTAACGTCTACTCAAGTTACTTTGGAATCAAGCTCAAGTTCTTTATTTGCGTTTCTACGTACGGCCAGCAGCACATCAGTCTCGACAAATGTGTCGCGCCTGATGTGCAGTTGACTGTACCTATATCTATAGTGTATATAACCGAACTCATAGATTGGGCATAAGCCCTAAAGGCTTAAGTAGTCTGTAATAATAATAAGAAATTCAAAACTCTGTAATGTAGATCTATTCAAATATAAAAAAAAAAATAGATACTCGTAGAGTCGGCCGCACGTCAGTATTGAGTCTGGGTGGGTCTTTAGGTGTTAAGGAGCGTAACGAAGTAAGAATTCTGCTTAACACTATGCAGGTTTTCACACCTATATGCAGGGTATCCCAGTAATATGTACTAACGAAAGTCTGAACCTTAGGCGACCATACCTATCGAACTATCTCTGTGTATGTTCGGCAAAAATGCAAAGTAGAGCTGTCTCTTTGAAATGTCCAGGTTATAATTCATTTTTTTCGTTTATTCCTTAGACTATATAATACTAACGTATAAGTTTAATCCTTCGTTTAGCAACACATTTTGCAGCCTTGACACTAAATTTGTTATAGAAACTTGTTTTTTCTGACAGCTTTACCGATTGCTTTTGACGTAGCTCTTGTTTTTTTTGACATAGCTGCGAAATGTGTTGGTAAGCGTTGAAAAAAATGAAAAAGCTATGGATTTTAGTCCAATTTTCATAGTTACCTCTCAGAATATTAGCGTGTTTTTAGGAGTGATCTCGAGAATCTATTATGTTGATTTCAGATTCATTTATTCAACTTAGATTCTATACAGAAAAATTATTGAATGTCATGCATAATACAAAGGAAACTAGTTGTTGCCCGCGGCTTCGCTCGCGTAGTTTTCGAATTTTATGTTGTTACCGGTTTTCCGTAGGAATTAGATATTTTCCATCCGAATTCCGGGTAATCCTATACTATTAAACGAGCAATATTTGTATATATATATATATTTGTAATCGGTTTCGCGAAAACGGCTCTAACGATTTCGATGAAATTTACTATACAAATTTACGATAAACAGAAAGATGCTGCTGCCCATTCTCCGGTTCATAAGTGCATAGTCGCCTTTTATGACACGCACGGGTAGAGATGGATTGTTTGCAAGCACCAAACAGAGCAATTCACTCGTTTGTTAAAATCTTAAAAATAATAATGTTTCTCGTTATCTCTTTATAAGTAATTGCAGAAAAAACGAAAACTTAAACGAGCAATATTTGTATATATATTTGTAATCGGTTTCTCGAAAACGGCTCTAACAATTTCGAAGAAATTTACCATACGGGTAGTTTTCAGGGTCGAAAAATCGATCCTGGGAAAATTAGTTTTCTCCGTGTTTTAGACATTTTTAATAAAATACGCGTTTTAGATAGAAACCTATAGCGCCATCTGTTGGCGGGTAGCATAGCATGCTTACCCGATGATGTTTTAATGCTGAGGCGACTATTATAGAGCGAAGCTCGGTCGACCAGGTACTTACTATAATACGTTTACCTCTATAAATCTTAAAGAAAATAAAAGTGCACTATCTGCATAGATGAAGAAGTTTATGGTTAAAGTTTTACCCCATTTCATAAACTTTCCCGACTTTAAAACCACTTTATTGATGATCTCTTATAGCCTATATTTTATTTGGTAACGAGAGTCATAGTTATCTGGTTTGACGTAGTTGGAACGATAAAACGCAGGTGCAGTAAGTTAAGTTTTCTGCTTTTTCTTTTACAGGAATTAAGTTATGAAAAAATAAAATTACAAATATAAATGTTTGTCAGGTTTTGTACAAAGTCCGTCCGTCAAAGAGTAGAACTTGTAATGCTGTCTTTGATTCATTTCTACATCGTGACCAGGCCGAACCAATGTTTAAAAGTTCTTTGCTATCTATACCTGTTTATTTTATTATTATTATAAAATCGTAAATTAATTTTGTCTGTACATTGAAGATATAAAAAAAATATCGCTTTATGCTATTTTGATGCCTCTTAATCCAAATCACAGATTTTTGGATCACCTTTCAGTTTGTTTGCTTATTTGTTCAAGCATCGCGAAAAAACTACAGAACCGATTTTTATGAAAATTGTTATGTTGTATACCTCATAGTTTGACTAAAACACTAAAACTTTAATTAGTTCTTGATAGAAAAAGGTATGAATGTACTTATGATAATGAACAACTTTCCCCAAGGAACATATACGAAAATCAAGTTTTGACCTCCCATAGAAACTGCATCAGCTGATCGCGCATTTTGTATGGGAGGTCAAATTTGGTTTTTCGTATTTCGACCTATGTTCCTTGGGAAAAGTTGTTCAGTATCATGAGTACATGCATATCTTTTGCTATCAAGAACTAATTAAAAGTCACCCTATATACTTTATTTAACGTTCGGGTAAAGCCACGCGCAAAAACTAGTATAAAAATAACTAGGAGCTGTCGTGGTCCATAATGTTAGCACTGACGTGCGACTGACTCTACCAATTTTTTAACAAAAACAAACGAAAAGTGAATTCAGTTAGCATGAAATAAATCCACTGGTATTGAAACAAATTCATGTTTCCCTCGAAAGAGGGTGCATAATGTGTTTTTAAATTATAAACGGGACTCTCAAAATGTTAGCGTAAAAATATTGCTACAGTTTTAGACGATTGTTGTGCATTTGCTTTGCTTAACTTTATTTGGAAGCTATAAGATGCAATTGGCCAAGCTAAATATTATTATGATATAACCACACTAAAATACAAATACCATTTCGAGATATTTTTATATCATACCATATTTAAAAGCTAAAGCTGTCGGTAGTGACAGTCTAAGCCTCGACATGATCCTTCCCGTGCTGGAGGACATTGCACCAGTAATCACTCACATTGTTAATTTCTCGCTGTCACGCAATGTCTTTCCAGCAGCGTGGAAGAAGGCTTTCGTTATACCACTACCTAAGTCCTCGAACCCAACCTCCTTTTCCCAGTATCGTCCCATATCCATACTCCCCATCCTCTCCAAAGTCCTAGAGTCTGTTGTACATCAATTTCACGTTAAAAATTACAGAAAAATCCAAGGCTTTTAACATTTTATAAATTTGTAAAAGTAAACATCAATAAAATTATATAAAATATCAAGTCAATTCATCAAGTCTATAAATACATTTGTCATTAGAAAGGTCAAAAAATATAAGCAAAATTAATTCCGCCATTTACAAGCACACACGTTCACAATACAACAAACACTCTCTTTCAACTGTTGACCATGCATCAGCAAACAAATCACAGGCAGGCTGCGAGTGGAGGAGGGCATTGAGCGCATGCAGCGCGCGCGGTACCGGTGACTGCTGGTGCGCGGCGGTGCGCGACGCCGGCGGGGCCAGGAGCCGCGCGGTGGTTGCGCGCAGTCGACACCTGTTTTCAGGCACACTTAGCCTGCACGCCTCTTCAACCAAAGCCGGGCAGTCGATTCGGCCGCGAAGCAGCTTGCAAACTATTAACATTTGGCTATACAGGCGGCGAACTCTAAGCGAATTAAATCCAAGGCACCCCAGCAAGAAGTTTGTGGGATATAAAAATGGGTAAAAATTATACGCTCTCTTATAAAGAAAACGCAAAAACCGTTTTTGAACTTTCTCGAGCATCAATGTGTAAGTGACCTCGTGAGGGTTCCAAACACAAGCGCTCGATTCTAACTTCGACCGGACTAAGGCAGAGAATAATAATTTTAGCACATCTAATCGCTTATAGTCCTTGCAATTTCTTGTTATGAAGCCTAGTCTCCTAAAGCCATCATTTGTGACAGAGATGATGTGAGCATGAAAGTCCAGTCTGGGACCAAACAAAACTCCCAAATCTCTCATCGTTTGTGCGTACATAAACAGCTATACTCTTTTTTAACCTCCAATAACCTCCTATGTCCTTACCAGTCCGGTTTCCGTCCCTCTCATAGTACTGTTGGTGCGCTGTTGAATATAACAGAGGACATCCGGTGTGCTATGGATAACACCAGGCTCACCGTGATGGCCCTGTTAAATTTCAGCAGTGCTTTCAATTCTGTAGATTTTGACATCCTCCTCGGCACTCTTCGGGCTGTTAATATACCGTCCATGGTCATAGATTGGTTTCATTCTTATCTCTTCGATCGCCGGCAGTGTGTGAAGACTAACGATGCTTCATCGGATTGGTCTGATCTCACTGCCGGTGTTCCTCAAGGCGGCGTCCTCTCACCCTTACTTTTTTCTATTTTCATCAATAACATTTCTCGTGTAATCTCTTCTCCCTTCCATCTGTATGCAGATGACTTACAACTATATCGGCATTCTGAGCTAAGTGAGATGTCCAGGACTGTTGACATGTTGAATGAAGATCTTGCTGCTGTCCAATTGTGGGCTAAGTCTTTTGGCCTTCTAGTCAATCCAGCCAAATCTCAATCAATCATTATAGGCAGCAGTAGACTCAGATCCAGGTTAGACTTGGACTCTTTGCCAAAACTGTTTTATTCTGGTGTCCCAATCTGTTATAATAATAAAGTAAAGAACTTGGGTCGGATCATGGACTGCAACATGTCCTGGACATCTCACATCAACGATGTGAGCAGGCGCATGCATTACACTTTCCACTCTCTCAAGCGTCTCCAATACTTTTTCCCTTTCCATACCAAAATTATGCTTGCGCAGTCTCTACTCTTACCTATCCTCGACTACGCTGATGACGAACGATGTGACGATGTGACTGAGGAGCTGCTGAATAAATTAGAGCGCCTTCAAAACTTGGCGATACGTTTCATTTTTGGTTTGCGTAAATATGACCGCGTTTCACACTTTCGTGCTCAGCTTAAATGGCTTCCTATCCGCCTTCGCCGAGATATGCACATACTATCTGTCACTTTAATATCCTTAATGACCCACACTCCCCTCCTTACCTTCGTGCCCGATTCCAACTGCTTCCTCCTCCCACTCGATCTAGGCGCCCCTGTATCACCACAATGCTTGAGGTACCTAGGAGCAACACCAATTTCATATTTCATTCTTTTTCTGTCCGTGCTGCTCAACTTTGGAATCGTCTTCCCAAATCTATTCAGGAGAGTCCCTCAACTGCCTCTTTTAAAAAAAGAGTAAAGGAGCATCTTCTCTCACAAATCACTGCTTCGTGTTCGTAGTCATCATTGTTAATTGTTCGTCATAACTTTCTGTATTTATATGAATATATCTATGCAGTTATTTATTTATATGTAAGTATTGTTATATGTATGTATCTTCTGTATGTATTTATATTATTTATATATTATATTTATACCTATATCATCAATATATTTTATTAACTTGTTTATTTTATACCATTTATTTATTTTATATTATTACATCTGGTTTTTGTGGATTTTAATAATGCACTACTGAGTCCCGCTAATGAACACTCTCTCTCACTACCATGGGTTGGCTGGAAGAAATCTCTTTTAGAGATAAGCCCGCCTTTGTAAATGTCCTTTTGTATGTAACTTTCTGTATGTGAATTTGTGCAATAAAGAATATATATATTGTTTTTCGACTAGAAAAGTAATTTGATTGCGGTAATATATTCAAAAATGATGCGGCAGTTGTGACATTCATTTGACCACTGAGTGACGTCATTCCACAGGTAAAAAAAAAACAATAGAAAAGAAAACTTTTATTCTCTGTGCTCTTTCTGTCAAACGATTCTATTTGACGTTTTGAGTTTGATTGACACATCTGTCTCGAAGCACGTTCGTTTCACTGTGACCACACTGTGGCACTATGTAACGTTCGTTTCATCGTCTATTGTGAAATGACGTCATCAACTTTAAAACTTAAAAAATAATATAAAATTAATAATAATAGTTCAGGCGGAAAAAAACAAATAAGTTTCCTTAAATAGTCTAAATTTTTAGTTAAATACCTATATAAAAAAATCATTTTTATTTATTTAGCTTAGCGAATTTTAATATACTTACCTAAGTTTTGGTGCCTGGAAAAAGAACAAAACATGATATTTTTATCATATTTTTATTCTCTTTTCCGTCGCTTTTATCCATACATCGTATACCCTCGAATTCTTAAAATAACTTTTACAATTAAACGTTTTGTCGTCAAGATTTTTCATTTTTTTTTAAGTATTTATTCAAGTCACATACATCGTATCTTATCTATGACAATCGCATCCACTGAAACTTAGCAAGGTTTATGCGTGGTGCGTATATTATCGCTCGCATGCAGCATATACATATATATTTTCTTTACTATCTAGGTATTGCTCGGATCACACCGCATACTCAAATAATATTGAAAAAGCAGTTTTTTGCATTGTTTAGAATTACTGCCTAAAATGCGTTCTAGCAACTCGGTTGGAAGATCGTTTAGTATTTTCGGTAACATATATTCCCACGTCCGCGCGCCATATACGTTAACATATTTCGGTAATACACATTTAGGTACATAAACAATAGGAGGAAAATATTTTGTCACAGTTTTTGTTTTTTAACTTTACTAGTCAGAAATAACTGTCCACAATTTTATCACTTTTACATTCAAAACTGATGCGGGTGATTTCTTTTTATAATGTACTTCTTTTTTTTTACACGATACGTCTCCTTCCGGGTCATTGACCTTGTTTAACACGACATTTAATTTTATCAGGGATCTAAAAATGATATGGTTCAAGGATCTACCTACTTATATTAGGAGATCAACACCTGAGTGTGTTTTAAACGATCACATTTAAAAGCAATACGGATATATTAAAAGGTAATTAACAAACAATAAAGATATTAAGTCAACGACCGATAATAAGCGATTGCATTGACGTCATGAAAATGAGATGATTACTGAAATCATCATCATCATAACATCCCACAAAATGTCCACTGCTGGACAGGGAGCTCCCTCCTGAATACAGTAAAAACAAGTGGTATACGTGGACACAGTGAGAAGTACTGTCTGCTGAGTTTCAAATTTTATTTTGAAGATGGAACCCTTTGATGATGAGTGAGGATCCTTTTTAGGGTTCCGTACCTCAAAATAAAAAAACGGAATCCTTATAGGATCACTTTGTTGTCCGTCTGTCTGTCTGTCCGTCTGTCAAGACCCTTTTTCTCACGAACGAGAAGAGGTATCAGGTTGAAATTGATAACGAATATTAAGATCCATAAACCACACAAGATCTGAAAATTTCAATTTTTAAAACGACGCAATAATAATAATAAAAATCTTTACTTCTCTCATCACAAAGTACTGTTTTTATGACAATATTATTAGCTAAGCCGGTACTAATTCTTTATGGTGAGAGCTGGTGTCTATACTAAGTTACTTTGTGTGACAGAGCTCCAAAAGATATGGCTTTTTATGTCCTCATCTCCATACATTTATGTAAAAAATCAAAACCTACATGGTACTTCCCGTTGACCTAAAATTATGAAATTTGGCAAGAAGCTCGGTCTCTCAGTACAAATAAAGGAAAAAGTCTAAAATCATTAAATATTAAAAATTTTCTCACAACTAACAGTAACCAATTAAGGTGAGTTCCCGTTTCAAGAACTTTTCTATAAAAGAGGGGTCAAGTTGGATGGTCGCGGAGTTTTTAAAATCAAAGAGCAAAAGCTTTTAGTATATCATATGGTAGATAGGTACGGAACCTTTAGGGCGCGAGTCCGACTCGCACTTGCCCGTTTTTTTTTAAATCTAAATAAAAAAACATATTGGACCGTGGTTGTTATGACCACAGTTTGGTATTTATATACGAAGAACGACATTAGTCGCCTTTTAAAGGCTTATGGAAACTAATCTTAGCCGGTACCACACGAGATCTTTACTACACCGTGTTCCTGGGGATATGCATTTATTTTAAGAGCACGTTCAGGTAACGAAACTGAACAACTTTCCCTAAAAAACACAGGTTGAAATACGAAAACCAAAAAAAAAAGTTTTTCCGTACAAAAAATTTTTTTTTGTATTATGCATTAATAAATAAGCTTATAACTTTTATATAACTATATAACTTTAAAAGCACGTTCTGTTAACGAAACTTAACAACTATCCCTAAGAAACATAAGTTGAAATACGAAATTTTTTTTGTATGGGAGGGTAATTTTTTTTTACTTTTTTCAACCTATGTTTCTTGGGGAAAGTTGTACAGTTTTGTTAACTGAACGCGCTTTTAAAATTTAATGCTTATTCTCAGGAACACGGTGTATAATCTTTCACTGCTTGGTATGTATTATTGGCGTCAACTTGTATCATATCGTTAGTGTACTATTATTTAATCTATGATCATATATCATTCAATTGTCATGTACAGAGCGGGGTGTTCAAATAATATATTTGCATAGAACAAGAGTCTGGACGGCGGCCAAGCAAGACAGGCGTTGCAGCTAATGTGACCGCTATCCTACGGAAAAGGTCGTGGCCATGAGATTTTAAATTTCTAGGTTCTAGACAGAGACCAAAACGATCATAAAACGAAAAAGGGCTAACACGTAAAATACATGAATGAGGAAAGCGTTGTGATTGGCTAATTTGGCTATCGTTATTGATCTTGCTGTAGCGCCCTCCGGTTCATGCGATGCCATACATAAATTATTAAAAAAATTATTCAGATTCAGATTCAGATAATTTATTCACGAATAAAGGTTTTTACAATAGGGTCTTAAAATTTAGCATGCACTTAACTTTTAAACAATATTATAACTTTTTCAAGGAACTTACGTCGCAATACGAATAAAAAAAATACACTTATGCAAACCTGACCGACCATTCTGATTGGATTTTTTGTTCGTGTATTGATTGGGAAAAGTGGTTTACAATTTAAGAGCTTTCAATTATTTTTGTATTTTCTGTAAAATCGTGCATAAATGATTAGGATGATGACAGCACGACCCATAGTAATACAAGAAAATGATGAAAATCACTAAAATACGAAAATTCGATACCGTTGTTTCGAAGTTTTGTCAATCGCACGTAAATTGTGAGAAGGTATGGAACCGTCGTAGTGCAAAATAAATCAAACTAAGCCAGTTTTTCTTCTACAATTTGTCCACAAGTGTAAATGTTCTTTGACATGACGTAGAGTGCATTTATATTATTTCTGTGACGTGTAAAGAGGAAACTAAATGTTTTCTTTTCTATCTCCCCAAAATGAGTGTTGTCAGACTCTTATTTTCCATTAGTTATGTTGGTTTATCCACTCGAATGATATAACATAAATTCCTCCTCCCGTCTCATAACATCTTGAAAAGTAAAAATGTTGGCGATGAGAGTTTAACAATATCGAGAGACAGAGAGTTTTAAAAAGGTAAATAAATAAACCAAAATAAAAAGTGTTCAGGACTTACTACACTGTAGTAGACGAATGATTGTGGATGGAAAGTTTGAAAGTAGAAAGATTGACTCCGGAACTTTGTTTGGACTGGTTTAGACATACTAAAAGTCCTGGATTCTTGTAGGTGCGGCCTAGGAAGGGCATAAAGAAGGTCTAGTTTTTTTAGTTTTCCATGAATACCTTGATAATAACGACGTGTAGCAAAATACATCCTAGGATTAAATTAATTAACATAAAATTTTTAAAAAAATTCCTGCAGTCCATACTTTGTTAGATCTTGAGAGGGGAAAATGGGCAATTATGAAAATCTTAATGTATAGGAATTTCATACAAATACTCGTACCTTATTTTACACCCTCTTTTGATATGATTTTTCCGACGTACTTCAACACTAATACTATAAGGCATTAAGAAAATGTCAGCCAGAAGACGACCGTTCTTGCGCTGCTCGCATCTAACACCTTCCCGAAACCTTGACCCGATCGTTTCTCTACGTTGTGGGGGGCCTACCTCATGCTGCGTCTTCCAGATCGTGCTCACCACTTGAGAATCTTTCCGCTCCATTGGACCATTTATCAGTTTTTGCTTTATGAATTCACAGTTTAAATCAAGACTTATCATTCAGAGAATTGGCTTAAAAATGAAAATGAAAAGTGCATTGCATTATCATAATTTTTCCTGAAGAGGTTTCTTCATTATCTTTTACTCGCTTGGTACATGGTACAAGTGACGTGAATATTTTGTTATCGTACAATTTTGTGTAAGGAGTGTTAAAATATGGAATTTCGTCTCAAAATATACATGGACAGGTATAATCTTTATGCATACCAAAAATCGATCAAACTAGGATGCACAGTGTAGGTAAAATAATATTGGGTAGCGCATTTTATGGGAGGTAAAATTTTATTTTCTAGTTCGACCATGTTCCTTTGGAAAAGTTTATCAGTTTCCTGGGCAGATTTTTTAACTGTACTTGGACCAACTGGGACTTGCACGAAGTGCGTCTGGACAATCTGCACGATTTGGACCATCTGCTACTAGGTAAAAGTACAGGAAACATCGGAAAAAATGTCAAGATCGTAGCAGATGGATGACTGTGATCTGCCTCCCCCTACGGGAAAGAGGCGTATTGTTATGTATGTACATATTTACATCCTTCTCGCTTATTTCTGTTATCATTATAACATCCCATGAAACGTCCACTACAGGACAGGGAACTCCCTCCAGAATTCTAGCTTTTGCTGGAAAAATGTAAAGGGGAAGTACCATAGTCACCTCGCTTGTTAGCGTTACGGCACCATGGACCGCGGTTGTAGGTGACCTCAGTAAGTAAGATGTAAGATAGAAAGGAGGATGCTGCTGCCCATCCTCCTGTTTATAACCCTTAGTCGCCTCTTACGACACCCACGGATATGTATGGGTTGGTTCTATTCTTTTCCGGCACCACACGGGTCTGTTATACTCTGCATTATTTAACCCTGAAATAATTAAAATTCTTATTTATATTGCACACTGTGAGTAACCCCTTGCTCTAAACAACACCTATACTGTGCACCACGGGATGCCTCTCACCAACGGCGGTTGTTCAATAAAAGGTTTAATTAATTATACCGTCGAGCAGGTGAAGGGGCTTGCTGAAGGATTTGTGATGCTCGTGAAGCTCCTTTAGCCTGCTTGTTTAAATTACTGATTAAAAGTTGGTTTAGTAAGTTGACATTATGAAGCTCTAGAGTTGGTGGTGCCGGGTATATTTTTTTTTTTATTAAAATCATTTACAATTTCTGAACTTATAATTAATGACACGGCGCCTCCTAAACCTTAATCAGGTTTTTACGGACACCGGTATTCATCGTCTATATGTTATTATAAAATAAACTTGAACAAACACTCGTCTATAGTGTGAAATTATATGTAGGTAGTTCGCTTGCTATGACAATCAGTTCCATTGAAGGTAGATTCAGATAAATATTACCAGTCTAGCAACAAATATCCAAGGTGCCTGCGTATGCGTCATCAAAGATATTACGAATGATTGTGTACTACACGTATAGATACAGAGTGTTTAAATTTTTTATATTTCCTTTGCTAGTTTTTTATTTTTATATTACATATTATTATTATTAAATACCGATATTGTATGTGTGGTTTATAATGTTCATACATATGTATTATTAATATTAATGTATATTCGGGTATGTTTATTTATACCCTGATTTTATAAGTAAGTATATTAATATCAAATATGCAATAGTAATGTAAATAAAGTAAGCTAATAAGTAAATTATTATTAAATTATATTTTGTAGAAAGTATTGTTTAAGTTTGTATTTTATATTTTTAGCATTTAGGTCATCTTTAAGAGCTTTAGGGATTTCATTTATTAATTTGGGAATAAGGTATATATTCATATTGTCTCCATACATGTTTTGTGTTTTAGGTACTATTAATTTAGGATTACAAGTGCTTCTTAGTGGCCGTTTTCGAATGGGTAGAATTGGTAGATCGTTATTGAAAAAGTTTTCAACGAGTAGCGTGTATTTTATTTTTTCTTTGATAGGAAGTATTCCGCAAAATTTAAATAATTTATTATAATCAAGCTTATACTGTAGCTTTATTTTTATTAACACCGTATTAACACCGTATATCTTCCTACGGGTGTTGTATAAGGTGACTTAGGGATTTTGAATAGCGTCCTTCTGTGTATCCACAGTGATAATGTGATTCTGTACATGAAACTGAACAACTTTCTGAATACGAAAAAAAAAATGACCTCCCATACAAAAAATTCAGTTTCTTTAGGAGGTAAATTTTTTTTTCGTATTTCGACCTGTGTTACCCAGGGAAAGTTGTTCAGTTTCATGGGAAGGATCACATCCTTCAGGGTTGATATATCCTTTCTGATACATCTTGTATAGTGTATGCGATCTCCAAGCACTACATACAACGAGCGCGAAATTTAAAATTGGAAGTTCGCGTAGGCCCGCATACTCAGTACATAAAAGACCCTCAGAAGTTGCACGAGAATCTCGAGGGCGGGTGCGCGCGGGGGTGCGGGGTAGACTGCAAGGGGGGCGGAGAGTGTCCGTTCTATATGATAGTACTATTACTTTATTCTGTGATATTAGATAAGAAATTTTTTTACTAGGTACGTTGTGGATGTCAACAATTCTGTAGCATCCTTATTGGCGCCATGATAACGTATTTGAACGTTAGTTTAATTAAATTCTCATTTAAATCAGTCCTTACCCGGATCAGTAAAAAACGATTAATAGATTTAGAATCGTTAAATCAACCACAAAACAAACATCAATTAACAATGAAAGGAATATATAAGATAAAAATATTACTCTCGCAGTTCATCTTATTGTTTTTGTTTGTCAAAGCAACTGCTACCTCATAATAACAAAGGTAAGATCATAAGAAGGTATTTTTACTTTGTGTGTTTTTGAAGTAGACTGTGTTAGATTTATTATTTTCTAGCTTTTACCCGCAGCCCACGACTTTGTCGCTATTAAACCAAAAAAGTTTCATCTAAATCGGTTCTGTAGTTTTTGTTTGATGCTCGAAAAAATAAAGAAATAAACAGACAAAGAGTCCAAGATCTCTGATTTGGATTCAGGAGCATCAAATTGAACTGCGAGTTGACGAAACGCGTGTTGACCAACTGCTACTAAATCGATGATCTATAATAGTTTTATAAATATCTTCAATTTAGAGATAAACTCAATTTACAATTTTATAATAGTAGAGATAAATAAGGCTTTGTTTTAATAAGCCTCTTCTCGTTCTAGTAGTCACGTTGAATAAGTCTTGCCAATCCTTGTCAAATACTTCGAAGGCATCGTGCCATTGTTTTCTAGGCCTCCATCTTTCTCGATGGCTATCGAGCAAGAATCAGTCAGTTACGCTCTCGCGGTGCATTTAAGTTCTGAAGATAACTTGAATCGCAAACTAATAAATTATCTTTATTTTTCTTTGTTGTTTGTTTATTTCGTATCTTCAAACTAATCATAATTAAAACCCAACCATATAAAATGTAAATTGTATCGTTTCATTTTTGTTGAAAACGTTTTCTTAAAATCAAGCAAATAACTAAAAAAGTTAACAAAAGAAATTGAATTTAAGTGTAGGGTCTTCAAACAACCAATGTTGTTAACTTTACAGCTCCACAGGCACTAAGGCACGCTCGAAGAGATTTGAGATAAATTTCAAGGGTAATTTTCATTTTAATTAAAAACCATCGTTGAAGGTCTTGTCAAGTGAATCTTCATTAAAAATGTTCGGTGAAAATGTCCATTCGTGCTCCTGAAAAAACTTAGTCATTAGAAATTCTGTTAAAGATTTTTCTGATTAAATAGTATTATGTCACCTGAAATGTTGTGGAATTAAGGAATTCTATACAATTCCTAGTCATCATCATAACATCCCATGAAACGTCCACTACAGGACAGGGAGCTCCCTCCAGAATTCTAGCTTTTGCTGGAAAAATGTAGAGGGGAAGTACCATAGTCACCTAGCTTGTTAGCGATACGGCTGGGACCATGTAAGATGTTACATACATAGGAGGATGCTGCTGCCCATCCTCCAGTTTATAACCCTTAGTCGCCTCTTACGACACCCACGGGTATGGAAGGGTTGGTACTATTCTTTGCCGGCACCACACGGGACAATTCCTAGTAAATGTATATAATTCCTAGTTATTGTATAGAATACCTGTCAGTCCACCGGAAATGGGTAACATAAAACTATTTTATTCTGTATGTATTAATGTTAGGTCGGGTAAGGTTAGGTTTGGTTAGGTTAGATTGTTTGGTTAATTTAGATTTAAATAATATGTAAAGTGAATATATCATATATTCCCTGTCTATTTTAGGAGTTGCACACATTTCCTAGGAATTGTATACATTGACGGGTTACTTACATTTTCGTTAAGATAAAAATTAAAATACCAATAAATTACTATTGAACTCGGAACCACAGTATAGAATGTCGTATTCGTAGCTAGTTTTGGTTGCTTTGTTTGGATAACCAAAGTTAAACAATATTGGCCGTAATCAAAATCTAGATGGGTGACCGATTAGGGTATAATAAAACGAGCATCATCTTTGCTTCAAAGGCACGATCCGGTAACTATATTTGGTAGATGTCAGGACTTGGACATAAGCTAGAAATCATGAAAACCTATAAAAAATCCATAAAAATATGATTCAAAAAAGGCAAATAACGATCTGTTTGCCGTTCGTTCTTGTCACTCACGTCACTCAGAGTGCTGAGTTCAGCAACGTTAGAACTAACTTTTATTTAGTGGTTCAATTCTCATATATTGTAGGTATATCTCTACCTACGATTTAGGATTTTGAGGGACTCTATTTTATGTTAAGATTATTGTTATGTTTATACAAGACTATACTGTTAGATAAATTATAAATACATCTATATTCTTAAGTTTTAAAAGACAAAGATTTTTATACCTTATTGAACACTGGAAAAGTATAACTTGTAACAGTTTTCTTTATACTTTAAATTCTAGATGAACCACCCAATCCTCGTAGCAGTTGCCGCGTGCCTCATCGCAGTAGCTTCAGCTAAACTTGAATGGGACCCAAGCGGCCAGTACCGGTTAATTGAAACGGAACCACAGAAGATTTACCGGTATTACAAATATGCCGCAGTACCGGTTTTACCAAAAGGAACTTTCCCTGCTGGAACGGCCCCGTTACCATATTATCAGTATCAGCCAATTGCGTACCAAACCTACGTACAGCCTGCAAAGGTGGCAGCTTACAAGCCTTTCCAGTATTCATACAAAGTAATCAATCATGCTTGAAGAATAGCTGACTTGTGACGTAATAAATCTGCCTATGATTATGGACTCTATTTGAAATAAATAAATGTGTTTGACTTTTTCTTTAGTTTTCTTCTTTAAAATAGAAAAAAAATTCAGAATTGGATAATTTTATACATGATTTAAAGGTAAAGTTTTCAGAAACTTAAAAGGCATGATCAGTCAACGTAACTGAACAACTTTTAGGAAACTAAAAGAAATATTGGCGTCTCCAAGCAAAATTGCAAACTTGATTGAAGTTTCTATGGAGAGAAAGATTTTTTTTTTCACTGAGAGTTGTGAAGTTATGTTGACTGGTCTGCCCTTTCAATTTTCGGGAATTTGTCCCTTACCCTTTATTATATCGCCTTTTATCATGTGAGCTGTTACTGTGACCATTTCGCATGCTAAGGAGTTAAGAAATGAAGTATTGTCTGGTACATGTCCACTGTCCAGTAAAATGTTTATTTAGTGCGATTCCCGTTGTTTTATAGACTTGTAAGCTTTATAGTCCGGTCCCTTATAGTCTTATATCGCCAAATTCACCAAATTACACCAAAAATTTTCCAGGTACTAGTTAGGTACATAGCTCTCAATTTTTGATAGAAGCCAATTCTTAAATTTTCTATGGAAATTTTTTGGAATTCCAGAATTGGCCCCTATCATAAATTGAGAGCTATGTACCTAACTAGTACCTCGAAAAAATTTGGTGAAATTGTAAGGCGTGTCTACGTGAAACAGCTAACTGACCGCACTATTATGAAACAGGCTCTTGGGGCGCTCTTCTTTTAGGTCTTTGACAAGTTTGGACTTCAGCCTGCATTAGGTTGTATACCAATCCATGAACATAATTCGATTAAACAGTTTTTTTTTGTAAAAATGTTAAAATGTGTTGTATGTTTGATGATCCAGTATTAGAATCCCAGCATAACAATAAATTCCCTCCAATATTTTGGAGATGAAGTCACCACGCTTGTAAACGCTGGCTGGCACCGTGGACCGCGATGGTCGCAGTATGTAAGATGGTACGATAAACAAAAGTATGCCCATCAGTATTAGTTAGGTATACCCACAGAACAACGATAGGGCCACTCCGCCTGCGCGTGCACCCCCATAGAAGCGAATATAGAAAAAAAAATTGGTTCCTTATTGAAGAGGTATACTATCCAATTTATGTAGGCGCTTATTTTGAATGCACATCATAAAAACATTCGTTGCCATAGAGACGCTGTCACTGGCTATTTGCATCTTACTCTCTCACAATAATAGTATGTATGTATGTATATATTCTTTTTAGGGTTCCGATACCAAAATGGTAAAAAAAAGGAACCCTTATGGTGCCGCTCTGTCTGTCTGTCCGTCTGTCTGTCACACCTCTATATCTCAGCAACCACTTATGCTATCAACCTGAAATTTGGAATAGTTTTAGAATATAGTTGCCCAACTTAATTGCACAAGAAAAAATTTTGAAAAAAGTATGATTATTAATATAAAGGGGGCCAAAATAGGGGGGGCCAAATTTCAAATTGTCGCTACTAGGTCGAGTGGGGTATCATATGAAAGGGCTTTACTTGTACATTTTAAAATATATTTTTGTATTTTTTTAAGTTTCTTAGTTTTAAAGTTATGATGAAAAATGTCAAGAAAAATACCATTCCCCCCCCCTTATCTCCGAAGTTTGAGTAAGGAAAAATCTGAATTAATTACAGTTGACAGAAGTTTATATAAACTTTACAGCAAAAATAAAACGATCTTTCTAAGTTGCACAGTTTTTCAGAAATCTGCAAAAAACCTTTACAAACAAATTTAGTTTTGCGGTCCTGAAAATGGACTTTATTGCTTCCAAAAATACTATAGGTATATCGGAACCCTCGGCGCGCGAGTCCGACTCGCACTTGACCGGTTTTTTCTTTATATTCTTTCTTTATCGCACTCAAATTACGCTAGTAGTGTGGGTGCGGAAAACGTGTTAGTTTTAGTAAATGGTGACACTGAATTGTATTGAATGACATAAAGAATTCGTCTCTAGATGTAGAGCAAGACGCATGCGCTTCAGAGCTCTGTGGGTATATCCTTCAATTCAATTCAATTCAAATTCATTTATTTTCGATTTTAAATTACATTATTTACATTAATACAAAGTTACATCAATAGAATTAAATTACAATTTAGTTAAGCATTTGATACCGTATCACAGGTGCTCCCTTAGTAATTGAAGTGACTCTTAATTGAGTCCACTTGTCTCTATACTATTTACGTTACGTCTCAATCGATCACTGTGAGTGGCGTGAGTGAGTTATGGTGTAAGGACTTTAGTAGACGAACCACACTTTATTGATAACTTTTTGCAAACTGCAGTCATTACACACAAGAGCTTTTCTGGGTAAATAAGTGAGAAAACAAGCAAAATAAGGGCCGCCTGGTCATCTCTGCTTATGTGACTGTGACTGACTAATACACGCACCCTGAGAAGATGGAACGTCTGTACTGGTTATTTCACTGGCTTCTAACTTTAAAACCATCATAGTAGTAAGTGTAAACATTTACGGAGAAAGGCGTAACGTAATATAGATACACATGCATGAGGATTCTTTGCAGTAGGAGTAGGGCAAGACTGCATCCTTTTACCTGCTATCTTCCTGCTACGATCTTCACATACCCTTGCTTTTTCTACTTGTCGGTTAAGGGTACTTTTAATCTGGCCTTTTTTCAGTACTTCCTAAAATTTAGCACTGCTTCTTTAGGACAAAAATTGATTTAATTTGAAGTCTGAAGTGTAGTTAAATATCATAGCGGTGCTGGATTTATTTATTTATTTATTTTATTTAGCCTTACAGCATCTATGCTAGCAGATTTATAAAGATAGAGAGAAACTCTTCATTGCACACAATCAAACAATAATCGCGTACAAATAGGTTGTACGAATACCTAACTGTGCGCAAAAGCGGCCTTATTTGCTAGAGTAAGTTCAGCTACTTTAGTTTTATGAAAGAGCGTTAAAAGACTGACATTACTTTCAGATTTTTAGTCACAATGTTTGCGAGTCGTACATAACATAAAAAAAATGTTTACAATAATGTTTATTAGAGGTTTGAATGTAACCCAATATTTCTACTTTAGAACTGCACCGACACTAAAATGATGCTCGTCTGTTGTGACTCTATGTTTTTGCTTGATAGATGAGCAGAGAAAGGGTTTTAGGAATTAGGCCACTCCTAGTTAGTGCTCCAAGTAGCAACAACTTAATCATAATTTGTCAAGAGAAAGAAAAGCCTTTGCGAAGGGAAGTAATGGTAGGACTCGTGTGCAAAATATATCTTGGAAATACAACTCCTTTGCTCTTTCTACCATAAAGTATAGCAGTATTTGTACTAATATAATTCAGGTCAAAGGGCAAGAGAGCCACATCTGGGTCGCCAAGGCATTATTCGGCATATTAATGAATTTAAATAAGAAATAAAACATCAATATGCGCACATTTCATAAAATTCTTGATTTAAGCCAGAAATGATTTTTCAGTAAAACTACACATAAATAAATGGTCTTTCTGGAGCAGGAAACACATCAGCCATTACTTCTGGTTTTGATTCAGGTTCTGTTTGTTTATTAGTATAAAGTTTTAATGTTTTTAGTTCTCGCATTAATAAGGTTTCTGGTTGTGATTCTGTAATTTCTGGTGGAGGTCCCGGATATGCCGGTATGGTTAAACTTGGGCTGTAGGTGTACCTAAAGCGGGCTCCGTCTGTTGAATACCACATTTGAGGTGGCACTGATGATGAGATGGTGACGATGATAGCCAGGAAAATTATTAAGGGTTTCATCTGAAAAAAAAAATACATTTCAGTTACAATAATAAAAGAAAACCTACATTTCGTATTTTTTCACCGAAGTCTTGTCCTATTTCTAGAGAATCTGTATTCAAACTCAGGGATTTTGCGGACTAAGGAAGTGCTGTCTGCAACCAGCTAGACCTATTCCTAGATTATGTTTAGCCAGGCGTGTTACTGATAACTAGCCTACTACGACTAGCCTGTAGCGTAATATTATATGTTCTTTGCCTGCAGTGAGCTTGCTTGATGCAACACTTAAGAGGTGGTAGGTCTTTTGTGAAAAGTCCTTCTGGGGAAGTACCTCCCCCTTGCCTATTTCTGCCGTGAAATACCAGTGTTTGCACTGCTGTGTTTCGGTTTGAAGGGTGAGGGCGCCAGCGAAATTACTGGCACACGAGACACACCATCTTAGTTCTCGGGGTGGGTAACGTGCTTTGCTGTCTTATTAGTGCCACTAATAAGACAGCGGGCTCCATGAGCGGTGGTGACCACTTTCCATCAGGTGGCCCACCTGCTCGTTTGCTCACTTGTCAAATAAAAAAAAACACTCCTTTTTCACTCGATTTAAAAAAATACAAAAACACTCGATTTAAATACAAATGACTTTATCAAGTGGTTAACTCAAATTCCACTTTTGACCCGCTCTTACCTTTTTAGGGTTCCGATACCAAAATGGTAAAAAAAAGGAACCCTTATGGTGCCGCTCTGTCTGTCCGTCTGTCTGTCACACCTCTATATCTCAGCAACCACTTACGCTATCGAGCTGAAATTTGGAATAGTTTTAGAATATAGTTGCCCAACTTAATTGCACATGAAATTTTTTTGAAAAAAGTATGATTATTAATGTAAAGGGGGCCAAAATAGGGGGGGCCAAATTTCAAATTGTCGCTACTAGGTCGAGTGGGGTATCATATGAAAGGGCTTTACTTGTACATTTTAAAATATATTTTTGTATTTTTTTAAATTTCTTAGTTTTCAAGTTATGATGAAAAATGTCAAAAAAAATACCATTCCCCCCCCCTTATCTCCGAAGTTTGAGTAAGAGAAAATCTGAATTAATTACAGTTGACAGAGGTTTATGTAAACTTTACAGCAAAAATAAAACGATCTTTCTAAGTTGCACAGTTTTTCAGAAATCTGCAAAAAACCTTTACAAACAAATTTAGTTTTGCGGTCCTGAAAATGGACTTTATTGCTTCCAAAAATACTATAGGTATATCGGAACCCTCGGCGCGCGAGTCCGACTCGCACTTGACCGGTTTTTTTTTATTAAGATTGTCTTCGAACCCCTTCACTAAGATGACTATTAAATATTTGTTTAATAGTTCCTATTTATACATATTAATCTAGGTCAAAATTCTAATAATAATCAACAGGGATATTACTAGAAGATCTAAAGCATGTCAGTAAAATTGAATTAACATAGTGACATGCATCATCATCATCATCATCATATCAGCCGAAAGACGTCCACTGCTGGACATAGGCCTCCCCTAAAGAACTCCATGACGACCGGTCCTGCGCTGCTCGCATCCATGACATGCAATTGCATGTAAATAATAACATTTAAAATTAATGGCTCTTGATATAGAGCAGAGTTTATCGATTTAGTCAAAACTATGTTCATTCTTTTCAACCTTTATCTATTTTGTGGGTTTATCTACACTTTGGTGTCAATTCTGACAGTGTAAAACTTAAAATAAACTAAATTTGACTGTTCTAAAAGTGTTGCTGTTTTCATTACTCCCTATAGGCTGAAAAAAGACAGCACAAATTTTAGAACTGTCAAATCAATTTAGTTTTAGGTTGTGTCTGCCAAAATTGACCCCTTTGTTGGTGTATCATTCAGTCACGAGATCTTTCCTTTTCTCTATGCTGCTTTTGTACCTTATCAATATGAAAAACTCTGTTTTTCCCTATTAATCCTTAGTTCTACTTCTGCCCTTCTTCGTTCAGGGTTTTTAACATATTTCCCATGTACCACTCAACCGCATGTCATATCAGTGGAAACATTTGGAACTCTATTACCATTTCATAGAGTCCAAAGTGTTATTACTCACATGGTGTTAGGTGTTTATCATCATCATATCTTGTGTCAGACCTAACTAACTAACCCTGGTGTCAGATTTATTAAGCCGCCAAAAGCCTTTGAGATGGGTCATTAACGACTACATCAGTAGATAGTATCGGGACCAACAGTTTGACGTGCCTTCCAAAGCACGGAATCATCTAACTGATTTATCCTGCAATGTCCTAATCAAAGTGTCACACAGTTGTTTAACAATGTCCCCATCGGGAATGGAACCCAGAACCACCGGATCGGGAGGCGAGCCCTCTACCCACTATACCACGGAGTCTGTTAATAGGGCCAGATCGTTGGCATATCGTTGGAATCTTAGGTTACTTAGGGTCGAATTGATAAATTCTGCTTAAGTGTGAGATTGTCCTTTAGGGGCATCTTGAGGTGTTGCATTAATTAATAAACAGAAATTGAGTAGCTGTCATCGGAGCAATTATCACTTGAGTGTTAAAACCACACTCACTAATTTATAAACTAAACAACACAAAATGGTTGATGCTGTCAAATAGTGACGAGTATTCTTTTGTTCAGGCTGTATATTCTTTGGCCGTTGCCTGCCTGAAAGTGAACTTAGAAAAAAATAATATAATATGTGCCGCGAAAACAACACCGGGAAAATGGAACTTAAAAATATTTTCGATGAAATTGAAAACACAAATAATAACACAAACTGTCAGTCTCCATTATTTATTTATTAAGAAAGAAGAAACTTTAAAATTAACATTAACAACATTATTCGAAGCAAAAACAAAACGCAGACATAAATTCTTTTTGCTCTTTTGACGTTTGACTCAAAGACGGACACTTGAGATAGATATTTGGATAGTAGTTTATTAATTAGCAATATCTTGAGATGCTAATTGCATCATGATAAATAAGTCAGCGGAAGATTTTGAGAGGGATTTATCAATACGGGCCTTATTTTAGTTTTACATGTCTCAGCTCTACTTCCTACTTCTACAGAGGTTCTGGGTCTTACTACAAAAAAGTTAGACGTCTGTTGAACACTTGATTAAAAAAATGCGAACAAAATAACTGGCTATGTCAGTTGATGTGCAGAAGTCAAGTCATAAGAAAATAAGTCATTTTTGACTTCTGCGCATCAATGACATAGACGGAGTTATTTGGTACGATTTTTTTTAACAAGTGTTCAATAGATGTCTAACTTTTTTGTAGTAAGACAGGGGTTTGGGACATTGTCGGATAAATATCAATCTTTGAGACTTTCCCAGTTTAGAAAGGTAGGACAATTCAAGATGAATCACCTGGTTATTATTATTTTTTATGTCACAAGTGGGTGAACAAGCAGGTGGGCAACCCACTGTCTTAGTAGTGAAATAATTGGCACTCATAAGACAGTAAAGCGCGTTACCCACCCAGATAACTTTACGAAGATGGTATGTCTCATCTGCCAGTACTTTCACTGGCTCCCTTACCCTTCAAACCGAAACACAGCAATGCACACACTGTTGTTTTACGGCAAAAAAGGCAACGGAGTGGTACTTCCCCAGATGGACTTTGCACAAAAGGCATACCACCATCAAAATCAAATCAAATCAAAATTTGAAAAGAAGGATTAATCCGTGCCATGAAAGATACGATGAGCCGTTGGTCCCCGATAGTGTAGGCAACGAAGCAGTTGACCCTAACATAATTCTCTCAGGCAGATTTTATTTGACAGGATGACAAAGAATCAGGAATTAAATGTAAATACAAAATATCCAAAAAATATTATAAAAAAAATTCATGCATTTTTTGTAATTTTTGTATGGAAAAATTAAAAGTACTTACCGATTTTTTTTTGGATTTTTTTATATAATGTTTGTCTCATGTAGTGTAATACCCCAGCAAAGTTTCATCGACTGTAGATTTAATGCGGGGGTCTTCAACAACGATCCGCTTATACTATATCAGAGGTTAGTGGTTAAAAATTCTGGCACAACTGCTGTCACATCAGAGGATTAGAGATCGGTTATTGACCTTACAATTAACCTAAACACACAGTAATCGATTATTAATGATAATATCGTTAAATCCTTTATAAAGCCACGATTTGGATTAAATATTCCTAGATTTTATTAGTTATTTCAAGACGCAGCTGTCGTGCCAAGGTAAGACGAGATTTTAAATATTTACGAAGAAAATATTTGCAGATTAAAATTTACTGTGAATATTAATTCTTTAATCAAAGAAGTAATAAGATCTCAGGTACCTGTAAGGCCTAAATTGATTTTTTCACCTCTGTCTGCATTATGAAGATTTCTATTTGCCCTATTGACTTTACTATTTGTATTGTATCTGTGCCTGTTGACACGACTGGTAGTGCCCTTTCTTTCTACGCTGTTGGACGTAGGTTCGATTCTAGTCCGAGATAAACATTTTGTTCTGTGTCTGCTTATTTATCTATCTAATCGTGAGCATCATTCTCTGAATAAATGAATGAATTAACGTTTATTTGAACATCACGGAAATTACATTTACAAGAGTTTCTATGACTTAAAAAGAAAGTAAATACATGTAAGTGCCGTGGTCCAAAAAGGCCAAGGCTAAGCATAGAGATTTGCTCAGGGAGCAAAAATGCTGATTTTCAGCCGTTGCCTCAGTAGGAGAAACGCGTTTATCAGCTATAATTTCAAGTGACGTGTACCGAATATGAATGAAAAATAAATTCTGTGTGTCTGTGTGTATGTGTGGTTGTGTGCATGTCAGTGACCATTATGAAGTGTGTCTCTGCACGTTTGTATATCAGCACTGTTGCTAAGAATTAATTCAGTACTTACCTATTTCTTTCTGTGGTCGTTGTTTAAGGCGACTAATGGACTAACGTTTTTTGTGTATTATGCCTCCACCCCGGATATTTTAAGAAGTGGTCCTTTCGATGAAACTGAACAACTTTTTCCAAGGAATATAGGTCTACATAGGAAAAAATATTTCGAGCTCATTTACAAAATGTCCAGTCAACTGATGCAGTTTGTATGGAAAGTGAATTTTGGTTTCGTATTTCGACCTATGTTCCTTGGGAAAAGTTGTTTAGTTTCATGGGTAGAACCACATCTTAAAATATCCGGAGTAATAAAAAAATAACACTGTACGAGTATAGGGTCTTAAAATACAAAATGTTCATTTAATTGCGTGCCTTAGCTAAGGTGCGGTTCAAAGTTAATAACTGAACAGTTTTTCCCAAAGAACAACGAAAACAGAAAAAAAAACATTCCATGGGATGTTATGATGATGATCAGTCCCTAATAATCATTATATCACCGTTTTAATGATGATTCAATGTTTGAATGAAGATATTTAATGACCGACCTCAAAAACCCTGGTGTCAGAGTTGTTGAGCCGCTCATTAACGATTACTACCGTAGATAGCATTTGTTACAAATTACCCATAGTGTTACAAAATACTCGTAGTATATAGATTTAGTCCATGTCCAGCATTAAAAAGTTTCAACATCAGCATAATTACCCTGCTTGAGGCTCTTCTGCTGATGTACAGAGCAGTGGTAATTTGAATCGAATCAGCTCAGTTCAACTTTTATGTTATGAGGGTAGTAGTAGGTTAAGTAAGTTTTTTTTATGTTACAAGTGAGCAAACGAGCAGGTGGGCCACCTGATGGTAAGTGGTCACCATCGCCCATACCACCCGCTGTCTTATTGGTGGCATATTTTTTAACAATAATCATACAGCAAAGCGCGTTGCTCACTGTGAGAACTAAGGTGGTATGTCTCATGTGCCGGTAATTTTAATTTTGAGTAGGAAAAATGTTTACACATGTCATTCACACATGAAATCACGCCTCTTACCCGTCGGGGTATATAGGCAGAGACCACCTACGATCTTGACTTTTCCCTTGCTTCCTCTAATTTTAATTCAGGTAGATAAACTTCAGCTCTATCATCAACGTTTTAAAATAAATTACATTTCCAGATGAAACTTCTAATCCTCATCGTAGCTATCGTGGCCGTGACAGCTGAAGAGCCAAGACCTTCTATGGAATGGAAGGCTGAGTATGGGAAGTACCCAGTAGAGACCATAGTGCCTTTGACCTACGTTGCTCCAGTGGCGTACTACATACCGGCTGCGCCTGCTTCGATACCGTATTACCAACCGGCACAAAAGGAGATGCTAATAATGCCACCACTGCCTTATAAGCAATGATGGTTTTGTGATGAAGATTAATAAAATTGTCTGTGAAATTCATGTTTTTTTTTTTTAACTTAGGCTGCATTTCAAGAATATAATATTTCGATATTATAATCAGATGGAGCAACTTTTTTAAAATGTAGATACCAAAGTCTGGACAGACAGAAAGACGGGAAACAAAGTGATCCTATAAGGATTCCGATTTGACCTTTTGAGATAAGGAACTCTAAAAACTACTCGCTGTTAAGATTTTAACGGAAAAGTTGAGGCAAGTCATTTAAGTATCTCTATCAACGATAAAGTGCTGTTGACTGTACATGAAAGAGTTGTTCGAGATAATTAATCGTCTCCTTTTAGAAAGCCTAATGTGGCAAACAACAACATTAAATTTAATAGTATATGGCACTGACTCAGAGTCTGCTATGTTGACCGATTAAAAACGCATTTAAAAGTAAGAACGATTAAACAAATATTACAACCACTGAATAATTTTGAGTTTTTTTTATGACGCCACTTGTATTAAATGCATTCAGTGAAATTTAAGAGGTGATTGTGTTTGTGATACCGTATCACCTTGCGTATCACAATGTTAGACTCTGAGGGCGACGCAAGCTATCCTACGTCATCAAGTACAAGTTTCCAACTTTACTGAGAGAGTAGTGCCCTATTAGGTCCACAAAACATTACTCTACTAATCGTGGCTAATACGCAACCTGGTAGCTTCGGTACAGTTGGAGAGAAAAGTTGTAACGTCATGGACTACACGATCAAAACAGATCTGCCTTACATCCTATTGACAAATTCGATAGTTGGACCACAAAATATGGTCGGATGTGGTTGGCTGAAATGTCTATGTGGTAACATGGACGAACAATAAGAAAGACTGACCATCCCTTTTTAGAAATAGTAACCCGGAAAAGTATGAAACTAGATGGCACTAGTAAATAGTCCTGGAAGTTATTATGATTTATCGAGTATTCTGCTAAAAAAATAAACCATATTTCAATGTTAGCGTTTCCTTACATTGAAATTGTTGAAATTTTGATAGATTTTTTGGCAGAATACTTGTAGACCATAATTATTTTCCAGATTATTTGAAAGCGCCATCTAGTTTCCATGAGTTTTATGCCTTTCCGGGTTACGTTTTCTAGTATGGGGATTGTCAGTCTTATTATTATTCGTCGATGGTGGTAACAACTTTTGTCTCCGACTGTAGCGAAACTGCCAGATTGCACATTGGCAGACCAACGTTTTGTGGATCTAATAGACCACTACTCTCTCAACTAACTTACAAGTTCCTTGTACTCTATGATGTTGGATAACTTACGGTGCCCTCACAGTCTACGTTGTATGTAAAACAACCCTGTTGATTCCATGTCGAAATGTATTTTTTTTAAATGAATTAAATCAGGTCCGTTTATGGACGTTAAGTTTCCTTTTACAGAAATATAATGTTTAAACCTATAATAAATTGTCAATCTACCATAATTATTTTTGTTAACTAGAATCGTAGAAGATTTTTAATAAAAACCACAAGAAATCGAAATATTTATCGTAAACCTGAGACAACCAGCATTTAATGAAATTTTTTAACCCGTTTAGGTTTGGTTAGGATCGGTATTTTTTTTTCTTTTCACAGTTCTTAATAAGAACCTAATTGTATCAATAACCGAATAGGTACCACATTGCTTTGAAAAAGAATCTTAAAATAAAGTTGTACTAGCTTCTCTCTTATTCTGGTTGAGGAGGAACCCAATTTCACCTAGTATTTACCCCACGAAGGAACGAAATTTTGAAAGTAGATCGTGTTTCAAGTTTCAAGACAACTATTGCAAACCTGCAAGTCAATACGTATAACAATACGGTCCTAAATTCGAAACGTATTCTGCAATACAAGGTGTAACAGAAAGGGTATATCAACCCTGAAGGATGTGATTCTGCCCATGAAACTGAACAACTTTCCCTAAGTAACATAGGTCGAAATACGAAAAAAAAATTTGACCTCCCATACAAATATCTCTTTTAGAGAAGCCCGCCCTTGTATATGTCGTAGGCCGATCGTTTAATTGGGCCGATCGAGATCTGCCTGGGCACATCACGATACGCCGGCATTTCTTGATTTGCCTGACTAATACCCGCCATATCGTTCAAAGCATAACGTTTGACGATTTGCCCGGCCATGTTTGGGCAAATCGATTCTGTAGGTTTACCAAAGTACAAGCAAATAAAATGAAGTTAAGATATTAATTATTTTACTACATTATAAAACCTAACCTAACCTACAGCTAACAGAGTGCAAACAGCGCCACAATTTTACTAGATAATGAAACCTAACCTAACTTAACACACAGCTAACAGAGCGCAAACAGCGCCACAAGCGTCGCAAAACGGAACTACATTACGATGAGCCGAGCCATATCTTGATGTGCCCAGCCATATCTCGATGTGGCCAAGTGACTAGTAGGGCATATCGACATATAGGTCGCTGTCATCGATCTGCCCAATTTTATATTGGGGACATCATGAAATAATTGGCCAGATCACGAAATGCCGGCACATCGTGATGTGCCCAGGCAGATCTCGATCGGCCCAGTTCAACGATCGGCCCACGACATATATTTCCTTTAATTTTGTGATTTTATTTTAAATTTGTGTGCAATAAGGAATACATATACAAAATGCGCGATCAGCTGATTCAGTTTCAATGGGAGGTCAATTTTTTTTTTCGTATTTCGACCTATGTTCCTTAGGGAAAGTTGTTCAGTTTCATGGACAGAATCACATCCTTCAGGGTTGATATACCCTTTTTGTTACACCTTGTACAAGTCTCTTTTGCTAGCTGAGCTGAGCCTCCAGGCTAAATCGATTCGAGTACATGTCAAACAAGATTCTTTGGGCTTCCTTACTGAGTTCACCAACTTGCTGAGAAGGTATTATTCATATCGTGTGCTTTGTGCAAATTTTTTGAGGTGTGGTATTCGTATTTTAGGAAACCACCGCAAGTTACTTGTACGCGACCTCTGGTGGCCTGTGTGTTTTGATGGCTCTATGTAACGAAATTTCATTTATATAAGCAAAAATTTCCTTCGCTCTCGTGATTAGTATGGAGGTTTATGAAACTAAATTTTTACAAAATACTTGAACTCACCCTTTTAGGGGATGATTTCGCAAAAATTATAAAACACGTGTTTTATTTTGTCTTTTAGCTCAAGTCCAAAATTTTAGGCATCTCACGTCAAAATTGTAGATTAATATACAAACTTTCATCTCTCATTTCATCGCCTTGGAATGCTGAAACAAGTATTATGTTTTTTTTTTTCATTTACGTAAATCTAGTTTTTTATGCATCAAAGACTATTTGAAATATCAAAATAAAACATTAGAAATGTCGATATCCAAAGATTAAAACCATTATTTGTATTCCCGACTATTCTAGGTAACAAGCTGTTTTGTACCAAATGGGTTCCGGATCCATTTACATACAACGGTTCTTAATTAACTCTAGCTGCTAGAGTTCCTAGAGTAAATGCTAGAGTCTAGCATTTACTCTAGGAACTACTAGTTTCACTTTTCAAATAATGATCTAGAGCAATTATTCGAGCATTTTGTCATTTCATAATGAAGGTTTTTTAATAAAAGTGCATTAAAATAAAGTCTCATTCTTTATAATTCTGATTCTCGTTGACATTTTGTACAATAGATTTTCACAAAATCATGCGAAACAACCACAAACAATCCTTAAGTACATGCCAACAGCTAGTTATGCAACAGCTAAACAAGATTGAAAGTTTCGACCACAACTCCAAAACTCAAAACGAAGTTGCATTAAAAGTTTCAGCTAAACTAAAATGCACATTTACCGCAGCTGCATTTCATGTCGTCTCAACGTAGGTTCCACCGAGCATGAAACTTTAGAGACTAAATCAGGACTCGAAAATGTCATTCGACGACATTACGATCTAACAGCCCATTCCCCTAGATGAGGACTACCCTCCAAAAATTTTTAAACACGTCATGCATTTTTCTGACGAAGGTACCATACTCACTATGCTTGACAGCGTTGCACAAAGAAATCTGAAATAGGGACGATCTTCAGTCTACTGCAAATTTCTTAACAAATGCTAAAAATAGAAATGTTGACAGTGGATAAAGGGGGTTGGAGAACATTCCAAGACGAAAGAGTCTAGCGGAATAAGAAAATATTAATTAACTCCAGCAGCGATTCAAATTATATTCATACTGCAGTTTCGGCAGAATGAGCAGAAAACTTCAATTGTTTATAAATTGACATAAATTAATAAAATTTTGCGCTTTCGCCGATAAAAGATGGTAGGGCTTTTGTGCAGTCCATCTGGGGAAGTACCACCCTCATACCTATTTCGGCCGTAAAGCAGCAATGTTTGCACTGCTGTGTTTCGGTTTGATGGGTAAGAGAGCCAGTGAAATTACTGGCACATGAGACATAACATGTTAGTTCTCAGGGTGGGCAACGCGCTTTGCTGTCTTATTAGCGTCAAAGTATGTCACTAATAAGACAGTAGGTGCAATGGGCGGTAAAGAACACTTACATGCCACTTACCATCAGGTGGCCCATCTGCTTGTAACATAATAAATAAATGGTACAGCAGCACTGCACTAACTTTCTAGTAATACTCAAGGAAAAACTATCAACCGCAAACTCAAATTTGTAATGCCATACACATAGTATGGAGAATATGGAGATACCAACTTTTATTAAAAAAAAAAATCCAAAAAAGAAACCACTTAGAAACCTTCGATGGATTTGCATAAAACTCATAAATTCAAAATCTGGTGTCAATCGGACCATTCGTTTAGCCGCTAGGCCAAAGCGTGACGGACAGACCGACCGACGGACCGATCGACCGACCGACCGACTGACCGACCGACCGACCGACCGACCGACCGACTGACCGACAGACGGACATTTTTGGGAGACTTGTTTTTTATGATGTATAAGTGATATAGAACACATTTTTGAGAAAATTAGAAAAACTTTTTTTTTCACGAATACTATATCTTTCTCGCTCCACTCGAAAGAAAAAAAGTAAAAGGTTATTATCTCGATGTAACAGACGTATAAGATGTTCCGCTCAAGTTGAATTGTAAGATAAACTTTGAAAGGCATGCTATCAAGTTGGATGAGACGCTTGCGAAAATATTCAGCAGCGCGGCGGCTATCCGTCATTATGTCTTCAGGGATAGTAATGGCTCTTTCTGTACTTTGTAGGGAAATTGGAGACATAAAACAGATTGCATTTAAATACTCAATCTTTTCTCATTACATATTTATAAAGTGGATACCAAGAACTTGTCGAACTGGTACCTTTACATTAGCTTACATATCATAAATAGCTTCAAATTCTACCCCTCGGACGTGTTCATTATAAAAGCTGTTAAAAGGTGATATCCTGCGGGGATTGAAGATGGGAAATGGCAAAATAGGGTCATGGAACTCTTTGAGCTCATTTAAAGAAGTAGATAAATAATTAGATTTCAAGAGTTTAATAATAAAATACAAAAAACACCAATTTTGTGCTACCTATATAAATGAACAAGAAATATTTGCTTGATTGCTTATAGTTTAAATATTCAATTGATGTATAATCCAGATTAAGGGCCTTTTACTGCTCAAGTAACAACATTATATTACATGTGATGTACGTATTAAACATCTCACATTTTTGGATGCCAAGACCACTGAGCCAGTTGAAACACTTTATAGGCGTCGGTTAACACTCACTAAGTAACAACTGTCTCAAACGCGTAAAACTTCATTCTAAACTACGCAATTTCTCAACAATGTAACGACCTAATAATGACATTATTAAAGTTCCTAGGTAATCTATTATCACTCAACAGTAAAATCAAAGACCGATTTTTCCAGTTCTAACCGGATATCGATTAATTTGTTTTTAATTTTGTTATAAATTAGTTTAGTAAACAACAAATTCCAGATGTATTTAGTTTTCATATAAATAGACCGTACTGAGCAAAGGCAAAACATTGCACTTTTGTGTTTGATACTTCGCACAACAAAAACAAGGTAAACATTTGTTTTTATAATTTTTGTTATTTATAAGTATATGTAAATGTGCTATTGCTAACCAAGGGGACAAAATAGTTCAATTCAATATCATTAATTTTAACCTGTTGTCAAAAAATTTTCAAGCCACGAAATCACCTCTGAAAATTATGGTTTTACGACCACTATCATAGCAGCAGCAGCAGCTGTGAATAATTAGTTAACACCATCTAACTTAACTATAACCGAATATTCGCATCTTGCTCTCTCCACAAGTGATAAAAGTTTAAGAGGTAAAAATATTGTTAAGTCCTCTTAAAAAAAACAAAAAGAAGAATAGAGAGCTCCCTCCTTTTTTGAAATCGGTTCAAACAGGGTTAATAAGACCCATCAATATTTAAGAACGATTTCGTAATAAAAATAATCTGTGGTAATCACAATTTCTTTACCTCAGAATATTGGATTCAAGTCACTCCAAATTGCGTTTCAAAACAATTAAAAATATCACACAGGTACCTATGTGACATTTAAAAATATCACCTAGGTACGAGAAATAGTTATCTACAAAATTCATAATTTTAATTTTGTTTCACAATTTTAATATATTTCAGATGTACAAGTTTCTGATGGTGCTAATGCTGCTGGCCGTGATAGCGACCACTATGGCGGCGGCGTATGACAATGCTGGCGAAGTATACCGACAGAAGCGGACTATCTTTCCTCGAATATACTACCCCCCTCCTTATTACCGTCGTCCTTACTATTTCTACTAGGCAAATCTTGCTGAGCAGTGCAATGATGAAGTGATTCAATAAAAAAATGGTTTCAAAAGCTTTTAATTCTTTTATTTCGTTAGCGAAAAAGAAATATTTAAACATTAAAACTGTCATATCTTCCCACAAAAAGTTAACCTGTAAGCATAAAAAGTGTAAATAACAGGTGGGTACAAAACTAAAACAACATTAAGTTAACGATTTTTTTTCTTTACAGGCTTACGGTCTAAATAGTAAAATAAATAAATAAATTTTCAGCTCATTGGCTCAGAAAACTTTGCTTTATTTTATCCTCTAGGGTGGAAAAGGTTGTTGAAATTAGAACGTGATAATGATTTATGGTATAAGGTACTGGCTCTATTCGTTAGCATATTCCGGTCTGAAGTGAGGTTAGAAAATCGGGCTAAGCGCGAGTCGGACTCGCGCACTAAAGGATCTGCACTTGACCACCATTTGGTTTACTACAAGCTTTTGCCCTTTTATTTTAAAAATTGTGCGTACACTCAAACCTGACCCTTCCTTCGTAAGAAAGTAATTGAAACGAGAGCTCACGTATATTAGGAATCCGTACCCAAAAAATATAAATGATGGGGGGCTCCCAAACAGCTAAAGGGGGGCGCGATTAAAAAAATTTGTCCTACCCCATCGAGTGGAGTATCGTTATTTAGAACTTGTTGAGAAGTAAATGCTGTTTTTTTAGTTTTAAAATAAATATTTTAAAACCAGGGAATAAGATGTGACCAAATTAAGCTTTAAAATAAAAAAATATTAAATAACAAAAAACCCAACTGCTTAGCACAAGAGAGGAAAACAAGCTTAAATCTATTGGATTTGGTAACTTGAATTGTATAAGATACTGAAGGCGGGGACGAAAAAACGTTTTGTGGATGTTTACGACTTAATTTTGTTCGTCCCCGCCTGCAGTATCTTATACAATTCAAGTTACCAAATCCAATAGATTTAAGCTTGTTTTCCTCTCTTGTGCTAAGCAGTTGGGTTTTTTGTTATTTAATAATTTTTTATTTTAAACTTTTTAGTTTTCAGTTTTGCTACGTCAAGTTATCCTAAAACATTTGCTTAAACCTTAGAATCAGGTTTTTCCCAGCTATTGTTTGATACCCATGTTGATGCGAGTAGAGACCAGTGTAGTGTTCCACCCAACGTGCAAGCTGACGTTGGCTATCTGTGATAGCAGTACCATCGGCTTCCTTAAGGGGCGCTGTTTTTTTGGGAACTGGCCCGAGGGCTCTTTTAATTTCCTTAGTAGACGCCACAAAAGTTACCCGTGTCCGCACACGCTTGGATGCTTCTACAAAGTTCAGTCCAATAGATATGGATGTAAAATCTTGTACTTTGCTGAATATCTGCCTTAGCAATCTTAAGCTCCTCGCGCATTGTAGAGGTTGGGTTTTCACGATGCCTTAGGACAGCTTGGCGTTTCACGTTTATAAGGGGTTGCAAGTTTTCAGAATTTTCATTAAACGAGTCCTGAGTTTTATTCTCCTGGTGGCCAAATACTGCACAGGCTGTTGTTGTTAGAAGTTTTTGCACCCTACACCATTCTTTATTAAAAGACGCACTGTCGTTGTCCCATGCAATGATTTCGCTGTGGACTTTTGCCTCGATACATACGAGTACATACACTCGAAAAATACTCCTATTTTGGGGCAGTCGGGTAAAAACAAATATTTACACACCCTAGAACCAGACGAGCCCAAACCCAAGATATTTTTCTACATACACCCAACAGCACGTCAGTAGAAACACTTCGGACTTTGTGACATATTAATAGAGTTGCAAATCTTTCCATTCACAAGCGGTTGACCGTACGTAAGGAATGGTTGAATTTGGTAATCACAAGGAGTTTTAGTCGCTGGTGGTTCGCTTTGGCGAAGCGTGGGCTAAAACCTCCTTAGGTAGTCGACATAAAAAAACAGCTCCTCTGGTATGGAGTAGAAAAGCTACAGTATAATACACAAGTTATTAATGCTGCATCTTGCACGGGAAATTTAGTCATTGCTTTATATGTTAACACTTACAAAATTATTTCCAAAAGGCCTAGCTAAACCCAAATATTTTATAAAGAAACCTCCCATTGTTTTATCAATAAAATATTACCAGATAAGCAAGCGACGCTACCCACCAACAGATGGCGCTGTAGGTTTCTGAAACGCGGTAATAAAAACAGCGCCTCTGGTATGGAGTAGAAAAACTACAGTATATTACAAAAGTAATGAATGTTGCATCTTGCCATGGACGAATAAATAAAGAATCTTGCACAGGAAATTAGTCATTGCTTTGTGTGTTAAAACTAAGTGATTTGTTTTCCAAAAGGCCTAGCCAAGCCCAAATATTTTATAAAGAAAATAAAATATTACCAGGTGAGCAAGCGACTCTACCCACCAACAGATGGCGCTGTAGGATTCTGAAACGCGGTAATATCTCCACTTTTTTATGGATATCTTCCGGCTCCATCATCAGATCAGCTCCAAGTTACAATAATATTGCATTGTCATCTGATTCACATACGCATGCAAAATTTCATCTCAATTGGAAACCGATTAAGATTCTCTTTTCAGTCAGGTATTTTGTTTTTTGAAATAGTTTTTTTGTTTAGTACTTTTTTATTTTTTTTTATACCCTATGACACTCCTACAATGAATACGAACCTAACGACACCTCACATGTTGAAATCTACCAAGCCGTTTAGGCTGCAGAGCGCGACAAAGAAATCGACATACATACATACATACACTCGAAAAACATAACCCTCCTGTTTTGGGGCAGTCGGGTAAAAAGATGTTTGGGCTGTTACCACAGAAAAATAAGGGTACTTAGAAGGAGGATTAAAGAAATAATTCGTCACAAGGTAGTGAAGGCGTCGTTCTATGGATTTGACAGGTTATTTTGAATATTTCCTAGTGATCATTGATAATTTGACATAAAAAATTGGGACATGTTGGCAGATGTCATCCCATAGTAAAATAAATTAGCAAGGTATCTATTCCGAGCGAAGCAAGGAGGTCCAAAATCTTTGGCTGTTACTCATGACCAGTAATAGGAAGATAATTGAAATTTTCACAGATTATGTATTTATGTTGCTGCTATAACAATATATATATATATTCTTTATTGCACACAAATAAATGTATTAAACAAACACAAAAACAAACCAATAAATGTATTAAAAGTTAAAATATTTGTTAGCGATTGAAACCTGAGGAAGCGAAGGATTCTAAAGAATCCTGAGCGTAGCCAAGGTTTCAAGGCACGAGACAGAAAATGCCTTTGCTGCCGAGCGAAACACGAAATTTTTAACCCCATTAAAGTGAGGAAATGTTAACTTAATTAATGCAAGAAAAGCAATTCAGACAATGATGATATTCAGACAATGTGCAGTCTCTCCCTCTCCCCCTCCCTCACCCTCTCCCACCCCCTCTCCTTCTCCCTATCCCTGCCCCTAACCCTACCCCTACTCCTATCCCTATCCTTAACGCCGTCTTAACCCCTATCCCTATCCTTATATAAACATAGAAATGACACCTATTGATTTTTAGACTTTTTAACCCTATCGCACCCCAACCTCATCCCCAGTGGATGATGGTATTTCACGTCCACCACCTTAGATTTCAAACTTGTTGTAGTTTTGGTAATCAGCGATCCGATAAACCATACAGACGACACCCATATTGATTTTTAGACATATCAACCCTATCGCACCCCAAACCCATCCCCAGGGGATGATGGTATTTCACGTCCACCACATTGGAATTCAAAATTGTTTTAGTTTTCGTAATCAGCGACCCGAAAAACCATACAAACGATACCCATATTGGTTATTAGAATTTTTCACCCTATTTCCCTCTTTAAGGGGTTGAATTTGGGGTGTAATTTTAATAATAGTGATGAATGTTTCACAGAATTACAAACCTAATGCCTAAAAAATAAATTTAGTGGATATTACTTTGAAATGAAGGAGTTTCAACTTCATTCCCTTTTCACCCCTTATGGTGTAGAATTTTCAAAAACCCTTAGATTCATAAAACTAATTTTTTTGTTGTCAGTCTAAATACAAATTTTGAAGATCCTAAATTCAAACCTGACGGACTTTCATGCAAACTTTCATCCCTTATTTCAACCCCTTAGGGGATGAATTTTGAAAAATTGTAAAACACGTACTTTTTTATTTTTTACCAAAAGCTCAAAAACAAATTTCTATAATTCTACCTTTAAAAATAAAAGACCAACATACAGAAAAAAAAATCATCCCCATTTTCACACCCTTGAAGTGTTTCTTTATTTTTTATCAGAAGCTTAAATTCAAATTTGTGTGAATCTAACTCAAGAAACAAAGGACTTTCATACAAACTTTCATCCCTTATTTCACCCCCTTGGGAGATGAATTTTCTTAAATACTTTCTTAGTGGGTGTTTTTGACGTGCATAAAACAAGTGTACAAAATTTCAGATCTGTATCTCGAGCGGCTACGGGTCGGCGTTGATGAATCAGTCAGTCAGTCAGTCGGGACATGTTCTTTTATATATTTAGATTATTATAGTTCGTGGTAACCTATTATCACACTACAGTATCAACGACAGATTTTTCCTGATTTACCACATAAATCAATCAATTTGTAATTAATTTTGTGATTAATTTGTAAACATCAAATTTCAAATGCATTTAGCTTTCGTATAAATAGACCATGCTAGGGAAAGGCAAAACAGAGCACTTTTGTGTTTGATACTTTGCACAACAAAAACAAGGTAAGCATTTGGTTTTATATTTTTTGTTATTCATAAGTATGTGTGAATGTGTTATTGTTAATCAAGGGGACAAAATAGTTTTATGCAGTATCATTATTTGTAATTTTTGTCCAGAATTTTCCAAGCCACGAAATTACCTCTGAAAATTATGATTTAACGACCACTACCAATTATACAAGGTTTTACAGAAACGGTATATCAACCCTGAAGTATGTGATTCTGCCCATGAAACTGAACAAATTTCCCTAAGGAACATAGGTTGAAATACGAAAAAAAAATTTTGACCTCCCATAGAAACTGAATCAGCTGATCGCGCATTTTGTATGGGAGGTCAAAATTTATTTTTCCTATTTCGACCTATGTTCCTTAAGGAAAGTTGTTCAGTTTCATGGGCAGAATGACATCCTTCAGGGTTGATATAACCTTTTTGTTACACCTTGTATTTTCTGTGCCACTACTTAAGATGAGACTAATGAGTTAACATGCTTTTCAAATAACGGAAAACACTCAAGGGTGGGTCGCACTTCACCATAACCATACATTTAGTGCAATTCGCACAATCTAACTTAACCATAACAAAATATACGCCACTTGCTCTCAGATACTTATATTCAATTATGGTTATGTAAGATCGTGCAGTACCTATTGTTGTAGTACTAACGGTCACCCTATGCGGTCACCTATCGGATTACTAGACTGTAGCTTCATTTTCCTTATCGAAAAGACAAAGAACAATTAAATAAAAAGTGCTTATGAGGAAAAAAAATTGTAAAGTCGGGTAAAAAAACATACAGACAAATAGAGAAAGAACCTTTTTCTTCCAAAAGGGAAGTAACACAAGACCTTGGGACCTATTTAGGAACTATTCCATAATAAAATTAATTTTCTATTATAACCATTTTTACACTTAAATTAAGTTTCAAAAACATTAGTAAATATCACCTATGTACGACTGTCAACATTAACCGTCTTACTACAAAACAAATTTAAACACTCGTCTAACATGTGTTTTGCTAGACACTATCTAAGCAGTTAAAAACGTATTTAACACAAAAGATCGCAAGACGCTGTTTTGTAGTAACACTTTTTTACTTTCGAGCGGAACGAGAAAGGTTTTGTATTCGTGAAAAAATAAGTTTATCTAATTTTCTCAAAAATGTGTTCTATGTCACTCATACAACATAAAAAACAAGTCTCCCAAAAATGTCCGTCCGTCGGTCGGTCGGTCGGTCCGTCGGTCGGTCTGTCCGTCACGCTTTGGCCTAGCGGCTAAACGAATGGTCCGATTGATACCATATTTTGAGTTTAGGAGTTTTATGCTAATCCATCGAAGGGTTCTAAGTGGTTTCTTGCTGGCTGTCATTTTGAGGGTAGCTGTCATACAACGAAAATGAATAATTGAAATTTTCTCAAAAACGGCTCATAGAATCTTGATGAAACTTTGCATGACCAAGCATCTCCGTGTAAGGTATCTTACGCCAGTATCAATTGATCTGTGTAATTTCATATAAGGGGTGTTCCTGTACCACCAAATCGTAAATATGTGATTTACCCAAAATTGGTTCCATTGAGTTTATTCAAATTTTCTATAAGTAATATTAATCCTGGATTGGTTGTCTACCCGACTGGATATTTTTTATGATTTTTTTGAATAAAATTTAGTAGACAGGGTGTACCAAAAACTGAAAGGGTTTGCTCAGTAGACTAAACTGAACAATTATCCATAAGGAGAAGAACATGTGTTGGGAAATTAAAAAAATCTCCATGCATGTATCCTACGGTGGTATCCAGTGATCTGTGAAAATTCATATAAAGAGTGTTCCGTAACTACCAAAAGTTAAACATGTGATTAACTCGAAATCGTTTGAGGTTTGTTTGTTTTAATGTTTGAAAATTTGAATTTCTGAATTGATCTGTATATTTTGGAAAAACTTAAATAAAAGTTTGTATTTCCATACTATGTGTATGGCATTACAAATTTAAGTTTGCGGTTGATAAGTAGTTTTTCTTGAGTATTGCGAGAAAGTAAGGGCAGTGTTGCTGTACCATTTATTTGATCAAGTGTTCAACAGATGTCTAACTTTTTTGTAGTAAGACGGTATAATTTTAACATTGCAAGCCCAATGTCAAAATTCTCAGGAATTGAAAAGAAAACGTAGTTATTTACGCAATAAGGCATAATTTCGGAAAAAAATAATACATTTTTCATGAATTTTCCATTTTCCGGGAACTCTATGGGAAATTAACTAAGGGGTCATATGTCAATTGTCAAAGTGTTCCCGTTTCGGCACAACCGGGCTTTAGAGGTTAATTTAGTTTCTCAGATTTTTGAAAAATTTCAGATGTACAAGTTTCTGATTCTGCTGATGCTGCTGGCCGTGATAGCGACAACTATGGCGGCGGCGTATGGCTATCTGGATCAAGGATACCGAGAGAAGCGGACTCCTGGTCTCATTGGATACCGAGAGAAGCGGACTATTTCTCCTCAAATGTACTACCCTTATTAGTACCGCTATCCTTACTTTTTCTACTAAGCAAATATGCTGAGCGGTGCAATGACGAAATGATTCAATAAATAATTTGTTTCAAAAACTTTTTGTTTACATTGTTAGCTTTATAAACTACTAGCGGCCCGCCCCGGCTTAGCACGGGTACTAATCTTCGGGTAGAGGTGGTGTCTTTTATTGCAATATATGACGTAGCCTTCAACTTGCTACACAATTTATAAACATTCTACTTATAATATTTCGTTGTACCTCAGGACGACAAACACAAAAGAATATACCTAAAATTTTTAAAATCAGGCTTCGGACGATCAGTCGCAACGACGTGTGCCCTCTGTATGGGCCCCGTCGGGTTCCTCGCTCGCTGATATTAACTCCAGAAACTTTGGGCTACGTTCGGCTTTCAACGGAAATACGCATCGAGTTTGAAGCTCATTCTAGGACACTAATTAGAGTGATTTTAATATTGTGATATCTTCCAAGATATTCATTTAAATCACATGGTATAAAGGACAAATTTGATCTTTGTTCATTGATTATTATTACTAATCTTTTAAATTAGATAAGGATCCATACCTTGAGGGCAAAAGTACGTTCTTAAATACCTTATTTTGAAAATCTACTTTTTTGCTATAAAGAGTTGATTAGTGTGGGTTTTCCTTAAAAGATAGACAAAAACTATCATGAACTTTTCTTTAGAACTCTTAAAGAGCAACACTTCTTTCATACATAACTTTCATATAAATGAAACCATTTACGCAGCGCACGCCCAGAAAGCTCTCTAGAGGCACGTTTTTTTTTTCGACTCGATCGACAAACATCTTCACAGTTCAGTTAATTTGCACTCAATATTTATAAATAATAACAGCAAACCTTCCTATTAAATTAATCTATTCATTAGTGAAAACCGAATCAAAATCCATACAGTAGTTCCTGCGTTTAGCGATCACAGACAGACATGATGCATGCACGACAGAAAAACGTTTCGGGGGACTTTCTTTTATAATACGAGTATGTAGTGATGATATCTTATATCTTCACACATAAAGTTAACCTGTAAGTATAAAAAGTGTATAAAACTAAAACAACATTAAGTTAAAGAAATATTTTTTTTCTTTACAGGCTTAGGGTCTGCCTGGTAAAATAAATAATAAAAAAATAATTTTTCACCCCACTAAGTCAGAAAACTTTGCTTTATCGGTCGAAATCTGCATGCCAAAGCCATTTTTATCCGCTAGCGTGGAAGAGGACGTTGAAATTAGAACATGATAGATGGTGAATAATGGTATTGTCTCTATTCGTTATCATATTCCGCTCTGAAGTGAGGTTAAAAAACCGGCCAAGTGCGAGTCGGACTCGCGCGCCGAGGGTTCCGACACACTTTTTATATTTTTGGAAGCAATAAAGTCCATTTTTAGGACCGCAAATCTAAATTTGTTTGTAAAGGTAATTTGCAGATTTCTAAAAAACTATACAACTTAGAAAGATCGTTTTATTTTTGCTGTAATTTTTACATATATTTCTGTCAACTGTAATTAATTCAGATTTTTCCTTTCACATACTTCGGAGATAAGGGGGGAATGGTATTTTTTTGTCATTTTTCATCATAACTTGAAAACTAAGAGACGTAAAAAAATACAAAAATATATTTTAGAATGTACAAGTAAAGCCCTTTTATCTTTTAAATCTTTATCTAGTTTTATGTTTCAATAAAAACTATAAAATATAAACCTCTATAGTGGGTAAAACAGACAAAACCGAAGTTTGCACCAAACGTTACATTCATTTAAATATTGACTGTACTGTTCCTTGTCCTAAGATGTTGGTATGATTGATTCTGGCACTGGTGCGAGCGAAAACCAATCTTATGGAGGCGAACATTTTTCTTCCCCGAGTTCAGAACATTTTTTTTTCATACCATTTAACCATTTAACCATTTATTTCAACATACTTACAAAATAGGTACAAAATAGAGGGAACTTCTAAATTCACAGCATGTGGGGGGTTCAGGCTCAGCGTACGCTTTGTGTCCATAATATATAGCCACGCAGCACTGATTTTCAGCCTGCCCGTTATAGTTTCTTATCAAAATAGAGTAAGTTGTAGACAACTGGCACAGACAAACAAATGAATAAGAATCATTACCACTGCTTCTTTCTTTGCTATAACTGCATCCCTTTTTGCTCATAATAAAAAAACAATAGTGCGTGGCTGGTTTTACAGCAGCATGGAGGTTTGCATTCTACAAAATAATAATCACGTTAGAATTTCAAGAACCCTTTGCCCGCTGTTAGGTGCATCACTATTACTACAACGCGTCACTAGTTATCAAGACTATTGTCGATGCGTGCTCCTCTCTCTCTGGTCCCGACCGCCACGTTAGACACAGCTCGCACGTTGTACCTAATTAGTAAGTCTATAATAAATACTATACAGAAGACTGAAGCCTATTATTTAAGACGCCCTGGCTCAGATCATCATACCTACATCCAAGAGATAACGTCATACCCGCTAGCGGCCAAAAATCGCTTTTAGCTGCAAAATTTTACCGAGAAACCAAATATTTCCGAGCTTTGGGAGTTAATAGTGATTTTTAGGCGATTTTTGCTCGGTTTTTGTTTTAGCTCTGTCGTAAAAACGAAAAGATATACAAGCGTAAAAATGTGTACCTATTTTAGCGTTATCGCTCATATTCCTTTTTCGTGTTCGATACTTTTTGCTTCTTTCTCGATGTATTGACTGGCTGTTTGTATTCTTTGACAGTGGATTCAAAATTTTGGTTTTCATTTTTCTGTGCTCATTATTTATTTGACATTGGACAAAATATTTATAAAAATCGAGCATGCATTTCAATGAACTATACCCTGTTTTAATACAGTTATTTTGCTTTTTGCATTCGTGCTTGTGATGTTACTTTTTCATACAAGATTAAGACTCTCGATATGAACGCCTACAATTTTGTAAGTATTTTTGTCTTTACTTAATATTTGTTGCTGAGAGGTTGCCACTCTCTTATGCCGCATTTTTATTCGTGCAGCTAAAGCTGTCCGATTACGGGCAGTAGGTTCCGGCTAGCACCTGCAACACAGCCAAGCCCTGTCTCCAGAGAGACTTTGACATCAGCAGCTTGCACCTTGCTCTCTGCCGCTGCATCTCTTCAACTGCGGGTTTCCTACCAGCACGGGAGGACGCCACGAACTGCGCAAATCCAACTACTACCTATTCCAGATATTTAATTCATTTATATTATTAGTTTTAAGTTTTATTTCCAAAATTCAAAAAAGGCCTCCAGACGCGCCATGATTTATTTAGATTCGAATCTTTGGCAGTAATTTTTAAACTTTTAGAACATTTATCCGCGATACATTGCGGAAGGTACGACTATGACCATATTTAACTAGTCGCTATAGTAATAAGTTAGGTGGCCACTTAAAGTTATCACTAGACTTTTCCAAGCGATAGTATCTAGTAGCTATAGACGGAGCGTTTTACCTGATGCACGCATCGCGGATTCCTTTCAAAATTTATTTGTCTTATTTTTAACACCTAACGTTGATTTTTAATATTTTAAACAATATTATATATTTATATTTAATCTCCGATCGTACAAACAAATTTAAACTTTATTACGTTGGTTATATAATAGTGAAATTATACAACAAAACTGTGGTCAATCTGTTTTTATTAAAATATTGTGTGTTATATTTCTTTGTTTGCTTGAATAGTTTAAGGTAAGTTAACTCTTCCTCTATTTTTATCTAACTGCAGTACATTTACAATTAAATTTACTTTATTTTACTGCATTTTATGGCGCCCGAGCTCAAATTATTGATTTATTCTGCTTTTTTTCAGGTTCTCTAACTAGTTGCAACATTTTTTCTCGACCGCGTGGATGTGCGTTTTTATAAACGCGACTTGTATAGTCTAAAATTTTTTTCAAATACAATTTAACTTGTAATTTCATTTATTGTTAAATTAACTATAAATTTAACTGAAAAAGTCTTTTATTTTCTCCAGAAATATAATTTTACCCTGAATTTCATTTCAGTAGTTTGTAGTAGTTACTCTGTTTGTATGTCTGAATGCTTGTATAGGGAATTAAAGGTAAGTTAGTTAGACTTTCTTTCAGGATACTTTCAGTTTTTCGTCGCGTATACTTAGCCTGCTGAACCTATCCCTTCATTATGGAAGAACATGTACCTCTAGTAGTTGACCATGGTAATTCGGTTTGAAGATACTGGTGACCATGAACCACCTCTTGGAGTAGATCTAAGCCCTTTCCTCGTTCATATAATGTAATTCCGGTGTGAGGATGTCAAGGTATGGAATTATAGTGGTAAGTATTGTTAGTGAGGCATTGTGAATGCTTAGTTCTTTGGTTACAGCTAAGTACTCCTGAGTTCTCTTCATTAATTTTTGTTTTGTAGTAGTTTTTTTGTTGTAGTGACAGGCTCTTTCTCCTGCACTCGCCTCTTTCTTCTATGAACGCCTTTTTTTTTTTTTTTGAAGAGTCCTCACTTAGTCCTCATAACTCTAGGTGGTCGCTCATGTCCAGACTTTTCGCCCATGTAGGAGAGAGTCGGGACGCGTTTACTTCACTTTCCTCTATAGTTTTTTTTATTTTCGTATCAGACTGTTGGTCGTGTATCCCGCAGTCGGGTCTTATATTCCCTCCTTCTCTCTCCACATCTATACTCATCTTTGTACTTTTTAGGGTTCCGTACTTCGTGGTTCATTAGTGTCGTGTCGTCTCAGACTGATGGTCATACACTTCGTGGTCTGTTCATACTCACTCCCTCCTGCCCTCACTTTATTTAACTTACTTTGTTTTTTTTAGGGTTCCGTACTTCGTGGTTCATTAGTGTCGTGTCGTCTCAGACTGATGGTCATACACTTCGTGGTCTGTTGTTCATACTCACTCCCTCCTGCCCTCACTTTATTTAACTTAGTTTTATTTCTTTAGGGTTCCGTACTTGAATGGTTCGTTTGTGCCCTATAGTCCACATATCTTTAATTGTAACTCTTTATCTTTTGTTGCTCTTTTTTTTTTTTGGTGTGTGTGGACGGCGCGTTTTTTCTCTCGCGTGTTCCATCGCGCCACACGAAGATTTTTTTCGCTCTATACCCACTTTTAATTAGTTTTTTGTCTTAGCCTTTTGGGTCATTATAGTCTAAGAGCCCGCTTTTTTTTTTTTCAGACATAATTATAGTCTAGGTGCCCACTGTAAAAATATTTATAGACTAGGAGCCCGCTGTAAAAAATATTTTTAATCAATGAGCTTCTAATTTTTTTTTTTTTTTTTTTTTTTTGGGGAAGTTGGATGGCTTTAGCGTTATCGCTCATATTCCTTTTTCCTGTTCGATACTTTTTGCTTCTTTCTCGATGTATTGACTGGCTGTTTGTATTCTTTGACAGTGGATTCAAAATTTTGGTTTTCATTTTTCTGTGCTCATTATTTATTTGACATTGGACAAAATATTTATAAAAATCGAGCATGCATTTCAATGAACTATACCCTGTTTTAATACAGTTATTTTGCTTTTTGCATTCGTGCTTGTGATGTTACTTTTTCATACAAGATTAAGACTCTCGATATGAACGCCTACAATTTTGTAAGTATTTTTGTCTTTACTTAATATTTGTTGCTGAGAGGTTGCCACTCTCTTATGCCGCATTTTTATTCGTGCAGCTAAAGCTGTCCGATTACGGGCAGTAGGTTCCGGCTAGCACCTGCAACACAGCCAAGCCCTGTCTCCAGAGAGACTTTGACATCAGCAGCTTGCACCTTGCTCTCTGCCGCTGCATCTCTTCAACTGCGGGTTTCCTACCAGCACGGGAGGACGCCACGAACTGCGCAAATCCAACTACTACCTATTCCAGATATTTAATTCATTTATATTATTAGTTTTAAGTTTTATTTCCAAAATTCAAAAAAGGCCTCCAGACGCGCCATGATTTATTTAGATTCGAATCTTTGGCAGTAATTTTTAAACTTTTAGAACATTTATCCGCGATACATTGCGGAAGGTACGACTATGACCATATTTAACTAGTCGCTATAGTAATAAGTTAGGTGGCCACTTAAAGTTATCACTAGACTTTTCCAAGCGATAGTATCTAGTAGCTATAGACGGAGCGTTTTACCTGATGCACGCATCGCGGATTCCTTTCAAAATTTATTTGTCTTATTTTTAACACCTAACGTTGATTTTTAATATTTTAAACAATATTATATATTTATATTTAATCTCCGATCGTACAAACAAATTTAAACTTTATTACGTTGGTTATATAATAGTGAAATTATACAACAAAACTGTGGTCAATCTGTTTTTATTAAAATATTGTGTGTTATATTTCTTTGTTTGCTTGAATAGTTTAAGGTAAGTTAACTCTTACTCTATTTTTATCTAACTGCAGTACATTTACAATTAAATTTACTTTATTTTACTGCACTATACAGGGTTATTGTCGGTCCTCTGGCCAAATTTTAGCATGTTGCTCAGAACATGTATCTGAACAACTTTCCCAAAAGAACATGGGTCGAAAAACGAGATTTTTTTTTACCCATCCCATACAAATCCCACTATCGCCGGCACAAGATTTGTATGGGAGGACCAAAATTTTTTCTCGTTTTTCGACCCATGTACCTCTGGGAAAGTTGTTCAGATTCGTGTTCTGAGTAACATTGTAAAATTTGGCTAGGGGTCCAAAAAAACAATAAAAACTGATCAACTGCGAGTCAGACTCAAAAATCTAGCACAGTATTTTACTGAAATTTCAACCAATACAATTAATATTATGTGGTGGTACAGAACCCTCGGTGCGTGAATCCGACTCGCACTGACCGGTTTTTGGTTATGATTGGTTGTGAGAATAATTGTACTATTTAATGATATGACACTTTTTCCTTTGCTTTTTCTATGGGACCTAGCTTCATGCCGAATTTCATGATTCTAGGTCAATGAGAACTATCTGATAGGTTTTGGTTTGATTGATAGGGACATAAATGAATGTAGGTACACTTTAATAGTTGATATTATATACAACTTGATACTTTTACTCGTTCGTGAAAAAAAAAAGGTCCTGACAGACAGACAAACACGCGCACAACAAAGTGATTCTATTTGCGTTGCGTTTTGTTTTTGGGCTATGGAACCCTAAAAATTGGGTGTTTCGCTCGTCAAAAAGTTATTTCAAATCCCGTGCGTTAAAACTCTTCCTTCGCTCAGAATTCTTCTTTTGAACTTCTCGCTTCGCTCAGCTTAGGGTTCATCTCGCCCCCTCAAAAACTGGTCCTTAGATCTTCGTGGCTTAATCCTAGAATCTTATACAAGGCAATAACGGCTAATACAACTTCGCTGCCTTGCATACCAAATAACTATTAAAACAAGCTTTTTACTACGTGTCTCAAGTTTTGAACTTTCCTTGTAAGGGTTCCAAACCAAACTGAAAAAAAAACGGAACCCTTATGGTGCGACTTCGTCTGTCTGTCTGTCATATCATAACTGTATATCTCCTCAACTACTCATACTATCGACTGTGGATGTCGGTATTTAGAATAAATAAAAATAAACTCGTTACTTGGATTCGTAACATGGGTCGGACAAAGCAGAAGGTATAAAAGAACAGTTAGTTCAAATCATTAACTTATAATTAACAAAATACTTACTTTATATAACACAATGTTTTAAAAAGAAATAAAAGAAGAATAGTTAAAATGACACTCGTTGATTTTTTTAAAACAAGTTACTTTTTACAATTTTAAAAAATGATGGTTTATAAGATAATTTAGATTTTAAAGGTTCCACCAAAAAAAATTTTGCTTTCAGGGAGACTTATTTTGGGATCGATCTTAAAGATTCAATTACCCTTCAGAAAATAAATAGAGTGGATGGTGGAGTGGGTGGTATGTACTTGAGAGAAAATTATATCATAAAATAAAGTTAGACTATCCAATACAAACTACAGTATTCTAGTTTACAAAAACTAGCGACAAATAATTTTGAGAAGTGGCTTTTTGTAAATTTGCATTCCTTGACTCAGCGAGATGAATTAGATCTTCAAAAACAGGTCAAAATTATGGCAGCTCTGCGCGACCGCTTAGTGGTTGGGGAATTCCCAATTCAAAGGGGAGAAGCCGTGAAAAGCAGCTTGCGCAGCGACGGGCTAATTATTAAAATAGTACATAAATTTTTGGTCAATAACCAATCTATTACAGATTTTTTTCGTTTAAAATAAATATCAGTACATAAGTATTTTAGATACATTTAAAACAATTTTTATTTTGTAAAGAAAATTTCAGCTGAAAATAAATACGAAATGGTGTTTATGTTTATTTTTTTTTAACACGAAAGTCAAAAAGAAATTCAAAAGGAGAATGCCCATGAGTGGTATCGCAAAATTATTCAAAATTGTTCAAATCGAAGTTGTGTCACAAGTCTATGACATCAGTAATTCTTGTTTATTTTAAAGATAACTTTATAAATGGATAGGAATTGTCCACTCCTCGGGGTAAAAAAGTAAAAATATATTAGATTTTTTTTATGATTTTCGTATTTCCGATGCGCCTTTTCAGAGTTGCCTGCCACGTCAAACTTACCTGAACTGTAAAAAAAAGTTACTATTTTTGTACACAAAAAAATATATCTTTAATACTCATTCCTGTAGAAGGGTATCAACAGTTGATAGGTTAGGCACAGCAGGTGCCTGCTGCGGCGGTGACCTTTTAAATGAGTACCCATTTGCGAAGTTATCAGCTTTTTTCTCATTCACAACGTTATCGTACCTACAAAAGCAGGACATTTTTATACATTTCAGGTAAGACTTGCCTGGCAACACTACACTTGTCAGCAGTAACGTCAGTGACAAAGTCACCTCGGATCACCTCGCGTCCTAAATTGTAAACTACGCGCCGCCGCGTTTGAACGCCGCGCCTTTATGTACAGTCAAGCGCACGTCAAGTACCGCCAGAGTTGATAACAGTACATCAAGCAGTAAAGAAACAAACCAGCTACAAGGTGAGACAACAAACGCCGATGATTGTCTCCGGCGGTTGTCGAGAATCGCGAGCGACTTTTGTCGCCAGTCGCCGACGGTCGTCCTCCTCTTTGTATCAACAGTACCTCTTTGGTTGGTAGTCTTGTTTACATTTCGAGCGTATTTCTTCTTTTTTAATTCATAATAATATTAAAAATACAACCGGCCAGTATCATTTTTCATACAATATTTTTGTCCAACCTCTATGGTTGACCTAAAATATTGTATGGTTCCTATGGTGGACCCTAATTCATGTTCAAATTTTAAATCCCGTTTTTACCTGCTACGAAAGTCTCTTGGAGAAAACAGCTATTTAGTTCGCCTTTTCGCCGTTCGAATAGATGGGATGAAAATTCGTTTTCGTTATGGAAGATACAGTTTGCCGGTGTATTAATTGCTCAATACGACTGCGGCATTTACGCTGGCAGTCACTAGGAGCAGAACCTAAGCCCGAACCTCTCCCATTCTCTCCACGTGGCCGAACCAGCGAAGCCTTGGTCGCGAACAATAGGTCTTCGGTAACAGTAGGAATTCAGGACCTACTTACTTTGAATTCCGGAAAACTATAATGAAATAGGTACCTAATTATTTTATGAAATCCTTTGCGCTCACTTTAAATTAACGATGGAGCAAAAACTAAACATTGTTTTTCAAATATCAACGACAAAGGGAATTTGACAATGACGTATTAATTACTGACAAGTTGACAGGGCTTTTACCAGCCAAATCTTGATAAAATTACCTGCATTACAAAAAAAAAGGATACCTCTTTGTGAGTACTATAATCCTTTTATCTGTAGAAAAGTATTGATTGTGTTTTTAATGAGAAAAGGGACAAAAACTTGACGAGTGTAGGCAATCTTACTACGAACAAGAGACTATGCTTACAGGGCAGCGACAAGGTGGTACGATGACCGCCGACGTCTGTCACCGGCAGTTATCGAAAGTCGCGCGCGACTTGTTTTGGTAGTCGCCGACAGTCAACCCCCAACCTAACGCTGGTCTGTATAAAAAAGCCCTTTGTTCCACTCGCTCGCCTGCTTGATGTGTACTCATTTAAGGCCCTCTGCCGCCTGTAGAGAGTCGCGATGTATTATACGCGTCACGTTGCGGTGTTCATATAAACACGAACGCCAACTTATACGCTTCATGTGGTAGACGCCCTAAGCGCGTTTACAGTGCTCTAAAGTACACTATTAGCGCAATTTGGAACGCGGGGTATGAAATCTCTAATTCAAGAATTGGAATTCAAGACTAAATACCTGCGCTAATTACTGTGAAACCCGGAGAACTACAATCAAATGCCTAATTATTTTATGAAGTCCGTAGAGCTAACATTACATTAAACCATAAAGCATTGTGACACAACAAGGTTTATACCGATTTTTGACCGATACTAAGTCCAATGACTAAGGAAAAAAGAAACTAAGTCCCATAGTCACTTGGGCATTTTCTTTTGGCACGCAATAGAGAGTAATACTGCCAGAATAATCAAAAATGAAAAGAAGAATTTATGTAACCATGTTACACGACTTGGAATTTAGAAAGTTTTAGAATATGATTGCCGAACTAAATTGCAAAAAAAAAATATTATTGCAAAGGGAGCTCAAAGGGAGGTCAAAATTTAAAATTGTCGTTACTAGGTCCAGTGGGGTATCATATGAAAGGGATTTACTTATCCATTTCAAAATAGATTTTTCAAAAAAAATGTAACAAAAATATACCATTCCCCCCACCACCCCCTTATCTCCGAAGTTGAAACTGAAGGAAACTGATCAATTTTCAGAAAATAAATCTTTAAGGAAATGAAAAAAAATCGGCTTCTCCACACTAAATTGCAATGGGGGTGATGTGGCGGCGCGCAATGTATGTTGTCGCGCGCCGCCGAGCAATGTACATCACCCTGCCTCCGGTTACCATAGAGAAAATCATGTTATTTTTGCTTGCTGAAAAGTGGTTTCTAGGTTTCTGAATATTATACATTTTTAAACTCATCTTCCTCTCTCTATTGCTGGTCCCCCTCAAATGATTAGACAGTTCGTATGGACAGAACTATTTTTTTTCCTGTAACTTTTATTCAATAAAATGTTCAGTAACGTGGAGAAATTGCTTCAACTACGAAAGACTAGGCAATAATATCACAATACTAACAAATTTATAATTAGTGATAAAAAACAAGGTTTTAATGACATATTATGTACACAAGTATGTTTGCAATTTTGCATGCTTGCTTACCATGGTCACTGGTTTGATTAGGTAAATTGTTTTAGCTCTAAGTTTATTTTATAAGTCCTAAATGTATTTATCGTATTTTAAGCTTTTCTGAATAAATAAATTTATTATTATTATATTTTTCATATAAATAGGCCATGCCTGGGATAGTTTGCTGCTTGATACTTTGCACACCAAAAATCATTGTGAACGTACTACCTTACTTCGATTCTAGCTCCTCCAAGCTTCGATTCACTTAGTCTCAATAAATGTGAAGAAAATAAGACTTCCTAAATAAGTACTTACTGTTTCACTTTTTGTAACTCTAATTCACGTTGATATCTATATATATAAAAGAAGAAGGTGACTGACTGACTGACTGACTGACTGACTGACTGACTGACTGACTGACTGACGGACATATCAACGCACAGCCCAAACCACTGGGTCTAGAGATTCCAAATTTGGCATGTAGGTTCCTTATAAGGCCTAGGGGTGCACTAAGAAAGGGTTTTACAAAATTCCACCCCAAAGGGGGTAAAAAAGGGGATGAAAGTTTGTATGAAAGTCCGTCAGTTTTGAAGTTAGGATCTTCAAAATTTGTATTTAGGCTGACGACTAAAAATTAATATTTAAGTGTCTCAGGGTTTTTGAAAATTCGACACCCTTAAGGGTGAAAAGGGGGATGAAGTTGAAAATTCTTTATTCTTAAAGTAAAATCCACATAATTTATTATTTAGGCATTAATGATGTAATTCTATGCAACGTTTATCACTGTTATTGAAATTCCACCCTAAATTTAACCCCTAAAAAAGGGAAATGGGGTGAAAAAGTCTAAAAACCAATATGGGTATCGTTTGTATGGTTTATCGGGTCGCTGATTACGAAAACTACAACAATTTTGAAATCAAACGTGGTGGACGTGAAATATCATCATCCCCCTGGGGATGGAGGTGGGGTGCGATAGGTTTGAAATGTCTAAAAATCAATATGGGTGTCGTTTGTATGGTTTATCGGGTCGCTGATTACGAAAACTACAACAATTTTGAAATCCAACGTGGTGGACGTGAAATACCATCATTCCCTTGGGGATGGAATTGGGGTGCGATAGGTTTGAACTGTCTAAAAATCAATATGGGTGTCGTTTGTATGGTTTATCGGGGTGCTTATTACGAAAACTACAACAATTTTGAAATCCAACGTGGTGGACGTGAAATACCATCATCCCCCTGGGGATGGAGTTGGGGTGCGATAGGTTTGAAATGTCTATAAATCAATATGGGTGTTGTTTGTATGGTTTATCGGGTCGCTGATTACGAAAGCTACAACAACTTTGAAATCCAACGTGGTGGACGTGAAATACCATCGTCCCCTGGGGATGGGGTTGGGGTGCGATATGTTAGGGATAGCGCTTAAATTGGCGTAAGGGGTAGGGATAGGGGCAGGGATAGGGACAGGTAGAGGTAGAGGTAGAGAGGTAGAGAGGTAGAGGGTTAGAGGGGTAGAGAGGTAGAGAGGTAGAGAGGTAGAGAGGTAGAGAGGTAGAGAGGTAGAGAGGTAGAGAGGTAGAGAGGTAGAGAGGTAGAGAGGTAGAGAGGTAGAGAAGTAGAGAGGTAGAGAGATAGAGAGGTAAAGAGGTAGAGAGGTAGAGAGGTAGAGAGGTAGAGAGGTAGAGAGGTAGAGAGGTAGAGAGGTCGAGAGGTAGAGAGGTAGAGAGGTAGAGAGGTAGAGAGGTAGAGAGGTAGAGAGGTAGAGAGGTAGAGAGGTAGATAGGTAGAGAGGTAGAGAGGTAGAGATGTAGAGAGGTAGAGAGGTAGAGATGTAGCGAGGTAGAGAGGTAAAGACGTAGAGACGTAGAGACGTAGAGAGGTAGAGGGGTACAGGTAGAAGGAGAGGGAGAAGGAGGGGAAGGGGGAGAGGGAGGGAGTGAGGGAGGGGGAGGGGGTGATGAAAAGGGAGAGGGAGGGGGAGAGGGAGGGGCAGGGGAAGAGGGAGGAGGGGGAGGGGGAGAGACAGAGGGAGGGGGAAGGGGAGAGGGAGAGACAGAGGGAGGGGGAGAGGAAGGGGGGAGAGGGAGAGAGAGGGAGAGGGTTTTAGTTTTTTTCAATTACTTTTGCGAATTGGCTCTGTTTTAAAATATTACATAAAGGTGTTTCTCATCTCTCTCTTTACATTTGTTAGGATACTGCTGCTAAGTTCCTCTATTCTGAGTAATTTATGAGTAACGTCTGTATACTCGTATTATATAAAATTCAGCTGGATCTTGAATTATACTCATTGATTTGCGCAGGGTTAGTCCTGTTTTTCCTTAGTTTAAAATTACCCCGAAATGACGGGAAAATATCTCATTGCTTCGGAAAACCGGTAACAACATAAATACGAAATCCACGCGAGCGAAGCCGCGGGCAACAGCTAGTTTTTCATAAATTTTCAGCAAAATCATGCGAAACCACCACAAAAAATCCTTAAATACATGGCAACAGCTAAAAAAACGAAGTTGCATTAAAAGTTTCAGCTAAATTAAGATGCACATTTACCGCAGATGCATTTAAAGAAATATATATATATAAAACTTTTGAGTTTAAAAATGCATAATTTAAAAAAAAATATTGTGCTATCTAGATAAATGAACAAGAAATATTTGCTTAATTGATTAAATTTTAAATCTCCGATAGTACTTTCTAGGTGATTTATTATAAGTCTTAATAAGGGTCTTTCATTGCTCAAGTAGAATCATAATTACCTGTGTTGTACAAATAATAAATCTTACATTTCTTGACGCCAAGACCATTGAGCTAGTTGAAACACTTTATAGACGTTGGAAAACAATAAATAACTGCTGTTTCAGAAGCCTAAAACATCATTCCAAACTACGCAATATCTCAACCAAGCTTATAATGATATTATTATAGTTCGTGGTAACCTATTATCACACTACAGTATCATCGAGAGATTTTTCCTGTTTTTACCACATGAATCAATCAATTTGTAATTAATTTTGTGATAAATTTGTAAACATCAGATTTCAAATGCATTTAGTTTTCGTATAAATAGACCATGCTAGAGAAAGGCAAAACAGATCACTTTTGTATTTGATACTTCGCACAACAAAAACAAGGTAAGCATTTGGTTTTTTTTTTTTTTTTATTCATAAGTATGTGTTAATGTGTCATTGTTAATCAAGGGGACAAGATAGTTTAATGCAGTATCATTATTTTTAAATTTTTGTCCAGAATTTTTCAAGGCACGAAATTACCTCTGAAAATTACGACTTAACGACCACTACCAATTATAAAAGGTTTTACAGAAAGGGTATATCAACCCTGAAGTATGTGATCCTGCCCATGAAACTGAACAAATTTCCCTAAGGAACATAGGTCGAAATACAAAAAAAAATTTTTGACCTCCCATAGAAACTGAATCAGCTGATCGCGCATTTTGTTACGCCTCATTTGTTTTTTAATGTTGTTACGCCTCTTGCTCTCTCCGCCCTATAGAAAGCATGATACGTATATTCAGTTATGGTTATGTAAGATCGTGCAATACCTATTGTTGTAGTACTAAAGGTCACCCTATGCGGTTACCTATCGGATTACTAGACTGTAGCTTCATTTTCCTTATCGAAAAGACAAAGAACAGTTAAATAAAAAGTGCTTATGAGGAAAAAACTTTGTAAAGTCAGATAAAAAAAAACCGGCCAAGTGCGAGTCGGACTCCCGCCCTAAGGGTACCGTACCTCCTATCTTCCATATGATATACTAAAAGTTTTTGCTCTTTGATTTTAAAAACTCCGCGACCATCAAACTTGACCCCTCTTTTATAATAGAAAAGTTCTTGAAACGGGAGCTCACCTTAATTGTTTACTATTAGTTGTGAGATAATTTGAAATATTTAATGATTTTCGAGTTATTCCTTTCTTTGTACTGTGAGACCTATTTTCTTGCCAAATTTCATAATTTTAGGTCAACGGGAAGTACCCTGTAGGTTTTGCTTTTTTGCATAAATGTATGGAGATGAGGACGTAAAAAGCCATATCTTTTGATTGCGTCGTTGTAAAAAATATAAATTTTCAGATCTTGTGTGGTTCATGAACCATAATATGGTTATGGATAATTTAGTTGTATTTAGGTGGAGACTTTTAATTAGCTTTTAGCTACTTATTATGTTATTGTTAGTAGGTTTTTAGCCGTAAGTCTCCCTCAAAATAAATAAAATAAAATAATATTCTTTATCAATTTCAACTTGATACCTCTTCTCGTTCGTGAAAAAAGGGTCTTGACAGACAGACAGAGAGACAGACGGACAACATAGTGATCCTATAAGGGTTCCGTTTTTTTATTTTGATAGATAGATAGATAGATAAAACGTTTATTTGGGAACGGTACAATTTTTTTGACTAAACTGTAACTTTTTAACATATACAAATAAAACTAGTCTGTAGTACAGATTTTCAGGACTTACATTATATTTACCGCACCCAAAGAAAGGCCCTGTTATTCTGTTAGTACCTTAAGTGTGTGTACGCGCTCAGGTGGAGATACTTATGTAAAAGCAGCAGTAGTTGTGTGCGTTGGCTAAGATAACTATGGAACCATTTTAAAGTAGAATGATGAAAACCATAATATGAAAGTTTTGATAACAAAAGGCATATTTTTATAGAATCAAAAGCTCGTGAGAAATCGAGCAAAACTAAAATCGAACCCGAGCCTGTATCTTGTACAGATAGCAAGTTGTCTACAACATCTAGCAAAGCCGTGCCTGTGCTGCGTCCGAAAACCTGATTGAAAGGCAGGGAAAATATTATATGTTTCACAGTATTTTGGATTACTTCGGTAGAGGCCGCACAAGTGCATTTTTCCAGGTGGACTGAAAGGTATGCTCAGCAGTAGACCGGTTTATGATTGCCGTGATTATTTTGAGTGTATATGGAAGAGTTAGTAGAATCATATCACGCGTGATATTATCAGAACCACAGGCATTAGATTTTATGGACATAATTATCTTAGCCACAACATTCTCATGTACAGGCTCTAACACCAAACTAGATGAACAGTATTTATTAAATTCAAAAAAGGTTAAGTCCGATAGACTGACATTGTCATCACCTGGAACTTTTAGGAAAGCTTTATTAATTTTATCAGGGTCGTCAAAATGAGGTGGCAGTTCATGTTTATTTTTAAAATCAGGCAATACAGTTTTTTTAAGATTTTACCACAGATATTTAGGATTTTGTATATGTTTGTCAATATTTTGTTTAAAGAAGCCTCTTTTTTCGCTATATACACTAAATTCCACGAGGTGTTTTAGGTCTTTGTATTCTTTTTTGTAAACATCATTCTATTTATTATCACGTGCCTTATTATGTGCCGTATCACGAAGATGCATAATGTAACGTACATTGCTAGTGAACCATGGAGGCAGTAGTTCCCTGATCGATATAGTCTTCTCTGGGGCATGTCTATTGAATAATTCAATTATGATGTGGTTCAAAATGTTTACAATTTCATCTACAGATTCTAGCTGTAACAAATCATCCCATGCTATGGACTTAATGTCTCTATTTAATTCCAATATGTTTATATCTTTTAATGGTCTGTAAACAATATGTCGTAAGGGAGGTTTAGGCTTTTTACATTTTAACTGAAAATATATTATAGCATGACCACCAAGTGCAGGTATGTTTGTAACTTTTTGAGGTACGGAACCCTAAAAACATACAGACAAATAGAGAAAGAACCTTCTTCTTCCAAAAGGGAAGTAACACAAGACCTAACTATATTTAGGAACTATTTCATAATAAAATAAATTTGCTGTAAAAATTTTTTTACCCTTAAATTGAGTTTCTAAAACATTTGTAAATATCACCTATCACCTAGGTACGACTGCAAACATTATAATTTTAATTTAGTTTCTCAGATTTTTGAAATTTTTCAGATGTACAAGTTTCTGATTCTGCTGATGCTGCTGGCCGTGATAGCGACAACTATGGCGAAGGCAAATTATGGCTATTTGGAGGAAGGATACCGAGGGAAGCGGACTCCTGAAAGCATTGGATACCGAGGGAAGCGGACTATCTCTCCTCAACTGATCTACCCACCTTATTACTACCGCTACCCTTACTATTTCTACTAAGCAAATCTTGCTGAGCGGTGCAATGTTGAATCGATTCAATAAATAAATTGATTCAAAAGCTTATTAATTCGTTTATTTTATTAGCTTTAAAAAAATATTTATACATTAAAACTACTATATCATTACACAAAAAAGTTAACCGGTAAGCATAAAAAGTGTAAAAAACTAAAACAACACTAACTTAACAAAATATTTTTTTTCTTAACAGGCTTAGGGTCTGCCCGGTAAAATAAATAATAAAAAAATGTTTTATCAGCCCACTAAGTAAAAAAAACTTTGCTTTATTGGTCGAAATCTGCATGCCAAAGTCATTTTTATCCGCTAGCGTGGAAAAGGACGTCGAAATTAGAACATGATAGATGGTGAATTATGGTATTAGGTACTGGCTCTATTCGTTAGCATATTCCGCTCTAAAGTGAAGTTAAAAATACCGGTCAAGTGCGAGTTGGACTCGCGCACTTAGGGTTCCGTACCTGTCCATTGCCCTTTGCCATTTTTCTTACTGTGTCCACTTAAGCTTGGCCATTTTTAATATGAAAATAGCCAAAATAGGAGCTCACGTAATATTGGTTATATTTTGATGTATAAGTAAAAAGTTGTAATATTTATTGTTTTATAAGTAAAGTAACAATAAAGCCATGGATTACCATCGGTTTATTAAAATGTTTCAGAAATAGAGATCGTATGCACTACAAACTCAGACAAGATCCTGAAAATTAAATTCTTAAAATTACATACAAGCGTAATAGAAATTTTTGCAACGATATATTAAAAAAAATGTAAGAGACAGTATGAAAATAATAAATTGAATGAGGCAGGTAAAAATAATAAAAAAATCTGGAAAACTTTAAAAGATATTAATAATTTAAAGAAGCCTAAAGAATTTGCAGCAGATCTTTTAAAGGTGAACATTACACCTTAAGAATCGCTAATCTCAGTAAATAGATTCTTTTCAACAACAATTAGCGAGTAAAATTTCTACAAGTGTACATTCTATCCCGGCTAACCAAATTGACACCGCGGTAGTGAGAGATTCATTTGTCTTGTCAGATACGAGTGTAGAATAGGTAGAAAAACTTATCTGTAGTCTTAAGTCGGATTGTGGCTCTGGTTGAGACGGTATCTCACCGAAAGTTCTCAAACACTTGAAAAATCTTATAGTCCCTCCATTAACTCATATCATAAACATGTGTTTAAATGAAGACATCTTTCCGACTGCCCTTAAAAAGTCAATAATAATCCCTGTTTTTAAAAGTGGTAAAAGAGATGAGGTAACAAATTACCGACCCATATCTTTACTTCCGTCAATCTCAAAACTTTTAGAAAGATTAGTGAATATTAGATTAAATAATTACCTAGAGTCAAAAAAGTTAATTTCAGAGCATCAGTATCGTTTTAGAAAGGGCAAATCTACCTCTGAAGCTGTTCATTCTTTTACGGAGTTTATTGTTAAAAAATTGGATATTAAAATGAATTGTGTAACCATATTTATTGACCTGCAGAAGGCTTTTGATACGGTTTCCTTTGCTACGCTTATTACCAAACTAGAGAACCTGGGAATTAGAAACACACAGCTGAAACTCTTACAAGACTACCTTCGAAATCGTTCCCAAAGAGTTCGTATTGGTGATAAGTTTAGTGATGAGAATCTGATCAACTATGGCGTTCCACAAGGAAGCATATTAGGCCCTACATTATTTATATGCTACATAAATGAGTTATGCCAGTTAAATCTACAAAATTGCAATATTATTATTGCCTACGCTGATGATGCCACGCTTACATTTTATGGTAACTCCTGGGATGAAGTTTTTGACCTGGCACAAAATGGTTTCAATACTGTGTGTCAATGGCTGTCTTTAAACTCTCTGACACTTAACACTAGAAAAACAAAGTATATTTGTTTTTCGATCACAAACGTACCTTACGACTTCAGCAGTAATAATATTAAAGCTCATTCGTGTTCATATCCAATCTCTAGCACTGCCTGTGATTGCCCCGTGTTAGAAAACAGTCGCACGGTGAAGTACTTGGCATTACTGATTAATAATAACTTAACTTTTAAAGATCATATTATGAGTTTATCTAAACGATAGCGATAAATAACATATATTTTTATAAATATTAGACATATTTCTAATTGGTCACTGATCAAAACGATTTATAAAGCTCTGTGTCAATCTGTGATCTCATACTGTATCACTACATGGGTTGGTGCAGGTAAGACGCTTATGCTTGAAGTGGAACGGTCTCAACGAATGATCTTAAAGCTGTCTCTTTTTAAACCGCGTTTGTTTCCTACTACGGATTTATACATGGAAGCTAAAGTGTTAACTGTCCGCAAATTGTACATTTTAAACACTATTTTACTAAAACATTCCTCTATTCAATTTGGGTCAAGTTGGATGGTCGCGGAGTTTTTAACATCAAAGAGCAAAAGCTTTTAGTATATCATAATATACCATATTATGGTAGATAGGTACAAAACCCTTAGGGCGCGAGTCCGACTCGCACTTGGCCGGTTTTTTTTATATTTATCCCATGTTGTTACCGTGACAGGTCTAGTAGCGTTTTTCCGTCTCATGAAGTTATAAAGGGTGTAAGAGACAGATTTCGGAAAAATTACAGGCTATGTTTAGTCAAGAAAACTGAATAATTTTCAGTGAATAAATCTTAAAAAAAAATGCACAAATAAAAATGCAAAGATTTCGGACCTCCTTGTTTCGCTCGTAATAGATACCTTGCTAATTAATTTTACTATGGGATGACATCTCCCAACATGTCCCAAATTTTTATGTCAAATCATCAATGATCACTAGGAAATATTCAAAATGACCCGTCAAATCCATAGAACGACGCCTTCACTACCTTGTGACACATTATTTCTTTAATCCTCCTTCTAATTACCCTTATTTTTCTGTGTAAAAATGTACTGATTGATGGCAGGAAGAATGTCAAAATGAAAGGATTGTGTATTTCAAAATTTAATTGTACTGAGTTGTAGTCGACCTAGAAATTTTAAATATTACAGAGTAGACTTACGAAGTAGAAAACCAACACTATATAAGATAAAAAAAAAATATAAAAAAATCAACAGCAAGATTCTTTTTATTTATTTATTTATTTATTTATTTATTTATTTATTTATTTACACACACTTAACACTATTATAACAGGTACAGACCCAAAGCAATAGTGCAGTACAAAATCCTTAAATCTATTTATATAACTTATTTAGTTAAATAATCTAACGCCGCTTTCTCAAACTGCGACAGGGAGCAAGTAAATAAGTCTACCTGCTCCGATACCTTATTTAAAATAATTATTGCCCTGGAGACTGGAGCGAATTTCAATAAATTTGTGCGGCTCCAAGGCACCTCCAAAACTTGTGGCCTTTGGCTGCGCCTCAGAGTCGCATTTGGGACTAGAAGCTTCAATGACTCTAAAATTTCCAGATTATTTAACCAACGACAAGTTCCGACACTTATACACTTCTTACATTATGGAAATAATATCACAATGTCACTTTTATTGTTAATGTGTAGGTGGGGTGTCACCGACAGCTCCAATAACAAATTTGAGTGAGGTACCTCCCCACAAACAATGGAACACCTAACCTCCTGTCGCGCATGTCGTGATGACTTTTTAAAGCCACAAATGACGCAGTAAATGTGGCAACGTTCTGGGCTACAAAAATTTTAATATTTGTGATTGATCGACATGCTTTAAAGATTTAAAAAGAATAAGTGATAAAAAGAAACAAATTTTTAATGACACATATTTTTTGTTTTTGTTAGTGCGGAGAGCTGTATCCGCCTCTACCACCGATGCCTCGACGTGACCACGACCGTTCTGCCAAGAGCGATACGACAAAGAAGAAGAATGTTTTATATAAATTGGCCGTGTCTGAGACAGTATGCATTTCAGTCTCTTGCTTAATATTTTTTTTTTTTTTACTATGTGTGGGCTTACTCTTGACCTCGATCTAGCCTTATCACATCATAAATCAAAGTAAGCATTTAGTTGTCTGTAAGACAATTAAAACTTTATACCTCACTTCGTTTCACTTGGTTCAAAAACATGAAAGACTTCAGAAACAGACTTCCTTTGTAAGTAAGTACAGTTTCACTTTTTGTAATTCTGACTCTCGTAAACATTTTATACCAGAGATTTTCACCGAAATCATGCGAAAGAACCACAAAAAAAAAACTTTGAGTACATGGCAACAGCTAGACATGCAACAGCTAATTTAGATTGTAAGCCTTTCATTGCTCAAGTAACAACATTATTACATATGATGTACATATTATAAATCTCACTTTTCTGGATGCCAAGATTGTTCCGGCAGTTAAGGCACTGTAAGCGTCGGAAAATACTAAGTATCAAACTCCCAAAACTTCATTCCAATTTACGCAATTTCTCAACAATTTAAAGAGTTTATAATGATATTTTTATTGTTCTCGGTAACCTATTATCACACGACAGTATCAATGACAGATTTTTCCTGTATTAACCGCATATATCAATCAATTTGCGATTAATTTTTTAATAAATTTGTTAACATCAAATTTTAAATGTATTTAGTTTTCATATAAATAGACCATATGCTGGGGAAAGGCTTTAGTGTTTGATACTTCGCACAACAAAAACAAGGTAAGCATGTGGTTCTATATTTTTTGTTATTATAATTGTATGTAAATGTGATATTTGAACAAGGGGACAAAAAAATAGTTCTATGCAGTTTAATTGTTTTTACCCTGTTGTCAACAGTTTTTAAGCTATGAAATTACGTCTAAAAATTATGGTTTCATGACAACTAATATAGAAGCTGGGAAAAATGAGTTAACATGCGTCTCAAATAACGGAAAACACTCCAGGGTGGGTAGTAAGACCCAACAATGTTTCGGAACTATTTCGAAATATAATTAATTTGCTGTAATAACAATTTTTGTATCCCAAATTATTGGATTAAACGATTTCTAGTCAATCAAAATTGAGTTTCATTAACATAAGAAAATATCGCCTAAGTAAAAGAAAAAGTTTTCTGCAAACGTTAAAATTGGAATTGTATTTCTAAGATTTACAAAAAATTTCAGATGTACAAGTTTCTGATTCTGCTAATGCTGCTGGCCGTGATAGCGACAACTATGGCGGCAATACACCCCTTTCAATACCGAGAAAAACGGACTATTTCTCCTCAATTGATTTACCTGTAGCATACTAATAATAAAGGCCACACTGTCCGGGAGGTGGCAACACTGAAGAGTATTGTCAGTTCGTGCGATGCCCAGATTAGTAAGTTTATGTACTGGTGCGATGTCACGGGCGAGTGTGAGAAAATACTAAATTTTTAGACTATATAATACTAACGTATAAACTAAATTACTTGTGTTTATTATAACCCTCTAAACAGTACATATGGCGACCCTGGAGACACTACGAACTTGAAGGCAAGTGCCAAGGTACAAACCCATTATCACATTGATAAGGAAAAGAGGTAAATCGATGATTTGAGACTGGTCAAAATTCACGCCAAAGGACTCGGTATTTAAATATAATTATTTTAACTGATTACTCTTCACATGTTGTTAAATAATCTTGTTCAGTGATGCATTACCTGATATTAATTTTCTCTTCAATAAGAAACTGAAACAAAGACATGGGAACAAAAACTTGGGAGCCTCGAAAAACCGGCTTCGGTCAAGCGAGTAATGCATAGTTCAGGGTGTAGCAGCTTAACATTATCTTTTTAACAGCCATAGACGTCCACAGCTGGACAACAGTCTTTTTCCAATATTTTTACGACATGTGTGTCACACGTACCTACTTACCTAAAATTATTATTCTTATTAAACTTTTGTCCTGTTACCTATATCTTTTCTTGATAGAAAAAGATATTTTATACTTTAAAATACCTACTGTAAAACTGGTCTCATTTCGTCGATTGGTACCTGTGGTGTCCCGTCGGGCCTCGTGTGTTTCGGGATATATTTACAATGATACACAACACCATAACTTCCAGATAGTACTGTATGTATATTGGTGAATGAAATAACAAATTACTTAATAGCTCTATCTTATTAAGACGTGTGTCCAGTAGCGCGGCCCGACGGAGACTGACTGCCTCGCCCATGGTCTCGGTAGTGGTCGATGCGTTGACAGCCATTGTCCAAGCTGGCCACTAGCATTGCCTGCTGTACACCACAGTACCTAAACGATTAAGTAATATAAAACGATTGTAACAATATTTATATTCCAAGTAAAAGGTAAATCGATAATTGAGATGTTGTTTAGTTGGCGTACTGTGAGGCTTTAACTTGAAATATAAGGTTAAAACTGCTTTGGAAATATAACTACATCAAGTTTACTACGTATTTTAACCTAAAATCTGATTTTAGGAAAAATTGGCAATGTTTGTTCATAAAAAATATATTTTATTCAAAGCTAGCTGCAGCTAATACGGGTGTATGCCGAAGGGATGAATTGTTATTCTTTACATGATAACTACCTACTCGTTATGCGACGATCTAGATCTAAAGTGCAGTTTGGATGTCGTGTTTGGCTTATTTTGCAACAAATATGTTCCGTTGTCTACCTGAATCAATGTTGTCTATCTAATCATAATGACCCTCTATTATAATAGATAAGTAACTGTTCTTTCATGTTTGTGCAAAGTTTGGAGACGGATAAATACCTTATTACAATCACTAAACATAAATACCAAGTAACATAGTAGAAGAAAAAATAGAATCCTAACCTAGGCATAGGTGGTGATACTACTCACAGCTTTTCAAAGTATGTTGGTTCATCGTTTAAGTAACTATTTATTCAATGTCTATATTCCTAAATTTATTTAAATAAAATGAAGGTTAGTGATTGGGAAAAACAAATTGATTTTTCTGTCATACCCGTCTCATTTCCATGGTCCTTGATAAGGGTATGTTTACACATGACTACTTATTAAAGGTACTTCTACACATGTCGGTTGCTGTTATTGTATGCACAATTATTAATTAATATTAGGTCTATCTATGATGTAAGAGGTATTTAAAGCATGAAGATTGATGTTCTTGAAAATATTACTATATTCAAAAACAACGTACCTACTTACTTATTTTGTGAAATTATTAAAACAACGTACCTACTTACTTATTTTGTGGAAACCACAAGTGGCGGAGTTAAGTCGGAAGCTTTTTGGTGCGTATGGATCACTGAAAAGGCTGCGAAATTTCTTGCCGACCAGTACAAAGATTGCTCTTGCACAATCGTTACTCCTACCTATCTTGGATTACGCTGATACCTCCTACCCTGACCTCACAGAAGAGATGCTTAACAAACTGGAGCGGCTTCAGAACCTGTGTATAAGGTTTGTTGTCGGACTGAGGAAGTACGACCATGTGTCGTCCTTCCGAGCTCAGTTAAAATGGCTGCCCATTCGCCGTCGAAGGGATTGGCATATTCTCTCTCTACTATACTCTATCCTATTTCTTCCTTCCACCCCTTCATACCTCAAAGAAAGATTTCAATTTAACACCTCTCAAGATCGTACTCTACGCTCCTCTCTTGACCTTTCCCTTTCTATACCTTCACATACTACAAATTTCTATCACGACTCTTTCACAGCTACGGCCATACGACTCTAGAATGCACTTCCCACCGCGCTGAGGCAAGCTCCCTCACTCGACATTTTCAAAAGAAATGTTAAAGACCACTTCCTTTCACTGTCACACCTCTCGTGATCTGTGGTTGCCTGTTGTTGTTCGTGTCCTGCTATCAGATTTATGTTTTTTTATATATTATATGTATGTATATGTATATAATTATATAAATATATATTTATTATGTTTTTATAGGTAGGTTTATATATGTAGTGTTTATGTATGTTTAATTTGTTATATCTTTAGGTCAATCTTTATGCACCGTCCCCGCATCTATGTTAGCCTAATATCCGGCACCCAAAGGTTGCCTGGAAGAAATTGCTATTTAGCAATAAGGCCGCCTCATTGTACACCGATTTCTAATATTGTACTTTTCACAAAATTTCGTGTGCAATAAAGAATATTGTATTGTATTGTAATTATTATAACAGAGGTATTACTAAGATTATGGTGAAAAAAGAAAGTACCTTGAATTGTGGAACAGGTAGTTTGGCGAAAGCTGAACGGTACCTATAAGAGTGTGTAAGAGGTAGTTTGGGCGAAAGCTGAACGGTACCTATAAGAGTGTGTAAGAGGTAGTTTGGGCGAAAGCTGAACGGTACCTATAAGAGTGTGTAAGAGGTAGATTGGCGAAACCTAAACGGTACCTATAAGGGTGTGTAAGCGGTAGTTTGGCGAAAGCTGAACGGTACCTATAAGAATTTGTAAAAGCTAGTTTGGCGAAAGCTGAACGGTACCTATAAGAGTGTGTAAGAGGTAGTTTGGCGAAAGCTGAATGGTACCTATAAGTGTGTAAGAGATAATTCGGCGAAAGCTGAATGGTACCTACAATGACAACTATTAGTTACAGGTAGCCCCAGAAAGTGCACAATGTGCTGGACATGGATATTAAGTTGACAGGTTATACCTAGGTACCAAAAACAATTGAAAAAATAAATACTTTAGATAAACACTTTATTGGAAACAGGTGATTACATAGTAAACAGTTTTGAAGTACATAGTAAAGTTAACAATGAACTGAAGCTATATGATATCCGGGTTGAGTCGTCCATGAGTGTGGTCAGGACAGGACTGACTGCTCTCTGGGGTGGTCGTCACCCGGAATGGAACGGCCTTCGGCCAGGTGGTAGAATAGCCGCTAGAGTGGCACCTTTTGTCTATAATACCTATACATTTACTTATAGAATTTAGTAGCTGCTGTATTAGTGATTGTGGCTTTTGGTCAAACATACTTGAATAACAGATAGTGGAAATAATTTAAATCCAAAACCAGTCGGTTTTACTAAGATAATGTGCTGTTGTGAAATTGGAAAACGAGACAAATAGTATGTTCAAGTATGAAGTATAGTTATTTCGTGTACAATTTGTGAGAAATAGACTTGTACCTACATAAAGCTTGAAATCCATACACTTATTCGGACTTAAGGCAATTTATTTTCGTGACGTAGTACTATTACATACACTTCATTTTTTCATTGCTAAAGTAATATCATGTGATGTACAAATTACAAATCTCACAATTCTGTATGCCAAGATTGTTGCGTCAGTTAAAACACTTTGTAAGCGTCGGAAAATACTAAGTAACTGCTGTTTCAAACTTCCAAAACTTCATTCTAAACTACGCAATTTCTCTAAAATGTAACGAGCTTATAATAATGTTATTATAGTTATCGGTAATCTTTTTTCACACGACAGTATCAACTACTGATTTTTCTTGTATCAACCGCAAATATCAACCAATTCGTAATTCATTTTGTGATAAATTAGTAAACATCAATTTTCAAATGTATTTACTTTTCATATAAAAAGACCATGCTGAGAAAAAGGAAAACATTGCACTTTTATGTTTGATACTTTGCACAACAAAAACAAGGGAAGCATTTGGTTTTATATTTTTTTGTTATTTATAAGTATGTGTTTTATTGTTAATACGTGGGACAAAATAGTTCAATGCAGTATCATTATTTTTATCTTTTTGTCAAGAGCTTTTCAAGCCACGAAATTACCTCTGAAAATTATGGTTTAAAGACCACTATCTAACAAAAGCAGCTGAGACCAAAGAATAAATATGAGTTTCAAATAACGGAAAACACTCAAGGGTGGGTGAACTTCACTATAACCAAACATTTAGTGCAATTTACATCATTTATTTTAACCAAAACCGAATATACGCCTCTTGCTCTCTTCACCCAAAAGAGAGCAAAACGCGTATATTATGTTATGGTTAAGTAAGATGGTGCAATACTTATTGTTATAATTCTTACGGTTACCTTTCTTGCACTTATCGGATGACTAGAGTGTAGCTTTATTTTCATTATCGAAAACACTATGAACAATTGAATAAAAAGTTATCATAATTTAAGACATATAAAAATTGTAAAGTCAACTTAAAAAAAAATATTCAGTCAAATAGAGAGCCTTAATTTTAATTTAATTCTCCTTGTATGAAGTCGGTTAAAATAGGGAAGTTACACAAGACCTGACAATAAAAAGGAACAATTTCGTAAAATTATTCCTTGTCTTTAAAAATATTGGATTAAACAAATTCAAGTCACTTATAATTTGAATTTTGTTTTTAAGATTTTAAAAAAATTTCAGATGTACAAGTTTCTGATTCTGCTAATGCTGCTGGCCGTTATAGCGACTACTATGGCGGCGGCGTATGACCCTTACGGCCAAGAATTTATTTTATACCGAGAGAAGCGGACTATCTCTCCTCAATTGATCTACCCACCTTATTACTACCGCTACCCTTACTGTTTCTACTAAGAAAATCTTGCTGAGCGTTGCAATAATGAAGTGATTTAATGAATAAATTGTTTCGAAAACTTTTTGATCTTTTTTTTTTAAATACCAAAGGATTTAAACAAAAATACTGACATATCTTGTATAGTTACACAAAAGGTAAACCTGTAAGTATAAAAGTTGACAAGTTACTTACGATTTAAACAGAATTAAATTAATGAACTCAAATATTTTCTTTACATCTTTGTGGTCTTAATGGTATTATAAACAAATGAAAACATGATTTTATTTTAACACTTCCAGTGTTCGGATAGATCTACAAAGTAGAAAATCGCAAAATTTCACACCACAGGCAGGATTCGAACCTGCGTCTTCTGCGTCAGTACTGCAGACGCTTTACCAACTAGGCTTCTGTGGTCCTGCCTGTGGTTGTGAAATTTTGCGATTTTCTACTTTGTAGATTTATCCGAACACTGGAAGTGTTAAAATAAAATCATTTTCAATTATACGTAGTGTTACCAATTTTCGACTTGAATTTTATTTGCAATAATGGACTAGTTGGGCTAGTACAGTTCATGCTTACTAGGTGGCAGCACCAACATTAGTACAGCTAATGCTTACTAGGTGGCAGCACTAACGCAACGTTGGAATGCGTATAGAGATCGCAGATTTCACAACATCAGGCAGGACCACAGTAGCCTAGTTGGTAAAGCGTCTGCGGTACTGACGCAGAAGACGCAGCTCCGAATCCTGCCTGTGGTTGTGAAATTTTGCGATTTTCTACTTTGTAGATTTATCCGAACACTGGAAGTGTTAAAATAAAATCATTTTCAATTATATGTAGTGTTACCAATTTTCAGTTGAATTCTATTTGCAATAATGGACTAGTTGGGCTAGTACAGTTCAACGCCCTTGTTGTACCCACTCCACTCAAAGTTGGAGACTCTACGCTCGAAGTTGTTGATGAGTACGTATACCTGAGACAAACAGTCCAGCTGGGTAAATCCAACTTAGAGAAAGAGGTTACTCGTCGAATCCGACTCGGATGGGCAGCGTTCGGGAAGCTCCGCAATATCTTCACGTCCAAAATACCGCAGTGTCTCAAGACGAAAGTCTTTGACCAGTGTGTGTTGCCAGTGATGACATATGGCACCGAGACGTGGCCGCTCACGATGGGCCTTATCAGAAAGCTCAAAGTCACCCAAAGGGCTATGGAAAGGGCTATGCTCGGAGTCTCTCTGCGCGATCGAATCAGAAATGAGGAGATCCGCAGAAGAACTAAAGTAACTGACATAGCCCTGAGAATCGCTAAACTGAAGTGGCAGTGGGCAGGGCACATCGCAAGAAGAACCGATGGCCGATGGGGCGTGAGGGTTCTAGAGTGGCGACCACGTACCGGAAAACGAAGCGTTGGCAGGCCCCCCACAAGGTGGACCGATGATCTGGTCAAGGTCGCGGGAAGCCGCTGGATGCGAGCAGCGCAGGACCGGTCGTCATGGAGTTCTTTAGGGGAGGCCTATGTCCAGCAGTGGACGTCTTTCGGCTGATATGATGATGATGATGATGAGGTGGCAGCACCAACATTAGTACAGTTAATGCTTACTAGGTGGCAGCACTAACGCAACGTTGGAATGCGTATAGAGATCGCAGATTTCACAACATCAGGCAGGACCACAGTAGCCTAGTTGGTAAAGCGTCTGCGGTACTGACGCAGAAGACGCAGGTTCGAATCCTGTCTGTGGTTGTGAAATTTTGCGATTTTCTACTTTGTAAATGAAAACATTTTATGATGTATTGTATAACTCATCCATTATTATATTATGCGTTTTTTTTATTTTTAAGTATATTCGTGTGTAGTATATGAATATGTATTTCATTGTAAGTAGACATTCGTTGTTGTGTTGTATTTTGTTGTAGTAGACTATACATATTTTAATATGGTTTCTTTTGTTTTTTTTTACAATTTATGAATGCAAATTCTTGTGCCCGCTGTGATGACTTGCTTTCACACCAGATAGGTTGGCTGCAAGAGTTCTCTTATAGAGATAAGCTCACGTTTGTAAACATAGTTCATGTATAAATTTTTTGTAATTATGTGTGAATAACGAATATTTTTTTTTTTTACCTCCCTGGCTCAGAAGACTTTGCTAAATATTTATTTATATCCGATAGCGTTGAAAAGATTTTTGAATTTAGAAGATGATGATAAATTATGGTATAAGGTAATATGTAAAATCAAATCAAATAATTTATTTCAGATAAGAATCCATATAATTTGTTAGTACCACTTAATCTATATTAGTTTTATCATAAAATGTCAAAAAAAAGTCCAAAGGTGAAGGTTTTTATATAGTGTACATTTCAGTCTGCTGCTTGATACTTCGCACATCATAAATCAAAGTAAGCATTTAGTGTTCTGTAAACCAATTAAAACCAACTACCTCACTTTGATTCACTTGGTCAAAAACATGGGAACAAAATAAGACTTCCTTTGTAAGTACAGTTTTACTTATTGTAATTCTGATTCTCGTTGAAAATTTGTACCATACACTTTCACAAAAAATCTTGAAGTTCATGGCAACAGCTAGATATGCAACAACTAAATAAAATTTTAAGTTTCTACCAGAACACAAAAATTCAAAACAAAGTTTCATTAAATTTTCAGCTAAACCAAAATGCACATTTACTGCAGCTGCATTTAAAAAGTAAATAAATAAAAATGTCTCTTCACTACATAGTATAAAACAAAGTCGCTTTCTCTGTCCCTATGTCCCTTTGTATGCTTAAATCTTTGAAACTACGCAACGGATTTTGATGCGGTTTTTTTTAATAGATAGAGTGATTCAAGAGGAAGGTTTATATGTATAATAACATCCATTAAATAGTGGAGAAATTCTGTTATTTTTGAGGTTTCTAATGTGATGTCGTAAATAATTACATTTTTTCCGCTTACATTGCAAACGCAGGCTGAACCCTACGAGTTTTATCAAAATAATGTACTAAGTATTGTTCACATTGAAAAGGTCTACAGAAAAGTCCGTGATGGTATATGTCTATCTCTTATGGATAACCCACAATAACGGCTAATTTTCGAAGCGATTTTAACCAATACAGCATTAATCCTTAACCAATTAAATACCTTGAATACATTGTTCATTTAATATAGATCTATATGGCCCTTTACACCGTATGATTAAAGTGAATATTTTCGAAGATATTACAGATTTAAAAATTGCGGGACGTAGCGTTTGCGGCGGTACCGGCCGGCCGCCCGGTGCGGCAAGAGCGTGCCTATAAATAGCGCGTCTGAGGCCGCGGTTTTCCCTATAGCACTTTGAATTATATACAACGTTCACAGTTTTTCTGTAGTGTATTTAGTATCAGCATTGCACCCGTGCGAAGCCGGGGCGGTCGCTAGTGAGTTTATAAATGAATAACTAAATACAAAAATAAAATTTCGAGCTATGTATATAAATGAACAAGAAATGATTGTATAATTTTTAATCTCCTACAATTTCTCCTGTACTTTCTATAATGTTTGTTGATTTATAAGCCAGACTAATGTCCTTTTGTTGCTCAAGTAACAACATTATTACATGTGATGTACATATTATACATCTCACATTTCTGGATGCCAAGATTATTGAGTCAGTTGAAATACTTTGTAAGCCGGAAAATATTAAGTAACTGATGTTTAAAACTCCCAAAACTTCTTTCCAATTTACGCAATTTCACAACAATTTAACGAGCTTATAATGATATTATTATGGTTCTCGGTAACCTATTATCACAATACAGTATCAATGACAGATTTTTCCTGTATAAACCGCTTATATCAATCAATTTGCACCGAATCATCGAATTTTAGTTGAATTTAGTTTTCATATAAATAGACCGTGCTGGAGAAAGGCAAAACATTGCACTTTTGTGTTTGGTACTTGGCACAACCAAAACAAGGTAAGCATTTAGTTTTATATTTTCTTGTTATTATAAGTGTGTGTAAATGTGATATTGTTAACCAAGGGGATAAAATAGTTCTATGCAGTATCATTATTTTTACCCTGTTGTCAAGAGTTTTTTAAGCCATGAAATTACGTCAAAAAGTTATGGTTTCGCGACCACTATCTATTATAGAAGCTGGGACAAATATGTTAACATGCGTCTCAAATAGCGGAAAACATTCTTAAGTGGGTTGCACTACACCATAACATAACCATAATCGAAAATATCTCTTGCTCTCCCCACCCCTTAGCAAGACGCGTATATTTCGTTTTGGTTAACTAAGATCATCATCATCATCTTTATTCATGAAACAGTACATAACTGTGTGCGAACTACAATAAAATTAATAAATATAATAAAAACTAAAAATTAAAATAATATCACAAAAATAGAAATGAAGTATCGAATGAAAAATTAAAAACAATATCACTAAAAAATAAAATAAAATGCTCTACAATATAAGATATCCCAAAAAATTAAATCATGTCAAATATATACTCTACATAAATTAAGTCCAAAATTCACATAAATTAAAATTCACCATGTCAAAAAAGATAATAATAATTCTGATGTTAGTAAATTAATATCACAGGTCAAGTTCATGATTCACTAGCTTACAGGTCGTTAACACTATATAAAACATTTTCTAATAAATTTTTTTTCATTGGTGCAATACTTATTTTTATAGTTGTAACGGTCACCCTATGCGGTCATCCACCGAATTACTAGACAGTAGAGAACTTCCTCCTTTTTTGAAGTCGATTAAAAAGGGAATTAACATATGTTCAGGAACTATTTCGTAATAGAATTAATCTGCTGAAATAACAATTTTTGTATCCCAAATTATTGGATTAAACGATTTCTAGTCAACCGAAATTGAGTTTGATTAACATTAGAAAATATCGCCTAGGTACAAGAAATTGTTTTCTACACACTTTATAATTGGATTTGTGTTTCTAAGATTTACGAAAAATTTCAGATGTACAAGTTACTGATTCTGCTTATGCTGCTGGCCGTGATAGCGACAACTATGGCGGGACTATGGCCGTTTCATTACCGAGAGAAGCGGACTATCTCTCCTCAATTGATCTACCCACCTTATTACTACCGCTATCCTTACTATTTCTACTAAGCAAATGTTGCTGACCGATGCAGTGATGAAGTGATTCAATAAATAAATTGTTTTGAAAACTTTTTGAATCTTTAATTTAGTAAAAAAAAATAGCAAAGGATTAAATCTAGTATCTTGACACAAAAAGGTTAAATGACAGGTTGATATAAACTAAAACAGCATTATGTTAACGAAATCAAATTTTTCTTTACAAATTTACGGTCTTAACGGTAATTTTTTTTTTATTATGTATTATGTTTATTTTTACCTCACTGGCTCAGAAATCTGCTTTATCATTCATTTTTATCTTCTTGCGTGGAAAAGGTTTTTGGAATAAGAACATGATGATGAATTGTGGTATAAAGTACTGGCTCTATTTGTTACCATTATCCACAGTGATGTGAAGTTAAAAAAAAACCGGCCAAGTGTGAGTTGGACTCGCACACTAAGGGTTCCGTACCTGTCCACCATATGGTATACGACAAGCTTTTGCCTTTGAAAATAAAACTTCCTTTGTAAGTACGTTCATTTTTACTTCTGTAATTTTGATTTTCCTTGACATTATGTACTATAAATTTTCACCAAAATATTTCGAAACAACCATTATAAATCCTTAAGGACATGGCAACAACTAGTTATGCAACAACTAAATAAGATTATAAGTTTCTACCAAAACACCAAAACTCAAAACGAAGTTGCATTAAAAATGCACATTGACCGCAACTGCATTTAAAGAAGAAAATAAATAAAAGATCTCTTGAGTTTAAAAAATAAATACAAAAAAATATATGTCGTGCTGTCTACATAAATAAAAAAATAATATTTGCTTAATTGCTTAAATTTTAAATCTCCGATAGTTTCTTCGGTACTTTCTATAATGTATGGTGATTGATAGCCCAGACTAAGGGTCATTCATTGCTCAAGTAACAGCATTAATACATGTGATGTACATATTATAAATCTCACATTTCTGGATGACAAGACTTTTGAGACAATTGAAACACTTTGATGGCGTCGGAAAATACTGAGTAACTGCTATCTCAAACGCCTAAAACTTCATTCCACACTACGCAATTTCTCAACAATGTAACGACCTTATAATGATAATATTATAGTTCCCGGTAACTTTTTATCACACGACAGTATCAACGACAGGTTTTTCCTGTATAAACCGCATATATCAATCAAATTATAATTATTAATTTTGTGATTAATTTGTAAACATCAAATTTCAAATGTATTTGGTTTTCATATAAATAGGCCATGCTAAGTAAAGGCAAAGTATTGCACTTCTGTGTTTGATACTTCGCATAACAAAAACAAGGTAAGCATTAGGTTTTATGTGTTTTGTTATTTATAAGTGTATGTTAATGTGTTATTTTTAACCAAGGGGACAATATAGTTAAATGCAGTATCATTATTGTCAGCTTGTTGATAAGATTTGGTTCACGAATTTTTATTAACCTATGAAAATTGTAGTTCAACTACCACTATCTAACAAAGCAGCTGGGACCAATGAATTAAAATTCGTTTCAAATAACGGAAAACACTCAAGATTGGGTTGCAGTACACCATAACTATACATTTAGTGCAATTTTCACCATCTAACTTGCTCTCTTCACTCTATAGAGAGCAAGACGCGTTTATACCGTTACGGTTAAGTAAGATAGTGTTATAAACTTATTGATATATTTCTGACGTTCACCCTATGAGCACCCATCGGATAACAAGACTATAGCTTCATTTTTATCATCAAAAAGACCATAAACAATTAAATAAAAAGTGATAATAATTTAAGAAGTAAAAAATATTGTAAAGACAGCTTAAAAAAAACATACAGAAGAATATAGAGCCTCCTTCCTTCCAACAATGTTTATGAAATTTTTTGTGAAATCAAAAATATTGGATTCAAGTCATTTAAAATTGCAAAATTAGAAAATATCACCTATGTACGAGAAATACTTGTCTGCAAACTTCATTACTTTAATTTCGTTTCAAATTTATTTTATATTTCAGATGTACAAATTTATGATTCTGTTTATGCTGTTGGCCGTGATAGCGACAACTATGGCGGCGGCGCATGGCTATGGTGGCCAAGGGATTATTGAATACCGAGAAAAGCGGTTTCTACCCTCTTTATTCCTACCTGATGATAGTGAATGAAGTGATTAAAGAAATAAACTATTTTGAAAGTTTTTAATTCTTTTATTTCGTCAGCGTTAAAAAATTACTTAAACATTATGATTTACATGTCATATCTTATATCTTCACACTAAAAGTTAACCTGTAAGTATAAAATGTGTTAGTAATAGGTTGCTAAAAACCTAATCAAGATTAATTTTACGAAATATTTTTTTCTTTTCAGGCTTACGGTTTAAATGGTAAAATAAAAAATATTTTTTTCACCTCACTATCTCAGAAATTGCTTTATCAGTCTTGTTATTATCTGCGTGCTTATGTAATTTTCGGCAGCTAGCGTGAAAATAATTTTTGGTATTTTGTTCGGTCGAAATCTGTGTGCTTAAGTTATTTTAAATTTTAAACCGCTAGCATGGAAAAGGTTGTTGAAATTAGAAGGTGATGGATGATGAATAATTATGGTATAAGGTACTGGCTCTTTTTGTTAGCATATTCCGCTCTGAAGTGAGGTTAAAAAAATTAAAGATGAATTAAAGATGAATTGTTTTTTTTTTTATCTTTATTTAAGGAGTTTTGTCATGCAATGACTATGCGACTCCATTGTGCTTCCACAAATTACACAAACATTATACAATAATTCTACTTATACTCGTAACTAGCATTGCCTTCTGCGGATTCCCACTAAAACTAGTTTATACAAATCGATAGCACATTCAGATAGTGGGGCCGCCAGGACACAATTAAAAGCACCAATTTGTAAAATATCGTTGTCAGCAAATCGCTCCATCCATTGCACTCTCCAGTCTTCGTTTCGTACACATTCCCTCATTATGTGAGTCACATCTTCTACCACTTCACATTCTGAACATTTAGGGGATTCAACCTTTCCCATAAGATATGCAAATTTATTAAGAGGGATGTGTCCGGAACGAAGTCGGAACGCAGTAACTAGATGAAGTCTTCCCAACTTACAGTCAGCGAACCATGGAGACTTCCATGGTTCGTTTTGGAGAGTCCTATACCACACTCCCTTATCAAGTGATCTTTTATCAAAATATTCTTTCCAAGAATCATAACAAAGTTCCTTGACTAGATGCAGACAATCAGCATGATAAGGAAGTGTCGATATAATTTCACCATCAGTAGAAGCTTGTTTCGCTAAAATATCAACCTTTTCGTTACCTATAAGACCAACGTGAGAAGGAACCCATTGGAGAACTACTTCTTTGGAAAAGATGAATTGTAAAAAAAAAATTGAAAGGCAGGCACGCGTGTGAAAATATTCAATGGCGCGGTGGCTATCCTTCATTATATTTTCGGGGATAGTAATGGCTTTTTCTGTACTTCGTAAGGAAATTTTACAGATTGCATTATAATACTCAATCTTTTCTTATTATACAGGGTGTCCCAGGAAACACTGTCAAGCGGTGGTCCAGAGGTGGACCACCCCTTGGGCTACCCGAATCACCCCCATGTATGTTCCGCGATTATTTGTAGTTTTCGAGTTATAAATTATTTCATTAATTTTTAACATTTTCTGCAGAAGGAAATTTAAAAATCATATATATTTTTTTTACTGAACATTTTTCCAATTTTCTTTTTGTGTCATAATTGCCTTAAACATTACTTTCATACATAAAATAATAAACCTCCTAACATTCCTACTTGTTACTCAAAAAGTATGATAAATAAAATTTTCGAACAATTTAATATGCCGATTAAAATTTTGATCATCAATTTAAAAATACAAAAAGGATGTTCCATATATTGTAATTAATTTCAAAAACTTTTCAGGTCTCTAGTCTACCCACAGCATAAAAAAAATTGTGCTTAATGGGGTATTTTTCGCTGAAATCGGCGTTAAAAGTTGAGAGGGAAAAACCCCTAAATTTAGGCTCCAAATAAATAATTTGCCTATTTTGGTGATTCCTTTTGCAAATTAGGATAGTGTAAGGCTTCTGTACAAAGTCCGTCTGGAAAAGTAGCGCCTTTTGCCTGTTTCTGTCGTAAAGCAGCAATGTTTGCACTCCTGTGTTTTGGTAGACCAAATTTTTTTTATGTTTTGGGTAGCCTAGAGACCTAAAAAGTTTTTAAAATCGACTACAATCCATGGAACATCCTTTTTGTATTTTTAAATTGATGATCAAAATTTTAATCGGCCCAATAAATAGTTCGAAAATTTTATTTACCATACTTTTGAGTAACAAGTAGGAATTTTAGGAGGTTTATTATTTTATATATGAACTAGCAGCCCGCCCCGGCTTTGCACGGGTACTAATCTAGGGGTAGAGTGGTGCCTTATATTACAATATTATGACGTAGTCTTCAACCTGCTTCACAATTTTCAAAACATTCTAAAATATTTCGTTGTACACAACATTTATAACTTCCTCAGGATTAGGTGCAAAAATGAACATATTGAGTTTTGATGTTACACGTGACAGGGCCCCATACCATTGCCCTTGTGAAAGACAGGAGCATATAAGAAAATTATTTTCCCTATATTATTGTTGACTGATGACATTGTCGAAACGTTTACATTTTGTTTGTCTGGATTCAAACGACACTCATTTTGAACTATCTGTAAAAGTCGAAAATGGTTGAACGTATCTAAAATTTTTTAAATCAGGCTTCAGACGACCAGTCGCAACGACGTGTGCCCTCCGTGTGTGCCCCCGGTGCTCCGTCGGGTTGGCTATCAACGGAAATGCGCATCGAGTGTGAAGCTCATTCTAGGACTTTAATTAGAGTGATTTTAATATTGCGATATCTTCTAAGATATTCATTCAAATAACATGGTGTCAAGGACAATTTTGATCTATGTTCATTGTTTATTATTACCAACCTTTTTAATTAGATAAGGATCCACAACTTAAGGGCAAAATACGTTCAAATATACCTTATTTTGAAAATCTACTTTTTTGCTAAAAAGTTGGTTACTATGGATAATCCTTATAAGATAGATAAATAGTATCGCGGAGTTTTCTTTAGAACTCTTAGAGAGCAACAATTCTTTCATACATAACTTTCATATAAATGAAACCATTAACGCAGCGCACGCCCAGAAAGCTCTCAAGAGGCACGTTTTTTTCCAACTCGATTGACAAGCATCATCATAGTTCAGTTAATTTGCAATAAATATTTATAAATAATAACAGCAAACCTTTCTATTAAATTAATCTATTCATTAGTGAAAACCGAATCAAAATTCGCGTTCATCAAAAGTTCATCTAAACTTGGCATTGGATCGGATTTCAACCCTTTTTTAGGCAAACAATTAGCCGATAGGAACTTGGCCCCCTTTTTAACAGTTATGTTTTTGGTGGGATTTCATTTCTTTTTGTTCAGTTTGCTATATTATATTAATAGTAACTATCGCGACGTTGTTTGTATTTTCATGGTTTCGTATTTGCATGACAAAGTCTGACCTTCTAGAAATACTACCTTTTTAATATTTGGTACATTAATTTTAGTCTGACTGACTCGCACTTGAACATTTTCCATTTTATAAATTTTTCCTTTACTTTAATGCTAACGACTACCCCTTTGCCAAATTTCAGATTTGTAGGTCTCACAGAAGTATGACCAACAATTTTATGCATAGTAATGACTATATGCTGCCTCTCACTTGACCAATTTCCAATTTTCATATTTTTGCTATACTTTTTTTAATGCTAACGACTATCCCCATGCCAAATTTCAGATTATCAGGTCTTAGAGAAGTATTACCAACATTTTATACATAATTTTGACTAAAACCCGACTCGCACTTGACCAATTTATAATTTTTGAATTTTTCCATTACTTTTATTCTAACGACTACCTAAATGCCAAATTTCATAACGCTAGGACAATTGGAAGTGGCCTGGAGGTTTTGATTACCGGTCAGTAAGTCAGTCAGTCATTAAGTGCCAAAATTAGCTATTTTCACAAATTGCAATCTACTGTAGCTATATCTATGCAAATGGCAAATTGCTTCAGTATTAGTATATAATTATGTAGGAACAGTTTTTGTCTCTGTACTTGCAATAGGCACTGAGCTACAGGGGGTTCAAAAGTGGGTCGAAACGGTTCGTGTAAATAGTGCACGTCATGCGCGTGGCCTGTTGCGGGAACTTGGCCTGCGCTCTGCCGTGCACTTAGATATCCTGCGGGGTGTCTGTCTGTACTCCTGATCGACGAAGTAAATGGCAAAAAATCATCATGGAGCTTTTGAGCACACAGTACGAAGTAAATTAATTATAATCCGACCTCAAGAGTTTAAAAATGAAAAATATAAAAAACTACTTAGTGCTATCTACATTAATGAACAAGAAAAATTTGCTTGATTGCTTAAATTTTAAGTGTGTGGTGATTTATAAGCCAGAATAAGGGCTTTTCTTTGTCCAAGTACAAAATATTACATGTGATGTACATATTATAAATCTCACATTTCTGGATGTCAAAACCACTGAGTCCGTTGAAAAACTTTATTTTGATCTGTAAACACTCACTAAGTAACTGTTGTCTCAAACGGTTAAAACTTCATTCCAAACTACGCAATTTCTTAGCAACATTTCTGAATAATCGTTTGTTAATGCTAATAACGATATTGTTATAGTTCCCGTTAATGTATTAACACACAACAGTAAAATCATTGACAGATTTTTCCTATCTTAAACCACATATATCAATTAATTTGCAATTAGTTTTGAGCTAATAATTTCAAATGTATTTAGTTCTCTTATAAATAGACCGTGCTAGGGAAAGGCAAAACATTAAACTTTTGTGTGTGATACTTTGCTCAACAAAAACAAGGTAAGCATTTGGTTTATATTTTTTGTTATTTATAAGTGCGTGTAAATGTGTCATTGTTGACTAAGGGGACACAATAGATCAATGCAGTATCATTTGTTTTACCCTGTTGTCAAGAGTCTTTCAAGTCATGAAATTACATCTGAAAATTATAGTTTCACGACCACTATCTAATATAGAAGGTGGGACCAATGAGTCAACATAATATGTTAATAATCTTTTAATAAGATTAAGCGCTTGGTGCATGTAATTTTTCATAAACTTTTAATTGAAATAAATTTAAATTGTTATTTATTATTATTATTTATTTATTATTATTATTTACTTATTTTAATTTTGGTTTATAACCGAATACAACGTGAATTTTTATTCGTTTTAAACCGAAGCCCAGTGATTCTACTCATGAAAACAAGCAACTTTCCTGAAGAAAAAAATATTTAACTCGAAAAATGGTCGACTTATTTTATATGGGAAGGTGAAAAATTTTTTTGGAGCAAAAATTTTTTTCCTTCCGTAAAGTTGCTTGTTTTCATTAGTAGAATCCAGTGATGAGAGTGGCTTTGGGTTTAAAACGAATAAAAATTCACGCTGTATATCCCTTACTCTCTCCGCCCTTTAGCAAGACGCGTATATTCCGTAAGATGGTGCAGTACTTCTTGTCATAGTTCTACCGGTCACCTTATGCGGTCCATTATCGGATTACGAGTCTGTAGAGAACCTCCTTTCCGAAGTCAGTTAAAAAGGAAAGTAACAAAAGACCCACAAATGTTACGTAACTATTTCGTAATAAAATTATTCTGCTGTGATAACAATTTTTGTTCCCCAAAACTATTGGATTAAACGAATTTAAGTCACTTTCACAAGTTTCTTTGAAATCAGAAAATATCGCCTTGGTAGAAGAATTTTTTAAAATTTGAATTTTATTTTTAATATTTTTTTTTTCAGATGTACAAGTTTCTGATTCTGCTAATGCTGCTGGCCGTGATAGCGACAACTATGGCGGGATATCCCTATCACTTTTTAAACCGGGAGAAGCGGACTATCTCTCCTATGATGTACTACAACCCTTATTACTACCGTTATCCTTATTACTACTAAGCAAATCTTGGTGAGCGGTGCAATAATGAAGTGATTTAATAAAAATTTTTTTCGAAAACTTTTTGAATTTTTTATTTCGTTAACAAAATAGCACAGGATGTTTGAAGTGAAAACTTCTTTAGCGGCGCTTGGCACTTTTTTAGATGTTAAACTCGCAGCAGATGTCGCGTCACATGTCGCGTCAGATATCGCGTCAGATCCGTAGCCCAAGGAGGTTTTAACCCACATTACGGCGAAGCGTAGTAAAATCTCCTTGCCGTAGCCTGATCGAAAAAACCGGCCAAGAGGGTTCCGTACCACCACATAATCATAATTTTATTAGTTGAAATTTCAGTAAGGTAAAGGGCTAGATTTTTTGAGTCCGACACGCGCTTGACCAAGTTTTATTATTTGTTGTTATTTTATAGCCTATGCACTACAAACATACCAATTTTCAAGTTTGTAAGTGTTCCCGTTTTTATAATAGAACTAAAACAAAAATCGCCTCCAAGACCATTCAACTTGACCCCTCTCTTATATGAATGTTCTTGAAACGGGAGCTCACCTCAATTGGTTACCATTAGTTGTGAGAAAAGTTGTAATAATTAATGATTTCAGACTTTTCCCTTTATTTGTTCTTCTGCTTCTTGCCAAATTTCATAATTTTAGGTCAACGGGAAGTACCCTGTAGGTTTTGCTTTTTTGCATAAATGTATGGAGATGAGGACATAAAAAGCCATATCTTTTGATTGCGTCGTTGTAAAAAATTGAAATTTTCAGATCTTGTGTGGTTCACGGACCTTAATATATAGTATCAATTTCAACCTGATACCTCTACCCGTTCGTGAAATAAAGGGTCTTGACAGACAGACAGACAGACGGACAACAAAGTGATCCTATAAGGGTTCCGTTTTTTTCTTTTGAGGTATGGAACCATAAAAAGCGTCAACTGTCAACCGTATTTTTATAACAATACGGGTTTTTATTCAGTGACATCAAAGAAGTACGAGAACAATGGCGCGATTGACCCTTACAAAAAGCATAATATTCAAAAATGCTAAAACTTGCATTTTTGCCGGCAGAAGTTTTTTCAACTAGAAGACTTTTTTATTACGGAAATAATATCACAATGTCACTATAATGCAAATTAATTTCTCTATTAGTGATAAAAAACAAGTTTTTAATGACATAGTTTTCATATAAATTGGCCGTGTCTGGGATTGGTGTGCATTTTAGTCTGCTGCTTGATACTTCGCACATCCTATTTTAAAGTAAGCATTCTTACTTCGATTTACTTGGTCCAAATAAATGTGAATAACATAAATCTTCCCTTATAAGTTCGTATGGTTTAGTAAGAAAATAGTCCCGTGTGGTGCCGGCAAAGAATTGTACCAACTCATCTCTAACCGTGGGTATCATAAGAGGTGACTAAGGACTCATGAACCGGCGGATGGGCAGCAGCATCTTTCTAAGTATCGTATCATCTTACATACTGCCGTCACCAAAAACAGCAGTCGCCAGCCGCAACGCTTACAAGCGTGGTGACTATGGAAAATCCCCTTTTAAGTACCACGAGTTTTTTTTTCATGGGATACTAATTACAGTTCTAGGGTAAAGTTATATCGTTTATTTTTCTAAAGGTAGTGTAATTTTTATTTTAACAATAGATAGCCGAATTTAGGACACCACGGTGGCGCAACCAGTCGCGCCACCGTGGTGTCCGTAAGCTACCAAACTAGACACCATACAGACACCAGAGTCGCCTGCGGTATTTGGTTTATTCGGTAGGTTTACTGAACATTCGTATTCAGCAAAGCATTCAGCTAAAACACCAAATATTCCTTTCTTGTCGTGATAGTTCACTATTATTGCGAACTGCTATCCCTGTCCAACGGGTCAAGATAAGACGTGACGTCTATTAGTTTCAACGCAAGAACTATGGGATTCAATTCCTTGTGTTTGAAACCTTTTGATCAACCTTTTTATAGACACGAAAGTCATGTTCTTTCACCGGTAGAGCTGCTTGCTGTTCAATATAAGTACACCGAGAGTGACTGAATATTCGGCCGAACAATCGCTTTCGGTGAAACCCATGTTCTAATTATAACATCATCACTACAACATTCCATGAATCTTCCACTACCAGATAGGGAAATCCCTCCAAAATTTCAGCTTTTGCTGAAACAATGTGGATAAAGTATCACCACGCTATTTAGCGTAATGGCTGGCAACATGGAACGCGGTTGTTTGTGACCGCAGAATGGATGATAAGATACATTGAAGGATGCTGCTGCCCATCCGCTGGTTTATAACATCATTCTTTTCAATTCATGTTATACAGATATAAAATATTTTGTTTGTTTTTATAATAGGTGTGGTAAATAATAACGAAATTAGCCATCTTATGGTGATCACGTTGGTATAATTTATAGTTTTCATCGTCTTCATAATAGCCAAGTAGTAAAGTTCATTGCCTGCTGCAGAACCTACCTGTTATTGAGTTGATATAATGCATATTTTTAAAGATGGGAGTGAATCGGCATTTCTAGGTATGCTCATCCCATTGTCGAACGCATCTTTGTCACCTTCTTAGCGGAACATTGAAATGAACCATTTATTTTTATAATTTTCAGATGAACAAGGCTCTGATTCTACTAACGTTGCTGGCTGTATTCGCTTCCGCCATAGATCGTCGTTTTCCGCTACCAAATCGTAGGCTGATGCGGTCCGTGCCACCCCGTATCTATGACCCAAGTCGCTTCTTCTTTAACCTTCCTTACTAAAATTTTACAATATAAATTGTAATAATAGTAGTTTATGCAACGGTACATAATGAGGGGTATAAAACTCGAGTGTCGGTTTATGGGACGCAGGAGAGCGTAGCGAGCCAAGTTCCATAATAGAAGACACGAGTGTTTATACCTAATTATGTGGAGTTGCATACACAACTTTATCTACTCTCATATCGTGAATCCTAAAATAATGTGTTAAAAAACAAACCTTAATGTTTGTCTCTTTTTCCGGTGATAACTGCTAAGTGAAGTACCTATAGCTGCTTTAAAAACACTCGAAGGCAAATCGTAAATGATTTTATCACTTATTTCATTACAAAACTAATAAAATGATGTAACTACAACTCTTGTTTGCTGAGTTTTCCATTATTGCAATGAAACCTCCTTGCAGCCACAGACTACAAAGGAATCAAGGTGTCAATGGCGCGGCTATAAAATTAAAAAATTGTTTAATAGGTCTCCCGCGATGACTGTTAGTAAATTCAATACTTCATAATACACTCCCACAGACATAGATTTATATAGTCAAGATAGGGTCTTGGGAACAAGCGGTTCAAATTTTCCCTTTGGTCGGTGCTAAATACACGGAACGGAAATAATGCCGGGAAAAAACAAAACAAACTTTTTACTGTTCATATGTGATTTAGGCCTGGTTTTTCAGTTTCATTTATTGGAATATAGTCAAAAACAATAATAAAAAATAACTATAATAATAATGAGTATATTATTTCTTCAACTAAGAACATTCCATTTTGTTGGTAAGTTTAAATGCATCCAATGTTGACAATATGACTGACATTTGTTGGTCCTAAACGTCAGATTTCAGACCAACGAATTGGGGACATTGTAACGTGCCGATGGGCTGTACTTATATATAAGTAAATGCCCACAGATAAAAAAATGCTGCTAAGAGTGTTTCTAAGCACAGATTGACATTATGAAGATGTTAACCTACAATTTTTGAACGCATTATTGAGGATTAACGATATGAGAGTAGATACAATATTTTTAAATAGTATTTATAATTATCTTACGTTTCATATTTTTTACTGAAGTATGTGCCATTTTTAACATAGAAAAGTAATTTTTGGGTAACTACTTTCCCTCTTGTATAGTTGTTTGCTTTCATTACCGAAATCACTCACATCAAGTAATAGTGGCTTATGCAACGGTACATAATGAAGGGTATAAAACTCGAGTATTGGTTTATGAGCCGTAGCCGAGCGTAGCGAGCCTAGTTCCATTATAGATGACACGAGTATTTGATACCTAATTATTTGGAGTTGCATACACAACTTTATCTACTCTATTACCGTGAATCCTAAACTAATGTGTTCAAGAACAAACCTTTTCGTAATATTTTTCTCTTTTCCCGGTAATACTACTAAGCGAAGTTCCTAGTTGATTTAAAAACACGTAAAGGCGAATTATGAACACTCTTATCACTTATCAGTACAAAACCAATAAATATGTGTGTAAATACAAAATCTGTTTGCTGAGTTTTCCATCATAGCAAATATTGAAATACAACCATCTTTGCCACATACAGCTCACTGTAATGGTACGCCTATAAAACTTTAAAAGTAGCAGCTTTAAAAGTAGCAGCGGTGCGCCGTACGGCACGCCTTCAGCGCACCTCTTCTGTCTGGCCTGCGCCGCGTCGTTCTCCTACATTTTGTATGCAAGTGATTTGAACAGGCGACGAGACGGCATGCCAAAGGCGCACTGTCGGTGCACCACCGGCGCACCGGCAGTTACGCCGGCGGCGCGCCGGTGGTGCATGCCGCCGCACAGCACAGTCTGCTGTGAGTGACGCGCCGGTTCAGACGTAGCACCCGAAGCGCGCCACGGGCGCAAACTATGTGCGCTCGTAGCGTGCCACAGACACACCCGATGAGCGCCGCGCCTGTTCTGTCTGGCTTGCACCTTAAAATAACAGGTCTCCCGCGTGAAATTCAATACTTCAAAATACAAACTCAAACTCAGAAGCATTGAATCATTGTTAGATATTAAATCAGCTAAACTACATCGTTTCCCAAAAAACATGGCGCCATGGTGGGAAAAAAAGTAACAATTAAAACCCTTGAGCTCTTTTTAATATGTTTACACTCCCACGATTAAAAAATAGCCACTAAGAGTTTTTCTAGGTACAGATTGACTTTATGAAGATTGTAACCTACATTATGTGAACGCGTTATTGAGGATTTATGATATGAGAGTAGATAAAACAATTACTTGAATGGTTCTGTTCTGAATAATCTACACTAATATTATAAAGAGGAAATATTTGATTGTTTGTTTATTTGTTTGTTTGCATTGAATAGGCTCCGAAACTACTAGACCGATTTGAAAAATTCTTTCACCATTAGAAACCTGCATTATCCGTGATGAAAATAGGCTATAAAGTATTTTCAAAAAATTTAGGGTTCCATATGAAAACTTCGATAATGTAACTCAAGGTGTGGAAAAAATAACAAATAGCATCTTTATATCGCGTACGCTGCTGAAACTATTAACAATAGAGCAAAGTGATGTACTACAGGTTTATAGTAGTCATAAATATCTACAAAAAAATCCGCGATACCATATGTCTAACTATTACAGTTATGTCACAATAACTACTTTACATATTAAAATATGCAATATTAACGCCGGTACCAACTATATAGGCCACATTATTCGTACCTATTAATCCTTATCCAACTAAATTATTTTTTATTCAAGGCTATATCACTACCTGTAAATTACTTTTTGAATTATTCAAATCGGACATACCATTCAAAAGTTATCTTGAGTGTAATCGTTATCAAAATTGAAATTTAAGAAACAGCGGTCTAAGTAACTGTAATGGTTTTTTCTACAACAGAGAATAGACACGAAAAAATTGGCTGATGTTTCCTGTATGTGTAATTGAGTGTAATCTTACGCCTATATCCCTTCCTCATGATGATAAATCTTGCTTTGTCTATTACTTAAGTACCTAAACATTTAATTCAAAATATTAACCAAATTTTCTTTAAAATGTACTTTTTTTAGAGTTCCGTACCCAAAGGGTGAAAAACGGGACCCTATTAATATGCCTCCGATGTCTGTCTGTCTGTCAGCGGGCTGTATCTCATGAACCGTAATAGGTAGACAGTTGAAATTTTCACAGATTATCTATTTCTGTTTCCGCTATACAAATACTAAAAACAAAATGTAAATGAAGGGGGGTTCCCCTACTAAAAACATGTTTTTCTAAGCGATTTTTGTTCGAGTTTTGATTTAGCTCTATCGTAAAAAGGGGAACTATTAGAAGCGTGAAAATTTGTATGTTTATAGTGCATAAGCTATAGAATAACAACAGATAATAAATACTGGTCAATTGCGTGTCGTTCCGTGTGGTAGTGGAAAAGAGTACCGACTCATCTCTACCTGTAGGTGTCGTAAGAGGCGACTAAGGGTTTACAAACCGGAAGATGGGCAGCAGGATCTTTCCGTGTATCGCACCATCTTACATACTGCGGTCACCAACAACCGCGGTCCATGGAGCCAGCCGTAACGCTAACAAGCGTGGTGACTAAGGTACTTCCCCTCCACATTTTTCTAGCATTCCTCTTCTTCGAATTTAATGCACTTCTGCGTGACTAAGACGGTATCTGCCTATAACTAGGACGGTATTTTTACCTTAGTGGTACGGAACCCTCGGTGCGAGTCAGACTTGCGCTTGGCCGGTTTTATTAGTAACGCCCGACGCAACAAGAACCCATATCTACCCGTGCGAAGCCGGGGAGGACCGCTAGTTATTAAATAAAGAAATTTTGTTGAAACTTTTTACGTCTCGCTGCAACCAGGAGAAAAAACCAATTGTGTTTTATTTAACAAATAATTTATTTCATATTACGTTTTCGTTGATAAAACAGTTTTTAGATGGTGTCACTTTTGTCTTGGTCTTATTCTAAAATGTAATACCGTTTGTAAACATAACCGGGAGCAGTTTCAAATAAAGGTTCAGTGCCAGCAGGCGTGGAATACAGTTTATACCCAGCTGGGAGGACTTTGTACTCAGACGGTATGACTTTGTACTCGGCGGGGAGCACTTTGTATTCGGCGGGGATGACTTTGTACTCGGCGGGGATGACTTTGTACTCGGCTGGGTAGGTGATAGTGGGTGAGGTTCGGACGATAAAGTCTCGTTTATCTCGTTGGCTCTTTTCTGGAGCTGGCGCAGCAAGACTTAGTCCAATGACTGCTAGCAAAATGGCGATGGATTGTTTCATCTGTAAGAATAAAAGCGCGTAAAACTTATAAGTTTTTTTAGATAATTTAAACACTTTATTTTCATGATATCACACGTTCGAAGAATATTTCCGAATATGTTAATATCATCTTTTGTTCGAAAAGAAAAGAGAAAAATAAAATCTTGCGTTCTTTACGTGTATTGAATTACAAGCATCTCCTTAACACATACTCAAAGAAAGCTGAAATGATAAACAGAGATATACACGATATAATAGGTCGCCGTAAAGTAGATTCTATTAAAAAATCGTACGTTAAGTAAACAAATATTTTTCCAGAAAAACAATACGAAATACAATCTCTTCAATAACACGAGTAGACGTTTCACAGAAAACTCTTTGGAGTATCGTTTAATATTGATTAGAAATGTCATATTTTTGTCACATTTTACATTCTAATTTGACGACTTTTTTAGTGTTCCGTACCCAAAAAATTACAACGGAACCCTTTTACTAAGCCTAATTTGCTGTCTGTCTGTTTGATATTCAAGGGATGTAGCTTTTGAACCGTAGGTAGTAGTAGCCTTGGACGAAAGTAGTAACTATTTATAATTTTCTCAAAATATATATTATTTATTGGATTACCTAACAAACAATAAAAAAAAAGTTTAAAAATAAGCACGGTCGCAACACAAGAAACGTATTTTTTGGTGTTTCTTTTAATTTTAACAAGCGTGAAAATTGTAATATTTATAGTGCTTAAGGTATACATACATACATACATAACATCACGCCTTATTCCCGTCGGGGTAGGCGACCACAGTTCTCCACCTGCTACGATCTTGACATACTTCCCTTGCTTCCTGAACTTTCATCAATCCTTTCATACATGCTCGTCGGTTTAGAATAATAAAAAATAACAAAAACTGCGCGTCCCTGACTAAGATGGTATTTTTACCTTAATTTACCGAGCCCTTTTGCGGAATACGCTTTACCTAAGATTATTTACTTACCTCGGAAACTCTACGAAAGCACCTCAGTTCTTAAAAAGCGAATCTTTACTGATAACATTCGAACTTACAAACAATTTATATGGGTGACTTTTAATGGATTACCTGTTTGTTTGTCATCTAATTAGATTTTGATTGATTTGATGCATTTGAAGAAGAAAAAATCCGGGATTGTTTTGATAAATGCTATTACGTAACCTAAGTTTAATTATAGAAATAATTTCTTGTTAATGAAATTGCGGTTGTCGTTTAATGAAGCTAATTTGTTTATTTATTTAGAAAGTACGCACTACAGCATCCACGTAGTAACAAAACCAGTATAAGCCGAAACTTGAATTAGTATTCCTTAGTAGTTTTTGGCTAAAGCAGCGCTACGCTACAAACACCCGAAATCAGAGACCCGCTCAAGATCAAAGAGTTCCCAACGACGTGCGGTCGTGTGTACTTGTTGATTTTTAGAGAAAACATCCAGTCAAGAGCGATTAAAAATTACGCAACTATGGGTTCTGTACTACCAGACCTCCAAATACCACTTTTATACTAATCTTAAGGACAAGCTTTAAGAAACTGACAGTATGAGCGATAAAGAAACAAAAAACTAAAATTTAAATGAGCCGGTTTCGCAGCTAAGCGTCAACTGAGTATTCAAAGGTGTCGATAGATGGCTCTGAAGACAGTTGCTAGAGAACTTAAAATAAATCTGTCATAGATGAAGCGTGAAGTAAATAAACCTCCTAAGGCAACACTTACAACAGATAGAAAAATAAGTTGACAGTTAAATTTTCCTACAACAACGCTATCTATCAAGAAAATTAAAACTAGTTTTTCTTTTTTACAAACCAGCTCATTCCACTGAACTTTTTGATACACCACTGGTCAAACCAAAAAACAGATTATCTATTTTATAAAATATTATGAAGGAATATTTAATGAAAGCCAAAACACAACGCTTCGTTATTGTATTTAGTGTTCCGCATCTCAAGGGTACTGTCAAGAACACATCGATCCTGTCACTTTGGACTTTGTACCGTTCTTATCTCGGTCGGCGTTGGGGCTACAGACGCGCTACTAGTGACAAGCTTGACCTGCCTTTGACTATACCAACAGGACCTTATTATTACTAAGCCTACGTCATCGTCTTTCAGTCTATCTGGTCTATCTGACTGTACCACAGAAAAATAAGGGTAATAGAAATAAATAAATACAAGGTATTGAAGGCGTCATTCTATGAATATGACTGGTTATTTTGAATTTTTCCTAGCGATCATAGATGATGTGATCAAGGAGGTTTTAATCCACGCTACGCTCTAGTAGCGTGGATTAAAACCTCCTTGGATGTGATATTTAAATTTGGGAAATGTTCGTAGATGTCATCCCATAGTAAAATAAATTTGCAAGGTACCTCTTCCGAGCGAAGCAAAGAGGTCTAAAATCTTTGAACCGTACGAACTTTAATGGGACCGCACTGAGATCACCTGTATCACCACTGAGACACCTTGCGTTGTTTCCGAGGCAAACTTCTCCCACAATTTTAAACTGAAACGTTTCAATTCAATTCGGCACTCGAATTCAAGAAAAGAGCAATTTGTTCCCAATGCGATGTCTAACACCTTTCTGAAATGCAATTCCTGCAGAATCTGAGCTGCTTTAAATAACTACAGTTATATCAAGACGTGTTTAAAAACTCATCCTGCGATTGGTAGAAAACTTAATGCAAACAACGAATCTGTTGTTTCCAACCAATCGTATGATGAAATTTTTTACATATTTTAGTGCAGCCGCAACCCGTAGATAAACGATTTTCATTTACTCTTCATTCACTTGCGCCAGAAAATTGACGTTTGCTTTATACATGGGTTTTTTTTTGGACCTGATTTCGTTTTGCCCACTTATTAGTGACGTTAAAAGCAACAACTTTTGTTCTACGACTTTGATAACAACGCACAAAAAATTTTCGACTCTCCATGCCAAAGTGGTCACGTGACCGACCCATTTTGTATGGGAAGATGAAAATTTTTCGTGCGTTGTTAGCAAAGTCGTAGAACAAAAGTTGTTGTTTTTGACCTTACTAATAAGTGGGCAAAAGGAAATCAGGTCCAAAAAAAATACCTAGTTTTTAAACTTCAAAAAATTATCTCTTAACCGACGAGCATGTATGAAAGGATTGATGAAAGTAAGTACGAAGTATTTCAATATCATCGCAGTTGAAGGACTATAGTCTCTGCCTACCCCGACGGGAAAGTGGTGTGATATTATGTATGTATATACTCGTAGAATGTATTTTATCTTATGTAGGGGTTTGTGCTGATAGTATGCCAGCTGGTATACGAGCAGACACTGTCAAGCTCACTTACAAAGTTACAATGAAGCTTAAAGTAAGGCCACCGTAATAGGTCTTTTCTGACAGCTGTCAAACGTATGCAAAATTACGACCTGCAAAGAAAAATGAACCCTGTGTGTTGGTGTTAAGGAAACGTCAAAACGGACTTCTTATGCTGGCGCTACTTTAGTTGATGTTGGAGGTTGGAGCGACAGAGAAACGTATTCAAGAATAGTGCTGTCCTGCTCTCATTCTAATAAAGCTTTATTAATGTAGTCATAATAATGTAGTTTGATTAAGAATGACAGCAGACTACAACACAGTCTGCTAGCATTCCAGACGATATGATTTATATGATGATGATGAACAAAGTTTGCATTGTAAAGCTTAATTAAAGTTGGTCGGTCAACGTCAACATGTTCCTTTCCTGGTTTGTTCCCGCAAAAAGGCTGTTGCTAGAGTACAGTACCGGTATTTTCCCGGTATTTAATATAGCTGGCGGGACAGAATAAATCCGTAATACCGTTCGGCAGCTGCTGTTCCGCGCAGAATATTAATTATGAAGCAAAGACTCCGATTTACTGGATTAAGCCTTGACTTTGATGAAATTTATTGGAAATTATGATTTAGAATATTGAGCAATTATCGGTAAAAAGTTTTCTTAGGGCGTTTCTCCAGTCACGCTAAGCTACCGCGTGCGGACCGGGGCTCTCTACCTTTACTAGTAAACGTTAATAAATTGAAAATGTATGGGATTGACATAAGCTGTCACGCAACATTTCGTTATATCAATTTCATACATTTTTATTCTATCCTATTGGCGTTTACGATTATAGAAATTCAGGTGTCTAAACGGGCTTTGGTACAAATGCGTACCTTCTGCATTTGATCATTTTATATACAGGGTGTAACAAAAAGAGTATACCAACCCTGAAGAATGTGAACCTGCCCATTAAACTGAACAACTTTTCCAATATACGAAAAAAGTCCTATAAAAACGACATCAGCTGACAGCGCAATTTGTATGGGAGTCCGATTTTTTTTATTTCGACCTATGTTCCCTAGGAAAAGTTGTAATGCAAAATCACATCTTTTAGGGTTGATATACCCTTACTGTTACACCTTGTATATGGTCTAACAGAAATAGTGAACATAAATTCAGCATGTCACTTAGACCATGAAACTGAACCACTTTCCCAATGGAACATAGGTCAAAATACGAAAAACCCAATTTTACTTCTCATACAAAGTGATCAGCTGATGCTGTTTCTATGGGGGGTCAAAAATTTATTTTCGTATATCGACAGTACGGTCCTTGGGGAAAGCTGTTCAGATTCATAGACAAAATAAAATCAAATGAAAATGTTCTTTATTCATTGTAGGATATTAAAAATCTTTTAATGACGTCAGTTACATTTACGACACTTCACAATGAAGTGGCGCCATGTGTAGAAAAAAAAAGAAGCGACAATAAAAAACTCACGCGCTCTTTTTAATATGTTTGATGTACAGTTTTGATACTCTGAGTAACATACTAAAATTATGTTTTAATAAATTATGTTTTTTGTTTTTTTTTTTCTCTGTCTTGCATGTCATCCGCAATCATGTATAATTACATGATTGCGGATGACATGCAAGACAGAGAAAGCGTGTATAAAATGATTAAATGCAGACGATACGCATGCGTACCAGGTCCGCACGCGGATAAAAATCCGCTTCACTGAAGAAGCGGCCCTAAGGCTAACTTTTTTCTTACCGCGTTTACCGCGCGTCAGTCGTAAACATTGATGTAAAATTTGCATTTTATCATGGTTTGAGCAGTCTAAATTATTGGAGTCTTTTGAACCTGTAGTTATTTGTGTACAACTTTGTACAAAATATTACGAATCATAAGCACCACCTTTATACGCCTATGAAATCATAGATTAGCACCGTTATAGATGTACTAAATTTGGAATAAGGTGAGAAAATCTTTTGAAATCTGCCCTACTTTAGCACGATCACTCGAATCACCGATCTTTCGAGCTATTTTTATTTTCAAAGATGGAGCAAGAACATTTTGCTATCTGCATCTCGAACGATGCAATTTCCGGTACATTTTCTAGAAAATTCTATTTTCGTTTTCCCATTTTAGTAAAAACGGCGAAAGTTTTATATCTGCATGCTTTAGACAAAATTCCACTCATGAAACAGATAAATTTTCCTTACCGAACTTAGGTAAAAAAAAAAAGTATTAGTCGCCTTTTACGACATCCACGGGTAGAGATAAAGTGGCACTATTCTTTATTATGAATTGACACTAGAATGATTACATTTTGTGTACCCTTTTATTTGAGAATGAAATTTGTCCACTAAAAAAGGATGTTACGTACATTCAATTTATTTTTTTTAATAGCAAAAATATTTGAAATCAACTTCAGTCAGAAATAGATTAACACACAAAAAAAAAACCTAATGATTCTCTTGGTCATGAAGGGTTTCTAACTCCTATAAATGTTGTGCCCAGTGAGGCCCATTATGCCTCCATATTATGTAAGCAAACGATAAGCCTTCAAGTAAGGGTTAGAGCCTTGGATTTAAGAACGTTGGAGTGTCTGTTTATGGTGCGTAACGAGTTATGTTTTTGAGTCCATTGCTGTTTTATTATTAGTACTTCCTATGTCCGGGGCATTTCATACAAGGTCATCTGATTCCAAACTAGTGTACTATCTATTTGTTGTACATAAATCGCGGGGGTCGAACCCACGTCCTACGGAGCAGAAGGCAATACCACTGCGCTAATAATTTTAATTTTAACTTGTATCTCCTTTAAAAACCTTTGTGCGACTTTTTAAGGGATACTCAAATGCTAGGATGAGGTATTTTGATGAATTTAAGCAGGGTATGGGGGACGGTCTACCAAAAACTGAATGGGCGTGCTCCATAGAATACATGAAACAGGCGTGCTCAGTCGACAACTGAATAACTTTCAAAAAAATTAAATTAAATAAAGTTGTTTAGTTTTTTCACAAAAAAATATTTGATTAATGATTCCAGTGTTATTCTCGCAGATAAAAAGGAAGCACCCTATATAAACTCGGTCGCAATCTATCTAATCAATTATAAAAAAAATTTTTTACAAATCCAAACGTATTTTCAACCAGCAATGTACGCGTACTTACTGTTCCAAGTCTCACACTACCCGAAACGTGAATCCTCAGCCCACTGTCTTCACTAAGCGCTCTCAAGGGCGCATCTTACATGTAGAGAGCCGGAACGATAGGCCTAATGTGTTTAGAGCCGCTACACGAAACATTTGAATTCCTGATTGAGAACCCATTGTTTGTATGAAGTCATATACAGGTTGGATCTTTTTCACGTCACCTGGAGATTAATTACTCTAAATACTTCCATCCCATGAAAACGTCCACTGCAGGACAGGGAGCTCCCTCCAGAACTCCAGCAAAAATGCGTGGTACTTAGGAGGGGATTCACCATAGTCACCACGCTTTTAAGCGTTGCGGCTAGCGACCGCGGTTGTTAGTTACCGCAGTAATTAAGATGGCAGCGGTCAAAAATTACTTTTTTACACAGACTTCGACTGATAAAGCAAAGTTTTAAGATATAGTGATGGGAAAAATATAATATTGGGGATAGTTAATGGAAACTTACATAATGTACCTCAATAAACAAATGGAAATCGTTGGCAAGCAAGTTAGTAACTTATAAATTTCGTTGGCTGAATCTGTGAACGAAGATCAGAACTCAATTTAGACTGGGAAGATCTTGTGGTACCGATGGAATTCCAATTTAAGTTCACCCTTGGCTTGTAAATTTTTGTATGTATGTACGCATGTAGGATTTCATTCAGTACAGGTTTGTTTTTGAAATTGTAGGTTGTCGCTAAAAATGGTGGTAGTCGCGAAAGTCTTTTAGTTTCTTTGGATTTTGAAAAAAACGTATATTAGTGTGGGGTGTTAGAGACAGCCTTCCGAGGCTGTGATGTTTTTCACCGAGGCCCGCATAATTTAATATGCTAGTTGGGAAATATACTCCTTTAGTCCAATTGAGTTGTTAATTTTTTGACCCATGTTTCACAGAAAAAGTTGTTAGGTTCGAAAATATTTAAAAGAGCGCCTCTTGTGGTTAGGTTTTAGTTTATTGTTGGTGGTCCAAAAAGCAGTACGTCTTTCAAGGAGGTGAAACTCGATACATTGTTCAGAAAGTGACAAAAACAAAATACAAACGGGGAAAGTTTTGTAACAAACGACTGCATTACCTACCTCCTTGAAGGAACAGAAGCCATTTTGGAAATAAATAAACGTTCGAAGCAGCTTAGTTACAGCTGTCTAAAGTTATTGATGGTTCAGTAGTGTGTTGCTAATGAATGACTAATGTTAGAACTTGGACCTCACTCAATCCGCCCGGAGTATGGACATCTGATTTGTGGCAGCTATTTCTCATAGCTTGCTCTTAGTTGGTCTACGTGAAAAAAGATGAGCGGGGAAAATGGAAGGAGGCTAGTCACAAAGAATATACCAAAAAAGTTAGTCGGACTCGCGTACCACGGAACGTAACACATAATCTTTTTTGAAGATTCATTTTTTTCGTTTAGTCAAACGCTTACCAATCTATTTTGCAGTCATGACACTGAAACCAGAGTATATTTGATGGAAAGAATTACAAACTTGTTTTTAGGGTTCCGTACCTCAAAAGAAAAAAACGGAACCCTTATAGGATCACTTTGTTGTCCGTCTGTCTGTCTGTCTGTCTGTCTGTCTGTCTATCTGTCTGTCTGTCTGTCTGTCAAGACCCTTTATCTCACGAACGGGTAAAGGTATCAGGTTGAAATTAATACCATATATTAGGATCCATGAACCACACAAGATCTAAAAATTTCAATTTTTTACAATGACGCAATCAAAAGATATGGCATTTTATGTCCTCATCTCCATACATTTATTCAAAAATGAAAAACCTACAGGGTACTTCCCGCTGACCTAAAATTATGAAATTTGGCAAGAAGCTAGGTCTCACACTACAAATAATGGGAAAAGTCTGAAATCATTAAATATTACAACTTTTCTCACAACTAATGGTAACCAATTGTGGTGAGCTCCCGTTTCAAGAACATTCATATAAGAGAGGGGTCAAGTTGGATGGTTGCTGAGGCGATTTTTGTTTTAGTTCTATTTAAAAACGGGAATACTTACAAACTTGAAAATTGGTATGTTTATAGGGCATAGGCTATAAAATAACAACAAATAATAAAATTTGGTCAAGCGCGTGTCGGACTCAAAAAATCTAGCACATTAACTTACTGAAATTTCAACTAATTCTAATGTTTATGTGGTGGTACGGAAACCTCAGTGCGTGAGTCCGACTCGCACTTGGCCGTTTTTTTTTTCTGACAGTTTGAGCCGATTCCTTTTGACATAGCTGCAAATTGTGTTGGATAATATACGAAAAATAAACGAAAAAAATGGATCATTGGTTCAAAGCTTCTGAGCTGATTACACCAAATTTGAAGCTAAAACAAGAATTAATTTTCACATTCATTGTTTTTATTGTTGTAGTCAATAAGAAATATTTTGTAATGAAATGGATCTTGTTCTTCTTCTTAGCGTGTCGATCAATCACAAATATTTAAATTTTGAACAAAGAAATCTTGTTGAACAAGTAAAAGTTATACGGTAACGCTACGTCTCTAAATTTGAACCTTTAGGTCAGACGGACTCCAAGTTATTAGCAAAGTTAAAGCAGTCCAAATAGTCGGCTCTAGAACATGTATTGGAGTGACCAATGCTCAGGGATTTCACACTCCAACTAGTTTTGTTCAATGTTCTGAATAAGTGAACCAAATGGTATCGCTTTTGGCTGAGCTTAGGATTTGGGATGCTACGTTTGAAGTTCGACATTGGTATACATACAGTAAGGACTCGTATTTTATTGTAAGTACCTGTTTAACTTTTTATGCCTTCACATTCACTTTCACTTCAAATTCGCCATAATATCACATTACTCTTTGAAAATTATCAACATACATACATACATACATACATAACATCACGCCTCTTTCCCGTCGGGGTAGGCAGAGACCACAGTCCTCCACCTGCTACGATCTTGACATACTTCCCTTGCTTCCTGTACTTTCATCAATCCTTTCATACATGCTGGCCGGTTTAGGGTACTTTTAACCTGGCCTTTATTCAGAACGTCCTGAACTTGGTCCTGGTACGTTCGCCTAAGCCTTCCCCTTCCAACGTTTTCATTCACTCTCGCCTGGTAGATCTGCTTCATCAATCTTCGTTCATTCATCCTCTCTACATGACCAAAACATACCAAACCAAGATACTATAAGATATATAAGACACCATATATGATACTATTGCCGTTTAAAGGTTGGACAGACAGGCGACGTAAGTTAGTTAATCGGGTCCTATTGGCGCCCTTTGAGTTAAGAACCCTAAAAAGTTACACGAAACGGTTAGCTATTCAACAGTTTCGCTTATGTTTCCACTGGTTTCCACTTTGACACTCTTTGAGAGAATGTATTTTCTTCATACTAGAACAGTTAATCCACGTCCATCCGGACATTTATACAAAAAATGTTTCAATGAATTATCTAGATAGGATAGGGTTCTGTTTTGTACCACTGCTGGACACAAGCTTCTCTCCAGTTTTAAGAACTCAAATAAGTCTTTCATATTTAAAGTTTTATTTTAATAATATTTATAAAATTATCCGCTAAAACTAAAACACTTACTATTTAACTTAGGTATTAACAAGTTTATATCACCACTAGTTTAAGACTACAAAACAACTGTTATCAAAAACATACTTTAGTCATTTTGCTTAAATGGACTATATTTTACTTCAGAAAAAATTGCAGCTTTGGGATCAGATTTTTCATTTTCATTTTTAAACAACTGATCCAATTGATGACTTCTTGCAAGCAGAGAAAGATGTTCACCGAGCGCTGACAGCTCAGGAGGAATAGTTCGAAACTCAGCCTTAGAAGTTGATGAAACTGGCGGGTACGATGGGAAGGGTGCAGTATCGACACGAGGGTTAAACAGAAAATAGTTAAGGTTAATAGCTTTAGAGTTTTGCAAAGATTTTACCGAATTTAAATCAGGGGTGATGGCTGAAGATTTAAAATCAGGAGAGTCACTAGAAGAAAAAGGAATGTAAACAAAAGATCCACCAGAAGAGTGGATAGGAGAGGTAGCACTATGAGGAATAAATTCAGGAGAGTTAGAAGTAGGGGAATCACGAACGCGAGAAGAAACAGCTGCATAGTAAGCAGGGGAATCAACTGACTCAATATTGAAATATTTCGTGTTTAAATATCGATTAAGTGAATCGACAAAAGAATGTTCAACTGAAGACATGGTAGCAGAATCACCAGATTTGAGAAAAGGAGTTGTATCAGGTGGATTTTCTTGAGAAACAATATGAGAATAGTTTCGCGAGATAGCAGAAGAATTATCAACGGGAATAGCAGGAGAATTTTCAGAATTAATAGAAAGACTAACGGGAGAATTGTCGGAAAAAAAAACTGGATCATTATCAGGAAAGATATCTGAAGAATGATCAGAAGAAATTGCCAGAGAACTTTCAGGACGGATAGCTGGAGAATTTTCAAATGATACATCAGGAGAATCGTAAACAGGATTACTGGGAGAAATGTTGGATGAAAAATCCGGATCACTGGATGAGGAAATAGGTGGAAAAATAGCTGCAGTGTTTTCATGGAGAATAGGAGGAGATTTTTTGAATGACATAGCAGGAGAATTGAAAACAGGAATACTGGGAGAATTGTTGAAAGAAAAATCAGGATCCTTGGAATGGGAGATAGCTGGAGCATAGTTTGGAGAGAGAACAGGATAAGTGCCATGAGAGACAGCAGGCTTATTGTGAAGAGAGTGAGCATAGGTAAAATCTGAAGCATGAGTACCATGAGAATTAAGAATCTGGATAAAAGTAGAGTTACCTGTAACAACAGGATGAAATGGTGTAAAAAGAGCTGGTTGAGGAACATATAACTTTTTAAGAGCTTGTTCTAGATCATATGGGGCTTCAGGGGCTGAAACAGGGCCAGGCAGTGCTTCAGAAGCTGGTGAAGAACTATATGGCACTTCAAGAGCTGGCAAAGGATGAGATGACAATTCAGGAGCTGGTGATGAAGAAACCAGTGCAAAGTCAGACAATACGGGAGAAGATGGTTCAGGAGATTTAATTGTAGAAGTAACATCTTCAGGATTTCGAGGTATAGGCAATTGCATGCCATACTTCTGGGCACATTTTGATTCAAAATTAGGATCCCACCACCTTCGAATTTGAGTATGAACGGATGGCCTTGAGAATTGAATATCATCATTTAGTGCCTCGCACAATTTGCACACAGTATTTCCTTTGTAATTTTCTGTATGGGCAGTAGTTGCGAAGTATTTATAATAACGTTTCCATTTGAAAAAATTACGGTACTTGTTTGGAGACTGTATAATTTTGCACATGATTTTGGCGAGGGCTTCTGGTGTAACGTGTCCTCCATTTAAATATGAACCAGGTGGAAGAAAGCTGCAACAAAAAATAAATAAATAAAAGTTGCGCAAATTAGCATACTTTCAGAGGTAGGTGTACCCTAAGGACAAAAAAAAATCTACTCCAAATACATAAAATAAACAACAACGACTACTTCACATATTCCTACCACGCCATCTTCACTAGCAAGGCAATGTCACACTTGCTTTCGTGCCCTACTTCCTCAAATTCTTGCACCCGGGAGGACCCTTTTCAAGGCAACCAAAGACTTATTGATGTAGCCACATTTTGGGCTAAGTTACTATAAAATCATTTGCCATTGATACGAAAAAAAGAAAAAACTAGCAAGGTGGCCTTTGATTATCTGTATCGTATCGTAACTTTTGTATTACGAAACACTTAAATTGATGAAGTATGTTGGAGCAGTGTATTCTGACAATTAATCGTATAACAACAAAAAACTCAAGATCATTTGACCAGTGTTGTAAAAGTGGTCTCGTTTCATGGAATTCTTTTTTATCCTTCACCTTCAGGGTTATTCTGCCCTTTCCATTACAACTTGCATATACAGAATTATACTAAAAAAATACATGTTTGGTAAATATTATATGCGTTTGATTCGTTTACCCTCCTCAACGATTGCAGATTCTTGAGTTTAAAATCCTCAATTGGATGAAAAGTTTGATGCCATTTATATGTACATTTTGTTAATAATTGCATACAATAATTTCGCACAGTTTGTACTTGCCAGACCAAGTCGCTGTTCCTAATTTTCTTGACAGAAAAAATTTCTGGGCCGATGAACCAAACAGAAAAAATGGGAGTAGTAAGTAACGGCACATTATTGAATCCTTTGGGCTAATTGGTAAACAAAAGTCAACTTGTAGGTAGATGTAATCAACTGAGTAATTTTCTTACCTCGAATAATTTGCTCCACCAAACACAATGGGAACAATATAATTTTGTAGTGAAGATACAATTTTTTCCGTTACGTAGTCTGCAGTAATAAAAGGCTCTAGTGCTAGGTAGAAAAAATAATCTTTTTTCATTTTTCGAATACATTCTACTCTATTGCATTTATATTCACCACATCGGCCGTATACGTCAACAGTCAAACCGTAATCTTGCAAAGCATTTTGCAATCTTTCCACGAAAATGTTTCGGTATGAATTTTTGTCGCATTTTGATACAAACCATACGGCTGCTTTAGTTTTAGACTGTAATTTGCTAGCGGTTTTTTCGTCGATGTCATCCATGTTTTCAATCCAACGCATGTTACGCCTAGGACCAACTACTTGGCCAGCAGAGTTGATTATTGTTAGATGACTGAAAACGAAATCTGAGTCGAGTTTGTACGTTGCTGTCCAGTTAAAGAATCCGTCGTATACAGGATTGCAAATTGGATATTCTTCAGATGGCTCCATGTTTGCATAGACATATTTCTGATGTGAATACCGCAGAATTCTCATATGTTCCGGTAACGATTGTCCACTGAAGACAATTGCATCGAATTTGGACATTCCACCGAGAAAATAGTCGATGTTAGACGTAACAAAACAGTTTCTGTAGGGGCAATCGTACATTTCAAAAGCTTGCTGATCTGACATGAGAAGAGTCGATGGCTTTGTAGTGCTGTTTAAAACAAGGATATATTTTAAATGTCTTCTTTCATAAAAATCTGTCCGACAAAAATGTGGTCCAAAAGTTACAAATATGATGTTGATTTTAATGATGTTCAAATACAAGTACATTGTTTGTTCTTAAATAAACACTACACTTAGACGGAACTAAACCTCATTTAAATTCACCTTTTCAAAATAAACGTAGTTGATATGAAAGCCATAATTGCGTCTTTAAGAAATTTCGAGATTGGATTGTAAAGTTCAGTAATAATTAGCAATTAAATCATCAATAAAATCAGTTTATTGATAGGTTGGTAGAACGATACTGATAACGTTGGCATTCATAGCACCATTTACCCGATTACTCGTACTATTGACTTTGATCGTTTCGGATTGTATATAATCAGGGTACGTAACAGATTAAAATACGTTAGTGTGCTTTACTCTCAAAATCAAGGTGAAGGATGAGGAAATTGTCGAAAGTACCTGCAGAAAACAAACAAGGCACGACATTAGGCAAAGTGTACAAGCATAACAGGCTTGATAGAAGAAATTTATGATTATCCTACCTGCAGAGCTAAGCAATGCCTACTTCCACCATTGCTAATCGAAAGCACAATTTTTGTTCGGGCTTGACCTCAACAATTTGTAGCGTGTTGAGTGAGATTACTTGTGTTAAGGACTATCCCTAAGATAATAATAATACCTAAGAGCAACCCAATGATATGATATATTTTTAATCTCATTATGCAAAAAACAGGACAGCAATATTTCCATACAATAATGATAGGCTTCACAAAGTATTTAAATTTAATTTAGTTTTTTCGATATTTTTTATGGTCGATGGTAGTTTTGGTTAATAGAGCGTGTTATATTTTCTACAGGGTAACTTTGAAGACATTCGACAAATTTTAGTAATTTTGTATAGGTGTAAGGGAATTTGAAGTTGTGAAAAAAAAATTTTTTAGATAAAATATTCTTGAAACTAATACACTAAAGTACTTACTAAAAAATATGAAATAAGCATTAATGATGCATTTTTATTTTTTTATTGTAAATTATGCTTCTTTCATTACTATTATTCTTATGCAAGGGTGCAGTTGAACAGTGGGGAGTTGAAACCGGAGGGAGTTCCAACAGATCCGTACGTTTGTGTATCAATTTCAAGTATGTTTAATTAATAAAAAAAAAAATTACAGCTCCAAATATCCTTATGCCTAGCCTACAAAATTGATACAGATATCGATAAAAAAAACTTAGCCTAAAAATTTGTCGAATGTTTTCCAAGTCACCCTACCTATATAGTTCCGGAAAATATTTAAATTTGATGAGATAGCTAAACATTTTATCTCTTTGTTCCAGGTCTGATGACGTCACGAAGGCCGGGTTGATGGCGCGGTGACGCAGCATGCGGATAGTCTCGATTGTTTTCACATTGCGGTTGCTGCTTATTGCAGGTAAATTTATCGTTTATTAACAACTCCGACACTAGAGTATTTGAAGTCGGTCATCGATATAACAACCAAATGATTGTAAGAATTTGTAATTGAGGAAAACCAAGGCGACGTTGAAGGTCTAAAGGCATCTTCAGCCAGTAGTGCATCCATATTATTTCCGATCGTAGTGTTTTTAGGGTTCCGTACCACGAAAGAAAAAAACGGAACCCTTATAGGATCACTTTATTGTCCGTCTGTCTGTTTGTCTGTCTGTCTGTCAAGACCCTTTATCTCACGAACAAGTAAAGGTATCAGGTTGAAATTAATACCATATATTAATATCTATAAACCACACAAGATCTGAAAATTTTAATTTTTTTCAACGACGCCATCAAAAGATATGGCATTTTATGTCCTCATCTCCATACATTTATTCAAAAATGCAAAACCTACAGGGTACTTCCCGTTGACCTAAAATTATGAAATTTGGCAAGAAGCTAGGTCTCACAGTACAAATAATGGGAAAAGTCTGAAATCATTAAATATTACAACTTTTCTCACATCTAATAATAACCAATTGTGGTAAGCTCCCGTTTCAAGAACATTCATATAAGAGAGGGGTCAAGTTGGATGGTCGCTGAGGCGATTTTTGTTTTAGTTCTATTTAAAAACGGGAACACTTATAAACTTGAAAATTGGTATGTTTATAGTGCAAAAGCTATAAAATAACAACAAATAATAAAATTTGGTCAAGTGCATGTCGGACTCAAAAAATCTAGCACATTAACTCACTGAAATTTCAACTAATACAATTATGTTCATGTGGTGGTACGGAACCCTCAGTGCGCGAGTCCGACTCGCACTTGGCCGGTTTTTTACTTTCGAGCGGAGCGAGAAAGGTATTGCATTCGTGAAAAAAAAAAAAGTTTTTCAAATTTTCTCTAAAATGTGTTCTATATCACTTATACATCATAAAAAACAAGTCGGTCGGTCGGTCGGTCGGTCGGTCGATAGGTCGGTCGGTCGGTCGGTCGGTCGGTTGGTCGGTCGGTCGGTCGGTCAGTCGGTCGGTCGGTCGGTCGGTCGGTCGGTCCGTCGGTCGGTCTGTCCGTCACGCTTTGGTCTAGCGGCTAAACGAATGGTCCGATTGACACCATATTTTGAATTTTAGAGTTGTATGCAATTCCATCGAAGGATTCTGAGTGATTTTCTGCTGGCTCCCATTTTGACGGTAGCTGTCATACAACGAAAATTAAAAATTGTAACTTTCGCAAAAACGGCTCACAAAATCTTGATGAAACTTTGCATGACCAAGAATCTCCATGCAAGGTATTTTGCGCAAGTATCCACTTATCTGTGGAAGTTCATATAAGGGGTGTTCCCTTATTCATAAAATGTAAAAATGGTATTTACTAAAAATTGGTTTCATTGAGCTTATTTTAATGTTCTTTATTTTGGATTCTGAATTGGTTATCTACCTGGCTCGATATTCTATTTGAACTTTTTTTTTCCAATAATCCGATATAAAGGGTGTACCAAAAACTGAAAGGGCTTGCTCAGTAGACTAAACTGAACAACTTTTCCTAAGAAATATGTGTTGTGAAATTCTATGCAAGTATCTTACGCTAGTATCCATTGATCTGCGGAAATTCATATAAAAGATGTTTCAGTTCTACCAAAATTTAAACATGCGATTGTCTCGAAATCGTTTACGGTTTACGGACAATTTGAATTCTGAATTGATCTGTAGAGCATTTTTCACATTTTTTGTAAAAAACTTATATTTAAGTTTGTATTTCCATACTTTATGTATAGCATTACAAATTTAAGTTTGCAGGTGATACTTTTTACTTGCCTATCGCGAGAAAGTAAGTGCAGTGTTGCTGTACCATTTATTTATTTGATCAAGATTAGTAAGGACCAGAGAGGGTGCGTCTGTGTTTTACCCTTTTTTGGCGGTCTCATAACTGTTATCATCAATTAACAGGTAGTCAAGAACTACAAAATTGAGTAAATGTTCACTTAAAGCCTCATTTTAAAGTAAAATGTTTACCTTTGTCACGCAAATTCGCTTCAGGTACTCGTACTTGCCGGCCGCTATCTTCGCTCGCTTGCCTCGTGGATTGAAGTTGAAAGACACCATACATAACCTTTGAGAAACCTAACTAAACCTATATATTTTGATTAACCTTTAATTTTGTCTGCTATGTATTGGGGTTTAAAAATGTATATTGCTGGTCATTGTATTTGTTGCCGATGTCAAATAATGCATTCGAAGTCTATATGAGTTTTGTAAGAGTTTACGTCATCATAAAATTAGCACAGCATTATAATTTACTTATTGAAATACCCAATAGATGTCCTCATATTTTTACAAACATGTAAACTTTTAAGGAAGCAGAAATCTCAATAATTCCATTTGTATTATTACAGTAAGTGATTGGATTGTAGGTACACATGTTATTGTCACGTTTCGTTAAGTCAGTATATTTGCCACTTTCAGTAGCAGCTCATAGCATTTCGATCAGTCACTCTTTATATTTATTTGTTTATATTTTTGTATTTATTGTATATTTATATTTTATTTATATATATATATATATGTGTGTGTGTTTTTTGTATGCAATTTTTTATTGGTACACTACCAATGTGCTGTGATTATTTATGTATGTCTTTTCCTCTATACAAAGGTTGTCTGGTAGAGATCGCTCTCAGCGATAAGACCGCCTTTGCCCACTATAACCTTAAGTGTTATTATTTGTGTGTTCTTATGTTTATGTGTGCAATAAAGAATTTATTCATTCATTCATTCATTCGAAATGTAAATGTAATTTGGAATTATAATTTGGTTTCACAACTATCTGTTCAATCTTCTCAAAAGATTGAGGGAGCGTTTCGACTACTACAAATCAATAAAATATTATTGTTATACTGTTAAAAAGTGATTATGTAAACACTAAGTAAGACACAACAACATAAAATACACTATACTCAGATTCACGATTGATTTTCTTAAAAATTAAAGATTATATCGTTTCATTCTAAAATACTAAAGTAACACTCCATTCAAATAGGAGATAAGGATGTTAAAGACGACAAACTTTGGATATTTTCATGCCTATTTTCTAGAAAAACTACGCTAGAACTTTTGCAGACAGTAGTCTAGTCAGACAAGGCGTGGCTCAGACACATTCGTTTTGGCGTTTGGCAAGTTGGCAACCGAGGCGTGTCTTGTACTTGTACAAAAATAGACCGTGAAATCTAACGACAGAAACAGCCGCTCAAAACTACCTAAAGTCCATGCTAAAGTGTAGGTAAAGATACACTTTGAAACAAAAATAACATGTAAAGGTTCTATAAAAACTTTTTAGTTCATATCTTTTCTCATGAGAAAAATAGTTTTGACAGGCAGACATAATAATGGGTTTGTTTTTTTTTTTGAGGTCTAAATCTTATCTCATCTTAAATAGTCCTTAATTGTCCCACTGCTGGGCAAAGGCCTCCCTCCGTTCTCTCCACGACGTCCTATCCTGTGCTTCCTCCGGCCAATTAGTTTGAAAGGCGTCTAGCTCTAAATATTAATTATTAAATTCCATCCACTCACTATTGACTTAACAAGGAGCTCCTTTTAGAATATAACAGCAAAAAATAACAATGAGCGTTTCGGCTGACACTGTGGACCGCGCTTTTGGGTGACCGCAGTATCTATGTAAGATGGTGCACACAGTCGCACATCTTTGGAAACAATTGACCTTGAGCGGATTTCTGGTTTTAGGCGTATGTACAATCTGTTTAACGAGTCAATGCCAAAGCTTACCAACACATTTTTCAGCTATATCAAGGCTATTGTGCTCTATGATCAATAGTAATCAGTTAAATCTGTCAGAAAAAAACAAGTTTGTAAAACAATGTTATTTTTTCCGTCAAATATACTCTGGTTCGTCTGGTTCGTGGTGGTTTGTCTGGTTTTGTGGCTGCAAAATGTGTTTGTAAACGTTGGTATTGATTCGTGAAACGGATAATAGCGTAACGCTGGTTCTGCTTATACTGGTTTTGCTTCTACTTGATTGCTCCGTGCGTACAAGATGAGATGAGAGATTTCAAGGTCAGATAAAGCTTGGCATCCGAAATGACTATTGAAAAAAATTGAACCGCCGAAAAAACTGAAAAGCAAAAAATAGTTAAACTTTTTTATTTAACCTTAATAACGAAGTTCTGACATAACTGACATAGCTCTGAGAGTCGCTAAACTAAAGTGGCAGTGGGCAGGGCACATCGCAAGTAGAACCGATGGCCGATGGGGCGTAAGGGTTCTAGAGTGGCGACCACGTACCGGAAGACGAAGCGTTGGCAGGCCCCCCACAAGGTGGACCGACGATCTTGTCAAGGTCGCGGGAAGCCGCTGGATGCGAGCAGCGCAGGACCGGTCGTCATGGGGATCTTTAGGGGAGGCCTATGTCCAGCAGTGGACGTCTTTCGGCTGATATGATGATGATGATGATGAACGAAGTTCTTAAACTAATGTATAATTTTGAGTTGGCGCCGCCGCCGTGCATCACGCTTTACGTAATTAATTAATTTGCTTGTTTTACGCCGACTCAAAATTACTCGGGTATATTTACATTAGTTTAAGAACTTTGTTATTAAGATAGATAGATAGATTGATTCTTTATTGCACACATAATAATAAATAAAATAAGGTTAAATAAAAAAGTTTTATTATTTTTTGCTTTACAGTTTTTTCGGCGGTTTAATTTTATTGTTAACAAGTTTTTATTTTACAATTTTTTGTGACTATAAATTTTCCCAACCTTAGGGTAAATCGGACTACTCTGTAAAAAGTTATGCGTGGTCATACATTACAATCAGTCAGTGAACAATCAATCATCCCCTGTTTTCCTACCCTTAGGGTTAGAATTTTTTTTACAAATTTATACGAAACCAAGCTCGGGGTATACCCTTTCCAATAAAAAAAGAATTATCAAAATCGGACTACTCTGTAAAAAGTAATGCGTGGTCATACATTAAACAAAAAAATATACGCGTCGACTTGAGAACCTCCTCCGTTTCTTTTTTCGTCTGTTAAAAAAGCAAAGTGTCAAGTTAGACGTGCCTTGACTCTTCGATACGAAAATTTAAGCTGCTCATCTTTCGGATCAAACTCCCTAAATCGCCTCTTACGACACCTATGAGTATAAAGAGCCGAGTTGGTAACTATTCTCAGTTAGCACTACAAGAGCAATGGTTAGGATTCCATTTATTTTAAGGATCTATTTAAGTACGGAACCCTAAAAATAATCAATCCTGACTGTCATTGTTAATATCATGTTTAAATGTTTTGAATGAACTCAAACCTAAACAAGCAACAATAAACTCCAGCTTGAAAATCCTGTGCCCTCTTAGATTAGAAGATAATTTTTAATTTTTATAATTTATTTTTTAATTAATTTATAATTTATTCAAGACAACGTCTTTTCTCGTAATTAATCCAGTCACTGTTTATGTTTATGCAAAAACATCTTAATTTACTTAGAAGGTAAGGGGTTAAAATATTATTGTTTACAAATTTTTAACTGTACTTCTTCCTTTTAATATACAAGGTGTTACAAAAAGGCTGTATCAACCCTGAAGGATGTGATTCTGCCCATGAGACTGAACAACTTTCCCTAAAATAGGTCGAAATACGAAAATAAAGTTTGATCTCCCATACAAAATGCGTTACCAGCTGATTCACTTTCTATGGGAAAACCTTTTATAATTTAACTATTTTGGGAAAACTTTTTTTGGGAAAAGTTGTTCAGTTTAATGGACAGAATCACCTTTTTCAATATAAAAAATAAGGGTGTGTGTATAAGGAACTATTGTAGGATATGATTGTCTAAAAAATTTAAGCCTATAGATATTTTTTTAAATTACTTTTCCTTCACTCTGAAATCTGTCTGTTAAAAATATGCAAACTTCATCCAACGGCAAAATAAAATTCTGGTTAGATTTGTTGCAACGTAGTTGTTATTAGCTCTACGTTGGGATGTTACAAACGCAATGTTTCCAGATAATTTCATGAAGACGTAAATGAGAAAATTATGCATGAAGCCATGAAGACTGCTATTCTGGTAATAGTATAAGTCAGTGACTTTGAAAACTTGTTTATACTTACATTATTAAATTTAGTATGGAAACAAGTAATAAAAACCGGCCCAGTGCGTATCAGGCCACGCGAGGTGTAGAGTTCCGTAGTTGCCTTAGGAATCATTATTGTTGAGGAAGTTTTGATTTTTTCATACAAATTTTCCCTCCTAACGAACAGCGAGGTCTAGCACCAGATTGCTTATGTTATTTCTTTTATTTTCAGTATTTTGACTACCCCTCGTTAACCTGGGCCCTGCTGAGTTAAGAGGCTTTCTATAGAGTAGAATAAATCGCTATAGAATAGAAAACTCTATGGGTTTGACATAAGCTTTCACGTGACATTTCGTTAGCTAATGTCAATCCTATACATTTTTATTTTATTCTATTGGCATTTAAGATTGTAGAAAGCCACTTGACCCAGGAGGGCCCTGTAAAGTCTTCTTAGCTATATTGGATTTTTGTATGAACTCAAAATTATTACTGTGAATACGAGCGAGGAGTTCTTTAGTAGGAAAGTTGAAGGTCAAAAACCTCCGTCATATGACAAACAGTTTTAAAAACAGATTCATATTCTGCATTTTCTTTATTCTTATTAACTTTCATACGTTGTATACGTGGAGGCCTCAGAGCCGTTTTTGAGTGTCTTATTACATTATCTGAGAGACATGAGAGCAGGGAATTTCATCTTGTTACAAGAATTTGTTCCAGTTTCTGGAAATTACCCAAATTGTGCAGATTTTTTAAAATATTTTGTACTCGTAGAATACAAATACTTACGAGTATATAAAAGTTTATGTAATGAAAAACATTTTATCTTATATTATTAAACGAGCAATACAATTTGTAATTGAGTTCTCGGAAACTTGCAACGTAGAGGTACTGGTTTTTTAAAAGATATTTTTTGTAATATTTTTTTTTTTATTACTCGTACCTACTCAGAAAGTCAATCACGCAATTTGTGTTTTATTGAAGTGAAAACTTCTTTAGCGGCGCTTGACACTTTTTTAGATGGGTAAAAAATGTCAAACTCACGTCAAAAGTCGCGTCATTTGTCGCGTCAGATGTCAAGTCAGATTTCGCGTCAGATGTTTAAGTTTTGAAGTGAAAACTGCTGTGGTGAAAACTTCTTTAGCGGCGCGTCAGATCTGACGAAGATGCACAACGTTGATGTTTAAGTTTTCACTCCTGCCGGCACTCCCGGAGTGCAACCCGTCCTTTTTTTTATCTAACGCCACAACACCTACTCTTGTTCGTTCCGAGTTTTGGAGCGCAGCGTAATATTTCAAACGCGGTTTGTTCTCTTATGGGTAATCCTTCCTGAATGACCCCGAGACTAAATAATTTCGTAATCACTTTTTACATTAAATGTAGCATTTATCTCAACAGAAAAAAAAAACATAGTAACAAACAAGATATGAGGAGTGATGTGGTCGTGATGGAATTTTAATTTAATTTGTATACCTGAAAAAAAAAAGTTCTAAATTACCCTTTTTTAGGGTTCCGTACCTCAAAAGAAAAAAACGGAACCCCTATAGGATCACTTTGTTGTCCGTCTGTCTGTCTGTCTGTCTGTCAAGACCCTTTATCTCACGAACGGGTAAAGGTATCAGGTTGAAATTAATACCATATATTGGGATCCATGAACCACACAAGATCTGAAAATTTCAATCTTTTACAACGACGCAATCAAAAGATATGGCATTTTATGTCCTCATCTCCATACATTTATTCAAAAATGCAAACCCTACAGGGTACTTCCCGTTGACCTAAAATTATGAAATTTGGCAAGGAGCTAGGTCTCACAGTACAAATAATGGGAAAAATCTATAATCATTAAAAATTACAACTTTTCTCACAACTACTGGTAACCAATTGTGGTGAGCTCCCGTTTCAACAACATTCATATAAGAGAGGGGTCAAGTGGGATGGTCGCCGAGGCGATTTTTGTTTTAGTTCTATTTTAAAAACGGGAACACTTACAAACTTGAAAATTGGTATGTTTATAGTGCATAAGCTATAAAATAACAACAAATAATAAAATTTGGTCAAGCGCGTGTCGGACTCAAAAAATCTAGCACATTAACTTACTGAAATTTCAACTAATACAATTATGATTATGTGGTGGTACGGAACCTTCAGTGCGCGAGTCCGACTCGCATTTGGCCGGTTTTTTTTTAAATCAAAAATTTATGAAAATTGGCAATATTTTAGACAAAACAATATTTAATGATGTAGTCGTTTTAAATTTTTCATATTTTTAAAATAACATACAATAAAATACTTTTTTTTAATTTTTGAGAATTTGGGGGTAACCGTTGGTCGTAACAGCCACATTGCAAGGCACGCTGAACGTTATTAACGTGTAAATGAGGTCGAAATTAACATTGACGAGCGTATAGCTGCTAATTTTAGAGAAGGTATAGCCTAAGCCTGTCCCCTGTAGTGCCCATACATACCCGTGGGTGTAGTAAGAGGTGGCTAAGGGTTATAAACTGGAAAATAGGCAGCAGCATCCTCCTTTGTATCTTACATCTTACTTACTGCATTCACCTACAACCGCGGTCCATGGTGCCAGCCGTAACGCTAACAAGCGAGGTGACTATGGTACTTCCCCTCTACATTTTTCCAGCAAAAAGTAGAATTCTGGAGGGAACTCCCTGTTCTGTCGTGGACGTTTCATGGAATTCTTCGCTCCATTGCCCGATGGCAAATGTTGGCAAACAAGGTTTCTTTGATAAAACTACTTTTGTCCACAGGAGGCGTCAGCTTTGTCAATCCAAGCGAAGATCAAGTAGACCTCAACCAAGTATGGATAGAAATCCCTCCAGCACCGGTCGCATTAGGGGGGGACGTACGAGTCCACGTCCACGGCGCGCGGGGGGGAGGGGGGTTGCGCGTACGCCTCGCGCGAGAAGACGACGACGGCCGCTCCCTCCTCGCCACCATGCCACTAGCCCTCGACGCTGAAAGCCGCATGACTCTCCCTTGCGGCTACTTCTCCCGCGGAGGCTCCTACTACATCGAACTCATCTCCGACAAAGAAAACCTCCTCGACGATATCACAAACTCCAGCTTCCTCGTCAAACGAGACGTTGACGACGGAAACCTTATGGAATCCGGTGATAGTGTCGTCAAATCGTGGAAGTTTGATGTGTTGTGGCCTTCAGCAGATTTGAGTGTCACTCCAGAGCAAATTCAAACATATCCGGAGAGGCAAGTGACTGCAATTTTAGAGTTTCCAAAAGTGGTGTGTACGCCAGTGGAATCAAGTGCAGATTTTTGGTTAGAACTGTTGTACTGTGGACATTCGAGTGGGGGTGCTGTGTTATGTGATGGAAAAAATACGAGCTCTCATGCGCATGTTTTGTACTCAGAACAGGTAATTTTATATTTATTCTATAGCAAGTGATTCGAAATCTTTTTCGTAACTGCGTAAAGTTGGTTGCCTGTCTCACAATAAATAATTTAATACCGTAGACTATTTAAATTGGATTGTCATTGATTTGATATAAGCATTCAGCTGCTGAAAGATTTACAGTCACTTTACAAGTTTATTAAAGCAACTGTGTATTATAAATGCCACATATTCTTTTGCATACAAATTGTGTTTTGATAGGCTTGGTATGTTTGGAGATAATTTTATTATCGTAATGTTATACTGACCATAAACTAAATAACTTTTTACCCTGGATTTACACATTTGCGTTCGCTATTCGCCTTAGCACTAAACGCACAGTTCGCATACGAGTGCCATCGCGAATTAGCGTTCACACATTCATTTTGAAGCGTAGAAACAATGACTGTGTGTTCGTTACATTCATTGAGTACATTTATTTATTTGAATTATACGCATAAATGTACAAAAATAATGAGTTGCTCCACTCTTTATAATTTACTTCTTGTTTAGTTTGGCGCTGAATACAAGCAAATGTTTAAAAGGTCATTTTGCGTTCGCCACTCGTGCTTGATTCGCGCCGAGCGCAAGCCGCGATGCGAATAACGAGGGCACTGTTTACATATGCGTGTTCGTGACTCGATTCGCCATTCGGCTCGTCATTTATACGCATATGTAAATCCAGAGACATTGCACATGAAAATACATTTCCCACACAACTTGCAACGTGATCAACAGAGAAGACCTAATTTTGTAAACAGTTGCAAAGTCTTGTGGTCTGAGTAACACAATAAAATCATACTACTGTTCAGAATAGGACGGTATGATATTGTAAAAAAAACCTGTATTACAGATGCACGGCTTCCCAGGTAGACGAACAATGACTCTTCGATGTGAGTTATTCGGGCAGGCTGGAGACTATGCCCTCACGCTGAGACCTGCCGCCGCAGCTGGTCCTCAGGACTTAGCTGCTGCTTTTATAAAGGTCTGTATGACTCTTTGAAAATTTCAGTTCTTATTTATTTAATCGTTTAGCAAATTCAATTAATTGTAGGAAATTATAAGTCTACATCCAGGCTACGAAACCAGTCGATAGCCTGAGGTAACAAGTTGTTATAGAGGTCGCCGGATCACCCCAATATCGTCACTTTGAACAGCTCTCTACTCGTACAATGTGCTGAACGGTTCGGTCTTCTAAGCCACAATCGTAGTTCTTATAACAATATGGCAAGGAAGTATTTCTTTATGTTAACGTGAAGCTACAGCTCTGGTTATATAAATTCTTTCATCAACAGACAATTATGGTAAACCACTCTATGCTTTATTATCGTAAGCCGTAGGTTTCTTTGTCGGATGTCGGATATTACGTTTAAATTCTAAAATAAGACTATTGTGCGCGACATCAGCTACACCAAATCTGAAGTATTTAATATACTAGCTGTTACCCGCGACTTCGTCCGCGTAGATTTTATAAAAAAACAGAACTCGAACTTAATTGAAACATATTTTACGGAGCGCTTATCCTTCTTGACCCCTACGTAAAAGATGCATTTGTACTTATCCAAGTTGAATAAATGCATCTTACTACAAACTTAATTATCTTTTGATTTTATTTAACTGGTAGGTAGTGCGGAATTTTCATTGTCAACCGTTACAGGCGAACTTAAAAAAGAAGGCAATAAAGGGAGTGAAGTGAATGGGTAGCGAGGAGGTATTCATAAAAGTAAAAAAGGTCCCTATTCCTCCCTATCTATCCTTTTTTATCCCCCCCCCTACATTCCCACTCCCCCTCCCTCACCCTCTCCCACTCTCTCTTCCTCTCCCTCGCCCCTCCCTCTTCCCCCCTCACCCTTCCTTCCCCCTCCATTTCCCCCCTTCCCCTCTCCCCATCACCCTCCCTTTCCCCCCTCGCCCTCCTCCCATTCCCCCTTCCCCTCACTCATCCTCCCCTTCCCCCTCTCCCTCCCTCTACCCCCCCCTCCCTCTACCCCCTCCCACGCCCTCTACCCCTCCCTCCCTCTTTCTCTCCCCTCATTTTCCCCTCCCTTACACTCTCTCCCTATCCCTCCCCCTCTCCCTCTCCCTATCCCTGACCCTACCCCTATCCCTGCTTCTACCCCTATCCCTGCTTCTACCCCTAACGCCATCTTAACCGCTATCCCTATCCTTATATAAACATACAACTGACACTCATATTGATATTTAGACATTTCAAACCTATCGAATCCCACACCCATATTGATTTTTAGACATATCAACTCTATCGCACCCCAACCTCATCCCCAAGGGATGATAGCATTTCACGTCCACCATGTTGGATTTCAAAATTGTTGTAGTTTTTGTAATCAGCGGCTCGATAAACCTTACAAACGACACCCATATTGATTTTTAGACATTTCAACCCTATCGCACCTCAACCTTATCCCCAGGGGATAATGGTAGTTTACGTCTACCACGTTGGATTTCAAAATTGTAGTAGTTTTCGTAATCAGCGATACTTAGTTGAATAAAAAAAGTCCCATCAAAATCGGTTAAGTAGTTTCGGTGTGCTGTAGCAGATACAACCCCGCTAGAGTATTATTGTATGTGTAGATTCCCACGGGAATGATATATTTTCCCGGGGTGAAAAGTAGCCTATGTCCGTCTCCAAGTTACCATCTATCACCATACCAAATTTCATCAAAATCCGTTCAGCCGTTTAGGCGTGAAAGAGCAACAAACAAACAAACAAACAGACAGACAGACAGAGTTACTTTCGCATTTATAATATTAGTATGGAAGTATGGATGGATGGATTGAACTCGTTTGGACACCACGATTCTGATTGCTTTTTTTTAGAGTTCAGTCCGCAAAAAGTGTGTACCTCATGAAGGAAAAAAAAAGGGCGCGTAATTTTTTTTCCTTCATGGTGTACCTAGTTAAATATAACTAGGCTAGACAAACTACTAGCTAGTAGTTTGTCGAACTTTGCACAAGCATAAAGTTTGATCACTGAACATTTTCACTACGTTTAGTTCAGCTAGTTTAGTTCCATTGTTAGAGTCCTAACTTCTAGTGAACTCATCACGATGTGTATCTTTTGTTGCAAAACATTTCAGACGCATCAAACTTTAGTCTTATTTTTCAAACGTATGGCAATTTGAATAATAATACGGATCGGTACACTCCAGAGTGATTGCCTCAAAATAAACTGTTTAATTATCATTTTTCTAGCCTATATTGTACCAGTGCTGGGCAAAGGCCTTCTCTTTATTCCTCCAACTATCGCGGTCTAAAAATAAAAATTAATAAAATAAACTGAAATTCAGTCTATACAGCGTGAATTTGTAGTGGTTTCGCACCCGAAGCCCAGTGATTCTACTCATGACAACAAGCAACTTTCCCGAAGAAAAAAATTTTTTACTCGAAAACATTTTTTCGCCTCTCCATAGTAAATTGGTCACGTGATCGACTCATTTTTTATGGGGAGGCGAAAATTTTATTTCGACTAAAAAAATTTTTCTTCGGGAAAGTTACTTGTTTTCATGAGCAGATTCACTGGGCTTCGGGTGCGAAACCACTACAAATTCACGCTGTATACCTACAATTTTGTTTGATTGCTTTAGCCGATATAGTTTTGCAGAAAAACAACATTTGTCCGTAGAGCCAGATTAAGGTCAAAAGCAAGGCCCTCTATAGGAAAATAAACCTGCATGGTAAACAAATCATTCGTTCACAAGACGCGTGTTTTTCAACAAATATAAATAAATGTGAAAATTGGCAAGTTTGTGCGTGGAATTAAAAGCAATAACAGTATATCTTACCCGCAACAGTAGGTGGCGTGAGGTACATAATATATGGGCCAACCTGTGGCGAGCTAAATATTTATCGAGGAGTTTATTCCAGAGCCTTTATGTGGAAAGCCCTTTTATGACGATGGGTTTCGATAGTCATTTCGTGAGTTATTACACCCCCGGTGGTATTTTTGCAAATATGTTTTGTAAGGGTTGAAATAAACAAAAGGAAGGAAATATAACTGAATTTATATTATGAATTATCTGAAAAATATTTAAGTACGCTCGGCAGCAAGCAAGTGGAAACAAAACCAGTATAAGCTGAACCAACGCTACGCTACAAACGCCCGAAAATGCTTAAGGTCAAAGTGTTTCCGTCGACGTGCGGTCATTATACTGTACGTTTAAGGTAATATCTGAAATTATCAGAAGCTTGATGATTACCTATAAATTGATTGTGTGTCGTACTTGAAATTTATTTAAATACTTGTGTAAAAACTGAAAAAATAGTGTCATAATCGTCATGACATCCCATAAAACGTCCACTACAGGACAGGGCGTTCCCTCCAAAATTCCAGCTTTTGCTGAAACAATGTGGAGGGGCAGTACCATAGTCACCACTTTTGTTAGCATTACGGCTGGAACCATGGTGATACACAGAAGGATGCTGCTGCTCATCCACTGGTCACTAACCCTTAGTCGCCTCTTACGACACTCACGGGTAGAAATGGGTTGGTACTATTCTTTGCCGGCACCACACGGCACCTGTGTGTTCTTTCTTCTTAGAAATAGTGTAAGTAAATAATATTGTTGGAAGACTTAAACGTTGAAAAAGGAAGGCCTCAGCGAACAATCCAAGACCAAGCTCAGGAAGCACCCTAAACTTTGCCTAAACCGACGACGTTTATGAAGGAGTTGATGAAGGTAGAAAAAGCAAGGGAAGAATGTCAAGTTAGGGAGGGCGTGATATTATATTATTATAATTAGTCTAACTTAGTTAAGCAAACTCTGCACTACTCGTGTCCATCTCAGCGATTCCCAGTCCTAAGGTTGCCTGGAAGAGATTGATCTAAGCAATAAGGCCGCCTTTGCGCGCAATTAGATATAAGGTTTCTTACGCAATTACTCTTATTTTGTGTGCAATAAAGAGTTTCTATCTATCTATATTATTTACGTATGCATGCATGTATGTCTACAAAAATATCTAGTGCTTATTTTTTAGAAGACATTAAGTTAGAAGAAAAGAATGACAAGAATTTAATCAAATTTGACATCCTATCGTATTTTATCAAGACATCCGTCAATATTAGCTCGATCGTAACCAAAGATTTCGGACCTCCTTGCTTCGCTCGGAATAGATACCTTGCTAATTTATTTTACTATGGGATGGCATCTGCCAACATGTCCCAAAATTAAATGTCACATCATCAATGATCCCTAGGAAATATTCAAAATAACACGTCAAATCCATAGAACGACGCCTTCACTACCTTGTGACGAATAATTTCTTAAATCTTCCTTCTACGTGGGACACTCAGAAATATTTGCGACACTAAAAAAAATTGTTCTACAGGTACATATATTTTTATTAAATCTTTTCAAAGTACTCTCCACCAGCCTCTATACAAAGATTCATGCGTCTGAACCAGTTTTCAAAACACTTTTTCCAGTCCGCCGTAGACACCTCGTTTACAGCCTGCTCGAACGCAGCCAGCGCATCTTCCGGCGACGAAAATTGTATCCCCTTGAGCTGATTTTTTATTTTTGGAAATAAAAAGAAGTCACACGGTGCTAGATCAGGGCTGTAAGGAGGGTGACCCAGGAGTTTGACTGGTGTGCTGTCCAGGAAGTCCCTCGTTTTGAGCGCGGTGTGTGCAGGCGCATTGTCGTGGTGGAGCAGTAGTCCGCGGAGCCCTGTGTTTGGTCGCTTGTTGCTCACAACAGAAAAAACTTCTGGTAAACATTTGGTAGTATACCATTCGGCGTTGATGCTTCTTTGATCTCGTAAGGGAATTGAGGCCAAGTGGCCAGTCAAATTAAAAAAGCTGGCGATCAAAATCTTCCCCCCGCTTCGAGATCGCTTCACTTTGGTAGGCGTTGGTTCATTTTGAAACACCCAAACTGTCGACTGGCGCTTGGTTTCTGGATCGTATTGATAAATCCAGGACTCATCACCTGTTACGATGTCGTAAACACGCCGAGACGAGCCTGCTTCAAATTTGTTCAGCATATCACGGCACCATTCCACCCGGGCCTGCTTCTGAGCGTCGGTGAGGTAGTGCGGCACCCAGCGCGATACTATCCTCCTCACGCGAAGATGCCCGTGTAGAATCTCGTGAACGCTTCCCGATCCAATCTTTAATATGTGCTGAATCTCCTGATATGTAATTCGCCTATTATCTTGGATTAAATTTTTCACTGCTAGCACGTTTTCTTCCGTAATAGCCGTCAAAGGGTTGGTCGACCGCGCCTAAATTCGTTATACCAACGATACACGGTTGCCTTGGAGGGGCCTTCATCCATAAATGCCATTTGAAGTCTATCGAACGATTCATCCGGTTTCAGGCGACACTTGAAATCGTAAAAAATCATAGCTCTAAAATGTTCCCGGCGCAGATCCATTTTTCAGTAAGACACGATACTTTGAATTGGCTCGCAAAAAATGTGGAGGGAAATTTTGAAAATGGAACACACATATTTTTACTTACAAGTAATCATATTTTCGAAAAAGATTCTGACCGGCCAGTCTCCCATATATAAAAACTATTTTTCGCAATACTTTCTGAGTGGCCTGGTATTATCCTTGTTTTTCTGTGATCGTAACATTATATATGTCTTAAAACCGAAATTTGCGATAGGAAAGCAAATAATTTACACAAAACCATGAACAATTTCGACAACTTTAGTGCAAGTCTCATTTATTAGACGTAAACTTTTATGCCATTCCCTCTGGAGTTTGTAAATAACTGCTCTTATAAAATATAACGATAATAGAGTGGGTTTACGAGCGATGAAATTCGCAAATTGTTATGGAGAATGCAGGCATAAAACTGGTGGTTGAGACTGTTTGGGACAAAATGCTTTGTGGTGCGAGACGGAATTATTTGGGTAGATTGCTTAACGAATTGTGGAAGAATGTGGTCTATCTACTGGGTGGCCGAAAAGTACTGGTACTATAAAAATTTGTTATATTTTTTTATTTAACAATTTCTTGTCGTTTTGATATTGAAAATTGTGTAGTAAACAAATGTAAAATACACGTGAAATAATCGTTGTCCGTTTTACTCCCCAAGAACGTGAAAAAGTCGTGAACTTATTGAGGGACACTTTTCCAGGCCGTCATTTCCCGTTTTAGCGATTTGCCTTGGCCTGCAGGATTCAGCAAGATCACGCCATCTGACTTGTCCAAACCGTATAGTACTTATCTAGTCCCTGGTCCAAACTTCTTTGTTGGGTTTTCTAGTGAATGTGAACAAGCCCCAGACTCTCGCAGCCCAAAAAAAAAACATTCCTCAAGAAATAAGAAATATATTGCGAAGTGTTTTGTCAAGTTATGGAAAATGTCATAAATTGGGCTCAAAAGTTCATCATCTCTAAATGTCACAATTTAAGAGACATCATCTTCAAATCCTAATGGGACGAAATTTCATGGAACAAATTTACATATTTAAAAATTTATTCCAGGTTCCTAATTTAGAAAAGAAGTACTTTTGCGCCACCCTGTATTATGAAACAAGTCTAGACATAAGGTATTGTTTTCCTTGTAGCGACAAGTACGTTTTTTTATGTAAGAGCAGGCAAACGAGCAGACAGCTCACCTGATGGTACGTGTAACTGCCGCCCATAGACACTTGCAACACCTGGGGGTGGTGGTACTACTCGTAATGCGTTGCCGGCCTTTAAGAAGTTTGTTAACCAGCTTTTTGAATGACCCCATGTTGTAACTACCAGGGAAAACCGCAGGGGGAAGATCGTTCCACATTTAAGATGTGCGCAAGAGAAATCGTCGCGCAAACCGTTGTGAAAAAGAAAGATAAACCGGTCAACATAAATGAATGGAAATTCTGATTGTGTTGACTTATGCTTGAATTTTTAACACTTTCAAGTGCCCATAGATTTTATTATTTCAAATAATTTTCAACTAGGAGGTACATTTTTCATTCGTGAGAGAAAGGCTCTTGACAGACAAACGGACAAAAAAGTAATTCCTAAAATGAGTAGTCTACCTGTAACCAGAATGAAAAGTCTAAAAACATTTTAATTGCTAAAACTCTCTTCTTTGGCATACACAATTAAATTGCATAAAATTGTTTTTTTTTTGGCCAATATGGTTATACGTAGGTACATATTTGATAAAAGGTAATATCTAATAGAGATTGTTTTATTCCCTAGGCGGATTGGTCCGAGCAGTTTGTCCTGAACGTCCATGGAGGCTCGGTCTTCCCTTGTGGAGATGGAGTACGAGTGCTTTTCCAATATCCTGAATGCGTACTGGAAGGTGCTGACAGAGTCAGAGTCTTCGGCCGTGATGTAGACCGGCTGCGGTATGTTGCTGAACGGAGAGTAAGAAGGTGAGTTCACATGTATCATCATCTGAGCAGATAATTATTCTTGAATGAAAAAGACTGATGTCTTCGCTTGCGAATATGGAGTAGGAATTATATTTCAACATCTTAAATGCCTATTGGAAGGAGTCCATAGCCAAAAATACGTACCAAGAAATAAAAGCTTTATTAGTTTGGAATCAGACACCTTTGTATGAAATATCCTATTGGATAACGTGTAATACTATATCAGCTATGGTATGTTAAGTCAACTTAAGCGAGTGGGATATGTAATAATGACGCAAAATTTAAAAAACTGGCCAAGTGCGAGTCGAACTCGCGCACCGAGGGTTCAGTACAAATACCGTCTTTGTTATTGACGCGCAGTCACGCAGAACTGTATTACAGTGCGCCGGCCAAGTTCTAAGCACAGGTCACGCGCACACCGTGCACTATTTACCCGAACCGCTTCCAGCCACTTTTGACCCCCTTGTATCTTCTTACCTGATTAATAGATCTGTATGAAACTTTACGGACATAATAACACCATTTAATATATGCGCGCGATGCCGTCACGTACTTGAACAGTTTTTATTATTATACTATAAAAATACAAATTTTAACGCTTGTAAGTGTTCCCGTTTCAACGATATCTAGAGCTAAAACAAAAATCGAGCAAATAACGCCTAAAAAACACGTTTTTAGTAGGGAAGCCCCTCAATTTTTTTTATTTTCATTATATTTTGTTATAGCAGTAACTGAATTACATATCTGTGAAAATTTCAAGTGTGTACCTATTACGGTTCATGACAGACAGACAGACATCGGTGCCATATTAATAGGGTTCCGTTTTTCACCTTTTGGGTACGGAATCCTTAAAAGCAGGATAAGCATGCTCGAATCAGTTATCGATGGCTTTTATCTAAGTTCTCCTTGTGCAAAATAAAATAGTGAACTATTGTCCAAAGATACATCAATCACTTTGTCCCTTTATTGTCTCGACTGATCGCCCAAATTCGGTGGTCCATTTCAGCGATAATATGCTTTTAATTGGCGGTTTGCGGACCATTTCGGTTCACGAACTCTCTTGTTTTCCAGCTGACCTATCTCATTGGTGGTTTTTATAACAGCCGACATGCGTCTGTACGATTTGAAATACATACAAGGTCAGGTTGGCAAATACTGAAAAGGCATAATCAGTCAACGTAACTGAACAACTTTTAGCGAACAAAACTTTCAGGAAATGAAAAAAAAATCGGCTTCTCCATACAAAACGCCCAATCAAGTTTGCAATTTTGTATGGAGAGGCCGATTTTTTTTCATTTCCTGAAAGTTTTGTTCGCTGAAAGTTGTTCAGTTACGTTGACTGATCATGCCCTTTCAGTATTTGCGAACCTGTCCCTTACACCCTGTATGTGCACATAGTGTAATAAAAAAAAAAACAAGTGCGTGTCGGGCCACGCGCAGAATAGGGTTCCGTAGTCTTTTTACGATTTTTTTTATAGCAGATCAGGTTTTTATTAAGTATTTCATAACGTTGATGACTCAAATTTTGCGCCTGATTACCATTGCTATCTTATCATTAGAAGTTTTTCGGCTGTGATAGTTTTTCTTTAAATTTCGCGATGACCTATACAGCTTTCTGAGAGACTGGCAGTTGAAGGCTCAAAACAGAGACGAATGGCACAATAAAGGGGAGGCCGCTGCCCAGCAGTGGGACCTATTATAGGCTAGTTAAAAAATACAAAAAATATACTACTATTGTGAAATTTTCACATTTCTAATAACAACCGTTTAGATGGCAGGGGGTGTGGACACTTTAGTCCAACAAAAGAATTGCGGTTTCAAACTTTATATTTCGTAGGCTAGCTAGCTAAGTAGGCTTCACAGATTAATGAGTTACAGCCTAAAAACTGGAAATAATAAAAAAAAACAATAGCAATCCGTCGCTAGGCACTCGCTGAGAATTAGGAGGTTAAAAGTTTTTGTTATGAACGTTGTGAAATACTTAATTAAAACCTGCTTTGCGATAAAAAAAAACCGGCCAAGTTCGAGTCGGACTCGCGCCCTAAGGGTTCCGTACCTATCTACCTCGATATGGACCTCATCTCTCCTCAAGACTAAATCGAGGTCAAGAGTAAGCCCATTGGCAATTAAAGGGTTTAGTAAGGCTTTTGTGGAAAGTCTGTCTGGGGAAGTACCACCCCTTGCTTTTTTCTGCCGTGAAGCAGCAGTGGTTGCACTGCTGTGTTTTTATTTGAAGGGCAAGGGAGCCAGTGAACTTACCGGCACATGAGACATACTATCTTAGTTATCAAAGGAGCAACGCGCTTTTCTGTCCTAATAGTGTCAAAATATACCACTAATAAGACAGTGGGTGCTATGAGCGATGGTGACCACTCACCATCAGGTGGCCCACCAGCTCGTTTGCTCACTAGTGACATAAAAAAAATTAATCGTCAGCTGACCACTTATTTTTGTACTTTGTTTGCAGAGGGCAGCACACAGCAACATTTGACTGCCGGCTGTTTAGCGAACGGTATCCGGAGTACTGTTTCGTATACGTCTCTCAAGCAGTAACTGGTGCCGTTGCTGATGTGAGGATGGACTGTTTGCCTACAGTGCCCTTGTCAGGTTAGCTGGGACTATAGAAAAGTAGCTTGCCATTATCGTAAACGCAAGAAGAAAGCAAGAAGCAGAATAGTATGAAAATGTTATGGGATTGACATCTACTAATAAATAATAAGTTATTCGTAGATTGACCTACAGTGCCCTTGGCCCTGAGTCAAGTTGCTTTCTACAATCGCAAACGCCAGTAGAATAGAATGAAAATGTATGGGATTGACATTAGCTAACGAAATGTCACGTGACAGCTTATGTCAAATCCATAGAGTTTTATTCTATTCTACTGGCGTTTGCGATTGTAGAAAGCCACTTGACTCAGGGCCCTTGTTGGGTAAGCTGGCCATTATCGTAAACACAAGCAGATCAGTATGAAAATGTTATGAGATTGACGGTGTACCGAAAACTGAGCGGGCGTGCTCTGTCAACGAAACTGAACAACTTTCCCTAAGAAACAAAACAAAAATTGACCTCCATATAAAGTGCTCACGCTGATCGAAAAGTTTGTGTTGAGAGGTAAATTTTTTTCATTTCCCAAAAAATTTTCTTTGGGTAAGTTGCTCAGTTTCGTTGACTGAGCACGCCCGTTCATTATTCGGTACACCGACCCTTACACTCTGTATAATAGAGAATATAAATATTTTAGCTTGTAGGAAAATCTTGATAATAATTTATGAATTCGACATAGATGGTGGCGCAGGAGGTTGGGGCGAGTGGTCACCGTGGTCAGCATGTCCTGCGCCGGCGCATTGCTCAACGCGCACGCGCAGTCGACACCGCTTCTGCGATTCTCCGCCACCCGCGTACGGAGCTAAATATTGCGAGGTAAGGGCAAAGGATAGGTTGGCAAATACTGAAAAGGCATGATCAGCCAACTTCACTGAACAACTTTCAGTAAATAAAACTTTCCGGAAATAAAAAAAAATTGGGCTCTTCATACAAACTGTCCAATCAAGTTTGCAATTTTGTATAGAGAGACCGATTTTTTTTATGCCCGGAAATTTACTGAAAGTTGTTCAGTTACGTTGACTGATCGTGCCCTTTCAGAATTATCTAACCAGACCCTTACACCCATTACTATCATAAATCTCGGGGTTGGAAACGTGCTTTGCTGTCTTATCAGTGTCAAGTTATGCCACTAATAGACCGTAAGGGCACTGCATGTTATCCTACGTCATCTAGTACACGAAATTTGCAACTTTGTAGCGATAGTAGTGGCCTAGTAGGTCCACAAAACGTTGGTCTGCCAATCCGAAACCTGGCAGGTTTTGTACAGTTGGAGAGAAAAGTGGTTAAATGACAGATTACACGAATGAAATCTATTTGTAGAAATAGAAGGTACCTATACAAGTAAAAAACAACAGGTCTGCCTTGCATCCTCTTGGCAGTTTCGCCAGTCCGACCAAATTTGTGGTCCAATCACATCCGACCACGTTTGTGGTCCGACTAGCGAAACTGCCAAGAAGATGCAAGGCAGACCTGTTGTTTTTTACTTGTATAGGTACTTTATATTTCTACGAATATATTTCATTCGTGTAATCTGTCATTTAACCACTTTTCTCTCCAACTGTACAAAACCTGCCAGGTTTCGGATTGGCAGACCAACGTTTTGTGGACCTATTTGAACACTACTATCGCTACAAAGTGGCACATTTCGTGTACTAGATGACGTAGGATAACATGCAGTGCCCTTACGGTCTATAATAAGACAGCGGGCTGTATGGGCGGTGTTGACTACTTTCCATCAGGTGGCCCACATGCTCGTTTTCTCACTTGTCACATAAAAAAATATATATATTGGGGGACTATTGAAATGAAGTCATCTGATCCCAAACTAGGTATACGTTCATAAATATGTATATAAATATCACCCAGACACAAAACAAACATTCGGGTTCATCAAAAAGGCTCAAACATTGAATAGGAAACTCAATAAAAAGTTTAAACTCGAAAAAATAATAACAAAACGCTTGAAGCTGAATCAAGGCTAGACAGTGCGAGATAAGCTAATAAAATTTTATACAAACGGCCAAAGATAAGTGGTACCAAACCATTGCAAGAAGATAAAGCGCTGCGGAATAAATAACTATTATGAGTAGAACCCCAAGACCCGCTCAAGGCTACGAACGTATGGCGGTCATCGTGACTGTGAGAGTTTACTCTAACTTGCTGCGCTGTGCTGCGCTCAAAATATCTAGCTTCACTTGGCCAAAAATATCTGCTTAAACTTCCGTGCACAAAGTTTCAAACTCTTTGGTCTATTCTATAAACTTTATTCATTGACGTAAGAAAAACGCTGCGCTTCCCCCTGGCGTAGTTTCCAAAATCTTTGACTTTATTTAAAAGAAAATTTCAAATGACGTAGTGATGGCCGTCATTCTGACTTTGCTGTGAACTTTGCTATCTTCGTTGTTTGTTTACACAAGATTAATTTGGGTATTTTTTATAACAGCCGAATAAAATAAAATTTTAAAAATGCCGCCAAAAGGTAAAAAAGGGGATAAAAAAAAGGAAGAGGAGGATGAAGACAAACCCAAGCAACATAAACTTGGAGCGTTTGGAGAAGTCGAACGAGTGTTTCTGGAGCTCCAGCTCGCTGAAGCCAACAGAAAAAATGCAAGACTTTTGCAAGCTGTTAATGACTTTGAAATTAAAAACGAAGAACTTCAGAAAGCTTATGACAAACTTGACGAGGACAGAGCTGATATTATTGCTTTCTTAAAAAAACAACTAAATGCCAAAATTGATGAAAATCAGGAACTCAAAGAGAAAGTTAAATCCTTGGAGGAATTAAGAGAACAAGAAACTGAAATGTACAAGGCTCAAATAACGGAACTGGAAAAGAACTTTAAAATCATGAAAGACCAATTAACTTCTGAAAATAAGCTTTTAGCTGGCAAACTTAATACTCTTGAAGAGTTCAGGGCTATAAGGGATGACTTATTAGATAAATTTGAAAAACAAGAGTTTGCCTTCATAGAACAAGAGATGAAATATAAGCGACTGCTTTATGAAGCTGAGAAGAAATATGTAATTGGTAAGGATAAGCTGAAAAAAGAAATGGAAGGAAGACTTTTAAAGCTTGCCCAAGATTTTCAAGATGCTACTGAGTTACGAATTGCTGCATCGACACATAGGACTATTCGAGAAAATATTGCTATAAGCAATGAATTAGATAGTATTTTACAGAGCCAAGTCAAACTATCAGAACTAAATGAAAAGTTCAAAGAGAGTGAAAGAGCTGCTAAAATTGCACTAGAACTAGCTGAAGAAGAAAGAGACAAAGCAATAAATAAGAACGTCGTTCAGCTAAAAGTAATCGATCGGCTTACTTCAGCGTTTGATCTAGTAAAACAACAAAAAGCAATGTATGAAAAGAAAAACTTTGACTTCGAAGCTTTGCAGTCAAAGATACACAAATGTTCTCATGAAAATGAAAACTTGACATTGCAAGTACGTATTCTAGAACAAAATCTACATGCTAGGTTAACCGACCAGAATAAGACTATTGTAGAGCAGAATAGAATTTCAAAAGAAAACTCAAAGCTGAAAAGAATATTGAAAGAAGCTGCAGCGGCAGTTCAGGCGGCCCTTAAATTGGACCAATGGGCTTACACAGATCCAAAACGAGAAGTAATGGACAGGCAGGTTGTACTTTCACGGTTGTATGAAATTGTTTCACAATATCGCGATATCCAACGTGCTGAATCCATGGACACACTCGCTTCCTTTACTAGGATTTATGATGAAGGTGATCTTGGATTTGTGCCTAAAACATCTAAACTAAAGAAGGTCAGTGCACCTTCTCTTAAGAAAGAGTCTAAAGAATCGATCAAACCATCAGAAACGGAAGCTCAGCCATTATCCGAAACTGTACTATCAGAAGCCTCTCTTGCCAGCCTTAAGACTATACCAAGTGTTAAAGTATTGCCTACTCGGTCGGATGCAGACTTGACTGTCAAAGACAGTCTTCCATCATTTGAAGAGTCTCTCAAGTCTGAATTGAGTGAGGAAGAGGCAGAAGAGGAAGAACTTGAAGGTGAAACTGAAATGGAAAAGATGTTAGCTCAAAGCAAACTTGAGATTCAAAAATCTATACTGAAGGATTTGGTTGCATCAATGGGTTCCATGAGGTCAGGAATACATTTGGAAAAATCTGGAACATTACCTGACCTGACAGAATCTAAAAGTCAAATGGACCACGAAGAAAAACATGACGAAGAAGAACATGGTGAAGAAAAAAAGGAAGGAGAATAATTTTATAACCAAATGTCAGGACGATTTTATTTCAGTATATTGTAGCTTGTTTTATATTTTATAAAAAGTATATTATCATTTCGCGTTTATTTTTGTCATATCTGATTAAAGTTAGAAGATTTTTTGTACAAAGTCCGTCTGAGAAAGTCGTAAAGCAGCAGTGTTTGCACTGTTTGGTTTGTTTGTTCTGGTTTGACAGGTAAGGCAGCCAATAAAATTACGCCTGAAACACACCATCTTACTTCTCATGGTGAACAACACGCTTTGCTGTCTCATTAGAGTCAAATTATGCCAATAATAAGACAGTGGGTGCTATTAGGACCAGCTCGTATGCTCAAGTGTAACTTAAAAAGAAGGTTATTAAAAATATATCTTCTTCACGACTATAAAGGGAGAATCAAAAAGTTTTTAGTCGGTCCAAGCCGTGTCACTTGGTAGTCGTGGCATGCAATTTTACGCACAAAACAAAACCCTCAGAACAAAAACCTCCTTGCTATGAGGTCAAATTTCTTTGACAAAACCAGTATAGCCCTACGGTAAAAACGCCCGGAACCAGAGACCCGCTCAAGATCGATGTTTCTACCGACGTGCGGCCATGTGTACACGGTTTTATTCCTAATATGCATGCTAGCACCGAGATCAAAAACTTTTATTCTCCCTTTTAAGTCGTGCAGTCAGTTAAATGTTTTTAGTTTTTTTCACTCGATTATATCTTTTGTTGTTTTAACGAACCATAGATTTCAACTGATTAAATCAAGACATTTTTAAAGCTTGCGGGCAAAAATTACTTTTTAATATAGATTTCGACCAATAAAACGATGTTGTCCGAGCTAATCCGAGCGAAAATGTTGTTAAATAACATCACAAAAAGCTTGTTTTTATATTGCAGGGTCCAGCAGTAGAGCTGGCAGCTTGTGAGTGTTCAGCTAGGCCTTGGGCTGGGGACTCGTCGGTAGTAGTGGCAGAAGTTGGAGCGAGGTGTCGTTGTGGTTGCGTGCTGCATCTCGCCCCCGCAGCCAGGTTGCTGGCTGGCTCCGCAAGAGCCTGTCCTGCTCGTTCTTTCTGGCTATTACAAGTAAGTTTTTAGAGTAAAGAATATTTTTTTTACAGTAGATGGGCTTACTTTTGACCTGATCTAGCTCTATAGGGTGACTTAATTAGTTCTTGATAGCAAAAGATATGCATGGACTCATGATTCTGAACAACTATTCCCAAGGAACATAGGTCGAAATACGAAAAACCAAATTTGACCTCCCATACAAAATGCGCTATCAGCTGATAGTTTCTATGGGGGCAAAACTTGATTTTTGTATTTCGGCCTATGTTCCTTGGGGAAAGATTTTCAGTATCATGAGTACATTCATACCTTTTTCTATCAAGATCTAATTAAAAGTCTCCATAGACAGCGTGAATTTGTATTAGTTTTTTTCTTCGGGAAAGTTGCTTGTTATCATGAGTGAAATCACTAGGTTTCGGGTGCAAAACCAATACAATTTTACGCTGTAAAGGGGCTGAGATGAGGTCTACGATGGAACGAGCTTGCCCAGAAGAAGCCTATTCACTCGCGATTGAAGAGATTCGGGTTATTAGAACTCAGGAAATCTTTAAATGTGCGAATTATAACAGACTAGCTGTTGCCCACAACTTCGTCCGCGTGGGATTCTATCTATCTGACCATCCATCCATCCACCTTTCCGTCTATCTGTCGTCCGTCCGTCCGTCCAACCATCTGTCCAACCGTCCATCACACCATCCCTGTCTCTGCCCCTCTCCCCCTCACCCTCCCTCACCCTTCCCATTTCCCCCTCCCTCTCCTCCCTCCACCCCTTCCCTCTCCCTGTCCCTCTCCCTATCCCTACCCCTAACGCCATCTTAACCGCTATCCCTATCCTCATATAATCATAGAAACAACACCCATATTAGAACAACACCATAGTGCCACAAAGGATGAAACCGCACAGCATGTTGTAGTAGGCTGTGAGAAATTGGCAGGCACTTACTATACCAAAAGGCATAACAACTTAGTGCAGTACGTTTACTGGGCACTACTAAAAAAGCACAAGTTCGAAACAACCAGCTTGTGGTGGAAAGAACAACTCACCCAACCACAAGTGAAAGAAAATGAGACCGCCAAGATAATGTGGGAGATACCGGTTCAGACTGATGTAACAGTAGCACACAATAGGCCAGACATAATATACATAGATAAAACTGAAAATAAAACATACTTGATAGATATAACCGTACCGTCAGACTATAATATAGGAGCTAAAGAAATTGAAAAACTCAGTAAATACCACCTTTTGCAAAAAAAAGTAACACGGCTTTGGAAAACAACCACCCAAGTAATACCAATAGTTATAGGGACATCTGGAGTAGTAGCTAAATCCATACACAAATATTGCACACAGTTAAACGCACACTTGAACATACATATGCTTCAGAAACAAGCCGCTATACACACGCCAATAATACTGTCAAAAGTCTTGGGGAATACAATTTATGTAGACAGGGATCCTGATCCTCCTCTTCCTTGAGGGTCTCAAGGCGGGAGGTCAGGATAATAAACTACCGATTTTGAAATCGAGACAACAAAGAAGTGACCAAAATATTATATAAAAAAAATATATATATAATATAATATAATATAATATAATATAATATAATATAATATAATATAATATAATATAATATAATATAATATAATATAATATAATATAATATAATATAATATAATATAATATAATATAATATAATATAATATAATATAATATAATATAATATAATATAATATAATATAATATAATATAATATAATATACAATACAATACAATACTCTTTTATTGCACACAGATAACAAACAGTACAAAAAAACAAATGTGGACATAAAATTTAGCACAATAAGGCGGCCTTATTGCTAAAAAGCAATTTCTTCTAGGCAACCTTTGGGTGCAAGGAAAAACAAAGATACAATAATGCGGTGGCGGTGCACAAAGATGAACTAAGTGAATATTGTATATGTAACTAATATTATTAATAAACATACATATACCTACACAATAATATACTACATACATATTACATACGTATATACTACATAAACTATACATACATAAAATACATATAAACAAGCAACAGGATACAACGAACAACAACCAACATCAGATCACAGATAATATAATATAATATAATATAATATAATATAATATAATATAATATAATATAATATAATATAATATAATATAATATAATATAATATAATATAATATAATATAATATAATATAATATAATATAATATAATTTAATATAATATAATATAATTTAATATAATATAATATAATTTAATATAATATAATATAATTTAATTTAATATAATATAATATAATATAATATAATATAATATAATATAATATAATATAATATAATATAATATAATATAATATAATATAATATAATATAATATAATATAATATAATATAATATAATATAATATAATATAATATAATATAATATAATATAATATAATATAATATAATATAATATAATATAATATAATATAATATAATATAATATAATATAATATAATATAATATAATATAATATAATATAATATAATATAATATAATATAATATAATATAATATAATATAATATAATATAATATAATATAATATAATATAATATAATATAATATAATATAATATAATATAATATAATATAATATAATATAATATAATATAATATAATATAATATAATATAATATAATATAATATAATATAATATAATATAATATCCATCCATACTAATATTATAAATGCGAAAGTAACTCTGTCTGTCTGTCTGTCTGTCTGTTTGTTTGTTGCTCTTTCACGCCTAAACGGCTGAACGGATTTTGATGAAATTTGGTATGGTGATAGATGGTAACTTGGAGACGGACATAGGCTACTTTTTACCCCGGGAAAATATCTCATTCCCGTGGGAATCTACACATACAATAATACTCTAGCGGGGTTGTATCTGCTACAGCACACCGAAACTACTTAACCGATTTTGATGGGACTTTTTTTATTCAACTAAGTATCGCTGATTACGAAAACTACTACAATTTTGAAATCCAACGTGGTAGACGTAAACTACCATTATCCCCTGGGGATAAGGTTGAGGTGCGATAGGGTTGAAATGTCTAAAAATCAATATGGGTGTCGTTTGTAAGGTTTATCGAGCCGCTGATTACAAAAACTACAACAATTTTGAAATCCAACATGGTGGACGTGAAATGCTATCATCCCTTGGGGATGAGGTTGGGGTGCGATAGAGTTGATATGTCTAAAAATCAATATGGGTGTCGTTCATATGGTTTATCGGGTCGCTGATTACGAAAACTACAATGATTTTGAAATCCAACGTGGTGGACGTGAAATACCACCACCCCTGGGATGGGGTTGGGATTCGATAGGTTTGAAATGTCTAAAAATCAATATGAGTGTCAGTTGTATGTTTATATAAGGATAGGGAAAGCGGTTAAGATGGCGTTAGGGGTAGAAGCAGGGATAGGGGTAGGGTCAGGGATAGGGAGAGGGAGAGGGGGAGGGATAGGGAGAGAGTGTAAGGGATGCGAAAATGAGGGGAGAGAAAGGGGGAGGGAGGGGTAGAGGGCGTGGGAGGGGGTAGAGGGGGAAGGGGAGGATGAGTGAGGGGAAGGGGGAAAGGGAGGGGAATGGGAGGAGGGCGAGGGGGGAAAGGGAGGGTGATGGGGAGAGGGGAAGGGGGGAAATGGAGGGGGAAGGAAGGGTGAGGGGGGGAAGAGGGAGGGGCGAGGGAGAGGAAGAGAGAGTGGGAGAGGGTGAGGGAGGGGGAGTGGGAATGTAGGGGGGGGGATACAAAAGGATAGATAGGGAGGAATAGGGACCTTTTTTACTTTTATGAATACCTCCTCGCTACCCATTCACTTCACTCCCTTTATTGCCTTCTTTTTTAAGTTCGCCTGTAACGGTTGACAATGAAAATTCCGCACTACCTACCAGTTAAATAAAATCAAAAGATAATTAAGTTTGTAGTAAGATGCATTTATTCAACTTGGATAAGTACAAATGCATCTTTTACGTAGGGATCAAGAAGGATAAGCGCTCCGTAAAATATGTTTCAATTAAGTTCGAGTTCTGTTTTTTTATAAAATCTACGCGGACGAAGTCGCGGGTAACAGCTAGTAATATAATATAATTTAATATAATATAAAATAATATAATAACATACGAATACTAATAGATAGCACTAAAATTTTTACAAATGATATAGGAATGAGCTTTGGTTTGGACAAATGTAACGTTTTACACTTAAAAACCGGAAGAAGAGACGAGAAGCAGGGTCATGGGCATGTACTACTAAGCGGAGAAGAATTTGAACACCTAAAAAGCTACGAAGACTATAAATACCTAGGAATAAATGAGTCTGGAAAAATTTTACACAGTGTTGTTAGACAGCAATTACAAAAAGAATATTTCAGAAGAGTCAAGAGCATTACTAATTCACACCTTAATTGCCGGAATTTTACGAGTATAACAGCAATAAATACATATGCAGTACCCGTTTTACTATATTCGTTTGGAGTCATAAATTATAAAATTACGGATTTAAAACAGATAGATGTTAGAACTAGAAAAATATTAAGCTGCTTAAAGTACTCGTAGTCGCAACTAAGGCGTTTATGTTGACTGAAAAACTTTGACAGAAAAGTTGACCACTAATCTTACATTTTTCGCTGATAATATTCGTTTTGGGTCGCGGAGTTCAAATAACAGTAGCTCTGCCCTGAGTCAATGCGCTCTGTGTGCAAACTAGCGCAGTCGTCAAATTGCCTAGTTAAGTAGCAGAATCCATTATAAGGGATTACGGCTAGGCCATTGATGATGATGGCAACATTTTATCTCCGCGAAAATTTGGTTTTGCATCTGTTCTATTTTTGTCGATGGAAATTGTTGCCGGGTACTTTTGCGTTGGCAGGCCCCCTACAAGGTGGACCGACAATCTGGTCAAGGTCGCGGGAAGCCGCGCTAGATGCGAGCAGCGCAGGACCGGTCGTCATGGAGATCTTTAGAGGAGGCCTATGTCCAGCAGTCAACGTCTTTTGGCTAATATGATGATGATGACTTTTAGTGTCAATCGGTTATTACATTATACATTTTGCAACATCTCCTTAGGAACAAAACTAGCATCACCCTCTTGCATTGTAATTTACTAGCTAGTAGGGGAGAGGGGGGCAAAACGGGGTACTTAAGGTTTGAAGCACCATAAAAGCAAAAGTATTGTGCTTTTAATATCTCAATTATGTCCAAGCTATCCTCTAGTAATCTGTCTTTAATAAATGATATATTTTAGGAACATTTATGAAGAAGATAATATTTTAATAACCAAAAAGTAAAAAATGTCAAATCACCCCATCTTGCTTGCCCGTTGGGTAAGATGGTGTACACCTAGTGGGTAAAATGGGGATACCAATTGTTGTATCATGTATGTATTGTATTCTTGTTTTTATTCCACCTAATAAAGTTTTTTCTTCGAACGCTCAATGTTCTTTAATTTCATGGAATCTTCTGACCAAGCTCCTCTATCCTATCTTTTTAGTATCAGTCTTCACCATTCTTATATTTCTTATACAAGATAAAATAATACTATATTGCAATATTTAAACAGACGCACTTAATACTCTAGTCTTACATTAAGCACCCTTAGTGCCATGTGTCGTGGGCATCAAACAATAAATACATTTTAGAAATGCAGCGTATACATCTTCAAACTGACATACTTTGTGGGGCAAAAGGGTACCCCATCTAACCCTCCCATGCCCTACCCCATCTTACCCCCACATGCCAAATTAGATTCAAAACAATAAAAAATTGTAAGCAATCAACAAATAAACAAGTTCTTACCTGTTATTGCATTCAGTGACTTACAGGAATAACGTAGGATCAAATCCATAAACTTGTTATTTACGCAACAAACATGCCTTAATCACAATAGAAATGTAGAGAAACCTCACTGAAACGACACGAGTTGGTTACTAAAATGGATATTTATTCAGAAACACATTTTCTTTGCAAATAATCTACGTTAACCTATAAACACTGCATACTTTCGAAATAGAAAAGTAAAATAATAATCAAATAAACTTTTCACCAATAGTCCGCGCAAACACCTGAATTTACCACTTAAAAATGAATACGCAACGTATTATATCACCACGTGTAGATAAACACTTTAAAACAAGTTCTTTCACCGGCAGCGTAACGACGAATGCCCTCTCCCTTTTGCTTTGCGGGGTTCTTCTCGCTGCAGCGCAGCTGCAGCGGGGAGAGCCTTTCTGGCCTGGGGCCACTGAGGCTGGTCTCAAGTCGACGCCTGCAACTACAGGCGTGTCACGGGGGCGGCCTCCCGAGGGGCCTGTCGAATCCGGTCTTCACGCCGCGGCGAGGCAGCCCACCAGGTGATTCCCCGTTGGGGGAGGCCTAGTGAGCGCCTACGAGCCAGCGGCGGCTTCTCTTCATCGGAGGTGGGCGGGCGCGGTGCGGCGTCGGCACGCTTGCGCGGCGCGCGCGCACTGCGCACGACGTGGTTGGGGGCTGGTAGTAGGGGCCCACAGTCCTGACTACTCGACGGGGAGTAGTGGACGTGGGCTGCCTGGTGTGGAGGGGAGGGGCCTCAGCATCCTGTCCTCATGCGAGCCAGGATGGAGACACCCTCCGTGACTATCGCCGCCGGGTCTGTGCCTGCCCTCACGGCCTTGAGGACGGAGAGCAGGAGCTCGATGGCGAGGTCAATGGCGTCGGCAGCTTTACTAGAGGTTGCCCCCGGGTGCTTCACCATCTTGCCCACGTCTTGTGGGGCGGTGACCGCTTCCTGGGGCATCTGATTCGCTGTGGATGTGCCAGCTGTGCTGGGAGGTGCCTTCGTCAGCTTCGCCTTCTTCCCGGCAGTGTGCGGGGCGGCGACCGCTTTCGAAGCCGCTGGCTGTGACTGGGTGGGGCCGGCTGCAGTGGCGGCGGCGGCGGCTGGAGTGGCGGAGGCGGTTCCCTTCCTCCTCCTCCTTCCCCTCCTCTTCTTGATCGTCCCCCCGGGCTCGTTCGCGGAGGCCATGAGTGACCCCGGCGCGTTCGACTCTCCCGTGGGGGCGACGACAACCCTGGCCGGGTTTGCGGGCTGGGTGGATGTCTTCGGTGCGGTGCCGGCTTTCCTATTGCGCACCTCGCGGCGTAGGACAGCGCACGCGAGGCTGTTCGCCGGGTGGGCCTTCCCGCAGTTCGCGCAGGTGGCGGGCTCGGTGCGTGGGCGTGGGCACTCCTTCGCCGGGTGCTCCTCGCCGCAGCAAACGCAGGCTTGCCGCCGGTGGCAATTGTGCGAGCTGTGTCGGAACAGCTGGCACCGGTGGCACTGCGGGACTCTCTGCTTTCCACGCCATCCCTCGATCTTCACGCCGGGTATGCACAGGAGCTCGCTCACTGCGTAGATACCCGGGGTGAGGTTTGGCGTGTAGGTGAGCTGGGCGAAGTGGATACACCCAGGGCGTCCTCGGCGGGCTCGGATGGGGCGCACGAACTGCGGTTCGTAGCCCAGGCGGCGTAGCTCGGCGGCGATGTCGTCCGGGCTCGTGTCGGCTGGCAGGCCGCGGATCGCGACCTTCAGCGGCTTCTCTTCCTTCGGCGCGTAGGCGAACCACGAGAGTCCGGTCTGCCCCTCCAGCGCGGTGAGGTAGCGCTGGTAGGCCCGGAACTCGTCAGCGGTTTGCGCCAGGAAGCGCATCCCCTTTCCATAGGGACGCACATTCGGCGCGTGGCCCAACTGCTGCTTCAGCGCGCGAAGATGGTGAGGCCAGTCGGGGAAGTTATCCACCACTATAGGGGGTGGCTTCCGCGCCGACCGGGACTGTCCTGCGGCTGGCTGCGTGGATGGGGCCGTCTGCTGCGTCACCGGGGAAGGGAACGGTGAGCGAGGCTTGGCGGCGGCGGTTACACCCGCATACGAGGCGGGGGGCGGGGGAAGTGGCTGCGACGGTGCGGGGGCCGTCGATGTGGACGGCGGCGGCGTCGTTTGGTCCATCGCTTGGGGCGCGGACTGCGGCGACGGTGTGAGCCGGCGGGGTGCCGGTTGCGGGGTGGGGGGGGAGGCCGGGGGCCTGTCCCTCCTTTCAAGGCGCGGGTCACGCCATGGGACCTGCGTCGGCGGCTTGTATGTGACTAGGCTCTGTGGCGTAGGCTGGATGGCCCAGGGAGGCGGCTGTCGGGGGCCCGCGGTTGCGGGGGGCTTCGTCGGGGTGCGGTGAAGCGGCGGCGAGGCGGGCGACTGTGAGGCGCGCTCGTTGGCGTACTCTTCCCGAAGGTAGAAGGCCTGGGCAACATTGCGGGGTGTCCTCGGTCGCTTCTTGACCTTCGCGATGGAGGCGGGGGGAGTCATGTCTCCCTGAAAGGCAGCGTGCTGGGTGTCGCGTCCACACGTAGACAGAGCCTACCCCCAAGAGGGCTGGGGGCAGGTGGGCGAGTCGTACGCGGTTTGTGGGTATCCGGGCTCCTCACGTCATGTGAACAACCCAGAATATCCACCGCGAGGTAATATCTACCGAATGTGGGTAGTCAGAAAAAGTGCGCGGACTGGATCTGACCTCCTCGACGCGACAGGCCCTCTCCCTGGAAGACGAAGCGTTTTATAAACGGTGGTAGGGCGTGCGCGCGGTACTAGAGTGAAGTTGGCGCGTTCCATTCCACTAAATTGGAGCTGATTTGACTCACGCAGTTTGTTTTGTGGAATATTACGTTTCATTTTATGACGGCGCCAACAGAAATATGATAGAAAAACACCAAAAAAAAAGATTTTTGTGAATAAAAACAAAACGCGTGGGTGCATCTCCCAAGTCCCAAGTCGAGCCGTCTCATGTCCCAAGACCCTAGATATTTTACCTGCTGGACCTGAGGGACTGCTTGACCTTTACACTGGACATTCATACCCATGGTGCCGTTCTTTTTAGTTTGAAATGGATGATGTTTGTCTTTTCGACATTTAGTAGCATGCCATTAGCATCAAACCACTCGGATAACTGTGCCATTACGGAATTAAGTTTTGATAATAAATTATGTTGGTTATCACTAGCGACAATTACGCAACCGTCATCAGCGAACATTACGAATTCAGCATCTTCAGATGCGGTGCTGAAGTCATTCATCAGGAGCAAAAACAGGGTGTCTACTCTCAAAGTCCGATATATCGAAACGATACTACTCGAAACATGCAAATGCAAAACTTCGTCTTTTGACAATAGAGTAGAATATTGGTTGGATGCAGTTTGAAAATTCATCCAACCAATATTCTACTCTATTGTCAAGAGACGAAGTTTTGCATTTGCATGTTTCGAGTAGTATCGTTTCGATATATCGGACTTTGAGAGTAGACACCCAGGTTGTTACCCATGATCGATCCTTGTGGGACCATACAGTCACTCAGATCCTTCAGTGCAGAGCGCTCTATTACTTTTGAACTATATGTTTTTTTGCTTAAAATAACTTATATTTCATGTTTAAAATATAGAATAGCTTCTTCTGAATTGCTAATTTTTGTATTTTGCATTGAAATAAGTTAAGTTGTTGATAATGTTCTGAATTTTAGTGTTATATTTTTCATCAATATAGCTCACATTTACGCTAGGGCTTGACTCAAATTTATCGATACCTATTTCCTTTATGTTTATAATACGAGCTCACAGACGCATTGTTACGCGTCGCGTACTGAAATACTTGATTTACCATTTTCGTCTTGAAATAAACAGAAGTAGGTCAGTCCCAACTTTGTTTTGCCATTTTGTTCAACAGATTCCAAAGGATTTGAATATAAAAGGAAAATTGATAAGGGTGATTGGACGAGTTGGAATCCTAAAAAATACTGTTAAGTTTGTAGCAAACATTTTCTAGACGTAGGTATATAAAAGAAAATGTCGACTAAATACAACTTTATTAAAAGGAGCTAACAGATTCGGAAGCTTGGAATCGGGGTTGACAAATTTAGTTCTGTTACCAATTTTTTTTTTCAGCAACCGGCAGCCATTTCAGCAACCGGCGCCGGTCGGTAGCTCATATGGGACCCGGCGCCGGCAGCAGCGGAGGCACTTCCGTATAGTTATTATCGGCTCAAACAAATTGTTACCAAAATATAATGTCATTCCTTCCTTAAAACTGACTATTTTAAAATTTTAGTTTATAAAGTAGAAAATCGCAAAATTTCACACACAGTATTCGAACCTGCGTCTTCTCCGTAAGTTCCGGAGACGTTTTACCTACTAGGCTAAAATATGGTTCTGTTCTGTCTGATGTTGTGAAATATGCGTCTTCAATACGCATTCCAACGTTGCGTTGCGTTTGTGGTTGTGAAATTTAGCGATTTTCTGCTTTAGAATTATCAGCCATTAAGGTCTTCCGTGGTCTAGTGGTTAGAGCGCTCGGCTCTCGATCCGGAGTCCGGAGGTTCTGTGTTTGATTCCCGGTAGGGACTCTGTCAGACAAAAATCCCTTTGTGCGACTTCCCCAGTTTGGTTAGGACATTGCAGGATGAATCACCTGATAGTCCGATAAGTTGGATGATTCCGTGCTTCGGAAGGCACGTTAAGCTGTTGGTCCCGATTACTACCTATGGATATAGTAGTTAAAGAGCCATATGTCAGAGGCCTTTGGCGGCCTCAAATGCTATATTTTGACATTTCCTCCATACATTAAAAATAAAAATAAAACATTTGGCCTAATATAGGGGCTCATGCTGGTGGCACTGGTCGTGCAGTGACGAAGATAAAAAAATGAGGTTTGTACAAAGAAACATAAATTACAGTTCCACCGACTTTTTGGGTTGGTACCTAGAAAAGGGGCTTTCTGTAATCGTAAACGGTAGTTGCATATAATATAGCCATAGCCGTCACGCAACATTTCGTCAGTGAATATCAAAATCATACATTTTTATTCTATACTACTGGCATTTACTATAGTAGAAATCCACTTATCTACGGCCCCAGGCGGAGAAATGGAGGATTATCGACACTACTACTCGTACCTACTACAAGTGAAACACTGCGATTGTTGACAGCGACGCTACCGCCTGAACAGACAAGTCAATGTCGCCAGGGTACACGAATATCGATACCAAAATGTACATCACTATCTAACGCACACATTGACAAATCAAAATTGGTTACGCGTTTTCGGGCTCTTTGTTTATCTATAGGCAGTAAGCTGCCGTTATTCATAATCTAAGAATCCAACACACTCGATTGCACACGCTTCAAAGTGCAATTCTACTGACAGTTCCGTTACTTCCTTTCGTTCAATCGTCACCATGGGTTCTTTCACATAAATACAGGCGCCTCCTCCGCCACTGCCAGATCTACTGAAGTGGGCGGCAAGTCTATAATTCATTATACGGATATTTTTGACTTCATCAGAACTTAGGAAGGTCTCAGTGATACACAGAACGTCTGTTTCGATATCTTGAATTTGAAGTTCACACTCTAATTTCAAGGTTTTATTTTTTAGCCTGTTGATGTTTTGGTGAGTGATCTTGAGAGTAAATGTTTCGTCTCTGTCTACTTGATGCACCGCCGCCGGGCGGGCGGGGGTGGAGAAAGGGCAGCCATTCGGAAACGCTAATGTTTATTGGCCACGCACTTGTTGACAGGAAGAAATCTATTAGCGCTTCAGGGATACCCACCTTGAATGAGTTGTATTTGATTATTTTATTATATCCGTATTGATTGGGCAAGCATATCTTAAAAGTATTCCAATTTTAGGTCTATGGCGTGAGTAGTTGCTGAGATAAACAGGTGTGACAGACAGACAGACAGACGAAGAGGCACCATAAGGATTCCGTTTTAACCATTTTGTTTGGGAACCCTAAAAACTGTGCTAGAAAAAAAATATTCGTTTTTCTATACAAAATGTGTTGATCACCTTGATCACTTCAGTATTTATATATTTTTTTTATATATTAATTGTCCAACATACGATCGGTCTTCAGATCATAAGCAGTCAATTTAGATGTTGTGATGGCGTTTTAGGCGGAACCAAAACAGACTTGCTCATTGTCTAAGTAAGCCATTGCAAACGAGATGTCTGAAACATACACATACGTGGGATATATAATTACTTAAAATTGTATGTCTAATTACACATGAAGGCAGCCTGACACTGGAAGGGTCCGCCTAAAACGCCATCACTTCAGCATAAGAAAGAAAAGAAAACATTGAGTAGGATTTATTTTTCTTCGGGACAGTTGCTTGTATTTGTTGTATGCAACCGCCGTTCCTATTATATATAAGTACCAATATTTAAAATATTTTGAAAAAAAAATTTTTTGTAATAAATAAGCGATACTTATTAAGCGTTCCGACTGGCACCATGGACCGTGATTGTTAGTAACCGCAGAAAGTTTGATGTAACGATAGTTGCTGCCCAACTTCCGGTTTAAAATCCCACTTACGACACCTATGGGTTGAAAGTAGGATATAGCCTCGTATAACCTTACCATTCATCCCTTTTGAATATTGTACTTAGTTTTCTCTCTATTCCGACTTCTATGGTATAATAAGTTAAGTGAGTTGCCGACAGTACCAAGTTAGCTGTACATTATTTAAACAAAGCTTTATCAAGTTTGTCTTCGTATTAACAGTTCATTAAAACTTGGCTATTCTCCTGGAGGTCCCTTGTTTTCCGATCACTTCCGGTTCCTTCAATTAATTTGGTTTGGGAATTTTGTCCGCTCGAATAATTCAATAAATGTTGCCTTAGACGTCTTTTGAAAATTGTTCAGTAAATATTTTGGTTGCTTTCGTTGTTAATTAAGTTGTTTTAAAAGTGACACAGTGACATTGAAATAATACATTTTAAATACAGAATAAATAAAATGAGATGTTATGTTTTGGTGTTCCGTGTGGTGCCGGCATAAGAATAGTACCAACAGCTCCTCCAAGGTACCAACCCATACATACCTGTGGGTGTCGTAAGAGGCGACTACGGGTTATAAACTTGAGGATGGGCAACAACATCCTCCTATGCATCATACCATCTTACTTACTGCGGTCACCTACAGCCGCGATCCATGGTGCCAGCCGTAACGCTGACAAGCGAGGTGACTATAGTACTGCCCCTCCACATTTTCCCAGCAAAAGCTAGAATTCTGGAGGGAGCTCCCTGTCCTGTAGTGGACATTTCATGGGATGTTATGATGATGATGTTTTGGTAGATACCTTTGTCGCGGCCGACTGGTTTAACTAGTCGGTTGATAGGATGCCGGCATTCAATTGAACGGAAAAAATACACCGTTGAATGCATACTTCCCTTGCTTCCTGAACCTTCATCAATCCTTTCATACATGCTCGTCGGTTTAGGGTACTTTTAACCTGGCCTTTATTCAAAGTATGTCAAGATCCTCTAGGGAAGTATGTCAAGATCGTAGCAGGTGGAGAACTGTGGTCTCTGCCTACCCCGACGGGAACAGGGCGTGATGTTATGTATGTATGTATGTTGAATGCAACGTTGAACAAGATGGCTAAACGTCATGCAGCCATCTCGTTGAACGTGCTCATAGGTCCGTTTGGTAAGGCAATCACAACCTATGTTAGGTTCTATTGCGACCACAATGCATGAGCCGAGCGAGCGGAGCGAGCGTACAGCTGTAGCAGCCGGCAAGTACTAGAAGCGAATTTAAACTAACTCACGATTAGGTTTGTTTTAGACTTTCGCTCTTTTCAATCATGTTTATTTTGTTCCGGGTCTTAGCGCGATAATAGTTATTAGGTAAAATAAATTACTTTATTATTCCCGACGTTTCAGCTGCGTTGCAACAGCCGTGGTCACGGGTAGACTGAAGAGTTTGGGGTTGAGTGAGGGTTTTCCTGTGCGAGACAATAACAATTTTAATTTACCCTCACAATGATATCTACGTAGTTCACCTCACTTCAGTCTTCCCGTGACCACGGCTGTTGCAACGCAGCCGAAACGTCGGGAATAATAAGGTAATTTATTTTGCCTAATAACTATTATCGCGCTAAGACCCAGAACCAAATAAACATAACTCACGATTAGCTGGACAGCTGTTGTTAATACTGCTGCACACATAAATATTCTGCTGCACTACCAATTATTATGCTGCACAAATAATTTATTCTGCTGCATAAACAATTATTTTGCTGGGCATATACATATATTTAGAGCTGCTCAACTTGATTTTTTTGCTGGATATAACTTGATTTGTTTGCTGGACATAAGTTACTGACACACTTGATTTTGATCACCTGGCTGGTTCAAGGTTAGCCATCTCAATCGGACTTGCTTACCATTAACCGACTCCTTGAACGTTCAGTCAACGACCGGCCTAGGTATTGAACTGAATGCCGGCAGTCAATCAACTGGCTGGCTATTCAATATGAAGCCTGTTTAGACCAGATGGCAGTTACAAATACACATTAAAAAAGTTCAGTACCTAGGTCTAATTGTGGTCTAGTGACAACCTCTTTCATTTAAATCGTATAACAGCAAGAATAAAAAGTTGAACTTCACAACCTACCTGTAATTTATGTCTTCCTACCTTTTATTGATCTCTTGGCACCAGCTGTTCTCAAAGTATAATACCAGTATTAACAAATTAACGATCCATAAAAAGCAGGTGCAACTTTTAGAAACAACTTCTTTGGACTTCTCCATTCAAGATGGAAGTAATGCTAAAATAGAAAAATTAAGCATTATCACCATCGTATTGTGTGGGTTGCAAAGTCGATGACCGACCTCATTAACCCGGGTGTCAGAGTTTTTAAGCCGCCAAAGGCTTCTGACATGGCTCAGTTACATTATCTCAATGACCGACCTCACAAACCCTAGTATCAGAATTGTTGAGCCAGCCTCTGACATGGCTCAGTAAAATCCGTAGATGGACCAACGGATTAACGTGTCTTTCGAAGAACGGAATCATCAGGACAATCAAGTGTTCATCCTGCCATATCATAACTAAACTGGGCAGGTCGCGCATAGGGAGTTTTGTTTAAACAGTGTCCCTACTGGGAATCGAACCCAAAACCGCCGGGTCGAGAGCCGAGCGCTGCGCACGGTAGTTAAGTTAAGTATCAGTGTCATTTCATTAAAAAGGTGTCTTTAGTGCTACCAAGTTTTTCTTCTTCTTTAAGGTTTCTAAGTTCCTATACTTAGTAAGAAGTTACTCCGATTTTAATTCATCAACTCCGAGCCGTAACCGCTATAGACACAGATCTGAAATTTTGTACACAGGTTCTTTGCACTTCAAAACAAAGAAAGGATTTTGGAAAATTCATCTTCCAAGGGGGTGAAATAAGGGATGAAAGTTTGTATTAAAGTCCTTGAGCTAGATTCACGTAACTTTGAATTCAAGCTTTTGGTAAAAAATAAAGAAAAACGTGTTTTAGCATTTCTCAAAAATCACCCTTACAGGGGGTGAAAAAGGGGATTGTTTTCTTCCGTATGGTGATCTATAACTCTTTAATTTAAAAGATAGAATTATAAAAAAATGTTTTTGAGCTCTTGGTAAAAAATGAAAAAGTAGTACATGTTTTAGAATTTTTCAAAATTCCTAACGGGGTGAAATAAGGGATGAAAATTTGTATGAAAGTCGATCAGTTTTGAAGAAAGGATCTTCAAAATTTGTATTAAGACTGAAGACTAAAATTAAAGTTTTATGTGTTTCAGGGTTTTTGGAAATTCAACACTAAGGGGTGAAAAGTTGAAAATCCTTCATTTTCAAATGAAAATCCACTAAATTTATTATTTACGCATCAAGGTTGTAATTCTGTGGAACGTACATCACTTTTACTGAAATTCCACCCCAAATTCAACCCATAAAAGAGGGAAATTGGGTGAAAAAGTCTAAAAACCAATACGGGTATCGTTTGTATGGTTTATCGGGTCGCTGATTACGAAAACTAAAACAATTTTGAAATCCAACTTGGTGGACGTGAAATACCAGTGAGGGAGAGGGAGGGGGGGAGAGAGTGGGAGAGGGAGGGGGAGAGGAAGAGGGAGAGAAAGAGGGAGGGAGAGAGGGAGAGACTGCACATTGCCTGAATTTCACGCGGGCGAAGCCGCGGGCACAGCTAGTAAAATATAAAAGAAATATTAGATTTAAAATATTTAAAAGAAAATTTTTAACGGTTAATAAACTGGGAGGTACAGTCAGACCTTAAAACCTTTTATAACTATTCTGTGTCAGTAGGTTAGAAGATCTTGTCCCTAAGCATGCAAAACATTATACGGTTGACAAAATACAACCACTAAGGTCCACTGGACCTCAGGAAAAGTTTGATGGGGATAAATTCTTCACAGAGGAAATCGCGGGGACGTGACGACTTTGACACAAAGCGCGCATTCTTCCGATGACAAAAAGGGCCGAAAATTCTCTTTGTGTTAAGTTCCGTGGATACAAATACCTACCTTAGATAGATTTTAAGATTTTTTTTTGTAAAATTGCGTTTGTAAGTCGACACGTCTTGTTTTTCGAGACGTGACCATAGAATATTTTTTAAATGCGTGAAGAGGAAGAATATATTTAAAATATTTTAAGCGGTTATTGTATATTGGCATTCAAGCAAAAAGTATACTTTGGCATCAGATTAATTTACTGATTAATTTAGAAACTATCCTAAAGCGAAGCGTGGCGTCCAAGAACCACTTTGGTTCACTGAGCCAAAAAGAATGAATGAATGAATCCTAAAGCGAGCAAAAATGTGGTTTCCGTAGCTCATAAATCTAGTTTTTAAACAATGTGATACAGGTCCAGGCAAGGCTATTAATATTGGAGATATTAATAGCCTTGCCTGGACTAAGTAATATTGGAGATACAGGGTCTTAATAACTTTTGAATTCTAAAAGCTTAAATGCAACAACTATTGTTCTACAAATTATCTTTGTACACAAAAATGTTTAACACTCCAAACAAAAAGGTTGTTTGTTCTATTAAATATGTGAGGTCAAAACATTGTTATTTATTTTCAATAAGCGTTGCACAAAAAATGTTCCATTTAGCCTCCTGAATGATCAATTATGTTTTTGAAGTTTTCCAAAAAATTTGCTTCATTCAAATCCAATAACATTCTACGAGTATCAATAATGAATGTGCAAAGTCAAAACATTGTTATATTTTATTTTCAAAAAGCGTTGCACAAAAGATGTTCCAATTAGCCTCCAAAGTGATAAATTCTATCTCTGAGTTTTTCCAATAAAAAATCAGTTTAAAAACTAGAACCCGACTACTGGCAAATCTTGCTCTAAAAAGTATGAAACAAGAAAATACTGTCATCTGAAATTGTTATGTACAAACTATGGTATTTAATAAATATTCATGCCGATGTTCAGATAATAGCCGTGGTCATATTGTTATGCCTCTTTGCCCTGAAGTTTATGATCGCTTTTTTCGGATAGGTGGCATAACATGACCACGGCTATTATCTGAACATCGGTATGAATATTTATTAAATACCATAGTTTGTACATAACAATTTCAGATGACAATATTTTCTTGTTTCATACTTTTTAGAGCAAGATTTGCCAGTAGTCGGGTTCTAGTTTTTGAACTGATTTTTTATTTCAATTATTTTGGGGTTGTAAATACATAAAAAAGCTAACAATATATATATTTTGAAATGTGCTCACTAAGTCCTTTCATTTGATACCCAACACGGTACGGTTAAAAAATGTTTTTTATTAGTCTTTGACTTAATCTGCTCTAGAGGGCGCCACATACAATTAAACGAAATTTCTTGTATCCTATAACCAGCGGATAATTAAGACGCTTCTAACGACACCTCATTTGTCAAAATATGATAGTAGTTTAGAAGTTATGATGGAACAGATGAACATACATACATACATACCGGTCAAAATCATAACCTTTGCCGTAGTCGGGTAAAAATATGCTTCATTCAAATCCAATTATATTCTATCAATAATGAATGTGGAAAGTCAAAACATTGTTATTTATTTCCAAAAAGCGTTGCACAAAAGATGTTCCAATTAGCCTCCTGAATAATCAATTTTGTCTTTGAGTTTTTCCTTAAAATTGGCTTCATCAAAATCTAATAATATTCTAATAATATTTTTAAAGCAAACTGCCACTTTCCATCAACCGTTTTATTCCACTGACTTATGTTGACATTTCCTTTACTGCGCCTCTTTGACGCGTCATTGCCAATTTTGTTTGAACCTGTTTTTTCGTCAAGAGCTTTGTTCAGCGATCTTGAAGGACCTTCGTTTTCAGGGTTCCGTACTTAAAGGGTGCCAATGGGACCCTATTATTAAACCCACGTCGTCTGTATGTCTGTGCGTCTATCCAACCTTTAAGAGACTTTATATTTTGAAGTGTACTAGCTATATGGTTAATTTTTGACATAAAATGTGTTATTATGGCGCTTTCTCTCTTTCTCTCTCTTCCAGTCGGTCCTTCACTGGCTGCAGAGGATCATGACCCTGATGTATTGCTAAGTCTTAGTAATTGCTTCCACCGGCTTTGATCTTCTGCCTGGTGGAGAGACTAAACGAATTATAAAAACATTGACAATAAAAAAAATTGGGGGTTCTCAATTTCTCATACAAGAAACGTGTTTTTGTTTGTGTTTTTTGGCTTAGCTCTATCGTAAAAACGGGATGTTCAAGCGTGAAAATTGGTACGTTTTAGTACATGAGCTATAAAAAACAACAAATAATAAAAACTGGTCGAGTGCGAGTCGAATTCGCGCGCATTTAATATACTTGTACACGACTGCGCGTTCCTGACTAAGACGGTATTTTTGCCTTATGGTACTGAACCTTCGGTGCGCGGGTCCGACTTGCTCTTCGCCGGTGTTTAAGAATTTTGTGAAATTTCTGAATAACAGTGACCTCCTTCATCATCATTCCAATTTAAACTTTGTCACATAAAGTCCTGCTCTTGACGTCTTACAACATTTCAATGCTACAAGTTGAAAGAAAATTTATACTTTGAAATTAGACTATTCACGTTTGAGCCATTGAACTAATGGGAAGTCCATTTTAAAGCCGTTTCTAAAAGCAAACAAATATTTTCATTTAAAACTGAGTTTTGGCAGGCTGGTTTCACTCCGCATTGTAGGTATAACCCGCGGCGCTCGAATACGAGTTTACTAAGGCAGTTGATTGTCACGCATATCACGCGCTACACGGACGGCACGGCTTGAGAGAAAAATCATCAATTACATTTTTTATAACATTTTAACGTTGTATAGAAAGAAAAAGACAAGAAAATATTGTTACTTATGTGTAACAGTGTCACGTAAAACACGAAAAATCTAAAGATTTTTAACCTACTAAAGTATGGGCTCTTGCACGTGTAAAAATTAAGTACCTAGTTATAGGTACGCCTGGTCGCACGCTATTAATAAGCATTTGCTTGTTTGATTGAACAATCTTACTCACCTAACCTACCTACTTGCGTCTCGCTCATTATCTCGTAAAGTGACAACTTCCAAGCGGTACATTGCAATTATCGACTTTGAGTTTAGTAGGGTTGAAATTTATTGGCACACCGCCTGGGATCTCAGAGAGGAAACGTAAAAGGCGACTAAAGTGTTTAAAACCAGAGGATGAGTAGCAGCATCCTTTTGCGTATCATACCATCATAGTGCTTCATTCACCGCGGTCCATTATACCAGCCGCAACTCTAACAAGCGTGGTGACTATGTATCCCCACATACACTTACTAATAAGGTCATATAACTCAACGGAACTTAACCGATCAACATTCCCAAACGAAATATTGGTATATACAATATTTTCGACGTGACCACTTTAGTATGGAGTCGAAAATATTTTGTGCGTTGTTAGCAAAGTCGTAGAACAAAAGTTGTTGCTTTTGACCTCACTACGAGTAATAAGTGGGCAAAAGGAAATCAGGTCCAAAAAAATAACCTAGAATATGTGAGGTCAAAATTTTTGTTTCGATTTACGACTTTTCCTGTGAAAAGGTGTTTATAGTTTCATGTTTTAAGTATGAACGGGCTTATATTATTTTCATTATGTCATTAGGACCCTATATACCAGAATATTGCTGGTTTTTTTGGATGGTACACTCAATAGCTCGTCAGTAGGAACACTTTCGGACCTTATGGCGTGGTAATATAGTTGAAAAAGTTTCTACCGACGTGCGGTCGACCGTACTCCAGACCGTTCTTGTCTTTTGATAGGATGTAACGCTAAGGTCAAATTATTGTATAAGGTATAAGTAGAAAAGTGTAAAAACCATTTATTTTTTATAGCTTTTACCGCAACACCAGAAGCCGTATGCAAGAGACTTTCTACTATCGAAAACGCTAGTAGAATAGAATGAAAATGTATGGAATTAACATTACCTAACGAAATGTTACGTGACAGCTAATGTAAATTCCATATTTTATTCTATTCTATATCGTTTGTGATAGTAGAAAGCCACTTGTCTCAGGGCCCAGGAAGGTGCAACATGTCATAATGGCTTACAATACAATACCATACGGTGCGATACAATGCAACGCAAAGCAACACAATACAAAACAATACTCTTTATTGCACACAGAAAAAAAAAAAGTACAAAATATATAAACAGGAAATACGGAGCTTTGTATACTTTTGCTTCAAAAAATCATTGTCAATATGAGCTATTTACTGATCTCAAAATTTACTATAGTCGTTATGCCAAAACGTAATATAACCGTAATTTGTTCCATACTACTAATTTCTTTCAATTTCAGATCAAAGAGATCCTTTAATTCAAAATATTATCAATTATTTTTCTTCACAGGCTGAAGAAGGTCTGGTAGTTCGACTACGTATAGAAGCGGTGAAGTTGCCGTGTGCTGGGCAGGCGCTCCGAGCAAGAGACGGTGATTCATTGGGGTCCCCTCTTCTTGCTTCTTGGGATGGACCTGATAGCTCTGCACTGGTATGAAGCAATGATTCTATTTTAGTGGCAGTTTTGTTTCCATTTGCTTTATAATCCATTGTGATATTTTTAAGGTGGGTTTGAGCTTTAAAATAATTTATAATAATCTCACCAGTTTTGCAGTGATGTTTAAAACTGTTGATAGAAAGAAATGCTAAAATGGTTTGGTATGAACGAAGGTTGATGGAAAAGATCTATAAGGCGGGGATGAATGGAAGCGATGGTAGTGGTAGGCCTAGACAAAGGTTCCAAGACCAAATTCAGGATGTTTTAAATAAATGCTAAGTCAAAGTATTGTAAACCGACAAGCATGTGCATTTAGATGAGAACAGTGGAGGTGAGGAAATTATTTCAAGATCCTAGTAGGTGGAGGGTTGTGGTCTCTGCCCACCCCGGCAGAAAAAAAAGGGCTTGATATTATAAAATTTTATGTTTGTTAATTGGCTTTAAACAAAATATTTAACCATTCCTGAACGGTATCAATTATAAAGCTCAGAGGCGAGATCAGTATCAGTAACTGAACAACTTTGCTTAAGGAACATAGGTCGAAATACGCAAAAACAAATTTGACCTTCCATACAAAATGCGCTGTCAGCTGATGCAGTTTCTATGGGCGGTCAAAAATTGATTTTGTTGTTCAACCTATGTTCCTTGGGAAAAGTTGTTCAGTTACTGATACTGATCCCACCCTTGAGCTATGGCACGCAATTAAAAGACACCCTATATAAATCATCTCATACGCTTTGATTACTACACAGGATGCAGATGCAATAGCCACTACAGACCCTACAGGAGTAGTAGAGATTGCTGGAGGAAGACACATCCTCGTGGAGCTCAGATCTGGTGACACCAGCGAACGATGTGCTGGAGGATTTTTGGCACATGCCACGCAAGTCGGTAAGGGATAAGCGATGAACATGTTTAATGATTATGCACCAAACTAAAATTCAGCAACTGTAGGAATGATTTTAGTTTTTAACGTTGATTAGAAAACTTGAATTTTTTTTATTCTCACCTCGGCCCTTCTTCTACCACTAGCTTTTTCTCTAAATACAGTGGCGAATTGACAAATTATAAAACAGCAGCGTAAAAGAGAGGACATTTTTAAAAAAACTTATATGGGAAATTTTAAATATAAATAAAAATCTACTTACTTAAGTAATTGTATGCTTTTCTAGAACCGATCCGCAACGCATCGGCAGCATGGGCATCAGTTAATAACATTCACTGGTGGCGAAGTGGGGGAGGGGCAAGAGGAGCTGCCGTTGCACTTGCAGCTGCTGCAGCGTTAGCAGCATTATGTCTAGCACTACATTCAGCGCACAGGACAAAGGCGTACCAGCGAGCTGCTGATAAGGAATCGCTTACCGACAGTGATGGTAACTAGATATGTCTATAAAACAATTGTTTAACAATAGTGCTGCTTTAATGTTTGTAGCTGCTGTAGCGCTGGCAGCAATTAGTTTAGCGTTCCATTTGATGCTGATAAGACTGCAGATAAGGATTCACTTTGTGAGAGTAACAGTATGCATACTTTAGCATCAAACACTTATTTAAAAGTAAGACCAGTGAACCTGCTTTAGCTGCAAGCCAGACAGAACGGGCGCGGCGCGCTTCGGGTGCGCCCGAGGTGAGCTTTGGGTGCGCCCGAGGCGCGCTTCGAGCGCCCCCGTGGTACACTTTTCGGCTGGACGACGCAATCGATGGCAGCGGACTGTGCTGTGCGGCGGCGTGCCGGCGGTGCGCCGGTGGTGCACCGACAGTGCGCCTTAAGCATGCCGTCTCGTCGCCTGTTCAAATCACATGCATACAAAATGTAGGAGAACGACGCGGTGCAAGCCAGACAGAAGAGGTGCGCTGAAGGCGTGCCGTGCGGCGCACCTCTTCTGTCTGGCCTGCGCCTTAGGTATTACAGCTGTTGCAGCATTGGCAGCTTTATGTCTAGCGCCTTATGCAGTTCTATGAGAATCTTACTAGTGGGTTGCGGTAAGAAGATTGAAATAGTGATGGTGAATTTAGCGAGGAGGTTTTCATATGAAATCAACTAACATCTGTCTATATAATTGTATTTTAGTATGGATCAGTATGGATTTAAATGTGATAATGAATTTTATAGAACTATCTGATTTTAAATTTACTAACATAGTTTTTAAGTCTTACTAACAAAAAGGATCTTTGTAATCTGAAATTGAATAAATAATATAATATTAATATACATAGTAGTATCGAATGAAGCCTTGAATTTTTTTTTAGCTTCTCGTCATGTTTTTTAAATTCAATGTAGCTATACCTAGACATACCTTAACCAGTCAAACTACAGCTAATAAACCCTGTTTTTTTTTATGTTACATGTGGTGGGCCACAAACCCTAATTTTAAATGTTTCTCCTTACGCCTTGTCCTAAAAATCTGTTTTCTCCACAGCATGCTCAGCATCTTTGGAACTGGGCGTTGCAGCAGCAGGATCGAGAAGTACTCTTCTGTCTGAAGTTGTGGGAGGAGGAGTTTCTCTACGCCGCCTTCTACCATCGGGGAAGACCAGACATACCAGGCTTCGAGAATCAGATAGAATGTCAGAGCATGCTGATACGAGGTGAGGATTTCCTAAACTACAGTCGAAATAATATAGCTTGATTAGAATAACGGCAGGAAAAACTATGCGGGAGAGCAGGTCGGATCGATACTTGTCTTTGTCGCTCCAATGTGTAGCGCAGCGCTCCGTCCTGCTCTCACACTGCTGTCATTGTAATGAAGCAAAATTTTTCACCTGTAGATAATTTATCGTTACCCAAAATTATGCAAAGAATAATCAAGTTTTATTTACACTTAAAACATATTTCCACTGTGTTTATAGATGATCTTATTGACTTAAATACATACTTAACATCACGCCTCTTTCCCGTCGGGGTAGGCAGAGACCACAGTCCTCCACCTGCTACGATCTTAACATACTTCCCTTGCTTCCTGTACTTTCATCAATCCTTTCATACATGCTCGTCGGTTATGGGTACTTTTAACCTCCGGTCTTTATTCAGAACGTCCTGAATTTGGTCCTGGTTCGTGCGCCTAGGCCTTCCCCTTCCAACGTTTCCATTCACTCTCGCCTGGTAGATCTCTTTCGTCAGTCTTCGTTCGACCAAACCATCTCAACATCCCTTTCTCGATTTTGGTCACTACGTCTTCCTTTCCGCCACACCGTTCTCTTATCACACTATTTATAATCCTGTCACTCAATTTAACACCAATCATACTCCTTAGTGCTCTCATTTCCACTGCATTAATTCTACTTTCATGCTTCTTCTGCCATACCTAGCTTTCACTGCCACACATAAGTGTTGGTACTAAAACCATCCCTATGCACAGTCAAACGAGCCTTGTGAGACACCTTCTGACTCCTCATTAAGGTGTACAGGGCACCATTCACCATGTTTCCAGCATTCACTCTTTCAATATCACTTTCACACTTTCCATCTCTCGTAAACTTTGAGCCCAGATACATAAACTCCTTCACTTGTTCGACTTGTTCACCACCTATTAATATAGCACACTCTGTCATACGTTCTTCTCTTTCAAGTACCATTACTTTCGTCTTGCTTACATTTACTTTCATTGCTTTCCTGTCCAAAGCCACATTCATCATTGTTACCATCTCCTGCAACTCGTCAGCAGATGACGCAAGTACAACTTGGTCATCTGCGTAGAGAAGACATGTGATGAGTAACTCATTTATTCTCAGTCCACACATACTCTCTTTCAGATCAATCAAACAATTATACATGAACAGGTTAAACAGCCAAGGTGACGCTACACATCCCTGCCTAACACCTTTTTCGATGCTAAACCATTCAGTGTGCGCCCCGTTTATTCTGACACAAGCACTGGAATCCTCATAGAAAAATTTCAGTGCTTGAATCAGATGACCATTTACCCTATAAATAGACAATGCTGACCACAATTAATTCCTCACCACTCGGTCATAGGTCTTTTCCAATCCACGAACGCGCAGTAGACTTTTTGGTTTTAGCCAAAATCTTTTCAGCTATGCACCGCAAGGAAAAGACCTGATCTGTACATACCATTCCCTTTCTAAATCCCGCTTATACATCCCACATTTTTTCGTCAGTATCTTTCATCACTCTGTCAATCAAAACCTTTGCTTACAGTTTGCCGACGACACTAAGAAGGCTTATCCCTCGGTAATTTTTGCAGTCCTGTTGTGACCCTTTTCCCTTGTACAGCGGCACAATCACAGCCTTGCACCAGTCCTGGTATTTGGCTTTTCGTCCAACACAGGTTGAAAAGGCGGTTTAACTGACTAGCTACAATGCCTCGCCCAGCCTTCAACATCTCGACCGACACTCTATCATACCCAGCTGCTTTACCTGATTTCATACTATTCATTGCTTTCATAATCTCATCCATACTTATCTCACTTACATAATTATCATCTTTATTCTCATCTTCATTCTCATTCATTTCCACAGAAGACCTTGGTACGCGGGCCTCTGCTTTTTAGGGTTCCGTACCTCAAAAGAAAAAAACGGAACCCTTATAGGATCACTTGGTTTTCCGTCTGTCTGTCTGTCTGTCTGTCTGTCAACACCCTTTATCTCACGAACGGGTAAAGGTATCAGGTTTAAATTAATACCATATATTAGGATCCATGAACCACACAAGATCTGAAAATTTAAATTTTTTACAACGACGCAATCAAAAGATATGGCATTTTATGTCGTCATCTCCATACATTTCTGCAAAAATGCAAAACCTACAGGGTACTTCCCGTTGACCTAAAATTATGAAATTCGGCAAGAAGCTAGGTCTCACAGTACAACTAATGGAAAAAGTCTGAAATCATTAAATATTACAACTTTTCACACAACTAATGGTAACCAATTGTGGTGAGCTCCCGTTTCAAGAACATTCATATAAGAGAGGGGTCAAGTTGGATGGTCGCGGAGGCGATTTTTGTTTTAGTTCTATTTTAAAAACGGGAACACTTATTAACTTGAAAATTGGTTTATTTATAGTGCATAAGCTATAAAATAACAACAAATAATAAAATTTGGTCAAGCGCGTGTCGGACTCAATAAATCTAGCACATTAACTTACTGAAATTCCAACTAATACAATTATGATTATGTGGTGGTACGGAACCCTCGATGCGCGAGTCCGACTCGCACTTGGCCGGTTTTTCTCTCTCAAACAGACTTTCAAAATATTCCTTCCACCTCCTCAGCACACATTCTTTACCTTTTATAATACTTCCATCCTGGCTTCTGATTTTACTCAGCTCCGATGTTCCAAACTTTCCTCGGGCTTTGACTTATATGTACATTTTTACCTAGCAGATAAACAGAGTACAAAGGAGGTTCATAGAAACTGTATCCCTACGAAATAAATAAAATAAAATCCCCTCCATATTACACACTTAAATAAATATGACATAATTAAATGGAGACGAGTGAATTTTGTATGGAAATTGGAGACCAGTATAAATAATTGTACTTCAAACACTACGAATAAATAATGGAACTCTAACTCAGAACAAATTCCGCACAAAAAGTGGCCCTAAATACAAATCAATTGTAATCAAATTCATAACGAGAGCAGGGATTGGTTCGCGCGTGAGCTGCAATGTCAGCTAGTGGTAGTTGAGTAATTGACGCGGTGACACGACTTCTTCTAATACATACACGACTTTATCTGGGTCATTTTTTGAGCGCAGTTACATTTCCTGACTTAGTATTTAATCGTAGTTCAAACACCATCAAACAACAACGCACTATGCACCCTATTTTTATACCAATCAACAACAACTTGAGTACCTTAACAAAACTATGTAGAACATCATTATAACGAGCTCGTTAATCGTCTCTCCAATTAACCAATAGCATTGTTTGTACACGTATCGCTCGGGTAATATTATCTGCTACCAAACCAAACAATACCAGAAAACAATGGGACTGTTTGCTATTGTGAAGGAGGAAGGGGTTGATTTTATGTGTTAGTTAGACTGTGTAAATTGAGTATTATTAGTGTTTTGACTATTTTAATCGTACAAGAAATTATGTTGAAATTCTTAGTGTAAAGCTGACGACCTAAATTAAGTTTCATGTGTAGTCAAGTCAAGGGAAGGTCAAGCTTGACATTTGGAGAGTGACTCTACCACTTACGACTTAAAGCAATACGTCAAACCTGACGACCTAAATTAAGTTTCATGTGTTGTCAAGTCAAAGAAAGGTCAAGCTTGACATTTGGAGAGTGACTCTAGCACTTACGACTAAGAGCAATACGTCAAACCTAACGACCCAAATTAAGTTTCATGTGTAGTCAAGTCAAGGGAAGGTCAAGCTTGACATTTGGAGAGTGACTCTAGCACTTACGACTTAGAGCAATACGTTAAACCTGACGACCTAAATTAAATTTCATGTGTAGTCAAGGGAAGGTCGAGCTTGACATTTGGAGAGTGATTCAAGCCCAACTCTAGCCCTTACGACTTAGAGCAATACGTCAAACCTGACGACCTAAACAAAGTTTCATGTGTAATCAAGGGAAGGTCAAGCTTGACATTTTGGAGAGTGACTCAAGCCTGACTCTAGCCCTTACGACTTAGAGCAATACGTCAAACCTGACGACCTAAATTAAGTTTCATGTGTAGTCAAGGGAAGGTCAAGCTTGACATTTGGAGAGTGACTCAAGCCCATCTCTAGCCCTTACGACTTAGAGTAATACGTCAAACCTGACGACCTGAATTAAGTTTCATGTGTAGTCAAGTCTAGGGAAGGTCAAGCTTGACATTTGGAGAGTGATTCTTGCACTTACGACTTAGAGCAATGTGTAAAACCTTTGCGCGCGAAAATTGTGTTACTCTATGCCTAACGATGATGAAATAAGAATGGCATTATTTATTTTATGTCCATTGTCTCTAACTAGCTGCTTAGAGAAGTTACAAAATTAATGTTCAATGTTCAGGTCATTATTAATAATTTAAATAAAATTGTACAATATTGAGAATTAATCGATTCGTTTAGCAATAAGAGCACTATTTATGGACTGGACGGTCTATGTTGGTTAATACAGAGTGATTCTTTATTAGTTGCGTTCCTTTGAGTATGTCGGACTATAGAATTAAACAATAACCTAAGGAACAAAGATCAAAATACGAAAAGAAAAAAAATCAGAAGGTAATAATTTTTTTTGTAATTCGACCTATGTATGTCCTTTAGTTCCCGTATGGTGCCGGCAAAGAATAGTATCAACCCATTTTACCCGTGGGTGTCGTAAGAGACGAATAAGGCTTAATGAACCAAAGAATGGTCAGCAGCATCCTTCTGTGCATCTTTTCATCTTACATTCTGCGGTCATCAACAACCCGGTCCATGGTGCTAGCCGAAACGCAAACAAGCGTGGTGACTATGGTACTTTCCTTCTACATTGTTTCCACAAAATCTGGGATTATGGAGGGCGTTCCCAGTCCTGTAGTGGACGAAAGTAGTAATGTTCCGAATAATATACTAAAAAACTCGGTTGATTATGAAGCACCCTTTATAATAAAGTTCTTTCTTGTTTCCTTAGGGAAGAAGAAGACCAAAATACAGACGTAGAAGTGGAACCAGCTGACAATGCAAGTGTGAACAGCGAACATAGTGTGGCCAGCCAGCAGACTATAACTCCAGAGAATATATCTTCGAGTAGCGCTCCTGTAACTCAGCAACTTGAAAACATCACACCAGCACCACTGAGGAGGTCGCATACTGCTGTTGGTGTACCTCAGGTGGGTACGCTTTTCTTGATAATAAAAATAAAGGAATATAGGGGAACAATTCACATAAAGTTATGGGATCCCAAACTAGACAAAGACTAAAAGTATCAGAAATATGTTTGTATATTAAACATATACAAACAGGTAAATAACACCCAGACACAGATCAAACATTCGTGTTCATTACACAAATACTTGCCCTGGGCGAGGAACGAAGAAAATTTTCTAATATAAGGATAGAACCCGCGGCCCACGACGTAGAAGGCAAGCTTATTACCTTCCACATCATTGGGCCTATGATCTATAGCTGTACTGGTAGATTATCTATAAATCTACTTCAAAAATTTATCTAAAATGCTGTATGACCAATGAACGATGTGCAATGTAAAGTATTTGCTAGCACACTTAAAACTTAACACAATGCTCAATAATTCAAATTGTAACCGATGTTACCTGCTCTGGGTGTATAAAACATCCACATAAAACTTAAACCGTACATTTAGTTCATGAAACTGAACAACTTCCTCCAATAATCATAGGTTGAAATAAAAAAAATTATCATTTTCATGGTTTCAATCAGTTTCAGAAATCGTGAGATTTCTTTTCATACGCTTTGTGTTGAGGGCTTAATATCATAAGATAGATTGTTACTGCAAAGCAGAAATATAAAGGACGGCTTATGCCAAAAATCATCATTTTATTAACAGTAATTCTAATTTGTTTGGTCTAGGTTGCATCACCTCAACAGTGCAACAGCGAAACAACAGCTGAAATGAGCATCAGCACAAGTACAAGTGAGAGAGATGACACATGCAGTGAGAAAGATAGAGACAGCATGTCAGCGTGGGAAAAGGACCGTAGTGAAAGCCGAGCTTCGTCTTCTACATCTGCTGCTACTCTTACGAACGTAAGTTTCTATACGCTTACAGAAGTTTTGCTTATTATCTACCAACAATAATAATTTGCATATTACAAATTTCGATATACAGCGTGTCACGGAAAGGCATGAATCTGCTCATGAAACTGATCAAATTTTCCCAAGGAAGAAGGCCTATGCAACCATAGAACAAAATAAATTTTTGACCTCCCATAGAAACTGCATCAGTTGAGCGCATTTTCTATCCGAGGTCAAATTTGGTTTTTCGTATTTTGACCTTCAGTTTTTTGGGCAGATTCACCTTTCCGTTACACGTTGAAAACTTTAATGATTTCCTTTTCATAATTTTTCCCTCAGGGTTGGTACTCTCCAGCTCTGAGTGGCGTATCAGCAGCGAGAATCAAGGACAACCCCAAACACACGAAGGAAAGCTGCAACCGTCGACTACTGAGGTCCGACCTTAGTTTAACGTCACATCCTGAGATGGAAATCGATTATTATGATTACGAAGTCAATAACGCTGGTAAGTTTCCGAACGGAATAGTTTTATGAAAATTCGTAATTTGAGGTCTGATAAAATGGAAAAAAATGCATTAAATATGTTTTTTGTGGCTCTCTTTTTAAATTCCAGTCAGCCATAAAAGCAAGCTATTTATTACGTTGTGTTATCCCAAAGTTTCAGTTAAGTATAGATCATGTAAAAACACATCGAAAGAGTGCATCAGACCATTCAATTGATAGGTAATATTTTTGTTACGCGAAATACGATTTTTTTTATTTCCTTCAAAGTAAGGATCTTTCGTGATGCACTTCCTAATTATAACGCAGTGCAAAACTAAATTTAAAAATTGTTGCAGGTTCTGTTCCTGGCTCATATTTGGGGATGGATCCAGCTTTTCTGGTGTGGATACCTCCTATTGATGAAGGGGACATCATCAAAGAAATTGACGAAAGCAAACTACCTATATATGAGGTAAGAACTCTTATTGAAAAAACTTGCATGCATAGAAACGGCGTAGACTCGCTCTATTTGAATTCTATTCTGCATGACAATCAATAAGTATTCTGTAAAGAATCTACATTGAATAAATAATCCGAATCTGAATTTGAATCTGAATAGTTCCGCTGTTACTGACATTACAGTAAATAGCCTGCGTTGTTGAATGACATTGATAAAGAATTTTTATTTTACAGGAAATTCTTCCAAAAGAACTCCGCCCAAACCCTGGCAGCAACACTGAATCTCCTGAGGACCTACCAACCAGCAATCTTAATAGAAACTCTGACAACCGCTCCATCAAATCAAATGATTCTGTAAAATCGACAAGAAAAGTCATGGACAGAACTAACATTATACACCCTTTGAACTTCAGCATAACTGATTTACAAAATTCACCAAAACTTAACAAAAGGAAGAAAAAGAAAGAACCTAATATCGCGATTGCTATGAAAGAGTTGTCCTTACCAGAATCTCCAGTCAAAGTACATAGAAGAGAGAGAAACGAATATGACAATTCTGCTACTTTGAAAAGAGTTAACGATACTGCTAGAGAGACAGCTTCTGATACTTTGAAAAGGAATTTTGATATGGCTGATATAAAATTTGCTGATGAGAATTCTGATTCTTCAAATGAGATAAAATTTGCTGATGACTCTCCTGATGGTAACCAGCTTGATGTTAAAGCTTAAGGATTTGACTATTACCATTTCAATGTTCGGCCAACCGTTGATGTAATAAGACAAAAAATGAAATAATGAATGTTTATTTAGTAGGTAATGGATATTGAGACATTGAATTGAAGCTGAAATTTATAAAAAAAAGTTTTAAAAATAACGTTCTGCACACAATAAGAAATGATTTTGGATTAATCCAATTAAATAGTAAAAATGTACCAAAGATTTTAAAGGAGATGTTTCATCTTCGGCCATCTCTTTGTACGCCGAAAAAGACACAAAAAATTACTTTATTTGAACTCTTTTCTTTGTTAATGCTGTAATTTCATCTTAAAAAGTCATTGAAATAATAATACAAAGAAACGTCCGTTCGTGTAAATAAAAAGAAAACGTGTAATAACCTTTTCGGCTTTCTTACATACTAAACACACATTCACATCCAAGTATCATTTTCCGCAAATTTGTGTGTTGCCCGTGTGGTCTATGTGACCATTTTACTGTGTTAAACAAAAATTATAACATATATATATAATCTATTTATTTATGTAGAGCCAAGTGAGACCTCTACAAAGACATGGCCGGTATCCGATAGTAATCTGAAATGTCTCCTTTCTTACTTATTTAAATCTAAAATGGTTCTTGCTCTGTCAGTATAAATATTACTTTCTTTTTTACAGTATTTAAATTGAATTTATGTTCTAAAGTGTCAATGACAAAACAAGGAACATCATCATTAGATTCATATAAGGACCAAAACTGTAGAAAACCGACATATAACTTTCATATCATCAAATCATTTTAGATATAGCATCTAATATATTTTTATCTCATCATACCATAGTCTCAAATTGTAAGGTAGTGTTGCTATAGTAACTTTTATAATTAAAATTGATTCGGAAAATGTGTAGTTTCGTAGAAAATTTGACTTTATTAGATGTCATAATATGTGTTTCACCCGTTTCACTGAGCATTGTAAATATCACTATCAATGTAAATTATTTAAAATTTTATTTAGAAGACTGACTTTCGGGCAGTGCAATATTTAAGACTTCTGCTCATATTAAATTTCTAGAATTTTTGGTATTGTTCGCGATTCACACCATTAATAAGGTCCAAAAAAATAGTGAAAATAATTTTAGCATGTTTCTTAGAACATGAAGGTAAACAACTTTCCCAATAGAAACTGCATCATTATGTATTAGAGGTAATTTTATTTTTAACTCGTGCTGAATTTGTTCAGTGTCATGGTTTAAGTTCCATGGTGAATTTTGTTCACTATATCATAAGGACCCTATACCCTAACGGAAAGGTGTGATAATACTGAAGGGTCTGAATCTGCCCATGAATCTGAACAACTTTTCCCAAAGTCGAAATATGAAAAGTCAAATTTGACCTGCCATACAAAATTCGCTATCATCTGGCAGTTTCTATAGGAGGTCGAAAATTGATTTTTTTCTATGACCTGCTCCTTGGGAAAATTCTTACCGTAACACGCTGTATATGTCGTGGCCAGATCTTGGCATTGGTCATTTCATGATGTGGCTGACCTTCTCATGGCCACTTCATGATAAAGCAACCTAATTTCACCGAACCTTTCATAAAATGGCTCTGAAATCGGCGACATCATGAAGTGATTATTTCAAACGATCTGCCCAAGACATATACATGCATTGTCTGCGAATCGACACGTGGCATCATTTAAAAGCGCGATTTGTAAATGTTTGACGTGTTTGACTGTTCTCATTTTTATTATTATTTATCTAATTATTTTATAGTATAAGGTGTTCGGCAGAACGTTGAACATACGAAATTAGCGGGTAGGTGAGTTCATCTGCCACTTTCTCAGCTCCAATAATTTAATCTTAGTGCCACGGATGTTTTTCATTTATATTTTTTAATATTTTGGTATTCCATCACTTCTAAAACTTTAAAATTCCTTCAACTTCATTCATCATCATCATAACATCTCATGATACGTCCACTACAGGACAGGGAGCTCCCTCCAGAATTCTAGCTTTTGCTGGAAAAAATATGGAGGGTGACTTCATTAAAAATTGATAATTTGCATATGTTCAACGTCCTACTGAACACCCTGTACAAAATAAAAACATACGAGTAATTTGTTCTAGTCATAATTTAAAGTTTTTATATTAACTTAGAATTATTGTCACAAATACTTGTCAAGTTGTAAGTGATTTTTGTAAAAATGAAAGTGTCAAGAATTAAATAACTGTCATCATAAATTTTTATTTATGAAAATCTGATATAGTATTTTAGAATTGATTTAATATTTGACTGTGAAAGCATTCGAGTTTATTTTGCCTAGGTATTTTACCTCAACGCAACAAGCCAAAAACGTGTGTAAAAGATCTCATTAATATTTATTTTAAATCGATTATAACTAAGCATGATTTGAGTGTTATTTTAATAATATTACTGTCCAGAATTTAGCTATGTCCTTTAGTTTTTAACCTCCTGCCTACCAGAGGTACTTTTTTTTAGCTAATCTTTTGAAAATTTCATATGGTATTGTTGATACATTAAGAGTTGTAGGAAAAATAGTAAAAAAAATCTATCATTAGGAAAATCTATTTTTCCCTATGTGCTATATACAGGACAAAGTGACGCTATTACCATGTACTTTGTATAGGACATAAAATAGTTTTAGGTTATTAATAGTGATTATTGAAGGTTTAAAAGCTAAAGAAAATTAATATTTACGTCTTAAGTTATAGTTATTGCAAAATTTAGACAAAAAACAGAAAATAAACATTTTTCCAAAACTAAATTATAAAAATTAAGTATTTTCTCTAACAACAAAGAAAATCTGAACATAAAACTTTCTAACTTAAGTAATAATCAGTCGTAAATTAGAAACTTAATAGAGATCAATCCAGTGTAGTATTGCTATCAGTATCAGATTATTCTATATTTTGATGAAAATCAGAATAATAATTACGACTTGGCGTGAAACAGAGGTATATATCACATTTTTTGCAGAAAACTGTGGTTTTATAGGTGCATCCACTTTTCCTACAACGCGATTGTTTTGGACCATATTCCGGCAAATGTGCAGCATCCTTTGTACGGCGTTCCTTGGAAGGTATTGGCTTAATAAGAACTTTGCGTTTTTTTATGTTTTGGTTCCAGTTCAACATATTCCCCACCTTCGCTTCCATCGTCACTTTCTTCATTATCGGCGATTAGTTTGGTACCTAAGTTTAACTTGTATTCGCGAAGCTGCTCAATATGTTTCTTGCGTATACCCTTTTCAGATTGCACAACTCTGTATTGAAACCATGCATTTACCACTGCCAAGTCAAACAGATGTCCCATGATGATCCCAATTCTCTGTATCATTATGTATATAAGCCAGCTGCATCAAATCATCAATTTCTCGTTCCAAAGTATTCTTTGTCCAAGTATCTGTAATACCATCATTATTTAGCCGATTTCTGATTGCAATCTGTCTAGTAACTAAAGGTAACGATTGTTGTCGTTGAGTCTCTTCGCCAACACCTAACCCCTGATCATATCCGCGCCCGCGCCCGCGCCCACGTACACGTCCACGCGAAACTCTTCTACCGCGTCCTCTAGAGCGAGCCCGCGATGATGACAAGAAATTACTTGACAGCGCTGGAGAAGCAGCTGGAGTAACCAACACATCGTTCTCTTCATTTGAACTGCTAGACTCGCTAGTCTGATGGTCATTGGATCTTAGGCTTAGTTCTACGGGGATAAGCTCCGGATCGTCATCTGAATATACACCCGAAAAGTCCAATTCAGAGTCACTTATTGCTTCTGTTATGTCCTTATCCGTTAAAGCTAGAACAAACATATATAATTGTAGAAAACTTACTATGTACTTAACAAAGAACATTGAGAGTTAAACCATCAAAACTTTCATTACCTACATTTGTCCTCTGCAAAGGACATAAAAAATAACCTCAATGTCTCTTCCACCTTATTTGTGATTATTACTAAAATAACACTATACATTATCATTTTAGAGTGTCAATTACTTCCTAATCATGATTAATCTATTAATTTTCAAGATTTGAATAAGATTACAAAGGATTAACTTACGTCTGCGCGAGCGCGCCCCCACACGCCAACCCTCCGTCGTCATTTTTGATAAAATGACAGATCGAAATTGACACATTTACTTTTTAATACAGCTTCTGATAGTCCATAGACGACACTAGCGAAACCTTTTGGTGTTACCATTTAAACAAACGATAACATAATTTTTTAATTGTTATGTACTTTGTATAGTACAGATGTAGGTAGGAGGTTAAGGCAAAATGTTGTTTTAAATATGTTAGTTTGGACTGCCATTAAAATGTTTTTGATTTGTACTTTATACTGTCGTTTCAATTCCTTTATCTCCATTGTTGCAAAACAGGGTATCTACTTTGTTTAGTGCTACTAGCAAAATAAAAACGGTCTAAAAAAGTGTAAGTAGGACTCAAGCACCGAGGGTATTTTTTTTGCTAAAAACTTTTGTTTGGAGGTGAACACATACAGCGAGCTAAAGAACCTCATACAAGCGAAAGAGATGGAGGGAGCTATACCGACAAAAGCAAAGCTCTAAACCAAATGAAAATAAAAGTGAATACCTATCATAAAACTGGCTCCTTTACAAACGTAACAAAAAAAAATTCTTAGATATCGCTTTAAAATATCTCTTTGTCATCATAATAGAGCATGGGTCTGAGCCAAGACTGAGAAAACGGTATAATTAGGAGGATCCAATTTTCCTTTTTATTTTAGATAAGTTTATCAGGATATCAATAAACCATGATAGCTGTCTCAATGAAGTAGGTGACCAAACCAGCGGCCAATCCAAGAGTTCAAACGTTACCCATTATTGGTATAATTATTGAAGGTTTAAAATTTTCCTTTTCACAGAAGTTGGATAGGGTTATGAAAATGTTAAAAGATTGGTATCCCAAAGTGGTAGATTGAGAGTCCGATATCATAATTTTTTCTAAGGTCTGTATGTGTGCTTTAAATTTGTATTATGCACTGTTATTTAAATTAATAAGTCAACTGTTATTATTTTTTTAAAGTTCACAAAATACTTTATTCATTACAAAAGACAGAAGAAAGATGTAGTACAGAAAAATATCTTTGGCGAAGATATGAAGAGTGTAGTGAGACTCCCTACCCTGAAGAGTAGTTTGGCTCCGCCAGACGCAAACACTGTCGCCGCCCTGCAACAAAAGCATCCTGCTCCCGGAAAACCAATAAGGGTGATGAAGGACAAATTTCAATATGATTTGCTCATGTCTGCCTCTTTGACTGATGATAAGGAGCATCCTCTAAAAGATACAAAAAGTATTGGCGGACATCCACACCCCTGCGTTTTTGAGGAATTAAGTTTTAACTATTTTGAAATTTGACAATGAAACATACACCTGGGGGGTGATCGTGGTAATTTCAACGACATTACCAAAACAAAAACGTTTGCCTCAAAAGTTATGATAACTCTTAACTAAGTGTTTTAGGCAAACGTTTTTGTTTCGGTAATATCGTTGAAATTACCACGATCACCCCCCTGGCAGACTATGACTATCTCATTAAATACAATGTATAAAACCCCAGAAAAATGGTCTGCCACCATAATAGCCCTGCATCGTAAAGTTAGAGCGCTTCAAAATGCAAAAATTCACTACTTCGTCCCGTTATAATGCAAAGCCCTGCATGTCTGCTTCTTCGATTTTCTACATCTTCAGAAGTATTTTTAACAGGAGCCACAAAGGCATACAAAAGAAACATTATTTAGTATCTTATTTTTATTTTTTTTACTTTAACTCAATAACGCAGCGACGCACAGAAAAACTTGTTAGGACAAAATCGATTCGTATTGAGCTGATATATCATCCCTATTAATATGAATCATGAGCAAATCATATACCCAAATTGCAGCCAGCACCCTAACTACAATATCAACGCTTCTATTGCCGGATGACACGAAGTCGTTTTAGGTTCATGTCATGTTATTTTGGCGGCAGGAATGTACGCTTTGTTGCGACGGCAACACTTATAGAAAGTCGTTTTGCATTCAGCTGAAAAATTTGGTCAGGGTCTCTTGCTGTCCCTTACTCGACTCTGCAAATTTTTTCTTGAGGGAAAGTTATACCTAGGTGTAAGTCTTTTTCTATACGATGTCTAGCTCTGCGCACTTACTAACAAAGATGGAGGCGTAAGCCAATAGCTGTCGGTTCAGCGATATGCCGGTTGGTGGCGAAACTGGGTTGCCTTGCGGTGGAGCAACAGATGACGGAAGTCCTTAAAACCTCACCAATTGGGTTTAGGGACTCCTTTGGGGAGCGAGGCCTGCATGCATGTGTTAGAATTTTAAGGATAGAAACATGTGCAGTTACAAATAAAAGCTTTTTAATATGAGTTTTCTATTACAGGAATACTAGGTCTTGAGTTATTTACCTATTGTGCTCTAAAATACGAGGATACAGCCAAGCTGTCTTGTACTACCTACCTAAATTAACCACGCCTTTTCGTGGATTATAGCTACATAGGAAGGGAATTTTAGAACAAATGATAAACGAAATAAATGGTAGTTATAAATGTACTTGATTATTCAAAGAAACAGCAGTAAAACAGTTACTAATCTAAGCAGAGTTGAAAATACAGTTATCTACATTTAAAGACAAGAAAATAACACGTTTACAATGAGATTTACTTCTATTACAACAACATATTTTAAATATTAAAGAAAATTACTTAACTCAGGACTAGGGATACTTCCAGTTTCGCCGACACTAATATATGAGAGATTTAATGCTCTGATGGAGCTTTTTATCATACAATATGAAATGAAGTTTGTACAGGTAGTGAGCAATACAATTATCCACTCAGGAACGAGGTGACTGATATTAGCCACATATTAACCAATAGAAATCATTCTAGTTACATTAGCCAATGAGCTACATTGAACAGCATCAAAATTACTACTTTTACATACGATTTGGTATATTTTACTAGATTAATCGATAACAATATTAACACAATATTTTGAACACATTATAAACCTTGCAACACATGTCATTTTTATGATTTTACTTCATACAATACTTTAAATAATTACATTCTACAACTTCCGTTACGAAAGAGATGAAATCAATACTATTACAATAAAATTTATTACTCCTAACTATCTATTATCTCTGAAATACAATTTAGCCATTTAGCAATATTTTTAGACATATTTTCAGGTATTATAATCTATCACATGCAACCCGTTTAAGTTGACGTTTTGTTATTATTTATACAATGATATTTTTTTGTAAGTACCTGATATCCATTTGCCCACTTATTAGTAAGTTCAAAAGCAACAAATTTTGTTCTACGAGTTTGCTAACAACGCACGAAATATTTCCAACTTCCCATACAAAATGAGTCGGTCACGTGGCCACTTTAGTATGATTAAAAAAAAAAAAAATAAAATAAAATCAATTTATTTCGAGCATTGCCCATAGCGTGTTAGTATGTTCTTATATCTATATTAGTAATTATTAAAATCTAAAACCCTATAACTAATTTTAGTTTCTTTGGCGAGGTGGACGCGGGTCCAGTGCTGCATGATAGCACTGTCCACGTCCAGTCTCGCCGCAACAGTCTGCAGGAGGCTGTTGGAGCTGCCCCGCACCCGATGGATCAGGGATGCTATGCGTTTTCTTACGATAGCTGAGAAGCTATCAACACCAGCTTCCGCTAGCATCCCCGAGGCACTGCAGTGACGTCGCAGCCCCATCAGCCCCCGAAAGGCATTATTGTACTGCGTGCGCAGAGCCCTGTAAGCTCCTTGGGTGTAATTTGTCCACAGGCTGCACGTGTACAGAGAGTTACAATAGGCTTTAAAAAGTGTAACCTTTACCTGTTGTGTACAACGTGCGAACCTGCGGGCAAGCATATTCGCCCTAACGCACAATGCCCTGCGCTCCCGCTCTATATCTAAATCATCTTTGAGCGATTCGTTGACCCAATGTCCCAGGTACTTAAAGCTCTGCACTTGTTTGAGAGGAGCGCCATTAAGCCTAACAGTTGGAACTTTGTAGGTCTTATTTTTAGCTTTGAAAACAAGCAGCTCACTTTTAGCAGTGTTGTACCGGAGACCGTGGGCCAACGCATACCGCTCACAGATGCTAATAAGCTTAATTAAAGCACTGATCGATGGACACAGCAGCACCATGTCATCGGCGTAACTTATGTTGTTGACAAAGGTGCCGTCAATAGAACAACCGACGCCGGCGCCGCTGAGCTCACCGATCAGTTTGTTCATATACAGGTTGAAAAGTGCTGGCGAGCTTATCCCACCTTGCCTCACTCCACTTTCCAACCTGTACATGCTCGAAAGCTCTCCTGACCACTTAACATAATTCTTCTGATGAGAGTACCAGTACTTCAATACCGAAATATACTCATGAGGCATATCGGTGTCATCATACAGCTTTTTCCACAGGACTTCATATTGAACTAAGTCAAATGCTTTTGACAAATCTAAAAATACAGCATATACAGGTGTTTCCCGCGAAGTATAGTACTGGACAGTCTGCTTGAGGCAAAGAACTGCAGCTTCGGTAGAAAGACCGGGTCTAAAGCCAAATTGTGCATCGTGTAGCTTTACACGAGTTTGCAGCTGTTGGTCAAGCAGTCTGTCCAGCACTTTAGCGACAGTGGTTGCTAAGGATATTGGCCTGTAATTTGATTTGTCACCAGTATCACCTGTTTTATTTTTAGCAATAGGTACGACTAAGGTTTTTAACATGTTGTCTGGTAAGTAGCCGTGGTTCAAGCAAAGAGAGAAAAACATTGCTAAAACTCGAGGTAAATGCACACCCGCAAACAGCAGGTGTTCAACACTTAAATGATCGTGTCCAGGAGATTTCCCTCGACTCATCTTCTTCAGCACAGTTTTTATCTCCTTTGCTGTAATCACCGCCGCCTTTTTACCTAGACAGTTATCATTACTGCCACTAGAAACATCCGCAGAGTTGGCAAAACCTACTGGTGGCTGTACCCGAAAATGCTCTTTGAACATTTCCGCTATCTTCGAAGGTTCATTTAACCCCTCTACACTCACTGGAATACTTGGCTTTGGGTTAAGCCTTTTTGTGTGTTTCCAGAAACTCGAAAACTTTTTATGTGAGTGATGCATACCTAAAATGTCCATTTTAATTTGTTGTGCATTAGTTTGACAACATTTTAATTTGGCTTTGAAAACGTTTCTAGAAACACACATCTTAGTATACACATACCCCTCCCGCGGTTTGTTGTACAGAACCCAGTATTGAAACCATACACGCGCTTCACTATGCGCGGCCTTCACGTGTTTATTCCAGCCACAAACATATTTCTTTTTGTTGCTATGTTTTCTCATATTAAAGCTGTATACGGAGGCCTCCTTTAAAACGTTTACAACACGATCATACAATTTTACTAAAACATGACTGTGATTAGGGTCCCTACACATTGAATAGGCACACTCTGAACACTCAGACGGAAAATCAATTAGTTTTAGCTTGCCATTACAATATTCGGTATACTTTGAGACCTGAACTTCATCCCTTTCTCCCCATAAAATAGCATTAATGTTATAACTGTTGTAAACAGTTTTCGCTCTAAGTATATTGAGGTTACACTGTATTTCTAAGGGAAAGTGGTCTGACCAAAACACATTATAATTAATTGACACACTTTCAATTGTATTCCTAGCCGCCTGGGTTACAATACAATGATCAAGCCAGCTACTAGTTCCATGACTGTCGCTCACATAGGTGTAAGAGCCTGAATCTAAACCTAGTAATTCCAAGTCCACACAAATCCAGTCCTGGTCAGAGCAGAACTCTTGTAGTTCATTACCAAAACGTCTACCCGGGTGCGCATTAAAGTCCCCAAGGATATAACTATACTCAACATCACAGTTCTCAATAATGGCGTTTATTTCACTCAAGCAGTGTGTAAACTCCACTAAATGCATAGTGTCATCAGTAGGCATGTACACAGAGAACACTAGAAATGAACAACCCGCTATAGATATCTTTACGGCTACGAGCCTATCACTAGCGCACGGCACTACCGTTACGGAACGAAATACATTTTTCCGCCAGAGAATAGCGGTTCCACCGAATGGACGTCCACGGAGGATTCCCGCTGATGTATCGACAGCCGATTTCCCAGTGTAGTCAAAGTCCCTGTCAATGGTGCCCAGCAATGGGATGTCGTGCGGCAGGAGAAAAGTTTCTTGAAGGGCAATTAAGTCTGACGACTGACACAATGATCTAATACAGTCAATAGACCTAGCCATCGACCTACAGTTGAAAGTAGTAAACTTCGTCATGTTATTATTATCCATTATTTATTTATATTATTCTTCTCAAAATTACTACTTACGTTTCTAGGTTTCCTCTTGAAATCAATGAAACGTCTAAACGTCACTCCTTCAGGCCACAAACCGTCATTTAAAAATAACGATAACTTACTTTTCGGCACATAAACAATGTAGGCGTTGTATTGTTTTTGTTCTTTGGAATTCACTTTTCTCAAGTTAACATTGACCTGTGTTTTGCTGTTAATATATTTGGTAATGTCTACCTCCTTTGCGTTTCGGTCCACATTGTTGATAAACAAAGGTATTTTTATATCTGCAGCCTTAAACTTTTCCTCTGGGTTCGTAGAGGCTTTTCCTTGGACCACATCAAAACGGTTGCTATGCCTTTTACGCTGAACAAGTATCCAGTCCTCATTAGAAGACCCTTTCTTCGATTTTCGTTCACAATTTTCACCCACGATCTCAGCTATCGTCTTAGGTTTCGTTGTTAACTTCGGCGTAGAAGAATGCACCTTATTACTTGTACATACAGTCTTCTCCGTAGCCGGAATATCAGCGCTGCCCTTATCGCTCGGGATCGATGCTCTCGGTGATTCACACGAGCGTGAGCGAGATGGAGAACGCTGTGTATCCGAGCAGTTAGCTGACTCACGATTTCGCTGCATTTGTGCGGGTGGTGAAATGTGCGGTAGGCCATACGGGCCGCTGTCAAGACAAAAACTATTTGGACAACCACCGCCTCTTTTAATATTTACGTAACGAGCTGATCGGTCGATAATTGAAGCCTGTTTAAAAGTTATCAATTCAGCTTTGACATCCATCAGTTGATTTTGAGTAGCATACGTGTCCTTGATTATTTGTAGCTCGTTTTTTAGCACTATTATGTCCTTAAGCAGTCTTGATGCGTCAACATGATCGAACGTTAACGGTGGCAATTTTTGTAATTCTTTAGCCACGAACACCGGCAAATCATCTGGATGCGTTTCCTTAAATACAGCTACGACATCGTGCAAATCCTTAAGAGATTTTTTGTCCTTTTTTTTCGTTATTTTTCGTTGAGTTATAGCGGAAAACAACAAACTCTTGGCGGTACCAATATCTTCTTCAGAAAAACTCGTTAAGCACAAAGAAACTAGAGAGCTTTCGCTCATAACATCATGCTTGTTTTGTATGAAAGCAAGAAGTTCACAAATAACTATATTACACGATGAACACTTCAATGTAGCTGACATCGTGACTCACTATATCATAGCGCGCGCAAAAGGTACGTTCGAACACAAGCGCGCGCAGACGCAGACTGAGAGATTCTATTCTATTCTACTATGGAGAGTCGCAAATATTTTGAGCATTGTTAGCAAAGTCGTAGAACAAAAGTTGTTCCTTTTGACCTCACTAATAAGTGGGCAAATGGATATCAGGTACAAAAAACCGGTCAAGTGCGAGTCGGACTCGCGCGCCGAGGGTTCCGATATACCTATAGTATTTTTGGAAGCAATAAAGTCCATTTTCAGGACCGCAAAACTAAATTTGTTTGTAAAGGTTTTTTGCAGATTTCTGAAAAACTGTGCAACTTAGAAAGATCGTTTTATTTTTGCTGTAAAGTTTATATAAACTTCTGTCAACTGTAATTAATTCAGATTTTTCCTTACTCAAACTTCGGAGATAAGGGGGGGGGAATGGTATTTTTCTTGACATTTTTCATCATAACTTTAAAACTAAGAAATTGAAAAAAATACAAAAATATATTTTAAAATGTACAAGTAAAGCCCTTTCATATGATACCCCACTCGACCTAGTAGCGACAATTTGAAATTTGGCCCCCTTTATATTAATAATCATACTTTTTTCAAAATTTTTTTCTTGTGCAATTAAGTTGGGCAACTATATTCTAAAACTATTCCAAATTTCAGGTTGATAGCATAAGTGGTTGCTGAGATATAGAGGTGTGACAGACAGACGGACAGACAGACAGACAGACAGACAGAGCGGCACCATAAGGGTTCCTTTTTTTTACCATTTTGGTATCGGAACCCTAAAAAATAACTTAGTATGTGTTACTTCTGACATTACGCTATAGAACTAATAGGAAATATGATCTCATTAATCTGCAAGGAAATTTCAACAATTTCGTAGGTAACATCCGTTATTCGACACCAGGTAGGGGATAGTGGAACAGTGCACTAACTACGTGCAATAGAGTGACATCTCGTACACACGGCCGCACATCGGTAGAAACACTTTTGGACCTTATGGCGTGGTAATAGAGTTGAAAAAGTTTCTACCGACAAGCGGTTGACCGTACTATCCTTCCGGTACGAGGCGAAGCCGCAGCGCTTGAAATTGTTTCCTTTTGGAAGTTGGCTAGTATCAGTGTAGGTAGTGTGGTTGGTAGGCAATTGAGAAGGTAGTCAGTTCTATTTAAAATTTGAATGATATATTTCCTTCAACATTGCACTTTTGACTTGCAAAAACCCTAACATACTCGTATTTATATTCTTCGATAGGAATTAATGTAGCTTATGGATAATTTCCGAGACTAGCTTCATATATTATTTATATTATATCCCCAAAATTTATTTATTCTATAAACGTGATCATGTGATTTAGGAGTTCGTAATTTATATCTTGAATTTATTGTCATCTTCCAATTCTATTTATGAATACGAGCACATTAAAAAAATATGCTTTAAAACTAACTGGGCAAGCTCGTTCCATCGTCGACCTCATCTCTGTCCTCAAGGCTAGATCGAGGTCAAGAGTAAGCCCATACATAGTAAAAAAAAACTTAAAAATGCGTTTGATCAACTTTGATCACGTTAATCAAGGGTGTAAGGGACGGTGTACCGAAAACTGAAAGGGCGTGCTCAGTCAACGAAACTGAACAACTTTCCCAAAGAAACTTATGTTGGGAAATGAAAAAAAAAAATTTACCTCTCCATACAAATTGCCCACTCTGGTCGAAAAGCTTGTATGGGAGAGGTAATTTTTTTTTCATTTCCCAACATAATATGTTTCTTTGAGAAAGTGGTTCAGTTTCGTTGAATGAGCACGCGTTTTCAGTTTTCGGTACACCGTCCCTTACACCCCATAATCTATAAGTAAAAACATCAATTAAAATTATATAAGAAAAACTATTAAAAATTCTCAGCACCTATTAAAAACTTACTGCTAGAATAGTTAGAAATTGTAAATTTTGATCAACTTCGTCAAAAATTCTAGCTGACAGAGTTAGACGAGCTATAACTAGTGTTGCAAACAAGTTGACGAACGTAAACAGACATATAACAACTGTGTTTTAGGACCTATAGTGTCATTAGTTCATTAAGTGAAGCTTAATAAAATTGCACTCAAACCGTTGGAAGTTAGACCCTCCATGGCCCCCTGTAGTCAGGAAGAGGGGGGTTTCTAATTGCGTCCTTCAACTGAGGTATAATTACAAGGAGTGGCAGGATTACACCGGTCAAGACTGGATAATAAAGGTGCATCCCTGTATATCCTACAATTTAAGAAGGGATTAACCGTTAAATGCATTCTGTTGCCCTTTTTATGAAAAAAAAAATGAATATGTCACAGCCATATCGTAGATATAGTTCGCCGTTCTACATAACGGTGCGCCGTTATGTAGCATTTTCCAAAATTGCTGCCATTTGCCGGCCGCTGCCACGGCGCGTTCGCTTTGCTTGCTTGGCTCGTGCGTAATGGTCGCATTATAACCTAACCCAATTCAACCAAAACTTACGCAGGATCGGTTAGGTTGGGTTTACCTACGCTAACAAACCTGAAATGCACCCATTTAAGGCCGTTCGTAATACGTCGTGTTATTCGATATGGCGTTCCAGAAACGAATAACGCGCCGTTTTGATAAATGCCGCCGCCGTTATGTCAAATGGCGAATTATTCTGTGTTATATACAATAATATGTTCCCCTTACCAATTTTTTTTAAGAATATGTTTCTTTGTGAAGTGATAATGTTCGTTGTCAAGTTCTGTAAAAATGTATACGTGCTACAATGCGGTTATTTGACCCCATTAAAAATCACGACGGTCGTAATGATTTTAATTAAATGGTTAAAATTATAGTCATCTTCGTAATAATAGCTATATGTTAACTACCATAGGTAACTCTATAACTTAAAAATTCATAAACAGAAATAAAAACTTAGGGCCGGTTTCCACTTGTCGGGTGTCGGATCCGTTTAATAATCGGAGGTTATAGTGGCAGAGCATTTTATATGGAGCTATTCACACTCATCCGACAACGATTTTGTGTCGGATCTGACAAGAAATATCGTGTGTTTTGTCAGCCGACTGTCCGGAAAAAATTCGTGTCGTATCAACGCTCGCATATGATTGCATATGGCGCTGTTCACATTTGCCGGATGTCGGGCCGACCCCGCCCGCGCGTCGCTGCCGCTGATCGCCGACAGCCGACTAGTGTGAACAGATGCGCAAACACCCGATTAAAATCGGAATACAAAATCCGACAAGTGGGAACAGAGGCGCCGACACCCGATTAAAATCAGTATCCGATATCCGACATATTGGGAACCAGCTCTAACTCAAACTTTTTTATATATACTTCAAGCAACTTGAGTTTATAAATAGTATGGTTGGTGTTTGATAGTTCTATGTAAGGTACTTAAATGATTCGGCATTCCAAAGTACATTTTATACCTGGAAAAGATATCTTTTTGAATTTGTTGTTTGTATGTTGACCTTTAAGAATTCCTTGATCTTCACGAGTGTTTTGGTCTTCTTTTTTATCTATAATTGCATTTTGATCATAATCATAATATTCTTCATCTTCAGATATATATGTTTTATCAATGCAATGACCATTTGGTGCTTTTATATATCCATTAGGACACTTGCGCAGAGACCCGTGATCTGTAATGCTTATCATACCTCTTTTGAATCGGCTGTTCCTATTTCTTTCTTCAGTGTTTTGGTTCTCCTTCTTGATTGCTTCATGATAATCTTCTGGCTTCGATGGTAGTATATCTTTGTCAACACATTCGCCATTTTTGACCTTTATTTGTCCTTCAGGGCACTTGGTCAGTGATTCATCACACGATATATATGGTGGAGTTTCAATTAATAGCAATGTAGCTAACAGCACACAAAAAGTTAAAACATGTATACCCATGATTGCTAAAGTAAAACTAATATATTTTCAGTCAAATCAAAGCTTATATATTACTGCTTTTGTAATGATTAAACAAATGTGGTCTATATTACTCATTAAAATATTTCCTTATAAAATTAATTTACCTGTAAAATCTAATGTTATGATTAATAAAATTACTAATCACTGATTAGTAAGTAATTATATTACGTTCATGATCCACTGTGCCAGGCGAAAAGTTTACCTGTGGTATATCTACTTACAACATATTGCACGAATTCTACTGTGTTACTAGTGAATAACTCTGTTTCGATGACGTTGATGATAGAGACTTATAAATGTTTACAAATGCCTTTTTATAACACAGATTTTTTATTCAGCAATAAAAATTTTTTTTTTAAAGGTTCATGGTATGTAACTATGACGTTGATGATAATGAAAAACAAAATGTATGTTAAGGCTTTTTATAACACAATTTTAGTGTTACTCAGCAATAAGAAAAAATATTTAAGAAGGTGCATTCCTACTTTCTATACATTGCTGACAATTGAAAACCAAATAGTACTGTAGCCCGTGGACATTCAAATTACGAAAAAGGTTACCGTTTGTCTATGTGAAATTGTTATAGATTTCCTCATTTCACCTACTAAAAGCGAAGTCTTGGAGATCGTAACCCGCCGTAACCATATATAGTGCCAAGACTATAATCCCCATATATGTAAGTTATATACATTTTTAGGTGACCGCATTGTTTCCTTATTGTCATGTTGTACAGCTTTGTTGAATTACCATACGTAATAGTAACTCTATGGTAATTTGCCAAAAACAAATTTAAGACAAAATGAGTCTTAAAATCTGAACCGGCCACACAAACAGTCTTAAAAAAGGGATATGGTTTGTTAAGAGGGTCTATTAAAACCATAGAATACATGAAACAGAGTAGATAAACATAGATCCCTAGCATTTGCACAATAATGATACCAGTATAACACAACAATTTAATATTTCAAAATCGCTAACTTTCTATTTTCAGTAAAGAAAAATCTAAATTATTTTTTTAAGTATTATGCATAATGTTGCACACATTTATAAATATATTGTTAGGGAAATATTTAAAAGGAAAGTTAAAACAAAGAAAGGTCCAATGGATACTTTTTGAACCGTTTTGTGCAAACTTTATTAGTATGGCCACATTTTATCTTTGTCTCTTTCTCACCCAAAAACGTCAGATTTTGACGTTTTTGAAAATAATATAATAACGTAATGTAATACGGTAAATTTTTGATTGCTTGGATTTGGCTCTTTTGACTTTTTCGATTCACCAGTAGACGACAAATAGCTAGCGGTTTTTTTATGTAGTGAAAATATAATTCATCGTGTAAATGTGTGCAAACTGGCGACACCGGTTCTCGTACAAAATTATCAGCATTGCCTTTCTAACTCTGTTTCATGTATTCTATGATTAAAACAGGTATAAATTTGAAACGGTAACTCAAAAATGTAAATTATTGTCAATGTATCCGGACTACATCACTTGTCATTATATATGGTTACGGCGGGTTACGATCTTTAAGTCTTCGCTATTAGTATGTGAAATGGTGAAATTTATAACAATTTCACAAAGACAAACGGTAACTTTTTCGTAATTTGAATGTCCACGGGCTACAGGACTAAAAGCTGAAACACATCTCTAACATTTCTTTTATAAGGAAAAAATATTTTTTTGCCAGCATGCATACATACATACAAATTTTGAGTAGTATTTCAGTTGAGTAACTTTTAATAAATTTTTACGATGTTGTTCTGAAAGTTATATGCTTTTACTAAAGGTTTCAAGACAGTTATTATAAAAAAATTCCTAGCGTTTCCAAAGTCACCGTCAAAAGTAGCTAGGCATTTCAGGTGTCCATAGATCCACACATTGAAAGTGAGTGACCATAATTTATCTATATAACATATAGTCAAGTTATTGCTGATTTACTGTTAAATAAAAGGTGCCTAGAACAATTTGAATACTTATGCTTTTATGGCTAGTTTGAACGTGTGATTCTGTTATGGAAACCTTAAAGGCCAAGTCACACTGACGCGGTAGCGGAAGCGTTCCGGGGCCGGTATTTTTTGTAAAGTATGAGTTCTTATGCACCCTGTCACATTGAAAGCGGTCGCGGGCGGCGCGGTGCGGCGCGGTGCGGCGCGGTGCGGCGCGGTGCGGCGCGGTGCGGCGCGGGGGCGGCCGGGCCGCTTGTACAACCCCGCGGACCGGGCGCGGCGCGGGGCCGAACTTTTGGCGGGAGCGGGCTCTGCTGTATTCCATTGCGTTCAATGTAACCCGTCACACAAAGCGGCAGCGGCGCGGCGCGGTGCGGTGCGGTCCGGGCGCGGACTTTGACGTTGTATTTTTTTTACAAGAATTTTGCGGCTTTGCACAGACTTTTTTTTGGGTTATCAGTTTGGTTTTTTGTAATGAACAAAGGATTTACCTCTTTTGAATAATCACAGATAAATAATGTCACACCGACCGCTACCGCCCCGCTGTCCCGCCGCGGTTTCCGCGCGGTACCTCTGTGTGACCGGTCCCGGAACGCTTTCGCTTCCCGCAGGTCCGCCCCCGGACCGCTTTACCCCTTGTACCGCTCTGTGTGACGTGGGCTTAAATGCTGAGCTACTTTTGATGCTAATTGTACCTATATCATGTTCCGTGTATGTTTGCGATCATGATTTTGATTCACGTTGGATTTGTGAATGTAGAAAAGCAAAACATACAGAGACGACGGGACGTAAATTTTATATTCAAAATAGACATATGTCCAAATGTCATTTGTGTATGTTTTTATGTGTGCCAGTATCGATGCATTAATATCGTGTGTGTGGGCTTGCATATTTCCTCTCTGTGTGGACATGGAAAAGACATGTGTGCGCATTCTGTCTTCGTGTTAAGGTGGGGCCGCCAGTTTGTATTTCGGATGGACACGCAAGGCCAACGACCACGGATAGCCAAGCACCTCGGACAACAAGCATTATTCACAGCGGATTTAAACGTACTGCCATAGACGTGCCTGCGCTTTGACAGAGGACCCACTTCCCACGGTGCGTAGGTGCGGGCTGGTCCGCGTCCCTCCGCAAATCTCGCACAGTGGGAATCCACACTTTCATCTTTTTGTTTGACAGCCTCTTTAATAGAACTTGATAATCTTTAGTTATATACCTACTCGTGGAGTAAACATACGGAGTAGCTATTAAAGCTAGCCGTTTACTCTAAGTTCTTCAATCCTCTTGGGTCTAAGGTTGGCTTAAGTTAATTTAAGTCCGTCCTGGCTTAGCACTGCATGTGTGCTTCCATTGCTGTAATGTTGTTTAGATAATTATGTAGCTTAGCTAACGAGGTAGTTTACTTAGTGAAGGGAATTTCATCCAAGAGCTACCTGATTCGTAGTTATCCGCAAATTCAGCAGATTTAAAATAACAGATTTCAAAAATTCTTATTTTATGTCATGTCATGTTGAATACAATGCATGTAGAGCGAGTCTACTAACGTTTCGGATCGTGCTCTGGCAACTTAAAAGTAACGGCATGGCTTTCTTTAAGAGTCGGTTTTGTTTCTTGTGTTTTGCTGAAATATCACCTCGTTGATATTGATGTAGTCATACAATTTATAATAAGCTTTTTACATAACAATTGTTTTACAATACAATACCTCGTTGTCGTTGATAAATTCATCCTATTAATAAAAAGCATTTTACAAAACCTTGGAGGAGATAAGAACCCTCGGTGCGCAAGTCCGACTAGCACTTGACCGGTTTCCGATCACGAAAGTTAAACAACGGAACATGAATAAATAATAAAAATAATAATATACTAGCTAATTAGTCACGATGTTAACCATGGTTAAAACATGAATAGGTGACCGCAATTTTTAAAAAGCACTATAGTTGTACTACTGTAACTGATGGTATTGTTCAGTTAGGTAATTTTATTTAAAACGGCAAAGTTAGTACGAAAAATAATTATTGGCTATATAGCTTATTTAAAACTTTACCATATTTATTTTTTATCTGATAAAATCATCACACATGTACGTCAAAAATGTCTGAATATTACAACGCACTTATAAAGACTTTTTGAATCTGATTTTAAACAAACTCAAGATTTTATACCAAGTTATTACGTCAGATCTTCCGGAAGACCCTTCAGTCGCGGCACAAGTAATTTCCTTTAAAACCGGCTAAATTTAGAGTTTTCCGCTTGAAACTGGGGACAGCCGGTAACGAGTGGATTTCAGAGCATTCTTTGTAATGGTTTCTTGAGAAGTACAACGTACCTATATACATTACTAGCTGTTGCCCGCGACTCCGTCCGCGTGGGGTTCAGAAAAAGTAGCTAATGACTTTTCCCATGGTTCAAACTATGTTCGAACCAAGTTTTTATCACAATCGGTTTATCGGATTAGTCATAAAAGCGTAACAGACAGACAGACAGTGCAGTTCTCGCTTTTATATTATTAGGTATACAGAGTACCGATAATACGGATTTTTGTAAATTAAACACCTCTTGTTTACGTGTGGACTGTTAGGTCGCCCACTATCCTCGTAAGTGTAAAATCATAGTCGAATTCCACGCGGAGTAACTATGAAACGAGTTTCGTTATTTCTTATACAAAACAAACCCTAACTAAATCTGAGGCTCAGTCACTTTAACTTCTGTGGCTACTGAAAAAAGAGCGGTACAAAGTCCAACGTGTCTAGCATCTCATGCTTTTAACTCTACATGTACCTACATACAAAGCTGTTGGACTTCACATCCGGACAACCTTTTTAACTTATCTCTCTCCATAATAGACATTTCCTAAAAAACAATGATTCACTTCTCTCTTTATATTTGAAGTATTTAGTTTATAAGTACCTACTTCCTAAGTTTTAAAAACTTTAGAACTTTCATCATTTTTTTTACATTTGTTGCACCGCCATGCCGAAACAGGAATTTTATTATTATTATTTTTACAATAAAACTAAATCTAGATTTTACCAATCTTTAGCTGTACCCTCGACTTTTACACAAACAACTGGACCGGATCAAACGGAATTTTCAACAACGTATTTGGCTTTCTTCCGTACAAAATTATAAGCTTTGTTTGATTTCAGCTCGGTTTCACAGCTTGAAACTTTGGACTCGCCTATTATCTGTTTGAATGAACCGATGGCAATAAAAAAAAGTTCTAATGTTGCACGAAAGCAACCCAAATACGTTATTGAGAACCCCGTTAAAGTCGTTCAAGTAGTTTGTGAGGTATTGGTGCGGCCGCTTAAAATTTTGCGAACCTTCTGTCTGAGTGAACCGTTTGCAATGAAATAAAGCTTATATGTTGCACAGAAAGAAGCCCGACGCGTCATTGAAAACCTCGTTTGACTTTGAACCAGTTCAGTACGTGAGTTCTTGGTTCTGCAGCTTGAAACTTTGCGTATCTTCTGTCAGAGTGAACCTACCTATCGCAATGACACTAAGCTTATTTATTGCACAGGAGAAAGCCAAACGCGTTTTTGAAACCACGTTTAAATCTACATACAAACAGACACCTGATAAATCTATCTGCTCAAAAGATTTTGAATTATTCGCGCCCTCGCTTGAAACTTTGCGTAACTTCTATCTGAGTGAACCGTTTTCAACTAACTTAAGCTTATATGTTGCACGGAAGTACCTAATCCAAGCACGTCATGGAAATGCCAGTTGGAGTCGGTACAGTAGTTTGTTCGCTATTGGCGCCGCCTATTGAAACTTCAGGCATTTTCTGTCTGAGTGAACCGTATTCAATGAAAGTAAGCTAATACATTGCTAAGAATTAAGCTCAACACGTTATTGAAAACCCCGTTTAAATCCGTTTAGTAGTTTGTGAGTTATTGGTGCCGCCGCTTGAAGCTTAGTGTATTTTATGTCTGAGTGAACCGTTTGCAATTAAACTAAGCATACATGTTGCATGAAGTAAGCCAAATAGGTTACTAAATCTTCGTTTTAATCGGTTCAGTTGTTTGTAAGATATTGGCACCTCCGCTGGAAACTTCGCGCACCTGTCTGAGTGAGCCGTTTTCAATGAAAGTAAGCTAATATGTTGCAAAGAAGTAAGTTTGACAGTTTATTGAAAACCCCGTTTGAATCCGTTCAATAGTTTGTGAGTTATTTGCGCCGCCGCATGAAACTTAGCGTACCTTCTGTCTGAGTGAACCGTTTGCAATTAAACTAAATATTATGTTAAATATTATGTATATTTTATGTTGCACAAAAGTAAGCCAAACTCGTAATTGAAAACTCAGTTTGAATCGGTCTTTGAGTTATTATCGTACAGGCAATTTGATACTTTACATTAGTGTAGCTTCTGATTGACTGAACCGATTTGAATAAAACATAGCCTATATGTTGCTCAGAGCTAAGCTTAATCTATCTGCGAAAACCGCGAGAAAATTTGTTCAGTAGTCTCGGAGTTTATCGAAAACATACAAACAGACAGACAGACGGACAGGCAGACAGACAGACAAAAAGTTCAGAAAATATATTTTTGAGTTCTATTAGTCGTTTCTTATCGCCCACACTAATTTTTTTATAAATTTATCAAAAGTACAGACACGCGGTTTCTACTTTTTTATTATATGTATAGATGTGAGGAACAAAAAAAGAAAAACTATAAAATGAACTAAAAAAAAACAGCAACCAAAAATATTATTAACATTTTAAATTAAGTTTTCGCACAAAAAAAAAATATTTTGTATGTTGACACCTTACCGACTCAATACTAACATTAAATAAATTACGGTGAATCAAGCAAATTTACAGCCTTACTCGCACGCAGCATAAATGTGTTTCGTCTGTAGGCAAAAGATGTTATCTGAAGAAGATAAAAACTACCTTAAAGTCTGGCAGGGATGTGAAAATTAAATAAATAAACGGTACAGCAGCACTTACTTTCTCGCGATATACGAGAGTAATCATTCAACAGTGTACCCACCGGGAATCGAACCTAGAACTTCCGGATCAAGAGCCGAATGCTTTAACTACTAGCTACGGATAGTAAAGAGTAAATAAGGACCAAATGCAAACTTAAGTTTGTAATTCCATACAAATAATATGGAATTACAAACTTACCTATACTAGATATATGTAAAAATGTTTTAATGAAATGTGCACTCAGGTACAAAACCAATTTTGAATTCCAATTTGAAGCATTAAAATAAGCTCATTGAAACCGATCGTAAGAAAATCACATTTTTAAATTTTACTAGTAAGTGAACACCCCTTATATGAACTTACACAGACCAATGTATACTGCCGAAAGATACCTTGCATGGAGATTCTTGGTCATGCAAAATTTCATCAAGATCGTTTTAGCCGTTTTTGATCAAATCGCAATTTTTCCTTTCCACTGTCTGACAACTAGGTACCCTCAAAAAGAGAGCCAGCAAAAAACCACTCAGTATCCTTCGATGGATTTACAATATAATCTTAAATTTAAAATAGGGTGTCAATCTGGCTATTCGTTAAGCTGCTACGCCAAAGCGTGACGGACAGACCGACAGACGGACCGACCGACCGACCGATCCACCGACCGACCGACCGACCGACGGACGGACATTTTTGAGAGACTTGCTTTTTATGATCTATAAGTGATATAGAACACATTTATGAGAAAATTAGAAAACACGAATACAATACCTTTCCAATCAATGAAACCTAGAGTAATTTTCATCAAGAAAATAACATCAGCTATTGAACGCCTGTCTTGTAGCGACAATAATAATACTCGTATATGGTGCGATACTCGTACATACATACAAAAGTGAAAAACCATGAATAACGTTCGGCTCTCGATCGAAGTCTTGAGTTCGATTCCCGGTGGGGTTCCTGTCTTACAAAAAATACTTTAATATGATTCTCTTTAGGATAAATCACCTAGTTTTCAGAAACGAATGTTGATTCCCTGCTTCGAAAGGCTCGGTAAGGCTCGGTCACTATCTATGAAAAGAAGTCGTTATTTAGTAGTCGTCAGAGGTCTTGGCGACTTACAACTCTCCCTAGGGTCTTTGAGGTCGGTCCTTGATCTCACACACAATCATGATGATGATTAGAAATATACTGGGTTCCGATTTCAAAAACTCTGGTTATATGAGAAAAAATATCTATCTATCTATACTGTAATTATTTTCTCATACTGATTAAATAACTTGTTATATAAACTCGTTATAAATTAAGTAGAGATTTTAGCTTCATTGGCAGGCGAACAACAGCTAAGCGCCAAACTTGTGCCTTGCTTCTGGCTTCGACTGCAATTTTCAGAGTAAAATGTCTGATACACTACAACCTCGGAACGAGGTTCCAAACTTTTTGGGTGCCCGCACACGGTCAATTTTGATCGCGATTTGGTAGATATGCAGCTATAGAAAAGAAAGATATAGTCGTATACAACATACAACTACTCTAGGGTAGGCTTTCTATTTCTTTCTTGTAGCTACATCTAGAGATGCAGCTATAAGATGCAGCTCGGGTAGACCCGATTGCGATCAAGATTGACTGTATGCGGGCACCCTTTGACTAAAACCAGTAAAGATAACTATTTCTGTAGTGCGTACTAACATTAGATTGCCATGCATGAACCTTCATAAGGTAACTTTATATCAATTACTCGTATACATAATGTCGTATCAATAGGTCAAATTTTTCCTGAAAGAATATTAGCTACTATTTTGACCATGATGGTTTTGACTATCAATCAAATGTGTCATGAGGTTCAGTCAAGAGCATGACGAACTTCACACATTCGACTTTGTACTGTACTTATTTATTATTATCAATGTAGGGGCTAAAAGTCCGCTGTGAATGTCAAAACAACAACAACTGTCCGTGCTGTGCCGGAAAGAATAGTACCGACCCATCTCTACCCGTGGGTGTCGTAGGAGGCGACTAAGGGTTAATGAACCAAAGTATGGGCAGCAGCATCCTTCTGTGTATCGTATCATCTTACGTTCTGTAGTCACCAACAACCGCGGTCCATGATGCCAGCCGTAACAAGCGTGGTGACGATGGTACGAGTACATCCCCTCCACATTTTTTTAGCAAAGACTGGAGTTTTGGAGAGAATTCCCTGTCATGTAGTGGACGTTTCATGGGATGTCATGATGAAGTGTCAACATGTCTAGCTTCAGCGAAAAGTGAAATAATCATGTAGAATATCAGTTACGGGGGGTTTTCGGAGGTGAAAAATTTATCTAGCTGGGTGTCTGTCTGTCAAAATTCGTTTTTTTAGCATTTCTTGAACCTTTCAGGAATCTTACAGAGCCATCTGTTGGTGGGCCTTGGTTAAGATAAACAGAGTGAAGCGCGGTCGCCCTGGTACTAAAATCAACCAAAAATCGTCTTCAGCTGGACGATAAGGGTTTCCAATAAATATTGCGATTTATTATGTTCGTCCGAGCGCTCATTGCCTGTTTCTCTCGTGTCTAGGTGTTCAGAATAGGACTGCTTTTCCGTTTGAAGCAAGTCTGTTCAGGATCTCTTTACATTTCAACACCATTGCCCATGTTATTTTTAGGATTCCGATACCAAAATGTTAAAAAAAGGAACCCTTATGGTGTCGCCTTGTCTGTCTGTCTGTCTGTCACACCTGTATATCTCAGCAACCACTTATGCTATCGACTTGAAATTTGGAATAGTTTTAGAATATGGTTATCCAACTTAATTGCACGTGAAAGAAATAAGAAAAAATAATGATTATTAATGGAAAGGGGGCCTAAATAATATGAATCTTTCAATTTAATATTTACATGAATAACAGGAGTAATTATTTTATTTTTGGCTCGCCTGCGGCTCGGGCTGCAATTTCAGAGCCTCGGCTGTAATCACCAAAGCGCACAAGCTTCTTACGACGTTTTTCTACACATTTGCGAATAAAAACGAATCAAATTCACTTACCTTTTTGCGGTTCGGGCTGCGATTCCTAAGCCTCCCTTTTTCGTTCTCACAATACTTTTCAACATGGAATAAATACACCACAAAGAGCTAGGTTTATACTTATTCGCCAGCTCATTGAAATAAGCCAAAAAGTCATTCTCTGAAAACGAATTGGCATTTTTGCTGTTCTTCCATGCAATAAACTTTTCGTAGGCAAGAATGTATTTTTTATTTGATTTTGCTGGACGGAGACTCTCACTTGCATTTTGTGTCCCAGTAATTATTTCCTGCGGGGTTAAATTAAGTTCTTCTTCATTGCTTGAAACCATCGTAGTCACAAAAAATAAAGCAAATGAAAATACTTCTGAAAAATGGCGCGCGGAATTCTTGTTGCGCGCGCATTTCTTTTTTCAAATGAGGAGCTGTGACGAAGCAGTGGCAATGCTCCCAAACAGCGTAGTCATTGAAAAAGCACAAAAACTTAAAATTTATTGCTTAAAAAATCAATTAATGTTAATTTGTTGTCAAATTTAACTAATCTCATGCAACAAACTGTTTATATAATATATTTACATCAACATTAAGTTTAAATTTACGAAAATGTTATAAATATTTTAGACATTAGAACTCCTTGCTCTTTGTTAATATAAAAAAAATAAAAATTATATAACTAGTGCTATAATGAGAAAAGCACGCGTTTTTAATAAGCTGGATTATGGACCTAAATACAGTGCAAATAAAGCTGTTTTATGAGCAAATGTGTTGAAAATTATTTTATTTTTTTATTATTTTTTTATTTTATATCGTGACCTTTTTGTTTGAGTTTCCACAGGAAACGTACCTAGTTATTTACGCGATAAGGCATAATTTCGCATAAATTGCAATATTTTTTTTATGAATTTTCGTTTTCCGGGAACTCTATGGGAAATTGACTGTATCCTGAAGGATGAGTTCACAGGTTATGTATCAAGCACAACCGATAGTGGCAAATTGGTGGAAAACTCTTTTAAATTCAAGTGATAATGATATGCTTGTACGTTTGCGTTCCAAGATAAAAAGTCAAATCTTCCGTGCATCGCTTTTAGAGTTTCTTTAGCAGACTTTGAGTAAGAAACCGCTAAATATGCTTCAAATAATTTTCTTCCTTCATTCATTCCTAATTATTGGAACTAGACATCAAGTTGATAATATTCGAAATCTTCAACCCAAAATTTTTATTAATGGCGAGCCTATAGAAGAAATTGATAAAGCTCGTAATTTAGGCCTATTGATGGATAATGGACTAAAGTTTCATGATCATGTGCTTGAGCTGGTGAGAAATTGTTTCTTTAGGCTCAAAGTCCTATATAAAATAAGAGATTTTCTATCATTGGATTTACGTATCACACTTTGCGAAACACTTGTTTTATCAAAGTTGAACCACTGCATAGCCGTTTATGGACCCTGTCTATTAAAAAAGTCCCTCGCACTTGCTCAGCGTATTCAAAATGCTTGCGCTCGATACTGTTTTAAGATTCCTCCTCGTACCCATGTAACTCCATTCCTCAATGGGGCAAATATCCTTAGAATGGAAGGGCGTATAAAATTACATTTGGCCTGCTTACTATTCGATGTAATTTTGACAAAGCGACCGGAGTATCTATATCGCAAACTAACCTGGCGTTATTCGGATCATCGTTATGTGGCGCGTTTCTTGTCTATTGCGTTGGAAATTCCTAAGCATAGAACTGCGCTTTTCCGGGGTAGTTTTAGGTACGCGGCAACAAAAATCTGGAACGATATACCGCCGCCTATTCGTTCTATCACTTCCAAAGTCACCTTTAAACATCATTACCGTAAATGGCTCATGGAAGCACAAATGCTACGAGCGACGCGTACCTAAAAATAAATTACTATAACGTTATTTCTTTATTTCTTCCATTTTTTGATAATATTTGTTATAAATTGTTTTTAATTAGTATTTAGTTTTACGGTTTTTCTTATTTTATTTTTGAATTTATTTTTAAAATTTACCCTGTTTGCTCTGTGACGAGAGAGAAGTTTACGGTTCTGGCAGAATATCAGCGCTGCAGTGCCGTTGCCGGTGCTGTATGCATTATGCTGAGCCAGCGCCTATACAATAGGCATACCACATACAGCATGCAAAAGGTCGGCTGTCTCCTTGATGTTACGCGCGACTAAAATGTGAAACTACCTAATCTACCTATTTATTTTGAGTTGTGTATGTTAATATTTGTAAACTCCTGTGATCTGTTTTATGTGTTATGTTTATTGAATAAAGGTTTTATCTATCTATCTATCTATCTATCTAAATAATTATATTATTTGCTTTAACAAAAATGTGTTGTACTATTTTACCTTATTTTACTCTACTATTCAGATTTCACTCACTCACAATCACTTCATCACGATTTTCTCCAGCGGAATAACTGCAAATTTAGAGATTTTGCGTACAAAATGTCGCCCGAAATATAATTCGGTTTCAAGCAAAGTTTACTGGAAGGGAAAAAGTTAAATTGACTGTGAACCGATTTCCTAAATGACCCATAGTTGTTGGGCTAGAACGATTATCGTTGGCCGCTTTTAAACTTCGACAAGTTAACTGAATTGGGCCTTTAAATTTGTATCGTATTCCCAGTCGTCTTTCATACAAATTAATTGTATACTAGGTGTACAAATCGAGGATATAAAACTGAATACAAAATAAAATTTTTGTTTGACATAATATTGCATCGGATAAGTTGATCAGTTAACTAGTTCGAAACAGTGGTCTAACCACAAAATTTAAGATTTGGAGAGATGTCGCAGTCTGAGCATAATGAATGGGTGTCAGATTTTGTGGCTTTGTACTTTTTGAGAAGTCTTTTTAGGAATATCCATTTCGGGAAGTAATCAATTTTGAAATACTTAATGGTAAGTAGACGTTTTTGGGAAATAGTCATATGGAACTTTCGTCCTTTTACTCGATGCCACGCAGGCGGAGTTGAACCGGCAAAGGGCAACTTGACCTTGTTTGGGTCACTGTGTGTTTTTATTTGTTTGTGTATCCAGCACTCAAAAGAGGTTCATCCTGATAAAAAATCGGCAAAAATCATCGTTTATATTTTTTTAATTTTGTATGACATGATCTCTGGAATCTAAACTCTTAAATTTATCCTTCGTTTTAGAAATGCAAATGTATGACGGCGACGTCTGATTTTAACTTTAAATTTGTTCTCTGTAATGGGAGTTATTTTGACCAATTTCACAAATTTCGATGCTGTTAACTTTACTTAAAGTTTTAACACAAAGAAAGGGTTCACATTTTCGCATATTGATGGCTCGCTAGAGAGCTGACGTTTTTACCTACCCGTTTAATATACAAGGTTATTTTTTTGGACCTGTTTTCCTTTTGCCCACTTATAAGTGAGGTCAAAGCAACAACTTTTGTTCTACAACTTTGCTAACAAAGCACAAAAATTTTTCGACTCTCCATACTAAAGTGGTCACGTGACGGACACATTTTGTATGGGAAGTTGAAAATTTTTCGTGCGTTGTTAGCAAAATCCTAGAACAAAAGTTGTTGCTTTTGACCTCACTAATAAGTGGGCAAAAAGAAATCAGGTCCAAAAAAATAACCTAATATATCCAACATCAGAAATGGAGCGTAAGAAAACGTAGGAATCATATTCACCAGCGTAAGAAAACGTAGGAATCATATTCACCGTAAGTTTTTTCTGACTGTTTACGATGAAATATGCAAGCGATTATGAGATTCAGAAGCGTGGGAGACTAAATCTAATAATAATATGTAAGATCTGGTACTAGTCATATTTTCAGCATCTAAATTATTGAAATGAAATGAAATGAAATGAAATGAAATGAAATGAAATGAAATGAAATGAAATGAAATGAAATGAAATGAAATGAAATGAAATGAAATGAAATGAAATGAAATGAAATGAAATGAAATGAAATGAAATGAAATGAAATGAAATGAAATGAAATGAAATGAAATGAAATGAAATGAAATGAAATGAAATGAAATGGAATGGAATGGAATGGAATGGAATGGAATGGAATGGAATGGAATGGACTGGAATGGACTGGAATGGAATGGAATGGACTGGAATGGAATGGAATGGAATGGAATGCAATGGAATGCAATGGAATCGAATGGAATCGAATGGAATGGAATGGAATGGAATGGAATCGAATGGAATGGAATGGAATGGAATGGATTGGAATGAAATGAAATGGTTTTATTTGCTATAGATATGGTAACATGTAGATGAAGGGTACAATATGTAGAGTGCCATATATCTAGCCTATATTTTGGCATGCAAATTTCTTTAAAATTAATTATATTCAAAATAAGATTACAAATTCATTAAATCTACCAGTCAAAAATATAATAATTAAGCCTGAAATAATCTCTATTGATTCAAATTGATCATCAAAATTTTGTAGCTTTAATAAGCTACAAAATTTTGATGATCAATTTGAATAGACATTAATATGACTAGATATTTCACATAAAAAGAAAAAGTACATTACCGAATCTAACTAACGAAGTTGTCCGAATTTTCAAAACTCATGACTGAAACACATGAATGTTAGCGGAAATGACTAAACGTGCTTTTAGAAGCACGGAACGGCTTTTGTTGTTATTACCAACATGGCTACTTAGTTTTCATAACCGAAGACCTATCAATAATCTGAGCGACGAATAAATAATAGGTAAGTCAGGAATAGAGAACATGCATAATTTTTTTAAGTCGCATTTATTAACAAAATATGAAAATACCATAGTAGAGATGACAAAAAGTGAAATTAAAATTTTAATCGGCTAAGAAATACGGCCGATATAAGCATTTAAAACTAATAATTACGCGCCGATTAGACAGAGAGATCCGACATGAATATTGACGTCACAACACAATGCACTACGGCCATATAAACTCCATATTAAATCTCGTTTTGCTAGAAAGAGACAGAAACAAATCTTTGATGGCTTATATCTTTTTTTAATATTATAGTTATTAGAAAAATTGTTTTATTAGACTGTTTATTACATAAATGAGAATATTTTTTTTTTATTAAAAAAATTCGTGTATGTTCCCTATTGTAACTGCGCTCAAAAAATGACCCAACGAAAGTCGTGAATTTCACAGAAGTCGTTCCACTTAGTCAATGGCTCAACTACACTAGATAACATTGCAGCACGCGCGCGAACCAATCGCTACTCTCGTTCTGAATTTGAACCAATTGATTCGTATTTTGAATATACGTCCTTTTGGTTTCACGTAGGCCCACTTTTTGTTTGTAATTTGTTTTGAATTAGAGCTCCTGACTTATTATTTATCTGAGTGTAAAACACTTTTAGGTAATAATATTTACAGTCGAAATAATAAAGCATGATTAGAATGACAGCATGAAAAACTATGCGTGAGAGCAGGTCGGAACGATGTATGTCTTTGTCGCTCCAATGTGTAGCGCATCGCTCCGTCTCGCTCTCACACTTCTATCATTCTATTCAAGCTACATTGTTTCGACTATACAGTAGGTGCTTTAGGCGTAACTGCTACGTTGTAGCAAACGCAGACCTACTACGGCGTAGCAGTTTGTCCCAGCCAACGGACAAATAACAAGGTGCTTCTCATAGAATACATGAAACAGAGTTAGAAAGGCAATGCTGACAATTTTGTACGGGAACCGGTGTCGCCAGTTTGCACACATTTACACGATAAATTATATTTTCACTACATAAAAAAACCGCTAGCTATTTGTCGTCTACTGGTGAATCGAAAAAGTCAAAAGAGCCAAATCCAAGCAATCAAAAATTTACCGTATTACATTACGTTATAACATTATTTTCAAAATCGTCAAAATCTGACGTTTTTGGGTGAGAAAGAGACAAAGATAAAATGTGGCCATACTAATAAAGTTTGCACAAAACGGTTCAAAAAGTATCCATTGGATCTTTCTTTGTTTTAACTTTCCTTTTAAATATTTCCCTAACAATATATTTATAAATGTGTGCAACATTATGCATAATACTTAAAAAAATAATTTAGATTTTTCTTTACTGAAAATAGAAAGTTAGCGATTTTGAAATATTAAATTGTTGTGTTATACTGGTATCATTATTGTGCAAATGCTAGGGATTTATGTTTAATTGGGCAAATTATCGATAAAATGGATTATTGTACTCTGGATTACAACTTTTCCACGAAACATAGGTTTGTTTTAGATTCGTACAGCTTGCAATAACTAACTCTAGCGATGGCGGTTAATGCGCAGAACACAAAAAACGAGTCGCGGGGGTGCGCGGGGTATGGTGGGGGAAGGACTGCGAAGCGTTCATTGGCTCTCCGCGTGTCACCATGCGCAGAAACTAATCGTCACGATAATGTTAGGTTGTGCAAGCTGTTTTATTTCTTATATCTCACTAAAATCACAGATTAAATAATAGTAAACTAACGTTTACAGATCCGACATTCTCAGGCGGCGGGCTGAAGAAGGACGTACCTGATGCGTTCTTAATTAGTTTTATTGTGTTGTGTATTGCCTGGAAAAGCATCATAATAACTTTTGTTTGAGAAGCCAAGTATTTACTTACACCTTGTATACGGGTTTTAGTTTTATACTCATTCTTTATTAGGGTTTCGTACCGAAAGGGTGAAAAACGGGACCTATTGATATGCCTCCGATGTCTGTCTGACTGTCAGTGGGCTGTATCTCATGAACCGTAATACGTAGAAATTTGAAATTTTCACAAATTGTGTATATCTGTTGCCGCTACAACAACAAAATTTTGTTTGAGCTGTATCTCATGAACAGTAATAAATATATAAATTAAGTGTGGCTCCGATACTAAAGACCTTTTTTAAGCGATTTTTGTTTATGCTCTATCTTAAAAACGGGAACACTTGAAGACAAGAAAATTGCAATGTTTATAGTGCATAAGCTATAAAATAAAAATTGCAATGTTTATAGTGCATAAGCTATAAAATAACAAAAAATAATAAAATCTAGTCAAGCTCGTGTCGGACTCAAAAAATCTAGCACAGGAACATACTGAAATTTCTAATACAATCGTGATTATGTGGTGGTACGAATCCCTCGGTGCGCGAGTCCGACTCGCTCTTGGCCGGTTTTTTATTAGAAGATCCCTGCGTGTAAATATTCTTCAACAATAAAATAGATCATGAAGCATTGTTTTGTTTTATTATTTACATGATATTTACATTTTTATTATTTATATCTCACTAATATTATAAAGATAATTTATTTTAGTTTGAATTTTTATATGTTTGGATGTTTGTTACTCTTTCACGACCCAGCCACTAACCAGAATTTGATTAAATTTTGCAGGAATATGGAATTAGACCTAGAAAAGCATAATATCTACTCTTTTTTCGAATCAAATGAAGTCGTGGGCAACTGCTAGTCAGCAATAAGAAGAACCAACAAATTAAATTAATATACCAGTAAAGACGTGTGTGGTAAAGTTGGTGTCCCTCCGGGAAGTGATTTCGGTTTCTAACAGGTATAGCGTATAGCAAGAGGCTTTAAATGTCTTCTTTGTGCCGAAAAGATGATGTCACTCTCCAAAAAGTGTTTGGAGCAAGTAGAACTTGTTTTGGTGGCTAACCAATCTTTTTGCCCTGTGGCATCGATCCATCTTTGCTTTTCTTTTGGATCACCTGGGTAGCTGCCAAAAATCTCTTTCTAAAGTTGGGATTTAGTATGAGTGCAAACAATTTCTAATTTTTTAATTATTAAAAAAATATTGGTTAACTTCAAAGCTAAAAAATATATACAAGTAAGTATTCAACATTACAGGAATAATTCCAGTATACAGAAATTTATCGATATCGTTGTATTTTTGGAAGCACTTTTGCTCTGGTTTCGACCGGCTAAAAAATATTTTTGTTTTAACAAATATAGTGGATAAAAAGGTCTTCAAAATGGTTATCGGTGGTACAATAGGCCTCCATTTTGCAAATTTTTGTCTTTGCTGTGAGCTTGACGTGATAATATCGCACAAAACGGCATTTACTTAAAAAATACGTCGCTGCTCTTTACGCCATTGAGTCGGGCAAATGACTGAAGGGGTCATTTTGAGGTTTTGACGTTTGTTTGTCCTACGGACCTATCCGTGGCACGCGGGTCCCGCCTACTTCGCCTTTCTAACTCTGTTTCATGTATTCTATGGTGCTTCTTGATTTGAATTACCTTATTTTTTAAACAAATTGACAAAGGGATAATGTGATCTACGCTTTAGGATGCTTTCAATTAGTATGTAGCCGCAGCCGCTGCAGGAGCTCCACCCCTCGCGTCCCGCGCCTCTCCCCGCCAGGTTCTGTGTAGTCATGGTAGTGGTGGGGTCGACACCGTTGTAACGTATTAATTTTGGCTCCATTAAATTAACCTTTTATACAAGCCTCTCTTTTTATTTTCTTTTTTAATATTTTTGCCACATTGGCCTGACAATAATCGAAAAAACAAGTTACAAACAACTTGTAACAAAACTTTATCAAGGATTTTTCTAGCTTATATAGTTTGGTGTGTTGCTGGCAAAGAATTGAACAAGGGGACGTTTCATAGGATATTACGATGATGATGATCTAAAAGGTTTTATACAGCCAGCAGATGCTGATGCTCAAGCTTGGCGGACATGACTTGATGACCGTTTTTATCTTTTTTTTTATTGTCATTGGACTTATTCTTGACCTCGATCTAGTCTTAAGGACAGAGATGAGGTCAACGATGGGACGAGCTTGCCCAGAAGAAGCCAATTTTCTCGCGACTTGAATAGATTTGGGTTACATTAAGTCGGGAATACGGACGCAGGCAGAGCATTCCACTTTTTAGCCGTGCGCATAATAAAAGATGTTTCGAAGCGCTTTGTACGAACGTGTGGAACGTCTGGACTCCCAATGGTAGAAGGGGGATGGTGGAATAAGCTCATGGAGCTCTAGAGCACACTCTCCCATGTACAATCTATAAAAGAATCCGAACTGCACAGATTACATATCTTCTTTTTAAAAAGCGATTTAATTATAAGCAATAGACGTGGCGAATCAATAAAATTTTGATAATCATTTTCCTCTATTGAAATACGAATCTACTGAATCAAATTTATTTTACCTTTTTGGTTATAAATTTGTAATATCTACAAGAAAATCATACTAATCTGTGTCTATTTTATTTTAATTAAAATTTGTGTGCTTATATATTTTGGTTTATTTCATGGTAAGTTGCATAATTGCAGTACTTTTGAATTTATTTTTTTTTTGCTGCCGTATTCCGAAGTGAAACTACGATAATATCGCGCCGATAATTAGTCTATGGTTCGGCCTTTGACAAAGAAATTCCCATACAAAGTAAATTTCCGAACGTTGTTGTTGTTGTCAATCTGATAATATCGGAGCTCCGATAAAACTTCGGAATACGCACCCTGAAATAGTAACCGGGATCAACTACTTACTATGTTTTCAAAAGCAGGAAATCGATCTAGTTACAGAGTTACTGTTTATTAATTATCCACTGATGTTACTTAACTTTCACGATCGCAACGAAAGAGCAACCACAAAGCGTCGAGCTTCACTCCGAATCTCAAAACGTGACGTCACAATATACAATTCACCATCCACCGGTTTTTAATCCAATCCCTTCAGTGTAGTGTCTACTGACTCGCATACGAGGGTCGGTCCCAAGGGCTAGAGATAAACAAACGAGTATTGAGACTGTGGGCAGAGATGGAGTCAGGAATCAGGTAAGGGCCATGTGCGATTTAAAATGTCGGTTTTGACTCACAAGGAATCAGCTTTCTAGCCCCAGTAGCAAGTTAAAACAGGAAGCTTGAATAGAAGGCCTTCAAGGCAAGCCAAGAAGGTAACAAGCAAAATTTCAAACTAAACTAATCAACACGATTTGACAAAAGCAGAATTTCATGCTTGTCCAGGAAATTCAAACAACTACTATTTTTGCCAGATTAGCAAACCAAAATAGCTAGCATACAAAAGTTGGTCTTGAGGCCTACAAACAGAGACGGAGTTGTTGGAGTTGGAGATAATTATGAGCATTTTCAAATTTATACTACAGGAGTTCAAAACAATTTTTGAATTTACTACATTGAGAGCTGAAATTCCTGTGAATAGCAAAAAGGCAGCACATAGCAAACTTTGCTTGTAAAATGTAAGAGAAGTCTTAAAGGTAAATAACAAGCTTTTTTTGCCAAAGTTCAGCCCTGGACTCTTGAAATATTCACAGTATTTCGAGCACAATTTCAATACAAGCGTCAACGAGTTGCGAAGCGATACTCGAATGAAAAATTTATCCATATCCTTAGCCTTTTTGTCTTATAACGCTGTCGTTTAGACTCAATGTTTAAATGTTTAAATATTTGCCATACACTGAGGGTAGTTCCAAATTACGCCGACATAGTCCGGTCACTTAACGTCTTATATCGTCAAATTCACCAAATTGCACCAAATTTTTTTCCAGGTACTAGTTACAGTACATAGCTCTCAATTTTTGATAGGAGCCTATTCTTGAATATTCTATGGAAATTTTTTGATATTCAAGAATTGGCTCCTATCAAAAATTGAGAGATTATATACCTAACTAGTAATGGAAAAAAAATTGTGAAATTGTAAGACGTGTCTACGTGAAACAGCTAATTGACCGCACTAACAGGTTTAAAGTGTTGATGGGTTTAGACATAACCTCCTAAAACAACAAAACATGTGTTCAACAAAATCGTATATAGTTTTTTAGATGTATTTTATGTACAAACGCGCCACGGAATGGGTACCACACGATGGATGCCGAGGCAGAGGAAGGCCCAAGAAGCGGTGGAGTGATGATCTGGATGCTTTTAGAGACCAGTGGCCCATAGTCGCAATAAATAGGGAGGAATGGAAATGTATGAGGGAGGCCTTTGCCCAGCAGTGGGACAGTATAGGCTAGTAAAAAAAATGTATTGTCTTCTTTTTGCTCTCTTGTGCAATTTCTTTTGCAAATATCAAAGCTACGTCCTCCGTGTGGTGCCGGCAGAGAATAGTACAAATTCGACTCTTCCTGTCGGGGTCGTAAGAGGCGACTAAGAGCTTATGAACCGGAGGATGGGCAGCAGCATCTTTCTGTGTATTGTACCATCTTATACATTAAAGTGTAAACAAACATCTTTTATAATGCGCCCGGCAAAAGAGAGGAATTCTCTGCCTGCGTCTTTGTTCCCGAGTTCATATAACCCGAATCTATTCAAGTTCTTTTTTTTTGTCAATGGGCTTACTCTTTACCTCGATCTAGTCCTGAAGACAGAGATGAGGTCGAAGATGTAACGAGCTTGCCCAGAAGTAGCCTATTCACTCGCGACTTGAATCAATTCGTGTTATGAACTCGAGAACACAGACGCTGGCAGAACATTGGGATATGAACAGGGAAGTATGTCAAGGTCGTAGCAGGTGGAAGACTGTGGTCTCTGCCTACCCCAACGAGAAAGAGGCGTGATGTTATGAATGTATTTACTATCGCGATTTTTCGCGCCTGATTGCTCTCCTAGGTAAGGTACGAGTATCAGACTCTGTAAAAGCCATTGGTAAAAACAAAATGAAGCTAGGTAGAAATGATAATTTTGTCCGAACAAAGAAGTCAAGTTGCGGGTAAATAGGCTTCTTCTGGGTAAGCTCGTTCTATCGTCAACCTCATCTCTGTCTTCAAGACTAGATCGAGGTCAAGAGGATGCCCATCGATAATAAAAAATAAAAAAACAACAGCGGTTGCCAGCCACAACGCTTACAAGCGTGGTGACTATGATAAATCTCCTCCTAAGTACCACGCCTTTTTGCTGGAGTTTTGGAAGGAACTGTCTGTCCTGCGGTGGGAGTTTCATGGGATGGTATGATGACGTAGCAAATTGTGATATTGGGCACTTTACATAATGCCTAGGAATTTAAAAGGGGCGCGTAATTTGTTTCTAGTGTTGTGGTCATAAGAATAATCGATCCCAAACGGAATCACGGAGAACGGGGTCCCCTGGCTTTCTCTCAGAAGTTAAGAGCCATGCTCTTTTCGTTTTAATTTATTTATTTTATTAAGTTTATTTTCAAAAAATTGCTTACAAGTAGTTACATTGAAATACATCGCCAAACTACAGAGTAGTTTATTGGCGAAACAAATACACTCAATATACTATTACAATTGCTAACCTACTTGTAAGTTACATATTGAATCCAATCTTATTCTAAATTAACTCTAATAAATGTATTTTTTTTATTTATTTTAAATGGTAGTTATACAATACTGTTTTGAATCATCCCTTACCCAGTCTTTATCATTATATATTTTCGGAACTCAATAATTCGTACATCTTTCTCCGTAGTAATTGATACCAGGTGGCGTTGTAAATTTTCCTTCTCTTACTAGTCTTGTATTGTAATTATTAGTATCCTTATTTTTGTATTCAGTCGTGTAATATTGTTCAATAGCCAACATGTACATGAGTTGGAGTAACTAATCGCCAATTCCTTATTTCCACTGGTTCCTTTCTTCTTTTCCTGGCTAAGAAACCTTAAATGCACCAATGATCTAACTAAAACAATTTTTTAAAATACAACCTGCCGACGCCGGCGTTTTTTAGTTTGCCGATTGATCGTAAAGCGGTGATATAGAATTTACCTGTGACATATATATATTGCTACAATTAAAAACCTAATGTTATTATGGTAAAATACATATTCGGTACCTAATAGTAGTTAAGAACAATAATTTTGAGGCAATACAAATAAACCTTATCAATGTCTCAATAAATCACAGCCAATCTTAAAACATAATGATGTTTTGTTAAACAAGAGATCACCAAGACTTTATTATACAAAGCAAACTTTAGAGTAAAATTATCTGTTCCGTTGTGTACCGACAATTCTCCAAGTTATTTATTCTCTGTAATCCTATTAGGAAGAACATTAAACAAGCCGCTCGTGCAACCGTTAAATTAAGGCAAAAAACTCGAGTTAATTCGCTAAGACTCGTAATGAGGCAAGAGCATTTGCCGTTTGGCGTATTAAGTCGGATAAAACTGGTTCTAGCCAGTTTAGTGCAGATATTTTGTATATCTTTTATAAATAGTATGTTAAGTACATGCGAAATATAATAAAAAATCGTATATCGAAGTAGCTAACAAAAAATATCGCGAGTTGTCGTGCGTGGTACCAATTGTAACCAAAAAGTTTGGAACCTCGCTCCTATTATCTAAGGTTGCAAACTATATTTTAAACTATAATAATATTAACTTTTATGACATTAAAACTGAACAGGTGGCACTGTTTATAATATTTTAAATTAATATAAAGAAAAATTTGATGCAAGTGGGACAAAAAAGTTACTTATAATAATACAAAATAATATGTCAAAATTAACTATAAACACTCTTATATAGCCAGTCATAAAGCGTAGATTTAAATAGATTTATTTGTATTTTTTTGTATTCTCTGGGAAGATTATCTATTTCAATTTCTCTGGTGAAGTGCATTTGTGCAGATTGGCAGCTGTAACAGAGTTGGAATATAACACAAATTCTGAAACGTGGTATGAAAGTGTAGAGAGTACAACAACTCCATAGTAGTTTTGAAATAATATGATTGTTTGCTCTTAGTTCTATTCCTGGCTATAAAGTAGATAATGCAACCGGTGTATTTGAGCCGAGCATAGCGGCGCACGGAAATTGGATTCAAGACCCATCACGGCGCAGGATTTCCATACTAATGCTGGGGCATTTTATGCTGGCTAAAATGTTTGTATCTTCACTTTGATGCGATTTTCAAATGTTATCTGCTATTTTTATGACGCACTTACATACTGGCCTTGGGCGGTTCAACAACTATGAATCCAGGGTTTGTTTTATATTGATAACTCATTTAACCAGTTCGTTTGTTACTTTTAGTTATTTAAAAGAAATAAGGCTTTTTTTACCGTGTATGGGCTTACTCTTGACCTCGATCTAGCCCTTAGGATAGAGATGAGGTCGACGATGGAACGAGCCTGCCCAGAAGAAGCCTATTTACTCGCGACTTAAGAAAATAAATGGTACAGCAGCACTGCACTTACTTTCTCGCAATACTCAAGAAAAAACCATCAACCGCAAACTTCGCGATAATGCCATACACATAGAATGGAAATACAAACTTTTATTTACGTTTTTCCAAAAAACGTTCTAATGAAATGTACAGATCAGTTCAGAATTCAAATTGTCAAACATTAAAACAAACAAACTTCAAACGATTTCGAGTAAATCACAAGTTTAACTTTTGGTAGTACTGGAACACCCTTTATATAAATTTTCACAGATCAATGGATACTACCGTAGGATATTTGCATGGAGATTTTGTTATTTTCCCAACACATGTTCCTTATGGATAATTGTTCAGTTTAGTCTACTGAGCAAGCCCTATCAGTTTTTGGTATGTGTGTACCTGTGTACTAAATTTTATTCAAGTAAATAATAAAGAATATCCAGTCAGATAGACAACCAATCCAGGATTAATATTATAGAAAATTTTAATAACCTCAGTGGAACCAATTTTGGGTAAATCACATATTTACGATTTGGTTGTAAAGGAACACCCTTTATATGAAATTACACAGATCAATTGATACGGGCGCAAGATATCTTACTTGGAAATGCTTGGTCATGCAAAGTTTCATCAAGATTCTATGAACCATTTTTGAGAAAATTTGAATTTTTCATTTTAGTTGTATGACAGCTACCCTCAAAATGAGAGCCAGCAAGAAACCACTTAGAACCCTTCGATGGATTTGCATAAAACTCCTTAATTAAAAATATAGTGTCAATCGAACCATTCGTTTAGCCGCTAGACCAAAGCGTGAAGGACAGACCGACCGACGGACCGACCGACCGACCGATCGACCGACCGATCGAACGACCGACCGCGGACGGACATTTTGGGAGACTTGTTTTTTATGATGTTTAAGTGATAAAGAACACATTTTTGAGAAAATTAGAAAAGCTTTTTTTTTCACGTATACAATACCTTTCTCGCTCAGCTCGAAAGTAAAAAAACCGGTCAAGTGCGAGTTGGACTGGCGCGCCGAGGGTTCCGATATACCTATAGTATTTTTGGAAGCAATAAAGTCCATTTTAAGGACCACAAAACTAAATTTGTTTGTAAAGGTTTTTTGCAGATTTCTGAAAAACTGTGCAACTTAGAAAGATCGTTTTATTTTTGCTGTAAAGTCTATATAAACTTCTGTCAACTGTAATTAATTCAGATTTTTCCTTATTCAAACTTCGGAGATAAGGGGGTTTTTTTTATTGACATTTTTCATCATAACTTGAAAACTAAGTACCTAACTTAAAAAAATACAAAAATATATTTTAAAATGAATTAGTAAAGCCCTTTCATATGATAACTCACTCGACCTAGTAGCGACAATTTGAAATTTTGCCCCCTTTACATTAATAATCACTTTTTTCATGTGCAATTAGGGCAACTATATTCTAAAACTTTTCCAAATTTCAGGTCGATAGCATAAGTGGTTAATAGAGATATAGAGGTGTGACAGACAGACGGACAGACAGACAGACAGAGCGGCACCATAAGGGTTTCTTTTTTTACCATTATGGTATCGCAACCCTAAAAACAAAAGAAAAGTATTACACAAAGATCATAAAAAAGAAACAAAAAAAATAACTCAATACTACAATAAAATAAATACCTACAATTTTAGCAAAGAAAATTTTCAATAACAAAAAACTGATTATCAATCCCACAACCTTCAATACTCAAGCAGAGTTTAACGACTGAACTGTAGCTATACAAAACAAACTAAGAAATATCGTGCAATATGCAAATGTTTGAGTCGAGAGTATCGACATTTTTCAATAACCGACGCTAGAAATCTGTTCACGAAAGTATAAGAAACTTTTAGTGTTTTTAATTTTATTCCGTATAAAATAGATTTTGCGAAAACGTAACATGAAAAGTGGTTTTCACGATATGACGTATACGTTGTAGCTTTGAAAATGTGAGTATTTCACGAAAGCCTAAATGGTTTTTGTGCGGATGATTTTGTGGTTAGAAACGAGTGCCTTATACAGGGTGTAACAAAAAGGGAAAACCAATTTGCCCATGAAACTGAACAATTGACCTTCCATAGTAACTGGATCAGCCGCATATTGTATGGAAGGTCAAAAATTTCTTTTCGTATTTCAACCTATGTTCCTTAGGGAAAGTTGTTTAGTTTCATGGGCTGCACCGTTATGATATCGAACAAAGATGAGGTCGACGATGGAACGAGCTTGCCCAGAAGAAGCCTATTCACTCGCGACTTGAAGAGATTCGGGTTGTATGAAATCGGGAACACAGACGCAGGCAGATAATTCCACTCTTTAGCCGTGCGCATTATAAAAAATGTTTCAAAGCGCTTTGTGCGAATGTGCGGAATATCAACCAAGTATGGGTGATATCCTGCGGTGCGTCTGGACTCCCGATGGTAGAAGGGAGATTGTGGAATAAGCTCGTGGAGCTCTAGAGCACACTCTCCGAAGTACAATCTGTAGAAGACCGACAGACATGCAACTTTGTGTCGGTGGGCCAGACTGTGAAACTTGGTTTTCACCAGCATCTTATCACCAATGAGCTTCTTGGCTCTGCGATCTATCGAGTCAAGTGTGGCTAGTTGGTATTTGGCTGAGCCATCCCAAAGGAGACAGCAATTCTCCATGCACGATCGGACTTGAGCTTTATATAAAACTAGAAGCTATCCAGGAGTGAAGTAACGCTTAACCTTATTAAGGATGCCCAGCTTTTTAGAGATTTAAATATCCAACAATGTCGTTTAGAGATTTTAATATCCAACAATGAATAAACTATTTTGAGTTTGATATGCAAAAAGACGCTGCTGCCCAATGGGCATATTTTGGTTCAAGATTCCTTAGTCGCCCTCTACGACACCCATTCAAAAAGATAGAGTGGTATTAAAAAAAAACACTTACTCACAATTGAGCTCGGCGTTACTTTAAACTTACACAAAAACGTAGACTCGACATTTTTCCTCTTTACGGGAGTGTTCCACTAAGAATTAATTAAACTTGCAATTAGGTACGTTTAATTAATTAAAAAGACGTTTGAAAATCTTCCACGATTAAGATTAATGACTTCTAATATTTTCTTTGTAGTTAATCTTTCTAAAAAAGAAAATTCTATTTAAATATCTCTGTAGGTCTTTCCAAAAATATTGACGAGTATGATAAGGATCATAAAATTCTGATTTCTGAATTTGTGACGTGTGTGACGGACGACAGACAGACAGATGGACACGCGACTGACAGAAATAGGGCGCCTCACTTTGAAAACTTCTGGTATGTAATAAAAAAAAACCGGCTAAGTGCGAGTTGGACTCGCGCACCGAGGGTTACGTGCCACTTAGGTAAAAATACCGTAATAGTTATGGACGCGCAGTCACGCAGAAGTGTAATAAATGCGCGCGCATTTGACCAGTTTTTATTATTTGCTGGTTTTCTATAGCTCATCTGCCATAAACATTACAATTTTCACGCTTGTAACTGTTCCTGTTTTGACGATAGAGCTAAAACAAAAAATCGAGCAGCAATCGCCTAAAAACACGTTTTATTAAGGAAGGCACCCTTAATTTTTATTTTTTTTAAATGTTATTATTTAATGTTATAGCGGCAATACATGATCTGTGAAAATTTAAAAAATTAAGGTTCCTGAGATACAGCCCGATATTTTAACCTATAAGGTTCATGAGATACAGCCCGCTGACATTCAGACAGATATCGGAAGCATATTAATAAGGTTCAGTTTTTCACCCTTAGGGTACGGAACCCTTTAAAGATTGCCTAGTTAGAGCCTCCCAGAGCAAGCGTTTTATCTCGTTACGATACACAAGCAATAACTATCTTTTCACATATCCTCTTAAGGTTCATGAGATACAGCCCGCTGACATTCAGACAGATATCGGAAGCATATTAATAAGGTTCAGTTTATCACCCTTAGGGTACGGAACCCTTTAAATATTGCCTAGTTAGAGCCTTTCAGAGCAAGCGTTTTATCTCGTAACGATACACAAGCAATAACTATATTTTCACATATCCTCTTAAGGTTCATGAGATACAGCCCGCTGACATTCAGACAGACATCGGAAGCATATAAATAAGGTTCAGTTTTTCACCCTTAGGGTACGGAACTCTTTAAAGATTGCCTAGTTAGAGCCTTCTAGAGCAAGCGTTTTATCTCGTAACGATACACAAGCAATAACTATCTTTTCACATATCCTCTTAAGGTTCATGAGATCTGTATCTCGCTGACATTCAGACAGATATCGAGAGCATATTAATAAGATCCAGTTTTTCACCCTTTGGGTACGGAACCCTGTAAAGATTTCCTAGCTACAGCCTTCCAGAGTAAGCGTTTCATCTCGTAACGATACACAAGCTACCGGATTTGCTCAACGTTTGATTAGGGCGTCAGTGTATTTGCGTAGCTGTTCAATGTACAGTACGATCATATTACTGTGAGCTGGTAGGGTTATGCGTTATGTTGTATTCAAGTGTTATGTCTATATAGGGTGCTTTCTAATCGACTGCATTTCCGTTCTTTGAGTTAGTTACTCGGGCCATAAAACTGAAAAACTTTCCCTAAGGAGCATAGGTCGAAATACGAAAAGATAATTTTTACCTCTAGAATGCGCTATCAGCTGATTTAGTGTCTATGGGAGTTAAAAAAAAATATGTTCATAATTTCGACCGCTTATGGTCTGAGTAACATACTGAAAGTATTAGAAAGCACCCTATATAGGATCCAAACATTAAGGTTTTAAGGCCCGAATCTACCTATGATAACTCAGTAAAGAGGCCATACTTTTTCCAGTAGCAACGCTAGCGACCCGAAACCTCGCAACTTTTGTTTTATTTGGGAATGAAAATATATATTCACCGCACAAAATGGAAATCTTATCCGCACAAAAAGTACCGATAGAAAATTAAATGTTTAATTTACAAAAGTCTTAGGCTGTTTGTCCACCGCGACGATTCCGAGCCGATGCCGATAAAACAAAATAACAGCGCCGCTAGAAGCGACTCTATGAGTAAGTAGTAAACGTATTGTTTTTGCTCGTAACTTTGTCGACGCTATACTCTCTTGTTCTCGGTATTGGCTCAAACAGCTCTGAATGAAATATTATTCAGTTACATGTGTGGAACCTATGAGGTAGTTATTACGTACTTATAGCGTTATAGTTGTTTAAGGAGAAAAATGCACGGATACCTAGACTGGACTATATAGACTATAGACTTTTCATCATCTTATCCTTATAAACGAAAATCTGATGATATATAGGGTGACTTTTAATTAGTTCTTGAGAGAAAAAGGTATTGATGTACTCATGATACTGAACAAATTTTCCCAAGGAAAATAGGTCGAAATACGAATAAGCAAATTTGACCTCCCATGCAAAATGCGCTATCAGCTGATGCAGTTTCTATGGGAGGTCAAAACTTGATTTTCGTATTTCAACCTGTGTTCCATGGGGAAAGTTCTTCATTATCATGAGTACATGCATACCTTTTTCTATCAAGAACCAATTTAAAGTCACCCTATATTTCTATAAAATTACGTCTAAAGGCACTAGATTTTTTATAAAACTCCACTTGAAATGTATAAAAAAAGGTATGTGCGGTTTTCAAGTTGTTTACAACTATCGCTGGCTTTCGACGGAATTACATTCCGGCTAGTACTGTTAGAACAGTAGGGTACCTGCAAAAATCAAGGGTGCCCTTGGCCACCAGAAAATTTCATCTTTATCAAAGTCACAACGTCAGTTCTACGAATGGATGAAGGGACATCGCGGATCACTGGGCAACGATGCCGCGGATGAATTGGCAAGGCGTGGTTCACAAACATCAGTGGCAGGTCCTGTACCACTATTACCATTACTTTTTAATCAAATCCGCACATGGCTATACGGCTTTACCCAGGACCTACACAATGCCCGCTGGGCTAGTCTTACGAGCTGCAGGCAGTTAAAAGAGGTGTTACCCATTAATTAACCTAAACTCACCCGCCTACTGCTCAGCCTCAATCGAACGAGCTTCCGAATAATTGTGAGCACTAGTACAGGACATAACTCGCTCAATACAAACTTATTCTTAAAACGGCGTCGCGTCACTGCTCTTTATATGGGGACTGACTTGAAGTGGAAGCGGAGGTCAATTGCGTGATCCTATGGAGTGCGGTGGGTTGGCCGACCAACGGATCAAAAATCCTCGGCAACATGAGGTTGCTCCAAGAAGCCTGCGAATGTCCCAGGAGACTTCTGAGCTTTTGGGATGAGTTGGGCTGGCTCAAATAACCAGCATAACCTGACCACAATGCACGGAAGCGGCCGGTGAGTGCCAGAAACGAATTACGCGCCGTTTTGTGAAATGCCACGGCATCATGTAAAATGACGAATTAAAAATATCTCGACATTTTGTAGAATGTGAAGGCATAATGTAAAACAATGAATTGTACAATTTTCCTGTGACATACCTATAAATACATTTATTTGATGATAAGGGCAAAACCTAAACCAAATGGATGTATATTGGTAGTATGCCGTACTTTAATATTAATACATACATACATCACGCCTTGTTCCCGTCGGGGTAGGCAGAGACCACAGTTCTCCACCTGCTACGATCTTGACATACTTCCCTTGCTTCCTGTACTTTCATCAATCCTTTCATACATGCTCGTCGGTTTAGGGTACTTTTAACCTGGCCTTTATTCAGAACGTCCTGAATTTGGTCCTGGTACGTTCGCCGAGGCCTTCCCCTTCCAACGTTTCCATTCACTCTCGCCTTGTAAATCTCTTTCGTCAATCTTCCTTCATTCATCCTCTCTACATGACCAAACCATCTCAGCATCCCTTTCTCAATTTTAGTCACTACGTCTTCTTTTACGCCACAATGTTCTCTTATCACACTATTTCTAATCCTGTCACTCAATTTCACACCAATCAATCAATCAATCATATTAATGTTTCATGTCAATATTAATGTTTTCTTAAAAATAATTGTGATAAAGACACTTTCTTTTTTACGATTTTTGTAAATTTGCTAAATATATTTCGGCTCTCTGTACAAAATGATCAGCTGATCGGTCCAATTTGTATGAAAAGTCGATTGTTTTACGCATTTCCAATAGTTGTAGAGCAAAAGTTGTTGCACTTAGCCCCCGGATTATACAGATTTTTTAAAAACTCGATGTAATAAATTTGTGAGTAACTGTCTAAAATACGCTTTTGCGGATTTTCTTGGGTATGCCACTGTTATGTTTTAAATGGGCAACGTTCGGTAAATGTATACAACAGGATAAATGTAAGAATTATCAGAATTGAATTCTAGATGTCTGCGTAAGTATCTACAGCTAAATCTGACGGGCCCTTGCACATATTATCACTGCCATAGCACGCATCCGAATCGGTAGTAGACTTTGATTGTATTCTGCAATATTATTTGAAAATACTACTTCTAAAGAAATGAAACAATACCGCATGGAACATTCTCCTTTACATCCGTATAAAATATTTTAAAGTCATACAGTACAAACCACAGATGTGAGCATTCGTATATGAGTTAAAATTTTTATTTCCTCTGCTTTCGCTTCACCGAGAAGCTTTTTAGTAGATGAGAAGTTTATGTGGCTGCCGTTTAGTTTTTACAAGTTTCTTTTACGGTGAAATGTATCTTTCATCATTTTGTCTCGTCGGCAATTTGAAAGTGACTTTATCAAATGTTATGTTCATTTTAATGTCTGGCGAAGAAAGAAAGATTCTAGATGAATTGAAACTTGAGCAAAATGTTTTTTTTTTAGGGTTCCGATACCAAAATGATAAAAAAGGAACCTTTATGGTGCCGCTCTGTCTTTCTGTCTGTCCGTCTGTCTGTCACACCTCTATAGCTTAGCAACCACTTATGCTATCGACCTGAGATTTGGAATAGTTTTAGAATATAGTTGCCCAACTTAATTGCATATGAAAAATTTTTGAAAAAAGTATGATTATTAATGTAAAGGGGGCCAAAATAGAGGGGGCCTAATTTCAAATTTTCGCTACTAGATCGAGTGGGGTAGGTATCATATAAAAGATTTTAAAATATATTTTTGTATTTTTTTATATTTCTTAGTTTTCAAGTTATGATGAAAAATGTCAAAAAAATACCATTCAAAGAATTAATTAAAGTTGACAGAGGTTTATGTAAACTTTACAGCAAAAATAAAACGATCTTTCTAAGTTGCACAGTTTTTCAGGAATCTGCAAAAAACCTTTATAAACAAATTTAGTTTATCGGTCCTGAAAATTGACTTTTTTGCTTCCAAAAATACTATAGGTATATCGGAACCGCGAGTCCGGCTCGCACTTGACCGGCTTTTTTTGTAGTGGACTCCTGTTGTTAGCCCTAGTGGCTGTCACACAACTTCACCGGATGGTTGGGGAGCGGAAGGCTCTACCCAGGAAAAAACACGTAAGGCTACTAGCCTAAAGGTGCCTCGCGAGGTTCGGACCTCGGCTTAGCATGTTGCCGGAGATCGAATAGAAGCACAGGGTCTCCGAAGAGTCCCGTCAAGTGACTACTTATAAAATAATTTCTGCTTGTATATAAATTTTTTTTCTACTGCTATGAAGAATACTAGAAGACATAGAAACACCAAAAAAAATCCTGAGAAATACTTTGCCAAGACTCAAAAGCTTGTTATGATTTATCTGTTAAAAAGTTATCAGAAGTCATGTAGAACAATTTTTTTTTTATTGTCAATGGGCTTACTTTTGCTTGATCTAGTCTTGAAGACAGAAATAACAATCGTTTAAAATCCTGTATTTTTTTACTATGTATGGGCTTTCTCTTGACCTCGATCTAGCCTTGAGGACAGAGATGAGGTCAACGATGGAATGAGCTTGGCCAGAAGAAGCCTATTCACTCGCGACTTGAATAGATTCGGGTTATGTGAACTCGGGAACACAGACGTAGGCAGAGAATTCCACTCTTTAGCCGGGCGCATTACAAAAGATGTTTCAAAGCGCTTTGTGCAAATGTGTGGCATATCAACCAAGTATGGGTGATATCCTGCGGTGCTTCTGGACTCCTGATGGTAGAAGGGAGATTGTGGAATAAGCTCGTGGAGCTCTTGAGCATACTCTCCGGAGTAGAAGAAGACCGACAGAGATGCAACTTTGCGACGGCGGGCCAGACTGTGAAACTTGGTTTTCACCAGCATCTCATCACCAAGAGCTTCAATTCAATTACTATAATATCTTGATCATTAAGTATAACTTATTTTACCTTCACAGAAAACATTGGAAAGGTAAGTAAGGCCTCGGCGAACGTTCCAAGACCAAATGCAGTAAGTACCCTAGACAGATTAGCGTGTATGAAAGGGTTGATATGTAGAATAAATGAGGGACGTGTGTCGAGATCGAAGCAGGTGGAGCGCTGTGGTCTATGCCTACCCTGACAAGAAAGAGGCGTATGTGTGTATCATAGTATATTTTGTTGCCAAACCGTTCCTCGATGGTTCAATGAATACCTATAGGACAGACAGGAAATGACAGCAGATTCTCCGTCGCATCATTCACCATCTGAGGATAACCGAAGTTGAAAGAAATATAAATAAACTAAAATATTTTCAAAAATTTATTTGCTTCTTATTTAATTTCTAAACGCTATAACATAATCCTGAAAGCTTTTACCTCGTTTTTACCCTCTTTTAACAGTTTTCTTGTATTCTTGTAAAAAAACTCGTAAAAAACCTCGCGTTGTTTCAAGCAGTATGCAATTAGTCATTCTATTTACTCGTAAAAACTGGAAAATCCATTAAAGTACCAGAAATACCGTTCATATACTTTATGCATTTTTTGCTAAACGATTGCTGTTTTTTTTTATTGCAGCGAAGGAAATATACAGGCTGAATCTTTTTTTGTAAAAATGTCCTTTTGTTGGAAAGATTCAGATAAAGGTACTTTCACGTTTAGTAGGTTTACTCAAGAGCAGAATGAATGTGGTGCCGGCAAAGAATAGCTCCAACCTATGTCTACCTGTGGGTGTGTAAGAGGTACTAAGGGCTTATGAACCGAAAGATGGGCAGCAGCATTTTTTGTCTTACATACTTAACTGCGGTCAGACACAATGCTTACAAGCTGGTGACTATAGTAATTTTACTCCAAAGTAACACGCAATTTTTCTGGAAATCTGTAGGGAGCTCCACAGAACAGTCTGTAGTAGCCGTTTTGTGGGATGTTATGATGACTCTAGCTAGAGCTATTTTTGATTTGCTCGCCACACTTCATGCGAAATGTTTGTGCTTATTATCGTTACAGATTAAAATATAGGCACTCTTGACTCAATTTACAGTTTTAGTTAAATTTGTATAATAAAGATAGTGAGCACAAACATATCGCTTGACATTAAGGCACATTTCACATACGGTCACCTAATCCTAAACAAGACAAAGTCTTTACAACGGGTATCAGAGACTAATAAATAGATTAATAACACCCAGACACCGAACAAACACTTGTGTTTATCACAAATGTTTGCCCTGGACGGGATCAAACCCGCGGCCCACCGCGTTACATTCAGATTCTCAACCAACCACACCAGTTAACATGAGGAAAGTGTTCAAAAATAGAGCTACTGAACTACGATTATTGTTAGTAAATCTATGTCTTTTACTTGTCATATTAAAATAAACCAGACGAATAATACATTTTTTACTTTATTCCAACGCTCACCAACACAATTTGCAGCTATGCACCAACCAACACAACCAAAGTATCATGATAACATCCCATGAAACGTCCACTACAGGACAGGGAGCTCCCTCCAGAATTCTAGCTTTTGCTTTTGCTCTCTGCATGTTAGTTAGTACGGAATTTATGAGAATATTATATTTACTGAGGCCTGTACGTTAGAGAGTCTAGACATGCTAAGTCATTATTAAAGTCCACTGAAATGAAATAGGCACTTACTTCATACTAGGCTAAAGCACACTGAAGTATTTGACGGAACAGGGAAACTTGTGAAGTAATAATTCTATTTTTTTTTCTTGAAATACTCCCCGATGTAAATTTAAAATTCAAGTAATGGAATGAAAATTCCCAATGGTCTTTCATAAAGACAGCTCAATTTGAAAATATTATTTATAATACTATTATGAGAAAAAATTATATAATTTATTTTAAGTTTAACAAATAACTACATGGGCGACAGAGCTTTGCTCTGTTTAAGCCCACTTAAGAGGACATGTGAAAAGATAGTTATTTGAGCAGTCTTTTCGCTCTTGATCGCGCAACGTACAAACCTCGATAGGTTTTTGTAGCGTGTCTTAAAGCATATTGAATAAATGATTTAAAAAAAAGAGACGGGTTGGTATAATTCTGTGTAGGCACCACACGACACATCTGTTTTATGTAAAAAAATTGTTTTAGGTGCCTGCTCAATGCGTCCTCTGTCCAAAACACAGTCACGTAAGCCCCCACCTGTAACGTGTAGAGCCACTTGAGCCCCCTTTTTATGACCATGCATATTAATGAAATAATGAAATGCTACGGTCACTAGCCTTGGTATTGCAAAAAGTGAAAAAATATTTCCTATTTTGTGTTCCGTGCCTAAAAAGGATATATTTTACGTGCAAAGCGGAACCCTATTAATGTGCCTCCGATGTCTGTCTGTCAGCGGGCTGTATTTCGTGAATCGTAATAGGTAGACTATTGAATTTTTCACAGAATATGTATATCTGTTGCCGCTATAGTAACAACAAATACTAATAAAAATAATTATTTTAAAAAGCAAAATACCCGACTGTGTAGAAAAATATGAACTGAAAAGAGAAAAAGCAAGTTATATTTATAAAAAGATATAACTATAAAAATACCTCAAGAAATTGAAGTTATATTTATGTCAAAGTTATATCTTTTTATAAATTAAACTTGTCTTTTTTCTGTTTAGTATAGAGAGTTGCTAAACTTTTACATCGCTAAAATCTGTGGCTAAAATAAGTACTTCATCTGATATGCAAGCTGACATCTTTTACAACTCAAACCAAATATTGGGTCATAAAATGAAACATAAACATTGGTTTATCGTCATTGCTTTCCGAAACGAGGCAATACCAGCATGTAACCACTTTGGCTCATAAATGTGACATTAATAAGAGCAATAAAGGTTAGATCTGACTAAGAGTTGGATTTTGAACGGAAGAGTACTAATTTACAATTTATGTAAGGTGTAACAAAAACCTAATTAGGTTTGTCCGCACACCTTTAACACACTATTAACTCGGACTAAAATTACTTAGGATTTAATTGTATTAAGTGAATGTTGGTTGCAAGGAACAAGTAACATCCCTTCAATCACTCACTATAATTCATATCACACTACAAAAAACAATAATCAAAATGAAGGGGTTGTTGTCTATTCTCATAAAAATCTCAGTGTGTCAGTAGAAGAACCACTATTCATGGATGCTAATTGCCTTGTTATAAAATTGGAATCAATAGCAATTATAGCTATTTATCGATCCCCATCACATAAAGATACGGCCAATTTTATTTATTATCTTGATAAAATTCTACACAACCTGCAACCGTATAAAACAGTTATAATAACGGGAGATATTAATATTAACATCCACGATGACAATCATGACTCTCATAAGTTAAATTATTTAAATCTGTGTGCGTCGTACGGACTTCTACCAGGACTTTGAGAGTAGACACCCAGATTCGGAGACTTGGCGTCTACTCTCAAAATCCGATATATCGAAACGATACTACTCGAAACATGCAAATGCAAAACTTCGTCCCTTGACAATAGAGTAGAATATTGGTTGGATGCAGTTTGAAAATTCATCCAACCAATATTCTACTCTATTGTCAAGTGACGAAGTTTTGCATTTGCATGTTTCGAGTAGTATCGTTTCGATATATCGGACGTTGAGAGTAGACACCCAGGGAAGGTGTGATCGTGGCTAAAGCCGACATTACAATTAGTGTAAGTGCACTAAGTTAGACGGATTACAAAGTAATTTCATTTATCCTCCATACATAGTCGTTGGTTTAAGGTAAGTACAATGTTTTTAACCGAGATATCTTATAATAATAATCTTATCGCATATAAAGTGAATAAATAATAATAATAATCTTATCGCAGTTAGGGGTTTTTGACTTGATGCCGGCAATGAAGTTCAAGTTCGCACAAGACTTCATGCCAGGAAGCTTGAAGCTGCCGGTAACTGGTACGGATACTCGCACTTATATTGAAATAAGAACGGTACAAAGTCCAATGTGTCAAACTTGATGAGCTCTTGACTGTACTTTGAAAAATAAGAGCCATATATACTTACTATACTTACTAATCTACTATACTTACTAATCTGGGAGCCAGGCCAAATTGAACGGACTCTTATTTGTGGTGACCAGATTTTGAGATTTGGTGGCGTTAAAGAAGTGATCACACCTATAGCTAGCTGAATTCAAAGACTAATTTGCCATACATTGCTGGGAGGCTTGTTTATGTTAATTGCAATATGTTTGCTTCAACGAGCAATGTATGTCAAATTAGTCTTTGAATTCAGCTAGGTGTGATCATTCCTTAAAGATCCGCCCGTGTGGTGCCGGCAAAGAATACAACCAACCTATCTTTACCCGAGGGTGTCGTAGAAAGTGACTAAGGAATCATGAGGACGGTCAGCAGCGTTCTCCTGTTTGTCGTACCATCTTTATGATTGCGGTCACCAACAACCACGGTCCATGGTGTCAGCCCCATCGCTATGAAGCGCAGATGGTACTTCCCAATCAAAATATACCTTCAAATTTAACCGCGCGTTTTCGCTGGGGTTCTGTAGGGAGCTCCTTGTCCTGTAGTGGATGTTTCATGCAATGTTATGAAAACTAATTACTCTTTCGTCCATGTCTTATTTCTCATATAAGGTCTTAATGAAACAACTTTCCCCAAAGAACAGGGTGTTAATTTGATAACGTGTCATAGCTCAGGGGCGGGATCAGTATCAGTAACTGAACAACTTTTCCCAAGGAACATAGGTCGAAATACAAATAGTAGATTAGTAGCCAAGGGCTGTAAGGCATCAATTGCAGACCGAGATATTTAGGCGCACGAGCGCAGCGAGGGCTCCTATAGTTCGACAGTGCAATTGATGCTTACACCCGAGCTAACTACTCTGCTTTACATCTCAATTGTGAGGTAAGTAGGTCCTTATTACCACCAAATTGTAGGTGACCAATTAGCGCTCCAGGGTAATAATGTAGCAAGAAAAGCCCTAGGGCGGTAAGTAATAATAAAAAACACTTCACTCTTTCAGAATTTTATTACTTACCGCCCTAGGGCTTTTCTAGCTACATTATTACCCTAGAGCGCTAATTGGTCACCTACAAGCCCCATTTGGTGGTAATAAGGACTTACTTACCGAATATGAGAGATGTAAAATCATTTTTATACCTCCCATCAAAACATTTTGTATGGATGGAAGGTCAAATTAGGTTTTTCATACCTATGTTCCTTTAGGAAAGTTGTTTAGTTTCATGGTCTAAGTAATGTGCTAAAATTATGTTCACTATTTCATTAGGACCCTGTATAAATTTTTTATAAGGTCACCTTTAAAACATAACAACCCACAACGTTCAAAACATCAAGCGCATAAACAGCCTTAACAAGGTACTTAAAGCAAGAAAAGGTCATTTAAACCATACAATTTTATTGTTCTAACACCCCAACTGCCGAATGGGCAATTTTGACCCATGCTAACCGTGAATCCGTAAAACGTGTTGCGGAATTGCCCGTGATAAAAAGGTAAGGTGATAAAAAGTCATGGAAGTTGAGGTTTAGTGTGTTTTGATTTTGTAGTAGGTACTATCGCGGAAGGGGAAGGCCTAGGCGAACGTACGGTCAACAGCTTGTCGGTAGAAACTTTTTCAACTCCATTACCACGCCATAAGGTCCAAAAGAGTTTCTACTGATGTGCGGCCGTGTGTACCAGGACCAAATTCAGGACCTTCTAAATAAAGGCGAGATTGAAAGTACCCTAAACCAACGAGCATGTACGAGTATAAAAGGATTGATGACAGTACAGGAAGCGAGGGAAGTATGTCAAGATCGTAGCAGGTGGAGAACTGTGGTCTCTGCCTACACCAACGGGAAAGAGGCGTGATGTTATGTATGTATGTAAGTACTATCGCAGTTTTTCGCGCCTAATTGCTCTCCTAGGTAAGGTATCAGACTCTGTAAAAGCCATTCGTAAAAACAGAATGATGCTAGGGAAAAATGATGATTTTGTCCGAACAAAGAAGTCAAGTCGCGAGTGAATAGACTTCTTCTGGGCAAGCTCGTTCCATCGTCGACCGCATCTCTGTCCTTAAGGCTAGATGAAGGAAAAAGTAAGAGAGACAATAATTATGTGTTGCTTACGTAGTGAAGATCTGTAATTTGCAAATGTACTGTTTATTGTATTGGTAGGTATTTTAAAGTATTAATGCTGTAGATCTTAGTTAAGGCGGTTGCTGGGTGGCAGCACCTTACTTTTAGAAATAAATTTATTGCGTCGCAAATACAAAACTTTTCAGTAGTATTGTTCGTTTGGCGGCAATATAGGGCAGTTATATATGTTATAACCCATGACATCATAGCTTAGCTTATCATTTATAGCTTTGTATTGGTAAAGTGCTAAAAGTGGCCGTTTTTGGCAGTTTTACAATACAAAGCTATTCACGATAAGCTAAGATGTGATGTGATGGATAATAAAATATAGAACTACCCCACATTGCCGCCAATCAAACAATCCTTATTAAATGTTTTGTATTTATGACGCAATCAATTTATTTCTCAAAGTGGCAGCACTTCTGCTCAGCAACCACCTTAAATGAATAAAATAAAAATTAAATAATAAAAAAAGAAGTGGAAAAAGTCATCCAAACTAAATAATGTCCAACCAAAACTTAATTTGATTATTATGTTTGCAATCAAAGATTTCTTGAGCGTTGCGTTGTCTAGTAACTGAGCAAGTACGCACGGGCGCTCATCGGAAGAAACACTTTGAACTTGAGAGGGTCTCTGGTTTCGGGTGGTTGTAGTGTAGCACTGGTTCAGTTTATACTGGTTTTGTTTCTACGTACTTGGTGCCGTGCGTACCTATACTTTTTACCAGGACATGTTTTCATATCGCGAAAAGTGTATTTTTGTGTCGCGGAAACTTTATCCTACTTACCAGCAATTTACTAGCTAACTTTGTGCCTTTAGTAAGACGTGATCCACGCCGAAAAAACAAAGAGCCAAGTGTTAGTCGAACTCCCACACCGAGGGTTAGGCGTATATATTTGAGACGAAGTGATAAGGTTAAAAATACCGGCCAAGTGCGTGTCGGGCCACGCGCATTAAAGGGTTCCGTAGTTATTTTTTTTACATTGCAAACCTGGTTTTGATTTAATATTTTATAACTTTCATAAAATGTTTACCTCCTATAATGCTGAGCGAGGTCCCTAGCGCCTGATTACTTTTTAAATTATTACCAGTTTTTCGGCCATAGCTAATTACCCTGTGAAGCCTACTAAGATGTGATACTTTTCCTTTTCATTTCATCATAACTACTGCTGTGATTTTTTTCATATTTCCAATAATAACCGTTAAGCATTATATTACTCTATGGTTTAGCTTAACACTTGACTTAGTCGCCTATTAAGTACGACAACCACGTGTTGAGATGGGTTCTTTGCCGCCATCACACGGTTTTTTTATTTTGTCACTAGCGGCCCGCCCCGGCTTCGCACGGGTACTAATCTACGGGTAGAGTGGTGCCTTTTATTATGATATTATGACCTAGTCTTAAACTTGTTACACAATTTTTAAAACATTCTAAAATATTTTGTTGTACCAGTTGTACACAACATTTATAGCTTCTTCAGGGTTAGGTGCAAAAATGAACATATTGAGTTTTGATGTTACACGTGACAGGGCCACATACAATTGCCCTGGAGCATCTAAGAAAATTATTTTCCCTATGTTATTGACTGATGACATTATCGAATCGTATACATTTTTTTTCTCTGGATTCAAACGACACTCATTTTGAACTATCTATAAAAGTCGAGAATGGTTGTACATATCTAAAATTTTAAAACTCAGGCTTCGGACGACCAGTCGCAACGACGTGTGCCCTCCGTGTGTGCCCCCGGTGCCCCGTCGGGTCGGCTATCAACGGAAATGCGCATCGAGTGTGAAGCTCATTCTAAGACTTTAATTAGAGTGATTTTAATATTGTGATATCTTCTAAGATATTCATTTAAATAACATGGTGTAAAGGACAATTTTGATCTATGTTTATTGTTTATTATTACTAACCTTTTAAATTAGATAAGGATCCGTACCTTAAGGGCAAAAATACGTTCAAAAATACCTTATTTTGAAAATCTACTTTTTTGCTATAAAAAGTTGGTTACTATGGATAATCCTTAAAAGATAGGTAAATACTGTCGCGGACTTTTTTTTAGAGCTCCTAGAGAGCAACATTTCTTTTATACATAACTTTCATATAAATGAAACCATTTAAGCAGCGCACGCCCAGAAAGCTCTCAAGAGGCACGTTTTTTTCCAACTCGATCAACAAACATCATCATAGTTCAGTTAATTTGCAATAAATATTTATAAATTATAACCGCAAACCTTTCTATTGAATTAATCTATCTATTAGTGAAAACTGGATCAAAATCCATATAGTTCCTGAGTTTAGCGATCACAGACAGACATGATGCATGCACGACAGAAAAACGTTTCGGGGGACTTTCTTTTATAATATGTAGTGATTTATAAGCACAGTCACGTAATGGTTCGTAAGTGCTAATCGCACTTCCCGCACCAAACACTAACTATTTATTGCAAAGCTCTTTAATACTATAATACTCGTAAGACAGCAAAAGCAAGATCTAAGATACAGATTTTACAGTCCTTGTCACAGCGGCTCAACATTTCTGAGCAGTAGTCGATCATCGATCTTACTATTTCCACCATATGATGGTGATGACAGGATTCCCCAGCAGTGCTTGCGCTATTATTTTACTACAGAAAAACGCAAAAAAAAAAAATTTTTGTTTATTGCAGGCACTATTACAAATTATAAATTATTTATTAATTGAGACAGTAAAATCTTAAAAATTTAAGATTGTGGTAGCCTCAATCAGTTGCCCGCCTTACGACAGACCGTGGCCAGAGAGTGTGGATCTGCATTCACCCCCTACAAGAAGATACATCTTGTTTACTTTTTTTATGAAGTGTTTTTTTAATGTATTTTTAATTTGTTTACTATTTTTGTCAATTAGTTAGGAAGGAGGGTTACTTCCGTGAACGGGAATTGTACATATGTACAGAAGCTGCACTTGTAGAACGTTTTATTCCATCGCTCATCATAACCACTCAGACGGGATAATACGAGACTTAGTAGTCGTTCTGGTACTTTATGTCCCCTAAACTATGTTACAGAACATGTCTCGCCATCGTGATGCTTTGGTGCACTTTACGTATAAGTGTTATTTTCAGTGCAACAGCTATAAATAAAACATTTATTTCAGACAACATGATTTCATAAAGTACTTTCGACTGGTAGGTCTTTTTCCAATATGTATGGACCTTTGTATACCCAACTGGCGTGAGGAGGGAGATGCAAAGAAGAGACGATCGGCGTTTTTTGCTATTGGAGGCCCTTGAGCCAGCAAAAGTTATTAAGTATTGTCAAACAAAAGCGAAAACAGATGGCGTATGTTTATGATATTGTAGGCATGTCTATTTGCTAATAAATGGTCACGTACAACGATCGCTCTTTTAAAAGGTTGGTAGATAAATTACTTACAAGGTAATAACAAAAGAGTGTCTCCATGGCAATCTATTGTATAATATGTCACGTGGTTTTTAAATTGATAGAGCTAAGAGAAGTATCTGAGTTCGAAGTCTGTACTTTGGGTCGGTACCAAAAATACCTGATATACATACATAAATAGATAAGTTACATCCAGACACAGATCAAACACTCGTCATCACACAAATATTTACCCTGGCTGGGGATCAAACCTGCTGCGGCCCACGGTATGTAAGGCCAGCTCAATACCAACCACACCAATGGGCCAAAACAAACATAGAAAAGACAGACTATACGACCAATGTAGTCGCGGCTCTGGGATGAACACTCCACCCTTTTCATACCTTCAAAAGACATTAAAATTTATAGTAGGACTTATAACCTCTGCTTTCCTAGTCGTAAGCTGACGATCTCTAGCCTCGTTCCGTCGTGTCGTATAGCTTGCTATAAGCTGTCTAGCTATTCGCGACTTACCCGCCATCTGATTGCAGTCTTTTGTAGAGAAATATAAAATTTAAAAAACCAGCACCAACTCCGATGAAACGTACTAATTGTGATATTTTTCTGGCTGTGAGGCTTTTATTGAATACAAAATTTTTAATAATTGTTTTTAAACGCCATAGCCAGACGCTTTGACAGAACATTTTATATGACATATATATGTATAAGACAGATTTAAAAACGTGTTGACTTTTTTTTGTAGGCATGGCAAAGGGATCTTTGTCATGCTTTTTCTGATGACGTCGTAGAAAGGTCAAATGAAGGTTATTGTATTTTATTAAATAACTTGAAAAATACAGACCTTTTTTTAAATTTAAGGAATAGAAATTGTACCGAAAGCTTATTTCTCGAAATTTTTTTGAGATCTTCGTTCCTATTAAAAAAGAAAGCATGTCCAATTATTGAATACACAATACATATTGATTTTAATTCGGAACAATTTTTAACTCGAAAATAGCGCTTTCCTATTGGTTGTAATTTTCGAGCTTACAGGTTATCAACTTAGTTGAGCTCTAGTGAAAAGACACTACTACAGTAATATAATTTTTCATATTATTTATAACAGCCTTTTTTCAATGCGGTTAAAGCGTCAAAATGGCGGAAATCCTCTGTTGCAGTGGAAATGTGCATTCTTATCTGTGTAGAACGGGAGCAATTATCGCACAAAAGCTTCTTGAGTTCCTCTTTGTGTTGGTGCTACAGGTTTTGTGTATTAGCATGAGGTATTCTGTTTGTTAAAAAAAAAAAAGATTGGGTTGAGTTTAAATGTTTAAATATTTTTTAGGAGGAACAAAGCTGTATCGTGTGTTAAAAAAAATGTACGCACTATTAGACCTGTAACGTTAGTTTAATGTTATTTAATCTGTGCTTATACCATGAAACTGAACAACTTTCTCTTAGGAACATAGGTCGAAATATGAAATAAAGTTTTCACCTGCCATAGAATATGCGCAATAAGCTGGTGCAGTTTCTATAGGATATATATATTTTTTTTCATATTTCAACCTATGTTTCTTAGAAAAAGTTGTTCACTTTCCAGGTCTGAGTAGCACGCTCAAATAGTGCTTACTAATGTATAGGGTTCCGTACCCAAAGGGTGCAAAACGGGACCCTAATAATCAGCTTCCGATGTCCGTGTGTCTGACTGTCATATCTCATGAACCATATAGAAACAGTTGAAATTTTCAAAGATAGTATGGGCTTTTGCACTAAACTTAAGAATCGCCCCTAACTTGTTTGGGACACTCCTATCAATAGATTGATGGCCCGTAAGAAACAACTTGGGCGATTCTTAAGTTTAGTGCAAACGGCCCTAAATTTCTGTTGCCGCTATAGGTATAACAACAAATAATTACAAATATATTCAGATTCAGATTCAGATAATTTTATTCAATGTAGATTCTTTACAGAATACTTATTGAATGTCATGCAGAATACAATGCAAATAGAGCGAGTCTACGCCGTTTCGGATCGTGCTATGGCAGCGTAAAAGAAACGGCAAGAAACCACTGCAGCACGGCCTACTTTAAGAGTCGGCTTTTTACAATGTGTTTCTTGTGTTTCGCTGGAATATCAGAGCACCATACCTTTTTGTCATTCATATAGTCATCCAATCTATAGTAAGCTTTTTTACATAACGTTTGCTTTACACATTCTTTAAACTTTCTCTCAGGTAATTGCACTATATTGTCAGGTATTTTGTTGTAGTATCGTATACACAGACCAACGAAAGATGTATTGACTTTAGTTAATCTAGTATATGGTTGATCAATTTTATGCTTATTTCTAGTATTAAAATTATGCCTGTCACAAATTTTTGGTAATTGATGAATGTTCTTTCTAGCATACATTATATTTTCATAGATATACTGGCATGGCACTGTCATAATGTTGATTTCCTTGAACAGTTCTCTCAGGGAATCACGAGTCTTCAGGCAATAAATTGCTCTTATAGCCCTCTTTTGTAAAACGAATATTGAATGTATATCAGCTGCTCGGCCCCAAAGCAGTATGCCATAAGACATAATGCTATGGAAGTAGCTAAAGTAAACCAGCCTTGCAGTAGCTACATCAGTAAGTTGTCTGATTTTTCTAACAGCATATGCAGCCGAGCTCAATCGACCAGAAAGAGCCGTTATATGAGGGCCCCATTGAAGTTTAGAGTCTAGTGTTAACCCTAAGAAAACTGTACTATTTACAAAATCTAATGGCTCATTATTCAATACTATGTTATGTGAAGTAGACCTTACATTTGGTAGTGCAAATTTAATACATTTAGTTTTTTTGGCGTTTAGGACTAGATTGTTAACAGTAAACCATGCATGAATCTGTCCAAGTGCATCGTTGACTTCGTTATAATTTTGTGATTTCCTACTTATATTGAATATTAATGAAGTATCATCAGCAAATAACACAATCTTTGACAGATTCTTCACCACAGAAGGAAGGTCATTAATATAAATAAGGAATAAAAATGGCCCTAATATGGTCCCTTGAGGTACGCCAATTTTGACAACAGATCCCAGTGATTTCGTCCTGTTTACTTGTACCTTTTGAATCCTGTTTTCCAAATATGACCTAAATAGTTTAAGTGAATTATTCTTAACACCGTAATGTTCAAGTTTTAGCAACAATGTGCTATGATCTACGCAATCAAATGCCTTGGATAGATCACAGAAGATACCAATAGCATCTTCAGATTTTTCCCACGCGCAAAAGATGTATTTTAAAAGTGCAGTCCCGGCATCCGTTGTACTGCGCCCTTTCGTGAAACCAAATTGATGGTCATGTAGTAAGTTATTTCTATTGAAGTGTGAAAGCATTTGATTGAGTATGACCTTCTCAAAAATTTTACTGAGTACAGGTAAGACTGATATTGGTCTAAAATTACTGGGATCCTTTTTGTCACCAGCTTTGAATAATGGAACTACTTTACTTTTTTTCATTAAGTCAGGAAATGTACCATGATCGACACAATCATTGAATATAACAGCTAAATATGGAGATATAGTATCAATGATCGCACTACAGACTTTTACTGACATTCCCCATAGGTCCTCAGTAGTTTTCATTTTAATACTTTTAAAGGCTTTAATAATTTCGTTAAAGAAACACTTTTATTTTTTACTTTCTTTCTTCACTTTTTTTCTTTCCCTTACCTTTAATCTTTATTAAGGGACGCTCTCCTTTTAAAAACGTGATATTTGTTTTAGTTTTATCGTGAAAAGGGGAAATTGGTGCGTTTATAGTAAAGTACCTGGGCGACCGAGCTACACTCTATAATAGCCGCCTCAACCTGAAAATATCATCGGGGAGCAAACTACGCTACTCGCCAACAGATGGCGCTGTAAGTTTCTGTCTAAAACGCGGAATTTACAAAATGCTCAAAACGTGGTGAAAACGAATTTTACCAGACATGAGACCTAGCTAGATCGATTTTTTTTCCCCCAAAAAGCCCCGTATGGTAAATTTCATCAAAATCGATTGTGCCACTTTCGATAAACCGATTGCAAATATATATATATATATACAAATATTTCTCGTTTAATAGTATAGGATAAGCTGTAGAATAACAAAAGTAATAAAAACTGATTAAATGAGTCTCGGGCTCACGCGTTTTTAATACACTTCTGCGTGACTGGGCGTCCATAACTAAGACGGCATTTTTACCTTGGTGGTACGGAACCCTCCTCGGTTCACGAGTCCGACACAAACTTGGCTGGTTTTTGACACCTTGTATACGAAGCACCTAGCCTAACTTTAAATCACTCCTAAAATTTCAATAACTTAAAATTTTTCCAAAAATATGTAGGTCCATATCGGAAATTTATTTTGGTGTTTCGTCTTTCCCATACACACGTTGAGCTGGAAATGGTGTTTTTTACAGTCAACAAAAGGTCACGCTTGACACTCGCAGTGCGACTCTAGCCCATACGTCTATTGCAATACGAACGGTACAAAGTCCAATGTGTCAGGCTTGATGTGCTCTAGACTATACGGGACGACTTAAATTTCGACCCATCTTTATTCGGAAAAGTTTTTATATTTTATGGTCTGAACGAAGGCTGAACCTATAGTTACTCTAGTGTGGGGAGTTTTCGCTAATAGTTAAATGAGACCAGAATTTTATCAATCAAAATTGATACAAAACTAATACAAATGTATTATTAACCTCTATAACCCCGCCAAATATATAAAACACTCCACTAAGCACCGCAGAATAACCGTCTAGCTCTGCCATACAAAAATTCGCAAAAACCGTGCAAAAATAAAGTGACATTGCGAATTTGCAATTTTTTCCCGCCAATAGACCTACTTACATTGGTCGGGTATTCAGTGCGCGGGAAGTAATCGCTGATATTTCCGAACGTAGCCACTCTGCCTCTATGGTTTATATGTCATTCGAAAGGTAATTTTATAAGGTCTAAAGTCATTATACAGGTCAAATCAAAATAAACCGTATTTTTTCTGCAATAAGGCAAAATTCGAAAATCTGTTTCCGGGTTCACATGTGAACCCGCGGGGCTTGACGAAAGGAAGCGATCTGGGTTCACATGTGAACCCACGGTGCTTACAAATGTTTTATTTATACTTGGTTCTATTATTGAAAATTTTACAATATTTGATCCATTTATAAATAAACATTTATTATTTTTAGTTTGAGTCTTCGTTTGGACTCTATACTATACAGGGTGTGTTAAAAAGGGAATGAATACGCCAAAAAAAAAATTTCCTATTAAGACCAAGTTCCTGAAGTTCCTGATGAAAAGTTGTTCAGTTTCATGGGCATATTCACATGCTGTTATACCCTTTTTATTTATACTTTTTATACAGGCTGTTCAAAATTGTTTCCTCAGTAACTTAGTAGCCGAATTGATACAAAGTTCACAGTTTCCAACGTAATTCGTATCTTGATGAATATAAATTACAGAAACAAAGAGATACGCCTGATCAAAACAAAGTTTTAACAAAAAAAAAACCGGCCAAGTATGAGTCAGACTCGCGCATTGAGGATTCCGAACCCGTCCACCCAAATATTAGAGCTGTAACTCTTCGATTACAAAAATTCCAATTAAATCTGACCCCTTTTTAATATGAATGTACTTAAAACGAGAGCTCACCTAAAATTGTTTATATTCGTATATAATCAAAGTTTTAATTAATGAGTTTTGACCATTCATTGTACTGTGATACTTGTCGGCGCTCTACCGGGGTCTAGGGTTTTGCTAGTAAAATACTGAAATTGCTTGGTTAAACTTCTATTTCAAAACTTATTTATATATCTTTAGTAAGTAAACTTTGCGACCTAACCATTCGGCGGACTGAGAGAGACTGATTAGTCCGTGTACAAAAATTGCCATGGTAGATAACATCTGGCGAACAGTAACAATACAAATATTAAGTTGTCGGCTTTTCAAAGGATATGTTTACAATGCTAAAAATAAAGATTATGGTTATTGCTAAAATTCGGCAAAGTTTCAGCAAACTTCATAGAAGCTATTGTAACATTACAAAAATACAAAAGCTTAACTATCTATTCTAACTAATGGCTTATAATAAACATAAAATATAAAATTACCATGCCTTATTTCAAACTTTACTTATCTAAATACATAGGGTGTGGTCGCCACATATTAACTTCGTGCCTAATTTCATTAAATCTGACCCGTCTATAATATGAATGTACTTAAAATGGGAGCTCATCTAAAATTGTTTGTATTTGTTTCTGACAAAATTTACATTATTTAATGATTTTCGAACATTGATTTTGCTCTGATACCTAGCTTCATGCCTAATTTCATGATTGTAGTTCAACTTGGTTTGATTCATGAATGTATAGGTGGCATAATACTCCAGGGTATTTAGAAACTTTTATATGAGTGGGTTTGAAGTAAATATAAATGTGACTTTTTTATTATTATTGACAAAATTAAGTGTAAATACATATTTGTAAAATAGTATTGAAGAAAAAAATTATAGGGAAGATGACGAAAAATATTATCATTTTAAACCGAAAAATTCAAAAACAAAGTTTATCACAGTTCACATTTAATTTTGTATAAAATGTATTTAAAATAATATTTAAGAAGTAAAACAATTGAATAGGTTACCTTTTTATTATTGACATTACTTATTTTTATATTGACATGTAATATTTTTGAATTGACTTTGTTTATTAAATTTATTTTATTTTAAATTTTACTTATAATGACTTGATATATTTAAAATACACTTTTGCTACATGCTATTTAATAATCTTGCAATTTTATAATTCTCTTTGCTTTCTTTATGTGAAATAAAATTTAACTCGGTTTAGATCTAGATGATTATAGACATAATTATAAGTTATTATTAGCTAAAATGCATGCCTCCTACATTTTGCAATGCCCAAAAAGGGTACATGTACTTACTGTAATTTAATTTTAAGACCTTTAACATACATGTATGCAAATTAATAAATGAAATGAAAATGAAATGAAACATTAAACTTACTTTCATTAAATATTATCATTTAAGTGCAATTTCGAGTTAACTTATTACCTTACTGAAACTCCGAGTTTCAGCAATTCCAATGGGAAAACATTTCAATTTTTAGGTAAACTACCTATGATTATTGTACATTGTTTGTGAAGCGATGTAGTTTAGCTGACGTCATTAAGAGATTTTAATATCCAACAATGAATAAACGATTTTGATTTGATTTGATTTGTTCTATTAACAATGCTAATCGATTGCATTAGCATTTTAGTATAAATAAAAATAAATGTTCGCGAGATCATACGATTTTAATAATTATACATTTATAGGAGAGATTAGTTGTTTAACAAGAATCCGAGAAAAAACAGCCATACTTAATTACTTCCAGGTCAAATAATAATTTCCATGGACTATAAATGGCCTTACCTTTTGATGCTTTTGATAATGTCTTAACTTAAAAGCTTAACATTTCCGTACCTATAACGGTTTTAAGTAGTATTATTTAGTTCTAAGTAGGTAGTGCTTTGGAGGGGATTTTACCACAGTCACCACGCATGTAAGCGTCACGGCTGTTGACCGCTGTTGTTGTTGACCGCAGTATGTAAGATGGTACGATATACAGAAAGATGCTGCTGCCCATCCTCCGGTTCTTAAACCCTTAGTCGCCTCTCACGACACCCACGGGTAGAGATGGGTCGATACTATTCTTTGCCGGCACCACACGTATGTATTTCACCTATGTGATGATAATTTCCATTTTAACATTTTTTTTTAAAGAGACGGGTTTTTCTAGGACTCTGTTATTTTCCTATAGTGTTACGGAACCTTAAAAAGAAACACAATAAACAATGCAAAAATTGTGCCTTCTAACTTTTTACAAATTGCGCTATATCGCAACTCAATTTGCAATTTCGCATTTTTGTGCTTTGCTAATGAAAATTGGCTTATTTGATTCCCTAATGGATAATTTTTGTCTTCGGATGAAATATCGCTTTTAGAAATGTACGAACAAACTCCTTAAATAAAAGGTTTCTTCTGTGATCAGCAAAAAGTTAAAACAATGATCTTATGTAATTTTTTTGGTCTGCACATTTTATTTAACATATTTTGATCAGTAAGTCGAATAGTACCAACCCATACATACCCGTGGGTGTCGTAAGAGGCGACTAAGGGTTAACTGGAGGATGGGCAGCAGCATCCTCCAGTACATCTTACTTACTGAGGTCACCTACAACCATGGTGCCAGTCGTAACGCTAACAAGCGAGGTGACTATGGTACTTCCCCTCCACATTTTTCCAGCAAACGCTAGAATTCTAGAGGGAGTTCCCTGTCCTGTAGTGGACGTTTTATGGGATTTTTTTGATGATGATGATGATCAATATACGTATAAGAAAGTGTTAGTAGTGTAAGTACTGCATCCATAATAAACGGTTATTCATTCAGTAAGTCAATCGTTAAGGAACCTAAAACCTATCTACTTATCTAATACTAAAAGTATGGGAGTGTTTAATATTAATGGATATGTCTCGTTCTATTTAAAAAAAGTTATTTATGTCATTTTACTCATTAGGTAACGTACTTTCGATATTAGTTTAAAGTGTTTTGATATCTGTAATAGTTATGGAATAATCACCTGAGCACCCTGTGTAGATAGAGGATTCTAGAAAATTCGTCCTGAAATTGACATCTCAAACGAAGTAAACCGGAACTGACCCTCGAGAGCCCTGTTCCCGCAAAAGACCCGTCGTGGAAAGCACCGAATCCAATAAATTTTATTATTTTTCTACTTACTCTTTTCAACTAAAACACCAGAGCTATGCTGTCAACTTTGAGCAAAAACTCCAACCAATAGAAATGCTCCAGCACAGCACAGTGAAACTCATGGAGCAAGCCTATGGCTTTGAATTTTCACCTTCCTTTATTCAGAAACTAATTCAGCATACATTGCTCGTTTAAGTACGAATATTGGAATTAACAGAACGAACCCTGCCAGCAATGTATGCCGAATTAGTCTTTGAATTTAGGAAAGTGTGATTGCGGCTTTAGCTACCTCGCACAGCTCTGGCGGAAAACCACCCTTAAGGTGTCTTATTACTGCCACAATTTGATACCATTAAGACAGCGAACCGCGTTGCCCGCCCTGAGAACTAAGATGGTATGTCTCTTGTGGCTGTAATCCTTCGAGCCGAAACACTGCAGTGCAGACATGGCTGCTTTACGGCAGAAACAAATAAGGGGGTGGTACTTTCCCAGACGGATGTTGCACAAAAGCCCTACCACCTTGTAGATGTGAGCTGGAAAATTCCAGCCAATAAGATCGCTCCATTTGACAGCGCATTTGACAAGCTAAGAAAATCACAAGCTCGCAAGTCAGCCACACCCCCCACAGCACGGGTGAAAAACCACCCATAAGATATCATAATTTAGTTTTTTTACTGCCAACCATCATCATCATAACATTTCAGTGCCTCCCATAAATTATTCCACTGCTAGATTAAACAAGAAGCTCCAAAGAAACAGGACCTCCTAACTATAAGGAGCTCCCTTACGAATTACCCTAAAAAAATGCGTGATATTAGAGATGTAATCCTAGTCAATCACGCTTATAAGCATTGCAGCTGGCATAACATCATCATGTCAGAGGCCTTTGGCAGCTCAATAACTCTGACACTTTAGAGTTTGTGTGGTGAGTCATACCTAAAGAAGAAAAGTCATGACATCACATGAAACGTCTACTGCAGGACCCCTCCTAAATGTCAGTGGGAAAGCTTGGTAAATCGAAGAGAACTAGATACCTTTGTAAGCGTTGCAGCTTGTACCATAGACGACTGTTGTTGGTGGCCGCAGTATGTAAGGTTATACGATAGACAGAAGAACACGGCTGCCCATCCTTCAGTTCATAGCACGATACCCTCGGGTAGAGACAGTTTGGTACATTCAACTGCATGTCAGTAGAAATAACTTGGACTTCATGACAAGGTAATAGAGTTGCAAATATTTCTACTGACGTGCGGTAGTCCGTACTATTGATTGGCGGTACCACACATGCATAGTAGAACAGTAACTTAATTATTGTTAAAAACATCGGGTGTAAGGGACAGCCTTCCGAATACTGTAACTGAATAATTTTTAGTGAGTAAAAGTTTCAGGATATGAAAGAAAAATCGACCTATCTATACAAAATTTAAAACTTGATTGGACAGTTTATACGGAGAGGCCGATTTTTTTTTCATTTCCTGAAAGTTGTTAAGTACCGTTGCTTAAAATGCTATGCAGTTTTTTTTATATCACAAGTGAGCAAACCAGAAGTTTGGTGGAATGCTGAAATTCTATTGTGTTTTGTTTTTATTGAATAACTGATTTTATACATACAAATTACCTTAGATTATGAATAACGGCAGCCAAATTACATGTACCTTTTACAAAGTGCTAATGAACCGAGAAATGGTGGCACATTAGCATATTGTGGAAGCGAACAGTCATATAGTCTCCGGCAAACAAAGGAATCATGGAAATAATACGTAGATGAGATTCTACTGATTCCGTAGCGAACGTTTGGAATATGAAAAAGTTACATTACGACAATAATTTTCATTCGCAGGTATAAAAGCGGCAAGTGACTGACATTGCGCAGAACACATATAAATGTATCGCCTATTAGTAGTAAGGTTTTAGTTATTATATGGTACACACGACCGCACATCAGTAGAAACACTTTTGGACCTTATGGCGTTGTAATAGAGAAGAAAAAGTTTCTACCGACAAGCGCCTGACCGTACGTCATCGTAGACGCAGCGAAGATCACGTACCTATTGAAACTAGTCTTAAATATCTCAGAACAAAAAAGAAGCAGAGGCCGCCAGCCATCGACCCAGTAGCGTGCACTCCATAAAGACAGAAAGACACTGTCTACCCTACCTGCTCTGATAAAATAATCAGATTTTATTTGATTCATGGCGGCGGGCATCAACGACAAAAATTCCGTCACTGTCCGCGTATGTCCGCCCCTTCATCTGCTGAGCGCCTATCAATCACATTTTGTTTATTTACTATCTACTACAAACATGAAGGAAAAAAAAATTACGCGCCCAGATGGAGTAGTAATCAAAATGTACTATGGGTGCCGGCTGTGATACAATTTTGTAACTCACACACACATTCACACTTTTCTTCCAAATAGTCGTTCACGGCATGTGACATGGGCAACATCTCTGTCATAAAATATCAGAAATAAAATATATAACACAAAACATTAATAATTGTGCGGTGAAATTGTGCCGAAACCATGCCGGAAGCAAAACTACAAAAGCTTGCTGGTATCACATTTTTCTGGTGAGTAGTAAACCGCTTGGTTTTTACAATTTTCGTAGTCAAATTTTTAGTAGAAAATTGTGTTGTTGATTTTTAGTGATGTGAAGTAGTCGATAAAAAATAATATAGAATCGAGTCGTCAGCTTATTATAATTTTATTTCATTTATTTATCGCAGTTTTCGCAAAGATCCGGCGCAAAAACGTCAATGGGTGCCAACATGCGGGAGAGACCAAAATTGGATTCCAACCAAATATAGCAGAATCTGCTCAGCTCATTTTAATAACAGTTATTACGAATTAACTGAAGCCCTCAGAAAAAGACTTCATAAAGATGCCATTCTAACCGAGAACCTATGTCACAAGGTAAATGAAAAACTAGTTTTTTCCATCCTTAGAAATCCATAATCTCTACCAGCTATCCCATCTGAAAAACAGCTGTATGTACGTTTATAACTCTGTGCAGTGTCTTATTAATATTATTAATTAGCCCCATACAAACTTTGGACCCCCGTTTCACCCCTTCAGGAGGTGAATTTTGAAAAATTCTTTCTTAGTCAGCCCTAGATCTCACAAGGAAGCTAAGTGGCAAATTTAGAGTTTCTAGACTCAGTGGTTTGGGCTGCGCGATGATTCTTAGTCAGTCAGCCATTCATTTATTCATTCAGTCAATCAGTTTCTTCTTTCATATATCTAGATTTGACTATTTGTAACGATGGCAAATAGTTGCTGATCTAGTTTTTCAGTTATTCTAAGAACTGTAAGATTTTTGTGCTTCGTTTAACAGTTAGGCAGACAGACCATATTGAACGAAGTATTGGTGTTTTATTAGCTTCAGCATTATCTCTTTATCCAAATAATATATTTTCATTGTTACAGGTTGATGAACAAGTGCTTCTTTTCTCAGAACTCAACGATACATGCTTCCGAAGGTAGCTCTTCATTGTCAGAAACTAGATTAAAATACAAAATTGAAGAGCAAAGGAAGAAAATAAAACAATCAACTATGTCATGTGTTACTAATTCTATAACATTTTTAATTAGACTACAAAACATTGTTTTACTTTTTATTGTTAATAATTTACATTGTAATAAATATTATGTCAATATCAATGGTGATTTAAAAGTTATTTTACACTAATGTAAATACGTTATACAATAATTTAAATAGTTAAAAATATAAATTAAAAATATTGTTTAATAATTTGTAATGTATTTTTATTTGTTTATGTTTAATTTGAGGTGGTCCTTGAAATTTTATATCTAATTCCGATAAGTGATAGATTTCATCCTCACCACCTGGACGTCTGATCTCAAACTAACGTGGAATGATCTCCCTCTCGAGGTGTTTCCTTTGCACAACAATTTAGGGTCCTTCAAAAGGCAAGTCTACAGACATCTCAAAGGCCTGCACCGTATCTGCTCCCCTAAGTTGCAAGATGTCCTAGACGACAGTGACCACTTACTATCAGATGGGCCGTCTATCCCTGTGCCTCTCTCAGTAGTTCGCTCACTCTAAGAAATAAAAGATATATTTGTATGGAGAAGCAAAAAGACAAAATACCAAATGCCCAAAGAAGTAAGCAGTTCCCAATATTATTGCAAGTTGCAAATTGATCACCATTGTATATGAGAGGTTCGATAAATAAGTCCAGGAGCCATGTGATAAAATGTAAGTAAATAATCGATAAATATACATCACATTACTATTTTCAAATTCAGCAACCATGAAGTTTCTTGTTTTTTACATGCCAAATAAAGACAAATAAATGTCGTACTTTATTGATATTTTGTTTTTAATTGGGCATATCATAACATAAATGTCTCTATCTTTTTCTAACGTAACGTATTCAAAGATGTATGATAGAGTTAAAAGACAAACACCGTCTCCCGCTTCCACCTACCCTCCCACGCCTCTGAGATGCCGCATAGGTTTCGATACAAAATGGGCATGATTACTACTCCATCTGGGCGCGTAATTTCTTTTTCCTTCATGACTACAAAGAACAAAAAATGTAAAAACTTAAGCTAGCTCCACCTGTCGAGTATCGGTGGTATCATCGCACCGGTACCTGCAACATGCACATCGCGTTGCGCTGCACTAGCGCCGCTGCGCGCCTAGCGGCAAACACACATACTATTCCTGTCTAAATGTTTACTTGTGTGCCGCGTGGTTATGCGAATGTAGTGTGTGTGCGTTCCTATAAATACGTGGCACACAATGATTCAAATAACGCACACAATTGCATAGGATAGACAATGTCTCAATTTGGCTGAAAGTTACCGAATTCGTCCAGTTGGCTACCTCGTAACTATTTTAAAAAGTGGCATTGTATCATCATAATTTAAGTAGCGCAAAATAAAGACAATTAAATATTTGTTTGCATGTATGTATTTGAATGATAAACTTTATATATTTTTATACTGAGCCGCCATTGTTTGTTTTGATTCGTGTAGGAAAATAGACAAAAACAGCGAACGAAAAATGTCAAACCTCATTTCATTGGCGAGACGACGAAACCGAAACTAGTATGCAGTATATATATTAGGTACAGTCAACGACAGGTCAATCTTGAAACTCGCAGTGCGACTCTAGCCCTTACTCGTATTGAAATAAGAATGGTACTAAGTCCAATGTGTCAAGCTTGATATGCTCTTGACTGTACTTTGAAAATTTTTTGCCTTCCCTGTCTAAAATCTCTGTGCACGCCACTGCATCGACCTGGTGATCCAATATCGAGAGAGACCTCAAGAAAGCCCGATTGCCAGAACCGACAACTCAAGACCGATTGTAATGGCGCAGGAGGGTGAGGAGACCCAACCCCAAATAATGGGAACAGGGAAGGAAGAAGAAGATGGTACGTCATCGTACGTCGAGCGCGTCGAGTGTTATGATGGGTAAGGCGTAACGTGCAACAAGCCTTACAACCAAACTTAGGGTACATTATACAAGTGCAAACGTGACATGGGCCAGCGCGACACTTAATGAAAGATTAACTTTAAGAGACGTCTCTGAGTGCGGCAGTTAGTCAATATAATAACAAGTTATTAAACTTGTTTGTAAGAACCGGCCAAGGGCTTGTCGGGCCACGCGCAGTATAGGGTTCCGTAGTTTTTGGATTTTTTTATCGTAAAGCAAGCTTTGATTTATTATTATTATTTCTTATTGTACAACGTCCATAATATAAACTTTTTACCTCCTAATGCTCAACGAGATCCTAGCGTCTGATTGCTGTTTAATTATTCCCAGTTTTTTGGCTTTAGCCCATTTATCTGTGAAGCCCTTAGAGCAACGCGTCAAACCGCGCAAGCCCGTTTCCGGGCTTTGCGCGCGAAAATCGTGTTACTCTATGGTGAAGCCTTCTTAGCTGTGATAGTTCTCCTTTTAATTTCACTACTGCTGCGAATTTTTTTATAATTCCATTAACAACCGCTTAGCTGGCAGGGGATGACACTTGACTACAACAAAAAATTGCGTTTTCAAGCTAGACATTTCGCAAACGGATCCCTAAATCGAAATATGAAAAGCTATCAAAAGACTTAAATAATTTCTTTTACCCTTACTTTACTTGTACTTGTAAAAAAAAAGTCAGTAAAATTTTGATCTATCGGCGTTGATAAAATGTATATCCGTACTAAACTACAGCTTTCTACCAAAAAGGGCCTCTAAGCCGCGGAAAGACAGACAGACGGACATGACAAAACTATGAGGGTTTCTTGTTGACTACGGAACCCTAAAAAGGAAACATGTTAACGAGTGAATTGCTATAATGATGCATCATCATATTATTATTAAATATATTTGTATTGTATTTGTATAACATCCCATGAAACGTCCACTACAGGACAGGGAGCTCCCTCCAGAATTCTACCTTTTGCTGGAAAAATGTAAAGGGGAAGTACCATAGTCACCTCGCTTGTTAGCGTTGCGGCTGGCACCACGGACCGCGGTTGTAGGTGACCTCAGTAAGTAAGATGTAAGAATAGAAAGGAGGATGCTGCTGCCCATCCTCCAGTTTAATTATAACCCTTAGTCGCCTCTTACGACACCCACGGGTATGTATGGGTTGGTACTATTCTTTGTTGGCACCACACGGGACATCTATAATGATTAAGTATCAGTTATTTATCAAATACTAGGTACATAACAAATAGTTTCATAACTATCACAAAATGTCATCAAAATCAAGGACGAATTACCAGCTGTTGCAGACAGTAGTTGTCCAATTCTTGAATATCACCGGTAGTTAAAATATCACTTTTGAGAATACATTTTTACCATGAGAAAATGTTAAAAGGTAAATCATCATACGTAGGTATAAGAAAATTAAGAATCAAAATGATAATAACGATTAAACTAAGAAAAATCTGTGATTATGAATTCTTTCTCGGTGATATTTTATCACCCAGAAGTATTAAAGAATTGGACTCCATAAGCTAAAACCTATCTTTGTTTGCCATCAAAACATAAATTGCCTGTAGATTTAAGGAGTTTTATCTTAAAAATGTCCTTCTGCAACTAGCGTTAAAAAATAGTAAAAACTTCGGAAATGATCACAGACAAATAAACCTATTATTTTTTAAAACCCAAACTCTTCAAAAAATGTGGAACGCTTCACGATTTTGCGTGTCATCCTTGCGCAGGGGCCATGCTAATCTTCTCTGTATCGTTCCAATTTTAGTATATGTACTGCCGAAGCAAGTACACTTGTTAAGGTCATCAGATTACTTATATACTTCCGATTCACCAAAACTTTGATAGCGCGTTTTAGAGTTTTTGCTTATAACTTCTTACATTTTTATAGAAATCTAAATCATTTAGTACCATCGGATAGTGAAAAAAAATAACTTATTTATCATAATAACATTTAAATGTATTGGTTCCAATATTGTTCCAAATAATAAAAATAACACAAAAGTAACCTATTTTTCGTACATGGTGCGACATCTATGAGCACTCGATGGAACTTCTGAGGAAAGATGGCGTGCTACATCGCGTGAAGGTGCAGTGTTTTGTTATCTAGAACTGGTTGGTTTTTGTACAAATTTATAGATGGCGCTTGTACTGTACTGTAAGAAACAATTTGTTTCTGCCCTCGGAGGTTCTGCCAGTCGCATAGAGTACGTCGTCAACACATTTAAAAAGTTCCGACTATTTTGGAAGATGGCGTAAAACATATTTATTCCTTGGTTATTCTGTAATGTTTGTAAAACTCACAGTAAAAACTGCTAATTTTGATGAAAAGTCTTGAAGAAGGTTAGTTATAAATAAAACTACTCCAACTAGGTAGGTACTATTTTTAGAATTTTCGTTTGCTTTGTCGAGTGTTTGTAAGTACGATGATAATTGTATTTCACCCACTACTTACTGGGACTACTTTAAACGGAATTTAATTCATAGCTCCTTAGGAGTAGGAGTACCCACCGTACCTTAACTGACCATTGAAGAATCAGAATAATAAATAAATAAAATTTATTCATTTTACACTTGTTTTTCAACAAAAGCACAATAAATGAATTTATATAGGTGAATTTTAATTAGTTCTTGATAGAAAAATGTATGAATGTACTCATGATTCTGAACAACTTTCCCCAAGGAACATAGGTCGAAATACGAAAATCAAGTTTTGACCTCCCATAGAAACTGCATCAGCTGATAGCGCATTTTGTATGGGAGGTCAAATTTGGTTTTTCGTATTTCGACCTATGTTCCTTAGGAAAAGTTGTTCAGTATCATGAGTACATTCATATCTTTTGCTATCAAGAACTTATTAAAAGTCACCCTATACATTTGCAAATAGTAAAACTCTGCCACCTAAACTAAGCCAAGCATAGCCTGTATCGTAGGGGACAGTGTCCATTGTACGTACCAGTATGGTACCAGGTAAAGAGGTATCAGAGGTATTATTATTAGGCGTTTATACAGCGACTAACGGAAAGGTGTGATAATACCAAAGGGTATGAATCTGCCCTTGAAACTTAACAACTTAAGGAACATAAGTCATAGATCAAAATAAATTTTCGACCTCCCATAGAAACTGCATATTCTGATGGCGCATTTTGTAGGGGAGGTCAAAGGTTCTTCGTATTTCGACCTATGTTCCTTGGGAAAAGTTGTTCAGTTTCTTGGGCATATTCTTACTCTTCTGTATTATACACGTTATATAGGCTACGTAGCAGGATAATTATTTAAAAATTAGGAAGTACAAGGTCGTTGCTGAGCAAAAGTGTCCAAAAACATTACAAAGCTATTTATGATAATCTAAACGAATTCGACCAAATAAAAAAAGATCAATGCCGTGTCGTTTCAGGAAGTAAAGCAGCTGACGGTACAACGTCATGACTGGAAATAATGTACATCACCGACAAGAGTCATGATATATCAGGTTCTGATATGTGATGAGTTAAAAAAAAACCGGTCAAGTGCGAGTCGGACTCGCGCGCCGAGGGTTCCGATATACCTATAGTATTTTTGGAAGCAATAAAGTCCATTTTCAGGACCGCAAAACTAAATTTGTTTGTAAAGGTTTTTTGCAGATTTCTGAAAAACTGTGCAACTTAGAAAGATCGTTTTATTTTTGCTGTAAAGTTTACATAAACCTCTGTCAACTGTAATTAATTCAGATTTTCCCTTACTCAAACTTCGGAGATAAGGGGGGGGGAATGGTATTTTTTTTGACATTTTTCATCACAACTTGAAAACTAAGAAACTTACAAAAATACAAAAATATATTTTAAAATGTACAAGTAAAGCTCTTTCATATGATACCCCACTCGACCTAGTAGCGACAATTTGAAATTTGGCCCCCCCTATTTTGGCCCCCTTTACATTAATAATCATACTTTTTTCAAAAAATTTTCATGTGCAATTAAGTTGGGCAACTATATTCTAAAACTATTCCAAATTTCAGCTCGATAGCGTAAGTGGTTGCTGAGATATAGAGGTGTGACAGACAGACGGACAGACAGACAGAGCGGCACCATAAGGGTTCCTTTTTTTTACCATTTTGGTATCGGAACCCTAAAAATACAGACTTACCCCATCTTGTCACGAAACGTACAATACTAATGAAAATTTCCGTCCTCCCTGTGGTCCACCTGCAAAGTCCAGTTAGGTGGACAAGTTTTGAATTGAATTTATTGCTAAAAGTGGCAACACTTTGTTCTCTAACCACTTTGTCACGGGTCTTTTATGTCTTTCAAGCATTTGATGAACGGTCAAGTCTTGGGGTCGACTTGATGAAATTCCTCTTAAGTATGCGGTCGCTCTCAAGAACCTCTTCATCTTCCTTCGGTATACTTTTGAGCACAATCTCACACTTAAGAGGGATTTTTGTATGATTAAAATGTAGAATTTGTTGAGTTATACTACTAGTAATACCGACACTTTTTGGTGTAACTTTCTAATAGGTATAGAAAGTTGTAATTATTTTTATTTTCATGTTTTTATTATGATAGGTATCTGAATAAATGAATAAATTATTTATTGCACACTTATACATAACATAAAACACACAAAGAAAAGCGATCTCTACCACACAACCTTACCCTATCTGATACCCTGTGTTTGCCTTTAGCATGGATTATTGTTAATTACAGTAATAATAACAAACATACGGATTATTAATGTTTATTTTAATAACATTATTTTGTTTTGACCCGGCACGTGACCCACCGTTGGTATCTGCAGGGCATTGTTTGGTTAATTTTGGATAATAATTAGTTTTATTGGCACAGCATTCATTTTAACCATTTCTTTAGGGAATTCATTTACAGAAATGTTCACATCATCTTAACGTACCATGAAACGTCCACTACAGGATAGGGAGCTCCCTCCAGAATTCTAGCTTTTGCAGGAAAAATGTAGAGGGGAAGTACCATAGTCACCTCGCTCATTAGCGTTACGGCTGGTACCATAGGCCGCGGTTGTAGGTGACCGCAGTAAGTAAGATACAAAGGATGATGCTGCTGCCCATCCTCCAGTTTATAACCCTTAGTCGCCTCTTACGACACCCACGGGTATGTATGGGTTGGTAATATTCTTTGCCGGCACCATACAGGACTTACTAATTAGTTTTATTGGCACATTATTTATTTAAACCATTTATTTAGGGAATTCATTTACAGAAATGTTCATATATTATGTAGGAATTCCTAAGCAAAAACTCATGCATAATCGTGGTAATTTTAACGACATTACCAAAATAGAAACGTTTGCCTATAAAGTTAAAAAGCATAATTGTTACCTATGTGGAGGTATTTACTATGTGTTGATTACATAGGTACCCTTTGAAGCTAGCAACCTAGCAACCTAGGCAACGAAGCAGTTGACCCCAACATAGTTCTCTCAGGCAGATTTTATAGGATGATAAAATTCATGATGTGAATTCAAAATATCCAAAAAAAAAATACAAAAAAAAAGTCACACATTTTTTGTAATTTTTGTATGGTTTTTTTATAGAAGGTTTGTCTTAGTAAAATCTGACAAGAATCCTACCCCAGAATAGTAAAATCTGACAAGAAGCTAGGTCTCATAGCATAAACAAAGGAAACACTCTGAAGTTATTAAATACTAGCAGTCCGCCCCGGCTTCGCACGGGTAGATATAGGTTCGTGTTGCGTCGGGGGTTACTAAAAAAACCGGCCAAGCGCAAGTCGGACTCGCACCGAGGGTTTGCCACCGGAAACTACTCAGCGGCAGACAGAAGTTGAGAGACTCTTCAGGGTGTAGGTAGGGGATCCAAAAGTCAAACGAAAAGTTAACGAGTTTATTATGACAAAGTAGGTTCAAAATACAAGGCGGTGGTCGTGCTGCGCGCGGGCACGTCCGAGCACGACCAGAATCAAAGGTAAACTGACTGTTTTTGACACGAATGACAATGAAAGACAGAGATAGAAGACATTTGAAATAGGAATTTGGAATTTAGGGCCAGGACGATAGAGCCAGGATCACGAAAGGAGGCAGCATGCGAGGCATGCAGCCCCGCTCCGTCACAGTTTCTGTACCACTAAGTTAAAATTACCGTCCTAGTTATGGGCAGTCATACCGGCTTAGTCACGCAGAATGCGTCCACTACAGGACAGGGAGCTCCCTCCAGAATTCCAGCTCTTGCTAGAAGAATGTGAATGGGAAGTACCTTAGTCACCACGCTTGTTAGCGTTATGGCTGGCACCATGGACCGCGGTTGTTGGTGAACGCAGTATGTAAGATGGTGCGATACACGGAAAGATGCTGCTGCCCATCTTCCGGTTTGTAAATCCTTAGTCGCCTCTTACGACACCTACAGGTAAAGATGGGTCGGTACTATTCTTTGCTGCTACCACACGGAACGACATGCACTTGACCAGTTTTTATTATTTGTTGTTTTTTATCTCTATAAACATACCAATTTTCACGCTTGTAAGTGTTCCCCTTTTTACGATAAAGCTAAATCAAAACTCGAGCAAAAATCGCTTAGAAAAAACACGTTTTTAGTAGGGGAGCCCCCCCTTTATTTATATTTTGTTTTTAGTATTTGTTGTTATAGCGGCAACAGAAATAGATAATGTGTGAAAATTTCAACTGTCTACCTATTACGGTTCATGAGATACAGCCCGCTGACAGACATACAGACATCGGAGGCAATAAGGTCCCGTTTTTCACCCGTTGGGTACGGAACCCTAAAAAGAGTACATTTTAAAGAAAATTTGGATAATATTTTGAATTAAATGTTTAGGTACTTAAGTAATAGACAAAGTTAGATTTCTCATCATCACATATACTCTTTGATGCTCTGCCTGCCTACCCCGTGAGGAAGGGATATAGGCGTGAGATTAAAATAAATAAATAAATAAAATAAAAAGAACTTTATTCACCAAATGGACAACATAAATATAGTGGTAAATAATTATGCTTACTCTAAGTTATACAATATGTGATTGGTGAAAAGGAAAGATACTCAACATGCTGCTGGTTTTCAGTATCCCCCTGAGACGCTTCTTTGGTAACACCTCATTATGGTTAATGTTGATATAATGTTTGACGTAAATTTTATTAACATCATAAAGTGAATTAAAGCATTCTAATATGAATAAAGATGTTTTGTTAAGGTCATCAAGTCATGTGCATTCACTGGATATCATCCTACATCACAATGCCACCCAATTACTCTCTGATTTTTGTTTTAAAACAAACCACTGCCTACACTGCTTCTTAAATATACCTAGAGATTGAATTGTTCTCAGGGGAGGAGGTAGGTCATTCCAACACTTGGAAGCAGCGAATCGGAAGCTGCCTCGATATAACGTCAAGCGTGGCAGCGGCGAGATGTGTAGGGACGGATAACGTTGAGGTCTTCCGCCTGCTTGTCTGTCATTCCAAATTAACTTCTCAGCTAAATAGTGACGTGTCCCAGTTTGCCGCAGGTTAAAGACAATTACACTCAATTACACATACAGGAAACATCAACCAAATTTTTCATGTCTATTCTAGATAAAACCATTACAGTCACTTAGAGCGCTGTTTCTTTAATTTCAATTTTGATAACGATTACACACATGATAACTTTTGAATGGTTTGTCCGATTTGAATAATTCAAAAAGTAATTTACAGGTTTTGATATAGCCTTGAATGTCAAATCATTTTTTTGGATAAGGATTAATAGGTACGAATAATGTGGCCTATATAGTTTGTACCGGCGTTACTATTGCATATTTTAACATGAAAAAGTAGTTATTGTTACATAACTGTAATAGTTAGACATATGGTTATATGGACTTTTTTGTAGATATTGATGTCTTCTATAAACCTGTAGTACATCACTTTGCTCTATTGTTAATAGTTTCGGCAGCGTACGTGATATAATGATGCTATGTGCCATTTTTTCACACTTTGGGTTACATTATCGAAGTTTTCATACGGAACCCTAACATTTTTGAACATATTTTATAGCCTATGTTCATCACGAATAATGCAGGTTTCTAATGGTGAAAGAATTTTTCAAATCGGTCCAGTAGTTTCGGAGCCTATTCGATGCAAACAAACATACAAACAATCAAATCTTTCCTCTTTATAATATTATAGTGTAGATTACAACTTTTCTCGTAAGTGATCATAACCAATTAAGGTGACCTCCCGTTTCAAGTCCTTTTATATAAAAGAGAGGTCAGGTTAGAGTGGAAACTGAGTTTTAAAAATTAAAGGGCATAGATTGAAGAATATGATGATGGGTGGGTACGGAACCCTTAAGGCGCGAGTCCGACTTGCACTTGGCTGTTTTTCTTCATTTCTTAGGTTCTTTTGACAAAGTTGTTCATTTTATACAACAGATTTTTCTTACATACATACAGGGTGAAAGGGACAGTGTACCGAAAACTGAAAAGGCGTGTCCAGTCAACGAAACTGAACAACTTTCCCAAAGAAACAGAATATTTTTTTTTTCATTTCCCAGAAATGTTTTGTTGACTAAGCATGTCCATTCAGTTTTCGGTACACCGGTAAGAAAAAGTTGTTCAATTTGGTTTACTTAGCACGCTCTTGTATAGTTTATGATTTGAACTTGTATGAAAATGTACGCTTAGCACTTTGTAACCAGTGAAAGAATCTGTTCCTACGTCTTTATTATACGAGGTACACCTTGACACTATTTCTATGTGAGTAACAATATTCCTAAACGCAACGAACATCTGCCACTAAGGTCCATTCTGGAGTCAAATTTTCCACACCATTGCTCTAAATACGGTCATGAGTGTCTATAAAACTGTACGAGTATGTGAAGAATAGATACCTAAAAGAGCTCACGTAAAAATATAGATATGTCACCAGAAAATAATAATAATCGTAATTTGGTCAATTTCCTAGTAAGTTCCCCTTCTACCATCGGGAGTCCAGACGCACCGCAGGATATCACCCACACTTGGTTGATATTCAACACATTTGCACAAAGCGCTTTGAAACATCTTTCATAATGCACACAGCGAAAGAGTGGAATTCTCTGTCTGCGTCTGTGTTCCCGAGTTCATATAACCCGAATCTATTTAAGTCGCGAGTGAATTGGCTTCTCATGGGCAAGCTCGTTCCACTGTCGACCTCATCTCTGTCCTCAAGACTAGATCGAGGTCGAGAGTAATAAAAAAAAATATATACTAGGTTATTTTTTTGGACCTGATTTCCTTTTGCCCACTTATTACTGAGATCAAAAGCTACAACTTTTGTTCTACGACTTTGCTAACAAAGCACGAAAAATTTTCAACTTCCCATACAAAATGGGTCGGTCACGTGACCACAAAAGTTGTTGCTTTTGACCTCACTAATAAGTGGGAGAAAAGGACCAAAAATAACCTTGTATATTATAAAAAAAAACCGGCCAAGTGCGAGTCGGACTCGCGCACTGAGGGTTCCGTACCACCACATAAACATAATTGTATTAGTTGAAATTTCAGTAAGTTAATGTGCTAGATTTTTTGAGTCCGACACGCGCTTGACCAAATTGTATTATTTGTTGTTATTTTATAGCCTATGCCCTATAAACATACCAATTTTCAAGTTTTTAAGTGTTCCCGTTTTTAAATAGAACTAAAACAAAAATCGCCTCAGCGACCATCCAACTTGACCCCTCTCTTATATGAATGTTCTTGAAACGGGAGCTCACCACAATTGTTTACCATTAGTTGTGAGAAAAGTTGTAATATTTAATGATTTCAGACTTTTCCCATCATTTGTACTGTGAGACCTAGCTTCTTGCCAAATTTCATAATTTTAGGTCAACGAGAAGTACCCTGTGGGTTTTTCATTTTTGAATAAATGTATGGAGATGAGGACATAAAACGCCATATCTTTTGATTGCGTCGTTGTAAAAAATTGAAATTTTCAGATCTTGTGTGGTTCATGGATCCTAATATATGGTATTAATTTCAACCTGATACCTTTACCCGTTCGTGAGATAAAGGGTCTTGACAGACAGACAGACAGACAGACAGACAGACAGACAGACAGACGGACAACAAAGTGATCCTATAAGGGTTCCGTTTTTTTCTTTTGAGGTACGGAACCCTAAAAAGACTATTTACTTTTACTCTACAGAATTTTTCGTGGTTACTCTGACCATTAATCTTAGAGGATAGTTACTTGTTATGCAAGGCGGCAATAGATTCGGGTTATATGAACTCGGGAACAAAGATGCAGGCAGATATTTCCACATTATGAAAGATGTTTCAAAGAGAAAGTCAAATTTAAAACTTACTTTTAAAATTAAGAGGAGATTTTTATCACTATAAAAGTATTTTCTCTCTCCTATTGCATACATTACCACATTAAAGGCCTTCCATTATTAATTAGTGACCACAAAGTATTAGAGTAGTATGTTTGTTAAGTAGTAGGTCCTCAAAGTTAGTAACTCATTTTGATTTACTGTAACGCTACTAAATAATTTTAATTGTGAAAAAAATTCTCATTCTGATCAAACAGTTCTGTATGGAGATGAAATTTTTTTTTTATTTCCCAAAAAGCTTTCTTTGATATAGTTGTTTAGTTTCGTTGGCTGAGCACACCCTTTCAGTTTTCAATACACTGTCCCTTACACGCTGTATTCAAGAAAAGTACTCATTACTTACGAAAAATGCTCTTGTCTCATAAATCATCATCATAAAATCCCATGAAACGTCCACTGTCGGACAAGGTGCTAAGGTCTCGTAAATACCTACTTAATGACAAGAAAGTTTCCCAAGCTGAAACTCTTTATTGCATTTTAGGGTTCCGTGCGTAAAGGTTCCCAACGGGACGCTATTACTACAAAGATTTCGGACCTCCTTGCTTCGCTCGGAATAGATACCTAGCTAATTTATTTTTAATATGGGTTGACATCTGCCAACATGTCCCAAATTTTTATGTCAAATTATCAATGATCACTAGGAAATATTCAAAATAACCCGTCAAATCCATAGAACGACGCCTTCACTACCTTGTGACAAAATATTTCTTTAATCCTCCTTCTAATTACCCTTATTTTTCTGTGCTATTACTAAGCCTGTGTTGTCATAATAACACGAACTCTGAAAAAAAAATCATCGCTATAGCTTCTACGCTTCAAAAGACACAGCCCTTAACACTTTTAAGGTCGGACAGATAGACAGACAGACGACGTACTTAGTAATAGGGTACGGTACCCCAAAAACGTGCAAATACAACAACTTATTTATTTTTTAGGGTTCCCTACCCAACGGGTAAAAAAAGGGACTCTTATAATATGCCCCCGATGTCTGTCTGTCTGTCAGCGGGCTGTATCTCATGAACCGTAATATAGATACACAGTTGAAATTTTCACAGATATATTTCTGTTGCCGCTAGCGTTACCAACAAATACTAAAAACTAAAAAAAAAAAAATAAGGAAGGCTTTCCTACTAAAAACGAGTTTTTTTGGCGATTTTTGTTTTAGCTCTTTCGTTAAAACAGGTACACTTAGAAGCGTGAAAATTGGTATATTTATAATGCATAAGCTACAAAATAACAACAAAGAATAAAAGTAGTCAAGTTCGTGTCAGATGCGAATTAAATACACTTCTGCGTGTCTGCGCGCCCAAAACTAAGTCGGTATTATTACTTTATAGGTACGAAACCCTCGGGGCGCAAGTTCGACTCGTACTTGATCAGTTTTTTTTTTATTAAAGATGGCATAAAACTAGGATTTTCTTCGAATTACGTTACATAAATTAATTTAATTGGTTGCGTAGGTACTTTTTTTTTATTGAAAATGGGCTTACTCTTGACCTCGATCTAGTCTTGAAGACAGAGATGAGGTCGACGATGGAACGAGCTTACCCAGAAGAAGCCTATTCACTCGCGACTTGAATAGATTCGGGTACTTAATTTGTATTGACTGGATAATAATATCACCAAAAAAGTTTTGATCTTCGTCTGCGTCACAATGTCAACATAGAGGTCGTTGATCCCTCCACACAATTCACTTCTCCTTGAGTCAAAACATCTATTTTTAATTAAATTTTTCTTATAATTTAAAAAAATATTTCTACAACTTATTACTTAATCTTTCCTCTTAAAAGGGTCATACTTAGTACTTTTTTTTTTACTTCTTTTTTGTATATATTGAGAACCATTGTTCCACAAAGCTCCCCATTAATTTCACGGTGGTTAGCTATCAACCCCGTACAGGTGCTTTTATTCATCCGTAACATAAAGTTATTTATTATAAGTATTCATTTCAGTTTTAAAATAGTTTGCCGGAGGTGTGGTTATTTTATTACCATCGCAAAAGAAGTATGATACTCATAAACCTGGAAAACTCTTCCAATGTAATAATTATTTTATATCGAGAAATGAGTAAAAATTAAGTGTTGGTTGTCCTTCTAAGCCTCCTAATTTTTTTCGATTATTTCTTGTACGATGATAGATGTTGCTCACGATGGGCCTTATCAGGATCCTCAAAGTCACCCAAAGGGCTATGGAAAGGGCTATGCTCCGAGTCTCTATGCGCGATCGAATCAGAAATGAGGAGATCCGCAGAAGAACTAAAGTAACTGACATAGCCCTGACTAAACTAAAGCGGCAGTGGGCAGGGCACATCGCAAGAAGAACCGATGGGCGTAAGGGTTCTAGAATGGCGACCACGTACCGAAAGACGAAGCGTTGGCAGGCCCCCACAAGGTGGACCGACGATCTGGTCAAGAGCGCGGGAAGCCGCTGGATGCGAGCAGCGCAGGACCGGTCGTCATGGAGATCTTTAGGGGAGGCTTATGTCCAGCATTGGACGTGTTTTGGCTGATATGATGATGATTTGCTAAAAGGCGATATCGTTTTGTTTTTCAAAATTTGCGTCGGTAGGTAAAGTTTTTGCCTTCAAGCCGCCGGTATCAGGATATTACGAAATGTTTGCAGATACGTCTAAATGCACCTTTATTATTAAAATGAGTTGAGGAGAGGAGGAGGAGGAGGTAAGGATCAAAAAGTGACATTAGCACTTCTTATTTTCCTTGATTAAGTTATAAAAAATTGTAGCAAAAGTCAAAAAGTAAAAGTAAGTCAAATTGTAGTCAAAATAATAAAATTAAATACAGAAAACGAACATCTGTTTGAACCGAAAGCAAATATTTTATTTATTTCTTAAATTTAAATCTAATTTAATATTTTAATTTCTTCCAAACATAATTTGAAAATGTAAAACAATTATCATTGTCAACATAATTATTTGGTTATTTCAGTATTATTTTAAGGGGCATATGGTTTCCAGCTTGTTTTGGAATGAAACTAGTAACTTTTGTAACCTCATTAGAAAGTTTAATAGTTATTTTCGATACAAGTGCGGAAAGGAAGTAAATCCTGAAGAGTTGTCGCGATGAATGCGACACGAGTCAGGATTTACTCTTCAGCACGTGTATCGAACAACATTTTACAATGCATTCACTAGAACTTGTCATTTTAATAATTAAAATAAATAAAAACTTTCAAGAACCACTAGAACTTTACACGAAAATTTTTGTAGAAAATGGCGGGAATATCAGCAACTGCGCGTGATAGATTATAATACCTGAAAATATGTCTAAAAATATTGCTAAATGGCTAAATTGTATTTCAGAGATAATAGATGGAGTAATAAATTTTATTGTAATAGTATTGATTTCATCTCTTTCCTAACGGAAGTTGTAGAAAGTAATTAACTAAAGTATTGTATGAAGTAAAATCATAAAAATGACATGTGTTGCAAGGTTTATAATGTGTTCAAAATATTGTATTAATATTAATAGTAAAATATACCAAATCGTATGTAAAAGTAGTAATTTTGATGCTGTTCAATGTAGCTCATTGGCTAATGTAACTAGAATGATTTGTATTGGTTAATATGTGGCTAATATCACTCACCTCGTTCCTGATTGGATAATTGTATTGCTCACTACCTGTACAAACTTCATTTCATATTGTATGATAAAAAGCTCCATCAGAGCATTAAATCTCTCTTAAGGCGTGGTTAATTTAGGTAGGTAGTACAAGACAGCTTGGCTGTATCCTCGTATTTTAGAGCACAATAGGTAAATAACTCAAGACCTAGTATTCCTTTAATAGAAAACTAATATAGTAAAGCTTTTATTTGTAACTGCACATGTCTCTATCCTTAAAATTCTAACACGCGCGCACGAACAAAAAGTTTTTGAACAGGTAAGACAAAGGGAAGTCATACATATTTTGCCTAGTGCTTTGTAAAAGAAAAATATGACGTATTTAATATCTTTGAACATACTAAAATTATTATTTACTAAAAATGGTTTAAATTTTAAAGTCTTTATATTAATTTGTTGAAAATTTATCTTTTTACTCAGATTTTTAGCTATTAATCAACATATTTCTGAACACTAAAGACTCCTTGCTCTGAACTTTTTGTTTCTTGTACATTTAAATTAAAAAGTTACTTTCCCGCACGGGCTGGCAGATCATGCTGTAATTGTCTACTTTCCGCACGGAAAACACATTTTCCAAGTTCAACTGGATGGTGGTGCAGTTCAGCACAAGGTAAAACCAACATTGTGCCACCATCTGATCAGTACAAAAAATATCTAGTCAGTTTGTTTGCTGCTTTTGGATGCCTGTAATATTTTTTCTCTTCTATATTTCTGTTTTTAATACTTCCTATACAAAAATTTGCAGTAATCTATGCATTTTCATAGTCGTATAGTATGGCTTTGTAACCTGAAACCCATTGGCTTACTCAAATCGGTAGGGTAATATCACTTGACCTTGAGTTCTGAACTTGGTCGGGTAATCCTCTGGTTCCTGCCAAGTTTCTGCCAACTTTTGTCTAAGGTTTATACGTTATTAGAAAGGTAATTTCAATAGGTCGTAAGTCTCCATAAACGCCAAACCAAAATAAACCGTAAACTTAACACAATAAGGCATAATATCGAGCGCGGGTAAAGTGTTCCCGTTTCGGCACAACGGGGCTTCAGAAGTGTTTCAAAAAAAGAAATGACCAACAATTAAAAAAACGTAGTGGACAAATGTCATAGAAAAAACCCTATTCAAGATTATTCTTTGCACGAATAGAAACAAATACGAAAATTTCATTTTGTGTTCCTCACCTCGTCAGTTGTTTTAACTACAGGGACTTAATTCTTGAATATCACCGGGTGATAAAATATCACTTTTGAGACTTTAATAATTCACATTTGCCCTGAAAAACAGTTGAAAGGTAAATCAGAACACATGAAAATTAACAATCAAGGACTGCTTTATATTTAACGAATATCAATCTCTACGTTTGAAAAGAAAAATTTGTGATTTTTAATTTTCCAAGATTTGAATTTTTTTTTTTTATATTCAAGAATTGGTCTCCAGGTCTTAACTGACTGTACATCCCTTTCAATATACATTACGCATTTTGCTACCAATTTCAGGGGGAACGTTTTTGGGATATTGTTTTAGTAAAACTCGAGTTTTAATCAACCCTGAGTTTTTCTTCCTAAACAATTTCCAACCTTTTCCCTTAAATTCTTACTCCAACCCCTAAGCTATCATAGCAAGCTACCTCTATAAACTATAACGAAAAGTCTTCATCTGATCTCATACATATGTAACGTACAATCACACTGAGAGCCCCAAGGGTTCACCTTACAGAATTATTTCTTTGATTTAGTGTAAGAAAAGTTGGATAGATATTATTTTGAGACTAAAATGTTAGACTTGGCATATAAAAAATCATTTTTTATGAAAAGAGGTGTTGCATCATCATATCAGCTGAAAGACGTCCACTGCGCTGGTGACATACTCGTAGACCTCCCCTTAAGATGACCGATCCTGCTAAAGAGATTAGTCGGGATCAACTGCTAGTAGTGGTCATTTTGATTGGAGGTCAAAGTTATTTCGACCTATGTTTTTTAGGAAAAGTTGTTCAGTTTTATGGGCAGATTCAACAACAAGGCTTGTTGTACCCTCTTTAATACACGTTGTAGATTGTAGATAGGATGATTTTTAAACTTGTTCATATTTTTCAATCTTTAAGAAACAATTGTTTTTCACATTGTAAGTAGGTGAAGCAGAAATAGGTCACTGATCAAACTGTCAAGAAAAGAGAATCTACCCATGTATCGACTTCTACAAATAACAAAACAGTATTAATGTAGTTTCTCAACGTCGAAAATACTTACAAACATAACACAATCTGCTGTAGTCTAGGGTATACGTAGACATCTAAGGAAAAATATATAACTTCCGATACAAATTTTATTCAGGGAAAAAAGGTAAACAAATTTTACTTGTTTTCATTCGCAAATGTGTTGAAAAACGTCGTAAGAAGTGCGTGCGCTTTGGTCATTACACTGTCAGCTCAATTACGCCCTTACTTGCGGCCCGGGCTGCAATTTTCGAGCCTCGTGCGTAATCACCAAAATAGCGCACTTGCATCTTAAGACGGATGTCTTACCTAACCACTTTTTACATTAAATATGGCATTTATCTTAACGTAGTAATAAACAAGATATAAGAAGAAATGTGATCGAGATAGAATTTTAATTTAATTAGCATAACTGACGAAAAAAATGTTCTAAAATGACCCTTATTTTGTCCATTTTTAGGGTTCCGATACCAAAATGGTAAAAAAAGGAACCCTTATGACTTTGTCTGTCTGTCTGTCCGTCTGTCTGTCTGTCTGTCACACCTCTATATCTCAGCAACCACTCATGCTATCGACTTGAAATTTGGAATAGTTTTAGAAAATAATTGCCCAACTTGATTGCACATAAAAGAAATAAAAAAGAAATATTATTATTTATGTAAAGGGGGCCAAAATAGGGGGGGGCAAATTTTAAATTGTCGCTACTTGGTCGGGTGGAGTATCATATGAAAGGGCTTTACTTGTTAATTCTAAAATATATTTTTGTATATTGTTGTCTCGTAGTTTTCAAGTTATGATGAAAAATTTAAAAAAAAATACCATTCCCCCCCCCCCTTATTTCCGAAGTTTGTGAAAGGAAAAATCTAAATTAATTACAGTTGACAGAAGTTTATGTTAACATTACAGCAAAAATAAAACGATCTTTCTAAGTTGCACAGTTTTCCAGAAATCTGCATATAAATATGCTTTTTATTTATTTTATTTTTATTTTATTTATTTTGTGGGAGACTTACGGCTAAAAACCTACTAACAATAACATAATAAGTAGCTAAAAGCTAATTAAAAGTCTCCACCTAAATACAACTAAATTACCCATAACCATAAGTACTTATATGATAGATATAGAAAATGAGATTTGAGAAAACAGCAAAACGAAACCATTCTAACCAAATTAAAGTGTAGTAAAAATTTCAATGTATGCATATATATATTAAAAAATTAATAAATAATAGTAAAAATCTAAACAAATATGACTTAAAACATAAACTAAAAGCTAATTTTAACAAATTTTAGACAATTGTGTCATTAAAAAAGCAAGTCGACATTTTTAGGCGCATGATGTTACACTAGAGCAAAATAAGTCTACATCAAACTCAGATGGTAAACTGTTAAAACTTTCTATAGCTCTTTACAAACAAATTTAGTTTTGCGGTCCTAAAAATGGACTTTTTTGCTTCCAAAAATACAAAAAGTATATCCAAATACTTGGCGCGCGAGTCCGACTCGCACTTGACCGGTTTTTTTTTCTATTTTAAACCATTTTACTACTACATTTTTTTTATCAAAAATATATGAAAATTTTAGACAAAACAATATTAAATGATGTGTTCGTTTTACTTTTTGATATTTGTGAAATAACTTAAAAAAATAATTTTATAATTTCAGGGTCACCGTTGGTCGTAACAAGGCATGCTAACATGAACGTTATCGACGTGTAAATGAGGTCGAAATTGACTTTGACGAGCTTGTAACTGCAAATTTTAGGGAAAAATGAACCTTAATGTACTATTTATTTTATACTTACTTGAAAAAAATAATTCATGTATTCCTCAAGAAAAGTCGTTTAGTTTTATGAGCAGTCGTATCCCTGAAGTACATCATCATCGCTCCCTAAGCCCATCATTACATACAGTCAAACGCATGTCGATAGGAAAACTTTTTCCTTGAGACCGCATTTGTTACGCATTTATGTGGGGTTGGTTGTATATATTTTGTTTATACACTCGTAGTACATGGGCAACGAAACGACAATTGTATTTCGCTTCTTATTACATTTCTCTTTTTAGGGTTCCACAGAAAAAGTTCTAATAAAAAATTGTAAACGTCTCAAAGTTACATAGTAAAATAATATTGAAAAAAATAATATGTTATTTGAGAAATAATTATAGGCACAGTAGATAGTCGATTTTTAGCCCACTTAGGAGCCAAGAGAGGGCATATCCAGTTATAATGACCAAGAGAAAAGGCATAAATAATAAAGCAAAGTTAGCGGTACAGGCTTATACGATGCGAAAAAGGTCAGAATATGTCCATAGTCAATAAAATATTACATACTTAAGTAATTATAATCCAACATTATACTTTACGAATTCATTGAAAATTAAGGTACTTAAATAAGAAAGCGCGGCATACATAACACAATAGTGCAAAAGTAAGATGATGTCTTTCTTAGGGTTCCGTAAAAAAAAATGGAACCCTTATAGGATCACTTTGTTGTCCGTCTGTCTGTCTGTCTGTCAAGACCCTTTTTCTCACGAACGAGAAGAGGTATCAGGTTGAAATTGATAACGAATATTAAGGTCCATAAACCACACAAGATCTGAAAACGACGCAATCAAAAGATATGGCTTTTTATGTCCTCATCTCCATACATTTATGCAAAAAAGTAAAACCTACAGGTTACTTCCCGTTGACCTAAAATTATGAAATTTGGCAAAAAGCTAGGTCTCACAGTACAAATAAAGGGAAAAGTCTAAAATCATTCAATATTTCAATTTTTCTCACAACTAATAGTAACCAATTAAGTTGAGCTCCCGTTTCAAGAACTTAAGAGGGGTCAAGTTGGATGGTCGCTGAGTTTTTAAAATCAAAGAGCAAAAGCTTTTAGTATATCATATGGTAGATAGGTACGGAACCCTTAGGGCGCGAGTCCGACTCGCACTTGGCCGGTTTTTTTTATTGCAATGGGCTAACTACGACGATCTGGTCTTGAGGACAGAGATGAGGTCGACGATAGGACGAGCTTGCTCAGAAAAAAACCTATTCACTCGGATTATATATGAACTCGGGAACATAGACGCAGGGCGAGAATTCCACTCTTTAGCCGTGGGCATCATAAAAGATGTTCAAAGCGCTTTGTGCGAATGTGTGGAATATCGACCAAGTATGGGTGATATTCTGCGGTGCGTTTGGACTCCCGATGGTAAAATGGTGTATTTGCCTGTACTGTTTCTGTACATAATATTAAGCCGCTTTGATATGAAACATCAGTTCATGAATTTTTAGGGTTCCGTGCCCTAAGGGGCCAAGCACTATTGCTGTCCCTCACGAGTCCGTCTGTCACAATGTTTTTATAGCCAAACGGTTGGAGCTACAGTCTTTATATTTTTAAAGTATAAGCAACTTGTTGACCTGAAGCCATACAAATTGTCAAAAAATATTTTAAATGTTTTTAAGGGGATCCCTTACAGCTAAAAGGGGGATAAAAAATAATGCCCTACCCCATCTAGTGGGGCTTCGTCGTTGTTTATAATTTGTTGAGTTAATAGGTACCGTATTTTCGTTTTTAAATCATCGATGACCGACCCCACAAACTTTTTGTTTTTAAAAATATTGGAAAACAAAGGAATGAGAAGCTATAAAGGTCAGTTAAAAAAAATCCTAATATTTTTTTAATTTTCCATTCACCTATGAACTAACGTTTTAGTAACAAATACAGATATTTTGATAAATTGTTTTTATTTCCTCACAACAACAAAATTGATTTTGCGGTCGATTGTGTAGTACAGAAGGGATACAGGCGGCGGCAAGCTAATGAATGGTGCGGTATCCTGAATGTGTGAAGTTTTTTATATATTTATTTATTTATGGGACATAACTGAATAAAATTGGACTTATATCTGCTCTTCTGAAGACACTAAAGGTAAGTTTTTGCTCAGGGGAGAAGTCCGACAGGCACTTGGCCATTTTTTGTAAAAACCATGACATGTATGGAACCCCTAACACTAAAATCTACTGACTCTTTACTGATTTTCTTCTTTCTTTATTCACGCCATATATTTCTAATACGTTTGGGGCTATTTACACCTTATCTCCTCACATATAAGGAGGTAAATAGAATATAACCTTCTAAACGAATTTTATTCCTACTCTTTCTGGTAGTATTTTTTTTAAAGATAGGTAGGTAAGTAAAAATCGAATTTAAGGAATTTGTTGTATTGTTTAGGTAAGTGTCTTTTTGATTTTTATACCTTTAATGCATCTAGAATAAACTTCTTCGGTTGCTTTACAAACAAACCTTTTTTTTTCTTTTGAAGCCCATTGATTTTACTTCTGAATATCAATCACTTTACTGAAGAAAATAAAAGAACTATAATAATTTGAAAAAAAAAAATATCTAAAAAAATAAATATTTTACTATTTTTTTTATCTTATACTAAAATGGTCGTTTTTGTAGAGTGCCTTCTTGGGGACAACTTTATACACAACACAGTCGATCATGAAATTCTACTCCCTATTATTTCACATCTTACCTTTCCTACTCAGGCTTCTAATTTATTTTTTTCCTACCTCCGTGAACGTCTGCAATCCATGCGTCACGGACCACGTTGACTCGTCGTTGAGTTGGTGTGAGCTAAAAACTGCCCGCTTCTCTTCTCTCTTTTTATCAAGTTCATTACTAAGGAACTTTGGTGCTCGCATCACCTATACGCCGACGACTTGCAGCTGTATCTGAGTAAGGATGCTGAAAGTGACCGATGCCATTTTGGTCGTTAATAGGAATTTGGATGTGGTTAAATACTGGTCCGATAGATTTAGAATGCAGGTTAAGTCCATGAAATGTCAAGCCATTCTTGTGAGGAATTCTCGTCTAGTTGCACAAATCGACATAGCGACTCTACCTGCTATAGTTTACGGTGGATCTGCCAAACCACTTAGTGGTAAAGTGAAAAACTTGTGGCTCTATGTTGATTCGTCTTTTAGTTGGGTCTGTCAACATATCAGGTCTTTCGCTAGCATTTGTCAACGAGTGGTTTGGCCACAAAAAAAATCTGCTGTTAAAACACGGATAATATACTTAATTACATTTCTATATAAATTATTTTCGCACCTACCGATCAGTCTCTGCATCCTGTTAGATAATGCCTTTAGGCAATAAGTCCGCCTATCTACCTTTGTGTGTGCAGATAAAAAAATACAATTAAAATGCCAAGTCCAGGAGTCGAACCCGAAACCTTCGGCGAAGCAGTCGGATGCTCTATCACTGCGCCGCCGCACAAGTCGCCATCGTAGCTTGGTAGCAGCTTGGTATGAATCGGTTCGTACATTATTGAATGTGACAGCAACCCATTCGATATTCCATAAGTAACCAAAAACACCATTAATAAAGGGTTGAGCCTAAACCCAAATATACAAAATTATGAATTACGCCCTTCACTGACCACATTGTCAGTTGGCTCTATCAAAATTATGTTTAATATCAGACAAAATAAACTTATTTTAAAATTAATATACGGCCAATTTCACGGATATTTAAATTTGGTTAACATTAAATGAACGGGAGGCGTATGTTTTTACGGGCAGTACACCATATTTGTAATTTCCGGCAAAAGATGAGGTTTTTATTAATTTCTCGCAAACTTTTTGTTTAGACAAGAAAACGTCGAGCTTTACATATTGGAATTGGTAACGTTCTTATATCAATTATGGTTTAGTAGCCTAAGAGCCAAACGATTTCACTGTATAGTATGAAGATTCAACAAAAATTCATATCAGCATTTTTTTTTGTCAAAAATTAGATTAGCTGGTCTATAATTCATTAGTAATCCAGCCAAATTTACGACCGCATGATTTAAAAAAATAATATTGAAGGTATTATAAATTTCACAAAAGAAGGGCAAAAATGCTATAAATATTATTTAATTTACATTTAATTATCTTTATTTTTATCTTTTTTTAAGTATATAATCCTCCTATATTTGTAAAAGAAACACAATTAAATCTAAAAAACAAATTTACGTAAATCTCAAAGTTGCATTAGACCTATGATAAAAATGCTATCAGATCAGTTCTTCGATGTTTTTGTTTTATTAACGTCCCTTAACAAACAGTGTACTAAATCCAAAAAAATAAAATGGAAATTGAAACCTCCAGAAATTGAAATTGTACCTTCCAGTTTGAAATTTGGGTGGATTCAAAAATATAGTCTCTTAAAATTGCATTTAAAAGCTGTTTACAAAAATTTGGCTTTGGCAATTTTTTCTCCGAAATATAGGATAGCTCTTAGGGTATAGGCTGTCTGTCCATTGACGCGGAGCGAGGTTGCGGTGCGGAAAAACGAAGAAATATTAACCAATAGAATTTCATAAAATCCCCGCTCCGCTCCAGTGGACAGGGATTTGCGACCTAGTTTAAAAATTCATACATTTTCGGAAGCGGCGAGTGGTAGCGCTTATGGACAGACACAGTCAGCAACTCCACTCCACAATCATACTCGCTCGCTCCGCTCCGCTGCCTCCCTCCGCGTCAAATAGGCGTCAAACGACAGGCAGCCTTAGCTGAGCCACAGATAATATAATACTATACTAGTAAAGATGCCTCACGTCATAGAACGAATTTGTGCCGAAAATTGTTCGCGCTATTTTTTCCATAAGGTACTCGTATTTTCTTAGAATAAATTGATATCTGGATGTTAAAATTGAATTAATGTCATAGTTTACACCTTTACCTACCAACCTAGTAGTAACATTTAGTTTAATTATTAGAAACAAAAGGGCCAAATGAATTCGGGCTATTTACTCCGTCGAAAAAACCGTAGTACGGAATGGGACCCCATGGCAATACTCGCTCGCTCCGCTGCCTCCGTCCGCGTCAAACGACAGGCAGAGCTGTGCAAAGCTGCTAGGTGTAAAGCTTGCCTTAACTGTACGAGCGGTCTGTTTCAAAGGAAGCAATGGCTTTAAGGAATGTAATCAACAGCGGGTAGTAAATAGTAGATTGTATCACAAGGCTGTAAAATAATATTTTTAAGGCGAGGGCGCTATTTTGAATCCTGAACGTAGCGTGGGATTCAATAGGTCGCCCAAGGTAAAAATATTTTTGCTGCCGCGTAATACACTCTACTTTTCATCTCCCTCTAAGAGAAAAGAATAAGAGGCTCATTAAGTCACACTCGTCATTAATTTTAAACAAAAACTACCATTACAATATTATATCTTGATGAAGCAATACTAAAAATCATATTAAGTATTATTTGTAACCACTGAAAATGTTATTGACATTTTTGTATCGACTAGGAACAGAACCTCTTTGGTTGGTAGTCTTGTTTACATTTCAAGTTTATTTATTTTTTTATATTCATAATAATTTTAATAGTGCAACCAGCCAGTATCATTTTTCATACAATATTTTGGTTCGAGTTCTATGGTTGACCTAAAATATCCCTATGGTGGACCTAAATTCAAATTCTAATTTTAAATCCCATTTTTACCCGCTACGAAAGTCTCTTGCAGAAAACAGCTATTTTGTTCGCCTTTATTGACGAACCGTTCAGCGATTTTCGAACAGATGGGATGAAAAAGTGATTTTCTAAATTAACAAAAACAAAAAATTAATTATACAGCTGCATCAGATAATAGCACAATAGGGAGGACTTGTCGTTTTCCACCTACCTGTTTTAAGAATGTCTATAGGACGTACGCAATAACAGTTGGTAATTTCTTTTTTTCAGGCTTAGTACTATATGAAATCTATAAAATATAAAATAATAAAAATTATGAAATCTGAATATATGAAATCTTATTACTAGAAAAAATGTTACAAACAAATGACTGCATTTTTACATCCGAAAAATTACATTTATGTAATTAAACACCATTTTCACACTAGTTCCACTATTTATTTAGTAAAATTTATACAGAGTGCGACCGGTTTCGAGTTAACATCGTCAGGCACGTTATCTCGATGTCAACTCGAAACCGGTCGCACTCTGTATAAATTTTACTAAATAAATAGTGGAACTAGTGTGAAAATGGTGTTTAATTACATAAATACATTGGAGTTCCATCAAGTAATAACAACACAAAGTATATCATACTCGAAAAATTACACACTAGGATTACATGGTGGCCATAGGTAATACGATTTTCGCGCGGTTTGACGCATTGCTTTAAGCATGGTGGCACTGTCTGTGTAGCACCATGTTAGCCATGATGGTTTTTTTCACAGTTTGACCGAGATATCTGATCAAGTGGTAAAATTTTTAACTATCTTTTCTTGTGTATCGGCAAAGAAGTTATATAAAACGCAGTCAACTAAATAGATTTCGCGGTCGTACTTTATCTTTGAACTTTCAAATGGTGGTTAAATACACCCTATTGGGACAGAATAAAGTAATAGCACTATCATACAGAACTGACACTCTCCACTCCCCTTGAAATTTACCCCGCACACCCGCGCGCACCCGGCCGAGAGATACTCGGGGTCCTTTTTGGGGTCCGTTGTACTGAATACCCAAGCTTACGCGTGTTCCAATTTCAAATTTTGACAGGTCGTGGTTTTGCGCTCATTGTATGGAGTGTCCAAGGTGTGCTATGGGTATAAAACTTAAAAATAACAACTATTTTTGAGTGCAGTTTTGAAACGCTCGCAGTTCGATTTGCCATATACTATCAGACAGAAACAAGACAGAACGACATCATTTAGTTTCATGAACGCTAGTTCGATAGAAGGATAGCATAATTCCAAAATGGCATCAATCAAAATATAATAACAAACACTAAACTAGGGTACTTATACGAAGTAATAGTTCATGTCAGTGTTGTTAGACTTACATTAGTTAGATTTCGTCTTTGTCATTTGTATTTTCAAAACCACGTCATCAAATGTCTTAAATCGCATGCCAACCCTCGCTATACGGTTAAAGATATTCAGGTTCTTATAACCGTTATTGATTGACTATCCCTGCCCTACAAAATCGAGAACAACCCACAGAACACAATAAACCTGATTTGTCACACTATGACATAAATTACCCATCGTTTCACACCGATCTATAACTAGATCCTCGATCAATGGATCAATGAATAAGTGGCTATGAATGGATGATTCGTCATGACACACTTGAAGTGTATTGTAAGTTTTGTATAATAGAAGATTTTTTATTTAGAAGTCTTGAACATGTTAGTATTGTTTTTTTTCTTTTTTTACTAGCCTATACTCTCCTCCAAGGCCTATACTATCCCACTGCTGGGCAAAGGCCTCCCCCATAGGTTTTAATTCCTCCCTATTTTGGCGAATGTTGGCCACTCATCTTTTAAAGCGTCTAGTTTTTTTTTTAAATTAACAAGTGAGCAAACGAGCAGGTGGGCCACTAGATGATAAATGGACTTCACCGCCCTTAGTACCCACTGTCTTATTAGTGACATATTTAGACGCTAATAAGACAGCAAAGCTCGTTGCCCACCCTGAGAACTAAGATGTTATGTTTCATGTGCGAGTAATTTCACTGACCCCCTTACCCATCAAACCGAAACACAGCAGTGTCAACACTGCTGCTTTACGGCAGAAATAGGTAAGAGGGTGGTACTTCCCCAGATGGACTTTGCACAAAAGGCCTACCACCTTCAAAGAGATCAACCATCCTTATGTTGCCTAGTGAGGAAAGAAGATCAACCTTCCTTCCTTTGAGCCTTCCTGGCGTACGTCATTTGGTACCCATTCCGTGGTGCGTTAAGGCCATGTCCCCACTAGGCTCACAGTGAGCCGCTCACTGTCTGCCTCCAGTATCCCTATATATTTTAAATGGAGTGTCCATTCAGCACTTACTGTACGCAGTTTGCGGCGTTACGCTTGCGGATTCATTCAGTGAGCAGCTGAGTCGCCGCGAACTATGCTCCCGGTCGGCAGCTCAGTCAGCTCACTACGCCGACGAAACGAATTGATTGAGTGAGTGACCGATACGCCGCTCAGAGTTAGTCGGCTCACAGTGAGTGGCTCACTGTGAGCCTAGTGGGCACATGGCCTTAGTCACAGATCATATAATACTGGTTTGTATATGTTTACCCTACCTATCCGGGTGCATCTGAGATACGTGTCCTGGTCACTCCGATTTTAATGTGGCAGCCTTTCTACCGACGTCATATAAAATTGTATACGAGTATTATCATCAAAGAAGAAAACATATGCCCTCACTAGGCAACATAATCATTTTACATAGTATGCTACCTAGTCTAAGAGATTTGGCAAAGGTACTGGTTTTTATAAAGAGCGCTCACCTTCTCAACCTAGTTTTAGAGAGCAAACACCAAACCACAGAGTTTTCAATCAATAGCTTTACCGCTTTAAAAGAATCGCATCACTACTATAAGGGCAATATTTCACTAGGGCACCATGGCGGCGCAACCAGCCGCCCGCTACCAACAAAATGTATGTGTTGGTTGCGCAACCAACGGACACCAGGTGAGTAACTCTCTATAGAGCTGTATACATTTTGTTGGTAGCGGGCGACTGGTTGCGCCGCCATGGTGTCCCAGTGAAATATTGCCCTAAAGGACGAGTAGCAGTTTCAACAGTATCCTAAAAATGTTTAGTGAGATAGTGGCTGATGAGCGTATGCACTTTGTAAGTCTCCTGGTCAGACAGGAGCGATTTAGTAAGTAAGTAGTATGTTTAGTAGTTTGATAATTTGTTACTAACGAAGTTTAAGTTGCGCTGTATTTACTAACAATGTGGACTGTAATTGTCTAAATAAATAAATGTTATTATTATTAAACGTTATATTATTTACACACCTTCCGAAGCCCAAAAAATCCTTAAGTTATTTTATAAGTAGCGGTCACCCATCCAAGTTCAAACGATGCCCCGACGGCCAACGTTTTTAAACTTTCATTGAAAAGAAAAAGCTAATATTACCATTCGATTTGCTAAAAGTCATTAATTAGACAAGCTATTTCGTGTGATAAATAATTACATTTTAATTATTCAATTTTCTATATCTGTAACTTTTTTTTATACAATATAAATTGTTACAAAATTAAAAATTAAATACAAATTACAGTCAATCCATGTCAATAAAAATAAAAATATCCCCCAATGGTTCGTCAAAAAGACCCCCCCGAATCGCACCTGGTTGAATTAGTTTAAATTAAATAACAAACTTGGAAAAACAACTTCGCCATTAAATATACTTTAACTTTAATCAGTAATTACTGAAAGTTTTCATGAAAGTAGCTTTTAATGTACGTACCTTTGATACTTGATTTGCGTTTACTTAGACTGTTATTGTAATTGCTTTAAAATTCCTTCACATTCAAAGTTGTATTTGTTTACTAACTAATTTCGAAATGTATTGAAATATTTTCGTATCCAAGGATACGATCACATTAAGTTATCGTTTTGAGCTAGTGGGTCTTCAATAGTGTTCATAGAAGCCAGTAAAACATCTGCGACTGCGGTGTGATTCCAAAAACTATGACCCACCTCGCAGCCTGCACAGTTGTGTATTATGCTGAACAACGTAAATGACGCAGTAAATGTGGCAACTACGAGTGTTCAGAACAATCTGCACATATAGTTTAATTAGATTTAATCTTAAATATAGTAATTTTTGTATGTTTTCCTATGGCAATATTTCCTAACTTAAAATGATTTTTGTAATAGCAACATTCTCTCTCTTCTTGTCAACCCTCTGTACGATACAGTCGCATATTTTTTGGCTCCAATAAAATTTAATATGTTTACTATCTAAACTAGCATTTTTATTCCAAACATGGAATTGTGGTCCTTCGAGCCGGATCACAATTCCATGTTTGGAATAAAAATGCTGGGTTGGCAAGAAGAGAGAGAATGTTGCTATTACAAAAATCATTTTAAGTTAGGAAATATTGCCATAGGAAAACATACAAAAATTACTATATTTAAGATTAAATCTAATTAAACTATATGTGCAGATTGTTCTGAACAACGAGTACACATCGCCGAAGACAAGTGGTACAAATCATAGAAACTAAAGACTTGCCGCCGGCTGTACGTACTTTTTGTTTTATGTCACAAGTGACCAAACGAGCAGGTGTGCCACCTGATGGTAAATGGTCACCACCGCCCATGACACCTACTGCCTTATTAGTGAAATAATTTGACACTAATAAGACAGCAAAGCGCGTTACCTACCCTGAGAACTAAGATGGTATGTCTCATGTGCCGGTAATTTCACAGGTTCCCTTACCCTTCAAACGGAAACACATCAGTGCAACTGCTGCTTTACGGCAGAAAAAGGTAAGGGGGTGGTACATCTCCAAATGGACTTTGCTCAAAAACCCTACCACCTACATATCTATAAAACCTTTCGTTTACCATAATATTTTTTATAATTTAAGTATTGCCTTGCCAAAACATTCACATTTCTTACACCAAAAAACTAATTCCACCTGCATCAAAAACCCATCAACAATTCAGTCCATCACAGGGCAATTCTCAAAACACCCCTAAACTTTTATTCACGAAATTGGGGTCAACTTTATAGGCAAGTTATCACCTGGGCCCAGGTGCGGGCCCAAATTGATCGCCCGGCCAATGTCGCGTAAAATAACATGTTTTATGCATCGAGTCTATAGATTCGGGCCGGTGTTTTGATTGGTAGTTAACAGTATTTTTTGGTGTTTTGTTTAGTTTTTACTTAATAGCTCCTGTCTAAGAGGCACAGCAGACGGCAGAGTTTTTGTTCTGATAGTCAATCAGTGTGGCCGGAACTGCAATTATTTTCGTATTATTATTGTCATTAACATGAGAAAAACGTTCCGTTTCTATGCGCGTATTTTCCAAAATCTTTGGTTTGGAAAGAAAACAGCAGCACCTATTCGGTGTCAAATCATCAATGATCACTAGGAAATATTCAAAATATCCCGTCAAATCCATTGAACGACGCCTTCACTACCTTCTGACGAATTATTTCCATAATCTTCCTTCTAATTACCCTTAGAGCGCTTGTGTTTAACCACAACTTCGACTTTGCGTAAATTTCTCCCCCAAAAAATTGTTGTCGGCATACAAGTAAGTAATTTGTTTTAGACCCGCCAATGTGAAGGTGCACGGTTCCACGGATCACTGGCTTTCGATTGAGTTCTTTTAGGGTTCCGCATCGGTAGATCTCAATTTGAAAACTCATCATAGAAAAAATATAAAATAAATTGAAAAAAATATCACACCTTTGATGCTACGATATTATAATACAGAAAATCCTATTTTGTAGCTACGTATATTTTTTGGTGGGAAATATTTTCATTGAGAATGTTTTATTTTCCCTTTTATCTGCTTGCTCACAGAAATCCAGGAGGAATAACATAAGACAACAAAACGATCTAATCTAAGAAAGTCTTTTTCATAAGCCTTTGGAGCGTTGCTTTGAAAATATTGGATTTGTGTAAACTAAAATGTATAGTTAGATACCTATACGGAGTCTTTGGTATGTTTATTTATTGAAAAATATTTTACATTTACCTACCTACTTAAAATTTATCGTCAATATAGTAAAAATAAGAAATTAATCATACTCGTAACTCGTAACTAGCTACATTCAATTAATACATTAAAATCATTAGACAAGTCATCAGACAAAACAGTTGAAATAAAAATAAATAATAACAAAATCGCATTACAATATTAGTATAAGATACAAGTTCCGTAAGTAGGGTTATTAACAACGAGTTGAAGTTTTGTAAGCCCGAGACGAAGTCGAGGGTTTACCATCGGCACGAGTTTGTCATAACCCTTACGGACGTGTCTCTTACGACGTTTTTCAATACATTTGTGCGAAAACAGGTACAAGTAATACACTTGGTAAAGGAACCAACCATGGGTACTGTCAGCCTCTCGTCGATTTATGTTGTCCTGGTACTCTCCATTTTATTTTAAATATGTCGTCACCCAAGTAAAATGTTCACCACTGTAGTATTTTTACAAAATAATTTTATGATCAGAGTGTAAAAACTCTTTGGTATTATACTTTTTTTACTTACCACACTAGTTCGGTAAGTAACTACTTACGAGCAATGTTTACGTCCTTGTAAGTACGTTTTTCGAGCAAATGTATTGAAAAGATAGTTTAATAGATTTATTGCATAGCACAATAGGATTCAGTGGTCCATATAACTCGGAAATCATAATAACATCCCGTGAAAACGTCCACTGTAGGACGGGGAGCTCCATCCAGAACTCCAGCAAAAACGCGTGGCACTTAGGATGGGATTTACCATAGTCACCACGCTTGTAAGCGTCGCGGCTGGCGACGCTTGTTGTCGGTGACCGCAGTATGTAGGACGATAACATAACATCACGCCTTGTTCCCGTCGGGGTAGGCAGAGACCACAGTTCTCCACCTGCTACGATCTTGACATACTTCCCTTGCTTCCTCAACTTTCATCAATCCTTTCATACATGCTCGTCGGTTTAGGGTACTTTTAACCTGGCCTTTATTCAGAACGTCCTGAATTTGGTCCTGGTACGTTCGCCGAGGCCTTCCCCTTCCAACATTTCCATTCACTCTCGCCTTGTAGATCTCTTTCGTCAATCTTCCTTCATTCATCCTCTCTACATGACCAAACCATCTCAGCATCCCTTTCTCAATTTTAGTCACTACGTCTTCTTTTACGCCACACCGTTCTCTTATCACACTATTTCTAATCCTGTCACTCAATTTCACACCAATCATACTCCTCAACGCTCTCATTTCTACTACTTTCATGCTTTTTCTGCCATACCCAGCTTTCACTGCCGTACATCAGTGTTGGTACGATAAGATATTCAGAACGATGCTGCTGCCCATCCTCGGGTTCATGAGCCCTTAGTCGCCTCTTACGACACCTACCCACTCTTAGTCTCGTGTGGTGCCGGCAAACATTGAGAGCTGTGTAGTCCTTTGGGGGACTGACCCAGGGGATTCAAGTGGAACGAGTGGCAAAGAATAGTACCAACCCATCTTAATTCAGAAATAATATGATCAAATCATTTCTGATTATACCAGATACTGATTATATACTGATAGGGTGTGTACCAAAATCTAACAGCGTATAAAATCTTACAATTCTTTTTTTTCTTTTTTCGTAAAAAAATACACCTCGTAGGCATTTCCAATCATGGGCAAAGGAAAAGCCATACCACATTTCCCTAATAAAATAAATGATTATAGATTATGACAAATCACTACACAGTGTAAGACCAAAATATTAAGACTGAACCAACGCAATTGTTCCATGGGTTCCTGACACAAACGTTTTTGGCAAATCGCAACGACAGCATATTATTTAAAAAAAAAAAAATAGGACAGCCAAGTTTCTTACTATTCAAAAATTTAGAAAGTTTATGTTCTGTTGACAGATTTTTTCTTCTCTTAGTATTTGCGTATCTGTAACATTCTTTCTTCTTTAGTCCTTTGTGCCATCCCATACATACCCGTGGTTGTCGAAAGAGGCGACTAAGGGTTAAAAACTGGAGGATGGGCAGCAGCATCCTCCTGTGAATCATACCATCTACTTTCTGCGGTCAACTACAACCGCGGTCCATGGTGCCAAACGTAACGCGGTCCATGGTGCCAAACGTAACGGTGACTACGCGATACTTCCCCTCCACATTTTTAGAGCAAAAGCTAGAATTCAGGATGGAGCTCCCCGTCCTGTAGTGGATATTTCATGGGGTGTTATGATGAACATTCTTTTAAATCTGGAACAAAATAAAAAGAACCCAACTTTAAGTACATCTCGACACAGTCTTGGACAGTTTTTTTTATATCAGTGTTTCGATGAAAACCGTTGCGAAGATTGAACGGCCTGCCAAATTGGCACTAAACTTGACAGCCAGCACTCGAATTGTATTTTTTGTTGAATATTATTTTCTCCTGTCTTTATGTCAATATGAGTGCTCTCAGAAGGATATTATACAGGGTGTAACAAAAAGGGTATACCAACCCTGAAGGATGTGAATCTGCCCATGAAACTGAACAACTTTCCCTGAGAAACATAGGTTGAAATACGAAAAAAAAATTTGACCTCCCATAGAAACTGAAGCAACTGACAGCGCATTTTGTATGGGAGGTCATAAATATTTTTTCGTATTTCGACCTAAGTTCCTTATGAAAAGTTGTTCAGTTTCATGAGCAAAATCACATCCTTCAAGGTTGATATACCCTTTCTGTTACACCTTGTATATAAACATGGACGAACAAAAAGAAAATAATAATAATAACAATAATAAAATCTTTATTAAGTACCTCAACAAACTTCTACAAAAAGAAAATTGTAGAGGCTGGAGCCTAAACAAGGATATCCTAGAAGAAGAAGAACAAGAAGGACTGACCATCCCCTTTTAGAAATCGTAACCCGGAAAAGTATAAAACTAAATGGCGCTAATTATGGCGCTAATTGAAAGTTGTTCACTGTCCATATCTGATATGCCCTTTTAGCCTATACGAGTATTTACCCTGCTATAGTTATAAGTAACTAGTGTTTTTTTTTTCAAAAACGTTTGTGTCAACCCATGGAACAATTGCGTGGGCGCAGTCCCGACCTCATGGCAGACTGCCATAGTGCACCCGATCCCTATGAAAAGCGATCGCTCTGATCCATGCAACTACAGGCCTATAGCCATCACCTCCTTGCTTTCTAAAATAATGGAGTCCATTATTAACCAACAGCTCCTATGGTACCCAGCTCGTCAGGGTTGTTCTGCTGGCGACCTTCTGATCTACTTGACCCATAAATGGGCGGAAGCGGTTGAAAGCAAGGGGGAGGCCTTAGCGGTCAGTTTGGTTATAGCGAAAGCTTTCGATCGGGTCTGGCACAAAGCGCTTCGCTCGAAGTTGTCTTCCTATGGGCTGCCTGAGAAATATTATTCCTGGCTGTCTCCAGCTTTCTTACGGAACGCAGCATCAAGGTCGTTATCGACGGTTCGTGCTCCGATTCTAAGCCTGAGAATTCTGGTGTCCCAAAAGGCTGTGTGCTATCACCTACGCTGTTTCTTCTGCATATCAATGATATGTTACTAACTAGTGGCATTCATTGTATATAAGAAATATTTGACTTCTCCATACAAATTGCTCACTCTGATCGATCAGTTTGTATGGAGAGGTAAATTTTTTTTTCATTTCCCAGAAATGTTTCTTTGGGAAAGTTGTTCAGTTTCGTTAACTGAGCACGCCCTTTCAGTTTTCGGCACGCCGTCCCTTACACCCTGTATTTTGTCGACAGTAAAGATCTCCACGACGACGATTGGTCCTATGCTGCCTGCATCAGTTCGTTAGTCCACATAGTGAGAGGTTTACCCTCGTAATGTCGTTCGTTTCATGATATAAACTTTCGAATCCTTTACGCCATCAATTCTTGTAGCGACGTGCCTAACCCACAACCATTTCTTCAAGGAATATTAAAAGGAATACTAGCTATTGTCTGCAACTTCGTCCACATGTAAAAATAAAATATTACCAGTGTTTAAGTCAAACTATTAGCTGTCAATTTAAAAAAAAAACATTTAAATCGGTTCAGTAGTTTTTGCGAACAAATAAGCAAGCAGACAAAATGTCCAAAACCAGCGATCTGGTTTAAGGGGCATCAACATAGCATAATGTGACCATTGTTTTAGAAATTTTTTTTTTACAAAATCAATTTAAAATTTTGTAATTATAAAGATTAACTTTACATAAGTATGTCGATTCTCAAAGCTATGTCCGTTACCTTTGGTTCTTTTCCGGATGTCTTCATCTCTGATTTTATCCCGAAACACGAGGAAATATATCGTACGCTTCATAAATCTCTCCCACGATTGGATTCGGCTTCCAATGTTTACAAACGACCATCATCCATCTAAAATCAAATAACGTAATTATTTGCTAAAAGTATTTATTATCTATGGCGGGACGCGCTGCCACGTGCCGGCTATCACCACCCCTGCCACCCTCAGAATAAAATAAAATAAAACTAATTTTAATTCTACGGCTGCATGGGCGATTGTCCTTTGCCTCGTCCTTGTATTAATCGAAAACAAAAAGTTGCGAAACCATAGAGCGGCACGCGCGTGCTTTCAACGGTATCTGTTTGAATTAGGAACATATTTGAATGTGGAATTTGTTTTTCATTTGTAAGGGTACAAGTACTCGTACTGTCGGTACTTAGAAGTTTTTTTTAATACTGCGTTTTACAAACTTCGTGTAAAATACGAAAGTATCTTTGAGTAATACTCTTATTATAACTTTTTTCTCATTATTTATTTTTTTCAGTTTTGAGTTTTAAATAACGAAAAAGCCCTAAAAAGATTTGCAATTATTCGTTAAATCTATTAAAATCGTTAACATTTCTTTACTCTAAATTTAAACATGACTGTAACATCAGAATGTTATCATTAATTTTAATTATGCGCATGATAATAAAATTATCATCAATTATAATTAGAAATTTCCAAGTTTAATTGCGTGAGTAGGAGTTTAGGTGTGTTTATTTAAGCAAAATTCAGAAAGTGAATTCCTGGGATTTCGATATAATTCGGAAATTAATCTTTTTGAGATAGAATTCAGGATGCTGATCAGTTTCCCTGTAGGCAGGGTAAAAATTAAAAAACCGGCCAAGTGCGAGTCGGACTCGCGCACTGAGGGTTCCGTACCACCACATAAACATAATTGTATTAGTTGAAATTTCAGTAAGTTAATGTGCTAGATTTTTTGAGTCCGACACGCGCTTGACCAAATTTTATTATTTGTTGTTATTTTATAGCCTATGCCCTATAAACATAACAATTTTCAAGTTTGTAAGTGTTCCCGTTTTTAAATAGAACTAAAACAAAAATCGCCTCAGCAACCATCCAACTTGACCCCTCTCTTATATGAATGTTCTTGAAACGGGAGCTCACCACAATTGGTTACCATTAGTTGTGAGAAAAGTTGTAATATTTAATGATTTCAGACTTTTCCCATTATCTGTAGTGTGGGACCTAGCTTCTTGCCAAATTTCATAATTTTAGGTCAACGGGAAGTACCCTGTAGGTTTTTCATTTGTGAATAAATGTATGGAGATGAGGACATTAAAATGCCATATCTTTTGATTGCGTCGTTGTAAAAAAATGAAATTTTCCGATCTTGTGTGGTTCATAAATCCTAATATATGGTATTAATTTCAACCTGATACCTTTACCCGTTCGTGAGATAAAGGGTCTTGACAGACAGACAGACAGACAGTCAGACAGACAGACAGACAGACAGACGGACAACAAAGTGATCCTATAAGGGTTCCGTTTTTTTCTTTTGAGGTACGGAACCCTAAACAGAGCAAGTGGGAAAGTATCATAAATAAGTATAAACTTGATCAACCGCATAGTAGATTAGCAAAATTAAAAATATCTTTCGTTTGTTACTTGACGTACAGGGTGTGGTTTTTTTAGTATTTCGACCTATGTTCCTTGTAGTTTCATGGGCAAATTCACATCCTTCGGGATAGCCTATCTGTTTCACCTTGTATACAGGGTTTAAGGGACGGTGTACCGAAAACTGAAAGGGCATGCTCAGTCAACGAAACTGAACAACTTACCCAACATAAGTTTCTTTGGGAAATTTACCATACGCGGGTTTTTGAGGGCAATAAATCGATCTACCTAGGTCTCATGTCTGCGTAAATATACGGGGGTTTTCGAGGGCAACAAATTGATCTACCTAGGTCTCATGTCTGAGAAAATTTCTTTTCCCTGTGTTGTTAAGCATTTTTTTTTTAATACCGCGTTTTAGACAAAAAAACTACATCGCCATCTGTTGGCCGGTAGCTTAGCTTGCTCACCCGATGATATTTCAATGATAAGGCGGCTGTTATAGAGCGAAGCTTGGTCACCCAGGTCCTGTCAATAACATGCTGAAATTACCTGCACTAAAAAAGTATTTTATGTTGAGTTATTGGTATAGTAGCGGCCAGATGGTCCCTCCTCAATAACTAAAGATAAATCAGTAATAATAGGCATGCATTACAGTCTACCCGCCCTAGTTTCATTTAGTTCTCGGGGGGATGTAGGGAGCCTAATTACTCAAGTGCCCTGCTAATTTATTTAGCAACATTGTTTTTAGTTGGCGGTTAGTACTTTTACTGCTTTATTTATTGACCCTTTCTTTCTCCCAAACAGAAAATATTATCAAGCCGTTGATCTAATCCCGTAGTGCCAGTATTTCGCTAACACACACACACATCACACTTATACTCACTCACTCACACACATGTCATCTCATAGTATTTTTTGGTATTATTATTCTCTTTCTCTTTTTCTGTTTTTTTATGCAATATAAATTATATTCTACAAGATCTGGAGCATCTAGGCTATTAAATTGTAAACTGTCTTTTTCGTTAAAGTTTGTTTTAGGCTGCCCACGATACAGGCTTGACCTAGTGTGGGAGTCAATGTTTTGCCTTATGGAAAGTTACCAATCTCATTGTTTTATTTTTAGATGCTATAAATTGTAACTTTATTTGATTAATAAACTATTTGTATTTGTATTTTAATGGATTGCAGTGGAACTTAAATTTTATTACTGTAACTAGAGTGAAAAAAGCTTTGTCCAGAACATGTGGAGAAGAGCTAATATTTTTCTGCGATTTAAGAGTGAGTATCTTAGGCCGGTATTTCACTGGGACACCACGGTGGCGCGACTGGTTGCGCCACTGGTGTCCGTAACTAGACACCAGTAAATACACCAGTAAAGACACACCCTGCGGCCACAGTATTAAGGGCTATATTTCACTGGGAGTGGTAGCGCGACTAGCATCCGAGCTGGTTGCACCGCCAAATTGGTTGCGCAACCAAACGGACACCAGGTGAGTTACTCTCTATAGAGCTGTAGGTATACATTTTGATGGTAGCGGCGACTGGTTGCGCTGCCATGGTGTCCCAGTGAAATACTGGCCGTAGTTGGTAAGTAAAAGTTGTTTTCTGATTTCTTATCAGCACTCTTATAAGAAAATGTGAGATTACGCAAGTCATGGAAAAGGAAACTTATCTATATTTCGAACATGAGACCTGTAAGTATATTTAATATCTTTGTTTCCATACAGGGTGTTAGGGACAGCCTTCCGAATACTGAAGGTGCATGATCAGTTAACGACACTGAACAACTTTCAGTGAACAAAACTTTCAGGAAACGAAAAAATAATCTGTGTCTCCATACAAAATTGTAAAATTGATCGGGCAGTTTGTATGAAGAAGCCGATTTTTTTTTGTTTCTTGGAAGTTTTGTTCACTGAAAGTTGTTTAGTGTCAATGACTGATCATGCCCTTTCAGTATTCGGAAGGCTGTCTCTTACACTCTTTATACGTTAGTTACTTATAACCAATTGAACAAATTGGCTTAAATTTTAAAGTTTTTATAAAATAATAGTTATTTGTTATGCAAGGCAGCAAAAGCGTTATTTGGCGTGAGTGCCTTGTATTGAAACCTGAGCAAGCGAAGGATTCTAGAATTGAACCACGAGCAAAGCGAGTGGTTCAAAAGAAGAATCCTGAGCGTAGCGAAGGTTTCAAGGCACGAAACGCAAAATAACTTTGCTGCCGAGCGAAACACAAAATTTTTCACCTCACTAAAGCGAGGAAGCAGCCAGTACCGCAGCGTGGAGGTCTGCCATACTGCATCACGTTTGAATTTCAAAAACCTTTTGCCCGCTAGCGGCCAAAAATCGCTTTTGGCCGCAGAATTTAACCGACAAAACAAATGTTTCCGAGCTTTGGAGGTGAAAAGTAATTTTACAGAACTTTTACTTTAAAAAAACTTTGTGGAACTACCTTTTAGTTTCATATAGGTATTGTCAAGTTATGAGGGTGACTTTAAAGTTCCCAACCCACCAAATAGCCCTACATGCATAAAGGAAGAATACATTTTATGCGCCCAGAAAAATGATAAAAAATTATAAATAAATAAAAAAAAAATTAATTAAAAAAAATAACATGGCTTAACTACTGTGGCTAAAACTAGCCGCTCAGATTACAAATAATTAATTCAATGTAGATTCTTTACAGAATACTTAATGAATGTCATGCAGACTACTATGCAAATAGAGCGAGTCTACGCCGCTTCAGATCGTGGTATGGCAGCGTAAAAGCAACGGCAAGAAACCACTGCAGCACGGCCTACTTTAAGAGTCGGCTTTTACAATGTGTTTTTTGTGTTTCACTGGAATATCAGAGCACCATATCAGATTTCACACCATTGATCTCTTGCAAGAAAATATGAGTAAAAATGTTTTTAAAACTAAGTTAAAAAAGATTTTACTCAAAAATTGTGTACGAGTACCTACAGTTGAACAGTTATAGTAATTTAAGTTGCATAAAATCAAATAAGTAGCTACCTATTGCATATTTCAAATAGTTTCAATCATTTTTTTTATTTTATTATTTTCATTTTTTCAAAACATTTCAATTATTATTTTAATTTATGTGTAATTAATTTAAATATAAATGTTTAATTATTATTTTAATAAAAGTGTAATTAATAGATAAAAGTGAATGAGCACAAAGTGCCAACAAACTGAATGTACAGTTTGGCGCAAGATAAATTTGTAATTTGTATTGTGATTTCCATGAATAAATGCTTTATTATTATTCTTTTAGACCTCAACGTGCCTTTGGTGACCCATTCAGTCCTTGGTTGCTAAACTTTCGTGATCGACAAGAAAAACAACCAGCACTCGTGTAGCTCGGGCACGAGCGCTTCCAACAATCTACAAACAATGCAATAAACTTATTAACGCATTCTGACCCTTGTGTTCTAGGCATGCAAAATAAAAATTCTGTCCCTTACATACCGAGCCACACTTGACATTCCTGGATGTTAATGAAAATTGTCATCATGACCTTTTCTGTGGGACTGAGAATAATGTTGAATTATTTTACATGCATGCATTTGCATGATAATTTCCAATTTTATTTTAATTTTAAATTTAATTTTAACTTATTTTGTATTTAATTTTAATTTTTTTTTTGACGTTTGTTTGTTTTATATGTCACTGGCCTGAAATAAAAGATTATATTTATTATCTACGCGTTGGATAAAATAAGAATAAAATTACTGCAATTTCCCCCAGATATAACTCAGAATTACAAGCAGGCCATTGTACACAAGGGCGCAAGTCAGTGGAAACACTTTGACCTTGAGCGCCTCTCTGGTCTCGGGCATTTCTTGTTTCCACCTTGTTTGCTGCCGTGCGTACAAAGCCGACTATCTAAGAAGTCTTCTCGTTTTACTGATCACATGAGCTTCGGGAAAAAACCGGCCAAGTGCAAGTCGGACTCGCGCCCTAAGGGTTTCGTACCTATCTACCATATGATATACTGAAAGCTTTTGCTCTTTGACTTTAAAAACTCCGCGACCATCCAACTTGACCCCTCTTTTATAGAAAAGTTCTTGCTACGGGAGCTCACTTTAATTAGTTACTATCAGTTGTGAGTTTTTTTTTTGGTATTTAATGATTTTAGACTTTTTCCTTTATTTGTACTGTGAGACCTAGCTTCTTGCCAAATTTCATATTTTAGGTCAACGGGAAATACCCTCTAGGTTTTGCTTTTTTGCATAAATGTATGGAGATAAGGACATAAAAGCCATATCTTTTGATTGCATCTTTGTAAAAAATTTTAATTTTCAGATCTTGTGTGGTCTATTAGACCTTAATATATGTTTTAATTCCAACCTGATACCTTTATCCGTTCGTGAGAAAAAAGGCCTTGACAGACAGACAGACGGACCACAAAGTTATTCTTTAGGAGTTCCGTTTTTTTTATTTTGAGGTACGGAACCCTAAAAACCAATGAAAATTTACGCTGTATATGAAGTGCTTCATAATTACCTGCGAATATTTGTTAAATGTAAAATAAAACTGAACAAATTGAAACAGAAACACGAGTTTCAAAAATGACAAAAGTTTTTGATCGGCGTATACAAAACTATCTCTTGGGAACGGGAGGCTTTTTCTACCGCTCCGGTTTGTTTTTCTCGTTTTTCAACCTACAACTTGTTAATTAAATTGCGCAAAACCTCTCATATTATATGGAACCTCCTATATGGAAGTTCTGGACATGAAACTGAACCACTTTTGCTCTATGACTTCGGAAAGCTGACCGAGTCAATTTGTATGAAAAAGCAATTTCTTTTCTGCGAATTTACAAAAGTCGTAGACCAAAAGTTGTTCAGTTTAATGCTAAGAGCTACCATCCGAGAGGTTCGCGCGATTTACTTAACACTCTGTATATATTTTCTAAATAATCTTCGGAAAGATTAAATTAAAGTTGAGGTGTTAGCAGATTTACTTGGATGTTTTTTAGCAGTTTTTAAATTGAGTTGATGATACTTATAAAAGATACGTGTAATAAAACTATGAAACTATTGAAATATAATTTATTCTCTCTAACAAACTGTAAATTTTTACCAAAATATATCTTTTCGTAAAATCACATCGCAAAATTTTAGTTTACGTCTTAAACTGCGATCATAAATTATCAGTCAATCATATATACAACACTTAAACTAGTCAATTTACATAAAACATATCCATCGTAGCACGAAATGAGTTGTAGAATTTACATATTAAACTATCAAAGTTCACATTGTTTAAAACTTGGTTTTACAATATTTAAAAAAAATTGCATATCATAAAATCTACAAATAATTTCTTGTGAATGTTTTGAGATGTACCAGTCAATTTAAAAAGGTCATTAATACAGGATCAAGAGTACGAAAGGTTATGCGCTTCGTAACTTACATCATTATCACTGACAACGTCAATCTGTTCTTGGTCGTTCTCACATGAAGACATGCTTTTTGAGGAGCAGCTTTTAACACAGCAACACTTTTTGGTCCTCCCATCCGACGCCGAAGGAGATTCTTCCTTCTTCAACTTCACTCGGCGGTTTTGGAACCATATCTTCACTTGTTTTTCAGATAGTTTCAATCTCGACGCAATCTCAATCCTTCTCAGTCTTGATAAGTACATGTTCATAGAAAACTCACGTTCCAATTCCAAAAGTTGTGTTCCAGTGAATGCAGTTCTAATCCGTTTGCTCGAATCTTCTTTCAAAGGAAGGCGTTTTAAATCTTTTGAAAAACCTGGGAGGAGGTCTTCAGGATGGGCCAATGGTGGGCTTGGCGTTCCGTTTCTGCTTTCACTAGATACAGACGGTGACCGTTGACCTTGACTTTTCGATGGAGACGTCGCAGTCGATTTGTAAGGATGATGTAAGTACGGTGACACAGATTTCTTTCTTCTATTCACAAAGTTTATCGGCTCTGGTTCTTCTTTCTTCACGTAACTTTCAAAAGATCTAGGCTCTTGAGGCTCGAAGAAGTCTTGTCTTGGCAGTTGATGGAGTAACGGGTAACGGAAGTTCAAATGTTCCAAAAATGGTCTGAATAATTCTGGGGATCTTTGCTGCTGAAGTCCAAGAGATAAAAGATTGTTTAAGTTGCCAGGGTAAGGATATGGTAGAAACTTTGGACGCTCTAAATGTTGTCCCAAAAAAGTATAAGGATTCATGTCTGTCTCTGGTTTCTTGCACTCTTTGGTATCACTTATGAGCGTGTCTACTAAGAATGATCGCGACATAGCGGCTGATCTCGATGCTGATCAACTGTGTACTGGTACAACAAGGGTCGTCTCACTAAAGTAACAATTACAAAAACTACCCCCACTTAGAGCACCCTTTGTAAACACACAATGGGTCTCACTCGAAGCGTTTTGGCAATTACGAAGCCCAACCCACCCTTTTGTCGGAGCCCGTCAACCCCAGACGAAGAAAAAAACTATTGTTATGAATGAAGCATTTTAGTAGCTATGAATAATTTTGTATGGGATGCTATCCCTAATATCTATCCCATTAAATCCAATTTGGTTGCTGTTTTACTTGAATTAAGAACTTTTTTTTTACATTCTTTTGAAGTATCAAGATTAAATTCTGCTCGTGAATTTACGAAATTAGGACATGTTCTCGTCTAGAAATGCAATTTTAGATGCTTTTAGTCGGAGAGTACCTAATAACGTTTAAAGATGTACCGTTAAATGTGAGTTTGATAACGTCATAACGTTTTACTATAAATCTTTTAACTAGCAGAAGACTTAAAACTTAGGGTGTATAAGCAAATAAAATTGAGTGAATATGTATAAAAAGTGATAGATTTCATAATAATTTCATTTAACACAGCTATTAAAAAAAGGAAAATGATAGGCAAAATTAATTAAGGAATCAAATTAATGAAATAAAGAGACATTGAACTAGCTAAACCTACAAGAACATGGCTCTTAATATTTTGAGAAGATACAACAGTGTATTTTTTTTTAATAAACTGTTATAACCACTTTTATTGGAACATGAAACACAAACATAGGCCGAAATAAGAAAAAAAAGTAATTTAACGTCCCACTGCAAAAAAAAAATATTTCGTATTTTGACTTATGTTTTTTAAGGAAAGTTGTTCAGTTCTATGATCCAAGTAACATAGGTACTCAAAGAAACGCAGTTGATTAGGAAGCATCCTACACTAGCATAGAGCTCTGAAAGTTTTTTTTTTGTTTATCGTCAATGGGCTTACTCTTGACCTCGATCCAGTCATGAGGACCTCGATCTAGTACTCGAAAACTTTGAGGAGTTACACATAGCTTCAACTCAAGTTTTTCTGAAATGGAATTTTTTATTAAAATTTCGATCAGCATCAAAACTAGTAATCCACACTACAGCACACGGCATTAATTAAGTATGAATACCCTATAATGTGAGCCGTATGCTGCACGCGTGATTTTGATACTTGAATACCCCTCTGGAAAGGAGGGTTTTCTGAAGCCCCGCCCTAAAGAACCCTAACTATTAAAAGAACCCTAACTTATAAGGTCTTTCTATAGAAATATAATAAAAGGGATATTCAGTAGCATAATAATTGTGAATCAATGTTATTATCATGTCAGGTTAAATTTGAGAGGAATATTAAAGTGCTCTATAATAAGCTAGGGATGAAAGGTTGCTTGTAAGTATTAATACTAAATGTTTTTTGTTTGATTTTATTTAATGTTTTTAAAATGGATTCCGGTTTGACCACTTCGAATCTGATGTTGTATTTATGTATGAAAATAAATGCAAAAGTAGGTTTTTTTTGTAACAATTATTCAAGCTGGACATAATTGAACTTTGAACCATTCTTATCAAAATCGCCGTTTGAGCTAAAGTCTAGTACCTAGTCTGTAAAAAAAATATTAGCAATATTTAAGCTTTACTTAGACCATGAAACTGAACAACTTTCCCTAAAGAACATTAAATTGGGCGAAATACAAAAAATAAATAATTCTACTTCCCATACAAACTACACCATCTGGTTGCGCATTTTGTATGGGAAGTAATTAAATTTTGTTTCGTTTTTTGATCTAAGTTTCTTTGGGAAAGTTTTTCCACCATATATGGTTGAAGTAATAGGCCAAAATAGGGAGGAGGAGGGAAGCCTATGTCCAGCAGTGGACGTCTTTCGACTGATATGATAAACAGTAACATCTCATTAATTATAAGTACATTAAGGCGATCTTTTTTCCATACTAAATTCAAATGGCTTACATTCTTATGCGGGACATAAAATGCTGTTAAAAACGAGAGTGTACTGCAATTGATTTTTTAATTTTTCGCTGATTAATACAAAATACAGCTAATGCACCGAAAGTACTAGTTTTGTGTTTGCAATTTTTGGTTCAATATTACCATTGTGGTTGTGCAATCTATAGTTTAGTTCAGTGTTTCTTAACCTGTGGTCCGCGGACCCCTGGGGGTCTGCGTGTATATGTATGGGGGTCCGTAGTCTCATTTAACAATCCGTAATAAATATATCCGAATCCAATTTGATAATACAAAAGTAATACACACGGCTGCACATCAGTAGAAACACTTTTGGACCTTATGGCGTGGTAATAGAGTTGAAAAAGTTTCTACCGACAAGCGGTTGACCGTACTTAACATCAACTAGGCTGCATAAAAGCAGCACTAACTTTCACATTAACGTATGTTTTAGAACTTAAATAAATAGTTCAATTTAATGTTTATTTTATTAAGGGGGTCCCTGAAGTTGCGTTTGGATTCCTAGGGGTCCGTGGACTAAAAAGGTTAAGAAACGCTGGTTTAGTTCTTTCGGTGCATTAGCTGTATCTTTTTATTAATCAGCGAAAAATTTAACTAAAAATACTAGTATACAACAGTCATTTGAGTTTAGTATGGAAAACGGATAGCCTTAATAGAACAGCGGTCTTTTTTTGGAGGAGAATAAATAACGGTCACCACCATACACCACGCTTGCTAGAACAATGGACTACGGTTGTTGGTGACCACAGTTCACAAAACTCAGAAGGATGCTGAAAGCTGCCTATGATGTTAAATTCCTTAGTCGCCTTATACAATACCCAAGAAAAGAAATGGAGTGGTACCAAACAGAAAAATAATTCCTATAAAAACTTACCAAACTAAAATTAAATACCCAACAAACTGGACAAACTGAGTTCTGGCAACAGTTAGGGTGGCTAAATTGATGACCATATAGGCCCTCGCACAATGGTCCATGTAGGACTAACTACCACACTCAGTCCCACTACCAGTCTCAGTACCACACTTGTCCCGTGTGGTGCCGGCAAAGAATAGTACCAACCCTTACATACTCGTGGGTGTCGTAAAAGGCGACTAAGGGTTATAAACTGGAGGATGGGCAGCAGCATCCTCCTTTGTATCTATATAACATCTTACTTACTGCAGTCACCTACAACCGCGGTCCATGGTGCCAGCCGTAACGCTAACAAGCGAGGTGACTATGGTACTCCCCCTCTACATTTTTCCAGCAAAAGCTAGAATTCTAGAGGGAGTTCCCTGGCCTGTAGTGGACGTTTCATGGGATGTTATGATGACCACACTCAGAGACGTAACTTAAATAATAATAAATAATTTATTTATCAATCAATCAAATATTGTGAGATTTACAAAAATAGAACATTAAGTATAAATATTACAAATTAATTGATTAAATCCTGGTCTCATTTAGCTATTGGCGAAAACTCCCACACTAGGCAAGGCCTGTCCTGTGGGAGCTTTTAATCAGTTACATTATGTACTTTGCTCAGGAATTAACAATAAGATTACAATTGAAGAAACTAATAGCAAAATTAAACTAAATACAACGTATTAAACTAATAAAATAATAAATGAGATATGGCGAATTAAATGAATGAGAATTAAATGGTATAAACAAACTTTATGAAAAAATCGACCTAAGAAAAGATTCAGTGCTATCATAGGTCCAGTTCTGTAGTTCCCTAGTTATTATTGATTTGGCTTCTCTGGTTGTTAATGAATGAATGTTGCAGATCTTGTTAAGTTTTGTGTACAAAAGAGGTTTCCGAAAGGCGGCAAAGCGTTTAGCAAACTCTGTATTAACGGATGGAAGAGGAAGTTTGAAGACACGTTTTTAATAATTTGTGTGTAATCAGGTAAGTTTACTACTTCTTTGTGTGCTTGCAGTGCGATTTTTAGTATGTAGAGTCGTCTAACGCTAAGAACTTGGGTATCCTTGAATAGGTTGACGGTAGGGTAAATGTAGGGTTTTTTGATCATGGTCTTAAGTACAGCACGCTGAGCTCTTTCAAGGGTGATTAAATTTTTTGTGAATGTTCCCCCCCACGACAGTATGCAGTAAGTGAGAATAGACTGGCATAGGGCTAGATATATCGATTTCAGCAAATCAGTGTCGGCTACGTCACGAAGTAATTTCATTATATGTATTAATTTCCTGGCTCGAGCAGACGTAGCCGTTATATGATCTTCAAATGTTAATTTATCGTCAATTACGGTACCCAAATACTTCAAGCATCTGACTCTTCTGATTCTATCGCAGTTCCAACAAGCTGATGCTGTGAGTGACATGCAAGTATGAATTGCAATTTCAGGACAAATTAATGGAGCAGAGGCAGCTGTCTTATGAAAGCATAAGAAGTTTGTTTTTGTCGCGTTCAGGGTAAGTAAGTTTCTATTTAACCAATTAGCAACAACAGCAAGGCCTTTGGACTTAAAGATAATCTTTCATTTAATCTTGTGCTGTCTCTTTCTTTGTCAATGAAATCGAAAGGATATCATGAGACTTAACGAAACATCAATTTTAAATGACATTGAAACCACACACTTACCACCAGAAACTTAGAACCTTACTAATAATAATTCCCTTCCCAACCAAAAAAAAGATTATAGCAAATGACCTCATTGACATCAGCATCCTTTTCAGCACCTGGAAATTAATGGTGACATTGCTATCTGAACCCTTTTTTAGATAAAAAATATACTTATCAGATATTTTTGGCGAATACACATCGCTAACAGCCATTTTTGGGTTTGTATTGTTAAAAAATCTCATCTGATCTGACGCACCCTCGTACGAACACGAATGGGTAACAATGGGAGAGATAACAATGTATCGCAAACATTGGGATTTTTGCGATCGATAAGCTTGGAATTTTGAAGACGTTTAACTATTTGCTTTTTACATGAAGATGTAAAGGTAAAGAGTTGCTTTTGTGCAAGAAATAAAATTTTAGTATTCAGTTAACAATCTCTGTATTTTTTTTATAATATTCAGGTCACAAAACTAACTTTCCTTATAAAAATTACAATGCTCTACCGACAGAGCATGTGGTGAGGAAAGCGAACGCATGGAGCATCTTATGTGCACATGCAACGCTTTGGATAACAAGTGTATGAGGATTCTAGATCAGGCTTATCTGACACCAGAAGACTACAGGCTCCTTCCGCAAAAATTTAGATCGAAGCTCATTACGAGCATATTCGAAGACAGCGGAAGATCACAGGACCAATAAGGCAGGAGAAGCACAAAAGATCCCAAAAGAAGAAGAAGAAGATAGGGTCAAAGTGCTGTTATAAGATAAAATAGATAGTGGCAGACAAAATAGATACAGCATTCACTGTCTTATTAATGGCATATTTTGACACTAATAAGACAGCAAAGCGCGTTGCTCACTTTGAGAACTAAGATGGTATGGTTCATGTGCCGGTAATTTAATTGGCTCCCTTGCCCTTCAAACCGAAACACAGCAGTGCAAATACTGCTGCTTCATGGTATAAAAAAGCAAGGGGGTGGTACTTCCCCAGACGGTCTTTCCACAAAAGCCCTATACCACCTATGAAACGATTGAAACACTTATGAAACACTTAGTTAAGGGTCGGCACTCCTAGATTGGGCAAAACAAGTTTCGGCGTATTGCGATATTATGATAAAAAATAGTAAAACTTTCAAACAAAATATATACCATTCGCATAACTTTTAAAGCAAATATTTTTGAAATATCGTTGAATATCGTTGAAATTACCGAAAGGACTAAGCGATGAGCAACAGAAACATCACTCCGTTATGCTCTCACGCAAAGCTCCATCCACAATCATTCTCATGAAGGCATATTAATTCGACTTTATATTTAATTAGATACATTTTTGACTAGAACATACCAATCTCTGTAGTTCAACCTGCCCACCAACCATTTAAAAACAATTAAAAGCTCTGTTTCAAATTCCTCTTAGTTCCTTAGAACTGGAACAGTTCTAACAAAAGTTTATTGACAAAGGATTCCCATTGGTCAAGCTCCAAGCGGAAATGAACTAAGAAATGTCATTTGATTATAATGACCACCTGCCCCAACCGAGCATTGAATACGGTGTAGTGTAATGTATAGTTTGTAAAAGTCAAGTTTGAGGCGACACGGCGGCTATAGTGGACAATGACGGTGTGGTTTCTGGGAATTGGCACAGGTTTAGGGATGCGCAAGTAAAATAGTTCCGTGTGGTGCCGGCAAAGAATAGTACCATCCCATACATACCCGTGGGTGTCGTAAGATAGGACTAAGGGTTATAAGCTGGAGGATGGGCAGCAGCATCCAGAGTATCATACCATCTTATTTACTGCGTTCACCTACAACCGCGGTTCATGGTGCCAGCTGTAACGCTGACAAGCGAGGTGACTATGGTACTTCCCCGCAACATTTTTCCGGCAAAACCTGGAATTCTGGAGCTCCCTGACCTGTAGTGGACGTTTCATGGGATGTTATGATGATGAAGTAAAATAGTCAATTTATTGTGCCTTTCGGAACTAATTCTAACAGTCGCTTTAATGAAGCTTGAGTACAATGTCACGTATAGTATGTGTGAGAGCAGGACGGAGAGCTATTGCTCTAATATCTTAGGCATCACTTCGTCCTGCTTTTATTTTGATCAAGACACATTATTTCATATAATTAATGAGTTTTATCATATGTGATTAATATCAGCATGCATGGTTTACTGTCAACAATCTAGTTCTAAACGCCAAAAAAACTAAATGTATTAAATTTGCACTACCAAATGTAAGATCTACTTCACATAAAATAGTATTGAATAATGAACCATTAGATTTTGTAAATAGTACAGTTTTCTTAGGGTTAACACTAGACTCTAAACTTCAATGGGGCCCTCATATAACGGCTCTTTCTGGTCGATTGAGCTCGGCTGCATATGTTGTTAGAAAAATCAGACAACTTACTGATGTAGCTACTGCAAGGCTGGTTTACTTTAGCTACTTGCATTATGTCTTATGGCATACTGCTTTGGGGCCGAGCAGCTGATATACATTCAATATTCGTTTTACAAAAGAGGGCTATAAGAGCAATTTATTGCCTGAAGACTCGTGATTCCCTGAGAGAACTGTTCAAGGAAATCAACATTATGACAGTGCCATGCCAGTATATCTATGAAAATATAATGTATGCTAGAAAGAACATTCATCAATTTCCTAAAATTTGTGACAGGCATAATTTCAATACTAGAAATAAGCATAAAATTGATCAACCATATACTAAATTAACTAAAGTCAATACATCTTTCGTTGGTCTGTGTATACGATACTACAACAAAATACCTGACAATATAGTGCAATTACCTGAGAGAAAGTTTAAAGAATGTGTAAAGCAAACGTTATGCAAAAAAGCTTACTACTATATGAATGATAAAGAGGTATGGTGCTCTGATATTCCAGCGAAACACAAGAAACACATTGTAAAAAGCCGACTCTTAAAGTAGGCCGTGCTGCAGTGGTTTCTTGCCGTTTCTTTTACGCTGCCATAGCACGATCCGAAACGGCGTAGACTCGCTCTATTTGCATTGTATTCTGCATGACATTCAATAAGTATTCTGTAAAGAATCTACATTGAATAAAATTATCTGAATCTGAATCAGTAATTTTTTTCCTGTCCGTGAAGTAGCTTTTATATGCCTTAGAGCCGTAAATTATTTTAATAAAACAACAATCTGTTCTGTCTCCCATTTGTGATTTTTCTTCCCGATATGACACGATATCCGCCTTTTCCTTTATTTGGTCAAAATAACTAAAGTATAGGTCTTCTTTTAAAATGTACTTACATAAATATATTCTATGTATAAATAATGTGATACGTAAGTAGATAAATCGCAAAGCGATACAATTTTCATTCACTCTTTATTATTCATTCTTTTAAAATGTTTTTCCTAAAAAGAAATTTTCGCTCAAGAGAAAGTAAAGGATTCTATGTGCTCTATGATCAGGCGATGAAAACGAAATTAGATTTGTGATAATAGACCGAATTGACCACCCATAGATTAAAAAAAATAATATTTTTTTCAACCTACTAATGGCGCGTTGCAGAATCACTCTTCAAAAGAACCATCGTACTTTTTTCATATTATCCGGAACCATAGCTCCTACACTCAGATTCTAACTTGACCTCGCTAAATGGTTTACAATGGCGACGTCGAGTCTGCAACTCTGCAGGACACTTGTTCATTCATAAATCTCATTCATTCACACATTCATTCACGTTTCTCTACGGTGTGAAATGTGCCTAAATGTGAATGAAGTATCTATTCCTTTGTAAAATTTTTGTTCCTTTGTGCGATAAAGAGGCTTGTTGTGGCACAGGTATTTGTAATTATGGAACTATTTTATTATTTCCTTTTACTAAAGTTCCTTATAGTTCATATTACATAGCTATAATATCTCAAGTCTTTGATAAATATTTTCTTTAGTTTCTGAAAATTTTGGTTTAGTAAAAGGCAGAATGGTATATAGTTTACAAGATTTATTCGCAAATTACTATTTTTGAGAGTATTGTAAAGTTTCAGGTCCATTAAAACTTAAATTTTGAACATAAATTTTCTTTTAGTAACATCGGTCTCTCTAGAATTCAGAAACCATAAAGTTGATCAATTTAAGGGTCTGAGCACGTATTCGTTCTTAGTTAATCTTATCTTACATCTAACTAAAGCTGTTTATGATAATTTAATGAATATTTTTACAAAGCGTTGGACAGCGGTGCTAGCAGCAACAATTTGAAATTTGGCCCCCTATTACCCCCTTTACATCAATAATCATATATTTTTTTTATTCTTTCATGTGCAATTTAGTTGGGCAACCATATTTTAAAACTATTCCAAATTTCAAGTCCATAGCGTGAGTAGTTGCCGAGATATACAGGTGTGACAGACAGACGAACAGACAAAGTCGCACAATAAGGGTTCCTTTTTAGGGTTCCGTACCTCAAAACAAAAAAAAAACGGAACCCTTATAAGATCACTTTGTTGTCCGTCTGTCTGTCTGTCTGTCAAGACCCTTTTTCTCACGAACGGGTAAAGGTATCAGGTTGAAATTAATAATGAATGTTAAACTCCGTGGACCACACAAGATCTGAAAATTTCAATTTTTTACACGGACGAAATCAAAAGATATGGCTTTTATGTCCTCATCTCCATACATTTATGCAAAAAACCAAAACCTACAGAGTACTTCCCGTTGACCTAAAATTATGAAATTTGGCAAAAAGCTAGGACTCACAGTACAAATAAAGGGAAAAGTCTAAAATAATTTAATATTTAAATTTTTCTCACAACTAATAGTTACCAATAAAGGTGAGCTCCCGTTTCAAGGACTTGTCTATAAAAGAGGGGTCAAGTTGGATGGTCGCGGAGTTTTTAAAGTCAAAGAGCAAAAGCTTTTAGTATATCATATGATAGATAGGTACGGAACCCTTAGGGCGCGAGTCTGACTCGCACTTGGCCGGTTTTTTTACCATTTTGGTATCGGAACCCTAAAAATGCATTAGTCAGGTGCCAAAAAGTATCCTATTATTTTCCGTTGAAGTTCGTTTACGTAACCTTCCTATTATATCATCAAAAATCTTTTAACAGTCCATTTTAGGCACAAAGGAATAGACGTTTCGATTTCACATTGATGGCGTAACGGAGGGTCAGAAATTTTGGCGTCCAGAGGGTTTAATTTAAAAATTAAAAGTCACTCGGAAGAAAAGTTACTGTTACATCAAAGTCAGCTAATGGACAAGGTGGCTAATCAAAATGATGTAACTCAAAATTCAACAAAGTTTAGCTTCGGTTCAGAAAGGTCTGATTATGTCAATATTTCAAAATTGCTTGAGGAATTTATTCATAAGGCAATTAATAAATTAAACATTATGAATTGTGCTCAATTTAATAATTTCGAGAAGGCGTCTTGAGATTTTGATTTATTATTAATTAACAATAAAGTTGCTTGAACAGGTCATATTAAAATCGTTGTCAAAACGCTTCAGAAATTTAAAAATGAATTTCGCATTTGTACTACAGACTTTTTTCTTTCTAAAAGTTTTCGAAAAGGCCTACATGTCAAATGAAATATTTATTAGTCTACAACTTGAGCCAAAATCTAATTTATTAACTGAGTCGTAGTTACTCGTCGAAGTAAATTCAATAAATCGCATATTTTTTATTGAAAAAGTTCAATTTGAAGAACTGTTCGATCGTAAAAACAGTTTTGAATTTTTTATTAACTTGCTAAAACAACTACTTAACAACTGAGTACTTTCTGATTACAGGTAGACAATACAATTTTATACTGGGTGTATCAAAAAGGGTATACTTACACTGAGGGGTGTTAACCTGTCTATGAAACTGAACAACTTTTGCTAAGAAACATAGGTCGAAATACGAAAAAAATTTTGTGACCTCCCATAGAATCTGAATCAGCTGATAGTGCATTTTGTATGGGAGGTCAAAACTTTTTTTCGTGTTTCAACTTATGTTCCTTAGGGAAAGTTGTCCAGTTTCATTGACAGAATAACATCCTTCAGGGTTGGTATTCCCTTTCTGTTACACCTTGTATGATTTAACCCTTAAGCAGGCCGCTGACGTATGCTTCCCACATAGATTTATCGATGCCGTAGCAAGGTTTTGGTAATGGAAAGCCCACAATCTGTCAAATTTAGTCATAAATATATACTCTGTGATTCCGAATTTGCGTACTCTGTGTATCCGAACGTGTGCGACACTGACAGCCTTTTGAGTTTTGACTGTCCGTTATTGTGGTGTTTTTGTGTGACTGTGCAAGTTTTATTTGGATTATGGCAAAACAAAGGAAGGTAAGCCGTGCAATTTTTTAATAAAATTTACTTTATTTCTAGTTGATTTCTTGCTAAATTGTCTAAAATAAGGCAAATAATAATAGGGGAACATGTGACCAAAGCCTGTTGAGTCGAACCAATTTGTGGGAGCTATATGTCCTTTGCCTGTTCAAATTACCTATTTTTTTATACTAGCCTTTTCGTAACGTTGTTTGAGAATTTTTAATATATTAAAATATTTACTGAAAATTAAGCATGACTTAGAATTATTTTACACAAATTATACTAAAATTATGATTCCATTGCAAAATCTATTGAAATAAAATCTAGAAATGAGCACCTTATTTTTTTTCAAGAACGACCGAAAAAATAAATATAAATAATCTTCTTCAAATTAAAATTTCTGTAATTTATTAATTTTTGCAATTATAATTTTAATTAAAAAAAAAAATATAGTAATGAGACACTAGAAATATGAATACACAAACATTCGACATTTATATAATAGTTATCACATAAAGGGTAGTCTCTACCCAGGCAATGGGATTATGTTTTCCCACATTTTTTTTCAGGCTTTTCAGTGTTTTTAAAAGATTTTGTTGATAAGGAATCATACAGGTCACTATTCAAAGCCTTTATTTCTTGCAGCGGTTCTTCGGGGCCTGTTTAAGGGTTAAATTAAGTTTCTGTGTCTAGTCTACTTTTATTTATTTTTTTAACGAGGGGTCTAGTCTTTTAGTCTACATATGGCTCATTAACATTTTCCGGTTTTCCTCAATGAAATACAAATGAAACATGTACCTAGTAAATATTATTTTAAATATTTTTAGCATCTTAATACATTTATAATATCATTACGCTGTTAAGCTTTTTGAAACATCTTTCAAAAGGACCGGAGTTTCTCAAAAACTGTGCATAATTAAGTTACTACACTTTGCTACCGACCTTGATGTTTAAAGTTAATAAACCATATTAGGGATGCTTTTAAAACTGCGCGGAGGGTGCACGTGAACTAACTACTGGTTCAAAATAAACTAATATCGATGCTTTGATTAGGAAAGGGTTTGGCTTCACTGCATTTGATTTAGTTAATTTATGCTTTGAAAGCATTTTGTGTTGCTTAGTGCTATAAAATTATCATCGTCATGGCGTCCCATGTAACGTCTACTACAGGACATGGGGCTCCTTCCAAAATACCAACAAAAACGTGTAACAAGGACCGCGATTGTTGGTGACCGCAGTATGTAAGATGTATAGAAACGCGATGGTTAAGGCTGATTTAGATAATATACTCGTAATAGCGCGTTCACGTTGATTTACGGGTGCGAGGCCTCAAATGCGGTACAACTATTGGCTAGTAATCTAGGCGGCGTTTCAAATACGCGTAAATCGGAGAAAAGCTAAAAGTGGTGTGAAAAGTTAAGCCAAATAATTATCCAAAGAAACTTGGCGAGACTGTTGCTTTTGGAATTTAGAGAAATTACTCAGAGAGGGCTGAATCTCAATCAGTTCAAAGTAAGATAAAGAGAATAAATTAAAAAGATAAATGAATTCTGCAGTTGTGTACCTACCGCCCATTGTTTTAAAAAAAAAATCACATGTCTTATTTAACGCTGATATTGGCAGAATCATCGCAAGTAGCGATGGAGCCATAACCATCAAAAATTGAATTGAATTGAATTCTGCAGAGCAAACGCCGCAAGACGCTCAGACCTGGCTACTGCTGCTGTAGCACACGACAGGTCGCTGCTTGTCGTCACGCAGATAAAATGCTCCAGACTCGAATTGCCTCAAGGGTAAACTTGCTGCCTGAGGCAAAAACGAGGAACAGGGCCCTAAAACAAGTGGCTTTCTACTATCGCAAACGGAATAGAATAAAAATGTATGGGATTGACATTAGCTGTCACGCAACATTTCGTTAGCTAATGTTAATTCTATAAATTTGCATTCTATTCTACTAGCGTATTTGATAGTAGAAAGGCAATTGGTTACGGCCCCAGGAAAGAGGAAGAGAGTAAGTATGGCGTACGACAAGAGAAGTAGATAATAAAGCGTTATGCTTTACTACATACTGTTAACTTGCTTTTCCAAATGTTTTTTAGGGTTCCGTAGTCGAAAAAAAATCATCAACATTGACCTCATTCGTCTATTATTTAAAGATGATTTAAGCAGTGGTTGTATGGAAAAAAAATGCTGATTTTAATTACTATACAACGTGTGAGAAACAGCGTATATCAACCCTGAAGGATGTTAATCTACCGACGAAACTGAACAACTTTTCCTTAGGAACGTATGTCGAAGTAGGAAAAAAATTATAATTTTTTTACCAAGCACAAACATTACCAGAGAAACCATTTTTTCTGCAGTTTTATTTTTCACCAAAAATTTTTAACTTTTTCTAAAGTTTACTAACGGTGTAATCTCTGGTTTAAGTCAATCATACTTTTGAAAACATAAAAAAACATGACCAATTATTTATTCAAATAATGATTGAAAGTTTCAAAATACAATTGGCCACTAACGATCTCTCCTAGGAATACTATTTTTAATTTCGTATCCATGGCGAAACGCATTCGGTATATGCAATATGCACCCTCTTAACAAGCAATGACATTGCATTACGAGTGCGCGAAACGAATTATGTTTTGCCGGAACGTATCAGAAATTTAATTTGTCGTATAAAGGTTGGATAATTAGGGCTGTGCGTAAAAATTGTCGAGATGTCGATAAGAAGTTTTACTTTCAATTAAATTAATAAATTAAAATGTTAGGGACATTATTCTGTTTCATTATTTGCAATGGACAATTGGACACGTATAACAGAGTATTTTACTAAATCAAATCAAAAGCATTTATTCACTGATGGATATTAAATTCCCTTAATAAATTATCAGGACAAAGATGAGGTCGACATTGGAAATAACTCACTCCGGTCACAACACAAGGTCATGTGATTTTAAATTTGGCAAGGCTTGCATACACACATAAATTGATAAATAACACTTAGACTCAGAACAAACACATAAATTCAATCTTAAGATATTTTTTGAGTGGAGATCAAACCCGCGAGCTTCTAAGCAAAAGACACAGTCACTACCAATTACGCCAATAATATAGGGCTTTAGATTTTATGTACAACCAGTGGCTTCATCCTCGAGAGTTTTATTACCCTAGTAAAAAGAATTATCATAGTTTCACACATTAAGATATCTACAAAAAAAAGTCAGAAGATAAGTTTAAAATTTGGTGAAATAACTGATCTTTAACACGATATCGGTGAGTGATTTAGTTTGAATTCACATCTAAACATAGTTTATTTACCAGAGTTATGATAAATTTTGTTACCTAATTATTTAGTAACGTAATCGACAAAATAAAACTGGGAAAACATTCGATACATTATCGACATTTCCTCAGCCCTAAAACGTACAAACATTCAACAATATGCCATCTAGCTATAGTCTGGTATCTGGTATGAAATAATTAGACACGCTAACGATTCATCCTGCCATATCGGTATCATTTGTTATGAAAACATTTGGCAGTATTCAAAATAAAATTAATGAATCTCAGAGGTATTTAGGGACAAGATAGAATTTTGACTATTTAATTTGCAAAAGAAACCGAGAAGAAATTCTTAGCGATGAATCTTAAAATGCTTTGTCTTTGAAGCATGAACATTGCTAAGATAATTGTTATCGTTGGTGGATGAAAAAAGAATTATTAAAAATTAAGTAAAACTCGAAGCAAAATTCTCCAGCTTTTCATGGAAATCATGTTGCTCTAAGAATCACCCAAATAAAATATGTCACATGAAAATTCCGAGTTTTGTTATTATAATTTATGAGTTTGCACCAATGTTAACATTCTTTTAAAGTTTATCAACCATTGTTAAAATAGAATAATTAACTTGATTTGATTAAGTTTTGGTTGGCAGGGAGATAAAAATAAAACAAAATGTTTTTTCTGCTACTCTGGAGCTATAAATGAGATTATTAATTGTAATAGCTGAGCCCAGGACTTTGTTCACCTAGGGTTTACAAACTACAAACTGTGCAGGCAATTGGTTCACCAAAGCAAAAGACGGACAAATGCAACGTTTAACGATATCACAAATACATTTTTGAACGTCATAGTTTTTGAAAGATTGAGGGCCAAACAAACGTCCAAAAATATCTGATTAGAGTAAGTGGCGCAACACGACAGATTAAAATATCATTGTTCTATTCTATTATAATATTGTAAATAGATTTTTTCTGTAAATTTATTTCGATGCCTCTGAATCCAAATTCTGAGTTTGTTTGTTTGTTTATTTGTTCGCGAGCATCACGCAAAAACTACTGAACCGATTTTTATGAATCTTATTTTGTTTGATAGCTAACATTTTGAATAAAACACTGTTATTTTTTTGTAACATGGTCACGAAATTGCGGGCATAAGCTAGTACTTTATAAACTGAACTCTTCTGTTAAAATGATACAGTTTAATCAACTACCAACTGTATCGAATTATTGTATAAGTGGACAAGTGTTTAGAACCCTTTCGTTCGATATTAGCTGCGGAACTAGCATTAAACACGTGCGCGATGATCCAGCCCAAATATCTGTGACATTTCGTGACTAATTTAGTAGGTGCGTGAAAATTTTCTTTTAGTTTATTATTAGAATGTTTGGCTGTAAATATTTTGCTGCGTCATTTTTGTAACGGGGTCGTAAAGTGAAGTTTGGAAGTCAGAGGATAAATTATTTTGTTATAATTTATAGAGAGACTATTTAGGTGTAATATCATTATGATGTGAGCAATCCTCGAGCTATCAACGATGCGATCGTTTCTTTGAAGGGTAATCGTTATAGAAGTAGTGTTTATTCAAGTCTTATCTAGCTAGGTACTCGTTGTTTTTCTTCTTCTTTTGATTTTATCAAATAAATAGTAGATTAGTAGCCAAGGGCTGTAAGGCATCAATTGCAGCCCGAGATATTTAGGCGCACGAGCGCAGCGAGGGCGCCTATAGTTCGAGGGTGCAATTGATGCTTACACCCGAGCTAACTACTCTGCTTTACATCTCGATTGTGAGGTAAGTAGGTCCTTATTACCACCAAATTGTAGGTGACCAATTAGCGCTCTGGGGTAATAATGTAGCTAGAAAAGCCCTAGGGCGGTAAGTAATTGAGTTTTGAAAGAGTGAAGTGATTTTTTAAAATTACTTATCGCCTTAGGGCTTTTCTAGCTACATTATTACCCCAGAGCGCTAATTGGTCACCTACAAGCCCCATTTGGGGGTAATAAGGACCTACTTACCGAATATGAGAGATGTAAATGAATTTTTGTTTTTCCTGTTTGGCTCTCTTTTCTCCATCCTCGGTGAATTGACTAACTGTTTATTTTTATTGACAGCGATTTCAAAATTGCAAGATTTTGAGGTTCCTTTTCCCTTGTTAAAAAAGTCAGTATTTAGGGAAAACGTGACTGCTTCATCTACAAATGCATAGCTCAAATTTCTTATACAGAAGTTACTATGGAGAGACGAACAAATTTTAAAACAAAAAAAAAATCGGGTTTATAAGTAGCTTGTTATCATGCGTAGAATATCGTGCGTAGGACTTAGAGAGCAAAAATACAAATTCACGCTCTATTGCGTAGGCACCAGGCAAGCGCCAAGAAATGATTTTGCCGCATTCATGTCCCTCATAATTCTACGAAAATCCACGAGGATGAATACACTGGCAACAGCTAGAACTACATGAATTTCCGATGAGTTTAGGTATATTGTTTCGTAAATTTCGTGTTCATATTATATGTTCTTATTGTTTAAATCTTCTCCGTCAATTAAACAAACAGTACCTGGGTGATCGAGCTTCGTTCTATTATAGCCGCCTCAACCTAAAGATATCATCGAGTGAGCAAGCTATGCTACTCGCCAACAGAGGGCGCTGTAAGTTTCTGTCTAAAACGCGGAATTTACAAAATGCTCAAAAACAAGGGGAAAACGAATTTTTCCGGACATGAGACCTAGCTAGATCGATTTTTTGCCCCCAAAAGCCCCTGTATGGTACATTTCATCTAAATCGTTAGATATAGCCGTTATCGAGAAACCTATTACGGTTTCTCGATAACGGCTATATATATAAATAAATATATATTGCTCCTTTATAATAGTATAGGTTAAACATCACGCCTCTATATGTTAATTATATTACAAACAAAAACATTAAAATACGTAAATATCACAATCTACATCGCTTCAAATCTTTGCAAGATTTTTTTCAAACCTCCAACCAATATTATTTACAAATGTCATTACGAAAGCACCATTAAATCTAAAGAGAGGTTTAACAAACCGCTCAAAGGAAACAATGCATAAAAGGATTGACAAAGCTAAGCTTTAAAAAAAATTGAGTTAAAAAAACACCGGCACTGGTCCACAAAGACGACAGAAAGGCGGAAAGTACGTTTTGAAGCAATTGTAAAAAGTATAGAAACTACAATGGCAAGAAGAAGTGATTGCAATTGTGGTAAGGGTGACATTGTGCAAGAGTTGTATGGTGCAAGTTACAAATAAATAGCGTCTGCAAAATTTTACAAATCACAGAGGTAGTTTATTTACAAAACAGAAATGACGACAAAATTGTATCCAACAATTTCTTGAAAACTCAAACAATAGTTATTTGTTATGCAAGGCAGCAAAAGGTTTATTTGGCGCGAGTACCTCGTATTGAAACCTGAGCAAGCGAAGGATTCTAGGATTGAACCACGAGCGAAGCGAGTGGTTCAAAAGAAGAATCCTGAGCGTGGCGAAGGTTTCAAGGTACGAGACGCAAATAACTTTGCTGCCGAGCGAAACACAAAATTTTTCACCTCATTAAAGCGAGGAAATGTTAACATAATGCAAGAAAAGCAATTCAAATATAAGAAATAAGTGTTTAATTAATTACTCATACGTTCTAACGTAAGGGCATAATACCTACATAATGGTACTGACGGCAGCAAGCAAGTGGAAACATAACCAGTATAACCTGAACCAGCGCTTTGCTACAAACCTCCGTAACCAGAGACCAGCTCAAGGTCAAAGAGTTTTCACGGACGAGTGGCCATGTATACATTAAGAATACTAGGCATTAAAAAGGAAATCACTATAATTAAATTATTATTATTTTTGGGACTGTTGTGCTTATGTTCATGACTCTACCTATAAACTACTTGATAAATTTGCAGAAAGAGGTTAATTTTCATTGGATTTCTGGAGACTGAGGATAGGTAGTGGCAGGCAAATCTATTTTGTATTGCGTTGATTTGAAGTCAAAGGGCAAGTCCATTAATCTGGGCAAGAAAACAAAAAAAAGGCGATCGAATTTTAAATTTACTTTTTATTATCAGCCAGTTCCTTACCCACCAGGCATTCACTATTCATAATACTATTTGTTTCTTTCCTATAGCTGCATCCCTCTTTCTCATCTTTAAAACGATAGTGCGTGGCTGGTTTTACAAGCGGCCAGTACTGCAGCATACTACAAAATAATAAGCACATCGCGTTCGAATTTTAAAAACCTTTTGTCCGCTAGGGGCCAAAAATCGGTTTTGGCCGCAGAATTTAACCGACAAAACAAATGTTTCCGAGCTTTGGAGGTGAAAAAGTATTTTTGTGACTACGTTGACGAAAATTCCCCCTTCCTGTCCGCAGCCTAAGAATATAATCGAAATAGAAAAATTTATGTATAACATTCATCATCATCATAATATTATGTGGGTTGCAAGGTCGATGACCGATCTTAAATCATTTAATACACCATTTAACTAAATTTTTTCTCGACCACATCACTTCTTACGTTTTATTTATTACTAAGTTTTTTTCTGCTACGATAAATGTGTAAAAAGTATTTTTTTTATGTTACAAGTTTTTTATGTAGCAAGTGGGCCACCTGACGGTAAGTGGTCTCCACCGCCCATAGCACCCACTGTCTTATTAGTGACATACTTTGACGCTGATAAGACAGCAAAGCGCGTTGCCCACCCTGAAAACAAAGATGTTATTTCTCATGTGCCAGTACGAAGTTATTCAGTCTAGAGGTCATTCTGGAAGGATAACCTTAATATATAGGTAAGCAAGTTTTTTTAGAATAATGTACATTTACAAATAAATTTTAAAGTGCATTACTTAGTAAGAGTTGTTATTTAGTTTCCAAATGCGGAAGCTTATAATTAGCCTTAAGTTAACTACCTATTTATGTAATTCTTTATTTTTTAGAGCTGTTAGTTTTCCTAAAACATTAAAATAAAATATAAAATATTCATTCTTTTGCCATTGCCAACCTATTTGAGTAAAGTACATGTAATGTGATTTCCGTTTCCCTTATACGAGTAACATGCACTACATACCGCTTATTCTTGAAACACTTCGTCAAATCATCAAAGGCAGCGATCTTTGAGAGTAGTTGCTATTAATACGAGACTTAAGAGTCGGGGTTTTAGTCGAGTGACGCTTCAAGTGACATGAGAACGAGTATATGTTCACTGGTAGGAATTAGTCTTGTGAATGTAGTGCTTGAGATTGTCAAGAGCTATTTAAATTAGGTTAGGTTCTAAAATTGAAACCCGATTCCGACTTTACTTCAGTTTCTATAAACAGTTTTAAGAACTTAGTAAAGAAGCTAAATATGACCGTTATAAGACTCTTGGAAATGGTAAAAAAATACCACATTCTATAAAATTGATAATATAACATTATACAACGTGTGACGGAAAGGTGCGATAATACTGAAGGGTGTAAATCTGCCCATTTAATTGTAGATTAGGTTCTTAAATTTAAACCCGATTCCGACTTTACTTCAGTTTCTATAAAAAAAAATTAAGAACTTATTACAGAAGGTAAATGTGACCGTTGTAAGACTCTTGGAAATGGTAAAAAAACACATTCTATGGTGTACCGAAAACTGAAAGGGCGTGCTCAGTCAACTGAACTGAACAACTTTCCCAAAGAAACAATGTTGACCTCTCCATACAATCTGGTTGACCAGACTGAGCAATTTGTATGAAGAGGTCAAAGTTTTTTTTTTTCATTTCCCAACATATGTTTCTATGGGAAAGTTGTTCAGTTTCGTTGACTGAGCACGCCCCTTCAGTTTTCGGTACACCGTTCCTTACACCCTTTATAGTACAGCTATTAGTTTGTAGAAGTTTTGAAAAGATGCAACTATAGATCTAAGACTATAGATGTTAATCAAAAGTGATTGCATTTGTTATGCAAACTAAACTGATAAAAGGATTTTTTTTTCAGCCTTTACTTGTAGTTTTTACGACAAGTGCATAAACCATGACTTTTCATACAAGGCTTACGACCCGCCCGTGCGAATAATTAAGACGCGGATAAAAAGTGTTATATGGTCGAGTTATAAACTCTGCTTTTCACTTTGATTGCGAGGAAACAAAACGTAAAAGTAGTTTAGAAAAGTAGTATTTTAATTAAAGTTTATATAGAGTTTTATGGTATGAGGGCTGAAAAGTCAATTTAGAAGAAGAAATTACTTTTCTAAACCAAGTGCATAAAATACAATTTAAGACTGCCTATACCCAGCATAAACTACAACATTTCGAGCATGAGAAGTGAAAAGTACCTATTTAAAAGGCAAAATGGATCATCTGGAAGTTATATGTAGATACTTATATCGTATTTAATTAGATGACAGCGGAAGGGCTTGTGCCCAAAAGGTCCCAAAAATGTCATAGTGCTCTAAAGTGTATAGGAACGCCCCACACCCCACCACGTGATAAAATAAGCTAAGTTGAGATTAGATTATATCGGATGTAAGGGACAGCCCTCCGAATACTGAAAGGTCATGATCAATCCACGTAATTGAACAACTTTCAGTGAACAAAACTTTCAGGACACTAAAAAAAAAAATCGGCCTCATACAAACTCTCCATTCAAGTTTGCAATTTTGTATGGAGAGGCCGATATTTTCCTTCATTTCCTGAAAGTTTTATTCGCTGAAATATGTTCAGTTACGTTAACTGATCATGCCCTTTCAGTATTCGGAGAGCTGTCTCTTACACCCTGTATATGATAACGTATTTATAAGCACAATAAAATACATACATACATACATAACATCACGCCTTGTTCCCGTTGGGGTAGGCAGAGACCACAGTTCTCCACCTGCTACGTCAAAGAATATCAGCAGAGGAAACAACAGTACACAAACTTGTGCTAAGCCTATTCCAAAATTTTAAGGAGATTTTTTTAAATATAAATATTGCTTTTATTTTAACATTGTTTGTAAATATATCTTTACTTATTACTTCAGAAAAAGATAAGTCACAAGAAATTACAAAGTAGTTAATGCAATTTAATTTGTTTGAAAGTTAATACAAAACATTTTTCTCGAAGTAAGCAAGTTATAATAAAAGAAGTATCTAAGTATAAGGTGTTTAAAACTAAAAGTCACTTACGACTTACCAACGTTCACTGTTTTGTTTGGTTTTTAATGTTTTACCGACATGAAGAAAAAGCAAGCCTGTAAGTGACATTGTCACTCATGTAGATGTATTCAAAAGAGGTCAGCAATGTCAGAAAAAGTTTTTTCAGATTTCTGTAAAACGATGTTAAGAGATCGTTTTATTTTTTCTGTAATATTTACGTAAATGTCTTTCAACTGTACATAATTCATATTTTTTCCGCTTTCAACTTCGGTGGTGGCATATTTTGTAATATTTCGACGTTACTTGAAAACTAAGTTTTGAAAAAAAAAATTAAAATCTATTTAGAAATTTACGAATGAGGCTCTTTTATATGATACCTCACTCAACCTAGTAACGACAATTTAAAGTTTTCACCGCATTCAGGCCCTCCAAATTCAAATTCAAATAAAATTCGGCAATCATATTATAAAACTACAAAGTAGAAAATCGCAATTTTGCCTGTGGTTGTGAAATTTTGCGATTTTCTACTTTGTAGATTTATCCGAACACTGGAAGTGTTAAAATAAAATCATTTTCGTATTCTAAAACTATTCCAAATTTCAAGTAGATACCATAAACGGTTGTTGAGATATACAGGTGTAACAAACAGACAGATAGACAGACAGACGAAGTCGCACTTTAAGGGGTCCGTTTTTACCAATTTAGTTCGGGACCCTAAAAAGAAATGTCAATCAATAACACATAATAAGGCAACACTTCAAATGTCATTACTTGGTACAAGATAAAAATCGTAGAAAAAAGCTGATTTTAGTGGCTTTAATTTCCTTGTTTTCTTTTTCCATTTCAAAAGTTCGGATGTGGCTGGCATTTTTTTAATTTGGAGTTATTGTCTTCGGTTATATTGATTTCGAATTTTCCAGGATTTAATAAAAGTTCTCGAAAGTTATTGGAAATCAGATTACCAAATTGAAGAACGAAAGTGAAGGCGAAGTCTGAAGACGAAATTAAAACCAGCTTTGAAATTGATAAGTAAAATTATACTCGTCAGTGGAAATTTGAAAATCTGAACGGAATAAATTGCATCGTTTGCGATATATTTTTCAGGATATTGTTTTTTTTTTTTTCAATTCGCGTCGATCCGAAATTAATTTGTTGTTTTCCTATGAAACAAATTTGAATGTCATTATTATTATATTAGCTGAAAAACGTTTACTGCTGGATATCATCATAACATCCCATGAAACGTCCACTACAGGACAGGGAGCTCTTTCCAGAATTCTAGCTTTTGCTGGAAAAATGTGGAGGGTAAGTTAGTCACCTCGCTTGTCAGCGTTACGTCTGGCACCATGGACCGCGGTTGTAAGTGAGCACAGTAAGTAAGATGGTATGATACACAGGAGGATGCTGCTGCCCTACCTACAGTATATAACCCTTAGTCGCCTTTAACGACATCCACGGGTATGTATGGGTTTGAACTATTCTTTGCCGGCACCACACAGGACCTAGGCCTGGATATAGGCCTCTCTTAAAGATGTCCACGAAAACCGCTGTGTGCTGCCCGTATCCAGATGCTTCCTACAGCCCTGACCAGATCGTCAGTCCACCTTGTGGCGGTCCTGCCAACGTTAAGTCTTCTGGTTCGTGGACCTTAAGGCCCCTTCGCCGATCGCTGATGGGGCGTTAGGGTTCTGTTATTCAATGTCACTGGGGAAGTTTTTAATTAATTTCAATTTGAAAGGGTCAGCTAAGTAGAAGTCATCATGACATCCCATGAAACATCCACTACAGGACAGGGAGCTCCCTCCAGCGTACCAGTCAAACCGCGTGGTATAGTTAGGAAGGGAAGTACCATAGTCACCAAGCTTGTTAGCGTTGCGGCTGGCACCATGGACCGCGGTTGTTGGCGACTGCAGTATGTAAGATGGTACGATACACCGGAGGACGCTGCTGCCCATCCTCCAGTTTATAAGCCCTTAGTCATCTCTTACGACACCCACGGGCAGAGATGGGTTTGTACAATTCTTTGCCGGCACCACACGGGACAAGTAAAATTAGTTGTGACGATTTAGATGTTTCTATGATTGTCTGAGGTTGAAATCTCAAGACCTTGATCGTTGGCGGAAGAAAGGGAAAGATCCTTGACCAGCCGTGGGACACCTTCCAGACTAAGACTCTTGGAAACTTTGCAACTACCAATTGATTTCGCAATATCGTTCAAAAAAGCGTGAAAGTATTGACTGATAATGTCAAAAAATTAAAAAACAAAACGTTCAAAATTAATCGAAAACGGACTCATCCAGCTGTGAAATTCAGCATTTTGCTATTAATACAAAATTACTGGGCATTAAACTGAGTCAAATTGAACTGTGATGTACATCCGGTCGCGTGGCGGTTGATACGACGTCACATCCGGCCGTTTATGACCGGATTTCCGTTGATAGGGAAGTGTTGCCCTGATGAAATGGAATTTTAATGGTAATTGCGATTATTTTGGACGATTGATTGCGAATTTTTGATGAGTTGCTCCTACGATTCATTTGTAAATGTAAACTTACTAAGAAAATCATAAACATCGAAACTACATTAAGTACTTGTTCAGAGAAGGCCTATATTTTTATAATTTCTCATTATTGAGTATCTGGTTTCGTCAGTTCCAACTTCATGATTGTTTCATTTTGATTCGATTGACAAGGCCTCAGATTGTTTATTTTTTGCCATTTATTTAAAAAATAATGATATTTAAATGAAGGTTTAATACATCTTTGGCAAAAATAATTAACATTAATGTCATGGTCATTTCATTACTTACCTGTAGCCAACGGCTTCGCTCACTCGGATCTCTAAGGGCCGTTAGCACTAAACTTAAGAATCGCCCCTAGTTTAGGACACTCTTAGCAATAGTTTGACGGCCCTTACGCAAGAACTTGGGCGATTCTTAAGTTTAGTGCAAACAGTCCTTAGACCTACAGTGCGTCGAGTCGATACCACCTATACAAGGTTATTTTTTTGGACCTGATTTGCGTATGCCCACGTTATTACGGAGGTCAAAAGCAATAACTTTTGTTCTACGACTTTTCTAACAACGCACAAAAATTTTTCGACTCCCCATACTAAAGTGGTCACGTCACCGACCCATTTTGTATGGGAAGTTGAAAATTTTTCATAGTCCTGGATGCAATTTTTTTCATAATCACAAATATTATAAACTTACTTAAGTATTACTTGCACTATACGATAGCTTGAATCAGTCAACATGTAGGTATAGTAAAGAGATATCCACTTCACAAAAAATCGAATACAATTTTGCAAACAAGATTTGAAACATCGCGGTACCCGGGGCAGTTTGCCATCCGGCGTACAGCGGAAGGGTTAACAAATATTGTTCACTGTATGTTCACAGAAAATAACAATAGGTACTGTGATCCTTTCCTGTTTTCTAAGTAAAGATTTGATGTTTGGGTATTGTAGCCGTAATAAGATTTTTGGATGTCAACACGATATTCTTTGTTAAGTTCATAGATACCTGAAGTAGAGTAACAAGATGGAGTACATATTATTTATAATGCTCCTATTCTGATGAGGCCTAGTGAAGACTATCACCTAGCTGCTGTATATGTTTTTTAAATTTAAAATAAAAAAATATGTGATGAGTGAAATGTGAAAAATTTATAAATTCACAGTGGAAAGTTGTGAAAATTCCAAAGAAATATTAAATAACATTATTTTTAAAGTTCTACTAGAAAGACAATGGGCCTTAGTGCGATATGAACATCACCGATTCAGGGAATATGCATGATGCTTTTTTATTAAAAAAAAAATATCTTCATTCATGTAATAAACAGTTTAGTAAAACTATTTTTCGAATAACTATGAAATGAAAAAAGATATAAGCCATCGAAGATTTGTTTCTGTCTCTTTCTAGCAAAACGAAACTTGATACGAAGTTTATATGGCCGTAGTGGCATGTGACGTCACTCGCCATGTCGGATCTCTCTGTCTAATCGGTGCGTAATTAATAGTTTTAAATGCTTATATCAGCCGTATTTCTTAGCCAATTTTAATTTTAATTTCACTTTTTGTCATCTCTACTACGGTTTTTCATATTTTGTTAATAAATGCGACTAAAAAAAATTATGCATATTCCCTATTATAAAATAACTAAACTGACCTACAAAAATCGACGTCGTAAATGCTCCTTTGTCAAGTTATGCCACTAATAAGACAGTGAGTTTTTGAAGGTGGTAGGGCTTTTGTGCAAAGTCCGTCTGGGGAAGTACCACCCCCTTCCTTTTTTCTGCCGTCAAACAGCAGTGTTTGCACTGCTTTGTTTCGGTTTGAAGGGCAGGGAAATTACTGACACATGAGACACACCATCTTAGTTCTCAGGGTGGACAACGCTGTTGGATGTCTTGTTACTGGCAACAATGCTACTAATAAGACAGTGGGCGCTATAGACAGCTGGTGCCATGGGCGGTGGTGACCACTTACCATCAGGTGGCTCACCTGCTCGTTTGCCCACTTGTGACATTAAAATAATTTGCAATGATACTTTCTGTGCAAGCAATGAATTAAAATTTGCTTTAACGTTGAAGATGCTTTAATTCGAATTACTTAACTACTTATTATATTAATAATTAAACCTTTCGCTCTACAAAAAAGTCACATTAAAGACTAGTCAAATTTATCACTGGATAAAATTGGCCATAACATACAATTATGGACTTTTGATGGTATCTTAGTAATTTTTATGAGTTTCTTCTTAATGTTTCTCTGTATATTTAACGAAAATGTAAGCATTAATTAAAACTAAAGGTTCTGACATAAAATGTATAAATAAAATTAAATAAAATGCAACATTTTTTTACGCAATATAATTTGGCCTAACTTTATTATATTCATGAGTTCCACAAGATTTCTCAAAATAAGAAAGTTAAGAAACAAAATATTCACATCGATAAAAAAAAATAACTCAATGGCGTGTACCAAAGTCCTTACAAAGAAGAAAGTCCTTATAGTAAATACAAATCGATAACCATTACTCTATCCTTAAACCATATGTAAGTTTATGAAACTTATACAATGACCAAACTTGTATTTAGCTACGCTCACTTCAGAACTTTCATTCATGCTTTTGAACTTAGAATATCAAAATTCTTCAACGCACTGGCAGTTTAAGTTGAATGAAAAGAAAAAAGCTAAAATGCGACACTGGCAGCTAAGAATGAATGAAAAGAAAAAACGTGTTTCAAAATTCGAACAAGCCGCTCGAGTGTGAAATGTGCCGCTGTTTAGGTAGCGGTGTCTTTGACTCGTGTGCTATGTCCTTTGCAAATGTGCGGTAAATATGTAGGGCCATAAGATTGGCGAGAAGCTTAGAGCAACGCGTATTAAATCCGCGCAAGCGTGTACAACTTTAATGTGCTCTACACTATCCACAAAACAACACGGATCTGCCAAATATCTGAGTGTAGAGGGACTATTTTTCCCACCATGGCACCAATTTATTTGTGAAGCGATGTAGTTTAGCTGACGTCATTAAGAAATTTTAATATCCAACAATGAATAAACTATTTTGAGTTTTATTCGTCTTTGTTTGTTTCGCCTCGACTCAGGTCTCACGTATAATTTACAATTCGAAAATTTCACATACTTTTAAAACACAATAATCACATATTTTGCAGTCACAAATAATATTGATTATAATTTAGTTACCTTGTGCACACAATAATGCAATGCATAGAGATATACCTAACTTAGGTCATTTGACATAACACAGTAATCGAAAATTAATTTAAGAGCGTTAGCGCGCGTCTCAGGTTAAACCATTCAAATTCAGCTCATTACTGTACTTTTAACTTCAAAAGTTGGAAACTCCCAAAACTTTTAAGTATTTCGTGGGCTGAATGCCAAAGGCGTCCCATTTCAAAGGAATTTAGCACCGCCTACCCTTAATTGATTGCATAACTGCCGACTTCGGTTCATTCATTCAAACTCATTCATACATTCACTCATTTGACACGCGGCGACAAATCGACTAGCGATCGTCTTTTGTCACTATCTTCTTTGTAGCCTTGCGTTCGAAACTTGAAATTTTAAAACTTTAACTCAAATATATTTGAATTTAGAATTGAAAGAGCGTAGTTCTGTCAAAAAAGGTTTTATAGTTGGAAATTTATTGTACGATTGTCACCGTATTAGATACATTTAGGTTTAAAGAAACTTTATTCTCATTAAAGGTAAAACCACTTACATGAGAAGAAAACTAAAACTAATTTAAATAACAATCGTTCACTTTCGTAACAAATAATCACCACTAAGTAAATCCATTAAACTACCCTTCCAAAATGTGTTGTGCTAGTTCGCGTTTAAATTCATTGAAAGAATCAATTTCTTTAATAGATGACGGTAGCTTATTATAAAGTTGCGCTCCCTCATAAGTAAACATGTGTTTGCCGTAGTTAGTCCGTATCTTTGGTAAGGCCAAGTAGTTGGCTCGTCTCGTGCTGCGTTTAGAGATGTTTTTTATTTGCGTTAGTGAAATAGAAGTGTGAATAGTTTTTGTTAGTATTTTACGAACAAGAATACAAGCTTGGTAGTAGTACAGCTGTTTTAAGTTCATAAGTTTTGTTTCTCTATAAACTTTGGCAGTTGGTGTTAAGTAGGGGTAATGGAAAAGCATTTTTATTAGTCTATTTTGTAGTACCTGTAATTCTGTTAATTTTGTTTTATATGCACTTCCCCAGATTTCAATTAGATAATTAAGATGTGGTTTAATCAGTGAGTTATAGATAAGCAAACGTGCCTTTTGTGGTATACATCGTACTATGCCACGCAGGGTGCCCAGCTGTGAACACAGCTTTTTCTTTATATGATCGATGTGATCTGCCCATGATAATCGACTATCTAATCTTAGTCCAAGATATTTCTCTGTGTATTTTTCTTTTATTGGTTCATCGTTTATTGTTAGGGGTGTATGAGGAGGTAAACGCTTGTTTTTAGCTTTAAAAATTATGTACGATGTTTTGGAGATGTTAATAGTTAAGAGGTTTGATTGCAACCAGTTGTAAAGTGTGTCAAGATCTTTTTGTGCTAATACTACAATTTGCTCAATGGTAGAGCCAAAGTAAAACAGACAAGTGTCGTCCGCATATAGAGTTATCTGTCCATGCAACCCTAAGTCATCAATGTTGTTGATATAAATCAAGAATAATAGGGGCCCCAGAATAGATCCCTGGGGCACGCCAAAAGAAATTGGAAGAGAATCACTTTGGTATTCATTGATTTTTACAACTTGCTGCCTATCCTTTACGTATGATCGAAATATACTCAAAGCACTGCCGCATAGTCCGATCCTTTCCAGCTTCTCTAGTAAAAGATCATGACTGACCGTGTCGAACGCTTTTTTTAGATCGATGAATATGCCTAATACGACCTTTTTATTGTCAATATTTTGTCTGATTTTAGTAACTAGTTCAACTGTTGCAGCTTGGGTACTGCTTTTAGGTCTAAAACCGAATTGCCGCGGTGTGATAAATTTGAGCGAGTTGAGATGAGTTTCGAGACGTTTGTGCAATATTTTTTCTAAAATTTTGGAGAGAACCGGAAGCACAGAGATTGGTCTGTAATTTCCGGCATCTGTTTTGGCTCCAGATTTGTGTATAGGGCTCACTTTTGCAACTTTAAGTGAGTTGGGGAATCGGCCGTCTAACAGTAGTTTGTTAATGCATTCTGCAAGGCTAGGGGCTATTAATTTTTTTATACACTTTATGACTTTAGTGCTGATACCATCCAGGCCAGTGCTTGAGTTGGAGTCTAGATTATCAATAATTTTGCAAATTTCGTTACTGGTTGTTGGTTCTAAGGATGATACTTTTGGATAATCGTTTAAAATTGTAGATGACGGTGGCACGTTTGAGTGTGTAAAATTGCGCGAATTTATAATATCTTGAGCTAGTATTGAACCAATGGTGGAAAAGTAGAGATTGAATGTATTGCAGATATCAGAAGGGTTAGTGAGAGCTTTTGCATTGCTAACCAGCTTTGGGGGAGCACAACTTGATTTTATTTTATTATTGGACATTTGGCATTGTATTCGTATAAAATCGATACGCAGTTATCTTATTATAGTTATAATGTATTGTAGAATGGAATTTCACGCATGCCCTCGTATTTTTTCGGTTGTAAGGCAGACATATTGTCGCCTGAAGAGCTACTTGTAGTTATGAATGGTTTCAATTTGATACGGTTTGATATTGTTTGATAGTTTGTGAGCAACGTACCCAAGAACGTACCTTACCTATCTGTCTACTTTAGGTCAGGCGAACCAATAGAAAATCTTTATGAATAATATATATATTTTATTGAACACTTTTGTAAATTGTTCTGTATTATGAAGTAAGTTAACTATTCTTATTTGTTTGATAATAATTACGATCACAGTCAAATTCATGGTTGAGCAACAGATATACACTTATAGTGGTTGCAAAGGAATTATGGAAGTCGCCCCAAGTAAAAGAAAAATAACAATGAGTACGCACCCTATTAGCTCATAAAAGTATAAAATAATATAAGGTATCAGTGATTTTTGTAAAATATAGAAAAATAGCCAAGCCTATCCAATTAAAAATTTTATTTTATTTATTTAAATATTTATAAAACACAATTCATTTTGGAGTCCACTGACGCCGGCCTATCCTACTAATATGTATCCTATCCTTCATACTAATATTGTAAACGCGAAAGTTTGTAAGTATGGATGGATAGAAGGATGTTTGTTACTCTCTCACTTAAAAACTACTGAATGGATTTTAATGAAACTTTACAAAAATATAGCTTATACATCAGAATAACTCATAAGCTACAATTTATAAACCTGCGCAGACAAAGTCGCAGGCACCATCTATACATATAAATATATATAAATTTAGTTTTATTGTAAAAATATAATAAAAAAATCCTGTTTCGACATGGCGGTGCAACAAATGTAAAAAAAAATTATGAAAGTTCTATAATTTTGAAAATTTAGGAACTAGGTACTTATAAACGAAATACTTCAAAAAATAAAGAGAGAAGTGAATCATTGTTTTTTTAGGAATTGTCATCTAAGGGGAGAGATAAGTTACAAAGATTGTACGGAAGTGAAGTCCAACAGTTTTGTATGTAGGTACATGTAGAGTTAAAAGCATGTGAAGCTAGACACGTTGGACTTTGTACCGCTCTTTTTTCAGTAGCCACAGAAGCTAAAGTGACTGAGACTCAGATTTAGTTAGGCTTTGTTTTGTATAAGAAATAACGAAACCCGTATCATAGTTACTCCGCGTGGAATTCGACTTTGATTTTACACTTACGAGGATAGTGGGCGACCTAACAGTCCACACGTAAACAAGAGGTGTTTAATTTACAAAAATTCGTATTATCGGTACTCTGTATACCTAATAATATAAAGGCGAGAACTGAACTGTCTGTCTGTTACGCTTTTATGACTAATCCGATAAACCGATTGTGATAAAAACTTAGTACGAAGATAGTTTGAACCATGGGAAAAGTCACTAGCTACTTTTTCTGAACCCCACGCGGACGGAGTCGCGGGCAACAGCTAGTATAATTATATATAAATCGGCCGTTTATGTAATTACATAATATAATATCAATCAACGTACTAGCCAACAACGTACGCACTACATAAACTGAATTTCGTTCAAGACTTCCATCTAATTCCTCCTGTTTAGGGTTCCCTACTTCATAAGAAAAAATATGGAACCCTTTTGGATCACTTTTTGTCCGGCTGTCTATTTCTCAAGACGTTTCTCCTCACGAACAGCTAAGGTATTAATTTAAAATCATATAATATCAAATGTCAAATTCATGGAACCTCAAAAGTGTGTAAATTTCAGTCTTCTACGACTACATAATGCCAAAATCGACCCTTTGTGAACCAAACCAAAACCTATACGGCACTTTCCGTTGACCTAAAATCATTAAATTTGGCAAGAAACTAGGTTTCAGCACAAGTAAAGAAAAAAATCTGTATTTATTAAAATATGACAATTTTTCTCTCCACCAATAATTATGACCAATAAAGGTGAGCTTCCGTTTCAATTACATTCATATTAACGAGGGGTCAGGTTAGTTTTAGTGAACGCAGAGTTTTTAAAATTAAACGGAAACAGCTTTTTGTATCCTATACTATTAAACGTGCAATATTAAACGTGCAATCGGTTTCTCGAAAACGGCTCTAACGATTTCGATGAAATTTTGTATAAAGGGTTTTTTGGGAGCAAAAATCGATCTAGCTAGGTCTCATGTCTGGGAAAATTCGTTTTCACCGTCTTTTTGAATATTTCTTTGCGTGTTTAAGTGCGTTCAAGAAACTAACAGCGCCATCTGTTGTTGTTGAGTAGCATAGCTTGCTCACCCGATGATATTTTAATCATACAGAGCATAGCTCGGTCGCCCAGGTACTATCATATTACGGTGGACAGATACGGAACCATTGGTGCTGGAGGCTGACTTGCACTTGGCCGGTTTTTTTGAGGTCAGACTTTTCGGAAATTTAAGGTATCATTTCCTTAAAAAGAGAGGCAATGGTGACCTTGTAGTAATAATTTGCCAAGGTTCTGGCTACAGAACTCATTACTGCCTAAAATGGTCTAGAAGAGGTCATCCACTTAAACTGAAACAAATTTCTGATTACATAGAGGAATAAACGCAATAGTTTTGGATAAGGTATTTTCAAGAATTGCTAAGTTTTTTAAGGCATATACGAAGGTTGTTCATATTGTAACGTAGATGTATCAGCTGATTTGTTATGGCATGTATTTAACGAGGCGACAAAATAGTCGTAAATTGGTATTTAAAAATAATCGAAGTAGGTACCAAAAATAATAGTTTGGCGACGGCTAATATCGTGCAAAATAAAAAGCTTCTATTTTATTTAACCGGTCACTATGTTATTATTTTTGCGACAGAATTATAAATAAATGAAAAAAACAATTTCTAAGCGGAAACTTGACGGAGGCCAAAAAGGAAAATTTCAGCGTTTAGAAATTGTGCAGCTGAGGTTTTATAATAAATAATTTGGATGTCAAAAAAGGTAAACGAGATACTAAAATATACATTTTACACTACTTTTTGCGAGCCTTTAATAAAGTAAAACACGACACTACAAATCAAGACCTTTTTTTTTAAATTAATTTAGATAAGCTTTTGCAAAATGCCACACTCGTTCTTAGTTTCTTCTTGTTCCTGAAAAAGGTCGTAATCTTGACAGGAGGAGGTGATTTTACGCGGGCCGCAACAGCCTTAATCAAGGGTCCGATTGAATACCCCCAACCCCCCCTCAACCCCCCCACTTCACCCCCACGGCTCAATGAACTGCCCCGCACTTAGTTATTACGATAGTCCTCTATAAAAGCGTTTTGGAGTAGAGTGATTTTGTGGATGTACCTTTTTCTGGGTTGGTGCTCATTTAGTGGGTATGAATTTCCTTTATCTGCTTTAGATACTCCAAAATAAATACTTTTTTGTCTAAATAATTTATAATCTGGCCAAAACTAACCTTAGCTATCTTCCCTAAAATAAGCAGCTACACGCTCTTCAATGTAATTTTGACCTAATTAACACGTCAATAACGTTCACACAAGCGTGCCTTGCAATGTGGCTGTTACAACCAACGATGACCCCGAAATTCACATAATAAGCGTCATTAAATTATTTTTTTCCTTAAGTATGTAATAGTAGATTGTATCACAAGGCTGTAAAATAATATTTTTAAGGCAAGGGCGCTATTTTGAATCCAGAACGAAGTGAAGGATTCTAAAGTAGAATCCTGAACGTAGCGAGGGATTCAATAGGCCGCCCAAGGTAAAAATATTTTTGCAGCCGCGTAATACACTCTACTTTTCATCTCCCTCTATGAGAAAAGAATAAGAGGCTCATTGAGACACAGGACACACACTCGTCATTAATTTTAAATATAAAATACCATTACAATTTTATTACTTGATGAAGCAATACTAAAAATCACATTAAGTATTATTTGTAACAACTGAAAATGTCATTGACATTTTTGTATCAATAAGGAACAGAACCTCTTTGGTTGGTAGTCTTATTTACATCTCAAACATATTTCTTTTTTATATTCATAATAATTTTAATAGTACAACCGGCCAGTATCATTTTTCATATAATACTAGCTGTGCCCGCGGCTTCGCCCGCGTGATATTCAGACAATGTGCAGTTTCTCCCCTTCCCTCTCCTCCTACCACTCCCTCTCTCTCTCTCTACCTCCATCCCACTTACTCTCCTTCTCCCTCTCCCTATCCCTGCCCCTAACCCTACTCCTATCCTTATCCTTAACGCCGTCTTAACCACTGTCCCTATCCTTATATATTGATTTTTAGACATTTTAACCCTATCGCACCCCAACCTCATCCCCAGGGGATGATGGTATTTCACGTCCATCACCGTAGATTTCAAAATTGTTGTAGTTTTCGTAATCAGCGATCCGATAAACCATACAAACGACACCTATATTCATTTTTAGACATATCAACCCTATCGCACCCCAAACCCATCCCCAGGGGATGATGGTATTTCACTTCCACCACATTGGATTTCAAAATTGTTTTAGTTTTCGTAATCAGTGACCCGATAAACCATACAAACGATACCCATATTGGTTTTTAGGCTTTTTCACCCCATTTCCCTCTTTAAGGGGTTGAATTTGGGGTGGAATTTCAATAACAGTGATGTATGTTCCACAGAATTACAACCCTAATGCCTTAATAATTAAATTTTTAGTGGATATAACTTTGAAATGAAGGAGTTTCAAGTTCATCCCCCTTTTTACCCCTTAGGGTGTAGAATTTTTATAAAGTCTGTGACTTGTAAAACTTAGTTTTTAGTCGTCAGTCTAAACACAAATTTTGAAGATCCTAACTTCAAAACTGACGGACTTTCATACAAACTTTCATGCCTTATTTCAGCCCCTTGGGGGATGAATTTTGGAAAATTCTTAAACACGTACTTTTAAACACGTACTTCTACCAAAAGCTCAAAAACAAATTTCTATAATTCTACCTTTAAAAATGAAAGACTTATAGACCAACATACGAAAAAAAAATCATCCCTTTTTCACCCCCTTGAAGGGTGATTTTTAAGAAATGCTTAAACACGTGTTTCTTTATTTTTTACCAGAAGCTTAAATTCAAATTTTTGTAAATTTAGCTCAAGAAACAAAGGACTTTCATACAAACTTTCATCCCTTATTTCACCCCCTTGGGAGATGAATTTTCCAAAATCCTTTCTTAGTGGGTGGTTTTGACGTGCATAGAACCTGTGTACAAAATTTCAGATCTGTATCTATAGCGGTTACGGCTCGGCGTTGATGAATCAGTCAGTCAGTCAGGACATGCTATTTTATATATTTAGATTTTGGTTCGACCTCTATGGTTGACCTAAAATATCCCTATGGTGGACCTAAATTCTAATTCTAATTTTAAATCTCATTTTTACCCGCTACGAAAGTCTCTTGGAGAAAACAGCTATTTTGTTCGCCTTTATTGACGAACCGTTCAGCGATTTTCGAATAGATGGGATGTAAATTAAATTTAAATGCTATCTGAACCACATCACTTTTCATATCTTGTTTGTTACAAAGTTTTTTTTTCTGCTAAGTTAAATACTATATTTAATGTAAAAAGTGGTTAAGAAGTTATTCAGTCTCAAGGTCATTCAAGAAGGATAATCCTTAACTTCTGTGATAATAAAGAAACAACAATGTTATTGTGCAATTCCGTGAAAAAACTAATATGCAGTTACTACAGCATTGTATTGCGTATCTTTCCACTATGCACTCTTTAGTAGAAATATGATAGCTGTGCACTCAGTACAACATTTTATAGTCTCTGAATTTAAAATAACTATTTATTGTAGATCAAATTCGATCATGGCCAATAGGCCAAGGAATATTTTTTAATTCTAGAAACTAGTCTTAAACAAACAGTAATTTTTCACAACTTTTTGAAAATTCACTTAGACGGCTCTGATTAGAATTGGGAAAAGTTTGTGTGTTTATGTTTCTTGCAGATTGACAGTTTGGCTTGTTAAAAGATTTAATGTTCTACAGTTTCACTTTAAAAAAATTTATGAAACTCAGAACCAACTATCGACACTTTTATAAAACATTAATTTGCAAAAAAAAAATACCTCCTTGTTTTGATACTAATAACAATTTACACGACACGCAAATTATGTCAAAATTAAAGCTCCTTTGTCAATCGTCATAATTAACATGTTTTTGCCATTTAATTAAAATAATGACGTCAGCATATCAAATTGCAACTTTGCACCATTCAAGCGACTAAGGGCTCCCGCACACGACCGAGTTTTTGTAGGTCCGATTATCGGGCACATTTTTCCCCCGATTTTACGACCGATTTTGTGACCGACCCAACGCACACGAGCGATAATCGGTGACCGATTTTCTTGTATGACGAATGACGATAGGGAGGTGATCGATCAAAATAATATCGACACACGATGTCGATGATTTTATTTTTTGTTAGTGAGATAAGATTCCATGAACATATTTTTTTATAAGTCTCGGTATTATCAAAAATGCTTCTAATGGTCATTATTTGTTAATATACAGGGTGTTAGGCTAGGATACCTATACAGGATGTAAGAGTAAGTATAAAAGGTGTTAGGTTAGAACGACTAAGTACTATACATACAGGGTGCTAGGGTAAGTATACTGGGTGTTAGGTTAGGATTATTATACAGGATGTTAGGGTAAGTATACAGGATGTTAGGGTAAGTATACAGGGTGTTAGGTTAGGATAAATACACACGGTTTCAGGGTAAGTATACAGGGTGTTAGATTAGGATCACTATATGTATAGGGTCTTATGGTAAGTATACATGGTGTTAGGATAGGATAACTATACAGGATGTTAGGTTAGGATCACTATATGTACAGGGTTTTAAAGTAAGTATACAGGGTGTTAGGTTAGGATTACTATACAGGGTGTTAGGGTAAGTATACAGGGTGTTAGATTAGGATCACTATATGTACAGAGTCATCTATACCCGTGGGTGTCGTAAGAGGTGACTAAGGGCTTATGAACCGGAGGATGGGCAGCAACAACTTTCTGTGAATCGTACGATCTTACATACTGCGGTCACCAACAACAGCGGTCGCCAGCCGCGACGCCCACATGCGTGGTGACTATGGTAAATCCCCCTCAAAGTACCACGCGATTTTACTGGAGATCTGGTGGGAGCTCCCTGTCGTGCAGTGGACGCGTTTATGGGATGTTATGATGATATTACGATATGTACATCGTGTGGCCTGGCGCAGCGGCAAATAAAATTAATGGACCGTCCATAGGGTATCACTGATCGATTGACAGTATCCTAAACCAATAAATTCTGCACAATAAATACAATAAACTTTTAATTCACTACCCGACTACGGCAAAGAGGAGGGTTATGATTTTGAACGGTATGTATGTATACTGGTCCTTCATAACTTCTAAACTAGTTATCGTAATTTGACAAATGAGGTACCGTTAGGAGCGTCTTGATCAACCGCTGGGTAAAGTAGGTAGGACTAGGCTCGCCCCGGCTTCGCACGGGTAGATATAGTGTTTTTTTGTGTCACGGGTTACTAAATAAAAAAACCGGCCAAGTGCGAGTCGGACTCGCGCACTGAGGGTTCCGTGCCACCACATAAACATAATTGTATTAGCTGAAATTTCAGTAAGTTAATGTGCTAGATTTTTTGAGTCCGACACGCGCTTGACCAAATTTTATTATTTGTTGTTATTTTATAGCTTATGCACTATAAACATACCAATTTTCAAAATTGTAAGTGTTCCCGTTTTTAAATAGAACTAAAACAAAAATCGCCTAAGTGACCATCCAACTTGACCCCTCTCTTATATGAATGTTCTTGAAACGGGAGCTCACCACAATTGGTTACCATTAGTTGTGAGAAAAGTTGTAATATTTAATAATTTTAGACCTTTCCCATTATTTGTACTGTGAGACCTAGCTTCTTGCCAAATTTCATAATTTTAGGTCTACGGGAAGTACCCTGTAGGTTTTACATTTTTGAATAAATGTATCGAGATGAAGACATAAAATGCCATCTCTTTTGATTGCGTCGTTGTAAAAAATTTAAATTTTCAGATCTTGTGTGGTTCATGGATCCTAATATGTGGTATTAATTTCAACCTGATACCTTTACCCGTTCGTGAGATAAAGGGTCTTGACAGACAGACAGACAGACGGACAACAAAGTGATCCTATAAGGGTTCCGTTTTTTCTTTTGAGGTACGGAACCCTAAAAAGAGTAAAAACGATTTGGATTTATTTTTAGTTTGGATTTATTTTTAAATTACTTAGTGGTAGGGATTTTGTGCAAAGTCCTTCTGGTGAAGTACCACCCCCTTGCCTATTTCTGCCGTGAAGCAGCAATTCGAAGGGTAAGGGAGTCAGTAAAACTACCGGCACATGAGACATACCATCTTAGTTCTCAAAGTAAGCAACGCGCTTTGCTATCTTATTAGTTTCCAAATATCCAATACTATTAAACGTGCAATATTTGTACAGTACCTGGTCGACCGAGCTTCGCTCTATAATAGCTGCCTGAACATTAAAATATCATCGGGTGAGCAAGCTATTCTACTCGCCAACAGGTGGCGCTGTAGGTTTCAGTCTTAAAGGCGGCCCCCGAACGCTCTCTTATAGTAAATTTCATCGAAATCGTTAGAGCCGTTTTCGAGAAACAGATTGCAAACATATAGGTATATTTGTATACAAATATTGCTCGTTAAATAGTATTTTCCCAAGGAACATAGTTCGAAATACGAAAAACCAAATTTGACCTTCCATACAAAATGCGCTATCAGCTGATGCAGTTTCTATGGGAGGTCAAAAATTGATTTTCGTGGGAAAAGTTGTTCCGTTACTGATATTGATCCCTGATCTATGTCACGCATTCAAATTACCCGGTATATATATATTTGTAAACGGTTTCTCGAAAACGGCTCTAACGATTTCGATGAAATTTACAATTTCTCCGCGATTTAGACGGAAATCTACAGTGCTATCTGTTGGCGAGTAGAATAGCTTGCTTATCCAATGATATTTTAATGTTGTGGCGGCTATTATAGAGCGAAGCTCGGTCGACCAACTACTGCCACTAATATGGGTGCTATGGGCGGTAGTGAGCACTTATCAGGTGGCCCACTTGTAACATAAAAAAAATGGTTAAGGTTCATAAGTAATAGACAAAGCTTGATTTCTCATCTCTTTGATGCTCTACCTATGGGATAAAGGCGTGATGATGCGTTTGATTAATATTAAAATAACTTTAAACATCATTAAACCAATTCCTCATAATATCTAAGAGAGCCTATACTTTAATTATTTGCCCCTGTTATGTACAGGACTAACGTGCCACACGTTGTAGGTACGAGTATATACCTAATCCGTTTCAAGCTATGGTTTCAAGAGTCAATGCCAACACTTACATATTGCAGCCATAGAACCAGACAAACCACCAAGAACCAGACGAACTAGAGTACATTTGACGAAAAAAATAACATTATGTTACAAACTAGTTTTTTTTCTGACAGCTTTAGCTGATTACTATTGATCATGGTGCACAATAGCCTTGATATAGGTAGCTGCAAAATGTGTTGCTAAACTTTGGCATTGACTCGTGAAACAGATTATATTATATTCACTAATACCTACTCTAGCGCACCTAATGTACTTACGCAGAGCAACAGAGGGGTACTTGCGGTGAAGCGGGGGGAGGGGGGCGGGCATCGTAAATACGGATACGGAGCACCTTGTTTTAAAGGTTGATAACTAAACACTGGCTCTACACGTTGGCTGCGTGACCGCGCCGGCGTAGCCAACGTCTACTAGGCCCGTTTGCGTGAGTTTGCCGTTTGCGACCAACGCTCGCCGGCGTGCCGTCGGTTATCGGTTTTGCCACAAGCCGCAAACGGCGTTCACACGTTGGCCGTGTCCTCATTTCCAATAAGTGGAGTAGATGGACGTTTTAATTTTTTTTAATAAGTAAAAATTATTTCATCTTATTTTTCCAATATGGTGCATCTGGTAATAAAAATTAAAAGCACTGTAAAAGTACATTGCAGCGGCAGTAATAGTCTCCGCGTCTACGTCCATCTTGCTTGACAGACCTACACGCTACACCTACACACACCAACGTGTGAACGCTGTCATCAAGCTTGCCGAGCCGGCGCGGCCAACGGTTGGCCCAAAGTCTACTGGGGGCTAAAGGCTCATCCACATATTCGGCCATGAACGCCAAATATAAGCCAACACGCATGTGTAGGTATAAGGCATATACAGCGAACAAAATAACTCTTACTGTGGCGCAGAAGTCAAGAAAAGAGTCGCGGGAGTGAGCGCGGTAGTGGGAGAGGATGCGAGTGAATCGTTCATTGGCTCTCCGCCTGTCACCCATGCGCAGAAAATAAGAACCACAGAGCTCTGAAGTCCATCTACTTCTAGAGACGAATTCTTTATGTCATTCAATACAAATCAGTGTCACCATTTACTAAAACTAACACGTTTTCCTTTGAGTGCGATAAACATAGTGCTTGACCAACTTATCTGGAGAATTTTGTGATGGCGCCACGATCGAAAAGGGTTGCCACCTATTACAAAAATAAACAAATTCAGCCTTTTTTAATACTCTTAACTACATGATAAAATACGACATGACCTTTTACTGTTTGCCTCCTTGCTCGCAATCACAGATAAAAGATACCTATACGGGGAGTAAAAAAAAGTACGATGATCCTTCTTAGGGGTGATTCTACATCACTAATAATTTAATATTTTTCGGGGCGCTTCACTTCTACTTGAGCTAAATCTATTTTTTTAAGAAAAAGTATTTTTAATATTTTTTGTACAATCTATTAATGATGTAGAATCACGCCTTAGAAGGATCATCGTACTTTTTAGGGTTCCGTACCTCAAAATAAAAAAACGGAACTCTTATTATAGGATCACTGTGTTGTCCGTCAGTCTATCTGTCTGTCAAGACCCTTTTTCTCACGAACGAGAAGAGGTATCAGGTTGAAATTGATAAAGAATATTTAGGTCCATAAACCAAAGAAGATCTGAAAATTTATTTTTTACAACGACGCAATCAAAAGATATGGCTCTTTATGTCCTCATCTCCATACATTTATGCAAAAAAGCAAAACATACAGGGTACTTCCCGTTGACCTAACATTATGAAATTTGACAAGAAGCTAGGTCTCAAAGTACAAATAAAGGGAAAAGTCTAAAAACTAATATTTCAATTTCAATTTTTCTCACAACTAATAGTAACCAATTAAAGTGAGCTCCCGTTTCAAGAACTTTTCTATAAACGAGGGGTCAAGTTGGATGGTCGCGGAGACTTTAAAATCAAAGAGCGAAAGCTTTTAGTATATCATATGGTAGATAGGTACGGAACCCTTAGGGCGCGAGTCCGACTCGCACTTGGCCGGTTTTTCACACCCTGTATAAGTAAATACAAAGATCGATGATAAAGACAACGGCCCTGACTAAACAGTAAGGGTTTTTAGGCAAATTGGCCTCGGAATAATTAAACTTTAAAGCATACAAGTAATATATTAAATGTTCATTTTTTTATTTTATATTAGCTAGTGCCCGCGACTTCGTCTGCGAAGGTTTATAAGTTGTAGCCTATGTGTTATTCTGATGTATAAGCTATATTATTGTAAAGTTTGATTAAAATCCGTTAAGTAGTTCTTACATGAAAGAGTAACAAACATCCATCCACCCATACTTACAAACTTTCGCGTTTATAATATTAGTAGGGAGGATAACATATCAATATTGCTATTTTTATTTTAAGAATTTCTTTTTATAGAAAAAGAAGACCCTGATTATTCCTTTTACTGATAACCTTTCACACAGTAATTAAATTAAATTTTGATGCTTGACAAGCATTTTCTAAACAGACGAACATGCTTGACAAGCATTGTAAAAATATGAAATTTTCAACAAGTATTCGCAAGCACGTAGATTGCTTGTCCAGTACATCAAGCTTCGTTTTAAACGATCAAAATTGCTTGACAAGTACGTTAAACGAGCTAGCGTTATACATGAACAAATGGTGCTATTGGAGATTCTTGCTCCTTTTCTGCATCAAAGAATTATTTCATTATGAGAATCATTTCTCACACACCACTTTACAGCGATTTTGGAATGATTTTCTCATAAAATACTTGGAAATATGCAGAAAAACAAGAACAGCACAGGCAACACTGACTGATACAAGGAGGTTTAAGTAGCAGCTCTTTCGGCTAAGGAGGGAGCCATAACCGTATCCATTTCTTGCGAGGGACCTCCATACTAAAATGTATGTACACTTGTTCACGTATGGACTGTTAGGTCGCCCACTATCCTCGTAAGTGTAAAATGCGGACGAAGTGTCATACGGGTTTCTTTATTTCACATACAAAACAAAACCTGTAACTAAATCTGAGGCTCAGTCACTTTAGCTTCTGTAGGTACTGAAAAAAGAGCGGTACAAAGTCCATCGTGTCAAGATACAAATGCTTTCGACTGTAGGTACGAGTACATGTACCTGAACACAAAACTGTAGTATTTTTATACAAACTTTGTTTGAACACTTATTTCCCCCTTTAAAAGATAATTTCTAAAACATGAAGGTTCACATCTCTCTTTATTTCTTAAAGTATTTTATTTATCTATTTTACCTAAGTTTTCAAAACTCTAGAAGATTCAAACGTATATTTTTTTATGAGTTGCGTATCTTCTGTTCGAGTGAACCGATTACAATGATACACCGCTTTTATATTGCAAGAAAGAACGCCAAACATATTATTGAAAACCCCGTTTGTATCAGTTAAGTTGTTTATGAGTTATTGGTGCACGCACAGGCCGTGATAATTTGGTCTGTGAGTTATTGGCGCCGCCGCTTGAAACTTCGATTGTACTCTGTTTGAGTGAACCGATTGCAATGAAACTAAGCTTATATGTTGCACGGAAATAAACTTAATACATTACCTATCGAAAACCCGGTTCCAATCGGTTCAGTGGTTTGCGAGTTTATCGCGAATACACAAAACAGACCAACAGACAAAAATTCCAAAAATGAACCGAATGGTTTCTATTACCTTTTTTGTGACACCCCCGAATCAAGATCAATTTTTCCCGATAATTTTCAATGAACAGAATCGGTGAGTTATTATATGTATAGAATTGATGATCAATTCACAAGTAAAAATGATATATTTTCACTTTCGCATATAAATTTTGGATTAAACATTAGATTTTTATAAAGATGTTTGTAAAACGTAACCTAGACCCTAGTTTTTTGACCGACTTGTAATAGTCGACTAGGAGACGCTTTACACGACAATGTTTAGGACGGACTCTACAGTTTTTACTCTGAGGACTGTCAACAACAAAATGACGTTTTCAAAATGACGTAAGTAGTTCCTCATTTGGCCATTCTACAGAAAAGTTGGTCAAGCATTATCGCGAGAGAGTAATATGCAAAAAACCAGTGACAGCGTCTCTATGGCAACGAATGTGTTTATGATGTGCATTCAAAATAAGCACCTAGGAACATAAATTGGAAAGTATACCTATTCAATAAGGAACCAATGTTTTTTACTATATTCGCTTCTATGGGGGGGGGGGGTGCGCGCGCAGGCGGAGTGGCCCTATCGTAGTTCTGTGGTCAGAACCAAACTTAAGGAGAGATCACACCTGGCTGAATTCAAAGACTAATTCGGCACAGTATATCACGCCCCGTGTGGTGCCGGCAAAAAATAGTACCAACCTATCTCTACCCATGGGTGTCGTAAGAGGCGACTACAGGGCTAATGAACCAGAGGATGTGTATCGTATCATCTCTCTTATATTCTGCGGTCACCAACAACTGCGGTCCATGGTGCCAGCCGTAACGCTAACAAGCGTGGTGACTATGTTACTTCTCCTGCACATTGTTTTAGCAAAAACTGGAATTTTGGAGATAAGATAAAGATATTTATTTGCTATAGAAATTTAGGGAGGGAGTTTCCTGTCCTGTAGTGGACGTTTCATGGGATGTCATGATAATATTACGATATACATCGTAATATAATAAAGGAGCTTTTATTTTTAAGAAGATTTCTGCAACTGGCAGTAAGACGCATATTTATAGAAAAGTGCCTACGTACAGTTGACCGCACTTCAGTGGTAACACTTTGTCCATTGCGGGTCTCTGGTTTCGGGCGTCCTGTTTATGTTTTGACTGACGTGCTGTTGACCGTACCTACCTAGCTAGCTATCCAAACCTGAAACGAAACTGGAAAAAAAAACAATGAAAACCGGTTGTTTCGGTTGTTACAGTCCAAAAACCGACCCTACCCGTAAATAATCCGTTCTTGAATTTTTTTTTTCGTAGGTCCCTCGGGGGGTGCTGGGAGTGTAAATTTAAAAAGGAGACTGAATTAGGCTCCCGTGTGTATTCGAAAAATGGTTTTTTTTTAACAAAAAAATGGTTTTTCTTGAATAACTCGGCCATTTTTGATTTCACAGTAAAACCGTACGGACAAAAATTGTAGGAAATTTAAATTTCTACAAGTTTAGTCCTTACAATTTTTCTTCAAGGATCGATATTTTTGTAAAATTAAACCTGAAAAACGCAACAAATTCAAAATATTACCATTATCTCCTATGTTCCACGTTTTACGGCATGAATAAAAAGAAACAAAGTTGTAGAAAATCAAATTCTGAACAATTTTGGTCCCTACCTTTTTTCTCCCAAAATCGATATTTTGGAAATTAAACCTGAAAAACGCGACAAATTGAAAATATTATCATTATCTCCTATGTTCCACGTTTTACGGCATGAATGAAAATAAACAAAGTTGTAGAGAATCAAATTTTGAACAATTTTGGTTTCTACCTTTTTCCCCCCGAAATCGATATTATGGAAATTAAACCTGAAAACACGACACAAATTCTAAATATTATCATTATCTCCTATGTTCTACGTTTTACGGCAAGAATGAAGAGAAAAAAAGTTGTAGAGAATCAAATTTTGAACAATTTTGGTTCTTACCTTTTTTCCCCCAAAATCGATATTTTGGAAATTAAACCTGAAAAACGCGACACAAATTCTAAATATTGTCATTATCTCCTATGTTCCACGTTTTACGGCAAGAATGAAGAGAAACAAAGTTGCAGAAAATCAAATTTTGAACAATTTTGGTTCCTACCTTTTTCCCCCCAAAATCGATATTTTGGAAATTAAACCTGAAGAACGCGACAAAAATTCTAAATATTATCAGTATCTCCTATGTTCTACGTTTTACGGCAAGAATGAAGAGAAACAAAGTTGTAGAGAATCAAATTTTGAACAATTTTGGTTCCTACCTTTTTCCCCCAAAATCGATATTTTGGAAATTAAACCTGAAGAACGCGACAAAAATTCTAAATATTATCATTATCTCCTATGTTCTACGTTTTACGGCAAGAATGAAGAGAAACAAAGTTGTTGAGAATCAAATTTTGAACAATTTTGGTTTCTACCTTTTTACCCCAAAATCGATATTTTGGAAATTAAACCTGAAAAACCTGACACAAATTCTAAATATTATCATTATCTCCTATGTTCCACGTTTAACGGCATTAATGAAGATAGGCAAAGTTGTAGATAATAAAATTATGAACAATTTTGGTTCTTACCTTTTTCCCCCCAAAATCGATATTTTGGAAATTAAACCTGAAAAACGCGACACAAATTCTAAATATTATCATTATCTCCTATGTTCCACGTTTTACGGCATGAATGAAGAGAAACAAAGTTGTAGAGAATCAAATTTTGAACAATTTTGGTTCTTACTTTTTTTCCCCAAAATCGATATTTTGGAAATTAAACCTGAAAAACCTGACACAAATTCTAAATATTATCATTATCTCCTAAGTTCCACGTTTTACGGCATGAATGAAGAGAAACAAAGTTGTAGAGAATCAAATTTTGAACAATTTTGGTTCCTACCTTTTTCCCCCAAAATCGATATTTTGGAAATTAAACCTGAAAAACCTGACACAAATTCTAAATATTATCATTATCTCCTATGTTCCACGTTTTACGGCATGAATGAAGAGAAACAAAGTTGTAGAGAATCAAATTTTGAACAATTTTGGTTCCTACCTTTTTTCCCCCAAAATCGATATTTTGGAAATTAAACTTGAAAAACCTGACACAAATTCTAAATATTATCATTATCTCTTATGTTCCACGTTTTACGGCATTAATGAAGATAAACAAAGTTGTAGATAATAAAATTTTGAACAATTTTGGTTCTTACCTTTTTCCCCCCAAAATCGATATTTTGGAAATTAAACCTGAAAAACGCGACACAAATTCTAAATATTATCATTATCTCCTATGTTCCACGTTTTACGGCATGAATGAAGAGAAACAAAGTTGTAGAGAATCAAATTTTGAACAATTTTGGTCCCTACCTTTTTCCCCCAAAATCGATATTTTGGAAATTAAACCTGAAAAATCTGACACAAATTCTAAATATTATCATTATCTCCTATGTTCCACGTTTTACGGCATTAATGAAGATAAACAAAGTTATAGATAATAAAATTCTGAACAATTTTGGTTCTTACCTTTTTCCCCCCAAAATCGATATTTTGGAAATTTAACCTGAAAAACGCGACACAAATTCTAAATATTATCATTATCTCCTATGTTCCACGTTTTACGGCATGAATGAAGAGAAACAAATTTGTAGAGAATCAAATTTTGAACAATTTTGGTTCTTACCTTTTTTCCCCCAAAATCGATATTTTGGAAATTAAACCTGAAAAACCTGACACAAATTCTAAATATTATCATTATCTCCTAAGTTCCACGTTTTACGGCATGAATGAAGAGAAACAAAGTTGTAGAGAATCAAATTTTGAACAATTTTGGTTCCTACCTTTTTCCCCCAAAATCGATATTTTGGAAATTAAACCTGAAAAACCTGACACAAATTCTAAATATTATCATTATCTGTTCCACGTTTTACGGCATGAATGAAGAGAAACAAAGTTGTAGAGAATCAAATTTTGAACAATTTTGGTTCCTACCTTATTCCCCCAAAATCGATATTTTGGAAATTAAACCTGAAAAACCCGACACAAATTCTAAATATTATCATTATCTCCTATGTTCCACGTTTTACGGCATTAATGAAGAGAAACAAAGTTGTAGAGAATCAAATTTTGAACAATTTTGGTTTCTACCTTTTTTCCCCCAAAATCGATATTTTGGAAATTAAACCTGAAAAATGCGACACAAATTCTAAATATTATCATTTTCTCCTGTTCCACGTTTTACGGCATTAATGAAGATAAACAAAGTTGTAGAGAATCAAATTTTGAACAATTTTAGCCCCTACCTTTTTTCCCCCAAAATTGATATTTTGGAAATGGAACCTGGAAAACGCGACAAAAATTCTAAATATTATCATTATCTCCTATGTTCCACGTTTTACGGCATGAATGAAGAGAAACAAAGTTGTAGAGAATCAAATTTTGAACAGTTTTGGTTTTTACCTTTTTTCCCCCAAAATCGATATTTTGGAAATTAAACCTGAAAAATGCGACACAAATTCTAAATATTATCATTATCTCCTATGTTCCACGTTTTACGGCATGAATGAAGAGAAAAAAAGTTGTAGAGAATCAAATTTTGAACAATTTTGGTTTCTCCCTTTTTTCCCCCAAAATCGATATTTTGGAAATTAAACCTGAAAAACGCTACACAAATTCTAAATATTATCATTATCTCCTATGTTCCACGTTTTACGGCATTAATGAAAATAAACAAAGTTGTAGATAATCAAATTCTGAACAATTTTGGTTCCCACCTTTTTGCCCCCATAATCGATATTTTGGAAATTAAACTTAATTAATTACCTATTAATTAATGAAAACTTAATTTGTTCAGAATTTGATTCTATACAAATTTGTTTCTCTTCATTCATGCTGTAAAACGTGGAACAGGAGATAATGATAATATTTTGAATTGGTCGCGTTTTTCAGGTTTCTTTCCAAAAATATCAATTTTGGGGGGAAAAGGTAGGTACCAAAATTGTTCAGAATTTGATTCTCTACAACTTTGTTTCTTTTCATTCATGCCGTAAAACGTGGAACATAGGAGATAATGATAATATTTTGAATTTGTCGTGTTTTTCAGGTTTAATTTCCAAAATATCGATCCTGGAAGAAAAATTTTAAAATACAAACTTGTGGAGAATCAAATTTTCTAAAATTTTTGTCTTCATGGTTTTACTATAAATTCAAAAATGGTTGAGTTATTCAAGAAAACCCATTAAAAAAAACATTTTTCGAATAAACAGGAGCCTGATTCAGTCTACTTTTTGAATTTACACTCCCAGTCCACTCCCCCCCGAGGGCCTACGAAAAAAAACCAAGAACTGATTATTCACGGGTCATAAATGTCATAATGATTGAACTATTTGTTATTATCTCATCTCAAACATATTAGAATATGATATATTATCTACTCATTAAAAAATCCGGCAGTGCGAGTTTAATATTTTTTTACCAAAGTTTCTAGGACCTAGCCTAGGCACCTACCTCAGTACCTTTGTACCACAAAAGATGTAAAAACAGTATAATTACAACTACCTACAAGGTACGCACAGTAGCAAGTAAGTGTTAACAAAGCCAGTAGGTACCTATAACTTGAACCAGCGCTAAGCTACAAACCCCCGAAACCAAAGACCCGCTCAAGGTCAAAGTGTTACTACCTAACGTGCGGCTGACTGTACCTACCCACTAGCGCCGCGGTTGTTGGTCAAACAAACACAATCACTCTGATGATGACTAGGTAGGTTTAGGTTACCAAGAAGGTATATTATTATACAACTTGTAATTACCAATACGCAAAACCTCTCGGGTGGTAGTTTTACTCGTTCTACTCATGAAACTGAACAACTTTATTGGAAATTAGAATAAAAAAATTGAGAATCGGAATTTTGTATTTTATTTTTGTTGAACAAAAGTACCACTCGAGAACCTTTGCATACATTGTATATCTCACGGAACTGTTTAATCTACAGGGTGTAAAAAAAGTTCGACTATACTTCTAAGGAGTCATTCTACATCGTATAAAATATAAAAAAATATTTTGCTTAAAAAAAGTTGTTTTAGCTCAAGAAGAAGTGAAGCACAAGGGTTAGACGACGTAGACAAGGATGTTTATTGTTATTTAATATCCACTCACTAGCACATTTCAATAAATTACTGGAATGTAATTCGGAGGAAAAACTAATTTAATGATCAAAACAAATCAGAAATTAAATATTAATTAAAGTATTTTTATTTTAGTATTGTACGTACAATCACCCCTTAGAAGGATCATCCTACTTTTTTTTTTACATCCTGTATTCACATTCGTCCACGGCTGGCAATGTTGATCGTAGTGGCACGACAATTTCTGTAGGTAGGACAAGAATATCAAATTTCTATGAGGTAGATACTTACCAAGAGGTACTTATGTAAACCTACCTAGAAAACCAAACGTGAAGCAAATCTAGAATAAAATTGGTACATAATTTTACTTATTTATCGTCGTTCATTCGTCCGGCGGAAAACAGAAAAACGTTCGGTTTTTATTTTTGTCTGAGACTTGTCTTCATACGTTGTTTATTACCTACACGTAATACAGGAATCAAAATCTCGATGTCAATATCCATCGTGCGTGATTCAACACGCACCCCTCCCTAGCGAGTGTACGGAGCTGACTGACGAGACCGCGACGGCCGGCGACGGTGAGTCGTGTGCGTTGAAGTATAGATTTACGTATGTTCTATTTCTCACCGACAAACGGATCGGCCGTGACGGCCGATTTTATTTCTCACCGAGTTTTTGTCGGTCGTGTGCGTTGAAGTATGGCAACCAGTACGTTCCATTTTTGACCTACAAAAAATCGGTCACCGATTCTCGGTCGTGTGCGGGAGCCCTAATACAAACGAAAGAAAGGAAAACAAATTAAATGTTTAATTCAAAAACACCAACTGGTATAATTCGTCACACTGTGTCACTACCCACTTTCAATAACTGACGAAAGGTTTCTGTATTTTAATAATTGTGTGACTCTTACACTCCTTGCAATAAAGACGATATTTTAATTTCAGAACAACAAAGTTACTCAAAAATAATAGTTTTGGGGTCAATATTATGCAGTTCCGAAATTGCGAGCTTAAAAACCATGAACGAATCACAACTTTATAGTATAAGCATTAAGGTGCAAAATTAAAAGAAAATCTGTTTAACGCAAGGGTGTAGTCGACAAAAGGTATAAAGGCCATAAGTGACAAACTTACGTTTTAGGAATAAGACATCTAAGAGCTTTAATATACAGTTGAAATTCTGTAAGCAAAAGTGCTATAACTGCATTCAACAAACAAAAATCATAGAAACATATGCGAATACTTAAAGCATAATGAAACTGCTTTACAAAAGTACTAAGGGTACATGAATGAATACAAATAATTAATTGTCATTGTGGTTGTAGGAACGTTTATAAGTTTTTGTGCTTTTCAAAATAATTGGATAAGTTTTCAAGTGCTTGTCACCGGTTACAATTACCAATTTTATATTTAACTCTTTATGTAATAAGGACTTCAAAAGTTCAAAATAGACAAGCAAGGGCCATAAGTGGCAAATGGTTATTTTTCTCACAGATTTTTTCAAATATTATAGAATAAGCTAGTTTAGTGTAGCCGATTGAAGTTATCAAAAGAGACAGGCTAAATACTTATGAAATCATAGACCTTTTAGTTTAAGACTTTTGGCCTAAACTGAAACTGAATCTACCAATTAATTAGGAAAATAAAAACTTTCACCACCGCTTCTATCTTCTCCGTTAGTACAGTCAACGACAGGTGAAGCTTGACACTCGCAGTGTGACTCTAACCCGTACGTCTATTGGAATAAAAACATTACAAAGTCTAATGTGTCAAGCCTAATGTGCTCTTGACTGTACCTGCAAAGTCAATATATTTTGTACACGCTTGTGATTTTTTTATTTGTTAAAATATGATATTCTTACACAGAAAATAATTAATCAAGTTGTTTACCTGTAGCAAAACATGCATCTTAAAGCTTATTTTATTTAAATATACCATAGAATGCAAATATAAAAAACTACACGCACGGACTCTTTGAATATCTTCATGAAAAAAAGGAGAGTCACGTCAAGGAGTTTGAAAACAATAATAGGAGTGACCTATGGCCATATTTTAACTTGTTTTTCCATGGAAATTAAATATTTTCCAAGATAGAAAGTAGTCTCGGGCTCTTCAACTATCTATGCAAAAAATCTCGTCACGTATGATCAGTGTTGTGCAAGAAATTGGAAAACCATATCAATAGAAGTGACGTATGGGTATATGATAAAACGTAATTTCCCATGGGTATGAGATGATTTCCCGCGGTAAAAAGTAACCTATAGCCTTCTATAAGCACTCTGGGATTTTCATCTCCACCATGCAAAAAATCACGTTAATCCGTTGCTCCGTTTTGACGTGAAAGAAGGACAAACAAACACACTTTTGCATTTATAATTAAGTAAATTAAGTAAGTATTAAGTTTAAGTAATTAAGTAAAGTATTAAGTAAGTAAGTGAGTATGGTTAGAAGATAGATACAGATCATCAAAGATTAATTCATAAAATAAATTAAGGGAATTATAAATTTATTACTTACTAGAAACAGACATAACTGATTAAATTTTTGTTGGTATTTATCATTTACGAAAAACTAAAAAAAAACGTTTAAAATATGAAAACTGCAACAAATGGTTTAATTGGCTACCAACGCCATATTTAATATTCGATCGGCCTAGTTTACGTATCTTATACTAAGTTTGCAAAGGTTACATTACATTGACTCTGTGTTAAACCTTATACAGGGTGTAAATGCAAAACCGAGCGCCAGCTCAAGGGTGTACTCAGACCACGAAACTCAACAACTTTTCCAAAGAAACATGGGTCAAAAGTGGAGATATCTTTTTGGCTTCTCCATACAAACCTTCAACAGTGGACAGTGCATTTTACATAGAGAAGCCATAAACATTTCTCCGATTTCGACCCATGTTTCTTTGGAAAAGTTGTTCAGTTTCGTGGTCTGAGTTCACCCTTGAGCTGGCGCTCGGTTTTGCATTTACACCCTGTATGGGGTGACTTTTAATTAGTTCTTGATAGAAAAAAGTATGCATGTATTCATGAAACTGAACATTTTTCCCCAAGGAACATAGGTCGAAACACGAAAATCAAGTTTTGACCTCCCATAGAAACTGCATCAGCTGATAGCGCATTTTACATGGGAGGTCAAATTTAGTTTTTCGTTTTCGACCTATGTTCCTTGGGAAAAGTTGTTCAGTTTCATGAGTACATGCATATCTTTTGCTATCAAGAACTAATTAAAAGTCACCCTAAATAGCTTGCTCTAGAAATAGGGCTAGGTAAATGATGATTATTTTACAAAAAGGCTAGCCAGCTTTCAGTAACGAATACTCAGTCACTGTCAGAGGTAAAAAGCCGGCCGTCTAGTTGCGGTTTTCAATTTGCTAGTTTTTGCTAGGGTTTTTCTCTTTTTGCCTTTTAGTTCTTCAGTTACCGCATAAAGTTTTATAAACGATGGTTCAGTAATAAATGGAGTAGCTACTTACTTTGTTATTAATAAATAAATAAATAATAAATAATAAAAAAAATATTTCAAATATAGGATAGCGGGACATAATAAGTCTTAGAGCACTATAAACAATACAACATATTATCTGAAATTCAAAAACAAAAGGTACTAAGTAGGTTAATGTTATAGTTTGTCTCAAGGGTTCCCGTACCAGAAATAAATTCACAAAAAATCCACACTAGGCTGAGCCTGTCCTGTGGTGTTTTTAGGCAAGATAGTTAACACAACATAATAGTAGCGGTACTTGTTCTAATTTACTACAAAATTTATCAAATTAGAAAATCAAATTAAAACTAAATAACATGCGATTATTAAATTATAGATTCAAAGAATTTTTCGGATTGAATGTAGGTCCAGTCTTGCAACACTTTTTTTACTTTAAACTTAACTTCTTGAAGAGAAAGTTGATGCACTTTGCATATCTTATTTATTTTTGTATAAATGTAGGGTTTCCTATAAAAGCTGAAACGTTTTGCAAATTCAGCTTTTATCGACGGTAATTCTAATTTAAAAACACGTTTTTTAATTCGTTCGCTATAATCTGCAAGCTTTAACACCTCTTTGTGAGCCTGTAAGGTAGTGTTAAGAATATATAATCGTCTGACGCTAAGCACCTGAGTGTCTCTAAACAGAAGAATGGTAGGATATCGGAACGGCTTATGTATCATAGTTTTTAATACTGCACGTTGCGCTCGTTCCAGTGCAAGAAAGTGTGAAGTAGCTGCTCCACCCCATGACAGTATACAGTAAGTTAATACCGATTGGCACAGGGCTAAGTATATTGCCTTTAGCAAAGGAAGATCTGCTACGTCCCGTAGTAGTTTCATAATATATATAATTTTTCGTACTCGGGCGGACGTAGCAGATAGATGATCTTTGAAGTTTAGTTTTTCATCAATAGTGACACCCAGGTATTTAGTGTTTTTGACCCTCTGTATTTTCTCACAGTTGCACATAGGTGATGGGGAAGTGGAAGTGTACAGATTACAGGAATGGATTGTAATTTCATTGACAGGCGACGGTGCAGAGGCAGCAGTCTTATGGAAACAAAGGAAATTTGTTTTTGTAGTGTTCAGTGTAAGCAAATTATTACTCAACCAAGAAGCTACACGAGCCATTTCGGTTTGCGTCTTTGAAAGAACTTCATTCCAGTCCTTCCCATGGAATAGAATGGCAGTGTCGTCAGCATAATGTATGATGTCTGCGTGGTCAAGGTTAAGTGATGAAAGGTCATTCAAGTAAACTAAAAATAGAGTAGGTCCAAGGATGCTACCTTGTGGAACTCCGAAGGATACATTTTGTGAATTACTTATGAAGTTACCCACCCTAGTGCACTGTTCTCTTTTTGTCAGATAGCTCATGAACCATTCCAAACAGATCCCTCTTATTCCTACGCCCTCTAATTTTCTTAACAGTATAGGCACTGATACTGAATCAAACGCCTTTGCGAGATCAAGAAACACGCCAAGACATGTACGACCTTTGTCTAAATGTGAGGATACAATATTGGTTAAAAGAGAAACGGCTTGTTCAGTGGATTTACCCTGCCTGAAACCAAATTGACAGCTGGCCAAAATGTTGTTTGATTCCAAGTAGTGCGTCAGCTGTTTATTTACTACTTTCTCTAAGAGCTTCGAAAAAGAACTGAGTAAGGATATGGGACGAAAGTTGTTAGGAGTATCTTTGCTACCTCCCTTATGAATGGGGGTTACAACGGCGGTTTTCCAAATTTCTGGAAATGCTCCCTTGGAAAGACTTAGATTAAAGATGTGTGTCAACGGTTCAACGATATAGTTTTTGATCTGTTTTATTAAACTATTTGAAATCCCGTCGATACCAGGGGCGCTGTCATTTTTAAGTTGTAAAATTAAACTTTCTACTTCGTGTGTGGTTGTAGGATGCATAAAAAAAGAATCAGAAGGAGAGGAATCCATTTTGATTTTGGAAGCAAGAGCCTCTTCTGAAGTATTGAAACGATAATAAAAATATTACGATAATAAAAAGCTGAAACAGATTTATTTTAGCTTTATAAATATATGTGTTTCAGAGATTCATGATAAATATTAAATATTGCCGTATACTAGAAGTAGCATAGGGTCTAGTATCAATAAATTTAAATTTTTCTTTCCCTTAGAAAAATACTTCTAAATTTTAAAAAAAAACGCCTTCCATTGAAAACGCGTTTACAACTCAGGCAGTTTTTATAGGAACTTGTTTTTTATGTCAGCTTATGTTTAATGGAAAATGTTTATAGGCAAATTCATATTTTGAAGAGATGTGAGTGAGACAGGTTATAGTTTACTCTAGTATTACTTAATGCACTCATTGTCTCAGAGTAGATAATATCTGGTGGCCCCGATCGCTGCCCGTAGGTGTTGTAAGAGGCGACTAAGGGTTAATAAACCAGAGGATGAACAGCAGCATCCTTCTGTGTATGTATCATCTTACAATCTGCGGTCACCAACAACCGCGTTCCAAGGTGCCAGCCCTAACGCTAACAAGCGTGGTGACTATGGTACTTCCCCTCCACTTTGTTTCAGCATAATGTTGAATGTTGGAGGGAGTTACCTGTCCTGTTGTGGACCCATGGGATGTCATGATGATGATGAAGAATTAATATCTATAGTAATATCAGCCTTGAGCAAATTCTTACTATAACAAAACAGTAAACAAAAACCCAGCTTATAATACTCGTAATACAATCGCCTACTAATCCCATATCTATATAAGGTGTAATTTAATTAGACCCAAATATTGTTAGGGTTACCTCAAGCATCTAAATGAATACCATTGGTGTTATTTTTATTGATTTCTATTCGCTAGTTTTCGAGAAAAATCCCAAAAACAATACCACTAAAATTCGTAAAATGAACACTCTGTAGTGTCACGTGGCACCATCGATACATTCACACTAATAAAAAATATGAATGAAATGCTGTGAGCGGTGCGTAAACCCCGCCCTCTTTTTGTCCAACCGCCAACACACGCATGCGCACGCGCGACCGGCCCGGTGCATCGTGCCGCCGGCGCCGCCGCGTGCGCCCGCCCGCCCGCCTTCAGTTGCTCTACTTACCTTGTGCATTACGCATACGTCTTATGGCCGCGATTGATATTTGGCAAAATGCCTTACGGTTTTACGAACCAAGAATACCAAAACATGGCAATATGTTACCATGAAGTCGGAGAAATAGTGACAAGTGCTGTAAATTTGTACCGATGAATGCACGTTCACTCGTGTAGGGATGTTCAACATCCATAACGCCCATTACTGATGTGACCACAACCCGCGAGTGATTCGTCCGGACCACTTCCAATACCGGATAAGTGTCAATGTGTGGGCTGGTGTGCTGAACGGGGTGCTATTAGGACCCTGGTTCCTCCCAAGACTAAACGGGGCGACGTACCTGGACTTCCTGCAGAGGACACGCTGCAGCCCCTGAGCTGCTGCTGAAAGTTCCGGTGTGGAACCGCCGCTGGTTGTATTTCCAGCACGACGGCGCGCCGGCGCACTACGACCGGACGGTGCGGAATTACCTGACGCAGGAGTTCCAGGGGCGTTGGATCGGGCGCGGTGGTCCAATCGCCTGGCCAGCACGTTCGCCGGATCTCACGCCGCTAGATTTCCACGTCTGGGGTAAGGCCAAGGACCTTGTGTATGGCAATGACGGCCATACTATTCGCACCGAGGAGGAACTGCGCGCCCGCATTACCAGGGCTTTTAACTTCATGGCCAGTGAAACTGATGTTTTAAGTGAAGTGCGCAGACACGGCATTGACCGTGCAAGACAATGTATCCGACAAGGAGGTGGTCAAGTTCAACATTTAATGTGGTGAAAACTAAAGTGACTCGTGTAAATAATTTTGTAAATAATCTTGTAAAACTGATTTAGTAGGTTACACTACAGTAAGTAACACGTAGGTAGGTATAGGATTTCAAATTAACTACAATTACCTGCTTTCGTTACTTACGGACAGTCCAAAGCCTGAAAGTGTGATGGGAAGTTAAAGTTATGTCGATTTCATAGCTTCACCTTTGACAAATGCCGCCCGCACGTATGCTACCGCGGTCAAAGCATGCCGACAGAGCCGCCGAGCCGCGGTCCCCTATTTGACTTTACTTGTTTCGAATAAATATTAATCAATCAACCGACGCTAAAAACTAACCTACCTACCAGAGCTTGTCAATAAATAAATAGGTACCTACTACAAAATTGTTTTACTACGGTACAGTCAAGAGCACTTCAAGCCTGACACATTGGACTTTGTACCGTTCTTATTTCAATCGCCGGAGGAGCTAGAGTCGCGCTGCAAGTGTCAAGCTTGACACTGCTCTTGACAATACCTGCCTTCCACAAAAATCTAGATAATTAAATTACCTACTGACACGTTAGGTACAGTCCGCGCGACGAGTAAAAGCTGGTCGGAGTCTGGACGGGAGTGGAGGGGGTATGTGCAGTAGTACCTATTTTGCTTGCAAATATTGCAACTGCGCATACCCCCTCCACTCCGCCCAGAGGCCTTAAGTAACCCGTCGCGCGGCCTGTAAGTACTTTACACCTACTATTGATTGTCTAATTAAAAATGGAAATGCAATGTAAAATTAATGATACACAACAACTGGGAGTCGTAAAAAGCGACTAAGGGATATCCAACTACGGGGGCTTATCGTACCTACCACACCATACTATGGTCACCAACCTCTGCCGACCATTGTGCCAGTCGCAACGCACGGCGCGGCGGCGGCGTGGTGAATGTTGTAGGTAGTTATTTCCAAATGTATTTAGATAGGTAGATACAGCATTCTTTTATGTGAATATCTGCGTGGATTTTTTCGTCAACTTGTTCGATCCGATCTTGGTCCAGCTAGGACGAGTTGATAAAAGACAATGTTTCTGTTCCCGTGTCGTCCCACAATTTGTTTTTCTACTCTTCAGGTAAAGTTGAAAAAAAGCTTAGGTAACCAAAGACAATCCATACCTCCTCATGCTTGTTCCGCTGATTCGATTAAGATAAAATTTGCTTTTACCCTGGGAAGGACATATCTTTAGGTAGGTACCAGCTAAGCATTCATTTATGTGAAATTCTGCGTGGATTTTTTCGTCAACTTGGTCGATCCGATCTTGGTCCAGCTAGGACGACTTGATACCAGACAATGTTTCTGTTCCCGTGTCGTCCTACAATTTGTTTTTCTACTCTTCAGGTAAAGTTTAAAAGAAAGCTTAGGTAACCAAAGACAATCAATACCTCCTCATGCTTGTTCCGCTGAACCGATTTAGATAAAATTTGCCTTTACCCTGGGAAGGACATATCTGGGTACATAGTACCTATCTATCCCGGAAATCTTCTATGGGAGTAAAAAGGGGTGTGGATGTTTGTATGGGAAATTATTTCTCAAGTAAGTGATATAAAACTCATCATAATTGTACTTTTGATAAGAAGTGAGGCAAGATTACCCTGGCCTCCGTACTCTAGCTAGCCGCCGTCTTGACCTGGAACGGTACGAGACGGTACCTGTCCAAGAGCTGATGTTGTTTATCCTCTGTTCTGTTCGTCCATGCGTGTGCCGGCGCAAGAATAGCACCAACCCTTTCTCCCCATGCATGTCGTAAAAGGCGACTTAGTCGCCGGCGGTATCAACCAGAGGGCGGGCAGGAGCGTGCTACCACCTTGCTGCTGCGGTCACTAATAAATAACAGCTGTCCGTTGTGCCAGCTGCAACGCTAATAAGCGTGGTAACATAAAACTCATCATAATTGTACTTTTGATAAGAAGTGAGGCAAGCTGCCCCTGGTCGATTCTGGTGCAAAGGTGCCCATGGCACCAGGAACGACCCAGAACGGGCGTCACCACCTTGCGCCCTAAGTCGACGCCCGATCTCCCTGGCCTCCGTACTCCAGCTAGCCGCCGTCTCAAACGCGAACGGTACGAGAAGGTACCTGTCCAGGAAGTGTGCCAGCTGCAACGCTAATAAGCGTGGTGACTTTTGTTGTCGATGTAAAATTAATTGTAGAGCAACTAAGGGGGGTGTATTTTGAATTTTATCAACTCGTCCCAGATGGTCCTAGTTCGGATCGGACGAGTTGACCAATAACTTTTTATGGGATCTTATGATAATGATATCCTAGTTCCTTCTCATAAGTATGGTAGGTTAAGTAAACTGATGGACGTAGCAAAAACGGTGGTAAGTAGGTAGGTAAAGATTACCTACTCTGATACCGTCGTTGAGAGAAGTAGGAACCTACGAACTTTTCTAGTTTTAATTGGATTGAATTGAAAAATAGCAAGAACCTATTATCTTATATCTAGGTACAGCCAGGAGCAAGTCAAGCTTGACACTTTGTACGGGCTAATCATGATGAAACTATGAAGCTTGACTTGTTCTTGACTGTACCTAAGGTCCTTAACTATGGTCCTTAATCATGTACAGTCAACGACAGGTCAACCTTGACACTCGCAGTGTGACTCTAGCCCGAATGTCTATCGAAATAAGAACGGTACGAAGTCCAATGTATCAAGCTTGATGTGCTCTTGACTGTACGTGCGCACGTAAGAAGAGGTATAGGACGCAACAGCTCGGGATTGCGGGCGAAAAGTAGGTAGGTATGACGTGCCATACATTTCGCCCGCAAGTAGGTACAGTCAACGACAGGTCAAGCTTGACACTTGCAGTGCGACTCTAGCTCGTACGTCTATTGAAATAAAAACGGTACAAAGTCCAATGTGTCAGGCGTGATGTGCTCTTGACTGTACTTTACGTACGTATTATAGCAATAGGTGCTTGTAAATTTGTTATGTACCTACAGCCTCCGTGGTCTAGTGTTAGAGTGCTTGGCTCTCGATCAGGAGGTTCTGGGTTCGTTTCCCGATGGGGACACTGTCAAACAAAAATATTTTTGTGCGACCAGCCCAGTTTGGTTAGGATATTGCAGGATGAATCACCCGATTGTCCGAAATGTTACATGATTGCTTCGGAGGGCACGTCAACCCGATGGTCCCTACTATTACCTATCTACGGATGTAGTCGTTAATGAGCCATGTCAGAGGCCTTTGGCATCTGGCGGTACCAGGGTTTGTGAGTACGGTCATCAACCTTGCAACCCACACGATATGAATAAATGAATGAATTTGTTATGTAGGTACCTAACTACCTACTCCTCAGGCAAGTAGCTGCCTAGGTAGGTATGGCGGCTTAGGCTCCTTCCTCCCTCTGCCCACGGCACAACCCATGGTCCGTTTATAGGACAGTTAGGTAGGTACCTAGGTATGTAGGCGATGGTAGGTAAAAGTCCGGCCTGGCGTCTCTCATCCGATCCTGCAAGGATTAGCACGAGGCGCGAATGCTAGGTTTCTAGCTTATTTCGTAGGGACTCGGTCGGTGCGTGCGTGGCATGCGCGATCCACACAGAGCGTCCCGCGGCCGCAGACGTCGTGGTGCTTGCCCCCCCCGCGCTGCCGCCCTTTGAATTAATTGAATGAATAGTCGTAAGCCAATCGCGCGCAAGGCGTCCGATCTTGTGTGTGTGAGTGTGCAGGTGCCATACTTGTAGTACGGTGGAAATCAATACTACAGGATGATTGCAAAGATTTATTATTTTTTTGTTTGAAAATTACAAAAAAAAAACCAGCGAGTCGATTTCGCTAAAACTTTGAAAAACCTGTTTCTTTATCAAAGTTACACCACCCCTAGAAATATTTGGGTCTAATTAAATTACACCTTATATAAACAGTATAATTAGTAAATCTGTTTGTCTGTCGGTCACGTGGCTGGCACGGTTCTATCATTAGCCGCAGCCCGCCGCGAGCGCAGACGAGTCAACAACATGCTTAGCTTAATGGAACATCTATATGCTCTGATGAAAATATTGATTAATTATTCTTATAATAGTCCAGTCAATCTACAAAAGTTTTTATGGAGAAAATTGATTAAATGCACACTAGGGGATAATTAATTAAATTAATAAATTATTAAATTATTAAAAAATTTAAGACCACAGTAATCCCCGACGTAATGGGCGTGCCGACCCCAAGAGATATGGGAAATAGGCTTGGGAGAAGAAGAAGAAGAGTAAATCTGTATAATATTTACCATGTAGCACAGTTCAGCTTATACTGGTACTTTTTCTAAACATGTGTTTTTGCAAAACTGCCGGATTTAATTATTTACAGCTTCAAATCTTGCATCTACACTCATTGTTTCTTTGGGCCCACTTAAGCAACAAACTCCTGTAGGTAATTAATTATCAAAGATGTGAATGTAACACCCTCTTCATTGGTTTTTAGTTGATATGTTTCTGTCTTTCTAGTCTGCATCTTGTTTTGTTTCTATTTGCGAATACTTGTAAATGGCTTTGTAGTGTTTTCTTTACGTACTTATTTTAATGTATGCTTAGCTGTTAGTGTTCCGAATAAAATAAAATAAAAAATAAATAAATAAATAGCCTATACTACTATTTAAAATTGGTAGACAGAGAGTTCTCTACTGCCCATCCTCCGGTTCAAAGTCCCTTAGTCGCCTTTTACGACATCCACGAGTAGAGATGGGTTGGGTTATTTGCTGGCACCACATGGGCAAGCAATGGCATAATCGCGTCAATACAGAAAATTTAAGTTAAATTGAAATAAATCATTTCAATTATTGTACATTTATCATTTGGGTTGCAATGAACCGCATTGGTTGGTAACAAAATGGTGGTAGCACGATACGCAAAAGGAAGTTACTGCCCATCCTCCCATTCACAATCATTAGTCGCCTTTTAAGAAGAAATTGGGTACTACTTTTACTAGCCCGTACCACGCAGTCTATTCGGCATTCAACACACTATCAATAATATTGAGTACCTATATATAACAGCAATGCACTTAAAAACCACAACACTTAATGTCAGAAAAAAACCGTAAAAGTACACTTACGACCCTTTTCACCACAAAATCTTAAAACCCAGCTTTTACCGCCTAAATAGTGTTACAATAGATTTTGTGTCGATTTTACGCAAGGGGACGAAATTTCGAGGCGAAAAATTGCCTTTTTTGGGATAGAAAATTATTTATTGGTAAGAGGCGGAGCAAGGAATTTTATCTGGCATAAAATTTATTATACAAAATCGCATAAAAATGTATAATAAAGTGGAAAGCGTGACGTTGAGGTATTTAATGATGCGACAAATGATACAGGGTAAAAACGGGTGTCTATTGATGATACAGTGTGTACAAAAAATGGCAGATGGTCTGCACGAGCTGGTGGGTCGTGTTTGATTTTGTTAGAATTGTGTATTTTATAGATACGCCGTTGATGAATTGGAAATTATGGGTCTTGATGTTGCTTTTTGTGTTATTTTGATTATCTTTAAACATTGCAATTACTTAGTATAACAAAAATAAGCATTGCACATCAAATAATAAAACGTACAAAAACAAAATACAGAAAAATAAGACGGCCTTATTGCTAAGTAGGAAATTATGGGTCTTGATGTTGCTTTATGTGTTATTTCGATTATCTTTAAATATTGCAATTACTTAGTGTAATAAAATTAAGCATGATTGCACATCAAATAATAAAACGTACAAAAACAAAATACAGAAAAATAAGACGGCCTTATTGCTAAGTAAGAAATATTTTCCAGTTATTTTCACAATGTAGAGTGTTTGATGCAAATGTCAATGTTAACATTATGCAAAAATGTCAGCGAGTGATCAACGGGATCAAGACAAATAAAAATGCAAGTTGCTCGATACACGTCTAATTGAACACTAAGTACGAGTATAATGAGTCTTTAACTATTGCATGTGGCTACGGTCGGCCGTATGACGATGCACCTATTAACTGAGTCGCGATCAAAGTGCAGAATTGTCTTAGCGTAATTTTTGAGTTATAATATTAACCCAGATAATAAACAAAATATTAAAAACCATGTACGTGCATCGTACACTTAGAACCTGCAGTAAAGAAAATCTAAATGACATTGTTTTTAAATATAGTAATTAGGAAAGTGCAAAATAGCTCAAAACGATTTATAAAAATTAAAACACAACTTAACTGTATGAGTATTTTAAATCTCATTTTAAAAAATAATGCGAGAAAAAATAATTTGTTTCCTTTAAAATATGAACTGAATACATCAACCCAAATACAAAAGAATTAAACTACTCTTTGCAACTACAGTTTTTTGTGATACATCAAATCGTTAATGAGATCTTTCTCATTGACAGTTCGCGTGTTCTGGCTCAATATTGTTACTGCGATTTTCTGGAGGTGTGACGAACAACTTTAGGTTATTCTTCATACCTTCCACTAGGGTTACGTGGTTTTGTAGTAATGAGGTACATAGCGTGTATCTAATAAAAGTGCGAGTTGGACTTGCGCGCCGAGGGTACCGATATACATTTAGTATTTCTGGAAGCAAAAAAAAGTCAATTTTAAAGACCGCAAAATAAAATTTGTTTGTAAAGGTTTTTTGCAGATTTCTATAAAACTGTGCAACTTAGAAAGATCGTTTTATTTTTGCTGTAATATATACATAAACGTCTATCGACTGTAATTAATTAAGATTTTTCCATTCAAAAATTGAAAACCAAGAGTTGTAAAAAAATACAAAAATATATTTTAGAATGTACAAGTAAAGTCCTTTCATATAATACCCTACTCGACCTAGTACCGATAATTTGAAATTTTGCCCCCTCTTATTCGGGCCCCCTTTACATTAAGAATCATAACTTTTTCTTAATTCTTTCACGTGCAATAAAGTTGGACAACCATTTTATAAAATTATTCTAAATTGCAAGTCGATAGTATGAGTGGTTGCTGAAATATAGAGGTGTGACAGACAGACAGACAAAGCGGCACCATAACGGTTCCTTTTTTTACCATTTTGGTATCGGAACCCTAAAAATGATGTGCAGTGTTTTTCTTTAAATCATAACATAACAACCGTGAAAGCTAAACATTAGTAAAATTTTAAAAAAATATCTTTTAGTTTCTATTAAAGCTCCTATTTTTTTAGGATATACATACTTGTGTGAAGAATAATAACATAGTTATTTTTTAATGCATCGTTGATATTTATCGTCTTTTTTTATAAGTAAGGATTATGTTTAGTTTCTAAAGACCTATACAAAGACCGACAAAGAGGCTTTTCAAGTTTACTGCGAGTTTTTTTCAGTTCAATGGAAAATACAGAAAATCATGGTATCTACAGTTAGACCAGACAATCGTTTCCATGTATAATGAAAATCACTGCCGACGCCACGATTTGAACGCACGCAAACTGACAATTTACAACTCTTTTGATGAGAATCCTCATTTCACATTGGAATTTTATATAAACTAGAACTGTCACAAACGATAAACAGTCTTAAAAGCTTTTTATGGCATTTGTACTTAAAAGTGCGGTCAGTTAGCTGTTTTACCAAATTTTTTCCAGGTACTAGTTAGGTACATAGCTCTCAATTTTTGATAGGAGCCAATTCTTGAAGTTCAAAAAATTTCCATAGAGAATTCAAGAATTGGCTCCTATCAAAAATTGAGAGCTATGTACCTAACTAGTACCTGGAAAAAAATTGGTGCAATTTGGTGCAATTTAGTGAATTTGGCGATATAAGACTATAAGGCATTAGTCTTTTTAGAATGGTCACGAATGGTGTTTAAGCCTATTTGTTAGAAAATTATAAAAGCATTGATTGCGTCAGTCGCTGTAATTATGATTTAGTCATAACTATAATTATAACGTTATTTACCCATTTGGCTTTTTAAGTTGTTTGTGAAAATAAAAGTGTTTTTCCTTGTTTATTCGGGCAGAACTTTTCGGTTAGTAGGCCGTATTAAATCATAGGTTGCTGACAATGCATGTCGTATTTCTTATGATTTTAGGTATTCTACATCACTAATAATAAAAAAAATCATCAAATTGATCATGAAATTTGATTTTCCTTCGAATAACATTACAGTTATTCTTTTAAATTGATAGTTACTTGCCAGTGACTGTATATTAAAGCAAAGAATATTTTTTTCTACATCACCAGCTGATCATACAGGTCATTTTTAACTCTCCAGGCGCTGCACTTCTTCTGTTGCTAAAACTTTAAGAAAAAGTTTTCTTAATACATTTTATACAATCGATTAGTGATATAGGAGCACCCCTTAGAAGGGTCATCGTGCTTTTTTACATCTTATATAGTTATCATGCATATAATTTCTCTCCCTTCTGCCTCTTACGATCTTACCTACCTTCTTCGCTCCTTCTATCTTCATTAACCATTTTATGCAAACTCGTTCGATCACAGTACTTTGACCTGGCCTTAATTTAGAACATCCTTAATTTTATCTTGGAACGTTCACCGTGCCTTTCAAATAATTTTTTTAATACATCTTTTTATTTTTCTCATTTTTGATCTCTGTCGCGTAAATTTTCATTGGTTTCAATCCCAAAGCCCAGTGAGTCTACCTTATAGGAGATAGCATGAAAACAAGCAACTTTCCCTAAGAAAATCAATTTGTACTCGAAATAAACTTTTCGCCTTCCTATACAAAATGAATCGATTACGTGACCTCTTTACTATGGAGAGTCGACCAAATTCTTCGGGAAAATTGCTTGCATTAGTAGAATCACTGGGCTCGAGAGCAAAACTAACGAAAATTCACGTTGTATAGCCGTATTGTAGAATCCGCCGTATTACATTTTGGCGCGCCCGATAGCAAAACGTCGCCGCTTTTTAATCCGCCTACCTGTCGTTTCGCCGGATTACAATTTGGCGGAAATTATGTACGCCGCATTGAATGGGCACTTCGCGTTCGTCAAAGCGGCGTAGTGGCGTGGCGCCCAATGGCAAACAGGCGCATCGTCAATGCGCTGCTTTACAAAACGGCGGCGCGCCAATTCGTTTCTGGCACTCGCCGGCCGCTCTGGCGGCACGCTCGCTTCGCTCGCTCGGCTCGTGTGTGGTGTTCGCAAGATAACTTAACCGATTTCTTCGGGATCGGATAGGTTGGGTTTCCTTAGCTAACGAACCTAAACTACAATATGGCTTAACGTTGACCGCCGTTTTGTAGAATGCATCGTTACAACGATCCGGCGGAACGACAGGCAGGCGGATTGGAAAACGGCGACGTTTTGTGATCGGGCGCGCCGAAATGTATTACGGCGGATTCTACAATCCGGCTGCGACATATACAAAACCAAAGTACAAGAACTTGTAATTTCTATAAACATAATTGGTTACAAAAATGAACTCTTGGTAAACGTTTTCTTTTTTTTTTTTCATTTGTAGCAAAGTCATTCAATCTAGTTGATGTCATTTAACTCCGCAGACAGTAGACGAATTTACATCAATTTGTACGTAGAAACGCTATCCCCACTAATTGCGAATAGTTACAGCTGTAGTATCTTCACTCTACAGGGTGAAATTAAAAAAAAATCGTCAAATTTTGATATTGAATTTAGACCATTAAAACTGAACAACTGTCCCCAAGGAACATAGGTCGTTAGACGTAAAAAAATCGATCTCCCATACAAAATGTATGCCGACTAATTTTACTATGACAGGGTAAATTTTTTTTTGTCCGATGACCTATGTTCCTAGGCAAAAATTGTTCAGTTTCGCGGTCTGAACTCAATCTCAAAATTTTCTAATGTTTTCAATGTTAACCTGTAGAACTAGCCTTGCCAATTTTTTGCTTTGAGACCTGCAAATTGGTTCGTTATCATCAGACCAGACCAGGATCAACAGATTGTACTTCGCAGAGTGTGCCCAAGAGCTCCATGAGCTTATTCCGCCATCCTCCTTCTACCATCGGGAATCCAGACGCACCGCAGGATATCACCCATATTCGGTTGATATTCCACACATCCGCACAAAGCGCTTTGAAACATCCTTTATAATGCGTACAGCTAAAACGGCCCATACAAAGCCCTGCCTGCAGGGCCCTGCTTGCAGTGCGCACTGCCAATCGTACCGTGTGTGGTCTTGCAGGGCCGATGTAACGGCTATTTTGTCGGCCCTGCATGCCCACACAAAGTACGATTGGCAGTGGCACTGCAAGCAGGGCCCTGCAGGCAGGGCTTTGTATGGGGCCCTTAAGGAGTGAAATTCTCAGCCTGCGTCAGTGTTCCCGAGCTCTAATAACTCGAATCTATTTAAGTCGCGAGTGAATAGGCTTCTTCTGGGCAAGCTCGTTCCAATGTCGACCTCATCTCTGTCCTCAAGGCTAGATCGAGGTCAAGAGTAAGCCCATACATAGTAAAAAAAAAAGAAAAAAGAATCAATGTAAAGGAATTATACATTGATTGATGGTAAGTGGTAACCAGGGACTATAGCACCTGCCGTCTTATTTAGTGGCATATTTTGAGTCTTATAAGGCAACAAAGTGCGTTGCCCACCATGAGAACTAATCTCATGTGCTGACAGTTTTACAGGCACCATCACCTTTTGAATCAGAACACAGAAGTGTAAACATTGATGCTTAACAAGAGATAAAGACAAGAACTTCCCCAAACGGACTTTGAACACAAACCCTAAAACTTTTAACAGATTCTTTGGAAATCATCAGGCTTTCCGTGACTTTAAACATATCGTCAATGAATTATGTGAGGGCTACGACCTCCGAATGTAGTCTTGAATTATCAAGAAACTTAGTTAATCGAAACAAGTACGGTCAACCACACCATGCCATAAGGTCCAAAGTGTTTCAACTGACGTGTTGTTGGGTGTACCTAACAATAACAACAGTTAGATAGTATAAGGCGCAGGCCAGACAGAAGAGGTGCGCCGCACGGCACGCCTTCAGAGCACCTCTTCTGTCTGGCTTGCACCGCGTCGTTCTCCTACATTTTGTATGCATGTGATTTGAACAGGCGACGAGACGGCATGCCTAAGGCGCACTGTCGGTGCACCACCGGCGCACCATCGGCGCACCGCCGGCGTGACCGCAGGCACGCCGCCGCACAGCACAGTCCGCTGCGAGTGACGCGGAGCGAAAAGAAAAGTGTACCACGGGGGCGCTCGAAGCGCGCCTCGGGCGCACCCGAAGCGCGCCGCGCCCGTTCTGTCTGGCTTGGACCTAAGTGCAGCGAATCATTTATCTAAGTTTTATCCACTGACTGTTGTTCAGATATGGAATGAATGAATTATTATTGTGTTAAGGAATCAGGTACATAGTCGGAGTAGATATAATTACAAAACATAGGGCTAACGTAGGGCTTTTGTGCAAAGTTCGTCTGGGGAAGTACCACCCTCTTGCTTTTTTCTGCCGTAAAACAGCAGTGTTTTCACTGCTGTGTTTCGGTTTAAAGGGCAATGGAGCTAGTGAAATTACTGGCACATAAGACAGACCATCTTAGTTCTCAGGTTGGGCAACGCATTTTGCTGTCTTGTTAGTGTTTTATTATGCTGCTTATAAGGCAGTGGGTGCTATGTGCGGTGGTGAATCATTTATCTAAGATAAGTGCCTTATAAATCATGAAAACAGTCTGGTATCTTCCCAGAAGGAAAGTTACTTACCTAACTTTTGTAATCAAATTGAAAGGGAATTGAACTCCGAACTCAGTTCCTTTTATACCTATTTCCTCAGCAACTACACACCAAACTTGTAATTCAGAGAGCGTCAACTGAACAGAATGTCTTGGTTCCTATAATTACTTCTCCAGATTAGTGCGACTGTTTAGACGAGTCAAAGTTTGGAGCAAATTAAGTCGAGTAATCTAATCTGCTAATTGTACTAATTGTGTCAGATTAGCATTCAATTTGAACACAGAAAGCGTCGTTATTTATTTAAAATTTTATTACATTTTACTCCTAAATTAAGATACTGATAGCTTAGCAGCGAAGTATATGAAAGGGTTGATGAAATTAGAGGTAGCGAGGGATTTTTTATGTCAAGATCGTACCAGGTGGAAGGCTGACTGGATCGTCTACAGCCTGTGGTTTTTTTTCTCGTCTGCCGTATCGTTTTTAAAAAATAATCTGAGTCTGAGAATATTACTTTTCGATTTAGGGATCAGTTTACGAAATATTCAGCTTAAAAGCGCAATTTTTTGTTTGTTGGAGTAAGGTGTGTTACCTTCCCTCCCCCCCCCTCCTGCCAGCTAAACGGTTGTTACTGGAAATGTAAAAAAAATTACAGTAGTAGTAGTATATATGATGAATTTAAAAAAAAAAACTTACAGCTGAGAAGGCTTCACAGGTCAATGAGATACAGTCGAAAAACCGTAAATAATAAAAATAGCAATATCAATAAGGCGCCTAGGTTGGTCGAAAAACGAAAAACCAAATTTGACCTCCCATACAAAATGCGCTATTAGACTAGTAAAATTGATGTGGAACCTCAAACTAATTGCAATACAATTTCTGTGACTGGTTTCTTAATGGAAATTTTTTGTAGAAAAAAAAAAGTCTACCACTCTATGACGGCGCGTTTAAGCAATATGGCGGATTTGCCGTCATAGAGTGGTAGACTTTTCACCATCGTTTTCTACAGAAAATTTCCATTAGGAAACCACTGACAGAAATTGCATTGCAATTAGTTTACTAAATTGCATTGCATTTAGCCTACTCTATATCAGGTGATGCAGTTCCTGGGAGGTCAAAAATTTACTTTCCTATGTTCCTTGGTGAAAGTAGTTCAATTTCGTGGGCAGATTCAAACCCTATTATCACGCCTTTCAGTTACTCTTTGTTTTGTGTCAAAATAGCTCATGTATTTTCATATAAAAGTTTTGTTGTGATTCTACTAAAGCCACCATACCTTGTATAAATGCTGTTAATTGGTTTTCTGAATAAAGTTAAATAAACAAATCCTACTAATATTATAAACGCGAAAGTTTGTAAGTATGGATGGATGGATGTTTGTTACTCTTTTACACAAAAACTACTGCATGGATTTTAATGAAACTTGGCACACATATATTTAGGTCAAGTCTTGGAATAGGACATAGGCTACTTTTTACCGCGGGAAAACACTTCATTCCCACGGGAAAATGCATTTAATGCGGGTGAAACCGCAGGCACAAAGCTAGTAAAATATAAATAAGTTTCAATACCGTTTTTTCCAAAATTGTTTTCCTTAACGAAAAGAAATGAGCCCATAATCACACCCAGTAACTCAATCTGAGTAAAAATAGAAATGATTGGATCTTTTATTCCATTTCCGAAGACATTCCGTTGGACTAAATACTTTTAGAGGAAAATGGAATAGGGTGAAGGACAAAATTGTATCATATTTTTTTATGCTTCATAGACAGCTTTTCCTATGAACAAGAATGATAATTTGAAAAAAAAAAATTGTTTAATTTGGCTAAGCTAGCAACACTAGACAACTAAGCTTTTTTATGAATAAGTACTTATGATTAAAAAAAATTGTATGATTTGGCTAACCTTACAACACTATATCTTTTCTAATAAATAAGTATGATTATAAAAAGAAATTGGCAAAGTTTACAATACTAGACAGATTTTTTTAGGAATAATTTAGAATATTTGAAAAAAAAAATAATTTGGCTAAGCTAACAAGACTAGACAGCTTTTCTTATTCTAAAAAAGCTTCTTTAAAACCTAGTTAGTTTTGATACCGAGTTAGTACAATTTTATATCTTTTACATCTCTCATATTCGGTAAGTAGGTCCTTATTACCCCCAAATGGGGCTTGTAGGTGACCAATTAGCGCTCTAGGGTAATAATGTAGCTAGAAAATCCCTAGGGCGGTAAGTAATTAAAAAAAAACACTTCACTCTTTCAAAAAGTTCGCGTACATCTAACCATCATACTGGCAATAGACATCATGCATTCAGCCCAATGACAAAAGAGGTCGCTTCGCTATTCAGCCTTGTCTTCGTATGAGTATAATAGTCATCAATTTTAAATATCGAACGGCGAAGCTCAATTTCGTTCTTAAAAAAATAAAATTAAAAAAAAGATGGAAAAGGCGGGAATAGAAAACTTTTACTTTATATATTGTTTGATTTTGGGTTTTCTTTATAATTACGTGCTAATTAGGAAAAAACATGAGTTCTTCAAGTGATGAAGATATATACTGCACTCCCGATTCAATGAAAATGGAAGCTGAAGCAGCAATTAACAATATTTTGCCTGAAAGTTCTAAAAAGAGATATTTGAAAACTTACGAGTTCATGTAGTAGCGAAAAGAAAAACGAGTAAAGTCTTTATCTGAGACTGTATTCTTATCATACTTTAGTTAGCTATCAAAAAAGCTGCAGCCATCTAGTTTGTGGTGCATTTATTCAATGTTAAAAGCAACTATGAGTACTAAACACGACATCAATATCAAGAACTTTTCAAATTTATCATTTACTTATATATAAGTACTAGCCCATCGGCACGTTACAATGTCCCCAATTCGTTGGTCCGAAATCTGACGTTTAGGACCAACAAACGTCAGTCATATTGTCAACATTGGATGCAAATAAACTTACCAACAAAATGTTGTTCTTAGTTGAAGAAACAATATACTCTTTATTGTTATTTCTTATTATTGTTTTTGACTATAATCCAATTAATGAAACTGAAAAACCAGGCCTAAATCACATATAAACAGTAAAAAGTTTGTTTTGTTTTTTCCCGCCATATTATTTCCGTTCCGTGTATTTAGTACCGACCGAAGTACTACACAACGTAGTTCACGCGATTTTTCACAGATGGCGCATTTTTTTCTTGTATGGGGAAATTATGAACCGGTTGTTCCCAAGACCCTATCTTGACTATATAAATCTATGAAATTTATCATATTTTCTAAAAAGACAATCAGCTGGGCACAAAAGCAAAAAGTCAAAGGTTTTTACAGCGCAAGACGTGAAAACATTCATAAATGAAGCCCCTGATGACATATATTTAGCTGTTAAGGTACTGTGCACTTGCGGAACCCTAAAAAATTTTTAAATGCATAAAATACTATTTAGAGGAAGTGTCAAGAAGTGTAACGGGAAACGGGGAGTAGAAAAATATGACAAGGTGTGACAGTCGAGACAGGGTCGGGAGAGAGTCGAAAAAGGGAAATGGAGGAAAAAAGCATTTTTACCGAATAAAAGGAATAGTTGCTAAAATTTTTATGAACGAAAGCAACAGAAGAAAACTAAGAATCAGGTTTTGTTGAATAGTGAGGGCAATGGAGCTCAAATAGAATTTTAACGTGTTTGAAAGTTTCAGGTGAGAGAGAATTTGGGCCGTCAAACAAGGAAAATTTGGAAAAAAAACGGAGAAAAAATGGAAGAATGGAATCGGTAAACGCTCCAAATATCCTTGTTGTTACTTTGAGACGTCTGTGAAAGAAAAGTCGATAGTAAGCTGGATTTCTGTGAGTTATAATAATTTTTTATTTTGAGCTCGCGAAAAAAATAGAATTCATACAGCTGATGAGACGAATCTTTTGAAGGAGGCTATGATCCTGGATTGTGGGTTCCTTCAATTGAGATAAAGATAGGGATTGCTTCGTGTAGGATATAGTATAGGAAGGTTTATTTGCGCATAAATTCAAGATGCTAACATTCAGGGTTTGATTCCAAAGTGTAAAGAATAAGTGGAGTGAAACTAATGTTATGTAAGTATACAATTTTGTGGTTTTCCATCTTTTATTTATTTTCGGTTCAAAGTTGTTGTGTGTATTTGAGATAAGGTGAAATGTGACTTAATGAAATTTATAGTTTCTTCCAGGTTGTGTGAGCTAAATAACGTTGAGAAAATCAGATTTCAATGTCAAAAGAGGAAGAGTTGAATGGAGAATATTTGCAGCTTTACAGATCTACCTGCGGAATCATAAGGGGCTTGTATTGTGTAATACTTTAAGTAAATTGTTATTCCCTCTTAATGATTTTCTTTTGTAAACATTAATAACTCTGCGAGAATTAAAACATATTGTGTTTCTAATCTGAGTCGTTATTTGTAGATAGTAATAAAGATTTCCTTTTCCCATAATTAAGTATAAACTAGTTCTGCAAATGTCTTTGTTCGCGTATAGCTAGGCAGGATAATGTTCTATTTCTAAACAGGTACAGGAATTACAAGGAACATTATAGACATGGAAAAGCAAACCACAAATGATAAAACGTGAAGGCTAAAAAAAGGTATTGCTTGGATTGTAAAGGTAATGTAAATTTCATTGTGATTAATTTTGTCCTTTACAGAGAAATTGATTAAAATAGTCCTTGGCGAAATCATAGAAACTGGACTCTGATGTATATTTTATCATCATTTCAAGGAGACTTTAAACGATGTATATTTTTATACTTTTTTTAGGTAGAATTGTCTATTTGACATTATTGTCAAATAGTCAACAAATAAATCATTTTTGATTTAGTTTTACTCAAAGCTAGACGCTATTTTGAAATCTTTATAAATTTTTTATCTCTTTAACAAAAAAATAAATCAAAACCCAAAATCAAAATGGAAGAAAATATTAATACATTAAATAATTACCTTTTTTTTAGAAAATAATATAAAATCTTTGGCCCTAAATCAAAATTCCAGTTTTTAATATACTAATGTCTTCATATGATAAAATTTAAGAAAAATATTCCGTCAGATCAAAAGAATTAGAACGTCAATTCAAAATCTTAAAATAATATATCTGAAAACTAAAACTTGGATATAGATTGTGATATTTTATTGTGAAATAAAGGGTAAGTTTAAGTAGAGTGAATATTATAAATAATAATATTTCAAGTAATAATAAATTGCTTTGATAGTGATTTTGAATCTTTTGCCTCAATTTCCCAAAATTGGAACATGCTGAGAGCATTACTACATCTCAGTACTCAAACTCATAGGAGGTGCTTATCTTTCCTTTTACTTTCATTCTATAGGAGTCCCAGATTTTGAGATTAAGAAATACCTGCTCTCAGGTTTATTTAGTTCAACCAAGCGTGGATGGATGCCCTCGTGACATGTGTCCCCGATGTCCACTATATTGGATGTGACAAATGTATGTCGCGTGTCGCTGGAGTATCTGTCTAAGTCTATCTGATAATATCAATCTTCGGATTTATTTATTTTAATCATCCTTGGGCCGGAGCCCTCAAGCCTAAAAGGGTCTGATACTAAAGTTCTTCTCGTTCTATTTGTGTGAGATTTCGCTGATTCATCCTGATTCTCCCATCTGTATGTATGGGATGAATTGGTGTTACTCCAATACAAATGGAAGGATATTAGCAAGGTGTTTTAACGTTGGATTTTGGAAATAGTGTTTCTTGTGTTATGTGCTGACAACGCTCGCCCATTATTGGATGCGTCGTTTGAGTGGCATATACCACGGGAGGACCTCCTGATCTTAGCGTTAGATTGCCACATGTAGAGTAGTTAGACAACTTAAAACTTTCTTTTTTTGTGTAGGGACATTCTAGTTTAGTCTAATGACATTAAATTGTTTATAAGGAATAAATTAGAATTGTCTTGAATCAAAAGGAAGAATATTCTTGATGGAGACATTACGTTCGTTCGTGGGTTGCTTCTTGTAAAGTGTGTTGACGACGTTCGCCCGTAAGGCTGCGACGGCTGTACGACACTCTGACCTTGGGGGACCTCTGAACTTTATGTGTGTCATCCTAAAGTAGTTAAATAATCTATTTAATCTTCATTGAATCAAACAGGAATCTAAACCTTATAAGATTCTAAGTTTTAATCTTCCTTAATAAAACTTGTCATAAATTATCATACTTAAAATTATACTTTGACTCAGTGTGAAACCACCTTTAACATTACTAAATAGATTCTTGAAAACAATAATGGAACAGAAATTATAATGTTTAGTTTCTTTTCATTGTAGATAAGTTCCGAATATTTAAGTATATACAATAATCCCATTTTTATACTTCTTTTGAGTCCTCTTTTAAAAGAACATCGAGTTTTAGCTAGTGTTGTTTACGCTAAATTCTCCCAGTGTTCTTGGTTTTGAATACTCGGTGCTTTTGATTTTCCCTTAAGATCTTAAATCATAAATGTTTGGCCCAACCTAGCTTAGATACTACAATCCCGTATCTTCTCGGTTCTGGTCATCATACTTCATTTTTATTTAAGGATTACCTTCAGTAATCTTTTGTCATACTTACTTCTTATATGTTCTTCTTCGAAATATGCTGGGTAATCCCATTATAGTTTAGATGCAATTCATTTTATTTAAATGAGTGTTTAGACTGGGGTTACTCTACATAATCCTTGTCTTGCGTGGGTTGGTAACGGAAAAGAGATTTAGCTACGCATCACAAGTGAGAGCTATGAAGGATATACGGAGACCTTGTTGGTGCAATAAAGTCACTCAGTGACTGGGGGGAGGGAAATTACCCTTCAAACTCTTTATGTCTCTCGTTATAAAACCGTTATTGATCTAGGCTGGCCATGCAAGCAATAATACTATACCCGTATCTAGTACAGACTTCACACTTGGACGTGTGGAGCTGGCTAATTATTTTCAGTTTAACTTATTTCAAAACAAACTAAGGGATTCGATGATGTCGATCATTGTCTGCCCGGAGGGATTACAGGAAGAGCTCTTATAGCTCATGATGGAGAGTGCCCTGTTTTCCTAAAGGAAGACTGTATGCTTCGTGTGCCTGGCGGGCTCGGTGACCAGCTCTGGTATGGGTGACTAAAAGAAATAGTCAATACCCTGTGAACCCTGGATGAGTCAGTGATCGTCCCTTAAAGGTGGGCCACGTGGAAGTCGGGTTTGACGCGGGGCATGAACATACCGGGGGGAGACATCATCACCGTCTGGGTTGTACTGTGGTTAGTTAGTTCCGCTCTCCACATACATTAACCCTAGTCTTTACTGTAGTTTAAGTTTACGATGGGATATCCAGCTCCGCGAGGATGATCAGAATCCTGACGATCCAGTTGGATTGTTAGGGTAGTTTAGCGTCATGTCATCGTGAGCTGGGTGATGATATGCCTCGGACCTAGGACTTAGGGTAGAGGAGGCCTAGGACGAGCTGTTTGGGGCGATGGTGGTGCTCCAAACTTGGGGATTGTCCCCACATTATTTTTATTACTTCATTTATATTAACATAGGATTCTTTTCAGAAACTAATCGGCTCTAATATTGCATTGTAAATGAGATGAAACCTCTCTTAAATTGATGAATCTACATGAATACAGATGAACTACACCAAACAATATGAGACTAAATTTAAATAAATAGTGATATAAAATAAAATAAATAACTCAAATTAGACATGTAAAGATTAGGTTTATATTCAAATATAAATATTAAAATAACAAGTGTGTTTCTTTTTCATTCTTCTGTTGCCACTCTCCACCGAGCAGAATCTGTAAATTACAAGATATTATAAATATATAAAACGGAATGACGTAGGATTCAGGAAAAATATAATATTTCTTAAAGGATATTATTCTAGACGATCAACCTTGGCCAAAACTTTCACGTATCTGATTTGAGGATCCTATCTGAGGGGACTTCAGATCTGTACAGCTGGTGCCGTGACCAGGATATGCTGGTTTCAAGCGAGAGAGGTATTGAGGAGTGAAAAAAAGAAACAAAATGAAAAATACACTAATTTCGAGTTTTGAACTGAAGAAACTTGAGAGTAAAGTCTATCTAAGTTAAAGTTGTTAAGCGGGACGTTAGAATTGGTTTTAGCTTAGGGTTATTTGTTTTGGAAACCATAGAAAATATGATGCATTCCTTGTTTCAGAATAAAGATGGGAAATTTTACAGTCTCAATAGAAGGAAACATAGGGTCAGGGAAGTCTACTTTATTGGCAGCTTTGGGAGGCAACTCTGAATTTGAGATAATACCAGAACCAATTGATAAATGGACTAATTTGTCTGGCATCAATCTCTTCCAGTTATTTAAGGAAAACCCTAAGAAGTGGGGTTTCTGTTTTCAAAATTATGTTCTTCTAACAATGTTAGAGAATCATACGAAAGAATCTAGCGCTAAGATTAAAGTTATGGAACGTTCCATCTATTCAGCCAAAAACTGTTTTATTAGGGAATTGCAAGAGAGTGAATTGTTGCACCCGGCTGAGTTTGCAGTTTTAGATGAAACTTATTCTTATTTCAAGGAACAGTTTGTTACTCGAATTAATTTAGTAGTTTATCTTAGGACTTCCCCTATGGTTTCTTATCAGAGAGCCCTAAGTCGTGGTCGACCTGAAGAGACAGGGATAACGTTAGATTATATAGAGAGGATTCACAACATTCATGAGGAATGGTTATTGAACCCTAATATAAAGGAAGATTTTGACAGGATAGAGTTTATCGATGGAGATCAAAATATTAGCTCCATAAAGCAACAGTTTTGGGAAGTTAAGGAAAGAATATTAGATAAGCTTTCTATTCTTTAATTTAAACAAAATTCCAACCTATAATTTGTAATAAACTTTCAGTATCCAAAGAAAAGAAAAATGCCTCCTCGTTATAATCTTAGATCATCTCAGGGACAAGATGAATTAGAAAGGACAGGTCAGCAAGAAGAACGTCCACGACCTTCTTTACGCAACTCCACTATGTTTCGCCAACTTCGAAGAAACATGGGAATTCTGACACAGAAGGTGTCGAGTTTAGAGAATCAGCTGTCGCAAGCACGGGAAACTAACGCTGCATCAACTTCGTCTGAAAGGCATGAAGCACCGATTAATATTTGCCCGGTGATTGATACAAGAGTCGAAAAACCACGTTTTCCTGGAAGATTTGGGGTACATCCAGTGTCGTTTTTGGAGGATCTTCAGAATTATTTACGGAGAATGCCTAATGAAGATGCTACAATTGAAACTATAATCAGTTGTTTAGAAGGTGATGTTCGAAAATGGGCCAGAATTTATAGACAGAGATGGTTTACACAGTCGGATTTCAAAAGAGATTTTTTGGATGCTTATTGGGGAGAAGCCGAGCAAAACACCTTGAGAAGAATGATTGTAAATGGCACTTGGTCTAAGGAAAATGGAACAATGCTAGAACATTTCGTTAGTTTAGCAGGGCAAGCAAAGATGATGTCTAGACCAATTCCTGAATGGCAAATAGTGGAGGATTTGATGAGACACTTTCCGAAGGATGTACAATATGCTTGGCGGATGAAGAAAGGAAATACTTTGATTGAGGCAACAGAGTTTCTTCGTGAATTGGATGACGTGAATAAACAATGTGGATCTTCTTCCTTTGACTCCTCTACTGGAGCTGATAGGGGAACAAAGCGTCAAAGTCCATTCGTTTCGAATAAAGACAAACCATTTTATAAAAAACCAAAAGTGGTGGCTCACATCGAGGGGGAGACTTCAAGGGGAAGGATCACTAATGAAATAATTCAAGAAGAAGATTTAAACTAGTTGGGGCCATCTCCAATAAGCAGGAGGTGGCCGCAATTAACAAAAAACTAAATTATCTTTTTCCTGTAAAATATTTAATAAAACAAGGTTGGAAGCCAGGGGTAGGATTGGGTTGTGACCAAGAAGGGATCTTATATCCTGTTTCCCCGAATAATACTAGAACGAAATGTAATAGAGAAGGTTTAGGATATTCTTCAGAAGAATATAATAATAAACAAACAGTCTTAGATTTAATTAAAGTTTTTGACGTTTCCGTGATTAAACAAAATCAACCAATGTATAACCAGTTCATTAAAGAATATGAAGGTAATTCTTTATATGATGAAGAGGTTTGCTTTGAGAATGAGGGGCCCAAATTTAAATCAGAAATAGAGTTACAAATTTTGGGGCAATCTATAGTTCTCTTGGTAGACACTGGAAGTGAAGTAACTTGTATTTCGGAAGAATTCTTAGAGAGTTTACAAGGAGAATTAAAGTTAGAATTCCCTGCGTTACCAGTTAGACCAATATGTGTGAGGGGAGCCGTTGGACAAAAGAGTCTCCAAATAAAAAAACTAGTCTCTATACCGTTGACGTGTGGTTCATTTGATATTGATACGGGATTTTTAGTGATTGCTAAATTAACTTGTTCTGCTATCCTTGGGGTAGATTGGTTAGTTGCGCACAACGCTGTTTTGCATTTAAAAGAGCCACAAACATTAGAATTGGGTATCGTTGGACAAGGAGAAATTACTATTCCGTTTCGAAATCTTTCTAGTGGGTTTTTAGAAGAGAATCGAATAAATCTAATATCTGGAATAGAGGAACAAAACGAAAAAGAAGGCGGTGAAGAAAAGCAATTATTAGATTTGTTTAAAAGTATTCGGTTGGGAATGGATTTGTCTGATGTAGAGAAGGAACAAATTTTTAATGTTTTGAGATCCCATATGCAAGTTTTTACAAAGAAACTTGGAAGGGCAAACTGTTATACTCATGACATTAAAATGATTGAGGGTACTCCAAGGATACAACGAACCTATCCTATACCATATGCACATAGGGCAAAAGTAGAAGAAAAGTTGAGGGAGATGGAAGAATTAGGGATTATATCGAGGAAAACTACAAATTTTTGTAGTCCTCTAACTTTCACTGGAAAACCCGATGGATCTGTTAGAATATTACTTGATGCTAGGGAAATCAATAAATATATGGTTCCAGAAGTAGAAGCACCGCCTTTACAGATTGACATACTTAATGCTTTTCTTGGTGTAAAATTTATAACATTGATTGATTTAAATAACGCTTATTTTCAAATACCGTTGACTGAGGACAGTAAAAAATATACTGGATTTACAGTTAATGGAAAGTCTTACGTATACAACGTGCTTCCGCAAGGACTTAAAACGTCAGTAGGGTCCTTTTGTCGCGCAATGGACATTATATTGGGTCCTGGTGTTAGAGAGTTTTGTGTCAATTATTTGGATGATCTTGCAATCCTAACGAGTGGGACTTGGCAAGACCATTTGGATCATATTGATATAGTTTTGGATCGTTTAGAATCAGCTGGAATGACTTGTAATTTTGCAAAGTGCAACTTTTTCTGCAGTGAAGTAAAAATGTTAGGGCATATAGTTACAACTTCGGGAATTAAACCTAACCCGGATAAAATAAAAGCTATAAAGGAATTCCCTATTCCAAAGAAACAAAAACAGTTAAGAGGATTTTTGGGACTTTGTAATTATTATAGACGTTTCATTAAAAACTATAGTATTTTGACTGCTCCATTAACTAGGTTATTAAAGAAAAACCAAGCATGGTTTTGGGATGAAGAATTAGATCGAGCTTTCAATAATATAAAGGAAGAATTTATTACAACGATTCTATTGAGCCATCCAGATCAGGATAAATTATATTATTTACAGACCGACAGTTCAGGGATCGGAATAGCCGGATCATTGTTTCAGATTGGAAATAATGGTGAGGTTAAAATTTTGGGATTCTGTAGTCGTGCACTACGGGGTTCTGAATTACGTTGGACTGTAACTGAACAAGAGTTGTGGGCTATTATTTATTCTGTGAAAAAGTTTGAGACTTATTTAAGAGGAGCGAAATTTGTTGTTCGTACAGATCATAAGGCATTAACTTTCATGAAACAAATGAAATTATACAATAGTAGAGTCACACGTTGGATTTTATTTCTTGAACAATTTGACTTCGAAGTCGAACCTGTAAAAGGTGTAGAAAATATTGGGGTAGATATTTTATCTAGATATCCGCCAGGGGGAGTTTTGCAAGAAGAGAAGGTGTGGTATCCAACTGTTATGTATGTAGGTGTTTCTACTGACCGTGACTTGAAAAATAAATTACAACGTATGATGGAATATCAACGGCTTGACAACGTCATATGTGGGATTAAGGAGAAAATAAATGTTTCTAGAGTTCCCGAAAGAACAGATAGATTTACGCGTATAACTTTGCGTTGTATTGTCAATAATGATCTACTTTATTTTAAAACTGTACGTGGAGATTACGTTTTGTTTATGCCCAAGGTACTACAAGAAGAGATTTGTAAACAGGTACATATAGAGATGGGTCATCTTGGCGCATATAAAACTTTGAAATATTTACAATTAAGGTGTTATTGGATAAATATGGGTAAGACAGTGAAATTTTGTGTTCAGAAGTGTCATGTTTGTCAGCTTTCTATACCTGACTATATAAAAGGGGTAGGGAAATGTAAATCGATTTTAACTGAAAACCCGGGTGAATTAGTAATGGCTGATATCTTCGGACCACTACCTAAAACTGAGGCTGGTTATATTTACATTTTTGTAATACAGGATTCTTTTAGTAAATTTATTAAACTTTTCGGACTTCGTGGAGCTTCAGCAGACTCAGTGCTTTATTGTATGAGAGTGTTCACTGAAATAATACAACCTAAGGCTGTTATGACAGATAACGGAAAACAATTTATTAGTCACAAATGGAAAATTGGACTCAGAGCTTTGAGAATTAAGACTTTGTATACTACTATTCGTAATCCTCGACCTAACACTACAGAACGAGTGAATAAAGAATTAAACAAATTCTTTAGAATTTATTGTCATGATGACCATACTAGATGGGATCATTACTTGTTGGAGATTGAGGAATTGTATAATAATACGTTCCACGAGAGTACGAAATTTTCTCCTAATGAAATATTATTTGGAAATTCAGAGAAACTTAAAGTAGACTGTTTTCTACCACGGGCACTCACGAATAAAACGTTAGACCAAATTAGAGAGGAAGTTAGAGAAAACCTTAGACTTTCGAGTCAGAAGCGGCAGGATAGATTCAATAGAACTCATAAGTTGATAGATTTTCAAGTTGGTGATTTGGTAAAATTAAGGAGGCTTAATAAATCGGATTCTAGTCGAAATAAAACTAAGAAATTTGATTTATTATATGATGGACCATATCGAATTGGAGGAATAAAATATGCTAATGTGTATATTCTCGTTGATCCTGAAACTCAAAGTGTCAAAGGAGTTTATAATGCAGTCCATTTGGCTAAATATTATACTTAGGATGTTAGCTACTGAGATTTTCACGGGACTATATCATAAATTTTAACTTTAGAGGAATTGAGATATTCCTGGTCACAACCTAATTAATATAATTTTATTAGTTTTAATTTAATAATTAATATTAGAAGACTATTTTGTTTATAGTATATAGTGAGTCAATTTGTTAGTGAATTGACTGGCATTATTAAATCGACTTCGTTTTAAAAATATAATGAACTATAATAATTTATAATTTAATACAAATTTAATTTGGTTATATAATCAGGGTTGAACTGAAATAAATCTAAATTTAGATAAACATGTTAAATAATTTTAATAATTTTGAATAAAAAATTAATTTAGTTTAATGATTTATAATATTAGTAGTTTAGTTATTTGTTTTGTTTATTGTATTTGTGAATAAAAAAAAATTAAGGGCCAATATAGGAGGTTTTATTTTAATAAAATAATAATAATAATAATAAAAAAAAAAAAATTAAATTAAAATTGAAAATTTTAGAATTCTCGAAAAAAAAAAAAATGTTTTCTTAGATTTTTCGAAATAATAAAATTTTGGGGGAGGCTGTGCACTTGCGGAACCCTAAAAAATTTTTAAATGCATAAAATACTATTTAGAGGAAGTGTCAAGAAGTGTAACGGGAAACGGGGAGTAGAAAAATATGACAAGGTGTGACAGTCGAGACAGGGTCGGGAGAGAGTCGAAAAAGGGAAATGGAGGAAAAAAGCATTTTTACCGAATAAAAGGAATAGTTGCTAAAATTTTTATGAACGAAAGCAACAGAAGAAAACTAAGAATCAGGTTTTGTTGAATAGTGAGGGCAATGGAGCTCAAATAGAATTTTAACGTGTTTGAAAGTTTCAGGTGAGAGAGAATTTGGGCCGTCAAACAAGGAAAATTTGGAAAAAAAACGGAGAAAAAATGGAAGAATGGAATCGGTAAACGCTCCAAATATCCTTGTTGTTACTTTGAGACGTCTGTGAAAGAAAAGTCGATAGTAAGCTGGATTTCTGTGAGTTATAATAATTTTTTATTTTGAGCTCGCGAAAAAAATAGAATTCATACAGCTGATGAGACGAATCTTTTGAAGGAGGCTATGATCCTGGATTGTGGGTTCCTTCAATTGAGATAAAGATAGGGATTGCTTCGTGTAGGATATAGTATAGGAAGGTTTATTTGCGCATAAATTCAAGATGCTAACATTCAGGGTTTGATTCCAAAGTGTAAAGAATAAGTGGAGTGAAACTAATGTTATGTAAGTATACAATTTTGTGGTTTTCCATCTTTTATTTATTTTCGGTTCAAAGTTGTTGTGTGTATTTGAGATAAGGTGAAATGTGACTTAATGAAATTTATAGTTTCTTCCAGGTTGTGTGAGCTAAATAACGTTGAGAAAATCAGATTTCAATGTCAAAAGAGGAAGAGTTGAATGGAGAATATTTGCAGCTTTACAGATCTACCTGCGGAATCATAAGGGGCTTGTATTGTGTAATACTTTAAGTAAATTGTTATTCCCTCTTAATGATTTTCTTTTGTAAACATTAATAACTCTGCGAGAATTAAAACATATTTTGTTTCTAATCTGAGTCGTTATTTGTAGATAGTAATAAAGATTTCCTTTTCCCATAATTAAGTATAAACTAGTTCTGCAAATGTCTTTGTTCGCGTATAGCTAGGCAGGATAATGTTCTATTTCTAAACAGGTACAGGAATTACAAGGAACATTATAGACATGGAAAAGCAAACCACAAATGATAAAACGTGAAGGCTAAAAAAAGGTATTGCTTGGATTGTAAAGGTAATGTAAATTTCATTGTGATTAATTTTGTCCTTTACAGAGAAATTGATTAAAATAGTCCTTGGCGAAATCATAGAAACTGGACTCTGATGTATATTTTATCATCATTTCAAGGAGACTTTAAACGATGTATATTTTTATACTTTTTTTAGGTAGAATTGTCTATTTGACATTATTGTCAAATAGTCAACAAATAAATCATTTTTGATTTAGTTTTACTCAAAGCTAGACGCTATTTTGAAATCTTTATAAATTTTTTATCTCTTTAACAAAAAAATAAATCAAAACCCAAAATCAAAATGGAAGAAAATATTAATACATTAAATAATTACCTTTTTTTTAGAAAATAATATAAAATCTTTGGCCCTAAATCAAAATTCCAGTTTTTAATATACTAATGTCTTCATATGATAAAATTTAAGAAAAATATTCCGTCAGATCAAAAGAATTAGAACGTCAATTCAAAATCTTAAAATAATATATCTGAAAACTAAAACTTGGATATAGATTGTGATATTTTATTGTGAAATAAAGGGTAAGTTTAAGTAGAGTGAATATTATAAATAATAATATTTCAAGTAATAATAAATTGCTTTGATAGTGATTTTGAATCTTTTGCCTCAATTTCCCAAAATTGGAACATGCTGAGAGCATTACTACATCTCAGTACTCAAACTCATAGGAGGTGCTTATCTTTCCTTTTACTTTCATTCTATAGGAGTCCCAGATTTTGAGATTAAGAAATACCTGCTCTCAGGTTTATTTAGTTCAACCAAGCGTGGATGGATGCCCTCGTGACATGTGTCCCCGATGTCCACTATATTGGATGTGACAAATGTATGTCGCGTGTCGCTGGAGTATCTGTCTAAGTCTATCTGATAATATCAATCTTCGGATTTATTTATTTTAATCATCCTTGGGCCGGAGCCCTCAAGCCTAAAAGGGTCTGATACTAAAGTTCTTCTCGTTCTATTTGTGTGAGATTTCGCTGATTCATCCTGATTCTCCCATCTGTATGTATGGGATGAATTGGTGTTACTCCAATACAAATGGAAGGATATTAGCAAGGTGTTTTAACGTTGGATTTTGGAAATAGTGTTTCTTGTGTTATGTGCTGACAACGCTCGCCCATTATTGGATGCGTCGTTTGAGTGGCATATACCACGGGAGGACCTCCTGATCTTAGCGTTAGATTGCCACATGTAGAGTAGTTAGACAACTTAAAACTTTCTTTTTTTGTGTAGGGACATTCTAGTTTAGTCTAATGACATTAAATTGTTTATAAGGAATAAATTAGAATTGTCTTGAATCAAAAGGAAGAATATTCTTGATGGAGACATTACGTTCGTTCGTGGGTTGCTTCTTGTAAAGTGTGTTGACGACGTTCGCCCGTAAGGCTGCGACGGCTGTACGACACTCTGACCTTGGGGGACCTCTGAACTTTATGTGTGTCATCCTAAAGTAGTTAAATAATCTATTTAATCTTCATTGAATCAAACAGGAATCTAAACCTTATAAGATTCTAAGTTTTAATCTTCCTTAATAAAACTTGTCATAAATTATCATACTTAAAATTATACTTTGACTCAGTGTGAAACCACCTTTAACATTACTAAATAGATTCTTGAAAACAATAATGGAACAGAAATTATAATGTTTAGTTTCTTTTCATTGTAGATAAGTTCCGAATATTTAAGTATATACAATAATCCCATTTTTATACTTCTTTTGAGTCCTCTTTTAAAAGAACATCGAGTTTTAGCTAGTGTTGTTTACGCTAAATTCTCCCAGTGTTCTTGGTTTTGAATACTCGGTGCTTTTGATTTTCCCTTAAGATCTTAAATCATAAATGTTTGGCCCAACCTAGCTTAGATACTACAATCCCGTATCTTCTCGGTTCTGGTCATCATACTTCATTTTTATTTAAGGATTACCTTCAGTAATCTTTTGTCATACTTACTTCTTATATGTTCTTCTTCGAAATATGCTGGGTAATCCCATTATAGTTTAGATGCAATTCATTTTATTTAAATGAGTGTTTAGACTGGGGTTACTCTACATAATCCTTGTCTTGCGTGGGTTGGTAACGGAAAAGAGATTTAGCTACGCATCACAAGTGAGAGCTATGAAGGATATACGGAGACCTTGTTGGTGCAATAAAGTCACTCAGTGACTGGGGGGAGGGAAATTACCCTTCAAACTCTTTATGTCTCTCGTTATAAAACCGTTATTGATCTAGGCTGGCCATGCAAGCAATAATACTATACCCGTATCTAGTACAGACTTCACACTTGGACGTGTGGAGCTGGCTAATTATTTTCAGTTTAACTTATTTCAAAACAAACTAAGGGATTCGATGATGTCGATCATTGTCTGCCCGGAGGGATTACAGGAAGAGCTCTTATAGCTCATGATGGAGAGTGCCCTGTTTTCCTAAAGGAAGACTGTATGCTTCGTGTGCCTGGCGGGCTCGGTGACCAGCTCTGGTATGGGTGACTAAAAGAAATAGTCAATACCCTGTGAACCCTGGATGAGTCAGTGATCGTCCCTTAAAGGTGGGCCACGTGGAAGTCGGGTTTGACGCGGGGCATGAACATACCGGGGGGAGACATCATCACCGTCTGGGTTGTACTGTGGTTAGTTAGTTCCGCTCTCCACATACATTAACCCTAGTCTTTACTGTAGTTTAAGTTTACGATGGGATATCCAGCTCCGCGAGGATGATCAGAATCCTGACGATCCAGTTGGATTGTTAGGGTAGTTTAGCGTCATGTCATCGTGAGCTGGGTGATGATATGCCTCGGACCTAGGACTTAGGGTAGAGGAGGCCTAGGACGAGCTGTTTGGGGCGATGGTGGTGCTCCAAACTTGGGGATTGTCCCCACATTATTTTTATTACTTCATTTATATTAACATAGGATTCTTTTCAGAAACTAATCGGCTCTAATATTGCATTGTAAATGAGATGAAACCTCTCTTAAATTGATGAATCTACATGAATACAGATGAACTACACCAAACAATATGAGACTAAATTTAAATAAATAGTGATATAAAATAAAATAAATAACTCAAATTAGACATGTAAAGATTAGGTTTATATTCAAATATAAATATTAAAATAACAAGTGTGTTTCTTTTTCATTCTTCTGTTGCCACTCTCCACCGAGCAGAATCTGTAAATTACAAGATATTATAAATATATAAAACGGAATGACGTAGGATTCAGGAAAAATATAATATTCTTAAAGGATATTATTCTAGACGATCAACCTTGGTCAAAACTTTCACGTATCTGATTTGAGGATCCTATCTGAGGGGACTTCAGATCTGTACAGTACGTAAAATAACAAATCACATAATGGTTATACTTCATCATATATCTTTTAAATTCTTAGAATCCTATAAAACATACTTAATTTTATATTTCGCTTGTTTTAGGTGGTTCTTATCTTGGGTATAACTGGCGCATACCGAGGTATTGAATTGACAAATATAACAATAGAGAACATAGAACAACAGGGTCAGTTGTTAGTAATTAAACTACCGAACACAAAAACTAAAATTGACCGAACATTTGTAGTTCCTCAAGAATTCTCTGATTTCGTACAAAAATACAGAAATCTTCGTCCTGAAAATGTAAACACCAACCGATTTTTTTTGAAGTACCACCAAGGCAAGTGCTACAAACAAGTTATTGGAAAAAATACCATCAGAAGTATGCCGAAGCAAATCGCAAGTTATTTAAAGTTAGCAAACCCGGAATTGTACACAGGTCATTGCTTCCGGAGAACATCAGCTACACTTTTAGCCGATGCTGGGGCTAACTTAACCACTATAAAAAGGCACGGTGGGTGGAAATCTAGCAAGGAAGCTGAAGGTTACATTGAAGATTCCATTCAAAATAAAAGCAAAATTACCAACCAAATAACGAAAACTATTCAGCTTTTAAAAAATGAAACATCTTTCTCAAGAGATGATGATGATCCGCAACCATCAACTTCTGCTGAAGAAAGCTTCATCCCGTCAGATTTTGTCCATGACCAACAAATATCACAATCTCAAACTATTAACATACCCAAAAAACACCTGTCCCTAAAATTTGAAAATTGTTCTCATTTCACTATAAATTTTAACTAATAAAATGTTTTATTCTTGAATGGAAACGTTGGAAGGGGAAGGCCTCGGCGAACGTACCAGGACCAAATTCAGGACTTTCTGAATAAAGGCCAGGTTAAAAGTACCCTAAACCGACGAGCATGTATGAAAGGATTGATGAAGGTTCAGGAAGCAAGGGAAGTATGTCAAGATCGTAGCAGGTGGAGAACTGTGGTCTCTGCCTACCCCGTTGGGAACAAGGCGTGATGTTATGTATGTATTCTTGTAATGCCGGTTTTTTTCTACTTACCTCACAATCGAGATGTAAAGCAGAGTAGTAAGCTCGGGTGTAAGCATCAATTGCACCCTCGAACTATAGGCGCCCTCGCTGCGCTCGTGCGCCTAAATATCTCGGGGCAATTGATGCCTTACAGCCCTTGGCTACTAATCTACTATTTCTGTCATTTTACTCCAGCCGCGCAATAGGTTAGCTAGTTTGTTATCTGTTTGCACATCTCAGTGCGGTTTCCGCTCAACACACACGCACCTTCACAATCATACTGCACCGGTTTATGTATTACATATTTTAATTTGTAGTGCACACTGTCATCCGTACCTCACTCAGCAGGGTCCACTGAAAACCAGCGTCGCAGCCTGCGCGCTGCGTCTCTTGCTGAGTGAGGCCCTTTTATTTACTGTGGATGTCACAGCGTATGATGTACTCGTAACTTTCACTTTCTTTGCTTCCATGTATTTTTTTTATTTCGCTATAACCTACCCACTCATGTTATTGTATTGTGTTGTGATGTCTTAGTAATAATAAATATTTCTAATATCTAAAATTCTTGCACTAACAAAAGCTTGCTTAAGACCCAATCAAAACCTTCCTAAATACAAAGACTAATTCGGCATACATTGCTGGGAGGCTTGGTTATGTTAATTGCAATATCCTTACTTCAGCGAGCAATGTATGCTAATTTATTATTTGAATTCAGTTAGGTGTGATCGTGGCTTTACTCTTACTTGAGGATGGCACCAGTTCGAAGAAATAATCCTACACGTTTTTTTTACTTTCGAGCGGAGCGAGAAAGGTATTGTATTCGTGAAAAAAAAAAGTTTTTCTAATTTTCTCAAAAATAAGTGATATAAAAAATAAGTCTCCCAGAAATGTCCGTCCGTCAGTCGGTCGGTCGTTGGTCGGTCGGTCGGTCGGTCCGTCGGTCGGTCTGTCCGTCACGCTTTGGCCTAGCGGCTAAACGAATGGTCCGATTGACACCGAATTTTGAATTTAGGAGTTCTATGCAAATCCATCGAAGGTTTTTAAGTGGTTTCTTGCTGGCTCTTATTTTGAGGGTAGCTGTCATCCAACGAAAATGAAAAATTGAAATTTTCTTAAAAACGGCTAATACAATCTTGATGAAACTTTGCATGACCAAGCATCTCCATATAAGATATCTTGCGCCAGTATCAATTGATCTGTGTGATTTCATATAAGGGGTGTTCCTGTACCACCAAATTGTAAATATGTGATTTACCTAAAATTGGTTCCATTGAGTTTATTAAAATTTTCTATAATATTAATCCTGGATTGGTTGTCTACCTGGCTGGATATTCTTTATGATTTTTTTGAATAAAATTTAGTACACAGGGTGTACCAAAAACTGAAAGGGCTTGCTCAGTAGACTAAACTGAACAATTATCCATAACGATCAAACATACATAACATCACGCCTCTTTCCCGTTGGGGTAGGCAGAGACCACAGTCAGTAGTATCAATTGATCTGTGAAAATTCATATAAAGGGTGTTCCAGTACTACCAAAAGTTAAACATGTGATTTACTCGAAATCGTTTGAGGTTTGTTTGTCTTAATGTTTGACAATTTGAATTCTGAATTGATCTGTATATTTCATTCAAACATTTTTTTGGAAAAAACGTAAATAAATGTTTGCATTTCCATACTATGTGTATGGCATTACAAATTTAAGTTTGCGGTTGATAGTTTTTCCTTGAGTATTGCGAGAAAGTAAGTGCAGTGCTGCTGTACCATTTATTTTTTATGTGACAAGTGAGCAAACGAGCCAGTGGGCCACCTGATGGTAAGTGGTCACCACCGCCCATGGAGCCCGCTGTCTTATTAATGGCATAACTTGACACTTATAAGACAGCAAAGCACGTTACCTACCCCGAGAACTAAGATGGTGTGTCTCGTGTGCCAGTAATTTCGCTGGCTCGCTCACGTCTAACCGTCGTCTACCCGTATAGTGGGTGGAGCTCAATTTTTGAAGGTTGACTTGCTCTACCTAATAGCGACTAATGGTGGCAGCTGGACGACACGAGACAGAGAAAAAAATTAAGAAAAAAAGCTTTTTGTAATTTCTAACACGTGGGGAAACCTTTTTTGGAATAATATTGTAGGCAGGTGAGGTGATAAAACGACTTTATTCTTGTAACTAAATTATACTTTTTATATATATATAATTATATACATACATAACATCACGCCTTGTTCCCGTCGGGGTAGGCAGAGACCACAGTTCTCCACCTGCTACGATCTTGACATACTTCCCTTGCTTCCTGAACCTTCATCAATCCTTTCATACATGCTCGTCGGTTTAGGGTACTTTTAATCTGGCCTTTATTCAGAACGTCTTGAATTATGATGAACGTATTTTTATAATTACATATTTATAATTATCTTAGTAGATTTATTAAAAGTGCTACTCGTACTCGTATTCGTCGTTAGACTGCTGTCCGTCTCCAATCAAACTTAAACCTATGAAGAACTTCTCGTTGGAAAGAAGCTAATAGCAAATGCAAAGGAAAAACTCTCATCTCTCTATTACAACTTTTCTCACAACTAATTACAACCAATTAAGGTGAGTGGACGTTTGAAGTACATTCATTTTAAAGACGGGCCAAGTTAGAGTGGACGCAGTGTTTTTAAAATCAAAGGAAAAAAGTACATCATATATTGTCGCATTTTTCTAGATTATTCACGAAATTCACGATTTTCTTTGTGCCGCACTCGCATCGTAGGCCGTACTTCCAAGGGTCCAGGACATAGTATGTTTACCTCCTAACTTATCCCAACAAAGTTCGAAAGCCCAACTTTCTGATTTCGAACTTTCCGTCCACTCTACGCATTTTATAATTCATTTCCCAAGCTAAACCTAATCAAACCGAATCTAACCTAACAGCTATTGCTAACAGTAAGAAACATAACCTAACCCAAAGCCAAAACTAAAACTAACCGGGTGAACCGAGTGGTTCAAATGAAGAATCTTGAGCATAGTGGGGTTTCAAGGCAGGAGACGCAAAAAAACTAAAACTTAAAACTAACTAAAGAGTTCAGATTTTTTTATCTAGATACCTAAGAGATATGATAAAATCAGGTATTTTATGTAAAGCCAGTTTTTGTCAAATCACTTAGGGATTTGAACAAATCCTTGTCTTTTATCCCAGCAACTTATACACATACACACAAATTTAGTGTATTTCAGTGTAAATGATATTATATAGGTATGTGTTACTGCTTTATATCTGTGCTAGAAACGTTTATGACAGAACTAAATAGATAAAAATATAAAGCCGAGGCGGTAGACATAACGGAGATTGCGTCAGTCCCGTAGTGCCGCAAGCAATCCCACAATCATAGCGTGTTTATAGTACCCCGAAGGTACCGACGGCAAAAACACAAGACTTACTTTTGGACCCCTAGCCATTTTTGTTTTCAGAAAATTAGTCGAAAAGAGTTTTATAGTTGCAATTGTCGGCACTCGGTGAAACTTCATTCAGTTTTGTATTAAAAAATTCACGAATTTTATTTTATTTTCTATAAATCTATCCCTATTTTACTGTTGTTTAAAATCTACCTAAAAATCTGATACAGTAGATATATTTTGCTGGCAAAATGTGGAGGGGAAGTACCATAGTCACCTCCATTGTCAGCGTTATGGCGGGCACCATGGACCGCGGTTGTAGATGACCGCAGTAAGTAAGATGGTATGATACACAGGAGGATGCTGCTGCCCATCCTCCAGTTTATAACCCTTAGTTACCTCTTTCGACACCCACGGGTATGTATGGGTTGGTACTATTCTTTGCTGGCACCACACGGAACGTTATGTTTAATTTGTTTGTATTCTCCTGAAGATGCTAAATAGCGAAACCGGTCGAGGAAAATAAAATTCGTGAACCAATGTATAAGTGTCTTAATACAAAACTAAACAGTTTTTGGTTGAAAAGCGAGAAAAGTTTGGTTCATTATTGCCCTAATGTTATTCCGTTTTTAATTAACAATTTTTTTTTCAGAGTCGGATACCTAATCTAGGCAATTTGACGAAGGCATTGGTTTTTACAGAAAGCAACTACCATCTGACCTCAGCAACCCTTTGTCAAAGTTTGTCAAAGCCAACCTGGTTGTCAAAGTTTTTAATCCACCAAATGGCCTCTGACTTGACTCGAATACTATAGTTGACTACTGTCTACTGTGTCTGGCTACTGCCAGGGCCAACTGCTTAAAGAGAAAAGTATTTTCCACACTCCGTCTGACCGATTATCTGCCAGTAAATAATGTTATCTTTTGTACTTTATCGCTGGCGGAATCATCGTAAATAAAAACGATGGAAGCCATCAAATATAAAAAAGAAGTAGAAGAAAGTATTTTCTGTCCTGTGCAAATTCTTTAAATGTCGGGGCAAGGTTTGTATTGAAAAGCCAAAAATAAAACTCGTTTTTCGGACTCATGTTTGTTAACGACTTGTAATGAGACGTGATGCCATTAAATAAATATGTATCTATCATGTTTGTTTGGGAAAATTGTTTATGTTTATGTTCTGAGTAACATGTCCCAGTCATTATAACATCCCATGAAACGTCCACTACAGGACGGGGAGCTCCCTCTCAAATTCTAGTTTTTGCTGGAAAAATGTAGAGGGGAAGTGCCGTAGTCACCTCGCTTGTTAGCGTTACGGCTGGCACCATGGACCGCGGTTGTATTGTAGTTGACCGCAGTGATATGTCCCAGTGTATGGCGTGAATCTGCATAATCATCACCATAGTTTATCATCAGTCATCTGCTGCACCATGCTGCAAACTTTCTCATTAAATAACTGCTTCATGCTTTTTTTGCAGACCTTACTATCTAACTAAACCACAAAGGCAGTTATCTGAACTGTGCCAGTCCGACGTTACTCCTTAGGGATGTTAGATGAGCCGGTAGATGTCTCTAGTAAACTGAGATGCATTTGATTTTGATTGAATTTGCGGTTATTATCTATAACTCAGGCAGCCAGGTTGGCCTAAGCCTAATCATATCTTGAATCTAACACTCTCTCTGGGTTGCGCAGGCTATGTCAGTCGCTCTGTGTGAACATTTATGCACTCCTCAAATCGCCAAGTTAGGTAGCCGACTTCGAACAGACAGAAATAAAAATGTTCATAACAATCTATTCTTACAGACCTGCTTAGCAAACTTTAGTTTCGTCGTTGTGCACAGATAAAAACAAACAACTCTTTTCTTATCTTACAACTGCGATATGTGCTCTCGACGGTAAAATACTGTACATACTTAACGATACGAGATTATAAAATACAGAGCTAGTTTCAACAAGTAACGCACGAGTAACCTTAGGATAGGACAACAAACGGTATTGACATTTTGTTTAGAAAGCTTTTACAGGATTTTATTTTTATCATCTTTAGAACATACGTAGAAACGAAAAGTACAATATCATCAAAAACATAGTCGAAAGAAAGATATAGGGCAAAATTGGCAGAGGAAGGAGAAGAACATCAACAACAACAACAACATTAACATCAACAACATTCAAACTTTCCTGCATGCAAAGGTTGTCTGGAAGAGATCGCTCCTAGCGATAAGACCGCCTTTGTGACCCTAGATTTAAGAGTCTCCTTTTATTGTTAATGTGTTTTGTGTGTGACAATAAAGTATTTATCTATCTAACAACCTGGATAGGACAATCTGAGGACTATTACATAATGGTATTTCCTCTGCAAAATATTATCATGTCTTTTTTTGTGAAATTCTGGAAGGAACTTCCTGTTCAGCTGTGTGGGATGTGATGATAATGATTTATGACTGTATAAATCCCGTTAAGGACGTTCTAAATAAAAACCAGGTTAAAATTAACCTAAGCCGACGAGCAGGTATGAAAGGGTTGATGAAACTAGATCAAGCGAGGAAAGTTTGTCAAGATCGTAGCAGGTGGAGGGCTGTGGTCTCTGACTACCCCGATGGGAAAGAGGTATGATGTTGAGTATGTAAGTATTTTTCCTTTTTTATTTTCATCAATGGGCTAACTCTTGAACTCGATCTAGTCTTGAAGACAGATATGAGGTCGACGATGGAACAAGCTTGCCCAGAAGAAGCCTATTCACTCGCGACTTGAATAGATTCAGGTTATATGAACTCGGGAACACAGACGCAGGCAGAGAATTCCACTCTTTTATGACCTTAGGGTATGCGAAAAACGCAACAAAGCATAACTAGAACAAAATGTATTACACTTATAATCTAGACTCCACTAATAATAATAAAAAGTATTAAATTAAGAAATCAGCCTTTTATAATACACAAATGCTACAAAAGGCCTTCTATTTCACACATTCTTATTTATTTAATTTTGAGCGCAAAAATTCTGATTAAAATCTTCACTCAGCCAGGTCACAATGATAAAGTTCTAATTATTTACAAAACATTTGTTACATAACATCTTGTAATAATACGCTAACGACTAAACTCATATCTTTCATCTCTTAAACGGCAGTTAACCAGCGATTACCGTTCCATACAAAAAGTTAACATAATAATGTGTAATTTGAGCTCCATTTTGTTGTATAATGATTTTATTACAGATGTTATAATGGCGGCGTTATGTTTGTAATGTGAGACTTTGAGGTGTGAAATTCTAAATTGCGAAGTTTAGCTTGAGTCCTATAAAACAAGCGCTTGGGGTGTAGAGTGAGTAAGATAGAAAAAAATTTACAAAAGGAAAAATTCTTTAATCTGTCTGCCTTTATTCCTAGTTTGCTAAACTATAGAAGATTCCGAGTGTTGAAAAGACCTTAGAATAATAAATAAATAAGTGATTCTTTATTTTTTGCGGGTTTAATCCTATATTTTGTATCCAGTTAAAATAAAATGCTTCATAAACAAAGTAGTGCCATATGGAAATAAAAAACTGACTAGAAGAAGCCCAAACCTAGAGACAAATAGGATGCCACGACTCAAGTACTGCTGTATCGGACATCATTTCCTACCAGCTCTGCTGTTGGAAAAAAAAATCTACTCACAGAATCAAAACTCTTCGTATTAGCCATGTCAAAGGATGACAAATATCTGTATCTATCTATTGACATGCATACTCGTTCATACAACTCGGACATAACAACACGCAAGTCTCTTTCCCGTCGGGGTAAGCTGAGACTACAGCCTTCCACCTGCTACGATCCTTTCATACTTCCCTCGCGTTCTCTACTTTCATCAACTCTTTCATACATGTTCATCGGTCAAGGGTAGGTTCCTACTTTTAACCTGGCCTATAGTTAGAATATACTGAATTTGGTCATGGCACGTTCGCCCACGCCTTTACCTTCCAACGTTTCCATTCAATCTCGCCTGATAGATATCTTTCGTCAATCTTCGTTCATTCATTCATTCTACATGACCAAACCATCTCAGTTATTTCCAAATCTGTCACTAAATTTCAAAACAGTCATACTCATTAACGCTCTCATTTCTACAGCATTAATTGAACTTTCATGCTTCTTCTGATGCACTCAGCTTTCAGCATCTGTTGACGGTTGTATAAAATCTGAGCTAATGCCATTTCCCTGGGAATTTGACCCTTTACGAGAAAAATATATGAGAGCAGCACCCTCCTGTAACCTTCACCCAACTACCAACAGATATACAATCATCATCATAACATCCCATGAAATGTCCACTTTAGGATAGGGAGCTCCCTCCAAAATTATTTTTTCCAGCAAAAGCTTTTTGCTGGAAAAATGTTGAGGGGAAGTAGGTACCACAGTCACCTCACTTGTCAGCGTTACGGCTGCATGGCACTATGGACCGCGATTGTAGGTGAACGCAGTAAGTAAGATGGTATGATGGTATACACAGGAGGATGTGGCTGCCCATCCTCCAGTTAACCCTTAGTCGCCTCTTACGACACACATGAGTATGTATGGGATTGTACTGTTCTTTGCCGGCACCAAACGGGACATTGTTCTGGTTTAAAATGTTCCCTTATAAAATGCGACATGGTTATTTTAATAGGTAGATAAAACCGGAACTAGAGGAACTGCAAAGAGATTTCGACATTTATCGACCAAATTTATGACAGAATCCTCTTGACAACGTCATCCAGCTGCCAAAATATCCTTGTCGCACTGTAACTTGCTCTAAACCAATTTGCGTCACATTCACAAAGCGCTTTGTGATACGCAGTAGAGTTGTCTGCCTCCCGAGTTATTCCCGAGTGCATATCTGTTAGTTAGAGTGCTGGCTGCCATTTGGGTATATGATTTGCTCATGATTTATATTAATAGGGACGATAGATCAGCTCAATACGAATCGATTTGGTCCTAACAAGTTTTTCTGTGCGTCGCTGCGTTTTTGAGTTAAAGCAAAAAGAAATAAGACTTTTATATCTGCCTTTGTTGATGCTGTTTGAAATACTTCTGAAGATGTTGAAAATCGAAGAGGCAGACATGCAGGGCTCTGCATTATCACGGGACGAAGTAGTCGTTTTTCGCATTTTGAGGCTCTGTAACTTTACAACGCAGGGCTATTATGGTGGCAGACCATTTTCTGGGGTCCTAACATAGTGTTTGATCGGAGAGTCAGAGTCTGCCATAGGCGTACGTTTCACTGTCAAATTTCAAAATAGTTAAAACATAATTCCTCAAAAACGCAGGGGTGTGGATGTCTGCCAATATTTTTTGTGTCTTTTAAAGGATGCTTCTTATCATCAGTCAAAGAGGCAGACATGAGCAAATCATATAGAATTTTGTCCATCAGCACCCTTACTATGTAACCCGAATCTGTTCCGTATTCGTCATAATCTTTGTTCTGTTCACAAGGCTGGATCAAATCCTAGAGTGAGTCTACGCCGGATAAAGAAAACGTCGACTAATATTTTGAAAGAAATCCCTTTTAAAGAAGTCAGTTTATACTCTACAGAAAATATTGTTCAAAGGACGATAGATTCAAATCTCCGGCAGTGTAACCTGACACCAGCGAATTGCTTTCCAATTACAGTGCTCGGCTACCGGTGTCATTCATTGCTCTGTTATTAAGTTTGGCTGTTATGAATGATTTAATGCTGGTTCAGGAGCAAAAAATAATATTTTGGACGGTAAAGTAGACAGAAATGGTAAATCCGAAAGATCATAAAATACAACCGCAGAGGGACTCTAACCCGCGACCTCTTTTATATCGAAGACCATAATACCAACTAGGTCTTATTATTATTATCATTATTAGGAACCTGTTGTGTCCCACTGCAGGGCAAGGGCCTCTCTCCTAGGTCTTAGAGAACTAATAACATAATTTAGTCTCCTACCTGGCAAAAGATCAGTATTTATGTATCGCTTCAAGCAGAAATTAGGGATCGATAATTCGTCCCGTGTGGTGCCGGCAAAGAATAGTACCAACCCATACATACCCGTGAGTGTCATAAGAGGCGACTAAGGGTTAACTGGAGGATGGGCAGCTGCATCCTCCTTTGTATCTTACTTACTGTGGTCACCTAAAACCGCGGTCCATGGTGCCAGCCGTAACGCTAACAAGCGAGGTGACTATGGTACTTAATTCCTCTCCATATTTTTCCAGCAAAAGCTAGAATCCTGGAGGGAGCTCCCTGTCCTGTAGTGGACGTTTCATGGGAGTTTATGATGAGTTTCGCAAAACCACGCAGGCTAAGATTAAAATAATAATAAATATATTTAAGGAAAAGCAGTTTTACATTTAATAAAATGTATATGGGCTTGCTCTTGACCTAAACCTAGCCATGAGGATAAAGATGAGGTCAACGATTTAACGAACATGCCCAACTGAAGCCTATTTACTCGCGACTTGAATATATCTGTGTTACATGAACTCGGGAACACAAACGCAGTTAGAGAATTCCACTCCCTATCTATGCGCATTATAAGTAAAAAAGTTGTTAAAAAAAAAAGTAGTTACGGAGCGCTTTATGCGAATGTAGCAAATATTAACCAAGTGTGGGTGATTTCCTGCGGTGCGTCTGGATTATCTGTGGTAGAAAGAATTAGCAAAAATAACTAAGTGAGCTCTTGGGCACACTTTGTGAAAAATAATCTGTAAAAACCGGCATGCAATGCAACTTTGCGACGGTGGACTAACTGTGAAACTTATTTTTCACCAGCCCATGACCAACGAGTTTAACATCGAGACACTGGCTTGTTTTTAGGGTTCCGATACCAAAATGGTAAAAAAAAGGAACCCTTATGGTGTGACTTTGTCTGTCACATCTATATATCTCAGCAACCACCAAAGAAATTTGACCTCATATAGAAGTAATATATAAGAAATAATTCGTCACAAGTAGGGATGTGGGCATGCTTTCATCTATCGATAGTCCATAAGTTACACAAGGACAAATCGATGTCGAAACTTTGACCAAAAAGTTGAAGTACTAAACTTTAATAAAAGGCAAATCTGTTAATAGCAGTGATTAAATTCATTAAAAAAAATACTTTTTGCATTTTTTACTACAGGTGATTTCTTACGTAGGTGTTTTAATATTAAAGATACCAAATTTCTTACTTACTTACTTACTAAAAGTAATGGACGGTAGCGGTGGAGGCAAGAGGGGTAGGAGGTGTAAAGGTTCTTTTTTTTATTTTCATGAATATCTCTAGCTTACATACAAGATTTTAAAACAAACTTTTATCCCTCAATTCAATCCATTTGGGATGGTTTTGCAAAAATGCTGAAATACGGGTTTGTGTTTTTCTTCTAAGTAGCTCAAATAAATTTTCAAGCGAAATTTCGTGTATCTTATCTTGCCTTATAACGTGGAGCTGAGTTCCTTATTGGACCTTAGAGCACAAGGAGCCTGTAGTCTTCTGGTTTCGGATAAGCTTGACCCAGAATCTTCATACGCTTGTGAGCCAAAGCGTTGCATGAGCACAAGAATTGCTTGTCAGTATTGTTTGTAGCGAAAAACTTTCAAACCTTTTTTGTAGAGAATTTTATGTAGATTAATTTAGTATTTTTATTAATTTTCTTACAATTTGTTGATTCAGGATGATTCATGTTGATTGAGACATTTCAATTTGGCGAAGACACACAAAGTTATATTTGTTTGACAGTGTCCCCATCGGGAATCGAACCCAGAATGAAAACAAAACGCGTTGAATGTTGTAAAATATAATAAATGGTACAGCAGCACTGCACTTACTTTCTCGCGATATGCAATTAGAACTGTCAACCGCAAACTTAAATTTGTAATACCATACCTACACATAGTATGGAATTACAAACGTTTATTAAGGTTTTTCTGAAAAATGTTCTACCACATAAATTCGGAACTCGAATTGTAAAATATTAAAACAAACCAACCGTAAACGATTTCGAACAAATCACATGTTCAAATTTTGGTAGTACTGGAACACCTTTTATATGAATTTTCACAGATTTTTAAATTTCAAAACTCTGTTTCTTATGAATAGTTGTTCAGTTTTGTCGACTGTAAAGCTCTTTCAGTTTTAGGTACATCCTGTGTACTAAATTTTCACAAAATCAAATTGAATATCCATTCAGGTAGATAACCAAAACAAAATTAAAATTATAGAAAATAATACAAACTTAATGTAGTTAATTAGGGTCAATGTAGGTACCACTAGTTGACCATTTAAGCGGTTTTATGACAAAATTCATAAAAAAACTAAATTATTAGTTCTACTTTCAGAGTAACTTCTAAAAGTTCGACTATGAATTAGTTAGGCTTGTGATATAATAAGTGTTAAGGACTTTACAAAATATGCTCTTAAAGTTTTTTTTTTTTTTCAAATGTTACATTGCATGATCACTTCGAATAAACATACTAAAGTACTAGCTAGACAAACCCATAACTTTATTGTAAGACGCCAACATAGTTAAATTCTATATAAAATCGCGGTATTTTTAAATTTTCTTACTTTCAGTTCAAATTTAAGTTTTGGTCAGCCATTGGTGCTTGGTCATCTAGTGGTGCACTGACCCTATGAGTAAATCACAAGTTTACGTTTTGGTAGTACAGGAACACCCCTTATATGGAATCACACAGACAAACTGATGATGGCGCAAGATACCTTGCATAGAGATGCTTAGTCAAGCAAAGTTTCATAAAAATAATTTGAACCGTTTTAAAAAAAAATTCAAATTCTTCATTTTTGTTGAATGACAGCTACCCTCAAAATGAGAGCCAGCAAAAAACCATTCGGAAATAAAAGTCTTAAATTCAAAATATGGTGTTAATAGGACCATTCGTTTAGCCGCTAGGCCAAAGCGTGACGGACAGACCGACCAACCGACAGACGGACATTTTTAGGGGACTTGCTTAAGTGATATAGACCACATTTTTGAGAAAGTTTGTGCAACTTTTTTCACGAATACAATACCTTTCTCGCTCAGCTCGAAAGCTAAAATACTACTATCGATAAAAAATACATCACTCATAAACTCCAACATGATCCCACAAAAAACGATAAATTACAGTAAAATACGTAACAATTTCCATATTATCTGACTGTAGAAATGATAAGTTGACATTTTTTTATGCAATATTTGTGATAATAATCCACAAACATGAAAAATACTGAATTAAACTTACAGATGAAAAGACAAAATTTCTTTGCAATTTTCGTTTTGTTGTTTTGAAGATGTACAGCCATCAACTACACACGTTATTATTAAAAAGAACAATCACTAATATGGAGAGCAACTTAAGAATAAATTCACGATATTTTCAGGTTATTCACTACATGTTTTTTTATAATTTACACAATGTTTACAACATATAATTTAGGAAATATTTTCAACCGTTAAAATCCCAACAAGTTACAATAATCCTATAAACTTTGTAAATGCAATGAACGCGTCGTTCATCTAATTTGGTAGGATGTGATCACTGACGACTTGACATGGCATGAGACATGCTAGCAGTTGTCATCCCATACTGAAAAAAAATAGCATGGTTTCTTCTCCGAGCGAAGCAAGGAGGTTTTTGTTCTGAGGCAACCACTCATGCTATCGACTTGAAATTTGTAACATTTAAGAATATGATTATTAATGTAAAGGGGGCCCAAACAGGGGGGCAAAAATTTTAAATTATCGTTGCTAGGTTGAGTTGGGTTATCACATTAAAGGGTTTTACTTGCAAATTTTAAAATATATTTTTGTATTTTTTTACAACTCTTATTTTTCAACTTATGATGAAGAATGTCAAAAAAAATACTATTCCCCCCCCTTATCTCCGAAGTTTGTGTAAGGAAGAATATGAATATTTAGGCATATTACTAGCAGCACCTTCTTAGTATCGCCGAGTGAGGTCTCTTTGCTTCAGGAATAGACTGGCAGCTAAGTATTTAGATAGCTGTCGATCTGATGAAGCGTCAAGGTGAAAGGACGTCACAACAAGTCATCTTGGTAAATGATGGTGATCGTGCTTTTGCGTTTGACTATTTATCATAATGATTCCTGAAATAATGATGAGTAAAGTTACTTAAGCACAGGACGTACAACCTTAGTGTAAACTGTAATAACTATCCAGGGTCAGACTGGGCCGGAAGAGTCCGGGTGGCTCACCACAAGCCCGAAGCTCGAAACGTGACGTGACAATAATTAGATCCTGGTTGTTTATACCTGAACCCACTATAATCCTAGATGATTTTGATATTTATGGCCTCCTGCGCCGATAAATACAATAATTACAGTTGATAGAGATTTATGTACATATTACCTACAGCAAAAATAAAACGACCTCTCTAAAATATACAGTTTTTGACAAATCTGCAAAAAACCTTTACAAACAAATTTAGTTTTGCGGTCTTAAAATGGACTTTATTGCTTCCAACAACGCTATAGGTATATCGTAACCCTCGGCGCGCGAGTCCGACTCGCATTACTTAAATAGGGTCGAGGGTCTTGTCTAGGATCTAATTTTATAAAACTTTTTGTCTAGTTTTGGTTACTCCTGATGTAAGATTCATATATTTTTTTGAAATATCTCCAATGAAATTCACTTCAAACGTGAACAAAGTTAGTTATTACGTTAGCGAAGATCCAAGTTTGTTTGAGTTATTTCGTAAATAAGAAATGAAGCAGAGATTGACTTTTGAACTGAAATTTATATTAAAGTTTCAAGCGGCTGAATTGAAAAATACCTATTTTCAACGTCTTATTAAAATTGTGGACTATTTAGAACTAGCTTAGGTCAGATAGTCTGAAGTCTTGATCTTTGTACAATCACTTGCTTTTAGAATTTCTAATATTTCGATGCCGACAATTGGAATTAAAACCTTGGATTTTTGTGGCATGCTTAAATGATTCGTACTTATCTTAATACTAGCTGTTGCCTGCGGCTTCGCTAGCGTGGATTTCGTATTTAATGTTGTTACCGGTTTTCCGTAGGAATGAGATATTTTCCCGTCAAATTCCGGGTAATTTTAAACTAAATAAAAACGGGACTCACCCTGCGCAAGTCCATGAGTACAATTCAAGATCCAGCTGAATTTTATATAATTTACAGACGTTACTCTAAATTACTCAAAACAAAAGAATTTAGCAGTATTATTATGCCTTAAAGTTGCCACTTAACGTAACTCCCCTCCCCTATTTTACTCCCTTAGGGGTGGAATTTCGCAAAATCTTTCCTTAGTTTAAATAAATTTCAAGTTTCTAGGTCCAGCCGTTTGGGATGTGCGTTGATACCACATTCAGTCAGTCAGTTTATCCTTTTATATATTAAGATATAAAAGAGCTTGTCCTGAATAACTTAATGACTGATTCACTAACGTCGAGGCGTAGGTAACCTCTTTAGATACAGTTGTAAAATTTTGTGCAAATAAAGGATTTTTCAAAATTCATCAAGGGGGTGAAATAAGAAGTGAAAATTTGTACGAAAATCCTACAATTTTGACATGATATGCATAAAAATTTAAGTTTGAGGTAATAGTAAGAAAAAAGAAATAAGTACGTATTTCAGCATTTTCGCAAAATCATCCCCCAAGGGGCTAAATTGAGGGGTAAACATTTATAAAAAAATCCACGTTAATAAAGAATTAACGAAATACGTATTCCAGCATTTTTGAAAAATCAATCTGTAAGGGGGTGAATTGAGGTATTTTTAAAATTAAGTTTCAAAAACCTGCATACTTCAAGTACAAAAATCACGCGAGCAAGCAAAGCCGAGGGCAACTACTAGTAATAATGCTACTAATAATGCTTAAAATTATTTAAAAGTTGTAAACACGAAAAAGCTATAAATCAATGTTTTGACTAAAATTATTTAATTATTTAATTTAATGTCTATATTGTAATGAAGGTCTACGATAGAAGACCTATTCCCTCGCAACTTAAATAGTTTAGTGTTTATTAAACAAAAAAGTTATTCTTACACTGAGTCCAAAAACCCAATGTTTAAATAAAGGTCTGGATTTTTATCAGCGACACATCAACGCGTTTTTGACACAAAAGAAAAGAGATTTGGAGAGTCATGCTCTTGCGCATCTGTCTACCCCTTCCGTTGGGGCGGAGCCCGGTTGCTATGGCTACGACGACCACGCCCCTTTTAGTTTTTAGAATAAACTTTTTAATTTGTTTTTGCTATCAAAGCAATACCAAAGAATATACAGCGTGATTTTTCATTCACCAGAAAAAAATTAAGGGATGATTCTGCCCATGAAACTGAACAACTTTTCCCAAGGTACATAGGTCGAAATATGAAAAACCAAATTTGACCTCCCATACAAAATGCGCTATCAGCTGATGCAGTTTCTATGGGAGGTCAAAACTTGATTTTCGTATTTCGACCTATGTTCCTTGGGAAAAGTTGTTCAGTTTCATGGGCAGAATCACCCCTTAAATTGTTTTGATGAATAAAAAATCACGTTGTATAATATTACGCTAACGCGTAAAGAAGCTAAACTCTCCCCCGCCCGCTGAAATCAAATTCCTCTCCTCCCGCTTGGGCGAATAGGACGCGCCACGCCACGGGCAAAGAATATAATATTTGGCAATACAGTCGAAATTGCTTGATTAGAATGTCACAGATTAAAGTACTATTAGTAGAAGTAGTTAGTAGTACTATTGTACTATCATACAGAACGGACACTCTCCGCCCCCCTTGAAATCTACCCCACACCCCCGCGCGTACCTGCCCGCGAGATTCTTGTGGTCCTGCTTGCCTGCTTGCCTACGCGACCTTCCAATTCGCGCTTGAAGTATGTGGTGTTCTGGTTGTGACAGTGTAGTGTAAACCAGTACTTACATGAATACATACATACATACATAACATCACGCCTCTTTCCCGTTGGGGTAGGCAGAGACCACAGTCCTCCACCTGCTACGATCTTGACATACTTCCCTTGCTTCCTGTACTTTCATCAATCCTTTCATACATGCTCGTCGGTTTAGGGTACTTTTAACCTGGCCTTTATTCAGAACGTCCTAATAGGAAAATCCTAATTTGGAGAGCGCATTGCACTCCACTCTCGTCTTCTATTAGAAACATACTGTCTTACTACAACAAAAATAGACATCTGTTGAACACTTGATCAAAAAAATCATAGAAAATAACTCTGGCTATGTCATTGATGCGCAGAAGTCAAAAATGACTTATTTTCTTATGACTTGACTTCTGCGCATCAACTGACATAGCCAGTTATTTTGTGCGATTTTTTTGATCAAGTGTTCAACAGATGTCTAACTTTTATATAGTGAGAAGGATAATGTCTTTGATACCAAACCCATTTTATAGTAGAGCAGAAAAGAGCGATGCCAAAGACATTGGAGTAACAGAGACAGACACGTGTCACTCCGTCGTGCTCTCACGCAATCTATCCTGCTGTATTAATTAACTTATACTATTTAGTTGTAAACATTGTTCCCACAAACCCTTGTCAGAATATTACTTGCCAAAATGCCAGTTACTATAAACTAATATCATATTTCCGAACACAAAACCGATGCCTGCATTTGACACTGCTCAATTCCAAGGGTCAGAAAGTTAGAGGAATGTTCGGAACTCACAAGCGAGATGGAGTTTATATCAGGGACGATTACGTGGCCAACCAGTCGGTCACCCCTGTGTCAAATCTAGATTGTGAAGATATGTAACTGAGAATAGCTTTAATGAACTAGTTCCTGTAAACTATGACTGACTTCAAGGAAAACTACGAGAATTTATATTAGTCCTGTAGCCCGTGGACATTCAAATTACGAAAAAGGTTACAGATTGTCATTGTGAAATTCGAAGCGATGTCTTAAAGATCGTAACCCGCCGTAACCATAATATAGTGACCGAACTATAATCCATAATGTTAGTTATATACATTTCTAGGTTACTGCATTGTTTCGTTATTGTCATGATGTACAGCTTTGTTGAATTACCATACGTAATAGTAAGACAATGGAAATTTGCCAAAAACAAATTTAAGACAAAATTTGTCTTAAAATCTGAACCGGCCACAGAAACAGTCGTAAGGTAAAGTTATATGGTTTGTTCAGAGGGTCTTTTAACAGTTGTATAAATTTGAAATGGTAACTCTTAAATGTAAATTATTTTCAATATGGCCGGACTACATCACTCGTCACTATATATGGTTACGGTGGGTTACGATCTTTAAGACTTCGCTATAACAATTTCACAAAGACAAACGGTACCCTTTTTTGTAATTTAAATGTCCACGGGCTACAGTACTATATTGTAAAGGATGAAATGATGCTTTAGTTGATTGATAGGTGGTTGGCACCAGTCGGTTAACCCAGTGTAAAACCTGTGCAGGGTTATACATCAGTGCAAAAAATATTGTACGACTAAGATGAAAAGATGATGATCACAAAACTAGTTTGAAACATATAAGTCGAAAAATAAGAAAGAAAATTCGGCTTTAGCAAACCTTTTGCCATCAAAAAGGAGACAAATTTTTTTTTTAGTTTCTCGGCCTATGAATCTTTGGAAAGATGGTCTTAGCAACATTCTCAAACTTTAACTGTTTTTGTCAGATGCAAAAAGTGTCTTTACAGTTCCTCTAAATTTCTTTTTTGTCATTAAACATAAACCTAGTACCTGTTGTGTCGTCTTTCTTTATGTATTGCCCATTGTATTTTCTTGTGTGCAATAAACAATGAATAATAATAATAATAAAGTTACATAACCGAAATACATTTAATAGAGATTTAACTTTAAAGAAGAGAACTGCTTATTAGTCCTCGTGAATTTTATAAATTATAACTGTCTCAGACTGTCTCTGTAGGTTTTATTAGCCAAAACTTGAAGTAATCTATCACAGAAAGTGACATAACAGAAATATATTTAACAGAGCTTTAACTTTAAGGGGCTGATAAGAGCTAAATACTCTTCACTTGAGCAGGTTTTCAACGAAAAGTGATGAATATATGGCCGTGAAAAAAATTGATGTGATAATTAAGCATCTTTCCAAGAATATGGCCGACTCCGAAACACGATTAAATATATTTTGTACGCCATTAAAAAATTCCAAAGTTACCTCTGCTTTTTGCTTTTAAACCGTTTTTCTGAAGTAGCCATTAATCTATGATGACAAAACTTTTACACATTATTTAATACATTATGCATAATAATATAGCAATTTGATAATTAATATTTGAGTACAGGTTTGAAAAAAAATGCAAAAATAAGCGAAAAACGTAAAGCAGCGCGAATCCACTCCGTTCTAGCACGCATTCTGTTAGAAAGGGAGGTAATTCAGCTCTTATCAGCCCCTTAACGAAGACTTGTGCAACTGCTTATTAGTCCTCGTGAATATTTACAACTACTGTCTCAGACTGTCTATTTAGACTTGATTAGCTAAAACTTATGAAATCTATATATACAGCGTGTTACTAAAAGGTGTGATAACACTGGGTGTGAATCTGCCTATGAAACTGAACAACTTTTCCTAAGAAACAAAGGTCATAGAGCAAAATAAATTTTTGACCTCCCATAGAAACTGCATCATCTGATAGCGCATTTAGTATGGGATGCCTAATTTGGTTTTTCGTATTTCGACCTAGGTATGTTCCTTGGAAAAAAGTTGTTCAGTTTCATGGGCGAATTCACACCTTTCAGTATTATCACACTTTTTCATTACACGCTGTATAATAGAGTTCACGAAAGAGCAAGAGTTTTTGTAAATAATCATTTATGGGTTCAGGAAAGACAGGTACACGTTTTGTTATACAGAAATCTCAGACACCAAAATTTTAACACATTGTACTTGATTTAGAAGTTATAATCTTTTTCACAAAACGTCAGATTCTTTCTTGAACTCCGTTTCGTGATCGAATCTATATCCATAATCGGTTTGCAGGATAAACCTTGAAAGGGTTAAACAAATTTATTTATAACATTCCCCGTCTAAAAAGATTCTTTTATTCACTGAAAACAGTGAATAAAAAGCATTTTTAATCACTATTTTGGTGTTTGAATTTAGAACACACCAATATACTCGTATTCGACCTCCACCTCAATGCTTTATTGATGTATTTTCGCTTAAATCTTTCTTTTTCTCGTAGTCATGGTATAAAGTATAGTATGCAACTCTTGAATAAAATGGATTTAAATCGAGGGCCATGAATCACTTGCGTCGCTCAGGATTCATCTCTGGTCCTCGCTTTAAATCCGTCTTTTATTCACTAATTGCACAATGTACTATTTTATGATCAGTAGTATGCTTCAATATAAACCTCATTCATAATCATCATTATTTAATTTTGGTTAAAAAATTGTTTGTTATAAAATGTCAAAATAACAGCAATGAAAATATGCTCACAACAAAACGAGTTTCCATTTACTTCGATTTACAAAATAAATCCACAAATGAAATAACAATCACAACCAATTAACAATATGCACGATAGTGCTTTTCCACTACATCCATCCGTCATCCGGTTTTAAAAACGTGCCTTAATGATATATTGTCTTACATCCATAAACTAAATCTTGGTAGCTATAATAGATTGTAGAAAAAATAAAGCAAAAGTTAAAAAGTTGTTTGTAGTAATAAATACAAGCAAAACATAATAATTAAACACAAACATTTAAGGTTTACTTGAACTTTTGCACTTTGTAAACATGTTTATTTTGTTCGGTCTAAGCGCGATGGAAATAAGGTAATAAGATGAACTATTTTACCTAAAATTTGATCGCGCTACGACCCGGAGCAAAATTTAAATGTAAATAAGAATATAAAAATTCAATTCAATTCAATTCTGGTAGAAGTTTTACATTTGTCCGATCATAAAGATTTTGCAAAGTTAGCCCATCAACTCAAAGATTTAGCTAATTGTTTAGCCTGAATAAACTAGTGTTGTTCTCTTCAAATTTATAAGGACTGGAATTTTTTGTATAGAAAGAAATACCTTTCGTTATGAAACTGATCACCAAATTAACTAAGTGTTCACCACAATTTCTATTACAATGGTTGTATTCTAGCGGATCTATGTGAATCCTTACAAATCCTGTTAATTTCTGATTAAACTAAATTTGCTAAAAAATAACTAATTTTGTCTGCAGTGTATTGGGGTCATAAAATTTAGTCTCTTGGTCGTTATATTTTTTGCCAAGGTTAAATGAATGTCGTACAAGGAACCGCACTTAGATTGAAACAATTGAATTGTGAATATTGTTGAATACACAAATGTTTTGGGAAAGGGGCCATTTATTCTTATTATAGCTGTACCAGTAGACAAAAGGGTTGATCACATTTTGGAAGTGGTGCAAGGTACAAGATATTCTTTCGTTTATGTTTTTACTCAACTAGAAAATTTGACTTTTATAAAGGATTTTTTTTACACAAAATCAATTGTTTACATGACAGGTACAAGATATTTTTTCGTTTTTTTTTTCTATAGAAAATTTGAGTTTTGTAAAGGATTTTTTAAAATTCAATTTTATGACAATTTTAGTATAAAGGGATGAATTGTCATGAATGTTGCTTATTTTAATTAGTAGAATCACTGGGCATCGGCGAGAAAACCTATGAAAATTCATAAATAAAAATAATAGCCTCAAAGAAAGCTTATAAAGATGCAAAGTAAATAAAAGATACTCGTAATGCAAAGTCGTGACGATGGTAGACCCTCGACTACACAAGGTATAATAGAAAGAGTATACGAGTATCGACCCTGAAGGATGTGATTCTACCCATGAAACTGAACAAATTTCCCAAACAAACATAGGTCGAAAAGTAAAAAAGAATTAACCTCCAATACAAAATGCGCTATCAGCTGATTGGGTTTTTATGGGAGATGATTTTTTTTTTCCATTTTAAGACTTTATGGACAGTTGTTCAGTTTCATAGAAATATTCACATTCTTCAGGGTTGGTACACGCTTTTTGTTACACCCTGTATGGTCTCAAGTTTTTAAAACGTCCGTCTTACTACAAAAAAGTAAGACATCTTTTAAACACTTGATTAAAAAAATCGTACCAAATAACTCTGTCTATGTCATTGATGCGCAGAAGTCAAAAATGAGTTATTTCCTTATGACTTCACTTCTGCGCATCAACTGACATAGCCAGTTATTTTGTGCGCATTTTTTACTTTCGAGCGGAGCGAGAAAGGTATTATATTCGTGAAATAAAAAGTTTTATAATTTTCTCAAAAATGTGTTCTATGGGTCATTTTCAAAAAAGATGTACATTACAAAAATTAATATTAGGTCTTTACCTATGAAATTGCCGTTTTGTATGGCGAATTTTAGGTAAACTCAATTTTCAGTACTAACATTTTTGCATTTTTCTTAGGAATTATAAATCCAATTTTATTTTATTTTTTTAGCATTATTGGGAAGACATTAAGCTAACAGAAGCCTAAATTTAATTTTCGAAAAATATTATCTGTAAAAAAATATAACAAATCTAATGATGAAATCGGACGACATTTAAGACGAACAATTTTCGAACCTTTAATTTTATATATCAAACTAAAAATAAAAACTTTATTTTATGCTTGAATTGATAACCTTGAAGTCAACTTTCAAATATAAGACAAATGAAAAAAATAGCATTAGTATTATAGGAATTATGATCTCATTAATCTGTAAGAAAATTTCGGCAATTTCATAGGTAAAGACCTATTATGTCCGACTAACATAACATTATTTTTTACGAATTCAGTGCTGCATTTTTTAAGTTGGGCAACTTTTCCTATTAATATGAACCTTCTTCTTCAAGACACTTATCTAAATTATGGCTTCTACAAAATAATTGTATTGTATAAAAAAAAATTAGTTTTGCCACCTTTCACGTTCTATTGGAACAGAAATGTCCTTTTTGCACTTCAGCAGGTTTGAATCATAATGTGGCTCTAATTTGTTGTTTGTTAAAAAAATTAACAACCTGACTAGTAGCATAAATGTATTTCCCATTGTGTATTTAAAACAATATTACTCTAAGCAGTGCTTTAACTATAAAAATATATTTTTTTAGTTTGTCCATGAGTTTGAACATGTGAGTCACACAGAGTATGTCACAGTCGATTTTGTAGCTTTCTGTACCAATCTTACCACTTGAAGATAATTAGGGTTCCGATACCAAAATGGTAAAAAAAAGGAACCCTTATGGTGCCGCTCTGTCTGTCTGTCCGTCTGTCTGTCACACCTCTATATCTCGGCAACCACTTATGCTATCAACCTGAAATTTGGAATAGTTTTAGAATATAGTTGCCCAATTTAATTGCACAAGAAAAAATTTTGAAAAAAGTATGATTATTAATATAAAGGGGGCCAAAATAGGGGGGGCCAAATTTCAAATTGTCGCTACTAGGTCGAGTGGGGTATCATATGAAAGGGCTTTACTTGTACATTTTAAAATATATTTTTGTATTTTTTTAAATTTCTTAGTTTTAAAGTTATGATGAAAAATGTCAAGAAAAATACCATTCCCCCCCCCTTATCTCCGAAGTTTGAGTAAGGAAAAATCTGAATTAATTACAGTTGACAGAAGTTTATATAAACTTTACAGCAAAAATAAAACGATCTTTCTAAGTTGCACAGTTTTTCAGAAATCTGCAAAAAACCTTTACAAACAAATTTAGTTTTGCGGTCCTGAAAATGGACTTTATTGCTTCCAAAAATACTATAGGTATATCGGAACCCTCGGCGCGCGAGTCCAACTCGCACTTGACCGTTTTTTTTTTTCATTACTGGCAATAATTTGCTTCACACTGTTTCAATAAATCTCCACGATTTTGTAGTACCAGTTGATTTATTGTCACGCAAAAAAATTTGTGGCCATAGTAATAAAAAAAATACATGTTAATTACAGTGCATTTCCAACCAAGGTGAAGTGAGTATTATTTTCAATTATTTTTATAGCGTAAGCCTGACAAAAACATGTTATAATTATGTATCGTATTAATCTGTATTGCTAAATAATCTGATGTTACAGCTTTTTGAAGTTATGTTTTTCACAAAAATGCTTACATGTTAGTCACATTTTGTGACTCATATGACGTGACTCACATCTAAAGTAAAGTAAAGATATATTTACATTGGGTAAAATTTTATGGCATCATATGGGTGCTTATATACGCCTTTGAATTTTATTTTCAACGCGTGCAGGTTTCCTCACGATGCTTTCCTTCACTTTTTTAAGCAAGTGATAAATTATAAAAGTCTGTACTTAGCAAAAACTTATTGTACATGCCCCGGCCGTGACGCGAACCAGGGACCTCTTTTCTATTCCCATTACCGCTGTTTTATTATAAAATCCTACAGATTATGCACTACAAATTATTATTATTGTCTTATTTTAGAATTATGGCGATGGGCGCAGCTAAACTTCAACGTAAGCACAGAGAAAAACTTGAAAGTTAAGAACCCTGCTGTCATTAAGACATTGATTGATCTCATAGTTTAAAAGGCATAGTATTTTTTTGAATAATAAAGGTTTCGATTTCTCTCATTTTTATTTTGTTATACATATTTATTTTATGAACCTTTAGTTTAATCATTGTAAACTCTACCTTACAATAATTGTGACTCACATTAGTGTAAAATTATACAGGTATGTCACAAAACAGTTGAGTCACATTTTTGATCATGTTAGTCACATGTACATCTTTTTTGAAAATGGCCCCTATATCACTTATACATCATAAAAAACAAGTCTCCCAAAAATGTCCGTCCGTCGGTCGGTCGGTCGGTCCGTAGGTCGGTCTGTCCGTCACGCTTTGGCCTAGTGGCTAAACGGATAGTCCGATTGGCACCATATTTTGAATTTAAGAGCTTTATGCAAATCCATCGAAGGGCTCCGAGTGGTTTCCTGCTGGCTCTCATTTTGAGGGTTGCTGTCATACAACGAAAATCAAAAATTGTAATTTTCGCAAAAACGGCTTATAAAATCTTAATGAAACTTTGCCTGACCAAGTATCTCCACTGAAGGTATTTTGCAGCAGTATTGGTCTGTGTGATTTCATATAAGGGGTGTTCCAGTACTACTAAAACGTAAACATGTGATTTACTCATAATTGTTTCGATTGAGTTTACTTTAAATTTCTATAATTTTAATTCTGGATTAGTTATATACCAGACTGGATAATATATTTGTTTTATTTTTGCGAAAATCTAGTATACAGGGTGTACCAAAAACTGAAAGGGCTTGCTCAGTAGACTAAACTAATAAACTTTCCCTAAGAAACATGTGATGGGAAATTAGGAAATGTAAAAAATCTTCATGCAAGTATCTTGCGGTAGTATATATTGATCTGTGAAAGTTCATATGAAGGAAAATTTAAACATGTGGTTTACTCGAAATAGTTTACGGTTAGTTTCTTTTAATGTTTAACAATTTAAATTCTGAATTGATTTGCATATTAATTTCATTCAAACATTTTTTTTAACCTAAATATAAGTTTGTATTTCCGGGCTATGTGTATGGATTTACAAATTTAAGTTTACAGTAGATACTTTTTCCTTGCATATCGCGAGAAAGTAAGTGCAGTGTTGCTGTACCATTTATTTAATCATGTGTTCAACAGATATCTAACTTTTTTGTAGTAAGACCCATTTTCTTTATCCTACCTTACAGACCTTTATTCTAAAAGTATTATTATTCTACTGGAAGCAGAAAGTTGATTATTTGTCAGAATCAGAACCGTAATCCGATTTTATCCTTCACTTTCACTTCTACTTTGTACCACAAAGCGTCACATTTGAATAATTCCTCGTCACACGTAGCAAATAAATGTCGCTGCTGACGGTACCTGCGTAATTGCGATTTATTGCTTCTCCCTAACGAACTTGACAATGATCTTTTTTGCTGTCCGTATCCGTAATTATCTTTTGTCAAGTATACTTCATTCATTACGATTGTGATGAGATTTTTCGTTAATTATTCTATTGATGTGAATTTTATTGTTTTTGTCTATTTGTGTTGCAACTGATTTAGTATCTGTATAACAGGCATTTATTGAAATTGGGGCGTACTTCTTTTATATTTAGGGGGTCATTAATTAAAATTTTTAGTTTTTTTTTGTAGAGAAATTGAGACTAATAAAAAGCATTTTTATAAGGAGTATAATTTATTTTTTTTGAAATAAATTTTGTGTTTAGCCTTCAAACATACGAAATTCACTAATATTATAAAGTGAAATTGCCAAACGGGCTATTGTTTTATAAACCTCCAATATAATAATACAATAGACTTGTTAAAGGTTATAAAGAGTACTTACAGAGAAAAACTGTCTACGCGTGTTACTGGTATTTCCTATTTTAAATTTTTTGGTACGTTGCACAGAAAATGCATTTTTCTTTCTATTTTACCGCGCTTTTTCATTTCCAGTTGACAGTGGCGAGTCGCTGTCCCGACGGAGTGAAATTCTGTCTTTTATTTTATTTTAGAAAATAGCCACTATTTTATTTACTGGTCCATTTTGCTCGCTGCTAGAAAGGTTGGAAATATTGTACATTACGTTTCTTGGACGATAAGTGGTTGTTAGGGTTCACTGCTAAGTACGTAGTAATGTTACATTTCCATAACATCCCATGAAATGTTCACTACAGGACAGGGAGCACACTCCAGAATTGTAGCTTTTGTTGAAAAAATGTGGAGGGCACGTACCACAGTCACTTCGCTGGTCAGCGTTACGGCTGGCAACATGGACACCGGTAGTAGGTGACCGCAGTAAGTAAGATGGTAAGATGGTATGATACACAGAAGGATGCTGCTGCCCATCCTCCAGTTTATAATCCTTATTCGCTTCTTACGATACCCAAGGGTATGTATGGGGTGGTACTATTCTTTGCCGGCACCGCAAAGGACATAATATGTTACATAATGATTCTGTTTTATTTCAGCATTTTTGGTAAAGTATCTGTCGCCTCCCGATAGTCGATTAAGCCAGCTAATTAAACGACTAGGCGGAATGTTAAGTAGGGGAAGTATTTCGCGATAAAAATACTACACCAACTAGAATCAAACTGGCCTAGGTACACACGGCCGCACATCAGTAGAAACACTTTTGGACCTTATGGCGTGGTAATAGAGTTGAAAACATTCTACCGACAAGCGGTTGAGCGTACGATAGGTAGGTTATCATCATCATCATATCGAGTGGGTTGCAAAGACAATGACCGACCTTACTAACCCTGGTGTCAGAGTTGTTGAGCGGCCAAAGGCCTCTGACATGGCTCATTAACAACTACATCCTAGTAGATAGTTAGTAATTTGGACCAAAGGCTTAACGTACCTTCCGAAGCACGGAATCATCTAACTTCTCGGACAATTAGGTGATTCATCCTGCAATGTCGTGACTAAACTGGGGAGGTCGCACAAAGGGATTTTTGTTTGACAGTGTCCCCACCGGGAATCGAACCCAGGACCTCCGGATCGAGAGCCGAGCCCTCTAACCACTAGATCACAGAGACTTTTAGGTAGGTTATGTTAGGTTATGCTAGGTCATCTTATGACCCGCGCACCCACAAAATTTAATAACCTTAATAATTATTTCGTCCAATTAGCTGTTTAATTGAATGCCAATTTCAACTCACGTCATCAAAATCATCATCAACGTAACATCCTTAAATTAAAATAACATTAAATTTAAAATAACACTGCTGTATTTATCTTTATAAACTCGACAAAAAAAGCTGGTCAACTGCTTTTCTGCATTTTGTGAGGGTATCGACTTAAGAGGGTACGATGGGCCTTATCAGGAAGCTCAAAGTCACCCAAAGGGCTATGCTCGGAGTCTCTTTGCGCGATCGAATCAGAAATGAGGAGATCCGCAGAAGAACTAAAGTGGCATTAGGCAGGGCACATCGCAAGTAGAACCGATGGCCGATAAGACGTAAGGGTTCTAGAGTGCCGACCACGTACCGGAAGACGAAGCATTGGCAGGCCCCCCACAAGGTGGACCGACGATCTGGTCAAGGTCGCGGGAAGCCGCTGGATGTGAGCAGTGCAGGACCGGTCGCTTGGAGATCTTTAGGGGAGGCCCATGTCCAGCAGTGGACGCTTTTCGACTGATATGATTTCAATTTTCAATTTCAATTTTCAAAAACATTAAAAAATTCAGAAAAATCCAAGGCTTTTAACATTTCATAAATTAATGATTGATGATGATGATCGACTTAATTGAATAGTAACCCTATTTGATAGGAATTTTGCTGCGATAATTCAATGATTTTGGATGCATATTTCGGTGAAACTGGATCTCATTGTCCTTCGATGTTAACCTGTGAAGGTTCTTAATATCACATGTGATGGATGAGTGAAAATTTTGACATCCCGGAAAATGGAAAATTTATGAAAGTTGTTTTGAAGTTTATTCAAATTTATACCATTGCATTTTATTTTTGATTTCTTCACATTTAAAACGGGTCATAGTTATGTTTAGTCAAGAGTACTTATAATAGGTAAAAACTACTAAAACTGGCACGGGAGCCCTAGAATTTCAGTCATCTATTAGGAGTCCGATCGTGGTAATTTATACGATGAAACCAAAGCAAAACCTTTTACTTAATACGTTACGTTGAGCCACCGAACAGCACATTTCGTATCGTGGTAATTATTCAAACGAAAACCATTTGGTTTTTTCTCGGCAGATTCGTTGAAGAAAAGGTTTAATAATCTGTGGTAACAAACGAACGTAACTTAAGGAGTTTATTGGTATCGTGGTAATTTTTTGTCAATATTTGACAGCGTTTCCTACCAATTGCCTTACGTTGGGAACGCCTTTGCGAACGTTTTTGAAAAAGTTAGTTGCGACGAACTTTTCGAAGGCATTTTGGATCATTTGGACTTTGTTCGGAGAGGAAAAAGTGTATTATTTTGATTTTTTGCTGAAGTTCTAGTGTCTACAATTCTGTCTCTGTACACACAGATGATGCACCAAGCAAATGCAGTGGTCACCGAGGCAAAAAGAATTAATTCTCGGAACAGGAATATAGCCCTAAGGCATCAAGACATTTCTTTAAGTAAGTAACCGAAAGACAATTTCGCAAGAAATATCGTCTATCCACCTGTCTTTTCAAAACTGAGTGTCTGAAGGATCTCCATTTATGGCCGCCCCTGTGGGCTCTGATGGTCTAGACGTGGAGACAAAAGTAAGTCATATGTAAGATAATTACCTACCGAATGACAAAGGCACCACATAGGTACCTATAACTATTCAGTGCTTTGTGGTGCCAGGTATTCAGAATCTATAACCTAGGTACCTATATACTATTTCAATCCACCCAATAAATACCACTCAGTTGCCCAAGCTAGTGTTAGTAAAGCTATAAAAGAAGTGACGGAGGCACTTAATAATCCAGAGATATTAAATAAACATGTAGCATTCCCGTTCACTCTAAGTGACAGGGAAAAAATCAAAAGACAGTAAGCAAATAAGTTTAGTTCATGTTTGACCAATGTAAATACACCTAGTAGGTACTTACTACAAGGTGTAGGATAACATCAACAAAGAAATAGTTCAAAACTATGTTCTTAATTACTATTCATGCAGAACATGAAAAAAGATTCGTAAAAATTACCCACTTATATTTGCTGCCTCTCTTAAATATCTAATTGTAATGTACTTTTTTTTCAGTCGTCAAAAAAGTCGAACAGCAACAAAAAACCATAGAAAATATTGAGCGTCAAATAAAGATGAAAAATGTGGTGTTTTTTGGAGTACAGGAAACAGAATACAACTACGAAAGTCTGCAAGAAAACGTTTTAAATATTATGCAAGATATAATGGGAATTATTTGCAAAAAAAGCGAAATAGAAAATATTAGGAGACTTGGAAAGAAAAGTGATAAGATTAGACCTGTAATCCTAACATTGACAACTGTGGGTCGGAAAATTGAGATACTTAAGAAAAAGAAAAAACTGGAAGGAACAAACTTGTATGTCAAAGAGGATTTTACCCAAAATGTTCTGCAGAAACGGAAAGATTTACAAGAAGAACTAAAAAAAAGGAGAGAGCAAGGAGAAAAAGTCGTGCTTCGTTATGACAAAATACTAACATTGAAAAGAAAAGAAACCAAAGAAAACCGAAACAATGAAGAAGAAAAGAAAAGAACACAAAAAAGAGATTTATCGGAGTCACCGGAATACTTAGATCATCTCGATGGCAAAAGAGGTGAAGGAAAGAAAATACAGCAAATTCCAAAGAAGAATAAAACATATGGTATTTTATCCTACATGCAAAAACATACCCCCTCTCATACTAACGCCTCAGAAGAGTGTGTCAATTCCGATTAGCAACCGGCACGCCTCTCACAGCATCCTCTAGGCCGGCTTGTCCCCGGAACTTTGGAGAAGGATGTAGACAACAACCCCCCAAACAAAAACAAAAAAAGAGATAAATCACACTATCTACATGTGGCAAATTTGAATGTAAGAACATTATTGGCCAACTCTAGAATTATAGAGCTAGAATATGCTCTACAAAAAATTAAATGGGATATAATAGGCTTATGTGAAACCAGAAGAAGAAATGAAGAATTAGAAGAGTACCCAGAATATATCCTATACCACACAGAAAGTAAGAATGGTCAATATGGAGTCGGATTTTTAGTTAAGAAACACATAAAAAATAACATTGTTTGCTTCAAAAGTTATTCCAACAGAGTGGCTACACTACAAATAAAATTGCCAAGTAAAGAAGTTATATCTTTAATCCAAGTCTATGCTCCAACCGAAAACTGTAAAGACGAAGAACTAGATAAATTTTATAGAACGCTTGAAGATGCCATAGAAACACTGAATGCAAAAAAAATGATAATTATGGGAGATTTCAACGCGCAGATTGGCAAGGCAAAGCAAGGTGAAGAGCTTGCGTTCGGTAAATACTCACACGGCAAAAGATCAAAACATGGACAAAGATTAGTAGAGTTTGCCTTAGAAAAAAATCTTAAATTCACTAACAGCATGTATAAAACAAGAAAAAGCAAAAAATGGACTTGGGAGTCACCAAACGGTATATATCGCACCGAAATTGACTATATTCTAACTACTTCCAGCTTAGACATACATAATTTCAATATAATTCAAAATCTCAATTTCAACACAGACCACAGGATGATACGATGTGGAATATACACAGAAACCAAGAGAAAAAGAAAATTTACCAAATCTGCTATCGATCCTACCAGAGACCTACCAACCCTAACAAAAGAGAGCGGAAAGCAATGGGAAAAATCCTTCTTAGCAGCAGTTGGAAAGTCGTCTGATATACAAATACAGTATAACAATTTTGAGGAAGAAGTGAACAACCTATTTACTCAGATACCCAAGGCAAAGAAAAACCAAAAAGAAGAAACAAAGATCCACATTAGGAAATTATTTGAAGAACGAAAATCTCTATATAGCGAAAGAAGAACAAAAGATGTTAAAAAGGAAATCACACTAATAAGCAAAAAAATCAACCGTGAGATTTCAAATAACATGAAGGAGCACAGAAAGAAAACTTTTGAAAAACATATTAGAAAAACAGGAGCTGTGAAAAAAGCCTACAAAGAACTACAAGCCTCATCAAAATGGACATCAAATATAGTTGATAGAGCAGGAAAAAGATTATCAAAACGAATAGACATAATAAAAGAAGCTACAAAATTTTACCAAGAACTATACTCCACACAGTCAACCTCGGACTTTGACACATACATGCAAGAAAATATTCAATGTAGTAAGGAGCCTGTGCCTAAAATACTAAATTCAGAAATAGATTTTGCAATAAAAACACAAAAAAATGACAAAGCACCTGGAGAAGACAAAATAACGAACGAATTACTTAAATCTATGTCGCAACCCCTACAAAAACCTCTACAAATAATGTTCAACAACATATTAGAAAAAGGAGTGACTCCAAATCAATGGTCTAAATCTACAACGACTCTCCTACATAAAAAAGGAGATAGAGCTGACTTGAATAATTACAGGCCCATAAGCTTAATGAGTAATGTCTATAAAATATTCTCCAAAATTATTATGAACAGGCTCACAAAGATCTTAGATGAGAACCAACCACGTGAACAGGCAGGATTCCGAAAAAGCTTTTCAACTTGTGATCACATCCACGTTGTGACACAACTCATAGAAAAATGTGAAGAATATGGAAAGACGCTATATATATGTTTTATAGACTTTACTAAGGCCTTCGATTCCTTAGAACATACCGCCATTTGGAAGACATTAATCCAACAAAACATAGACAGCAAATACATAGTGCTATTACACAGCATATACTCTAAGAGTTCAGCTAAAATACTAATGGAAAGGCACGGACCTGAATTCCCGATTAAAAAAGGTGTAAGACAAGGCGACCCAATATCACCAAAAATATTTTCCGCGGTACTAGAAATGGTATTCAGAAATATCAAATGGGAAAACCAAGGAATAAAAATTGACGGAGAATACTTAAGCCATCTGCGTTTCGCTGATGACATTGCTTTATTTGCTGAGGGAAGTGCAGAGCTAGAAACTATGATTAACGAGCTAGCGAGGGAGAGCGAAAAGGTCGGTTTGTCATTAAACGCTACAAAGACAAAAATAATAACAAATGGGCGAGAAAATACTGTTACAGTCAATGGGAAGAAAATCGAATATACCACAGAATATACTTACCTAGGTCAATCAATTTCATTCCAAGATCAGACAGAAAGAGAAATCAACCGAAGAATCGCTATTGCATGGAAAAGGTATTGGAGCCTAAAAGAAATTATGAAAAGTAAAGACATAAATATAGCCATAAAATGTAAATTGTACGACTCGGTGATCTTGCCATGTCTAACATATGGTTGTCAAACATGGTCTCTGCGCAAACAAGATGAGAACAAACTAGCCATACAACAAAGGAAAATGGAGAGAAGCATGTTGGGAATAAGAGTATCAGATAAAATAAAAAACGAAACAATAAGAAAGACAACCAAAGTAACTGATATTCTTGAAAAAATAAGACATCTCAAATGGAAATGGGCAGGACATGTTTGTAGAATGGCCAATGACAGATGGACCAAGAAATTGACAGAGTGGTTACCTAGAGATGGGAAGAGGAGTAGAGGCAGACCACGGAAAAGATGGGAAGATATTTTTAAAGAAAAATGTGGACCTGAATGGAGAAGGAAAGCTAGGGAGAGAGAGACCTGGAGGAACCTGGGGGAGGCCTACGCCGCGGAGGCGACTTCCACAAATCAATAATAATAATATAATAAATATTATAATAAGTAATTAGAGAAATTAATGCATGCAATTTGAAACAATTTGAAACACTTAGTAATAATATATATAATATAATAATAATGAATTTCATAAGATAATTGTAGAAATTTGTGGTAGAATAAAGGCTATTTTTATTTTATTTTATTTTTATAATGTACTTTTTTTTCAGTTTCTATCAAGCTACAAGGATACCAGGTGTTCTGGGCTCTATAGATGCACCCATATAGCCATTTTGAAGCCGGCAATTCATGAGGAGCAAATATTAACAGAAAATAATACCATTCCTGCCCTCGTGCGCACACTATGGCGCCAGAGGAATATTATTCCTTCCTAAAGTAATGGAAATAGGCTAATAAAAACACATATTAAAAATATTTAATTAACACTTTTATTTAGAATTACATAATATCAGATTTTTTTTAACATTAAGATGCTTGTAAACTAGTACTTACTTTAATTTAAGCTTAAACTAAGATTAGATTTCTTTATTTCATATTATCACATTCAAAATTACATAGATTGTTCAGATGTCAATGAATAATATGATCGTCAATAATATTGGAAATAAAATAAAAATAATTCAAACAAAATAAAAGTATGTCAAAACAAAGCAAATTCATAGTAATTATAATATTTAATTAATGTAAGTAACATAATTATAATTAAACATTTTTTACCTAACATTTTTATTTATTTATTTAAATCACAGCCTAGAAAATTAGAAAAGTTGTTACATTACCCGAGAACTTGGATGATAAATTGTATTGCTAGAAATTTAAAGAGATTTCTGCCACACTTTAATCTGTAATCTACAAGTTCTAGGAAAATGTAATATGGGCTTAACAACACCCAAAAATAAAACACTTTTACACAGTGTGTGAAGATCTGAAAGTGCACGATCAGTCGATGTAATTAAAAATTTTTTGCGAGTAAAACTTTCAAGAAATGAAAAAAGGCCTCTCCATACAAACTGTCCGAGCAAGGTTACTATTTAGGCCTGTTTTTTTTTGTACGATCATTCTTCATTGGATGATGAAACCATCTGCATCTGAAAGAAAAAAAATTACTAATAACCAAGGTAGCCTTTGCTCCATGGTGTGAATATCAAAGTGGTGTCTTTCCATAGGTACGAAGACCTCATCAACTGGACCACCAGTTAAATTGCTTCACAAAGAAGAAAAAGACTGTGGATAGAAGTTATTGGCTTTTGTTACTTAGAAAAGTTAAGAAAAACAGTGTAATTTTATGCTGTTGTTGTCCCAAACACAAATAAATAAAATAAAAAGAAATGAGAAAAACCAACAGATATTCCAATCTTACCCTTTGTATCCTAGTCCTTCTGACATACGCACTCATCACAGGAACCATAGCCGCAACAGTTTGGCTGAATGTTGCCTGAGCCCGCACTTTGGCTGACTCTGCTTGCATCAGCGTAGCCTGAGCCAGCGTATTGTGTCTTCGGGCGCGTAGCTCCTCTTTTTTGGCCACTAAAATTTGGCATTTCGAGGGCAGTACGGTTTCCTGTTTACAAAATAAACAAGATTACAATAAATTATTATGAATATTAACTATCATTATCAAGTTAATGGATCACCAAAACCAGTGGTTTCACTGAAAATATGCTTATCATCTTACTTAAGACTATTGAGAATAATTTTGCAAGAAGTGCATTTGTTTTTTCTTTCTAATATTGTTTTATGTAAGTAATAAAATCTTATACCCATATAAAATACTTATAACAGGTAAATTAAGTATTTGTCTTCCTTGCTTCCAGGATAGGAGGGTTCCTATCTTGTAGCCTCGGCCGATGCACTCTTTCCCAGTTGCGGACACGTTGGCTTCTTCCCTGACTCTAATGTGGCCTCTGGCTACGCGGTGTGGATGGAGAAGGCGAGCGCGAACCCTTTCCTTTTCCTTGATTCTATTTGGTGTCCTCGTTTATAATCAATAAATGCTGGGATCTCACATCCACTAGAACTGGTGACAATGCTTCAGGAGGCGACTGAATCCTTGGCAACGAAAAATGTTTATTGACGAGTCTTCACTTATCCTGAAACATTAGTAGTCTGTGCGTTGAATTTCAATTCAATTTTTGTTGTGGCTTTTTGAGGTTATAATTATGTTTTCTCTTGTCATTTACGGTGTTGCCAGTTACTCATTCCAGATTAATCCGATTTTTTTTAAATGTAAAAAAAGTTGTAGAGCTTGTCTAGCGAATCGAGTCTTGAACAACACTGGTTTACGCGGGAAAATAGACTCGATGCTTAGATATAAAAATAGAATAGAAGATACTCAAATAAAATTTATCTGTTTGTTATTATGGGTCTGCAATCTGCAAATATCCACTAGTTGAAATAAGTTTTATAGGGTTCTATGTCTTAGTGGAAAATATTAACCCTTTTCGGATATTTTTTTTGGTCCATCTGTCTGTTGTGTCTAAGGACCACTAAGTTCCGCTACATACCAAAAAATTCCGAAATTGGGATAAAAAATCTATAGCGGCAACGCTGGATAGTGCTGCTCTATTCGCGATACGTTTGTCGATATGAAAGTAACCATAGTATTTTGTAATACTCGTTGCAAGATCTAGTCCATAGACAAAAGATCTAAACGGCTTCAGTTTGGTTTCACTTAACGTAACGTATGCGTAACGTAAACAGTTTTGTTCCTACCACGATACCAAAAATTGCATCCGTGAAGCCAAAGCAAAACCAAAACATTTCCGAAACCAAATATCTTCCTCTTTAGCGTTAAAACTGTTTGCAATTACCACGATCGACCTCTTGGTCTGGTATTTTTCTACCAATAGGTAAGGCGGCATTTCCTTTTAAACACCCACTAACAAATTCACCCTTCCTCTTTGATATTTCAAAAGAAACTTCAAAGGCTTTCGAAGGCTCTTGCTGACATTTTTTGCAGATTTTGTGGAAACGCCGAAAGGTTACGATCGATCAAACTCGATCATAGATTTCTAAGATTGTGGAATGGGTACTTGATTTTTTTTACGATGTTATCTCTTCATACGTGCTACTGAATTGTAAATGCGCTGTCGGCACTCGTTTATCTTTGCTTCCTTTTATGTGTAGGGTCTGAATGGAATAGTTTTGCCATTCTACTTAGACCATGAAGTGTGAAACTCTTTCCAAAGAACAAAGGTCGAAAACTGAAGAAAATTATTACCACTCCCATATAAAATTTGCTTCTAGCTGATGCAGTATCTATGGAGAGTTTTTTTTTTCGTATTTTGTCCCCGTGATCCTTAAGAAAATAAGTTTAGTTTCATGGTTGAAATTGTTTAATTATGCACGCTATATTATTAAGGCTTTCATAAAAAGGAATCTTATAAGTTTGAAGTCTGTACTTTTTAATTCAAATTCAGATTATTCTATTTGATGTAGATTCTTTACAAAATATATATTGATTGTCAGAATACAATGCAAATAAAGTCAGTCTACTATGTTAGGTACAACGTTTGGGGTCGTGCTGTGGCAGTGTAAAAGAAACATAGATTACATTTGCAACATCTTTTTAGGGTTCCGTAGTCAACAAGGAAACCTTATAGTTTCGTCATGTCCGTCTGTCTGTCTGTTTGTCCTCGTCTTAGCTCAAAGACCTTTCGTACAAGAAAGCTGAAATTTTGTATGGATATGTATTTTATTCACGCCGAGAAAGTGTTAAATGAAAGCTAAAAAAAAATTTTTTAGGGTACCTCCCCTACAAGTAAAGTGGGGGTGATTTTATTTCTTGTTCGACCCATCGTGTGGGGTATTATAATTGTTGGATAGGTCTTTTAAATTTTTTTGATTTAGGGATCCGTTTGCGAAATATTCAGCTTGCAAGCGCAATTTTTTGTTGGAGTCGAGTGTCCTCTCCCCCCCCCCCCTGCCATCTAAACGGTAGTAAATGGAAATGTAAAAAAACCCAAAGTAGTAGTATATATGATGAAATTAAAAGGAAAACTATCACAGTTAAGTAGGCTTCACAGGTTAATGGGCTCTAGCTGAAAACTGGAAATAATGTAAATTGCAGTAGCAATCAGGCGTTACGACCTCGCATAATATTAGGATGTAATCATTTTATGTTATGAATGTTATGAAATACTTAGTCAACACCTGCTTTGCGATAAAAATCGTAAAAAACTACGGAACCCTTTATTGCGCGTGGCCCGACACGCACTTGGCCGGTGTTTTTAAAGGTTAATGATCTGATTTTAATGCAGATTGTATTAATTATAAGATTACGGATGGTTACAGAACAACAACCAAGACTCGAAAAAACCCCTCATCTTATCCATCCATCATTTAAAAAAAATTGTCTTGAAGCACATAAACTTGACAAGTAAATTAATGATTATGATAAAATAATGCAAAATTATTATTATTTTTTGGTTTAAGTATACAAAAATGTTATACCTGGTTTCTAATTATTAAGTTATTTTAATAAATAAGGATCAGTTACCGTTTTCCAAGAACTTTTTTAATTTAAATATCTATTTATCACTCTCCCGCTTATTTTACGTGTAGTTATGCCGACAGTAAGATTTATGATGATTGAGTAATGTAATAAAAAGATTTTTGAGAACTGTGACAACAGCCTTAACTAAATAATCTAAAACAAAAAGATGAAATTTAAATTTTTTTATTAATAAATATGCAGATGTAAAGGTCTTTGAACTTTTCTACTATACTGGTGCACAGCCCTGATAGAAAAGCATAGTCCGGTCCCTTATAGTCTTATATCGCCAAATTCATCAAATTGCACCAAATTTTTTACAGGTACTAGTTAGGTACATAGCTCTCAAGTATTGATAGGAGCCAATTCTTGAATTTTCTATAGAATTTTTTTGAAATGCAAGAATTGGCTCCTATCAAAAATTGAGAGCTATGTACCTGAAAAAAATTGGTGAAATTGTAAGGCGTGGCTACGTGAAACAGCTAACTGACCGCACTAGCAGCCTTATACGCTGTAGGATGGTTTGTTGTAGGTTCGGTTCTCGCTCAGGCAAGATTTTTTTTATATATTAAACTCACTGTTACCCGCATTTTTACTCGCGTAGATTTACCGAGGAAAAGTAGACATCAATCCGTCGCTCTATTTTATCGTGAAAGAAAGACAAACAAACATACTTTAGCATTTATAAGCCCATAGACAGTAAAAAATCCTTCATCATAACATCCCATGAAACGTCCACTATAGGACAGGGAGCTCCCTCCAGAATTCTAGCTTTTGCTGGAAAAATGTACAGGGGAAGTACGAGTACCAGAGTCACCTCGCTTGTTAGCGTTACGGCTGGCACCATGGACTGCGGTTGTAGGTGACCGCAGTAAGTAAGATGTAAGATACAAAGGAGGATATTGCTGCCCATCCTCCAGTTTATAACTCTTAGTCGCCTCTTACGACACCCACGGGTATATATGGGTTGGTACTATTCTTTGCCGGTACCACACGGGACAAAAAAAAACCTTCAGCACTTATATTTTCTTTTAGCATGGAGTACGGAATTTTGGATTACTTTCATGTATGTACTCGTACTTACGAGGTCTATGTATGATTTGAGTATATCCTCCAGATCTAAATCCCTTGGTCGTCTATTACGAGACCCACTGGAAGAGAATATGTGGTGGTAATTATTTCAAACCAGCACGATATAAGAATACTTCTGTTTATATCTTATCTAGCCTTTTATGTCCCACAGCTGGGCAAAGACCTCTCTCTCTTCCTTCCATTGGTCCCTATCTAAAGCTCACTTTTGCCAGGCCTTGCGAAAGGCGTGAAGTACATCGTCCCTACGGCGCCTTGGTCGGCCTCGACGCCTTTTGTCGGTTTGCGGCTGCCAGGTGGTGGTGGTTTTGGCCCGTAGGTCCGGCGGCATAAGGGACACGTGGCCTGCCCAGTCCCATTTGAGCTTGGCGGCAGTATTGGCCACAAAGGCTATTTGTGTTTTCACTTCTGTTAAAATATTGAAATACTTTTAACGGTAGTTAAAACCACTGATTTACTGATATATTACTTGAAAGAGATAAACTCATACTCAAAATAGTTTATTCATTGTTGGATATTAAAATCTCTTAATGACGTCAGCTAAGCTACATCGCTTCACAAACAAATTGGCGCCATGGTGGGAAAAAAAGAAGCGACAATAAAAACCCACGCGCTCTTTTAAATAAAATAAAGTTATTGAATAACATGCATTTTACATTTTAGCAGTACAAAATCTTTATCGTACTACCAGAGGCTGTGAGTATTGACAGTTACCAGAAGTGACCCGGGTGAAGTCTCGAGTGTATAAACAACCGGACGAACCGGGTGTTTACCGAACCCGGGACCGAGTTCCCGAGATTTTGCGGGAAAATGGACTCGGTAAATGATTTATTGGTTGGTAAACAGAGCCTCCATGTTGGTTCGCCGAGAGCTCTCATATTCACGAAGTTACATTTGCAAAGGAACGGAGTGGTTGAATAAGGAAATGGACGACTTTTGATAGATGATGGTTTAGCTAGTAAAACATTGACATCAACATCATTGACAATGTTTTTAGGGTTCCGTACCCAAAGGGTGAAAAGTGGGACCCTATTAATATGCCCCCGACAAAAAATATATGACATTATTACGCTAACCTCCGATGTCTGTCTGTCTGTCAGCGGGCTGTATCTCATGAACCGTAATAGGTAGACCGTTGAAAATTTCACATATAATGTATTTCTGTTACCGCTGTAATAATAAATACTTAAAATAAAAAAAATAACAAATTAAGGCGGCTAATACCTGTTTTAAGGCAGTTTTAGCTCTATAAAATTCACAAGCGTGAAAATTGGTATGTTTATAATGCATAAGCTTTTGAAAAACAAGTGCGTTTCGGACTTTTTAATCCACTTCTGCGTGACTGCGCGTCCATAACTAAGACGGTAAATGTACCTAATTCGCTAAGCTAAATAAATAAAAATGATTTGTTTTATATTTTTAACTGAAAATTTAGACTATTTTAGGAAACTAATTTGTTTTTTTCCGCCTAAAATACTATTATTAATTTTATATTAATTATTTAAGTTTTAAAGTTGATGACGTCATTTCACAGTAGACGATGAAACGATTGCCATACCAAAACGAAATCGCGGGTTGGTAGGAAAAATCTTTAGCCAAGTTATGCTTGGTTTTATATAGAAAACCTTTTTACAGTTAAATCGTCAAAATTTTTCGGGTGCTTTTGGTTCTGTGATTTAGCTACTAAACTCTAAAATTTTATTTCATCTAATTGTGTTGTTAATGGTCAAGCAGGTTATGCACTTCTTCATTGGTCATCAACCTTTTTGGTAATATTTTTTACACATTACTGGTATCCCCGTCTTTGACTTATTTTTATGTCATGCTAAATGTTGTTTAAAATTACGCATTTTTCTGCAAAACCAGTGAAATATTGTTGCGTAAATGGCTGCAAAATTGATAGCTATGCTATTTGCGGAATATTCTTCTATGGGTATGCATTATTCCTTTGATTTTTCTATGAAAAAGCCGAATTGTTTTACGTATGAAGTAGGGTGGCTATAATATACGATGTTTCAAAAGTTACAACCACATCAGTACTGTGGAATGTGAATCTGCGGAAACTGCCCATAAAACTGAACAACTTGTCCTAAAGAACATTATGATAGACTAGTCCCAAACTCCCAACTAACATTATGGACGACACGCGGGGAGCCAATGAACAATTTGCACGCCTGCCCTGTGCTCCCTCGCGATATTTCGAGCCACATTTACGGTCAGCATCGGAGTTTAGTGCCGTGATTATTGGGAGGTATTATGTGAAGTTTTTTTTACCTTGGGTTGGAATTCATATAAAAGAGTTTCATTTTTCGATATTAAAAAAAAAAAAAAACTACTTGGAAGGGGATTTACCATAGCTACCATGCTTGTAAGCGTTGTGGCTGGCGACCGCTGTTGTTGGTGACCGCAGTACGTAAGATGAGACGATACATACAGGGGGACGCTGCTGCCCATCCTTCAGTTAATAAGCCCTTAGTCACCTCTTACGACACCCACGGGTACAGATGGGTTAGTACTATTCTTTGCCGGCACCACACGGACTTGACTTGATTTACCTCTATGATTCTACGATTGAGCCACGAGCCAAACCAAAGATGGATCCTCAGCGTTGCAAGGGTTTCAATGCACGAGACGCAAAATACTTTTTTATTGCCGAGCGAAACACAACTTTTCAGGTAGAGACGAAAGTATAAAATCTTGCCAAATAAAATATTGAAAATGAAGCTGCTCTTCCAGAGGGCTTCAATAATAATACAACCCCAAGCCTAAAATAGTTTGGTCACCCTACTTTGTGACAGAGATGCATTACCGACTGTTGGCGTTTAACAGAAAGAGCACAGAGAATAAAAGTTTTCTTATCTATTGTTTCTTTTTGTTGTAGAATGACGTCACTCAGTGGTCAAATGAATGTTACAACTGCCGCAGCATTTTTGAATAAATTACCGCAATCAAATTACTTTTCTATTCGAAAATAACAAAATATGGTATGATATAAAAATATCTCGAAATGGTTTTTGTATTTCAGTGTCTTATATCATATTTAGCTTGGCCAGAAACCTCGGTGCGCGAGTATAATTTTCACTTGGCTGGTTTTACTACGCAACCTGAGCCTTCTTTTACCGCAGCGTGGGTAGTCGAGAGATGTATAAAATTCTAGTCCATCTCTACGGTTGCATCCCAACTTTTAGATAAAATTCAACCGGCTAATGTGGTTAAAATATACAGCCCGTTGAAGGTAGGAGACAGATATGTACGACTCATCATCATCATATCGTGTGGGTTGCAAGGTCGATGACCGACCTCACTAACCCTGGTATCAGAGTTTGTTGAGCCGCCAAAGGCTTCTGACATGGCTCATTAACGACTACATCAGTATGATAGTACCACATTGCTTCGCTGCTCCTAGACAAGATTGTGCCAGTTAAATAGACTTCGTACTGGGCACGGACTTTGCGGGGAGTACGGTCAACCGCTTGACGGTAGAAACTTTTTCAACTCTATTACCACGCCATAAGGTCCAAAAGTGTTTCTACCGATGTGTGTACATATTTCGATGCGGGTGGCGAGCAACAGCGGCATGTGATTGCGGAGCGCCTGTGCAGTCCATACACCCTATCATACAAGAGTGCCCAATTAGGAAATACACTGGTGATTCCCTGGACCTACTCGTCCCTAATGAAGACACAGCCCTATGGGTGAAGAACTTAGATATAAAATTGTAAAATTATTTAAGTATAAGTAAGCGACCAATAAATATGCCATACGATTAAATAAAATAAGTATGATAGTAGTCGGGAAAGCACGGAATTATCTTACTTTTCCACAGAGCTCTGAAGCGAATGCATCTTGCTCTACATCTAGAGACGAATTTTTTATGTCATTCAATACAAATCAGTGTCAACATTTACTAAAATTAACACGCTTTCCGCACCCACACTACTAGCGTCATTTCAGTGTCATAAACATAGTACTTACTTACTATTATTGCGAGAGAGTAAGATGCAAAAAACCAGTGACAGCGTCTCTATGGCAACGAATGTGTTTATGATGTGCATTCAAAATAAGCCCCTACAAAAATTGGATAGTATAACTCTTCAATAAGGAACCAAATTTTTTTACTATATTCGCTTCTATGGGGGGGTGCGCGCGCAGGCGAAGTGGCCCTATCGTTGTTCTGTATACTTTTTGGACAATCACATGAATCTTCTGCAATGTAACAAAATTGAAAAGGTCGCAAAAAAAAAAAAAGGAACTTTCGTTTGACAGTGTCCCCACCGGCAATCGAACCCAGAACCTCCGGATCGACAGCCGAGCCCTCTAACGACTAGGCTACTACGACTAAGGCCTGGGAAGTGTCCCGTTAGTACCCCTTGGGTAAGGATCCCTAAAAAATAAGTAGCCCGCCACCTTGTTAAGCTTGTTCATAAGTTCCACAAAAATTACCTCACCTTATTTTTTATCGGTCCCGTGTGGTGCCGGCAAAGAATAGTACCAACCCATACATACCCGTGGGTGTCGTAAGAGGCGACTAAGGGTTAACTGGAGGATGGGCAGCAGCATCCTCCTTTGTATCTAACATCTTACTTACTGCGGTCACCTACAACCGCGGTCCATAGTGCCAGCCGTAACGCTAACAAGCGAGGTGACTATGGTACTTCCCCTCCACATTTTTCCAGCAAAAGCTAGAATTCTGGAGGGAGCTCCCTGTCCTGTAGTGGACGTTCATGGGATGTTATGATGATTTTTTATCGAACCTAAACTATACGATCTGCCTTTTCGGCAAAATAAACAAACTATATTTCATATTTTTACTGCTTGTAGTAGTTGCCAATATCGGAAGAGATGTAAAAGGACTCTAATAAATAACGAAACCAAAATACAACGTGAACACTATTTTCGACTTATCACACATAATGGGACCGAAAACGGTGGAGATAAAAAAAATGGGTGAGCGTTAGTTTAATGGCGGTCTGTAGGGTTCCTTCCTTATCTATCTTTCTATAGAGCAGGGACCGGAGGTCTAGGGGTCTATAGTTCGTCTGTGTTAAGAATGCTGTACGTAACTTATGCAAATGCAGGGTAAATGTGTATTCACATATGAGTAAAAATTCCAAAAAAAATATATAAATTGTAATAAGCAAAAAAAACAATATCTTTTTTTGTATTTTAGATAACACACAGAGGAAACCGCCGCTTCTTTTAAAGGTTTGCCTTCGGTTAGTTATTGTGCATTTGACTTTATGATTCTTTACGGCTTGGCTAACAGCGGCGGAAAGTGATGACTCTCTGCATCTAGTTTGACAAAATGGTTACTTCAACATTGCTTCTATAGTGTTAAGGAGTATATGGAATTAAAATAAAAAAAAATTATTTAGTTATGTACTTATGTTAATATAATTAATTTGCTCTCACAAATATTTGCACGCTTGCACGCAGACGAATACACGGACTTTATAATTTTAAAATCATCATATAACTGTATTCTTTGCAAATAAATGATTCTTATTCTTAAGGTGGACGGAACATAGATCTATATTACAGAGTATTCTGACTGTCTTGTTTAATTAAACAAGACAGAATATATTGTTCAGTCACAATAAAACTACATTTTAAGAAATAAGAAAAATAAATAAAGTTTTAGGAACACATTTATTTATGGTAGAATTTTCTTTGACGCGTCCAAAATCGCCACCATTTTGGACGCGTCAAAGAAAATTCTACTGACTGATGGTGGCTATTCTGTTAAAATTATGTTGAATAAAAAAACTAAATACTTGGGTCTCTTCCTAACTCAAGATTTAATTAAACTGGATAAAACAAAAGAAATAAAGTTCTTTTACTCATACAAAAAAATATAATTGTAGGATCCAACTCGATAATATACTATCTCGTAAGGGGATATGTAAAAAGATATTTTTTTGACAGTGGGTGCAGTCTTTTCGCTTGAAAAAAAGGGATAAAGTGATTACATCCGCAACGCATTAGATTGCGACAGATATACTGTGCGTGTAACAAAACTAAATGACGTAAGCGCCCGATATAAAATATCGACTTTTTGTAAAAACTAAGCAATAAAATAAAATTTTAGGTTGGGCATATGATAGCAACTACGAATACCTTTCTGTATACTTAATTTCACTATTTAACTCACCTCAAACTCCACAAAAAAAGAAAGAAATGAAAATTGTAGAGGCAACTTTGGATTTTTATTTTGTCGAGTCGATTTTCACTAATCATGTTTTTGTCTTGAGTGGTCAAAAAACACATACTTGAAAATCACGGAAAGATACTGAGTTTATAAAAATACATTTTTCTTCAAAATAACCAAATAAAAAATTAACATATCGTCTTAATGACGTTTCGTCTATTTAACAAATTACATAAATCGCTTCAGTAACAAAGTGGCGCCATGTGGGGAAATACCGAAACGACCAGAAACAACCCACAAGACACGGAACCCTAAAAATCAATAGCTCTTTTTTTTTCAAAAGATAACTTTCGAATGGCGAAATAAACGTCGCCAGAGTGTCTGACATTAGACTGCCCATTCATAAATTCCCATTCAGCAATTTTACGTTCATTCACAATTTTTTTTTTCAAAAATGGCTTTTCGTTCAAAATCTGTTTAGTTGGACTTAAGGCTATTGTCCGAACAGAAGGTTCTTGTTTGCGGTAAATCAATTCAGATTTATTTATTACGTTTTTGTATTGTATGTTTTTTTTTATTTTATTGTATAGAATGAAAGTGCAAGGCAGGTAGATTTGTGAGACAAATTCGCGGGTTTGGTATGTGAATGAATTTTTATGATGAACAGTTTTACTGTTCTTTTTTGGAGTGTTTTTAAAGGTTTTGCTTTTTTACCATTTTTTTTAAATAGTATTTATTATAGATTTGTACGTCCTGTGTGGTGCCGGCAAGGAATAGTACCATCCCATACATACCCGTGGGTGTCGTAAGGTGCGACTAAAGGTTATAAACTGGAGGATGGGCAGTAGCATTCTCTTGTGTATCATACCATCTTAATTACTGCGGATTTGGGCATATCTTAAAACTATTCCAAATTTCAAATCGATAACATAAGTGATTGCAGAGATATAAGGTGTGACAGAGAGACAGACAGAAAGACGAAGTCACACCATAAGCACAGTAAATATATAAGCTAAAGCAGTATGGAAACTCGGGCCTTTTTTTGAAAAAAAGAACTATTCTGTGTCGGAGCGTCAGGGTTGTAACCCAGATTTTTTGAAATAAGAATAGTATGATGAACTCAAATATTGGGTGCTTCTATCAACTTTGTTCCTTTCAGCATGTTTTCAATTTTTCATGTTTTTTTTCACACTTAGTCGCCTTTTACGACACAAGAAAAGGTTAAGTCACTTAGTCGCCTTTTATGACACAAGGGCAGATTAAGATACTTAGTCGCCTTTTATCGCACAAGGACAGGGACATACTTATAGGGACCATATATGTACCTATTTGTTTGTATTATGGTTTTGGCACCCACGACTGACTTCAGCGCGAAAACTGCTTATTTTCCTGTAGCGGTGTGCGCATGTGTGAGTGCGCCAGTTTTGGACGTTTGTTAGGAGTTTCCATACTGCTTTAGCTTATATATTTACTGTGCCATAAGGGTTCCGTTTTTACCATTTTGGTTTGGAACCCTAAAAACTAAACTAAATTTGACAGATACTAAAGTTTTGCTGTCTTTGTCATCAACTATAGGCTGAAGAAAGACAAAAACACTTTTAGACATGTCAAATTTTGTTTAGTTTTAGTTTGTGTTTGCCAGAATTAACAACAGTAAATCTTAAAGCCATTAACTGCAGCCGTCGATTCCATTTTTAAAATTACATCTCAACACGTGTTAACAGTGAGATGAAATTGCAGGTTATTATTTTGCCAGGATTGCACATCTCACTGTATTAATTTTTAACGGGAAAATTGAAGGAAAGATTATGGAATCGTAGAACTGACTAACTAATCGCAATCAGTTACTACTTACAGAATGTTCAAGTACGAAGGTAATAAAGTACGTCGACGTGAAAGACATAGACCTGATAGACCAAGCTAATGGTTAGGAAAAGAGGAGGGCGGTAAATGATTTTTAATGCCATTGTGTGCAAACAAACAAAATATCAAACTGATGGCCTCTGCCTGTTTTAGTGCCGTGTTTTGATATTAATAATAAGACAGTAAACACGTTTTCCCTACTTTGAGAACAAAAAGATGCACTGTATCAATTAAAATTTCACTTACTTACTTATACATCAGCAAACACTATTGCTTTGCAGCGGAATTGGTTAATGGCTGCATCAACAGAGTCTTTTATCGAATAGAAATCTTTTAAATCGAAGACGTGGTTAAGAATGTAATAATCAGCTAAAAACGTTGCTCAAAAGACTGTCCTGAATTTTTTACAATCTTGAAGCTCTTACACGAAGAATATTTGACACTAGTTCAGCGTTAGATTAAGCACATACGTCTTTTCTGACGTCTCTAGATGAACAAAGAGCCCGTTAACGCGTGACCAATTTTGATTTGTCACTGTGTGCGTTTTATTTGATTCAAAACATAGAAATGGCCACAGAAATATTTTTCTGCCATAATTTTGCAAATTATCAACAATTGGACAATCGGACATTGCAAGTTATAAAAAATTACAGTGCTTAAGATATTACTCAATTCCTTGAACAATATCATTAATACTTTATTTGAACAGAAAATATTAGTTATTTTAATAATATTACTTATTTTCAAATAATGATTATAAAAATTTAGCTCAAATAAAAGCAAAAAACTTCAAAGCTGGATTTTCGTGTGATCAATAAAATTGTAGAAATCTGTCCTTAAAAATCGGTTACAAAGTCATCTGATCTTGCAGAATTACCATAAGAGTTTACTTTCGCGCTCGCACTCATTGGTGGTCTTTACTATCTTATGTATATGAATTCAGCTATACCAACTTGTCAGCTCTGAACAGAAAGCATTTTATTATTTGCCTCGTCGGCACGTGTATAGAGCTAGGGCCTCCTCCGCCCACATCACTCGCAGAACTTGCATCAAAAGTAATTCAATGTCTAATTTATACAAACTCTATTTTGGCAATCATAAAGTTCAATATTCAGTGTACTAAATAACACTTTGTAACTATGCTCGGAACTATCAATACTGGTAGAGTCACGTTACATTCGGCTTGTGATATTTCAATTTTAGAACTATTTTGAGTTTCGAATTGGGCTGTCAGTGACAGAATGTAGCGTTATATTTTGCTTAACTGAGCTGATTCGATTAGCCTTTGAAAGTTGTTATATGGAAAAGTTGCAAATATAATATGTTTTTCATCTCTAAATAAGTGGTCCCAAATTTTTATAACTTGCTCATTCTAGAGGCTGCAACTTAGATAACTAATTTTGTTCTTCACGTTTTGAAATTCACACAACAAAGGAAAAAACCGGCCTTGTGCGAGTCGGACTCGCGTACTGAGGGTTCCGTACCACCACATAAACATAATTGTATTAGTTGAAATTTCAGTAAGTTAATGTGCTAGATTTTTTGAGTCCGACACGCGCTTGACCAAATTTTATTATTTGTTGTTATTTAATAGCGTATGCACTATAAACATACCAATTTTCAAGTTTGTAAGTGGTCCCGTTTTTAAATAGAACTAAAACAAAAATCGCCTCAGCGACCATCCAACTTGACCCCTCTCTTATATGAATGTTCTTGAAACGGGAGCTCACCACAATTGGTTACCATTAGTTGTGAGAAAAGTTGTAATATTTAATGATTTCAGACTTTTCCCATTATTTGTACTGTGAGACCTAGCATCTTGCCAAATTTCATAATTTCAGGTCAACGGGAAGTACCCTGTAGGTTTTGCTTTTTTGCATAAATGTATGGAGAAAATGCCATATCTTTTGATTGCGTCGTTGTAAAAAAATTAAATTTTCAGATCTTGTGTGGTTCATGGATCCTAATATATGGTATTAATTTCTACCTGATACCTTTACCCGTTCGTGTGATAAAGGGTCTTGACAGACAGACAGACAGACAGAAAGACAGACAGACGGACAACAAAGTGATCCTATAAGGGTTCCGTTTTTTTCTTTTGAGGTACGGAACCCTAAAAATAATTCAATCGTGTCACGCAAAATGCTTGATAATAACATCGTGACATTGATTGTATTAATTATTTGGTAGAACTTCTGTTTCACAGTTTCAAATTTTAAATCATCTTAATTTGCAATGTAATTTATTCTGTTGCACCCAGGACTCCAAGTACAAAAGGACCATTATAAACGAAAAGATTTGGTTCGATTCTGCTAAGAACATAAGTAATTTAGGTACACAGAAGACTGTCTCCACTCACAAAGTGCGAGTTGAGGCTAGTTTCGTCCTGCATGTTTTAAAAATCACGAATACCTCCTCGCTACCCATTCACTACCTTTGTTGCCTTCTTTTTTAAGTTTGCCTGTAACGATTGACAATGAAAATTCCGCACTACCTACCAGTTGAATAAAATCAAAAGATAATTAAATATGTAGTAAAATAGCATTCAACTTAGATAAGTACAAATGCATCTTTTACATAGGGATCAAGAAGGAAAAGTGTTCCACAAAATATGTTTCAGTTAAGTTCGTGTTCTGGTTTTTTTTATACAATCTACGCGGACAAAGTCGCTGGCAACAGCTAGTACAGAATATGTATATGACGGACTCAATAGTTTTTTTACTCTGAGGTAGGCATATACATAACTGAAACTCATTCGCGCACTTTTGACAACACGGTGCTCCGGGTCATTGCTCTGCGCTTTAGTTAAGTTGAAATTTTTTTTAAGTAGGATTGTTTTAAATATATTTTTTTGTTCCTTTATTGTTACTGAAACACCCCTAAGCTACGGCACGTAATTAAATTAACAGCCTGTATAACCTTATAATCGCCATTCACCTACTTACAAAGATGCCTACATTGTCTATTGCTTGTGGACTGGTGGTGGAAAGCAGTTTGTCGAATATTTTTTAGTCGTTTTCTATTAGTTTGAAACTACGGTTTGAAATTCATCATCATCATAACATCCCATGAATGTCCACTACAGGACAGGAAGCTCCCTCCAGAATTCTAGCTTTTGCTGGAAAAATGTAGAGGGGAAGTATCATAGTCACCTCGCTTGTTAGCGTTACGGCTGGCACCATGGACCGCGGTTGTAGGTGACCGCAGTAAGTAAGATGTAAGATACGAAGGAGGATGCTGCTGACCATTCTCTAGTTTATAACCCTTAGTCGCCTCTTACGACACCCACGGGTATGTATGGGTTGGTACTATACTTTGCCAGCACCACACGGGGCAAGAGATTTTAATTTCCAATAATTAATGAAATATTTATGTGATTAAAACCAAATCTCACCGTCTCACTATAAAAAAGTTTTAAAATGCACGACCTGAGTGAGAAAATTAATGATTCTTTTATACAGAACCTGCAGTTTTAAAAACACGTCGTGAGCGGACAGCACAGAAGGAAAATTATAATTTATCCTTTGTGACAATGTTTAATGATGTTTCATTTTGTTTACAGTTTTTTAGAAGTTTTTATATTTTTTACTTTCGGCCCTCTGTAGCTGTGTTTTGGTTAATGTAGATATCCCTTGGACATTTCTTTAAACTTAATTGAGTGTAACAATTTCTTGTTATTACACTTCGGTATAACTGAAGCATTTTAATCTGCACACGCCTTTTTCAATAAACTTCAAAGATAATTACAGTTTGGTATTAAGCCTAAATAGTCCGTTCAGTCCGTTCGATGCGCTCTACATCCGCTTTAAGCGTCCGTTGTCTATCCGTCGCGGACAAGGTAAGACCTCGTAGATAGGACTGACTTAATATTTCAAAATGTTATCCCATAATATCATTTCATGACGTATTTGCTTTCGTTACATGGCACGTTGGTTAGATCCGTCTTTTTCTTTAGATTTTGGCTCAAAATCAAATTAATTTATTGTATGTAGATTAAAATTGGTACAAAATACTTATTGAACGTAAGCAAAAAGAATAAAATAGCAAAAACCTTTTTTGAAACGTTACAAAGCCTGTTTATACAAAGCGCTATGAGAATTTCATTAATCTGAAGAAAACCTACAGTCAACTATGTCAAGTAAAGGCTACTGTCTATGATAGTCATCGTTAAGGTCAAAGTCAGAGGCCATTTGGCGGCTTGAAGACTCTGACTGCCAGGTTGGTCACTATAACCTGGCAAAGCATTATCTAGGATTGGGTCTAGTTATCTCTCCGGGTTGCGGAGGTCAGATTTCAGTCGCTTCGTGTAAAAACCAATGTCACAGAAAAAAAACCGGCCAAGTGCGAGTCGGACTCGTGCACCGAGGGTTCCGTACCACCACATAATCATAATTGTATTAGTTGAACTTTCAGTTAGTTAATGGGCTAGATTTTTTGAGTCCGACACGCGTTTGACCAAATTTTATTATTTGTTGTTATTTTATAGCTTATGCACTATAAACATACCAATTTTCAAGTTTGTAAGTGTTCTCGTTTTTAAAATAGAACTAAAACAAAAATCGCCTCAGCGACCATCCAACTTGACCCCTCTCTTATATGAATGTTCTTGAAACGGGAGCTCATCACAATTGGTTACCATTAGTTGTGAGAAAAGTTGTAATATTTAATGATTTCAGACTTTTCCCATTATTTGTACTGTGAGACCTAGCTTCTTGCCAAATTTCATAATTTTAGGTCAACGGGAAGTACCCTGTAGGTTTTGCATTTTTGAATAAATGTATGGAGATGAGGACATAAAATGCCATATCTTTTGATTGCGTCATTGTAAAAAATTGAAATTTTCAGATCTTGTGTGGTTCATGGATCCTAATATATGGTATTAATTTCAACCTTGATACCTTTACCCGTTCGTGAGATAAAGGGTCTTGACAGACAGACGGACAACAAAGTGATCCTATAAGGGTTCCGTTTTTTTCTTTTGAGTTACGGAACCCTAAAAAAAGGGTTAAAAACGGAATAAGGCTAGGCGATCATGATGATAACGTACAGTCAAAAACTCTCCATACAAACTGTTCAATCAGACTAAGAAATTTGTATGAAGAGCCCAAAAATATTTTTTAAAGATGTTTCTTTGGGAAAGTTGTTCAGTTTCGTTGACTGAGCACGCCCTTTCAGGTTTCGAAATACCTTCCTTTACACCCTGTATGTTATCAACCAAACTCAATTTTATGCCAAACTAGTTTGACCTAGCAATCAAACTTATTAACTATTTGGTCTATACTGCTCTACGTAATCCTATCGTGGTTGGTTCCTTGCCATGAAGAAGAAGGTTAGGTTAGGTTATATGTTAAACCTTGCACTAGAAAAGACTTGTTTTTAGTTCAAGGGTTAACATAATAATCTAACTTAACCTACTTAACACATTTAGGTTTGGCCTAGGCAAAACTAGTTTGGCCTACAATCGTGTTAGACCGGTAACATTATATAGCATGCTCTTGAAACTAACAATCTATCAGCTACTACACGACAGGCTCTTGTTAGTCATGATTGAACAAGCTGTATACTACTCTACTAGAATATCGCATCCTCTTGATATGGACACAGTACAATTTGAGTTTCGGACATTGTAACAACCATACAATGTTGGTTAACTTAGTATTAAATAACAAAGGTATAATAAGTATGAAGCAGGTAAGCATACGCAAGAAAAAAAATCCATTAAATAAAAAAATAGTTATTTGTTATGCAAGGCAGCAAAAGGTTTATTTGGTGCGAGTGCCTCGTATTGAAACCTGAGCAAGCGAAGGATTCTAGGATTGAACCACGAGCGAAGCGAGTGGTTCAAAAGAAGAATCCTGAGCGTGGCGAAGGTTTCAAGGCACGAGATGCAAAATAACTTTGCTGCCGAGCGAAACACAAAATTTTTCACCACATTAAAGCGAGGAAATGTTAACATAATGCAAGAAAAGCAATTGAAATATAAGAAATAATTACTCAAACATTTTAACATTTTAACATAATACCTACATAGTGGTACTGACGGCAACAAGCAAGTGGAAACATAACCAGTATAACCTGAACCAGCGCTTTGCTCATAGATTTATATAGTCAAGATAGGGTCTTGGGAACAAGCGGTTCAAAATTTCCCCATACAAGAAAAAATAGCGCCATCTGTGAAAAATCGCGTGAACTACGTTGTGTAGTACTTCGGTCGGTGCTAAATACACGGAACGGAAATAATATGGCGGGAAAAAACAAAACAAACTTTTTACTGTTTATAAGTGATTTAGGGCTGGGTTTTCAGTTTCATTAATTGGATTATAGTCAAAAACAATAATAAGAAATAACAATAATAATAATAAGTGTATATTGTTTCTTCAACTAAGAACATTCCATTTTGTTGGTAAGTTTATTTGCATCCAATGTTGACAATATGACTGACAACGACTGACGTTTGTTGGTCCTAAACGTCAAATTTCGGACCAACGAATTGGGGACATTGTAACGTGCCGATGGGCTAGTACTTATATATAAGTAAATGGCTTTGCTACAAACCCCCGTAACCAGAGACCAGCTCAAGGTCAAAGAGATTTCACGGACGAGTGGCCATGTACGAGTATAGATTAAGAATACTAGACATTAAAAGGAAATCACTATAATTAAATTATTATTATTTTTGGGACTGTTGTGCTTATGTTCGTGACTCTACCTATAAACTACTTGATAAATTTGCAGAACAAGGTTCATTTTCATTGGATTTCAATGTGAAGACAGAGGATAGTCAGTGGCAGGCAAATCTATTTTGTATTGCGTTGATTCGAAGTCAAAGGACGAGTCCATTAATCTGGGCAACAGAAAAAAAAAAGCGATCGAATTTTTAATTTACTTTTCATTATCAGCCAGTACCTTACCCACCAGGCATTCACTATTCATAATACTATTTGTTTCTTTCCTATAGCTGCATCCCTCTTTCTCATCTTGAAAATGATAGTGCGTGGCTGGTTTTACAAGCGGCCAGTACTGCAGCATACTACAAAATAATAAGTACATCGCGTTCGAATTTCAAAAACCTTTTGCCCGCTAAGGGCCAAAAATCGCTTTTGACCGCAGAATTTAACCGACAAAACAAATGTTTCCGAGCTTTGGAGGTGAAAAAATATTTTGACCTTCCATAGAAAATGCGCTATCAGCTGATGCAGCTGTAACTTTTTCCCTCTTTTGACTTCTTTCTTATTTTATCATAGTGTTCACAATGTTGTGACAAACAATTTTTTTAAAACCTAGTTATTTTTATAGTTTATTTGAATTTTATTAAGCTAGGTACATTTTTAACGCTTTTTTCTTTAAGTCTTATAAATTAATCTTATTTTTTTTCATGTTTTTCTCTGTTTGCACTCTTGCATCTTGCATCATTATACTGTCTCCTTTAGTCACTTCAAGGTTGACTGGTAGAGATCTCACCTAGGGATAGGTCCTCTTTTGCATGTAATATTTCCAAGAATAGTATTTTTATAATTTTCGTGCAATAAAGAATATACAACAACAAGAATATGGATTACATTCCTTTTAGTTTTTCTAAAACAGACACTCAATATTCTTCATTTGTACATCACTCGATTGGTTATATCTATAAAAATGGTTTCCACGGAAAGTGAGATAAAGAAAATCATGATTTATCGTTGCACTGCGATTCCATTCCAGATGCTTGAAAAAAAACCTGTTTAGTAAAATGTGTGCGTAGAAAAGTTATAAGTAACTTAAAGGAATAATATCCTAATTCCTAAGTTTTTTGCTTGATGACTTCATAAATGATCCTGTGTCTCACTAAGTAAACAAACTTTATCATTAGAATTTTTAGGCCATAGTTGAAGGCCTAGATCCTCTTGGGGTCGCTGAGCCAGCGTAGTAAGAAAGTAAGTTGAAGCCATCGTTATCATCAAAACAGCCCATCAAAAGTCCACGATTGGAAAGAAGGTTCCTTCCAGCATTTCACACCAAAACTCGTGGTTCATTTTGAAGGTAAAGTACCAAAGCCACAAAGCTTGATGACGTTGCGACTGGCACCACGGACCGTAGATGTTGCTAACTGCATTATATTATTATTTCATTATTTCTTAGGTTCAGAAACCCTAAGTCACCTTATACGACACACATAGGCAAAGACAAACTATAAATAAACTTTATGGAACAATTCACAGAAAATCACCTGATCCCAAACTAGGCAAAGCCTGTACTATGAGTACAGTTAACGTCAGGTCAAGCTTGACACTCGCAATGCGACTAGCCCGTACGTCCATTGAAATAAGAAAGGTAGTAAGTCCAATGCGTCAAGCTTGATGTGCTCTTAACTGTGGCAGAGTCTGACATCCTACTTCCTTCCTACTAATATTATAAACGCGAAAGTTTGTAAGTATAAATGGATGGATGGATGTTTGTTTGTTACTCTTTAGGAATAACACATAGGCTACTTTTTACCGCGGGAAAACACTTCATTCCCACGGGAAAACACATTTAATGCGGGTGAAACCGCAGGTCCTGCGCAAACGAAGTCGCGGGCACCAGCAGTAGTACATACATAAATAGACAAATATAACCCAGACACAGAACAAAAATCATCACACAAATGTTTGCCCTGGGCTGGGATCGGATCCACGGCCCACGACATAGAAGGCAGGCTTACTACCAACCACACCAACGGGCTAGTCATGATATCAACCGAAAGACGTCCACTGCTGGACATAAAGATCACCATGACGACCGGTGCTGCGCTGCTCGCATCCAGCGGCTTCCCGCGACCTTGACCAGATCGTCGGTCCACCTTGTGGGGGGCCTGCCAACGCTTCGTCTTCCGGTACGTGGTCGACACTCTAGAACCCTTACGGGCTAGTAGGGTGGTACTATTTGTGGTGTCCCGTCGGGCCTCGTGTGTCTCGGGATATATTTACAATGATACACAACACCATAACTTCCAGATAGTACTGTATGTATATTGGTGAATGAAATAACAAATTACTTAATAGCTCTATCTTATTTAGACGTGTGTCCAGTAGCGCGGCCCGACGGAGACTGACTGCCTCGCCCATGGTCTCGGTAGTGGTCGATGCGTTGACAGCCATTGTCCAAGCTGGCCACTAGCATTGCCTGCTGTACACCACATCCCTTCCTTGTTTTAATTGGTTTATATCTGAAACAATACAAACAGCACAACAACCATTCACCAATGAAGCCTGCCTACAGCAGCCAATCAAGAATATCCAGGAGGACCTAATTTTAAAGCCCTGTGTTACTTTAAAGCCTTTAGAGGAAGGCAAGGATGAGGAACACAACGACCTATCTTTCCTTTACCTTTTTTCTTTTTATTTATTTCAAACCACCGGTTTCCATAGGTTTGCAGAGTCAACGAATTCTTGGTGTTCTACTACTAAAATTACGATCTATACCCAGACCTAGAACGAACTCTCCGAAGTACAAGATCAACCATGTCATCAAAATGTGTGGCGATTAAATAGTATATCAATAAATAATACCTTTAGAAGGCAAAAATAAAAATGTTGTTGTTGTTATTTTTTTTTTCTTAGTATTATTATTATTTTGTTGGCACCGGTCATAATACTTATTCTAATACTTATTGCACCTCTGCCACTATGTAGCTATCAGTTGCACTAACTTTGCATAGCTTCAAAATAGGTATATGCACAAGGGCCACTGCCAAAATAGGTTTTGTTTTTCTTTATTTTTATTTTATTAGCACCGGTCAATAAATATCTAGATTTTCGTCTAACACTTATTGCACCTTTGCCACTATGGTGGTTATCAGTTGCACTAACTTTGCATAGCTACAAAATAGGTATGCATAAGGGCCACTGCCAAAAATTGGTTTTGTTAGCACCGGCAAATAATTATTAAATTATGATCCCACTAATTATTTCGCCCCTGCTACTAAGTGGTTATCAGTTGCACTCACTTTACGCAAAGTAGGTATTTATGCGCAAAAGGGCTACTGCCAGGAGGTTTGACCTCTAATTAGCACCGTCCGATAATTTTGACCAGTAATTATCGCGACCCTGCCACTGTGTGGTTATCAATTGCACTCTCATAGTGAGTATTGTTTAGGTACGTCAGGTCAGTAGTGATTAATCCGACCGTTCTACTACAAAGTGCAATTGCCAATTCTATTGTTTAAAAACATTGATCATTACTCTGGTAAGTCCTGTAGTACGCCAGCACACCCCACGAGCTTCCACAGACCGCAAAAGAAACAACATAAGCGTAAGCGTATCTACTTACACACATACATCAGAAGTCACGGTCCTATTAGAATATCGGTCTAGGTGTAGGTAGTATCATAACTTGAATTTAAATAAAACTTTTCTAGGTATGCAGTTAAGTTACCTACTCGTACCTATCACTATTTCGATGCGAGAAGTGTTTGGTGTGGACACACTGACATAATGGTATAGATACAGTCAACAGCCAATCAACCCTGACACATTGTACTTTATTCTGTTTTTATTTCAGATTCAGATAATTTTATTCAATGTAGATTCTTTACAGAACACTTATTGAATGTCATGCAGAATACAATGCAAATAGAGCGAGTCTACGGCGTCTTCAAACGCTCGAAATGCTAGTGTCGTGTAAGTTTCAAACTTAATGTGTCGTTGACTGTACATGCGGTCTGTGTGTCGCCACCGGTGTCTACGGACGTACGATCAACCGCTTGTCGGTAGAAACTTTTTCAACTCTATTACCACGCCATAAGGTCCAAAAGTGTTTCTACTGATGTGCGGCCGTATGTACCTACCCACATTATAATGGTTTATTGAGTTACTTTCTATAAGAACAGGACTTACTTGGTTGGTCGTTAAGTATTTATTTGTTTATTTATTACATAGGTATCTATTATATAGGCACAGGCTAAGCAATGAAAACAAGGAGGCATCAGTAGCTTATGAAATCAAGTAATTTTTCAATATAATTCAACTATTGGTACTTTTAATCTGAATGTCTAAAAATGAAATAAATATTCTTATTCTTAATTTTTTTTTTGTTTTTTTGGTGTGGGTGAGTAAATTGATGTGTACTGGACCCAACACTACAAAGGATTCGAAATGAGTCTACATAAGACGACTTGTTTTGTGAGAAATAGTTGAAAGTATTATTGATATGTAAAGAATCTTACCACAATTAACTTAAAAGTACCTGGGCGACCGAGCCTTGCTCCATAATAGCCGCCCCAATACGAGCAAGCCCCGCCAATAGATGGCGCCTCAGGCTTCTGACCAAAACGCAGTATTTTTTTAAATTTTTAAAAACACAGGAAAAATGAACCTTCCCAGCCATGAGACCCAACTAGATCGATCCTTCGCCCCTGAAAACCCCTGTATGGTAAATGTCATCGAAATCCTCAGAGCCGTTTTGGAGATACCGATTACAAATATTTCCATATTTCATTTATTGCATTCAAATGGTATAATATAACAATGGTCTATGGTCTATTAAGGACGAACTAACTGTTGCATTGAGGGTATTGCGTGGAGAAATAGATTGCACCGAGCTGCATTCACAATTATGTCGACTGCATGTCCCTGATAAATATATCTCTAGAACGCGATCCACTCGGCAAAGACGTCTCCTCGCAGCTCCATGTTGTAGGACTGTTTCATATGCCCAGTCCCCTCTCTGCCGAATGATCAGTGGCCTAAACTCAGTTCTCAACTACTCTTTGAACTCTGATATTTTCACGGATTCATGGAGTCAACTTCTGAAAATTCTTTCAGACTTTTGTACGTGTAATAATGTTGTGAACAAGTCTAGTTGTATTTATTGACTTTTTTATTTTATTCACTTGTTTTTATAAGATTTGACATTATGTGTTACATATTTTGTTATTAATTACTGTAATAGGCCAGCCCGTAGTAATTAAATTAAATAAATTAAATATAGGTCTATGGTATTTATACAAACAAATATATATATAAATAATATTGCTCGTTTAATGGTCATCATCATCATATCGTGTGGGTTACAAACCCTGGTGTAATTTTATAAGACTTTTGCTTACAAATTGTGTCCACTTTGTGGATTTTCATTATCTTACCTGTACCGTGTATGTCGACAAATCAAACTATTTAATTAAATTAAATTGGTATTTCATTGAGAAATATTCGTTTGTTCAAGCAGATATACACCTTATTACGTTTTAGTAAGGTTATAGTATCTTTATTTCTACATCGCTTTTTAGAGTATTTTGTTGCTTTACAAATTATGTTATAAGGAAAGTTACACAAGAAAACCTAAAATAAAACTACTTTTCAATAGTTACCTACGAGGATTATTTACCACAAAGGTGACCGAATTATTATAGTTGTTATTCAAATTCCTGTAGCCTTGATTATGCCTACAGGAACCGAGTTACTTACCAACAAAAGTGTATATCTAAGTATGCAATAATTGTACCGAAATAGGTACCTACCTACTATCAATGATAGGCTAGTTTTTTTTATCGTTGTAAATGGGCAAACCACTAGTGGTGGCCAGTTGCAACACATAATATATTTCAAACGTTGTAAAAATATTTATTTATTTTTTCTTAAAATCTATTGCTTCTTGAACTTTATTTACTTATTTATTATCCTATGTCTTGATGTAGTCATTTAACAAAATAGGTAGGTAGGTAGGTATAATTTGTGGTTGTCTAGGCCTATAGAATAGAATCAAGGTAACTTTAAGATGTGATAAAAGAAAATACACATTTTGTCTATGTAGCGTACCTTCCAGTTTAAGTGAGATCATTGAATACATACCGATGTTAGTAGTTACACCAAATGATATTGAAAATTGTACGGTATCATAAACTATTTAAAGTTCAAACTATAGGTAGGAAGTTTTTCCATACCACCTCCAAATACTCAGCATGTTTGAACTGACTTTGACTCTGACAAAAATAAAATTGTCACCACATGTGGTTATAAAGGAGTTAGTAGTATATTAGTTTAAGTAGTATATACGTGTAAAAATATATTATATTTTCTTTTTGAAATTCTCACTGCACACTTGTGTCCCGCTAAACGAACATTTTCTCTCACGACCTTAGGTTGGCTGGAAGAAATCTCTTGTAGAGATAAGCCCGCCTTTGTAAATGTCCTCTTGTATATAATTCTCTGTATGTTAATTGTGCAATAAAGAATATAATAATAAAGTTTTTTTTTTATTTTTTATTATTATTATTATTTTTTTATATTATTGATAACTTGACTGTCAAGTCAGCCAATGTGTGTATGATTCTGAAGTCCATTAGTTACTTCGTTTCAACTAAACAAGGAATCATTCAGTTTTTCATAATTCAGACGAATCAGTTCCCGAATCGTATCGAATTCGGTAGGGATCAAATTATCCACCCGGACTTTTCTTGCCTTTAAATATAACGAGTGGCCATGTGTTGCTTTGTTTGTTTCCTTCCTTGTTTTAATTGTTTTTTCAATCGTGGCGTCTTTTGACCCACGATACTTCTTCTTATACAATTTATTGTAGTGTTCTTTGACACTTCATGGCACTCTTTCATACCATGGCCCAAAACAACACATGCCATTCGCCCACGCATATTACCTTTATGAATATGGAAAGTCTTTTAAGACGCGAGCCGGAATTGAACCCGCACTCTTGGACTGGATTAACCAGTATGGGTTGTATTTACATACAACAAATACCAGAAACAGCACGAATCCAATGCGCTGACCACTATGCTTTCGCATCTAGACTCCCTTATTCTCTTTATATTTTGTTCCTTATGCGTGGCTATTCTTTGAGTTTCATAATATCAGTGATGCAACAAATATGAACATACTATTTACTGCCCTTTTCTGCCTGATAATTACATATTTTTTCTTACGACTACCCCCACTTATTTAAACAAAAGGGAACGAAAACCGATTCAATCTATTACGGAATTGTTAAATAATTATGTGGGTATTGTTCATGTTACCTACATTTTAACCTATAATGGTAACTCTATGGTTTGGTTTACTGGTTAGGAGTAAGCCATTCCAACTTAAGCCCCGTTTAGCATGGTATTATTTTTGCTCAGATACAAATATTTAAACTAAATATGTAGGTATTCACAAATTCCGAAACATAAAATACACGTTGAATCTCGTTTACTTTAATAATACATTACGATTACCTACCCTTCAAGCATTAATTTTATATTTGTTTTTTCGCAATTGCGTTTTTGAAAAAGACTAACAGTTTATAGGTAGGGCTTGAAAAATTGATTTAGTATGTAAACGAATAGAGCTTGATCGCACAGGCACCCCGTAATAATAGTAATTACAGCAAAGGCATATGGACTTTATGGACGTTACTTGTTGCATCGATTATCCTTACAAATTCATTGTTCTCTGTTATGATAACCAATATTATTTTATTGTTTGTAATTTATAGGACAAAGATAATACTTTCGTTTTAACATGCACACACATTAGTTGACATTTTGTTTTTTTGAACATCTACCTCGTAAATATTCCTTTCATTTTACCAAAATTTTTGAACTTATTTGTAGTTACTTACGGTTTTCATCCTTGTCGCCATTTGTGGTGTCCCGTCGGGCCTCGTGTGTCTCGGGATATATTTACAATGATACACAACACCATAACTTCCAGATAGTACTGTATGTATATTGGTGAATGAAATAACAAATTACTTAATAGCTCTATCTTATTTAGACGTGTGTCCAGTAGCGCGGCCCGACGGAGACTGACTGCCTCGCCCATGGTCTCGGTAGTGGTCGATGCGTTGACAGCCATTGTCCAAGCTGGCCACTAGCATTGCCTGCTGTACACCACACTATTCTTGCCCAGCACTACACGGACCAGTTAAAATATTTACTATCCTACTAGCCCCGTGTGTACACTGCTCTAGTTTCGCAGTAATTTGTGGGTAACTCGACGAACCATAATAACTGCCAAAGGATCCCTAAGGAACTCTCCGGTTCCAACTCAATTGGTTAGGCCAATTTATAGGCACTATTTACGTGATAAAAGTGTTAAATTCTGTCCTTATTGGCATTGGTGATAATATGATAATATTATAGAAAAAGCTTTTAGACAATTAGGCATGATACTTAGATTATCCCGTCCTTTTAAACAAGCAACTACTCTCAAAATCTTGTATCATTCCTTCGTTCGTAGCCATCTTGAGTTTGCCTGCGTTGTCTGGAATCCTCAATATGCAGTTCATGTAGACAGATTAGAAAAAGTACAGAACAAGTTTTTAAAGTCTCTTAACTATCGTACTGGCAGCCACTTTGACAATTATACTGACATAGCAAATCATTACAAAATTGCAACCCTTGAAAGCCGCCGAAGCTACCTCGACTCCGTGTTCCTTTTCAAAATTATTAATAATCAAATTAATTCCCCTCACCTTCTACAACAGGTTGATTTCAGAGTCAAGCGTACCTCTTCACGTTCTACTCATATTTTTGCCATTAGACCTTTTAATACTAATTATGCGAAGAATTCATACTTTCGTCGTGCGATGCGTGTTTACAACACTTTATTAATTGAAATTGATATTTTTTCTTCTACCTTGGCTTCCTATAAAAAACAACTTGTTTTAAAATTATTTTCTTTCAATACTACTGTTATTAATTAATTACAAATGCAGTGACTTGATCTTTTTTCTTAATTTCATATTTTTATATAATTTATAAGTAACAATTGCACTTTTTTTTTTTGAGATTGTTTCGTTTTTCTTGCTTCAAAGTGACCAATGTTATTAGAGTTCTCACATTAACAAATTGTATTATGATAAGGGGAACTACAGGTCTGTTTATTTTATATATGTTATTTACATAGTCTAACTTTGTGACTGTTTGTTTCTTAAATAAAATAAAATAAAAAATAAAATTGGTCTTTCTTAATGATGGAAAGTAAAAGTTAGGCAAAATTGGCTGTATTCAAAATCCGGTTGTGTGAAAAAGCAAAAGCAGTTATAAGCATTCTCGTGCTTTGGTAGACATTTTAAGCCATCGGCTCTAGCTACTATCATAAAAGAAGATATACAGGGTCTTTGAAAAAATATCTGCAAACCTCTCAGCTGGTTACTCAGCCCATGAAACTGAAAAACTTTCTCTAAGGAACATAGGTCTAAAAATGAAAAAAATATTTTAACGTACGGTCATCCGCTTGTCGGTAGAAACTTTTTCAACTCTTTTACCACGCCATAAGGTCCTGCTGCATCAGCTGATAGCGCATTTTGTATCGAAGGTCGAAATTTTTTCTTATTTCGAATTTATGTTCCTTATATGTTCAGTTTTATATAACGGGTAATTAAAGTATTACACGAGAGGTTTGCAGGCATTTACCAAAGACTGTATTTGAGGTAGTATGTGTAAGCTACCTATACTTCTAGCGCATAATTGGAATAACTGATTAAATTGCTGTAGATCTTCTTTTTAAATGAAAATGCGGAAAAAACAAGATGATCTATATTAGCGTGTTAACAAAGCTATAACGTTGAAGAATTATGATGTACCTAACGGTTCATTAAGGGGCTGATAAGAGCTAAATAGGTACGCTTCACTTGAGCAGGTTTTTAACGAAAAGCGATGAATATAATAATATGGCCATGAAAAAAAAAATGTAATAATTAAGCATCTTTATTATATGACCGACTCTGAAATACGATTAAGTATATTTTTGTATGCCATTAAAAAATCCAAAGTTACCTCTGCTTTTTGCTTTTAAACCGTTTTTCTTTAGTACCCATTCATCTATGATTCCAAAACTTTTACACATTATTCTATATATTATCATAATAATATAGCTGTTTTATAATTAAATGGGTACAGATTTCGATAAAAATGCAAAAATGAGCGAAAAACGTAAAACAGCGCGAATCCTGCAACGAGCGAAGCAGCGTAAGCCCGAGCTGTTGTTGACCATTGCCAGAAGGAAAGTGGCCTTCTTTGGACACTTGCAAAGAGGCTCCGAATTTCAATTCCTGCAGACAATTCTTGAAGGCAAGATACCGCGTAGAAGGCCACCAGGAAGGCCGAGACGGAAATGGTACGATGACATAAGGGACTGGACCGGATTACACTACCACGAGTTGAAGAGGGGTCTGTTCTAGCACTCGCATTTTGCCCTTTGTTAGAAAAGGAGGTAATTCATCTCTTATCAGCCCCTTAACATAAAACAAGGCTTGCTCATTGGATTAAAATTAGAGCGTCGTGATTGGTTGTAGAATCACGTGACAACGGTCTTCATTGGATGAAGATGAGGTGATGGAAAGTGCGTTCAAAAGCTTGGAACCCTCATAGTCCAGTTAGCTGTTTCACGTTGACACGATTTGTAATTTCACCAAATTTTTTCCAGGTACTAGTTAGGTAGGTACATAGCTCTCAATTTTTGATAGGAGCCAATTCTTGAATTTAATAAAATTCCATAGAAAACTCAAGAATTGGCTCCTATCAAAAATTGAGAGCTATGTACCCGTGTATGTACCTATAACTAGTACCTCGAAAAAAATTGGTACAATTTGGTGAATTTGGCGATACTATAAGGGACCGGAGTATCAGTGTACAAGTCTGCGACTGGCTGAGAATGAGATTTTTATCAGATCAAACTGCCATTATCTGAAGTACTCCTGGCCGTAAGGTAGTTGCTTCTTCTTACCGATCATTAAAGTTAAGCATCGCTAGCAGTGGTCAGAGCCTTGATTAGTGACCGCTACATCTAAAACTGTTCGAGCAATTTCCTAGCTTTGGAAAGCACGTAAAGCATTACGTGAAGTACTCTTAGCCGAAAGCTAGTTGCTTATTCTTACCGAAAACGAAAGTAAAGCATAGCTAGAAGTGGTCAAAGCCTAGATAGGTGACCGCTTGATGAAAAACTGCTCGAGCAAATTCCGAGCTTTGGAAAGCACGTTAAGCGGTTTGTCCCAGATTCTGCCACTGATAGTAGTATTTAAGTTAGGTCAGAGGTTACTTGGCGGTTTAAAAGCTCTAACAGACAGTTCACTAATCTTGCTAAACCTACTCGTATACTAGGATTGCATCTGGTTTTCCCTGTGGGTTTTAAATAATAGTAATGGTTTCCAAGAAGCATAGGTTAAAAAGCAAGAAAAAAAATCTACTCCTCTTACAAATGTATTGGTCACAAACATTAAACTAGAGCCAACGTAAAGTCTGTTTTGACGTTGCCTTATCACCAACACACAGGGTTCATTTTTCTTTGAAGGTTATAATTTTTCATACGTTTGACAGCTGTCAGAACGGAACTGTTACGGTGGCCTTACTTAAGTTAAAGTTTTTTTTCGTATTTCGGTATACGTTCCTTGAGAAAAGTTGTTCAGTTTTATGGGTAGAACACATTGTAGTCAAATGATAACCCTGTGTAAAAACTAGTGCCTCGTCAAAACAACTAGGTTAGGAACCTGACCCCAAAGAAACAAAATAACGCTAAGAAAAGGAAACCGCACCACAGAAACCCAGAGGCGAAATATTCTATTTCGAAAGCATGGGGTGCAAAACACACTATAAGATCTAATAGATTAGATTTATTTATTTCACATTATCAAATTCAGATTCACATAGATTGTTCAAAATGTCAGAGTATAATATGAGCGTCAAAAAATGTAACAATAATTAAAAAGAAATAAATAAACAATGATGTCAAAAATGAATTGCAAAAAATAGCTTAGATTTAGCACAAATTTGTATATTTATGACTGCTACAAGGTTTCACGTTATAAGCTTGCGTTTTAAACATGGAACCCATTATTAATTTAAATACTTGTGACAGCCGAGCTTAAGGCTTAAATCATTGGACGACTTTCTTTGAAACATACACTTTACAACTTCAGTTTTCGTATCGCAAAAATTGTGCCCGAGGATAAATCCCTTACTCTAGCAAACATACAGGAAATATTAAAGAAAAAAACAACAACAACAGACAGACGAACAAACATCCGCCTGTTCTATAGTTCCCTATTTATGAGCGAATCAACTTATAATTTTGTTTAATGTTCTCACAGAGATATATCAAAAGTAGTCTAGTTAGTGGGGCAAGTAAAACAGCGAGTTTGTAAGAGGTAGCGGGAGCGATCATGACACACTTTCATAATAAAAAATACTTAATATAAAAAAAAGCTATGAAAATTTAAAAATCAAACCTCATGCTGAATATTAGTAAGCACTAAAAATAAACAAAGTAATAAGAACAGTAAACACATTTAAAGAAAGAAAAACAGAATTTTAAGTACGTGCTTTATAAGACGAATGTTCTATTGTAACACTACGTTCCTGGTGAAAAAGCCGTAATAGATTAAATAAGAAATTAAATAAAAAAAACAAAATAGACAAAAAAGTTAATTTAAAAGTAATGCTGAAGATAAATCTAATTTTGATCTTTAAATTTTTTTGGTTGAAAACATCATCATATTTTACCATAAATATAATATTCCACAGACTATCCACAGACCTTTAAAAATCTCGTTTCTAAAATTCGTTTCGATGACATTTTAATCACTTTATTTATTTATATATACTTAATACAAGGTGAAGGGATGGTGTACCGAAAACTGAAAGGGCGTTCTCAGTCAATGAAACTGAACAACTTTCTCAAAGAAACCTTTTTGGGAATGAAAAAAAATTTTGACTTCTCCATACAAATTGCTCACTTTGATCGAACAGTTTGTATGGAGAAGCCAAATGTTTTTTGCATTTCCCAAACATGTTTCTTTCAGAAAGTTGTTCAGTTTCGTTAACAGAGCAAGCCCGTTCAGTTTTCGGTACACCGTCCCTTAGACCCTCTTCTTTTAATTTGCTGCTTTAGTGGCCCCAATTTTAATATTACGTCTATATTTTAAACTCACCGAGCCAATTGTGCCCAAAGTTTGTGTAGCGATATAATATCCCTTGAATTATTACAAGCATTTTATAATATGATAATAGGGTAAAATATTGCAACGCAAACATGGATTAAAATTCGTTTTTAGTGGGTTTGTAATAATAATAGAATTTAATGTTACCGTTGAAATAAATGAGCATTTTATGGTATTATATAGGGTGACTTTTAATTAGTTCTTGATAGAAAAAGGTATGAATGTACTCATGATACTGATCAACTTTCCCCAAGGAACATAGGTCGAAATATAAAAATCAAGTTTTGACCTCCCATAGAAACTGCATCAGCTGATAGCGCATTTTGTATGGGAGGTCAAATTCCGTTTTTCGTAGTATCATGAGTACATGCATATCTTTTGCTATCAAGAACTAATTAAAAGTCACCCTATATTTTGAGTATTGCTTGCGAAAATATAGGGTGACTTTTTCTTGATGAATTAGTTCTTGAAAGCAAAATATCATATACTCGTGATTCTGAACAACTTTTCCCAAGGAACATAGGTCGAAATACGAAAAACTAAATTTGACCTCCCATACAAAATGCGCTATCAGCTGATGCAGTTTCTATGGGAGGTCAAAACTTGTTTTTCGTATTTCGACCTATGTTCCTTGGGGAAAGTGGTTCAGTATCATGAGTACATTCATACCTTTTTCTATCAAGAAATAATTAAAAGTCACCCTATATACAAGGTGTAACAGAAAGGGAAGGGTATATCAAAATTGAAGGATATGATTCTGCCCATGAAACTGAACAACTTTCCCTAAGAAACATAGGTCAAAGTACGAAAAAAAAATGGTCTTCCCACAGAAACTGAATCAGCTGATAGCACATTTTGTATGGGAGGTAAAAAAACCTTTTTCGTATTTCGACCTATGTTCTTTAGGGAAAGTTGTTCAGTTTCATGGGCAGAATCACATTCTTCAGGGTTGATCACCTTGTATACGTAGAATTATAGACAGCGTCAATGATTTTTTTTTTAACCGACTTCAAAAAAGGAGGAGGTTCTATGTTCCACTGTATGTATTTTTTTTTACTTTTTTAAAGCATCTTATGAAATGTCCACTGCAGGACAGCGAGCTCCCTCAATATATGAATTCTAGCAAAAACGTATGCTGCATTTTGAAGGAGAAGTACCAACGCCGCCACGCTTGTGAACATTATTAGTGTAGGCAACGAAGCAGTTGACCCCAACATAAATTTCTCAAGCAGATTTTATTTGACAGGATGACAAAGAAACATGAATAAAATGTAAAAAAAAATAAAAAAAAATTTCAAGTAATTGTTGTATGGAAAAATTAAAAGTACCGATTTTTTTTTTATAAAGAAGGTTTGTCTCATGTAGTGTAATACCCCAGCAAAGTTTCATCGACTTGGGATTTAATGCGGGGGTCTTCATACAACGATCTGTTTCGTTGCCTAGACTATTTATTATGTTTGGTTCTATGGACAGCGGTTGTTGGAGGAACCGGGGAATAGGCAGAAGGACGCTGCTGCCCATTTCCCGGGTCAAAATACCTTAGTTGCCTCTTACAACACCCAAAGGGTAGAGTTGGGTGGGTACTAATATTTGCCGGCATTACAAGGACAACAAGTAACTTTCAGAACTTCGCAAAAAACAAAATAAAACTTTTCATGTAAACTGGACTGATCAGATGATAATTTTATATGGAAAGTCGTAGTTTTTTATGAACCACAAAAAACTACATACACCAACAAAATAAGATTATAATCACGTCTGCAAATTCTTACAAAACAGACGAAACAATTTGTTCAAAGTCCGCCGCTGCTAACCCTACCGTTTATTTAATTGTACACACGCAAAGGATTCCGTTTTTTTTGTCGACCCTACGAACGTGATATGAATCTTGTTGCGAAAAAGTCTCCTTAGGATTCCTTAGGAAAATTTAAGAAAACATTCAAGTTTTACAAACTCGTTTAGTTAAGTTTACGAAAAAGAAAGTGTTATGTTATGTGTCGCAGCCAACTGGTTTAATCAGGCAGTTAATTGAATGCCTAGGCGGTTGATTGACTGCCGGCATTACAAAGTTTTAAAAACAACGTTTGACAAGATGACTAAACATCCTGCAGCCATCTCGTTGAACTTACTCATAGGTCCGTTAGATAAGGCAAACAGGTCCTTTAGACACATAACACTACATACGCAAAACACCACCTATACGCAAAACACCAACCTCGCAAAATACCACGTTGTTAGATTCTCTAATTCTCTTGCGACAACAACGCACGAGCCGAGCGTGCGTGCCGCGGAAGCGGCCGGCAAGTGCCAGAAGCGAATTAAAAGTTGCTTGTACTGCTGAACAATGCTATTGAGTTTCGATCAACAATTGTTGTGGTGAAAAACAATAGCCCAATTAATTTCAAGTTATGCGTCCCCATGCATTACGCCACACGAATCCTCGTTTAAAATCTGAAATTAATTTGAATACATTCAATGACAAACTTCAAATACTCTTAGATAAAAATTATTATTTAACTAGCTGGTGCCCGCGACTTCGTCTGCGCAGGTTTATAAATTGTAGCCTATGTGTTATTCTGATATATAAGCTATATTATTGTAAAGTTTCATTAAAATCTATTCAGTAGTTTTTACGTGAAAGAGGAACAATCATCCATCCATCCATCCATACTTACAATCTTTCGCGTTTATAATATTAGTAGGATAGGATTGACGAGTTTTTAGCTATTATTAATTGACATTATTTTTAATATTATTTAGTTGACATTATTTTTAGTAATTTTCTGATCCATTCAAAGTCTTGCAATTCAATCGTTTATTATTTTTGTTGTAATTTTAGTTTTGTTTGACATATTTTTGTATTTAATTTTTTTTTTAATTTTTCCATGACATGGTTTTTAGGGTTCCGATACCAAAATGGTAAAAAAAGGAACCCTTATGGTGCCGCTCTGTCTGTCTGTCTGTCCGTCTGTCTGTCACACCTCTATATCTCAGCAACCACTCATGCTATCTACCTGAAATTTGGAATAGTTTTAGGATATAGTTGCCCAACTTAATTGCACATGAAAGAATTTTGAAAAAAATATGATTATTAATGTAAAGAGGGCTGAAATAGGGAGGGCCAAATTTCAAATTGTCGCTACTTGGTCGAGTGGGGTATCATATGAAAGAACTTTACTTGTACATTCTAAAATTTATTTTTGTATTTTTTTACGTTTCTTAGTTTTTAAGTTATGATGAAAAATGTAAAAAAACACCATCCCCTCCCCCCCCCCCCCTCCGTTATCTCCGAAGTTTGTGAATGGAAAAATCTGAATTAATTACAGTTGACAGAAATTTATGTACACATTACAGCAAAAATAAAAAAAAATCATTACAGCAAAAATAGAAATATCAAATAACCTTTACAAACCAAATTTAGTTTTTAGTTAATTATTGTATTGATACTTTTTGACAAGTTGTAAAATCATATTAGTAATTTATTTAATTTAAGCATCTCTTTTCGCACACAGTTTGTACAGATTTTTGAATAAAGATACGATGAAGATATCTTGTCGAAATTTGGGCCGTCAAATACGAATGATGATTGCATAGAGCAATATGAACTTCCGCGCAAGCGCGTATTTTGCCTTTTGCTCAAGAGATTATTGCCAGCGATACGCAAATAAGAAGAAAAGTAAAACTTTTGTCAATGTAAATTTCAATGTGCGGAATCCTCAACTTGTTTTCCTCCAACTCGCTCTTTATGATTTCTTGCTAACATTACTCGGGCGCGTTTGTAAATCGGTGTGTTTGTGCATTTGTTTACTTTCGGCTCAGTGGCTCTGGGTAGCGATAATACCCATTGGTTTCCCCACGCATTGTATTCTGAGATCTTTGTAAGGAGTCAATTTGATATAATTATTAATAAAAAAACGTAAGAAGTTGGAATAAAACGTTATAGGTATGCGCGGCACCAAGTAAATGGTAACGAACCAGTATAAAGCCGTAATCACACCTTCCTAAATTCAAACACTAATTCGGCATACATTGCTGGAAGGCTTGGTTCTGTTAATTCCAATATCCTTAATTCACCGAGCAATGTATGCGGAATTAAGATGTGATCGAGACTTACGCTAAACGAGGAGGCCGTGATAAAGATAAGGTGCATTTGATTTTACATAATATGTGGATCACGTTTTTATACATTATGGTTTCTGATCATATTTCCTATATCCTGGTATAATAAGAACACGAATAAGACTTTTCTCAATAGATTAACGTTTTAAAGTAAGGTAAATTTTTACCGAATGTTGCTTGGTATTCAAAAATTCCATAAATGAATAAAATACATCATGAGACCTTGGACATTATCTAATACCATTGTCCTTGACAAGACAAATCAGACAAGCACAATTTCAAAGTGGTTCCGACGTTTTATTAAAAAGTCCCCATGGTCACCTTTTGGCTTCATCATGAGACCCTGGATATCATCTAGGACCACTGTCCCTGTCAACTCGATGGAGTTGTGACGTTTTATTACAGGATCGAATCGAAAATGAGGAGATCCCCCTGAGAATCGCTAAACTAAAGTGGCAGTGGCAGGGCACATCGCAAGAAGAACCGATGGCCGATGGAGCGTAAGGGTTCTAGAGTGGCGACCACGTACCAGAAGACGTAGAGTTGGCAGGCCCCCCACAAGGTAGACCGACAATCTGGTCAAGGTCGTGGGAAGCTGCTGGATGCGAGCAGCGCAGGACCGGTCATCATGAAGATCTTTAGGTTAGGCCTATGTCCAGCAGTGGACGTCTTTCGGCTGGTATGAGGATGATGATATTACTGAGTTCCCATTGACTCCTTCCGGCTCCATCAGCTCCATGTCATAATAATACTGCATTGTCATACAATCGAAAACCGGGAAGTGGGTCTTTTACTTGCAATATTTGATTACAGACAGACACACACTGCTACAGACACGGTTACAAGAAACGTCAGAAATCTTTGCAGGAAACTAAATCGAAGCTTTTAAAATGCAACTTATTTTATTATGAAATGTTGTAACCTTTGCATTTTTTTATAAATCTAAGTATATTTGTATAGAAAAGTCATGCATGAGACAAAATTAACGTTTTGATAGTAGCAACTACATAACTAAACTAACTCTTCCATTAGCTGGAACACGTTCGGAAATCCTTCTGGAAATGCTGTGTGTGCTGCGTGTGCTGTGTGTGTTCTGTGTGTAGTCTGTCCTATTCTTGAATTGCAGCTTTTCTGATGTCTGATGGGGTCTGAGAAGTTGGCTGACAATTCCAAACAATGGACATGACGAAACTTTAAGGGTTCCTTGTTGACTACGGAATCCTGAAATAGAAATTTAACATACACGTTATCATTTACAAATCAATGAATTTATAGAAAAATAAGCGGGCGGCGCTTAAAACCTAAACAGACAGTTTTAACTAATAAGGATTACGAAGATAGGTATAAAAATTAAGTTTTTTTACTGTTATCACGTTTATATGTCCCATTAGTACCACGAGGGGTACTAGCAGGACGGATTTGGTCCAGTGCAGTGTTACAAATGGTCAAGTCCTGGATTGAAATGGTGCCCTTATAGTACTGTAGCCCGTGGAAATTCAAATTACGAAAAAGTTTACCGTTTGTCTTTTTTTTTCACCATTTCACATACTAATAACGACGTCTTAAAGATCGTAACCCGCCGTAACCATATATAGTGACAAGTAATGTAGTCCGACAATATTGACAATAATTTACGTTTTTGAGTTACTGTTTCAAATTTATACAACTGTTAATAGACCCACTGAAGAAATCCAATACCTATTTTAAGACTGTTTCTGTGGCCGGTTCAGATTTTAAGACTCATTCGGTCTTATATTTGTTTTTGGCAACTTTCCATAGTCTTACTATTACGTATGGTAATTCAACAAAGCTGTACAACATAACAATAACGAAACAATGCGGTAACCTAAAAATTTATATAACTAACATATTTGTAGATTATAGTTTTGTCACTGTATGTGGTTACGGCGGGTTACGATCTTTAACACTTCGCTTTTAGTACGTGAAAAGGCGAAATCTATAACAATTTCACAAAGACAAACGGCAACCTTCTTCGTAATTTGAATGTCCACGTGCTACAGTACCATTAGTTTATTCTAAACGGTCTCACGATTTCATCGAAAACAGTGATTTTGCAGGAATTTCCGACAAAGAGTCTTGGAAACCTAGTTTTTATTAAATGTTTTTGGTAAGATTCTATAATTCCGTCCCGTTTCGCTGGTACGGTCAACCGCTCGTCGGTAGAAACTTTTTCAACTCTATTACGACGCCATAAGGCCCAAAAGTGTTTCTACTGACGTGCTGTTAAGTGTACTAAAGTTATAGCCCGCATCTTTTTCCCGCTTTCCCTGTGCTTATACCCCCGCATTTATATCCGACATTCCACATACGGTTCTCCAGTACTGAGGAAATCGCGCACATCGTTCAAGACAGCCTCGAAAAATAGGCCGTATTTTTTCTAAGAGCTCAAGGGTTTATTTGAGATTGAACAAGTTAAACATTGTGTAGAGAACTGCTTTAAACATAAAGTGAATAAAGCAGTGTAAATTTAATAATATTAAGAATTTTTCATTTAGTAATAGGTAAAATAGAGAGATATATCTAAAGCTACAATTACACTTTCCTAAATTAAAAAACTGATTCGGCATACATTGCTGGGAGACTTGGTTCTATTAATTCCAATATCCTTACTTCAACGAGCAATGTATGCCGAATTAGTTTCCTAAGGAAGGTGTGATAGCGGGTTTATCTAGAGAATTTGACGAGAACACTCATTATCACACAGAGCGACAGCCACATGACCTCCGCAACATAGACAGCAATCGAGACTAGGGCTAGGACTGGTCCTAGATTAGGCCTTGCCTGGTTGGTGCCCAAACTAGGTGTAAGAGTTTTTATCCTGCCAAATAATAATAATTATAATTTATATATTTTAGCCAAAAAACCATAAAAAAGAAATATTGCACTTGCTAAGATACAGGGTATTTTAGGCTAGCAAATTATGGCACAAAGAGAATAGATCCCCTGACTAAGATCCCCTGATCCCCTGTTAGAGGATAAACTTGAATCTGTCTGTATTACTTAGTTACTTATAATTGTAGTTATCTTGTAGCTAATATAAGCGTGCAGTTAAACATGTATAAACGGTTTTGTTAAAATAAGGGGAGCCTTGTCTGCCAACAAACTATTTTATAGTTTGGCGGAACTTGTATGTAATATTTAAACTATTTTTTATGTGCAATGAACGATTTTTTTTTTTTACTTTCATGCTAAGTCTCCTAGCATGAAAGTCAGGGGATCTGTTCTCTGTATGAATGTGTGTTATGATGACCACTGACTTAGCTTAACTACTACTAATGGAGACAATAGCCGGAACTGACAGCTTAACGTGTCTTCCGAAGCACGCAGACACTTTAGTTGTTTTCCCACTAAAAGGTCACCCATCAAAATCGCCATCTTTCGCGCTTACACGCGCTACAGCGCTTACACACACATTTTTTATTACACAAAATAAAGAATTCATTCGAAATTCTCATAGGTAAGACACATAGCTACCCTACACGACACTTACAACCTCACTAATAAAGGTTTATGCAAAAGGTGAATCTTAAGTATAAGGTTCTTAATGTTGTCCTTCATTTGACCTTCCAAAAGTTTCTCATTCTTTAATATACCGTTTCAAATACTGACGTGCCCAATGTCCGTTAAAATACGCCACCTTACTCCTTCTTAGAGAAACCCTTTTAACATAAAATTGAAAGTTGAAAGTTCTTTAAGCATCTAACTTCGTTGTAAGTCTAGAAGCTATTTTACCCTTGACGTATAAATGTCACCAGAAAATAACAAAAATCGTAAGTTGATCGATTGCAGCGTCAGTTGATAAACTCGTCAGAAACTTGTAGATCCATAGGTCATACTTTTATCATATTTAAAATATTGTAATCAAACATTGTGACCCGTGTGGTGCGAACAAAGAATAGTACCAACCCTTACATACCCGTGGGTGTCGTAAGAGGTGACTAAGGGTTATACACTGGAGGATGGACAGCAGCATCCTCCTTTGTATCAAACATCTTACTTACTGCAGTCACCTACAACCGCGGTCCATGGTGCCAGCCGTAACGCTAACAAGCGAGTTGACTATGATACTTCCCCTCTACATTTTTCCAGCAAAAGCTAGAATTCTGGAGCTCCCTGTCCTGTAGTAGATGTTTCATGGGATGTTCTGATGAATCAAATAAAGGCATGGACGATCCGTTTGTTTTTTTAACTAACAAAAATAAATTTATAATATATACTCGTAAGTGTTCCTACAAGCTTAATCCTATCTATAGTTCATATTTCTACAAAACTTCGTCACTCACTTTTTTTTAAAATTAATATTCTTTATTGTACAAATTTGACAGCATTATTTATAGCCCTGCCTCCCAAACTAGAAAAATCTGTATTTTGGGAGAAGGTACATTCCAATACTCAATACTCAATACATTTTTTTTTTTTTTTTAAATTCTTTATTTAAGGAGCTTGGTCTTTTACAGACTAAGTCGCTCCGTAAGGTATTCTACATGAAGTAACAAACAAATTAAATTATAAATTCCTTCTGCTAAGACACTTTCTCGCTAGATGCAAAAGAGCCCCGGCCTCCCCCGAAAGGGGGCAAGCCAGGACACTGTTGCATCCGCCGACATCCCGTAGCATCGGGAATCGAGAAAATACCTCCCATCTTCGTGCTTCGTTTCGGACACATTCCATTAGAATGTGGTAGACGTCCTCCACAACTCAATACATTTATTGCCTTCATATGGTACATAACAAGATGGTATTATAAATAAGGTATCTCATATGAGCCCATTTTCAGAGGCATTGCAATAATTGAGATAGACCGAGATTTTAAATAGTTACTAACAATATTTAATTATGTATTTATATAATGTAGGTATATTTTTTTAGTTTATTTATTTTTATCATTGAAATATTCGTTTAAATTATAGTAAGTTTTAATTATTAGGTATTATTTTAATAGTTTTATCATCTTATTATAAGAATTTTCTATTCTTATATTTAGCGGTAGATGATTATATATTTTTATTGATACACTTAAAGGGCCAGAACTATGTATTTTTAATTTAGAAGGTATATTATTGATTTTATTTGTTTTATACCTGCGAGGGTACAGTCGGGGCTGATTATCTTCCATTTCATAGAACTGCGGGTTGTTCTTAATAAATTTGCAAGCTTCTAGAATGTATAGAGAGGTTAAAGTTAAAATTTTCAATTTAGTAAAGGTCGACCTACAGCTTTCATCATTTTTTAAATTTCCTAATATGCGTATACATTTTTTTTGTAATATGAAGAGATCTGATACGTTTGTGCTATTGCCCCAAAGAATAATGCCGTAGGTTAATCTTGAGTGCATATACCAGGCCACTCAGAAAGTATTGCGAAAAATAGTTTTTATATATGGGAGACTGGCCGGTCAGAATCTTTTTCGAAAATATGATTACTTGTAAGTAAAAATATGTGTGTTCCATTTTCAAAATTTCCCTACACATTTTTTGCGAGCCAATTCAAAGTATCGTGTCTTACTGAAAAATGGATCTGCGCCGGGAACATTTTAGAGCTATGATTTTTTACGATTTCAAGTGTCGCCTGAAACCGGATGAATCGTTCGATAGACTTCAAATGGCATTTATGGATGAAGGCCCCTCCAAGGCAACCGTGTATCGTTGGTATAACGAATTTAGGCGCGGTCGACCAACCTTGGGGGATGAAGAAAGAAGCGGTCGCCCTTTGACGGCTATTACGGAAGAAAACGTGCTAGCAGTGAAAAATTTAATCCAAGATAATAGGCGAATTACATATCAGGAGATTCAGCACATATTAAAGATTGGATCGGGAAGCGTTCACGAGATTCTACACGGGCATCTTCGCGTGAGGAGGATAGTATCGCGCTGGGTGCCGCACTACCTCACCGACGCTCAGAAGCAGGCCCAGGTGGAATGGTGCCGTGATATGCTGAACAAATTTGAAGCAGGCTCGTCTCGGCGTGTTTACGACATCGTAACAGGTGATGAGTCCTGGATTTATCAATACGATCCAGAAACCAAGCGCCAGTCGATAGTTTGGGTGTTTCAAAATGAACCAACGCCTACCAAAGTGAAGCGATCTCGAAGCGGGGGGAAGATTTTGATCGCCAGCTTTCTTAATTTGACTGGCCACTTGGCCTCAATTCCCTTACGAGATCAAAGAAGCATCAACGCCGAATGGTATACTACCAAATGTTTACCAGAAGTTTTTTCTGTTGTGAGCAACAAGCGACCAAACACAGGGCTCCGCGGACTACTGCTCCACCACGACAATGCGCCTGCACACACCGCGCTCAAAACGAGGGACTTCCTGGACAGCACACCAGTCAAACTCCTGGGTCACCCTCCTTACAGCCCTGATCTAGCACCGTGTGACTTCTTTTTATTTCCAAAAATAAAAAATCAGCTCAAGGGGATACAATTTTCGTCGCCGGAAGATGCGCTGGCTGCGTTCGAGCAGGCTGTAAACGAGGTGTCTACGGCGGACTGGAAAAAGTGTTTTGAAAACTGGTTCAGACGCATGAATCTTTGTATAGAGGCTGGTGGAGAGTACTTTGAAAAGATTTAATAAAAATATATGTACCTGTAGAACAATTTTTTTTAGTGTCGCAAATATTTCTGAGTGTCCCACGTATGCATAATAAACCGAGAGGCCAGTTCCTAAATCGGTGGTTTTTTTCAATTCACGGAGTCCACCATGTACAATGTACATAACTAAAAGAAAAAGCTTAAAAAATAATAATAAAGAGAGTTTTACAAAGTCAGTGATTTGATTTGCATGCTAGGGTATGCGTAGTGTGTGTGACAAGTATGTGTGTGTGTGTGTCATGTGTGTGGTGTGTGTGTCGTGTTTGTCTGTATCTGAGTATGTAGTGTGTGTTGATGGGTGTGTTTGTAAGTAATGGAGTGTTGGAGTCATTGTCATATATATATGTATATTTCAGGTAATGAAGGTAAGAAGATGCTGTTTGACTGTAATCTTGTGTAAGAAGCCAATTAGATAGTTTTGTTTTTAATTCGTATCTGTTCAACTGTGTTATGTTAAGTGTCTTATGTAGTTTCGTGTATATATAGGAGCTTAAGACGTAGAACTGATGTTTGGCAAACGACGTTTTACGAGTATGGGCAACATTGATTGGATCGTGTCTGCGTTTGTCCTTACTATTAGGAGGAACAGATCTGTGTTTTCTCAAAGTTGATCCAAGTACAAAGAGCTGTCTAACCGTCAAAACTTTACAGTCAGACACTTTATTTTCTTCTTTTTCTTTGTTCGTCCCTTTTTTTCTATTTTTTTAAGTTCATCAGCATGCAATAATTTTATTAATTCTTATATCTAACATGCAATAAATTAATATTTTATCCTGCCAAGCTCTGGTTATTTCAAAATCTACAATACTTGTAGCAAATCAGATGATCCAATCAAAAATAGCACCAAAATATATGCCAAGTAACATTGCAATGTTAATCCATATTTTTAAATGTGTCAATAAAATAATCAAATAAAAGAAAATAGTTTTTTGCTTCTCCTGAAAAGTAGTGTTTTTGAATTGTACTCTTCTTGACTAGAGGCACAATTTTTAATGCACTTTTGTGTCCCGCTAATTAACATTCTCTCTCACAACCATGGGATAGCTGGAAGAAATCTCTTGCAGAGATAAGCCCGCCTTTGTAAATGTCCTGTTTTTGTATATTTCGATGTATTAATTGTGCAATAAAGAATATATACAGAATTTTGTATCCATGTTTTTTTGGGAAAGTGTTCAGTTTTATGAATAAAATTTGTATTGTGGTATAGGATCGCAGTATGACCAGCAGATAAGCTTTTCGTCCAAAACGCAGATCGTCCAGACACACTTCGTCTAAGTCGCAGTTAGTTCAATTTCCCGACACGCTTCGATCGAATTTATATGATTTTTCCATAAAGATTATTTCCAAACAGCGATAAAATAGTCACATGTGGGCCAAGTTTTTTATTAACTGAAGTTATTAGCTTCTAGCTAAGTATGTTTTACTTATTTCCATAGCATTTGAATAGCATCGTATTTGAAATCAAAGATTGAAAAAATATTTCAAAGCTCTTGTTGGCTTAGGCTTAGTCATAAAAATTCAAAAATTTTGTAAAGCACTTTTAATATTAGTTTTAGATACATAGTCACAGTCCCGTGTGGTGCCGGCAAATAATAGTACCAACCCATACATACCCGTGAGTGTCGTAAAAGGCGACTAAGGGTTAACTGGAGGATGGGCAGCAGCATCCTCCTTTGTATCTTACATCTTATTTACTGCGGTCACCTACAACCGCGGTCCATGGTGCAAGCCGTAACGCTGACTAGCGAGGTGACTATGGTACTTCCCCTCAACATTTTTCCAGCAAAAACTAGAATTCTGGAGGGAGCTCCTTGTCCTGTAGTGGCCGTTTTTTTTTTCATGGGATGTTATGATACTTAGTATTTTCTTCTTTCATTATTACTACACTTATCGCCGTATTATTAAGCCCCTAGTAATTTCCTCTGCAAAGCTCCATCAATAATTCGCTTATTACCTTATGATTGACAGATACCATTATCGCTTTAACTACAACAGATTATAGGGTAACTTGCCAGTGATTGTCACTCTGATCACAAAAGACACGAGCCGATTTTGGTGCATTTACCCGATTTAAGGGAAACCAGATGAAGCAGTCCTTTTGTTGCACTTTTTGGAAATATTTTTGGATAAATTGGTAATTATAGTATTATTGAAAGGTATTTTTGGATTAAAGATCGTGATTTTTTGGGGTTGCCTGGATTTTGTGTCACGGATTTTTTTATTTGGCTGACAGACGAGAGTTTCATTCACCTTAGAATTTTTTCAACATTTCGGTTATAGTTTTATACGCGGTGTAAGCCACAGCTTTTCGATAACAAAAAAAAAAGTAAAAAAGAAAATATATATATACAGTGGAACATAGAAGCTCCTCCTTTTTTGAAGTCAGCTAAAAAGGCAAGACCGGTCTAGGAAACTGAACAACTTTATCGGTTTTCGGAAAGCTGCACCTTAAATCATCTATGTGCCTAAAAGACATTGGCTAGACAACTCATGGTTACATAAAATTAAAATTTTGGTTTTCATAGATTTCGCAGCTTTTTGCGGACTCGCGTGTCTTTCGGGCTACAGTGTTTCCGAGATGGACTTTGCTAATAAGAAGTCCTTCACAATAAGACCTTCCAAGTTCTAACAACCAATTCATGCTTCTGTGTTTCCGAGTTCATATAACCCGAATCTATTCAAGTCGCGAGTGAATAGGCTTCTTCTGGGTAAGCTCGTTCCATCGTCGACCTCATCTCTGTCTTGAAGACTAGATCGAAGTCAAGAGTAAGCCCATTAAAAAAAAAATCTTTTTAGTTTGGCTTCCTTTCATTTCAAATTAGCAATATCAGCTCTGGCCTGCACGAGGAGTCATATTCTTGAATAACACTGGGTGTCCAACAAAATGACACCCAATAATTTAAAATAACTGATTTTATTTTTCAAATATACTGACGGATTCGGTAAACATTTAACCCAATTCTTGGGTTGTCAAAGTCTCCAAAACGGTATCCAAGAATTGGGCCACAGTCCTGTTTCAATCTCTTCATACAACTTAGTATATCTTATCGATAATATAATGTGACTTTTTATGATAATACGACGTGAAATATGACAATATTCGAAACAAAATTGCCTAAACTCTAAAAGGCTTTTATAGCTCGACGTGAATTTTTAAAAACATTGGCCTTTCCCATCATAATTCCACACGAACGAAGTCGCAAGTAACAGCTAGTCTTGAGTAAACAAGAAAAAGTACCTAATAATATCTAGTGAATTTCTAATAAGACATTATCCTCTTTGATTCTAAAAAATATGTTTTATTGTTTGAAAATTTCTTCTTATTTTAAACCTTCTTATTTAAATTTTATTTGTTTCTCTTTTAGAAAGGATCATTAAAAAGTATCTTTTCGTCCCATCTATTCGAAAATCACTGAACGGTTTGTCAATAAAGCTACGGCACATAATAACCTATATGGCTACGGGTTGTCCTATATCCATTGTTTTCGTGTATTCCAACGCTTATTAATACATTTTGCAGCCATGTCAAAAGCAATCGGCTATATCTGTCAGTTTAGTAAAACAAGTTTGTAAAACAATGTTATTCTTTCCGTCATTATATAGGGTGACTTTTAATTAGTTCTTGATAGAAAAAGGCATGCATATACTCATGATACTGAACAACTTTTCCCAAAGAACATAGGTCGAAATACGAAAAACCAAATTCGACCTCCCATACAAAATGCGCTATCAGCTGATGCAGTTTCTATGGGAGGTCAAAACTTGAGTTTCGTATTTCGACCTATGTTCCTTGGGGAAAGTTGTTCAATATCATGAGTACATTACCTTTTCCTATCAAGAACTAATTAGAAATCACCCTATATACTCTGGTTTTAGTGTCACGGGTGCAAATGTGTTGGTAAGCATTTGGTTAAACGAAAAGAATGGACTATAAGTATATCACAGGAAGTTTCAAGCGCAAACACTTCGGACATGGCTTGAGCCTACGGTACCATTTTGAAGCAATTATCGTGCCTGAAATGTATGATCGTACGAATAAGCAGCAGTCACTTATAGTGCGGTCCCTTATAGTCTTATATCTCCCAAATTCACCAAATTGGACCAAATTTTTTCCAGGTACTAGTTAGGATAGCTCTCAATTTTTGATAGGCTGTGTTCGGATAAATCTACAAAGTAGAAAATCGCAAAATTCCACAACCACAGGCAGGATTCGAACCTGCGTCTTCTGCGTAAGTACCGCAGACGCTTTTCCAACTAGGCTACTGTGGTCCTGCCCGATGTTGTGAAATTTAGCGACCTCTATACGCATTCCAACGTTGCGTTTGTGCTGCCACCTAGCAAGCATTTTTGCTGTGCCTGTGGTTGTGAAATTTTGCGATTTTCTACTTTGTAGGAGACAATTCTTGAATTTTCTATGAAATTTTTTTGAAAATACAGGAATTGGCTTGTATCAAAAATTGAGAGCTATGTACTTAAGTAGTACCTGGAAAAAAATTGGTGAAATTGAAATTCGTGTCTACGTGAAACAGATAACTGACCGCACTATTACCAGCGTAATAACAAATGAACAGGGTTTTCGGTAAACTGCCTCTCCCATGGTTGCTTTACTTAATAATGTTCGAAAATCTGTTTATTAACCAAAATTAAATGAGATTAGCATTATGTACATGGTACTTCTCAAGCGGTCGACTTTTTTGGATTGAAAGTATTATTTTATGATAGAAAAATTTTAAAAGAACCACGGATAGGATGCCTTGTTAGACAAAAACTCTTAACAGGTATGGGTAGTTCTTCAGAGACAAAATTTTCGATTTCTATGAGTATATTTCTGTAAACAACTAACAAAACGGCATGTATTTTTTTTTTATACAGTTTATCTTTATCCCTAACTGGGACAAATTATATTTTTAAAAGAATTGCAGTCTAGGTACAAAATAAAAATATTTGAAGTTTGTTCTTTTGATTCATATAACGCGTCCGTTTGCCATTTTCCGGAACAAAATAGTCGATGTCGTATTTTCCCTTTGATAAATCAATATAAATTATAATTATATCGAAAGAAAATTAATTGTCCTCTCACAAATAAAATGTTTATAGTTATATTATCTTAGTATGTTTATAAAAATAAGTAAATAAGATGTGTCCGGCGTATAATACTGATTAATGTGGCGTAAGCTGCGCTTGACCATACTTGGTCGGGTAAATAACAACCAGTCTGGCTTTCCGCTCGGGGGGAAGCCAGTCGTGCATCGGACAAGCTAGAAGGTGGACGTGCGGCTGGTTGGCTTAGATCCCGGTGTTACGAAGGTAAATATCTGATTCATCTGTGATTGGTTCAGGTGGCATTCTGATTACAATGTCTACTTTATAAAATTTATTTTAACATTTTATAACTTCAATTTGTGTTTCCTGTGATTATTTAGGATCACAGATTCGTGTAGAATAATGACAATGCTGAAGTCTGCATGTATGATGAGTTATGCATGATTGTAGGCAAAATTCTGATTCATCTGTGCCTGATTTATATGGTCAAAACACCATATGAATCATAAAATAAACTAGTTTTCCTTTCTCTTGCACAAAAGGAGCGCTCTGGTTGCGTAATTCTTCTTGTCTAATTTTTGTCCGTGTACAAGTTGTTCCTTTATCATTTTTATTATATTAACTTAGCTATAAAATTTTAAATCGCTGCAATGGAAGACGTCTTCAAACTCCTGGACTGGAAAGGACTTGGCATCAACATCAATGGCGAGTACATGACCCACCTTCGATTTACTGACGATATTGTCGTAATGGCTGTGACCCTGGAAGATCTCGGCACGATGCTCAATAACCTCAGTAGAGTTTCACAACAAGTGGGTCTTAAAATGAACACGGATAAGACGAAAATTATGTCTAACGTCCTTGTTGTACCCACTCCAATCAAAGTTGGCAACTCTACGCTCGAAGTTGTCGATGAATACGTATATCTATGTGTGTAGCTACCTTTAACAATCACAAAAATCTATTTATTCATAAGTCAAATTCTCTATCTAATTTCTGTTATTTTAATATTGCAGGACACAATAATGCCACAAACTGAAGATAAAAAAAATGAGAAAAAGAGACTCGCAGAACGCAGAAGAATGGAAATTATAAGAAAAGATCCAGAAAAGTATGCGATGTGGAAATTAAAAATGAAAGAAATATATATAAAAAGAAAACGAGACGGTAAAACCGTGTCAGTTCAAAATTTGACACCTAAGCAACAAACAATAGCTAGGAAGAAAAGCAGAGAAAGTAGTCGAAGATGGTATGCTAAAAAGAAATTGAAAGAACGTGGTATTCCCTCAGAAGAAGAAATAATTCATTTTTCTAATTCGTTTTCATATATTCAGATTTTTGTAGTAGTTACAATATTAGTATTTACTAATACAGAGCCCGTCTACATAAAGCTTTTTATTTATTTTTTTCTGTTTCTGATTCATCTGTAACAGATTCTGATTCATCGGGCCACGAAATATTTGAACATCGATATCTTGAAAACTAATTTATAAAAATGAGTCCCTCTTCAAATATATGTTTTTTGGTATACCAATTTTCATATGAGCATGTGTTACAGAGCTGAAAGTGCAATAAAATTTTGCCCAGATGAATCAGTCGAAGAATTAAATTTCGAAGAACTACCCGTATAACGTCTGGTAAATGCCACCAAATTTGAGTAAATTTTTACCAAATAATATTCACCAAATTTTGTCTACCAAAATGGATGTACACCAAATTTGCTTCTGGCACTTTTAACTGATACTCGTACCATACGAATAAAATGGAAACCTATTAAAAAAATAATTGTTTCTCTTTTTTTTATTGTGCTGTAATATCGTCCAAAACCACCGTCCACGTCCACTTATGTATATCTGGTTCTAAAATTTTTCGCTGCGAATTCTTAGTTCTCAAAGTGAGCAACGCGCTTTTCTGTCTTATTAGTGACAAAATATGCCAATAATAAGACAGTGGGTGCTATAGACGGTGGCGACCTCTTACCATCAGGTGGCCCACCTGCTCGTTTGCTCACTTGTAACATTAAAAAAAAAAGATAATTAAGATGTATATTTTTTTCTGATTTCTGATATAGAAGTTGAGAGCTTTCATCACAGACTTTAATCCTGCGACCCATAGAGTAACACGATTTTCGCGCGCAAAGCCCGGAATGCGCGGTTTGACGCGTTGCTGTATGCTGCGACCCTATAATTTTGACGGCCGTTACTATAAAAAATCTAACGGGTGCACTTTATGAGTGAAACTTACTTTATTTTAACGACTTTATGTGGCACTTTTAGAGAATTCACAGCAACTAAGTTAACGATTTGGATGCAACATTTTAGGTTTTATGTTCATTGTATTAGGTAAAGAAATGAGGAATGATTATCTTGACGATCATCATCATTTTCGGTCATGCCAACCGCTGTCAGTCAACTCCTATTTATAGGTGTGGCGTTGATGTGCCCTTATGTGACTTAAATACCCAATTTTCGCAGTAAACTCACGCGCATAATGAGGGCACGTGAATCTACTGTTCTCATAATTCTAAGTTATGGCCGCTGGTGGTTCGTCCGACGAACTTAAGTTCGTTCGTCGCGCTTAGTGTCGAGGTCTAATAAGACTATCGCACAGTGTGAACAGACCCTTAACGCGCACCTATTTGAAAGTTAGCGGAATGTTCCAGCAGCTTCATTTAACTTAGGAACTAACCTTCATCATTTATAGGGAGGGCTAGAAATAATGGGTTAAAGGGTAGCTGTCTGGTTATTTTTGTTTGCTTTACCTATCGCTACTCTTTCAAACTTTTGATTTAATTTTCATAAAACAGACTTTAGATTGTAAGTTCTGATAGCTTTAGTTTAGACAAGACTAAGACAATTAACTGTCAGTCAAGATGTTCCAAAATAACACAAGATACGTTTCACAAAAATTATTTCATTCATATTTAATTTTCGTCCGTCGTCATTTAAATTTTATATTTTATTGCATAATTTATATTTTATTTATTTTTGTTTAAAAGAACGATTATATCACGGAGAGTTATTATTAAGTTGTTATTAAAAACCAGTAAGAAGAAAATCTAGCATTCCTAAAAATCTTTATGATTTTGCAGAACTCATATTGTAAATTTGGGAAGTTATAATTTACAGTCCATATCATCAATAAGATTAAGATTAGATAAGATTTAAATGAAAATTATCAAAATTTTCTTTACAAAGTGCAAGCTTTCATTGTAGATGTCGCAGGCAAATCGTAAAATTCGCCGTTTGCAAACGGCCAAAAAATTTATACGGTCGGAAAATTGTATACAGCCGGCAAATTGCATATGGTAGGCAAATTGTGTACGGTTGGAAAATCGTATACGGTCGGAAAATTGCATATGGACTGCAAATTGAGTACGGCCAGCAAATTGTTTACGGTTGGAAAATTGTGTATGGTCGGCAAATTGTATACGGTCGGCAAATTGTATACAGTCGGCAAATTATATATGGTCGGCAAATTGTATACGGTAGACAAATTGTGTACGGTCAGCAAATTGTATACGGTTGGAAAATTGTGTATGGTCAGCAAATTGTATATGATCGGCAAATTGTATACAGTCGGCAAATTTGTATGGTCGGCAAATTGTGTACGGTTAGCAAATTGTATACGGTCGGCAAATTGTATACGGTCGTCAAATTGTATATGGTCAGCAAATCGTATACGTTTGGCAAATTGTATACCTACGTTCGGCAAATTGTATAAGATTGGCAAATTGTCGGTCGGCTTAGATAACTGGTGCATTTTAGGTTAGTTAGTCAAGGCATGCCTAGTAGAAGTTAAGTTAATTATCTAATAGAGGTTATCTTGTAACCACAAAGCACGAGGTCGGTCATTGACCTTGCAACACAAACAATTTGATGATGAAACACGAGACCAGAGAACGCAGCGACCGTACCGCGGCAGCTCCCGGTAAGTGCCAGATAGGAATTACACGCCATTTTATTAAATTCCCAGGAATTTTAAGATTTCTAAGCATTATGTAAAATTTCAAGGCATTATACGTAGCGGCTATTTATGCAATTTACCTACAACATAAATATTCCTATTTCTGTATAATGGAGGTTGTAAGGGTGAACGAACAGATAATTCCTAGGTAACTCAGTATCGTTTTACCCAAATTTCTTTACAGAATCCATTTTGCGATGACAATTTTTTTAATTTCCATACAAAAAAATCATCTGATCGAGATGTTTTTTTTTATTTTGACTTGAGTCCCAAAACAAAAGTTGTTCAGTTGATAATACTGAGTTACCAGAAGGTCTTTAAAGGTACTCATCGTTCACCCAAAGACCCTGTATATATGACAATAGGTGAAAGGGTTTCAAAGTCAACAAGAACCCTTATAGATTCGTCATGTCTGTCTGTCTGTCTGCGGCTTAGATCAGCGAACTTAGAAAGTTATAATTTAGTATAGGTATACATATTAGTCACGCCAACAAATTGGTAAAATTAAATATTGAAAAAAGATTTTTTGGGGTCCCTTGACGTAAAGTGGGAATTTAAAACTATAACTTATGTCGTTATAAAACAAGAATATTTTATTTTATTTTATATCCGTTTGCGAAATCAATCATTCTCCACTCTGCCAGAAACGTTTGATATTGGAAATGTGAAAAAATTTACAGCGCTCATGAAATGGACCATGATGAACTGATGAATTTAAAAGAAAAATTATCTCAGCTAAGAATTCTTTACAGGTTGAACGAGTAACAATCAAAATACTGAAAACAATGGAAATAGCAATGAGGCGCTGGACCTCGCTGTTCTTGGAAGGACAATGTTTATGAAAAATTCAAAACTCACTTTACAATAATGATTCCTAAGGCAACTACGGAACTATTTAATGCTTTTGGCCCAACACGCACTTGGTTGGTTCTTTGTATGCTTCTATGTAGCCGAATTGATGTAAAATATAAAAAAGAACTGTTGGAGTAGGCGTATAATAAATGTGTCTTTAAAACATTGTTTTTACCAATAAAACACTACACATTACAAATTCATTAGTAATTAATTTTATTTTATTTATTTATGAATATCAGACAACATGGTCCATGTATTGTTAGTAGATAAGAACTTAAAAACTATGTTAGTCAAAATTCAAGTTAAGTAAAATACAACAGTCAATAACATACAGCTGTTTTTTAAGTATTTCTTGAAGAAAGTTTTGGGGAGAACGTGAGTTTTACCCATTTGTTCTACCAAGTATATCTTCAGCTCAGAAGGCATTCACACTTCTTTAGAGTTAAGGCTCTGTTTAATCTATTAAAAATCAATCAAAATGTTCTTTATTCATTTTAGGATATTAAAAATCTCTTGACATCAGATATATTTACATCGCTTCACAAACAAAGTGGCCTATTGCCTTATTTTTTGGTTTGATGACAGATAAAGTATTATCAGTAGATTTAAAAGAGCTTATATTTTAAGACGTTTTGTACAACTGGCTGTAAGATAAGTAAAGCTTCAGTTCAAGCCGATAAACCCCGGTCGATTAAGTCCCAACGCCTGGAGTAACCTCGATTCCAGCTGACATTTTGTGCGACCTGATTCCGACGTTTCAACCTAATCCCGTATTATTTCCTCTTTCTGGATTTGACTAGAAGATTGTGACATCTCTATGTCGTAAGAGGCGACTAAGGAATTGTGAACGAGAGGATGGGCAGCGAGTCCTTCTGTATATCGTACCATCTTACTTACTGCGGTCACAACGCAACGCTAACAAGCGTGGTGACTATGGTACTTCCCCTCCACGTACAATGTGAAAGGGAAGTACCATAGTCACCAGTAAAAGCAAAAATTTTGGAGGGTGGTCCCTGTCCTGCAGCGGATATTTTTTGAAATTATGATGAAAGTATATTAAGACTATGATTCATAAGTGTATTTAACCCTAAAGGTTATAGCCCTACGGGTGAAAAACCATATAGTTATTTGTTATACTATTATGTCATCTGTGACAAGGCTGCAAAACTGGTATTTGGCACGAATACCCTGTATTGAAATTCGAGCTAGCACAGGCCAAATTGACCGCATAAAAAATGCGTTATAAGCTGATATAATTTTTATAAAAAAAAAATATTTTTCTGTCGTACATCTCAACCTTTGTTCCATGGGGTGAATTATTTAGACATCCCATGAAACGTCCACTATAGGACAAGGAGCTCCCTCCAGAATTTAAGCTTTTGCTGGAAAAATGCGACGGACATACAGAATGCAAATCAATCATGTGTTTTAAACCGTCGTGAAACGCACGTGAGTATTGTCATTATACTGTTGGGGCCTTTACGCCCTCGTCTGCGCCTCGGGATGCAATTCCTTAGCCTGTAGCCAGGTGTAATGACTGAAATAACGCACTTGTACTGTAATGTACTAATACTATCTTTAAAACACAAAGTATTTCGTTGACTAAAAGTGAAACACCAGCCAACAGCTATGCAGTAACTTACTGTGAGGAAAATCCAATTTTTCACTTTAGAATGCTTGAACAAAGTTAAAATAGTTGTAAAGTACGCAGCTAAAGGTAGATTGAAACTGTACCGAAGGAGTAATATAAGTTCTCGTGGGGATAAAACTTTAAGCAGATTTTAACACTATTCTTCTTAAAGCTCGAGTGAAAACGATTGGATTTTTGTTTTGAATCATATTTTCTTATAAGATTTTAAACGGCGCTTTTGGCCTAGTGGCGATTATTCTTTTATTCATTTTAAAATAGTTAGTATTATCCTGAATAAGAAATTGTTGCTTTAATTTATAATTTAATACACTGCGCTCAAAAACACGAATGGCCAACATTATCAAGATCTTCTAAGAGTTATTTAGTCGAAAAGGTTGTTCAGATTGATTGTTATTTAGTTTAAAAAGTGGAGCAATTTAGAAAAAGTACCTGGGTGACCGAGCTTCGCTCTATAATAGCCACTTCAACCTGAAAATATCATCGGGTGAGCAAACTATGCTACTCGCCAACAGATGGCGCTGTTAGTTTCTTAAACGTGCAAAAAAAATTTAAACCCTGAGAAAAAGAATTTTCTCAGACATGAGACCTAGCTAGATCGATATTTCGCCCCCTAAAAACCCCGTATGATAAATTTCATCGAAATCGTTAGAGCCGTTTTCGAGAAACCGATTACAAATATATTTATATATATATACATTTATATATACAAATATTCCTCGATTAATAGTGTAGGATTATATGTTTGAACTTTATTCTGATAAAAACCATAATTTTCGGAATACCGGCCACACTGGGGGACTGTCATGGACATAAAATCTGCCGTCTGCTGTGCCTCTTTGAGTCTGGTATCGAAACCAAGGTATATTGTATATTGATAGGAAAGACGGTATAATAGGGTTATGCGTAAAACAGGACGAAGCGATATGTGTCTCTTTCGCTCTAGTATCTTACGCATTGCCCCGTCCTGCTCTCACACTGCTTTCATTCTAATCAAGCTACATTTAAATCTAATCTTTTAGTTTGTTCATAATATAGGGTGACTTTTAATTAGTTCTTGATAACAAAATATATGCATGCATGTACTCATGAAACTGAACAACTTTTCCTAAGGAACATAGGTCGAAATACAAAAAAACAAATTTGACCTCCCATACAAAATGCGTTATCAACTGATGCAGTTTCTATGGGAGGTCAAAACTTAATTTTCGTATTTCGAGCTATGTTCCTTGGGGAAAGTTGTTCAGTATCATGAGTACATGCATACCCTTTTCTATCAAGAACTAATTAAAAGTCATCCTATATAATCTGATTAACAAAGAAACTTTTTATGTGGTGATATAAAAATGTAAAAAAAAAAAAAACTTGTTCAAAAGATTTCTATAAAACCTCTCGGATATGTTTTTCCAATCTGATAAATAACACACATTTTAAGGCTACACTCAACCTTTGGAAATTTTCCTTTAGAACACCTTTCAGCCGACTGAGGCTTAGAATAAAGAAATGTGTTCATTTCAGCTCAATGCTTTATTAAGCGATTGTTTTGAATTATTTTCAAAAGAAGCTTCATTAGGAATTCTGTGTACACTCAACAGCACGTCAGTAGAAACACTTATGGACCTTATGGCGTCGTAATAGAGTTGAAATGTTTCTACCGACGAGCAGTTGACCGTACTAAAGTTTGGCCACGAAGCCATCTTGCAGATTTTGAAATATTTCCAGCGCAAAAAGAAAACTGAAAATCTTTTATGTAGATCTTTTCAACCTCTAGCCAAATTTGAGTACTTATGTTACAAGTAAGTTACTTAGAAAAACGAAAATAAAATTGTCGCTCCATACAAATTCAACGTTTGACGGTGTACGGGAAGGCCAAAAAAATTTCTCATGTTTTTTAGGTTGTTTAAATTAGCGTTCTGAGTGACATACCAAATTTTGATCAGGGCTCCAAAATTTGCCATATTATTATATTGTTTCATCTCATACATTTTACGACATTCGCTTTCGGCATCTCTAAATTCTATGGCACATTGTCTTTTTCCCCTGATCAATAAAGCACCTTTTACAATAAGAAATATTAATTATCGTTATTGTACCGTAAGCAAGGTTTTTCATAGACCTTTTATAAAATAAACAATTTAATAGATTTCAAAATCTTTATGTGGTAAGCAGAGGCCATACTGCTACGATCATTACATACTACAAACTTTTTCACCTCCAGGGGTTATGGAACTCCTAAACTAGGTGTTCTTGTTTCTTTTTTTTTGGCAGTACAGATAATTAATGGAATTTTCGATTAAATTATAAATATTTTTGTTCCTATAGTATGTCCTGTGGTATTGGAACGTTTGCCCATTGTATGTCAGCCCACGCACAGTTAAGGATTCCGTAAATGCCTCAGGAATCATTAATTTTAATCGTTATTGTTATTAAAATAGCTTAAAGATTCTTTCCTGAAAATTCCTGGTTTGCAACTGGTAGCGAATTAGAAAGAAACATTCTTCTTACGCAATTAGTTGCCAAGGAAGAAGATAAAATCCTTTTGCGCAACTGGTTGCAAAATTCGGTTGCCTAGGCGGTCGAAACGAGTCTTCAGATTCTGATAACTTTATTCAATGTAGATTCTTTACAGAATACAATGCAAAAGAGCGAGTCTACGCCGTTTCGGATCGTGCTATGGCAGCGTAAAAAAAACGGCAAGAAACCACTGCGCTTTTTACAATTTTTTTCTTGTGTTCGCTGGAATATCACACCATACCTCCTTGTCATTGATATAGTCATCTAATCTATAGTAAGCTTTTTTTTTTGCTTTACATATTCTTTAAACTTTCATAAACTTCTCTTTTCAAAGAGCTTTTCATTAAAACAATTCGTTGTGCTAATGGCCACAAGCGCCCCAAGCGGAGACAAACGATGTTTACGCTCTTGCGAATAATACAAACGAAGCCGCCGCCCGTCTGTTTTCGCACCTTTTTCTGTGCGCCTAAACAGCTTTACTTTGAGAAAAACCTTATAATGGATTTTTATGTCCATTGCTGGTTTCTGTATTCATTTTTAGGGTTCCGTACCTCAAAATAAAAAAACGGAACCCTTATAGGATCACTTTGTTGTCCGTCTGTCTGTCTGTCAATACCCTTTTTCTCACGAACGAGAAGAGGTATCAGGTTGAAATTGATAATTCTGTACCCTCGGTGAAAAACGCGCTAAGTCAAAAAAACGTGTTTTGAGTAAAATGGATGTGGGCTGGAATAGGCCCTTGTCGAATAATTGGAGAAAGTGGGTATACACTTGGTTGTTCGGGACCATCGTCCTCAGGGTCTGAATCTGACATAGTGTAAACCTATTGGTCATTCAAAGGGTAAGCCAGAAATAATTCGCAATAATTTATCGGTAGTTTATTTTAAACCTTTTCAATAAATACTTTCATTAATTATCACAAAAATCACTTAATAAATTACTACTACTAGTTATCTGAGCGAACGTCGAGAACAGAATGATCCCCTCCACTGAGTGAGCCCGCTTATATTGGACCGTCCCCACCTCGCCCAATACGCAGGTGTGCGCAGGTGTGTGCAGGTGGTGCGGTGTCGTCACGTAGCGCGTGCTCGTAAATATCTTGCCGCCGACACGGCCATTCTGCACTAAGGTCGCCCTCGACCTAAAAAAAATAAAATTCGTATTTTACAACTCGCATTTAGAAAACTGCCCTCGACAACTTCAGATTATCATGTAAGAGGCCCCTGTCCTCAATTAATATAACTCTTCAAAAGTAGGAGGCCCCTGTCCTCAACTAAGGTTATGAAAAACACTAGTAATATGGAGGCCCCTGTCCTCAACTTACTATGTGTACCAATAGTTTGGAGGCCCCTGTCCTCAACTCACTGTGTACCAATAGTTTGGAGGCCCCTGTCCTCAACTCACTGTGTACCAATAGTTTGGAGGCCCCTGTCCTCTACAAAAAGAAAATACAAAAACCTTGTGTTACCTTTTGTGCTCAAGGGATCCACTATATCTGACTGTCTAAATTATTAGGTTCCGCCGAAACGGTATCCTAATTGGAGTCTTCACTTGGTTTGGGTGCTAGCCGTAATTGATCGTGGGCCACTTTTTTAGGGCGTCCTCGACCAATTACCTTCTTTACTTGGTAACGGTCATTTGGTAGGATCTTCCATATTTCGTATGCGTCCGGGAATTTTAAGTCAATTCCAATTTGAGTTCTAGGGTTTGTTCTAAATAAAACAATATCTCCCTTCTGGAATCTCTTCACTTTAGCTTTGCCTTTGTCAAATCTCTCTTTGTCTTGCTTTCCTTTTGTCTCAACTTTTTTATGAATGTAATGATCAAGCTGTAATCGATCTACTGTACCTTGTGCTTCGTCAATAAGAGAAACCAATTCTGCTGGCACTACGCACTGTCGTCCTGTAAGAGCTTTTATTGGACTTACATTTGTAGTTTTGTTTTTAGTGCAGTTTATCGCCAGTTGCAGCGCATCTAACCCCTTTTTCCAGTCTTTTGTTTCATAATTTCGAATGATAGTAAGCCCGTTTTTTACCACTGCCATCATTCGTTCCACTTGCCCATTTGCTCGGCTGACTCCTGGAGCTATGAAGTGTTGGTGAATGCCATAGCACTTACAGAATTCTTCAAATTCTGCTTTAAAAGCAGTATCTTGGTCACTAATAATCTGTCTAGGAGCGCCAAATAGTGACACTACATGTTTGAGTGCACGTAGCATTGAATTCGCAGTTTTATCTGTTGCGTAAGTTAAAGTCACAAACTTGGTGTAGGCGTCGATGACTACAACAACATACTCATGTCTGTCATTTCGTCTAGTGAGATGGCCTGTCATGTCAATGTGAATAGTGTCAAAGGGAACGGGCTTCTTTTCTATGGGATACATCTGTACCTGCTTTGCACCAGATGGCCCTTTGCTCGTTTTGCATATTATACAGTTATCTACAAACCTTTTGACAGTAGAAGACATCTCGGGGAACCAATAGGTTTCTCGTATTTTGGCAAGGGTTTTTTCCCATCCAAAATGTTTTAGCGCAGTGTGATAGGCATTGATGATACTCCATTGGTATGTTTTAGGGATCACCTTTTTCCATTTCTTACATCCAGGTTCTTCTTCTGAGTAACGACGTTCTAGAGCATGATCATTCAGGCGGTACTCACCGAAGTCTTCACCACGTTCCAGTTTTTTAATAATCTGAGCCAACTCCACATCACGTCGTTGTTCGACCTTCAACCAGGTATCCATGTTTTGAGTTAGATTTATACATGTTACAGGATTGCGACTAAAAAAATCCGCATGCTTCATGCGACTCCCTTGTCGGTATTCTATTTTGAAGTCATAATGTTGGAGAAATGACCACCATCTGTGAATTCTGGGTAATAGCTCACGTTTGTTTGATGATGATTTTATAGCATTGCAGTCTGTGACAATAGTGAAAGTTCGTCCGTAGAGATACTGTCTGAAGTGTTTTACTGCTCTTACTATAGCAAGTGTCTCCAGTTCATATGAGTGGTAATGGCTTTCTGGTTCAGTAGTTCGCATACTCATATAACCCACTACATGCTGTCGGCCGTCCTTAACTTGAATGAGAACGGCGCCCAATCCCGTACTGCTGGCGTCGGTGTGGAGCTCGATAGGCAACTCTTCTTGGAAAATCGTGAGAACAGGTTCTGATGTTAAGCGTCGAATGATATCAAGTCGGACATTTTCACATTCTGGAGTCCAATCAAATCGAGCATTCTTTTTTGTAAGGTTGTAGAGCGGTATCATGCGCTCGGAAAAAGATGGTATAAAACGTCTGAAATATCCAGCTAAGCCACAAAATTGACGCACCTGCTTTACGTTCGTTGGCACCGGTGATTTCTCCAAGGCTGCTACTTTTCTAGGACTTGGTCGAACTGTACCGTTTGTAATCAAATTTCCAAGATATTCGATTGATGTTTTGAAAAAAGCACATTTCTTTGCATTGATTGTGAATCCAGCGTCTGTCAAAGCTGCTAAGACCTTATCCAATATCTGTAAGCCTTCGGTAAAGGTTTTACACTTTATTAATACATCATCCATATAGATTAGTATGTCATTTAGCAGCGGGCGTAATGCTGTCATAATTGCTCTCTGAAACACTGCTGGCGCGTTCATTAGTCCAAACGGCATTCTGACGTACTCATAAAGACCATCAGGTGTAATAAAGGCAGTTTTAGGAATTGATGCTTCGTTTATAGGAATTTGGTAAAAACCCTGAGCCATGTCAAGGCTGATGAAGTATGTCGCATCTGACAATCTGTCAATTTGGTCTGAAATTATCGGAAGTGGAAATTTTATTGGGACGGTATTTTTATTTAGTTCTCTGTAGTCGGGGCATTTTCGGTCATCTCCATTCTTCTTTTTTACCAGTAAGACCGGACTTGCGTGATCGGAGCTGCTTTCTCTTACAATCCCATTAGCTATGAGTTCGTCAACAATTGCCTTCAATCTTTGTCGTTCTACTGGTGCCATTCGGTAAGGTCTTCGAGATACTACTTTGGATGGATCTTTCAGTTGTATGTCCATACTTCCCGTGGTAACTTTGGTTTTAATAATTCCTGTTGTGAATATATTACTGTACTTAAGTAATAAAGTTTTTAACTCACTTATTTCGTCCTCCTTCACTAAATCGGTTTCCAAGTTTGTGAAAGGATCATCAGAGGCATGGCTGGTTAGTACTGTTGTTTGTCTCATGATCATGGCACCAGATTCATTGATCAATACATTCAAGCCAGTTCCTTTTATAACTTCCGCTCCAATCAAAAGATCGCATGGCGTTTCATGGTCCTCAACTATATAGAAGTTCACTTCAACAAAAATGTTATTAATTTCACACGTAGAATTTATTTTTTGACATGACAGGACCGGAATACTTGTACTGCCAATTCCTTTCAATAACAGGGAACAATCTTCACGTTTACCCGGCAATGACGAACTGACAGAACGTCTAATCAAGGAGCGTGCTGCGCCGCTATCGTAGAATGCTGTAAACTTTCGATCGCCAATTTTCACAACCATTGGAGTCAGTATTTCCTCTTCTTCCCAGATCAAATTAATCTTCTCAGCTTCATCTCCCATCTTTTTGAAACAAGCTGATATGACATGGCCAATTTTGCCACAATAAGTGCATTTAGGTTTTGGTTTTTCATTTGGTTGATTCGCAGAATTACTGGCGTTTTTTGAATTACTTAGTAATGGTTTTGGATCACTCGCCTTTTCATCGGTTTTTTGACAGTTTGCTTGGATGTGTCCTGGTCTTCTTCTTCTTTGTCGTATCGCTCTTGGCAGAACGGTCGTGGTCACGTCGAGGCATCGGTGGTAGAGGCGGATACAGCTCTCCGTCCTGGTCTACCGCACTTAAAACACAATGTTGACTCTTCTCTGTTAAGTCTGAGTCTTGGCCGTTTTGCAGGTGGTTCACCGTGTCGCGGCTCCTTGTGCTTGATCGTAGCTACAAGAGAAATTAATTCTGGAACGGTAGAACACTTACTTGATAAAAGTCTTAAGCGAAGAAATTCGTTGTCTATACAACCAATTATTGCTTCCACCGAATCTTTATCTTTGTCGCCACTGACGACTCGTGACCAGATATTCCAAGCTTTTGTAATTGAATCTACTGGGTTTGACATATCAAATTTAAAGTTTCTTAATTTGATTATATCATTCGAATATCGTGCTTCCGGCTCAAATGTTTGTATTAATGATGCTCGCATGTCATTCCATACTGGTGATTTCACTAGCCATGTATCACCAAGTGTTTTGGCTCGACCTTTCAATAACCCGGCAATTTTCGTACAAATCTCGTAATCAGTTAACTGCCAATGGTCTCTTGCTCTATCGACGTGTTCACACCAATCTCGGACCGGTACGTCGCCATCAGGGTCAAAAGGAGCGATGTAGATATCACTGAGCCTTGGTCGCTTTGTCGAGGTGATGTGTCTACTAAGTATCTCTGTAAGTAACTCACGATTAGCTTGTATATTGATCTGTTGTTGGTTTGACAAGTTCTCGAGTAAACCGGCCACCAAACACAGCGTCTGGTTCACGCTGGGGTTATTGTTAGCTGATGGACCATTAGGAGCGCCTTGGCCCATCCCACTTCTGATGTGGGCTGGAATAGGCCCTTGTCGAATAATTGGAGAAAGTGGGTATACACTTGGTTGTTCGGGACCATCGTCCTCAGGGTCTGAATCTGACATAGTGTAAACCTATTGGTCATTCAAAGGGTAAGCCAGAAATAATTCGCAATAATTTATCGGTAGTTTATTTTAAACCTTTTCAATAAATACTTTCATTAATTATCACAAAAATCACTTAATAAATTACTACTACTAGTTATCTGAGCGAACGTCGAGAACAGAATGATCCCCTCCACTGAGTGAGCCCGCTTATATTGGACCGTCTCCACCTCGCCCAATACGCAGGTGTGCGCAGGTGTGTGCAGGTGGTGCGGTGTCGTCACGTAGCGCGTGCTCGTAAATATCTTGCCGCCGACATGGATTTAATTTTTTTTATTCTTTAGACGCTTATAACTTTTTTGCTATTTACTTTGTAAATGATGGAGTTGGTGCTTCTGGTAGGGAATTTAAGTATCAATGCTGTGATGGATCAAAAAAAGCACTAGAGTGAATACGTAATAAGCAATGAAGGAAAAAAGCAAATTATATTATTGGCCACATTTGAATGAGCATATGTAAAGTGATTTATCAAAATTTGTATCATTTTACATAACAACCTATATATTGACAGCTATTAGTGAAAAGTGATATAATAAAAACTAAAAATTGATTAGAATTAGTGGTTTTGTATAATTTAAGAAAACTTGTAAAACAAAACTTTCATAAAAAAGTAGCTACTGTTCTGTGAGTTTGATAAAATACATGAAATGTCTAAAAATACTAAATTGTATTAAAAAACACTAAATTTTGTTTTAAATATTCCAGTTTATAATGATATATCTTAACTTAGTTTCTTTTATTTGTTTCATGTCAAATGATATAACTCTGCAGGGTGATATAAGACTGAATGATAGTTGAGTGAATGTAATAATCTGTGACTCTAAATAATCAGAAGGATATGAAAGGTTTTTGTTATACATAACATAACGCCTTGTTCCCGTCGGGATAGGCAGAGACCACAGTTCTCCACCTGCTACGATCTTGACGTACTTCCCTTGCTTCCTGAACCTTCATCAATCCTTTCATACATGCTCGTCGGTTTAGGGTACTTTTAACCTGGACTTTATTCAGAACGTCCTGAATTTGGTCCTGGTACGTTCGCCGAGGCCTTCCCCTTCCAACGTTTCCATTCATTCTCGCCTTGTAGATCTCTTTCGTCAATCTCCCTTCATTCATCCTCTCTACATGACCAAACCATCTCAGCATGCCTTTCTAAATTTTAGTCACTACGTCTTCTTTTGCGCCACAACGTTCTCTTATCACACTATTTCTAATCCTGTCACTCAATTTCAAACCAATAATACTCCTCAATGCTCTCATTTCTACTGCATTAATTCTGCTTTCATGCTTTTTCTGCCATACCCAGCTTTCACTGCATCAGTGTTGGTACCAAAACGCCTCTATGAACAGCCAGACGAGCCTTGTGAGACACCTTCTGACTCCTCATTAAAGCATGCAGAGCACCATTCACCATGTTTCCAGCATTCACTCTTCTTTCGATATCACTTTCACACTTTCCATCTCTCGTAAACTTTGAACCCAGATACACAAACTCCTTCACTTGTTCGACTTGTTCACCACCTATTAATATAGTACACTCTATCATACATTCTTCTCTTTCAAGTACCATTACTTTCGTCTTGCTTACATTTACTTTCATTCCTTTCCTGTCCAAAGCCACATTCATCATTGTTACCATCTCCTGCAACTCGTCAGCAGATGACGCAAGTACAACTTGGTCATCAGCGTAGAGAAGACATTTGATGAGTAACTCATTCATTCTCAGTCCACACATACTCCTTTCAGATCAATCATACAATTATCCATGAACAGGTTAAACGCGGTAATTTTTGCAATCGTGTTGTGACCCTTTTCCCTTGTACAGCGGCACAATCACAGCCTTGCACCAGTCACCTGGTACTTAGCCGTTCGTCCAACACAGATTGAAAAGGCGGTACAGCTGACTAGCCACAATGCCTCGCCCAGCCTTCAACATTTCGACCGACACTCTATCATACCCACCTGCTTAACCTGATTTCATACTTTTCATTGCTTTCATGATCACATCCATACTTATCTCACTTGCATTACTCTCATATTCATTCTCATGCATTTCCACAGAAGACCTCGGTACGCTAGCCTCTGCTTCTCTCTCAAACAAACTTTCATAATATTCCTTCCATCTCTTCAGCACACATTCTTCACCTTTTATAATACTTCTGATTTTACTCAGCTCCGATGTTATAACTTAAACAAATGAAAAATTATTGTTAATCAGTATTTTTGACAATTTAAATTCTAGTTAACAATCAATAGTCCCAATATTCCCCCCAATATCCCAATAGTATTTTAGTTTCATCTTAGGAATGTATGAGAAGAAATCTCTTAAGTTAAATACCCACATTGTTGTTTTGTATTTCAACCACACGTGTTAAAATGTATTTGAGAATTTAGTGCGCATATAGAAAATTATAAAATGAACTTAATACAAGTTTTCATCCAGCTGAAAATTCAACACTATTGTTTTATGTGACATAATATAAAAAAGTCAGGGGGCTCATTAGGTTACGATATGGGGGCTTTTAAAAAGCGGGTCAACCAAGTTCTAAAAAGCTGGCAGCGCAAAAATAACACCCTTGGTGTTGCAGGTGTCCGTGGGCGGCAGTGACGCTTACCATCAGGTGTGCTGTCTGCTCGTTTAAAAAACAAAAATTAATATACTAAGAACATAAAAACTTGAAAACATAAAAACCCTAAAACATAAAAACTCTCTTTATTTCAAAAGAACATAAAAAAGTCTTAGTTCTCAGATACAGCTGAGATACAATAAAGGAGATCTTTAGAGAATTAGGTAACAAATTTGTTAAGTAATAAATAATATAAAAATAGGTTACTTCTTATAGTAGGTCAACGTAAACTAGATAACGATGTTTCTGTTAATAATGGCTTAAATTAGGATAATATAGACAAAACTTTGTAAAAAAATAAGATCTGTAATGAGAATAATCAAATACGGGATGTAAGGGTCTGCCTTCAGAATACTGAAGGGGCATGATCAGTCAACGATACTGTCCACGTTTCAGGGAATGAAACTTTTAGGAATTGATAAAAATCAACCTGCCATACAAACTGTCCAATCAAGTTTACAATTTTATATAGATATGCGAATTTATTTTTTGTTTGTGTGATGAAAACTCCCCTGACTCCATAGCACCAAGCAAGTCACTGTCGGATATTTTAGATTTTAGTGATTGCAGCATTAGCAGCAGTGATAACTTTGAGCGATGAGTGTGTTCCACAGAAAAAAATGCGTTAAAGTAGTATCAGACATGATAAGGAAATTATACTTCCTGAAAGCCGCTCCGAATCTGAAATGTCTGATACAGAAACAATCCAACCAAAGAAAAAATGAAAGACACTGAAGGATAGAAGAGAAAATCGTTTAGATAGACTACTCAGAAACACACCTCACGACAGAAAAAAATTTCCAGAGTAGATATTTAGGTATACTTACACCATGTCGAGCAAAATATATGGATAGAGTTTCAGAAGATGCTAGACTACACATTTTTAAAGAGTATTAGCACTTGGGTGCATATGATAAGTGTGCAAAATACTTGGACAGACTAATACTAATACTAGACTAATACTTGGGAAAAAAGCAGTCTGCTAAAGTTGGGAGTAAACGTCAACGAGAATATTCCAATGAATACAAACTAATATCTTTGAAAGTGAGTACGGCGTTTGTAAAGGCTGCTTGCTAAAACTTTAGGCGAGTCGAACCGGTTTTTACTACCTGTCAATGAAAAAATACACAAATTTAGACGTGTGACTAAAATTTAAAGTGAAAAAGGTCGAGCAGCTAGTTACAGAAGAGTATCAGAGGAAAGATTAAATCAGGTCAGAGAACACATAAAAAGTTTCCTGCATATGATAGTCATTATTCTAGAGCAAAAACATCGCGGAAGTACTTGAGTTCTGACATGTTGTCGATAAACTTTACAACTTGTAAGTATCTGAAAATTATAACCCTGTTAGCATAACAGTTTACAGAAAAGTTTTCAGAACAGTTTTCAAAGATATTAATTTATCTTTTGAAAAACCATCTATAAGTCTTCTTATCTTACCTTATTTTGTTAGGCTGAGTGCCTTAATGGACCTCAGAGCACTTCGACCCTATGAGATCTTTTGTGCTTCCCCTGCCTTATTGCCCCTGTGATCTTCCGCTGTCTTCAAATATATTCGTTTTGAGCTTTGCTGTAGATTTCAGCGGAAGGAGAATATAGTCTTCTAGTGTCGGATAAGCTTGACCCGGAATCTTAATATGCTTGTTAGCCAAAGTGCTACATTTGAACAGCGATGCTCCGTGCGTTCGCTTTCCTCACCACATGCCCTGCAGGTGGTTGTATTCGACAGACCCATCTTGTGTAGATGCTCTCTAGTGCCGAAGCAGCCAGTAAAAGCGCCCACAATGTTATGGGTCTGGTGATTGTTTAGGTTTCTTAGATATTTGAAGAAATCTACCTTTGTGGTCCCTAGAAATTTCATCGAATGAGTAAATTCAACAGTGTTTGCCCACTCAGAGCAGTGCCTTCTCTGAGCATAGTCCTTGAGTGCGCTTCTGATAGTACTCTTTGATGATTCAATAAAAGGTTTAGTTCGACAGAAGTGTTTTTCTGATCCCTTCCTGGCTAGTCTGTCAGCCGCTTCTTTGCCCTCTATTCCTACGTGTCCTGCGACTCAAACCAGTCGTATTGTGTTGTACCTACCTAACCTATTAAGGGTTAAGATGGCATCAAGGACTATTTTGGAGTCTACCTTGTAGGATGCGAGAGCTTTTAGTGCCGCTTGGCTGTCATAGTTTGGCCAGTAGTGCCTCTGTCTAGATTCTCTTTTGCACATGCAATTATTGCATATGTTTCTGTCTGAAAGACTGTTGCATATTACATGCATTCTGTGAGGGTTAAGGGTAAGTGAGTGGTATAAACACCCGCCCCTGTGCCAGACTTCATTTTTGATCCGTCAATGTACCATGTCAGATTGTCCTTTCTTGATATTCAATCCTCTCTCGTGGGTGTGTGGATCTCATAAAGTCTCTTGAACATGAACCTATGCTATGTTAGCTATAGCTGCTATACGAGGATCATTCTTGACCTGCTCTTTAATATAAATAATAAATAAATAAATAAATCTTTACTGAGCAAAGCCTAATTACAATATAAACTTATCACTAAAGAAAGAAAATAAACAACAAGGCTGATAGAGCATACTAGATGTATAATCTGCATAATGTGAGCTAGCGTTCGTCCGAGTGGCAACAATTAAAAGATATCAGTTACAAGTGAACACAGGGCGATTATTATACTTATACGTTACTAGATATCATCACAACAATTGCCAATACCAACATCACCAAACCCCCCGTGTAAGCCGTCTCAAATGCTTTCAGCGCCTGACATTTGTGACGTCACACTGTTTAACTGTCATAATCAAGTAGTGATGAGGTATTGTCGATTTTTATATCGATGAATTTTGGATACAGGTGACAAAATTTATGAAATAAAACAAATACTATCAGAATTTTTTATTATTATGGATTACTTATATTGTATTATGTAAATAAAAAGGCTAATATAAGTTTATAATTTTATTTTTAGCTTAAAGAAAAAAGATCCTTAAGTATCCTTAACAATAACTATCATTATGACAATGGATAATTATTTTATTATTTTCCATTAGGCAGTGTATTTTATACTTAATAATACTACTAATACTTAAATAAAATGTACAAAAAGCACAGGTGCAGGTACAGGTACAGGTTAGTACAGGTTTCACTCATGATTCTTCATGACCAGCAGTTGTCTTTTTCACTACATACTCAAGATTAACAATCATAATAATCTGTAACAAAACGTATTTTTAAGTACAATATCATAAGAATAATTATTTTATTTTAACACTTTCTGTGTTCGGATAGATCTACAAAGTAGACCATTGCAAAATTTCACAACCACAGGTAGGATTCGAACCTGCATCTTCTCCGTCAGTACCGGAGACGCTTTACCAACTAGGCTCAGGGTCCCGCATGATGTTGTAAAATTTGCGATCTCTATACGTATTTCAACGTTGCGTTTGTGCTTCCACCTAATAAGCATTAGCTATACTTGCTCATCAAGTCCTATTTTTGTGAATATTATTCAAGTCAAATATTGGTTACACTACGTATAATTCAAAATGATTGAATTTTGCAATTTTCTACTTGGTAGATTTATCCGAACTCAGGAAATGTTAAAATAAAATCATTTTCAATCATACGTAGTGTTACCAATTTTCGACTTGAATTCTTTTTGCAATAATAGACTACTTGAGCTAATGCTTACTAGGTGGCAGCACCAACACAGCGTTGAAATGCGTATAGAGGTCGCAGATTTCACAACATCAGGCAGGATCACAGTAGCCTAGTTGGTAAAGCGTCTCCGGTACTGACGGAGAAGACGCAGGTTCGAATCCTTCCTGTGGTTGTAAAATTTTGCAATTTTCTACTTTGTACATCATCATAAGTTCAAACTATTCTATTAAAGGGTTTAGAACAAAACTCAATTTATTGGCCTTCCAGGCTCCGATATTAATACCACCAACAGTTGTCTTTTTCTCTCCTTATTTAAAATGTACAAACATAATGACCTGTAACAAAATACATTTTAATGTACAATATCATAAGTTAAAAATGGGTGTATTAACGTGCCACTAAATTTGAGTAAATTTTTACCACATAATATCCACCAAATTTTGTCTACCAAAATGGATGAATGTACACCGAATTTGCTTCTGGCACTTCGCCGGCAGCGGCCACGGCACGCTCGCTCCGCTCGCTCGGCTCATGCGTTGTGGTCGCAAGATAACCTAACACAACTTAACCGAACCGGTTACCCAAATTTGGTGTACGTTCAGCCAATTTGGTGTACATTCATCCATTTTGTCTGAAGTGTATTGCGGTATAAAAAAATATTTTGGGAATCATTTAATTTGTTGCCGTTAAAATCTATTAAAACATAACTCACTTTATTGTCCTCTCAAGCTCCAATATTGATTCCACCATCAGTTGTCTTTTTCACTATGTACTTATTGATTAACAATGATTAACCTGTAACATAATGTATTTTTATGTACAAAGTCATAAGTTATAAACTATGCTATCAAAGGGTTAAGGGTGTATCTCAGTTTATTGGTCTCCCAGGCTACGATATTGTTACAACCAACAGTTGTCTTTTTCAATATAGATAAACAATCATAATAGCCTTTAACAAAACGTATTTTATGTACAATACCATCGGTTGAAAATATGGCTTCAGTGTTTAAAATTTTACTAAAACTTAGCTATATATCAAGCCATTTGGTAGGTACGAGATTTGTGCTTCGCCTCAGTTGGATAAAAATATATCGATGTAAGAAATCCCATCACTATATCATGTTTTGATATCAATGTTTATCATCATATTTTTATGTAAAATTTACTAATAAAATGCGATATTGAGCATACACCTAATATACTTACCACAATATATTGAGTACTACACAATATTTCGTGAAGCAAAATATTGCGTATTATCAAAAATAAACTAAAAAATACTTACGCATGATACGATATGACTTCGGCACTGTTTTCTTTGTAGTTTTCTCAGGCATTGCAGCCTAATACGCAACAAAACATTTTTCACTAACTTTCTGAGCAATTTCTGAGCTCAAAACATTGGCTGAAACACACTTTTATACTAAAATTTTGCAAAAACCACCAGTAAGCAAATAAACAACAACTTTCACAGTCTGACAGAAAAATGGAGGCATAAACCTTCCAAATTAAGTGACACCTTACAGGTGGGGTTTTGTCCTATGTTTATGGATCCTGCATTTTTAGTCGGATTATGCTTATCATTATAATCCGACCAAAAAATGCCTGTGGCGGGGGAGAATCGAGTATAACCAGACGATATATTTCTAGCTCTTTCCATTACGATGAATCACTTCTAGTTGAAGTGAGATATAACGTGGTTATGAACTAATGCTTAATACAATCTGTCTTTTATACGTTAGTATTATATAGTCTAAGAACATCACAAACTGATTGTAGATGTCATTAACATCCTTAACTTCGTGTTAGTAATATCCCTTTTTCAAGAAAAAGTTTTTTTTTTGTTTTACACTGCATAGGGACAGGTTGGCAAAAACTGAAAGGGCGTGATCAGTCCACAAAACTGAACAACTTTTACCTAGAAACATAACACCGGAAGCGTAAAAAAAATCAGCGACTCGATACAAAATTATAACTTTTAACAGTTTATTTGGAGAGGTCGATGTTTTTTACAATTCCGGTGATATGTTTCTTAGTAAAAGTTAATTAGTTTTGTTGACTGATCATGCCCTTTCAGTTTTTGCCAACCTATCCCTTACACCCTGTATAACCACGCAGTTTGGTTAAAATAGCAGCTATCTATCAATGCAGTAATCGTTTAGTAACTACGAAGTGAATCTGGTGACTAATGATACAATTCGGAAAAAATGTGACAGATCCTTGTGTTTAGTTATATAAGTTATTCGCGTTTTGCGGCATTTTTTCAAATAAGCGATGACGTGCACACCACAGCGAGGTTGTGGGCATACTGGAGTGCGTAACCCGCGTAGATTGCCCCCTCACCCCGCAAACATGCGTCATCTCTTTCGGGCTTGCCCAACGCTCGCGTATTAAAAAAGGATAGAATGAGAAAACTTGTGTCACTTTACACAACTTATTTTGATTTTTACCTGACAAAAACTGGAAACTTTTCTGATATAAGTGAGTTGTATCATTAGACGCAATTTCAAAGTTTGAAATAGGTTTCGTGAAAAATAATTCATTTTTAGTTGAATTCATATACTCCAACATTTTTATATTGATGTCTATGTTATTAGTGGTAATAAAAGAATTGTAGCAGTATACACATACAAGTTATTAAAAACGATGTTGCGTGGTCTAATATAACTTAAATTGTATTAGTACTTACAATCGTGTACGAATTAACTTTCAATGTTATAAATAATTTAATTGGAGTTATATTTCTTTACGCTTACAGTTTTTACAAAAAACAAAAATTTTGATATGTGCTTGTCGATTTATATCACGTGACACGATGCTCAAAAGTCAAGTAGACGAAAATAGTCAAATTATATCATGGGACACGAAAAATATCTCCGGATCTAGAAGAGCTACAGCTACGTCGATAAGACAGAAAGATAGAGCATTAAACACATATTAAGAATAATTTAAAAAATCAATTTTGATACAATTCGACTTAGCTTCGTTTTCACCGAGGGTACAGAATTAATATTGAGGTATAAACCACACAAGATCTGAAAATTTTAATTATTACAACGACCCAATCAAAGGATATGGCTTTTTATGTCCTCATCTCCATACATTTATGCAAAAAAGCAAAACCTACAGGGTACTTCCTGTTGACCTAAAATTATGAAATTTGGCATGAAGCTAGGTCTCACAGTACAAATAAAGGGAAAAGTCTAAAATTGTTAAATATTTAAATTTTTCTCACAACTAATAGTAACCAATTAAGGTGAGCTGGTGAGCTCCCGTTTCAAGAACTTTTCTATAAAAAGAGGGGTCAAGTTAGATGGTTGCGGAGTTTTTAAAATAAAAGAGCAAAAGCTTTTAGTATATACTAAAAGCTACATATGGTAGATGGGTGTTTCTCCCCCCCCCCCTGTAACTTAAGAGAAATAAAACCGGCCAAGTGCGAGTCGGACTCGTACACCGAGGGTTCCGTACCACCACATAATCATGATTGTATTAGTTGAAATTTCAGTAAGTTGATGTGCTAGATTTTTTGAGTCCGACACGAGCTTTACCAATTTTTATTATTTGTTGTTATTTTATAGCTTATGCACTATAAACATACCAATTTTCACGTTTGTAAGTGTTCCCGTTTTTAAAATAGAACTAAAACTAAAATCGCCTCCGCGACCATCCAACTTGACCCCTCTCTTATATGAATGTTCTTGAAACGGGAGCTCACCACAATTGGTTACCATTAGTTGTGAGAAAAGTTGTAATATTTAATTATTTCAGATTTCCCATTATTTGTACTGTGAGACTTAGCTTCTTGCCAAATTTCATAATTTTAGGTCAACGGGAAGTACCCTGTAGGTTTTGCTTTTTTTGCATAAATGTATGGAGATGACGACATAAAATGCCATATTTTTTTATTGCGTCGTTGTAAAAAAATTTAATTTTCAGATCTTGTGTAGTTCATAGATCCTAATATATGGTATTAATTTTAACCTGATACCTTTACCCGTTCGTGAGAAAAAGGGTCGTGACAGGCAGACAGACAGACAGACGGACAACAAAGTGATCCTATAAGGGTTCCGTCTTTTTATTTTGAGGTACGGAACCCTAAAAAACTATATTAAAAACCTCAATATCATTTTTGAAGACCTATCCATAGACACCCACACGTATGGGTAGACGAAAAAAAAATTTTTGAGTTTCAGATCCCTAAAATTAATTGTTTTTTTTTCTATTTTTGTGTGAAAATCTTAATGCAGTTGAAATACATCTACTTACTAACTTTCAACAGGATATTTCTTATACTCGTAGTTTCGGAAAAAAGTGGCTATGACATACGGGCGGACGGACAGACAGACAGACATCTATCTAAGGGTTCCGTTTTTTGCCATTTGGCTACGGAACCCTAAAAATGGCTTTCTTGAATCGTTGTTATACACCGTTATAATACAACATTGAATAATTATGGTACTTAGGACAGGAAACTGAACAACTTTCCCCAAAAACATAGGTCCAAAACTGAAGGTTCTGATATACGTATATTATTTTTGAAAGCGTTAAAATCCATTGTTAGGTCCTCAAAACTAAATTTGTTTGTAAAAGTTTTTTGCATATTTCTCAAAATGTGTGCAACTTTGAAAGATCAATATAATTAATTCAGATTTTTCTCAACCTTCGGAGATAAGGGAGTAGGGGGGTGGGGGAGGTTATGTTCTCATCATAACTTGAAAACTAAGAATCGTAAAAATATATAATCTATTTTGGAATGTAAAAGTAAAGCCCCTAGTAACATCAATTAAAAAATGTGTCCTCCCTATTTGGGCTCCTTTTATAATAATAATATTTCTACATTTATCTTTGTTTTAGTAAAACATCTGTCGGAGAGCAGAACATACTGCAAGTTACTCTGACAGCTTTGCTCTTAAGTTAAAAAACAAGATCTAAAAACTATCTTATTTTTGGATAGGCTTCTCTCTCTCTCTAACTCTCTATTTGCAAGGCAAAGGCTTACTCTTTTTCTTTCCAACCGGCATGGTCATGATGAGCCATACACTGAAAACCCTTCATCAACGCATGAAGGTCGTCGCGCCACCGTTTTTAGGTCTTCCTTTCCCGCGTCTTTTTTTTTTTTATTTATTTATTAATTACGAAAGGTACATGCATTTCTTACAAACTAAATGATCGCCAAACTGTGACAGTTTGTTGGCGAAGAAGGCACACACACACTGCCTCTTAAACACTGCATTGTAATTCTAGCCTATCTCTCCGAAATCAATCTGCATTAGTGACTCTCCCACTCCTAGAGTCTGGCCAACGAAAGCTGTCCATACAAAACGGCGAGAAATTTAAAAATAATAAGTTTTAAACCCTGAAAATACTGCAAAATAACAATTTGATACTTTTAGTTGGTTTTCAGGCAGTAACTTGTAGTCTTGAAAACCAAATAAAAGTATCAAATTGTTATTTTGCAGAATTTTCAGGATTTATAACTTGTTATTTTTAAATTTCCTGCGGTTTTGTATGTAGTCTAGGAAATGAAGCGGATCGTTGTATGAAGACCAATGCATTGAATCCTCAGTCGATGAAACTTTGCTGGGGTTTTAATAAATAATTATTCTATTCTATTCCAAACGGATACCGATACTCTTAATGTAATAACCTATAATGTGAGAACGCTGATACAGGATAAACGACTTTTAGAACTCAAAAATGCCATCGAAGACGTTAAACGGGATATCATCGGCCTTTACGAAGTAAGACGGACAGGAGAACATGCCGAAGAACGAGACAGTGGTGTGTTCTTTCATTTTTTCAATTCGCTTTCGGACAAAACTTGCGCATATCAAACACCTTCTTCCCCAAGAAATTACAACGACGACGCTGGACCTGGATTTCACCGGACTGCCGCTCTAAGAATGAAATAGACTATTTCTTGTCGTCCGACAAACATTTAATAAAATACGTCGGAATTTTAAACAAATTTAACTTCAGCTCCGACCATAGACCACTCAGAGCAAGACTGAAGTTCAACATCAAACTCCATAGAGCAAAATTGTTTATCAATAAAATTAGGAAACACAACAAATTCACATTGCTTAACAACAAAGAACAATTTAATATTGAACTGCAAAACTCTTTCCGCGCCCTAAACATTGACGAAATCGAACAAGACCATCCAATCAGCAAACAAGACTATTAAAGCAGAAAAAGAAAACGTGAATAAACTATCAAAATCTACCAAAGACATGATTAACATGGAAAGTGAACTAGAATTCGGTACGGCAAGATGTCAGAAAGTAAAAAACACATTTGGTTAAGGCAGCTCTGGCCAAAAACCGATCGTTACGGGTAGCAAAGAACGGAATATCAGGTGGGAAAGCCTGGATAACGTGTCTTGAAGACAAACACGGAGTCAAACATAGAGATAAAGAGAGGATTAATTAAATCTGTACCGAGTACTACAAAAATCTGTACTCTGACTCCTCTAGAGAGACCAACACTTCTTCAGGCTATTGCTGTCCTGACACTATTCCCCCAATAAGTGAACATGAAATTCATAAAGCCCTAAAAACTATGAAGTATAACAAAAGCCCAGGTGAGGATGGTGTCACGACATAAGCATTGAAAATTGGCGAACCAACTCTACTTCCATATCTGACAAACTTCTTTAATTCCATGTTACAGACAGGTCAACTCCCACATAAATTCTGTCACTCACATATAATTCTTCTACACAAAAAAGGCAGCAAACATGATTTAGCAAATTATAGACCAATCAGCTTAATTTCTCATATATGCAAAACATTTATCAAAGTCATTCAGAATCGCATAGATGGAAAACTTGACAGTCACCAACCACCAGAGCAAGCCGGGTTTCGTCCAAGTTTTTCAACGACTGACCATCTTCATACCCTTACTCAATTTCTGGAAAAATCTGTTGAACACAAAAAACCTCTATACTTTGCGTTTGTGGACTACGAAAACGCATTTGACAGTCTTTACCACAACGCCATGTTCGATTCTCTCTCTAACCAAGGAATAAAAGTCACATATATAGATTTACTAAGAAATATCTACACTCAAAGTACAGCAAATATCAAACTCCAGTCGTCCGGACCGGCTTTCAAAATAAATAAAGGTGTGAAACAGGGTGATCCGCTTTCCCCCAAATTATTCACAAGCACTCTAGAAGAAGTATTCAAAACATTTTCAGTTTCATGGCAACAGAAGGGCATTGACGTTGGCGGGAAGAGGTTTACGAACCTCCGATTCGCTGACGACATCGTACTTTTTGCGTCAACAGCACGGGAACTTCAGACCATGTTGCAAGACCTAAGCTCGGCAAGTCGCGAGGTTGGACTTCGGATGAACCAGTTAAAGACCAAACTAAAGACTAACAGCACTAAGCATAGGGTAGCGGTTGACGGGCAAGAAATACAATATGCCGGCGAGTACATTTACTTGGGCCAGTTAGTCTCTTTTAGCAACCGACAGGACAGAGAAGTAGATCGCCGAGTCGAAATGCTTGGAAGAGCTACTGGTCCATGAAGGACTTGATGAAAGGTAACCTTCTTTTGTCACTCAAACGTCAACTCGTCGACATGTGCATCTTGCCTGTCCTAACATATGGTGCACAGCTGGTTTGGTCTTTGACTGCTTCCCAGAGGTCCAAACTAGCGGTTTGTCAGCGGGCGATAGAGGTATACTAGGCGTAAAGAGAACGGACAGAGTCCGCAACACTACCCTGCGCTCCAAGACTCGTATTGCTGACGTTACCGAAAAAACTGCAAAGCTGAAATGGGAGTGAGCGGGTCACGTGTACAGGATGCACCCGGAGAGATGGGCCAGAGCCTCTACTGAGTGGGTTCCCGTCGATAGCCGGCGAGGAAGAGGAAGGCCTAGAAAACGATGGCGCGACGATCTAGATGCTTTCGAAGCCGATTGGCAAACCGTGGCCGATGATCTTTTTTGATGTTTTTTTTTTTGAATATTTTGAATTTACAACAAATTCATGATGCCTTATGATCCTGTCAAATAAAATCTGCATCAGAGAATTATGTTGGGGTCAACTGCTTCATTTCCTACACCCCAGACTCTACTTCAGTTTTCCCGTTTTTTTGGCGACGTTAAAATAAAAACTTTGTTCATAAAGCTTTTTTAATTAAATAAATAAAAATAAATAAATAAATAAATCTTTTATTTACCAAAACATTCAGTAATACATATTCATTATATTCTGCCAAACCGCACAGCAGTTTGTAGGCAGTATACAGCTCCCTCTAATTATGTTTAGGTATACATACATATAACAACATTATAATAATAAAAAAATAACAAATATATTGCCAGGTAACAAGTTATTATCATATTATTTATTTATGAAACATGCACTATTATAACCTTATCAGACTAACTTTTTCTAGTAGACCTAGATAGTAACCTTTTTACTTTGTACTTGAAGGTCGCCCTACTTAAACAAGTCTCCTTTATTTCTTTAGGTATATCATTAAAGATCTTAGGTATGAGATATTTTCTTGTTCTTTGACCATAGTAGTTACATACTCCAGGCACTTTAAACTCATTTTTCTTAACTAATCTAGGTAAATAACGGTCACCAATTGGATTTTTGTACTCATTATCTCCAAAACCTTCTAGGGCTATTAACAACAATACCTTCTCATGGACCGGCAGCATTTCACACTTAATAAACAAAGCTTCGTAGTTTGACCTACAATTTTCTTTAACCCGTTTATCCACTAACTTTTTCATAAATCTAATTTGTAGTGATTTCACCTTGTCCAAATATGTTTTGAAAGTGCGGCCATAGCTACTTAGCCCGTAGGATAGTATGGAGTCGGCAAGTCCATAGTATAACATATACAGCGTAGCCCTGTCTGCGACGAAGCTCAGGTGGTGAAACTTCACAAGCACTGATCTGAGTTTCTCACACACGTTTTCGACGTGACTTTTCCACGTAAAGCTAGAGTTTATAGTCAAGCCCAGGTACCTGTACTCCTCCACCACCTCAACCTCCCCACAGACACAACCTACCTGCTTGTTATGCAAGCATTCATAATCATGCCCCAAGATGCGTGGCGCTCCACTGCTAATCTTACAGTAGGGAGATAATATGTGCATACATTTGGTTTTTTTAATATTTATGATTAATCCATTATCATGTGCCCATCTAGTGATGTTATCAAAATCTATTTGTATATATTTATTTATAACACTTAGGTCTCTGTGGGAATAAATTAGACAGGTGTCGTCGGCATACATGTACACATTGCAGTACTTGACCACATTGCAGACACTATTTACATGCATAATATACCCAATCGGGGCAAAAATTGAACCAGTTGGGACACCACAGGTAATATCCGCGCTCTCACTTCTCACACCGCCAACGACAGTCTGAAGAGTTCTGCCTGTTAGATAGGCCTGGAGCCATCTGTTCATGGGCCCTCTTACCCCACATTCCTCCATGGCTTGTAGCAGTTGGTGGTGGCCCAAGGTGTCAAAAGCTTTTTTGAAGTCAATGTAGACCACCACCACCTGCTTTTTCTCGTTCAGACTGTCGTTGATGTCGTCTGTGAACTGTGCAAGCGCCGTAGCCGTACTTCGGCCCTGTCTAAAGCCGTGTTGGGCTTTTGTAAGAACATTTGATTGTTCGAGGAACCCGCTAATTTGTCCAACTACATATTTTTCTACTATTTTGTTAATAACAGATAGAATGGCTATGGGTCTATAATTAGTATAATCCATGTGAGAACCCTGCTTATAAATCGGTCTAATTAAGGCACATTTTAAAGCAGGTGGATATACAGAATTTTCTACACATAGGTTTACAAATAAAGCCAAGACAGGGCTTATTTTCTTTTTAATGTACTTAATATCTGATACCCTAATATTATCTAAACCAGGTGATTTTTCAGTACTTAATTTATTTATGATTTTGTCTATATCCTGAGGAGTAGCTTTTTTATACTTAATAGATACATCATTCGGTATAACGTACTCAGCTCGGTTGAGAAATGTAACATTACAATTATGTTTAATATCTGTAATTTCTTTAGTAAAAGTTTTGGAGAAAGTATTACATATGCTCACTAGCTCATCAGACCGACCCAAGTACTTTAAAATAACATCATCTATACTCAGTTTCTTTTTTCCTGTCCAGCTATTTACTAATGACCAGATTTTTTTAACATCATTTTTACATTTCAATATTTCATTTTTTCTATATTTATTCTTTGCCATGTTCAGCATTTTGTTTAGCTTATTTCTATGTTTAGTGTAGTCTAATCTCCTGTTCATATCACTAGGTTTATTTTTCCACAATCTAAATAGCAAATTTTTATGTTTTATCATATTTTTAAGTTTAGTATTTATCCATGGTTTACAAAGTCTTTTTTTAGATATAGGGCACACAATCTTTGAGTTTTCATAAATACTAATAAAAATAGAATATATTCTTTCGCATAATTCAATAGGACACTTACAGTTCATGAGTTCATACCAGGGGGTTTCATCCAGCTTTTGTTTTACTAAGGAATCACTTATCACTGTGTTCTTACGCTGCGTTACACAATGCGGGTCCTGAGCGTTTGCATTTTCGAAGTACGTACCTATAGCGTAGTGGTCAGAGATTTTGCACATTAACACATAAGAGGCCGTCACTCTCAATGATCGAATCCACAAATGATCAATACACGAGCTAACCAACCTTCCACTAAGTACCTCTTCGCGCGTGACGTCACTGATAACGCATTGTAAGCCGAACTCGCACATCATATCCTTATAGATACTAAGCACAGACCCGCTATTTTTGCACAATAAATCGATGTTTATGTCACCGATGACCACTATTTCACATTGCGGCGGTATACTTTTTAAAAGACACTGTAGCTCCTCTATAAACCTGTGTTTGTTCGTCTTCGGCGGCCTATACACTGCTATCACATGCATAAGGCTGTTGTCACACTGAGTCAGCTGGCCGTGAATTGCTTCACATGCATGGTTAGTATCTATGTTTCTGGTACTAAATGTATACTTTTCCTTGACGTATATAAGTAAACCTCCGCCTCTTTGTTTCACTCTTGCGTTAATAAATGAGTTATATCCTTCTATTTGGAATAGTGGTAACTCCTCTTCCTTAATATTAATTTCGGAAAGTACTATAATATCTATGCTCTCTTCATACCCATGTATTAGCATTAGAAGTTCATTAAAGTTCTTTTTGAGTGACCTTATATTTAAGTGTATAATATTACCATGCTTGATATAGTTTTTTAAATCTTTATAATATGTTTCAGAGTTTGCATATTTTTTGTATTCAATGTTGGGTTGAATCGATGTTGTTGGGTCATCGAATTTTAAATAATTAAGATAATCACCTACTCAAAAGATATTCAGGTTCGCACTCATCATGTGTGCGCCGCCTTAAGGTGATCCAACTCGGCTTCCGTGCGAATGACCGCTATTTTTTTATTATTCGGATCATCTCGGCGCAGCAGAACTTTTCCTTCTTGTATCCAGATATACTTAAATACTGGTTTCAGCTCTCTTTTTGCGTTCCAAAATAGCTGTTTGATTGATTTAGGTACATCCTCATTAATATAGATAGGCTTAGTATCGCCGCTGTTGTAGATGTCGTCATTGGTCAGCCTGTTCTTCTTCCTGGCGAGCCATTGGTCGCGGGCCGCGCGTGACGTAAGCTCCACAATAACCGCGCCTGCGCCCGGGGATGAGCGCTGCGCGCCGCCGCTGGTCGCGCCTCGTTGTTCGTTTACCCTCTTTTTGCGTATTATTGCAACGGTATTTGAATCAACCTTCATTTTTTCTGCAATTTTTTTCACTGTTTTCTCCATGTCTTCATTCTCTGTCCAGTTCAATCCAAATATTTCTATATTTTTTTCTTTGTCTTTCGTTTCCAAATAAACGATTCTCTCCTCTAATGCTTTATTACATTTTTCTAAATGTATATTGCTGTTTTCTAAGGTTTTTACTCTCTTTTCAATCTTATTCCTTTCTTCGACCAATTCTTGGTATTGTTTAGCGTAAAAGTCCACCGCCTCCGTCAGACCTTCGAGAGTCGACTTAATGTTGAACACAATTTCTAGTTTCTCGTTGACTTGTTTTAGAAGGTCTTCTACCGACATTCTCTTAGGGTCAACGGTTATTTTGGGGTCCGCCCTCTGAGATCGCAGGCATTGCTCACACAAATTATCTTCATCGAGTAGTTTGCTGGCTTGCTCACACTTTTTATGGTACACTGATCCACAGCTACCCTTACACAAGGTCAGGTTGAGATCGTTATGTCAGCCATGGATAGAAAATAAAACTGTGTCGCCATTACATTGGTATTTTTCCAGAATAAACTGTTTGGTTCGTGTTATCTACTTCATTAAACAGCGCCTGCGTCTCTTAAGACTTTCTTTGTCTTTTTTCTATTAAAAGTTTTACAGTTTATTCGTTTTTGGACTTTTTTTACAATAGACAAAAACTGAACTTTTTTGTATCTACCATACAAAACTTGCGCTGGTTTATGTGTATTTTACAGGATAATATATTTTTTTCTAGATTTCTGATCCATTTTCTTGTTAAATGTTCTTTAGATTTAACTTGTGATTGATAAGATAACACAGCTACTACAACTGCTACTTTTTAACCATAACTTTCCAATTAACTTTAACTTTGGCTAGGGTCCAAGACCAAACCTGTTTGAGAAACTTGGTTTTGTTTTCTGTTAAAATGATTGATTGAACCAGTTTGAACTGTACTATAATATAAAATGATATTCGTAACAAGAGCAATAAACTGTTAACGATCAATTACACTGCTTCAATTTTCACATGTTAACTAACTGAGATCCAATTAATTAATACTACGAACTAGGTTAATGAAACGTCAAAAAATAAAAACTTAAATACGTTTTGCACTTCCTGCGCGGCTGCAGAATCAACTATAGTAAAATATTTAATTACAGACCTTATACAAGATGTTCATTCTGAAATTTTCAATTAAAATAAAAGACCACATCTGATGGATCAAGATTAAAATGAACTTTATAATGTCGTATGACTCGATATATTTACAACAATATTGAACCACTGTCCTTAGTCAAGACAAGAGACAACGTTATGAATGTAATCAACGATGAAATTTGTGAATGATAAGATAGTGATTAAATCACACGTGTTTCCAAAGTAGTGAAACGATCAAAATGAGACTCCTGACAAATTCACGTTCAAAACGATTGTACAGGTACAGTTTTTATATTTTGATTGTTATTTACATCGTTGTCTTTCTACTGATACACTTCGATAAAAGCCAATTAAATGAATCAGTAGTTTCATTACATCGCAATAATGACACGACTATAGGAAACGGTAAATATAGCGTCAGCACCAATACCTGCCGCATACCCGATATGGAACCAATGAGTAAAGTGGTAAAGATGTTTTTTTCAAATCCAGAAATTAAACCTTGTCCAAACGCCAACTACTCCTTATTATTGAAAAACAATTCACACATTTGGATAAACAAAGACCGAGAAACATTATCTCATTACTCCATTTTTAATCTAAAACATCTAAAGTGTTGTTATTTTTCATTTTTTCGACCAAATATAATAAATGATATCAATTCTTATTTTTTGGACGACAGAGCAGAATACGAAAACTGCATTTATTTCAATGATTCGATAGAAGCCAGACATGAATTTGTTAGAGTGAGTTGTACTTACAGAGGATATAAAAACATCATTGACGACATGTTTTTTTTGTTTGTACCTTTTAAACTACGTGTAATTAATGATAATTATAACAAAAGTCAATATAATCGTGATAATTCAAAGGTTGAAGATGATAACATTTCTAAAATATTTGGCTACAATGTTCTTATAATTGGTATAGATAATCAATCGAGATTGAATTTCTATCGCACGATGCCAAAAACTTTGGCTTTTATGAAAGAAATTGAAGCCATAGAGTTAATGGGATATAACAAAGTAGGAGATAACTCTATCGATAATTTGGTTCCTGTTCTTATGGGATACGGAGTGGATGAAATAAAAGAAATATGCCACCCGATGAAGATGACCACCTTTGATGACTGTCCGTTTCTTTGGCACTGGTATAAAGACGCCGGATACTACACAGCTTTTGGTGAAGATGTTTCCTGGTTGGGCACCTTTAATTATCAAATGAAAGGATTTAGAAAAACACCTACCGATTACTACTTACATCCCTTTATAACTCAAGCAGAAAATAATGCGAGAACTAAGCATTCAAATGAGTTTTTATGTATAAACGGACAATACACGTACCAAATTCTTTTAAATTACATAAAATCTATGACCGAAACATTATTTAGCCGCAAATTATTCGGATTTTTTTGGGAAACTTCAATGACCCACGACTATTTTAATCATGCGATCGCACTAGATGATAGCTACGAGCAGTTTTTCAAGAATTTACTGTCTTCGGGATATTTAAGTAAATCGTTTGTGTTCCTTATAAGCGATCATGGATATCGATGGGGTCCATTCAGGAAAACTAGACAAGGCTTTTTAGAAGAAAGGCTTCCTCTAGGTTTTATTTTGGTACCTTCATCTTTTCGTGAAAAGTATACTGAAGCTTATAATAACCTGAAACATAACTCTCGACAACTGACCACCCCTTTTGATATGCATGAGACTTTGCTGGATATTATAAATTTGGACAATATTCAAGATGAAAATATTGGTTATGACAGCTATACCAATACAAGAGGTAACAGTTTGTTTTTAAAAATTCCAGAGAATAGAACATGTGAGATGGCGGGAATTTCTAATCACTTTTGTGCCTGTCATGACCATATAGCTGTAGCTAAATCGAGCAAAATAGCAAATGTTGTATCTAAACATTTAATTTATTATTTGAATTCAATGTTGGAAGAATTCCCAGAATGTACTAAGTTGGAGTTAGATGAAGTGTTAAACATTGAAGAGGTCGTTTTGGAAAAAATGAAAAATGACGGTCTCGGAAGTAACAAAAAGGATTTCACTGTTGTAGTAAAAGTGAAACCCGGTGGAGGAGAGTTTGAAGGTACTTTGCGTAAACGGAAACGGTACTGGTCTGTTGTTGGGACTATTAGTCGTCTTAATCGTTATGAAAATCAAAGTTATTGTATGCCTGATCCTCGATTGAAGTTGTATTGTTATTGTGATGTGTGGTGATGTCACAAAAATTCGAACGAAGGGCTAAACGGATAGTCACGTTTTATTTAAAGTAGTCCTTTAGTCAATAGCATTGTTTTGTATAGTTGTATAATGTTAACACAAGATAATTACTTAGGTAATGAGGAATCAATAAGGAATTTAGTAAATTTAATTAAAATATTTTACCTATATTTCTTGTATTTGCTATATTTTTAATCTGTAATTAGTTTAAACTACAGGTATTTTGCAACAATGTTTTGTTAAGGATATTTTATTTATAATTTGCATGCCGTTGTTACCTATAATTATAGTAGCATTAAGAAAATATTATGGTGAATTGTCTTGTGCATTGTACTGATGTATACTTTGTTGGTAACCTAATAAATAAATACCTATTAGTACTTTAAGCTATAATTTGTATGGAACTATAAAAAAAAATTGAAATTATTTCCTTTGCTTGTTACCGATTCCATACGATTGTCACATTAGAACTTTCCGGGGAACTGATACATTTAACAAAACGTAACAACATTTGCCTAGACTTATTCCGTTTTTAAGGTGTTATAGTGGTTTTTATATAGAGCGACTGCCATCTGACCTCTAAAACCTAGAGGAGACTAGACTAAATCCTGATGAATTTATATAATCTTTATTGCTACAGTGACACAAATAACAGAATAAATGGTTTACAATGGCGGGCTTATCTCTTAAAAGAGATCTCTTCCAGCCAACCATATGGAAGTAAGAGAATAAATATATTAGACGGAGACAAGAATGTGAACGTAATATTACATAAATAATTATAATACTATATATACTAAATCTGCTTGCATTAATACATAATTATATAACTTTGTGAATTTTCAATCCTCCAAATGGAGTTTCACTTTGCTTGACGACTGTCATCAGTGACAGTAGAAGGAACCGACGGCTTGCATACCTTCTTTTTTTCCTTAGTCATTGCTTCTCCTTCTGAAGCACAGAAACGCTATTGTACCTTTAGGAAAAATAGGGTTCCTTATCTGTCTACCATTTGAAATTGGTTATGTTTGGTTTTGAGAAAAGTTGTAATATTTTATGATTTTAGACTTTTACTTTTGCTTGTGCTACAAGACCTAGATTCAAGCTAAATTTCATGATTCTAGGTAAAAGGGAAGTACCCTATATAGTCCATGGGCCAGAAAATATATCGGTATAATTTGGGGTACCCATTTTCCTTTTTACCATAGTTAGATAGGTTTATAAGGATGTCAATAAACTATGATTGCTGTCTCAAAGTGGTAGCTGACCAAAAATTATTTATTTATTTTATTTATTTATTTGTATGGATAGCCAACATAATACATATTAGTTTAAAGATTTAAAAATATAGGTCTATAGGTTACAAGCGAATATGCATCACACTTAAAGGCTACCACATCATGCTAGAAGTTAAAAATTACATAATTATTATTCTATCAATATATCAAATAGCAGCCAATCCAAGTGCTCAGATACTGCTCATATTTGATATGATTTGGGGAAACTATTTTCTTTTTCACAGTAGTTAGATAGGCTTATAAGGATGTCAAACGACCATGATTCTAATCTCAAAGTGGCACCTGGATAAAATGACAGCCAATCAAAGAACTCATAGGTGTTGGTTGGTTTATTAATGTATGGAGAAGAGGACATAAATGTTGTATCTTTTAAATGTGTTGTCGTAGAAGCTTGTAATTTTCACACCTTTAAGCGTCTATAGATATATATATATATATATATATATATATATATATCTGAGAAAAAGGGTCTTGACAGATAGATTGTCCGACAGACAGACAGACGGAAAACAGAGTGATCCTTTAAGGGGTTCTGTTTCTTTTAGTTTTAAGGAACGGAACCCTAAAAACGAGGAAAAGAGCAACACAATGTCATTAATAAAGGGAAGCTACAACCAAGGCTTGATGCTGTCCCTGTAGCCATCTTCGTTGAAATATTTATGTGATGGGCTGAGCCGAATAACCAAGGCACGCAGAGGTTGTGTAATTACTAACTTGGGCTGCTTGCTAACTACCTCATTACCTCATTTTGTACAGGGACCAACTCAGACTACATTACACTTTGCAGCCAGTCCCAATTAACTCAGCACTTAGTACTGTAAAGACCCTCAGCGAGAGCCCTTACGTTTTAACTGAAATGAAATATGTTAACTCTGGAAAAAACTTTTAATTTATTGAGAGAATTGACTTAAAACTATAATCGCGGTTACAAGGGCTCGATGCCACACTTTTAAAACATTCGTTGCCGAGAAGTGGCGTATGCTGGTAGATGACCAGAACGAGGATACTATTGCCTTCCCGGTTGGCATACAACTACTGAATCAATAAAAAACAAAGCATCATTCGTTTTGACAATCTTTGAAAATAATTTAATTTTACCCGATTATAAGGCATTCGTGGCTATAACACCATGAAGGCTCTACAGTACTCCAATAATATCAACATCATTCATCCCATAATCAAAGCTCAATCAAGTTATCACACAATAACACTTATCATTCACCACTTCCTTCGTGAACTCTCACAACATGACTTCAAACTACAATACATATCAACCAAAGACATGACCATATGATATGATAAAACCATTAATAAAATTAAAGCATAATAAATTCACTCATGCATTAGGTTTAGGTTAGTAGTTAAATTGTCATTCATCGTTTTATATATGTTGTTTGTTAGGTGGTATATTATTATTTCTTGAAGTTAGTCGATAGTTGAGGTGTACATACAGGTTGTTGTTTTTAAGTTAATATGTGTGTGTGTCTATAGTGTGATAGTTGTTAAGTTTTTGTTATTATGTTCCTTGGTGTACATAAAGTTTGTACATACAGGGTGTTCCGTTACAGGGAGGTGTAAAACCTTCATGGTTTATTTTATTTCATGTAACACCCTGGCCACTAATTAATTTTAAATAGCTATATTCGTTTTGATAGATGTCTGTCTGTCTGTCTTGTACTTTGACTGAGCTAATACACTGCTAAAAACTCCAAATTGTATATAGCCAAGATTTTAAATAATTTATATAAAACAATAAAAAACGAAGATGACATAATCAAGTTCAAGCAACTCTTAAAAAAGTTTCTAATAGATAAATGTTATTATGCGCTTCAATAGTTCCTGAATGAAAAAATACGTAACAATTAATATAAATATACTAAGAAAAATGTTTATGTGAAAGATAGTTTTTAGATACCTACTTAACTTTATTAAATTGCTATGCCCAATCCGGGTCCATGTTTGTACTGTACATTCTATTTTTAAGACCCCTTTGTGTAACATGGTATTCAATAAATGTTTTGACTTTGACTATATTTTCTTTACCTGTACTATAATGGTAAACCAAGAGGTAATTTTATTTTTATTTTATTTTATTTTAATAGGTACACCAACGACACATTCATACATAAATTTTACAAAAAAATGAATACGACTTAAACTCTATGAACATGTCACTCACAGGCATACACATCTTTCACCAATAATTAATTATGCTTAGTTATTTGTTACCAACAACAAACCGAAAATTTATCACAAACTATATGAAACTTAATGAATTACTAACAAACACCTAAAACTAAAACAATTTTGAATTTGGAATGTAATCTAAAAAAACCGGCCAAGTGCGAGTCGGACTCGCGCACCGAGGGTTCCGTACCACCACATAATCATAATTGTATTAGTTGAAATTTCAGTAAGTTAATGTGCTAGATTGTTTGAGTCCGACACGCGCTTGGCCAAATATGTATTATTATTTGTTGTTATTTAATAGCTTATGCACTATAAACATACCATATTACATACCAATTTTGCATCGAGAAGTCGATTTTTTTTTCAATCTTAATTATATGGGAAAATAGTTCAGTTTGCAAGCCATTTCAGTTTTTGGTATTCATTCCTCTACACCACGCATATGGTTTGAGATTTTTTTAGAGTATAACCACCCCATCTCTACCCATTGTTAACGTAAATGGCGAAAAAGAGACTTAAATTTGAGAGTGGGGAGAAGTATCTTTCTGCGTTTTGTTCCATCTTAAATGCTACGATCACTGCGGTTCATTGTGCCGGTAGAAACGCTAAAAAGCGTGGTGACAATGATACTTCTTTGCAATGTGAAATTATCGATGATAATTTCTTCATCATTTTTAAACACACAAATAACTCATCCATCATACCACTCATCGTGTGGCATATTGGTGCCTTTAACAAATTGTATTTTTTTTATTCATAAAATTAACAGTAAAGCAACTGGTAATGATTACAGCTGTAATACTGAACTAAATAATAATTTTTTTTTAATAACTAGTTTGACCACAAAGTAAAAAAAATTCTACATCTGAGTTCGGACCTGCACAGTCTGAGCTTCCGTAAGGTCAAAATTTATTCTTAATTCAACCAAAAGTACCGATTTACGCTCAAGACTATCCCCAATTGCAGGAAGTCTATCTCAAGTGTTTAAGTCTTGTTAATTTCTGTGCCCTTTTTGTACAGTTCACACAAAAAATTTCATTAATTTTAGGGGTGATTAATTTTAATGAAGGTTGCTAATATTGATATGAATCATATTGAACTATCAATGAGCTGTTTTCGAAATTAAGTGTCAATTGAGTATACAAATGTGTCGATAGATTGCGCTGAAGACAGTTACTGAAGATCTATTCAAGTCGCGAGTGAATAGGCTTCTTCTGGGTAAGCTCTTTCCATCGTCGACCTCATCTCTGTCTTCAAGACTAGATCGAGGTCAAGAGTAAGCCCATTTTCAATAAAATAAAAAAACCGGTCAAGTGCGAGTCGGACTCGCGCGCCGAGGGTTCCGATATACCTATAGTATTTTTGGAAGCAACAAAGTCCATTTTCAGGACCGCAAAACTAAATTTGTTTGTAAAGGTTTTTTGCAGATTTCTGAAAAACTGTGCAACTTAGAAAGATCGTTTTATTTTTGCTGTAAAGTTTACATAAACCTCTGTCAACTGTAATTAATTCAGATTTTCCCTTACTCAAACTTCGGAGATAAGGGGGGGGGAATGGTATTTTTTTTGACATTTTTCATCATAACTTGAAAACTAAGAAACTTAAAAAAATACAAAAATATATTTTAAAATTTACAAGTAAAGCCCTTTCATATGATACCCCACTCGACCTAGTAGCGACAATTTGAAATTTGGCCCCCCCTATTTTGGCCCCCTTTACATTAATAATCATACTTTTTTCAAAAAAATTTCATGTGCAATTAAGTTGGGCAACTATATTCTAAAACTATTCCAAATTTCAGCTCGATAGCGTAAGTGGTTGCTGAGATATAGAGGTGTGACAGACAGACGGACAGACAGACAGACAGAGCGGCACCATAAGGGTTCCTTTTTTTTACCATTTTGGTATCGGAACCCTAAAAAAAGAACAAAATAAATCTGTCATAGATGAAGCGTTAAGTAATAAGTTTCCTTAGGTAACACTCACACTTACTTAGACAACAGATAGGAAAAAAAACCGGTCAAGTGCGAGTCGGACTCGCGCGCCGAGGGTTCCGATATACCTATAGTATTTTTGGAAGCAATAAAGTCCATTTTCAGGACCGCAAAACTAAATTTGTTTGTAAAGGTTTTTTGCAGATTTCTGAAAAACTGTGCAACTTAGAAAGATCGTTTTATTTTTGCTGTAAAGTTTACATAAACCTCTGTCAACTGTAATTAATTCAGATTTTCCCTTACTCAAACTTCGGAGATAAGGGGGGGGGAATGGTATTTTTTTTGACATTTTTCATCATAACTTGAAAACTAAGAAACTTAAAAAAATACAAAAATATATTTTCAAATGTACAAGTAAAGCCCTTTCATATGATACCCCACTCGACCTAGTAGCGACAATTTGAAATTTGGCCCCCCCTATTTTGGCCCCCTTTACATTAATAATCATACTTTTTTCAAAAAAATTTCATGTGCAATTAAGTTGGGCAACTATATTCTAAAACTATTCCAAATTTCAGCTCGATAGCGTAAGTGGTTGCTGAGATATAGAGGTGTGACAGACAGACGGACAGACAGACAGAGCGGCACCATAAGGGTTCCTTTTTTTTACCATTTTGGTATCGGAACCCTAAAAAGAAGTTGACAGTTACATTTTGCTACCACGACGCTATCGAACGACGCTAAGGAAAACTAGTTTTCCTTTTAAAAAAAAGGCACTTTATCTTATCTGTGATCATACCATTTGTCATTGATTCATTTCATTCTGAAAATAGGTCTTTCAATACAAACTGTCCAATTGCAATGATGTGTTTCTAAAATTAAGTTGTTCAGTTTTTGCCAACCTGTTCTTACACCCTGTATTAATCCAAGTCCTCAGGTGTTACGAATTGTACGCATCAGTCAGTTTCAATTTTCCCTCACCGGTGTTTGAAGGCTCCATTTGTCAAAGTGAATGCGGGTAATTCTCTTATATCATTCCTACATTATTTTATATTAGCTGGTGCCCGCGACTTCGTCTGCGCAGGTTTATAAATGGTAGCCTATGTGTTATTCTGATGTATAAGCTATATTATTGTAAAGTTTCATTAAAATACATTTAGTAGTTTTTACGTGAAAAAATAACAAACATCCATCCATACTTACAAACTTTCGCGTTTATAATATTAGTAGGATAGGATAGGACATATACACCGTGTTCCAGACGAAATGCATTAATTTTAAGAGCACGTTCAGTTTATGAAACTGTACAATTTTCCCTAAGAAACATAGGTAGAAACACTAAAAAAATTTGCTCGTCGATAATTTTTTCTGTTGTATTTCAACATCTGTTTTTTAGGGAAAGTTGTTCAGTTTCGTTAACTGATTGTGCTCTTAAAATTACAATAACATGGTCCATAAAACGTGTAACAAAAAGGGTATGAGAACCTTAAAAGACTTGATTCCCTACCCAGGAACTGAACAACTTTTCTTATAAAGAGAGACATTGTCATCATCATCGTTTCAGCCGAAAATCGTCCACTGCTGGACATAAGCCTCCTCTTAAGATCTCTATGACGACAGCGGCTTCCCGCGACCTTGTGGAAGGCCTGCCCAAGCTAGGTCTTCCGGTAAGTGGTGCGACTGTAACACATTTACGACCCCATCGGGCATCGGTTCATCTTGCGATGTGCCCTGCCCACTGTCTCTTTAGTTAAGTCATAAAAAAAAAATTCTTAATCGAATTACAATTAATGTAAAAAATCTCACATAGAAAAAAAAAAGAATTTGGTCGTCTTATGCAAATATCACTAATGCTGGCGCAAGGATTGTATTATTCGACATCCATAAAATAAACTTAATTTTCGACTTATTTCCATGGCTAAGTGGTCCAGTTTTGTGATATGAGTTACATACTACAATTTTGCCCCGTGTGGTGCCGGCAAAGAATAGTACCACCCCATATATACCCGTGGGTGTCGTAAGAGGCGACTAAGGGTTAACTGGAGGATGGGCAGCAACATCCTCCTTTATATCTTACATCTTACTTACTGCGGTCACCTACAAACGCGGTCCATGGTGCCAGCCGTAACGCTAACAAGCGGGGTGACTATGGTACTTCCCCTCCTCATTTTTCCAGCAAAAGCTAGAATTCTGGAGGAAGCTCCCTGTCCTGTAGTGGACGTTTTTTTATGGGATGTTATGATGACTACAATTTTACATCAGGTTCGAAATAACCCAGTGTACGTCTTCACAACATCAAAATTCCTATAAATGATAAGAATATCAACCCTCGCAGAATAGTCCCAAAATTTGCTAAATTACAACTGATTGATCCATGCTCCTTTACAGGGAAAGTTAAGGGAATGGAGTTGCAATAAAGATATGTAATTACTTTCTGTTCACACAGAACTTTGTGATTGGTCGGATACTTTCACATTAATTATATTAAAATACTCTTCAGGAGTTGAATATAATTGTTATTTTTTATTCAAGTGCGGAAAGAAAGTAAATCCTGAAGAGTTGTCGCGATGAACACAACACGAGTCTGGATTTACTCTTGAGCACTTTGCCCCGAAAAACCCCTGTATACTAAATTTCATCGAAATCGTTGGAGCCGTTTTCGAGAAACCGATTTCAAATATACAAATATTGCTCGTTTAATAGTATAGGTATATAATAAAATTTTAAATACTTTATATTTATTTGTTGAAAATTTATTTTTTCACTCAGATTTTTAGCTGTTAATCAACATATTTCTGAACACTAAAACTCCTTGCTCTGAACATTTTATCTCTTGTACATTGAAATTAAAAAGTTACTTTCCCGCACGGGCTGGCAGATCATGCTGGAATTGTCTACTTTCCGCACGGTTTGCTGTTATGCAATTGACATTTTTGAAGGTGGTAGGGCGTTTATGGTTTCCGCACATAATCCAGTGAGGACTATTTTGCGTGGTTCAAAGTGGCCGTCTATTTAGCCACCCTGTTTGCTGCCAGAACTCAGTCAGATTGTACAGTTTGTTAGGTATTTAGTCTGAGGTTACGTCTGCAATAAGTGCGTCTGATGTAGGAATAGAAATCAAAGTGTTTACAGAAAGGGGTTAGATCAATAACTGGCGTAGGAGGCGCAGAGCAGCACAGCACAGATTTGCAGCTTAGGGCAGTTTTTTTTTTTTTTTAAAAGATTATCAACAGGAGATACAAAAATACTTAGCCTAATACTTAATTATAACAGGATATTTGTATTCCTAATTATAGATGGACACAGCATCAACACTTAACGTTTACTGTAGTTGAAGCAAAATGTTGAACTAAACATTTAAATAATTACTATGTTAACTGTCGTGTTTAATGAAATTTTTGAATTAATGAAGAGTGTTGTTGTGGATATCCAACTCAGTGTTTTTCATTGACATCTAATTAAATATTTTAAATACTTTATGGAGGGGAGCGATAAAACCATACACAGTTTTTCTAAACTCAGTATGAAACGGCCTAAAATTAACAACACGAGAACAAATTCTAGGTACACTTAAATTAACCATTGCCAAAATAAGGTCTGTTAATGGAGTTATGCAAAATCTTGTACATAACAGTTGACGCATATAAAGAGCGAGAGCTTTTTTGTAAGCTTGGATACATTCGTGTCCAAGCTTACTTAAAAGATGTTTTCGGGTTTTGACACAGAACGAACTTATTATGTTCTAATGATCTGTCACTGCAAAAATAAAAACATCATAAAATTTTTCTCAACCGTTTCATTTGTTATTTTAAGTTAATTAATTTTATTTTAAGTTTAATTTTGTTTATACCTCATTTATGTACCGACTCTATGCGTGCAACTCACCCAGCTGCATTTTTCTTATAATAAATTCTAATCTAAATATGATGAAGAAACATAGCTGGGTGGGCTGTATGCCGTCTGCAACTGCGGCGTCGTTTAAGGAGGAGCGGAGCCTTGAAACACAGGCAACTTCTGCTTAAATGGAGGCTCCAATCTATGTTATAGTTAAGGAGAACATGTGTACAGAAATAAAAACTATTTTATTTTATTTATTTTTATTTTATTAAATAACGCTTCAACGTGCACGCGTCACGCAAAAACTGTGCCAGCAACGAGGCGCAGAGCAGGACAGACACATTTTATGTCTGCGTTGCCTGCGCTGCAGCGTAAGCAGCTCGAGGTATACTGCGTACAAAATAACTTTGTTCGAGACCGTTAATACGCAGATGTCAAAAAATGAGTCGCGGGCGAGCGTATCGTTCATTGGCGCTCCGCCTGTCACCCATGCGCGGAAAATAACCGTCATGGAAAAACTTGTTCTGAACGCGCTGTAGTAAGTTCACGTATTACAAAACTCTACTCAGCACTGCACTGTCCTGCGCCATCTGCGTATGAGCATCAGCGCCAAGCCTGATTGTGTTCTTACTGAAACTCTTAAGAGTAAGTTATAGAGGCAGATGACTAGTATCTTATAAGCCCTTTTTTTGTTTGTTTCAACGCTTAACAATCTTTTTTGCAGCCAAGACACTAAAACCAGAGTATATTTGACGGAAAGAATAACATTGTTTTACAAATTTGTTTTTTCTGATTGCTTTTAACCGATTGCTTTTGACATAGCTGCTAAATGTGTTGGTATGCGTTGGAATAAATAAAAAAAATATCATAAGTACTTCTTAAGTAGTACTTATGATAATTTTGTTTAATTAATTATCAGCACTTAAGTGCCGATAATTTAATTAAGGCGTTTTTAGGGTTCCGATACCAAAATGGTAAAAAAAAGGAACCCTTATGGTGCCGCTCTGTCTGTCTGTCCGTCTGTCTGTCACACCTCTATATCTCAGCAACCACTTACGCTATCGAGCTGAAATTTGGAATAGTTTTAGAATATAGTTGCCCAACTTAATTGCACATGAAAATTTTTTGAAAAAAGTATGATTATTAATGTAAAGGGGGCCAAAATAGGGGGGGCCAAATTTAAAATTGTCGCTACTAGGTCGAGTGGGGTATCATATGAAAGGGCTTTACTTGTACATTTTAAAATATATTTTTGTATTTTTTTAAGTTTCTTAGTTTTCAAGTTATGATGAAAAATGTCAAAAAAAATACCATTCCCCCCCCCTTATCTCCGAAGTTTGAGTAAGGGAAAATCTGAATTAATTACAGTTGACAGAGGTTTATGTAAACTTTACAGCAAAAATAAAACGATCTTTCTAAGTTGCACAGTTTTTCAGAAATCTGCAAAAAACCTTTACAAACAAATTTAGTTTTGCGGTCCTGAAAATGGACTTTATTGCTTCCAAAAATACTATAGGTATATCGGAACCCTCGGCGCGCGAGTCCGACTCGCACTTGACCGGTTTTTTTTTTATTGAGACAGTAGGGGTCTTAAGCGATAGCGGCCACTTACCGTACCAGTTAAGCAAGGGATTTAATTTAAACTTGAACGGAAATTCACCCCATAAAACGATCTTGATATAATTTTAAAAGCCTGTAGATGTATCCCGCCAATCTTTACCATTTAAAAATTTTAATTATTTTTTTCTGTACTTTGAAAATATTTATGAAAAAATATCACGTGATGCCATTTTATGCTCCTGAAGCCAAATCACTGACTTTTGGACTTTTTGTTTGTTTTTTTGTTTGTTTATTTGTTCGAGCATCACGCAAAAACTACAGATACAGATTCTTTATTCATAACCATTGTTACAAGTCATCATTGAATTATATTAAATTGTATATAAAAACAATGTAAATAATATTAAAATATCATAACATGCAATACATTTATCACAGATAATAATTATTCAATTTTCTTGCTCTCAGGGAGCACTGGCCTATTTAACAGTTCGTTGATATCATAAAACTGCTCTTTCAGCAACCACAACCTTAAACAGTTCTTAAATATTTCACGGGATGTTGCATTCGTGACTTGCTTCGGTAGTCGGTTGTAAACGGATGGGCCCACCACGTACACAGAGTTTTCCGATTTGGTCAGTCTGTGACATACTGTGCTTAATCGGCTACTGTATCTCGACGAACGGGTTTGACCATCACCGCGCCTCGCAAAGTATGCAAGGTTGTCTTTAATAAAAACGGCTATTTGCTGAATATATATTGAGGGAAGTGTGAGAATTTCAAATTTTGAAAAGCAAGGTCTAGCAGATTCATCGTCCGGTATTCCCGCCATAGCCCGTACAGCTCGCTTCTGCATTACGAACACTCGTTGTCTGTCAGCGGCTCGCGCCCACAGCTCGGTGCCGTAAGTCAGAAGCGAGTGTACGGTCGCAAAGTAGCAGGATCTAACTACATCTGGGCTAACCGTAGCTGCAAGCCTCCGCAATGCAAAGCATGCGCGACTTAGACGAGCGCATAGTGCGTCAATGTGCAGGTCCCATTTTAGACCGCTATCCAGCTCGAAACCCAGCAGTCGCGCAGATGAAACTTGCTCTAGAATTACATCGTTCACCCGCACCGTGGCAATGGGGGCGGATCTGCCTGATAGACTAAACTGTATATATGAGGTTTTACCCAGGTTAAGGGCTAACCCATTGACACGGAACTACTGAACTGATGTAATTAAACTTTTATTGTTGAATAGCTAATAGTGTATACTTTTTTTTTACTTGTGGACGAACTCGCGAGCAGAAGCTAGTATCTAATAATATCACATTTTCTTCGGTAATATCAGTCTTTGGCCCGATTTTCTTCGACTACCTACACAGTCGGGTTACTGGGTCAAACGGTCATTGACATTTAGAGCTATAAGTGGAAGTAAGAGCGGTGCGATGACAAGTATTTTGTCCTTATTTCTAACAAGGCTAGACGGTAAGAATCGACTTAATATAAAGAGAAAGATTGTGAAGAGGACGGTTAATAGAGAAATATGTGACTTGAGACTAATAAATGTTATTACCTTAGATTTTCTGGTCTTACAATTCAGGAAAAAAACGGTGTTAAAAATCACGCATAAAATGGCTATTACGGATCATTTACGCTTTCGTTCTTAGTATAAGCGATCAATTCACAAGTAAAAAATATATATTTTCAATTGGAAATTATTTTAACATTTCCTGTGTTGGGATCAATCTACAAAGTAGAAAATCTGTAAATAAATGCAAAAATAAATGAAAGTTGTTCAGATTCGTTGACTGATCATGCCCTTTCAGTTTTCGGAAAGTTCTTCTTTACACACTGTACAATATTTCAAACCGTTTATTTTATCTTTGCCCAATCCAACTGACGAGGTAGCCTTGTAGTCACATTTATTTATTTAATTAATTAGGTTACTTACAGAGTCGTGGAAGCTTACAGACTATACATCAAATCTTTTAAACTTATACATTCATGAGACTTAATGCTATTCTGATTACAGACAACTACAACATGAAATTTATGTATAAAAAGTAAATCATCCTTTTAGAAAAAAAAACACAAATTATAAATAAATTAATAGAAAAAAATTAAAAGATATAAAATTTAAGTTAATTGCTTGCGTGGCAGAACAGCGTTTCTGAATGAAATACATGATATGAGTCGGCAAAAATGTAGATATCTTTACTTTAAAATGACCTGTAAGGGAAGAGAATGCCTGACTATTGTTATACCATAATATCAATTAGGTATATTTAACCTGTTCAGGTCCCAACAGGTCAATAGGTCAAGCGGTCACTGGCATTTGGTTATCCAATACGGAAGTAGGTCGAATGTTATCATATATACAGGTTGTTTTTCATAGTCTTTTTCTGCTGCATAGTGTTTGCACTGAGTACTCAGGTCGATTGTTTTCTTGCACAATAAAGAAGTGTTTTTAGTAACATAGTTTTTAAGTCTAACCAACAAAAAAAAATCACTGTTACCACATGTGACTACATAATTGAATTTAATTGTATTTCGATTCCGGTTAATTGTTTTTTTGTATACAGGATGTTTCATGTAATCTGTTTCTTCTGCTTAGCAAAGTAGTGTATTCGACTTTTATTCAAACTACCTAATTGAAGCTGTTATTTTGTAAACAGATTTCGGTTTTCTTGAGGACATGTTTCCTAGAATGTTGTTAAGTTGAGCTGAAGTCTTTTCAGTTTGCTCTGTTCCAGTCCGGAAAAAGGAAAAAATTATACTAAATATTAAAATTTTTATCATAGTTACCACACCTATAATGGAATCATGGAGCGCGGTTCTTGGTGACCACAAATACGCAGAGGGTGCTGCTGACTATCCTTTGGTTCAAGCCTGTTAGTTGCCTTTTACGACACCCAAGTGTAAAAATAGGGCGATACTATTCGTAGTCGGCACCACATAAATATCAAATAAAATAAGAGTTATCTACCTACGTTTAACAAAAAAACTTTTCGTTCATATTAAAATTGAGGTTCATATTAAACAAGCAGATTTTCACCAAAACTCCACTTTTTTCGGCTTCCACGGCTTACTAACTTTCAAAAGGCCGCTTTTCATCACAGTTCATATATCGAGGTTAGGTAAAATTGTGTTCCAGCGAAGTGCAAAATATGAAGAATTGAGATCACGGTTGAGTAAGCGACTTTTGGAGGGCAATTTGCGGGGTTTTTGGGTGTAGGTACGAAAAGTTGGTAGGTAAGTTATTATATAACGGGTTCTCATAACTTTTATGATTCTAACAAAAGATATTCTGATACATGAAGAACAAAAAACCGGCCAAGTTCGTGTTGGGACACAGTATTTTTAAATTTTTTGGTTCCGTAGTCAACAAGGAATAGTTTTGTAATGTCCGCCTGTCTGTTCGTTTGTCTGTCTTTCTGTTTATCTGTCTGTCTATCGGCAGCTTAGCTCAAAGACTCTTAGTACTAGAAAGCTGTAATTTTGTACGAAAACATAGATAGAGCACCACATCCAGCTAGTTGGACCTAAGGGAGCAGAATTTTTTTATTAGGAAAGACACGCTCTTGAATTGGAGAGGATGGACAACCGACCTCGACCGGTGACAACAACCGACCGATTGTTCAGCAGTGTGTAAAATTTTGTAAATATTATTGGTTGTAATTGCCCGCGCTGTCCTGCCCACTGTCCTCTTCACAATAAAAGTCCATTAATTTTTCAGTAAAGCAATTAAATATGTAAACTTGCTTTCGATAATGGTTTCTATTCCTTCTTCATTGTTGCGGATGTTGGTAACTTTGTTCCAATAAGCTGAGAAAATTTCATCTTATCTTGTGAATCTCGACGTCTTTTAGAACAAGAGATACGAGCCATGAAAAATTTGAAATTTTAAGTAGGTAGGTACTTTCCTTTCTAAAATAGGTATGTACCTACCCTAGCAGGGTCCTGTCAATTCATCTTCTTTAGCCTTTTTTAGGGTTCCGTACCTCAAAAGAAAAAAACGGAACCCTTATAGGATCACTTTGTTGTCCGTCTGTCTGTCTGTCTGTCTGTCAAGACCCTTTATCTCACGAACGGGTAAAGGTATCAGGTTGAAATTAATACCACATATTAGGATCCATGAACCACACAAGATCTGAAAATTTCAATTTTTTACAACGACGCAATCAAAAGATATGGCATTTTATGTCCTCATCTCCATACATTTATTAAAAAATGCAAAACCTACAGGGTACTTCCCGTTGACCTAAAATTGTGAAATTTGGCAAGAAGCTAGGCCTCACAGTACAAATAAAGGGAAAAGTCTGAAATCATTAAATATTACAACTTTTCTCACAACTAATGGTAACCAATTGTGGTGAGCTCCCGTTTCAAGAACATTCATATAAGAGAGGGGTCAAGTTGGATGGTCGCTGAGGCGATTTTTGTTTTAGTTCTATTTAAAAACGGGAACATTTACAACCTTGAAAATTGGTATGTTTATATTGCATAAGCTATAAAATAACAACAAATAATAAAATTTGGTCAAGCGCATGTCGGACTCAAAAAATCTAGCACATTAACTTACTGAAATTTCAACTAATACAATTATGTTTATGTGGTGGTACGGAACCCTCAGTGCGCGAGTCCGACTCGCACTTGGCCGGTTTTTTTATTTGCTGCAAACTTTCTTAAATTAATAAATGAAGTTACAATCAAACAAAACTAGCTAAACCTACTAAGAGGGCTTCATTATTGAATTTATGATATAATTTGTTATTAGGCTATGTGGCTTGCAGGTCAGAATTTTGATAAAGGCGTCCGTATTCAATATCATAGCGAATGCGTGTCACTTCAGTCTTTTTCATCAACTACACTGATTCACTTAACAGATTCTCAAACTTGAATTTAAGATTCTGAAACTTGAGCTTAAAAATTAAGAAGGAAGGTACTTTTCTTTTAAAATAGGTATGCACCTACCCTAGCGGGGTTCTCTCAATTCGTCATATATAGACTTCTTTTTATTTGCTGCACATTTGCTTCAAACAAAATTTGCCCAGCCTAGTTAGAGGGCTTCATTATTGAACCTGCGTTATGGTTATTTTTTTTTGCTTTATTCGGCTACGCGGCTTGCAGGTCAGCAGTTTGATATAGGCATCCGTATTCAATATCATTTCGAATGCGAGTCACTTCAGTGTTTTTCGCCAACTACACTAATTCACTTACAGATTCTCAAACTTGAACTTACTCATTCATCATCATTCACTTATTTATTATTAGACACTTAGACTCAAATGAACTCGATATATTAAACATATCCTCATTTATTTACTACACGACAATAACAGCCGCGGCTAGTACTTCTACAAAAAAGTTCTAATTTCAACACAAAACAAATTCTCATTTCAGCACTAAACAATGTTCACACCGAAAATATAATTCAATATTTTTGAAATAAAATAAGACGTTATTTAAGCTTAAGTAGTTATTCAGTAGATAGGGGGGATGGAAAATGAGGACACCCCTGATGAAGCTAAAAGAGCGGCTCGCCACTTATAACTGGCCGTCTTCCTGGATGGGGCTTGAAGCGAAGCAGGCCACGCCGTCCGTTTCCAGTTGGGATAGAGGGTGAAATAGCTCCATACATGTGATCTGATCACCCGTCTGCGCGAGCCGCGCGACCCCTTTAGATATAATAATAAGCTTAAGTACTTGCTATTTTTCTCTTCGATTTTGAACCAAATGATACCCTCCATTCATTATTTCTATCTTTTATTCAGTCGCTGTAATTTTTAAGCTTTGTCTTTTTTTCTGTTCTAATTTAGTTTCAGGTACCTGGGAACATCTGGCGATTGGGTCGGGTGCGTGAAGCTTGGCTTCCGAAAAAGAAAAGGTAGAATTCCAAAAAGGTTGCTTCCTTAAAATGCCCTGTTCTGACGTCGTGCATTTCTGAAAAAGATTGTTAAATTTATATAACATGTCATACCTAAAACAAACAGTAATATAATAAAATAAGAATTGGCTAAAAATCCGCTCGTGGCTTCGTCAATCAAAAAGTCCCCCCCTCGATGTTCCTGGTGCAAAGGTGCCCATTACGCTGGCAGCATTCCCACGCTGAATAGCGATGGACAACCTTTGCATCAGGAATGCCCAATAACGAGGAGGCCTGAAACTGCAAATATATGTAATCATTGCATTTATTTACAGTTTTTATTAAGGTTTTTTTCTTTGTCCTATTAAAGTAGCTACAGCTTTTACGTTCCCACCCATGAATGTTTTATCATTCATTAATTGTTTAGAACATTCTGAAAAGAAAAGAAGAGATAAGATAGCTGAAGAGAGAGAGCTAAATTCTAGAAACATCTTTAAAAAATCCTAAATTTAAAAATGAATCTAGACTTTTCGGGAACGAATAGGCATGGCTATAAGACGGGTCACCGAGCAGCTACGCAGTATTTAGCGAAAGTGATGAAGTTAAGTGGCCAAGGCTTAATCTATGATCGGGTCTGGTTTGCTATCTGGGTTGTGGAGGTCAGATGGCAGTCGCTCTGTGTAAGAACCAGAACCCTAGTCAAATTATTTAGGTAAGGTAACCGACTCCGTAAAACCATTGGTATAAAACGGAATAAGACAAGGGCAATGATGATTAATAGTAAGAGCTTGTTCACAACGCAGCAAGCACAAAGTATCAAAACCAGTATAAACTGACCCAGCACTACGCAACAAACACTCGAAACCAGAGACCCGCCCAAGGTCTAAGTATTTCAACCGATAAGCGACCATGTGTACTATGCAAAGTTCCTGGTTTTAAGCCCCTGCCTCATCACTTAGTTATTCTTTAAGGCGGTTGCTGGGTGGCAGCACCTTACTTTTAGAAATAAATTTATTGCGTCGCAAATACAAAACTTTTCAGTAGTATTGTTCGTCGTGCGGCAATATAGGGTAGTTATATATGTTATAACTCATGACATCATAGCTTAGCTTATCATTTATAGCTTTGTATTGGTAAAGTGCTAAAAGAGGCCGTTTTTGGTACTTTTACAATACAAAGCTATTCACGATAAGCTAAGGTGTGATGTGATGGATAATAAAATATAGAACTACCCCAAATTGCCGCCAATCAAACAATCCTTATTAAATGTTTTGTATTTATGACGCAATAAATTTATTTCTCAAAGTGGCAGCACTTCTGCTCAGCAACCACCATTACAGAAGGAATAAAAAATAAAGAATATAATTCCCGTTCTAGAGGGAATAAGTTAACGGCGTTGAGGGAAGCTTAATAAATTAAATTCCAAGCTCCAACGCCTTGCGGTGTAGTACAAATCTTTGTATTATATTTAGCTTGAAAATTATAATTTGACTGGTAATTTGTGAAGCCGTTACAAAAAAAAATTAAAACGTTAAAAGATATCAGTAAGTGGTACGATTAAGGTAATGATCATCATCACGTCAGCCTAAAGACGTCCTCTGCTGTACATAGGCCGCCCCTAAAGATCTCCATTATGACCGGTCCTGCGCTGCTCGCATCCAGCGGCTTCCCGCGACCTTGACCAGATCGTCGATCTACCTTGTGGGGGGTCTGCCAACGCTTCGTCTTCCGGTACGTGGTCGCCACTCTAGAACACTTACGCCCCATCGGCCATTGGATCTTCTTGCGTAGTTAGTTTAGCGATTCTCAGGGCTATGCCAGTTACTTTAGTTCTTATGCGGATCTCCTCATTTCTTATTTCGTTACCTCAGAAACAATTAAGGTAAGTGCGATTAATTAGACGTTTTCGTAACATACGTTAGTAAAGCAGCAAACCTGCGAAAATTTCGACGCCGTAAGTTCCACGACCGAAAAATATGTCATGTATGACACCAGCGGAAATACCGCCAGATGTGTCATAGGTAACTTAAAAAGCGTTACGAGCGCAATGCGCGGAACTCTCCAGGTCGAAAAGATTCAGAGGTGTATCGCTACACTTAAGACGTTGGTCTCGACTTCTATCTATACGAAAGCAGCCCTAAATGAGACGACGGCAGCTCAACAAGTTTTACACCAGGCTTCTTAGGTCGATCATCAATCTAAGAAAGAAGAAATTAAAGACTATACAATTTGCTAACGTATTGTCTTTGACAATATGATGATGATAAGCTAGAGACAAAGTGTTTTAGTATCTATCTATCTGTATATATTACGGTAGCTGTAACGTGACTGCCATATGCGAACCATTTTCTTTGCAACCAATAATGTTTTATTTCTAGATTTCGTGTTGAACTAATTTAAAATACAACTATAGTCGTAGCGTATGCACATGAGGGTAGAGTAAGCCCATAGACAGTAAAAAAAAAGTTGCGAGCCGTTTTTCAGTCGCTAAAAGGAGATCTAGAAATAAAACATCATTGGTTGCAAAGGAAATGGTTCGCATACGGCAGAAACTTTTCAGCTTATAATAGACCCCAAGCTGCTAGGGAAGCACGCTTCTGCGTGGTACAAACCTCCTTTCTTCATTAAGACGGAGCACCTCGCCTTACCTGAGGTGAACATGACTGGAATCGCATTATGAAGAGTGCGCTTGAGTTTCATTACTCTGTAGTAGTTAGTTATCGAAATAGGTGCCGGTAAAGAAATAAAGAAACAAATGGTACAGCAGCACTGCACTTACTTTCTCGCAATACTCAAGGAAAAACTATCAACCGCAAACTTAAATTTGTAATGCCATACACATAGTATGGAAATACAAACTTTTATTTACGTTTTTCCAAAAAAATGTTCGAATGAAATATACAGATCAATTCAGAATTCAAATTGTCAAACATTAAAACAAACAAACATCAAACGATTTCGAGTAAACCACATGTTTAACTTTTGGTAGTGCTGGACCACCCTTTATATGAATTTTCACAGATCAATGGATACTACCGTAGGATACTTGCATGCACATTTTTTTAATTTCCCTACACATGTTCCTTATGGATAATTGTTCAGTTTGGTCTACTGAGCAAGCCCTTTCAGTTTTTGGTACACCCTGTGTACTAAATTTTATTGAAAAAAATCATAAATAATATCCAGTCAGGTAGACAACCAATCCAGGAATAATATTATAGTGAATTTTAATAAACTCAATGGAACCAATTTTGGGTAAATCACATATTCACGTTTTGGTGGTACAGGAACACCCCATTATATGAAATTACACAGATCAATTGATACTGGTGCATGATATCTTACATAAAGATGCTTGGTCATGCAAACTTTCATCAAGATTCTATGAGTCGTTTTTGAGAAAATTTCAATTTTTCATTTTCGTTGTATGACAGCTACCCACCCTCAAAATGAGAGCCTGAAGGAAACTACTCAGAACCCTTCGATGGATTTGCATAAAACTCCTAAATTAAAAATATGGTGTCAATCGGACCATTCGTTTAACATTCGTAGGCCAAAGCGTGACGGACAAACCGACCGACCGACGGACCGACGGACCGACCGACCGACGGACGGACATTTTTGGGAGACTTGCTTTTTATGATGTATAAGTGATATAGAACACATTTTTGAGAAAATTAGAAAAACTTTTTTTTTCACGAAGACAATACCTTTCTCGCTCCGCTCGAAAGTAAAAAAGAAAAGAAGAAAGAAAGACAGGAAGAAAGAAAGAAATGAAGAAATGAAGAAATGAAGAAAGGAAGAAAGGAAGAAAGGAAGAAAGGAAGAAAGGAAGAAAGGAAGAAAGGAAGAAAGGAAGAAAGGAAGAAAGGAAGAAAGGAAGAAAGGAAGAAAGGAAGAAAGGAAGAAAGGAAGAAAGGAAGAAAGGAACAAATGAAGAAAGGAAGAAAGGAAGAAAGGAAGAAAGGAAGAAAGGAAGAAAGGAAGAAAGGAAGAAAGGAAGAAAGGAAGAAAGGAAGAAAGGAAGAAAGGAAGAAAGGAAGAAAGGAAGAAAGGAAGAAAGGAAGAAAGGAAGAAAGGAAGGTGAAGCAAGGTCTGCTGGAAGAAATTTCCAAGCTGAAATAAGCAGCACCTGTTGTGTTTGTTCTATAAATGTTTGTTTTATTTGTATTTTTATGTGTTCAATAAACAGTTAAATAAAATAAATAAATAAATAAGGAAGAAAGGAAGAAAGGAAGAAAGGAAGAAAGGAAGAAAGGAAGAAAGGAAGAAAGGAAGAAAGGAGGAAAGGAGGAAAGGAGGAAAGGAAGAAAGGAAGAAAGGAAGAAAGGAAGGTGAAGCAAGGTCTGCTGGAAGAAATTTCCAAGCTGAAATAAGCAGCACGTGTTGTGTCTGTTCTATAAATGTTTGTTTTATTTGTATTTTTATGTGTTCAATAAACAGTTAAATAAAATAAATAAATAAATAAGGAAGAAAGGAAGAAAGGAAGAAAGGAAGAAAGGAGGAAAGGAGGAAAGGAAGAAAGGAAGAAAGGAAGAAAGGAAGAAAGGAAGAAAGGAAGAAAGGAAGAAAGGAAGAAAGGAAGAAAGGAAGAAAGGAAGAAAGGAAGAAAGGAAGAAAACAAGACAAAGAAGACATTTCTTTATTGAAATAAGTAGTACCTGTTGTGTCGTTTTTCTTTATGTATTGTCCATTGTATTTTCTTGTGTGCAATAAACAATAAATAATAATAATCATAATAATAAGAAAGGAAGAAAGAAATGTTTATTGGAAATAATACCAAGTACCATACCATCTGTAACTGTGGGTGTCGTAAGAGGCGACTAAGGTATTATGAACTGGAGGATGGTACCATTTTTATAACTGCGGTAAAATATTGAACATTTTAGTATGTTATTCAGACCATGAAACTGAACAGCTTTTCCCAAAGAACGAAATACGAAAATCAGTTTTTGACCTCCCATAGTAACTGCATCAGGTGATAGCGCGTTTTGTATGGGAGGTCAGATTTGGATTTTCGTATTTCGACCTATATTCCTTTGCGAAAGTTGTTCAGTTTCTTTTCTATGTAACGTGCTGAATTAATGTTCACTATTTCATTGGGACCCTATATTTCATGATAGAATGAACTTACAAAGACTAAACCAGCTAACAGAACAATAAAAACTTTTTATTTCTTAAGTTAACTCCAGAATGGCTTAGGTGCAGACGAGTAGTAGTAACACTGAAAGCGAAAGGTAATACTTGAGTAACACTCTGGTCAAATATAATTTCTTGTAGTTATATTTAATCCCCATTTGCACATTTTGTCCCTGCATTGACTGACCTGGGTGCAAATTTTACAAAAGCATACGACAAATTATTTTTATCTGTCGGCCGCTCGTCGGTGGAAACACTTTGACCTTGAGCTGGTCTCTGGTTTCGGGTATTTGTTGCGTGGCACTGGTTCAACTTATACTGGTTTTGTTTCTTAGTGCTTGCTGCCGTGCGTTAATCGACGACCGTTGTGAATTTACAATGACCAAAACTAATACGAAAGACGTCCATTGCTGGATAAAGGCCTCCCCTAAAGATCTCCATGACGACCGGGCATGGAGTACTTTTTTTTTCCATCATCATCATAACATCCCATAGAAAAGTCTTGTACTGGATAGGGAGCTCCTCACAGAACCTGAAATATTTTGGGTGGGAGGTCGCAGTCACCACACGGTGGGCACCATTGACTGCATTGGTTAATATCTATCTAAAAATATAAATTGACACCAAAATGCTTATAAAGCACTTAAAAACATAGCCGCCAAGTCAACCGATCACTTCATTCTTCATTAAGCACAGATGGGCTGGCATTCCGTCACGTACCACCTCTTGAAGGGCGAATGCTGCCCTATTTAGGTCAATAGATAGGAAGATAGGACATAATTGATTACGTGCCTGTGCCTACGGGGAGGCAGTAAAACTAATAGAGGTAAGTATAGGTAAAATGTTGTATCTACGCGTTACCTTTTTCTTTTTAACTAGCCTATACTGTCCCACTGTCTTTGCTATATAAATTGTAATGTCTCATCTAAGTGAATTATGTATTTTTTTGAGAAATAAGTATTCTTAAACCGTAAACATACCAATTTTCAAGTTTGTAAGTGTTCCCTTTTTAGGGTTCCGATACCAAAATGGTAAAAAAAAGGAACCCTTATGGTGCCGCTCTGTCTGTCTGTCTGTCTGTCTGTCCGTCTGTCTGTCACACCTCTATATCTCAGCAACCACTTATGCTATCAACCTGAAATTTGGAATAGTTTTAGAATATAGTTGCCCAACTTAATTGCACAAGAAAAAATTTTGAAAAAAGTATGATTATTAATATAAAGGGGGCCAAAATAGGGGGGGCCAAATTTCAAATTATCGCTACTAGGTCGAGTGGGGTATCATATGAAAGGGCTTTACTTGTACATTTTAAAATATATTTTTGTATTTTTTTAAATTTCTTAGTTTTAAAGTTATGATGAAAAATGTCAAGAAAAATACCATTCCCCCCCCCTTATCTCCGAAGTTTGAGTAAGGAAAAACCTGAATTAATTACAGTTGACAGAAGTTTATATAAACTTTACAGCAAAAATAAAACGATCTTTCTAAGTTGCACAGTTTTTCAGAAATCTGCAAAAAACCTTTACAAACAAATTTAGTTTTGCGGTCCTGAAAATGGACTTTATTGCTTCCAAAAATACTATAGGTATATCGGAACCCTCGGCGCGCGAGTCCGACTCGCACTTGACCGGTTTTTTTTAAGGTAGAGCTAATACAAAAATCGCCTAAAAAAACAGGTCTTTAGTATGGGAGGCCCTTTAAGTTATTACTTTTTTTTATTTTTAGTATTTGTTGTTATAGCAGCAACAAAAATAAATAATGTGTGAAAATTTTAACAGTCTAGCTATAAATGTTCGTGAGATACAGCTCAAACAAAATTATGTATAAACAGCTGATTTTGGTGGCATCTTATTCCTTTGTTTTTAAATATTTTTTAAAACAAAAAATACAATATTCATTTACTCAACGAGCTTTGGTCAAACTTTTTTTACGCTTTTTTTTACGCGCGAGGGCTCCATAACAGCTAAAGAGCTGTTTTGGAGCCCTCTCCATTTTTTATTTTTTTTATTTTTAGTATTTGTTGTTATACCGGCAACAGATATACACAATTTGCGAAAATTTCAAATTTCTACCTATTACGGTTCATGAGATACAGCCCGCTGACAGACAGACAGTCATCGAAAGCATATCAATAGGGTCCCGTTTTTCACCCTTTGGGTACGGAACCCTTAAACCGGTTTCAGCAGTCTTTGATTCTTGTAGAATCATTTGTGAATTGAAGAGTTTTTTTAAATTAAGTTTTATGAATCTTAATAGGGCCCTAGAGTACAAAAACCACGCGAGTGAAGCTGTGGGCAACATCAAGTAGATTATACAGACTTTTTTTAATTACCTACTTTTTTTATTTGCTGCATTCTGTATGAAAACCTAACTAAAACCCAGGTAAATAAAGAATTAAGTCCAGTTATTAATTAAACAGTAAGTCTGTTTAACCGAGCACGGTGATGTCTGTTTTTAATTAAAAGTTAATCTACGGAGACAACTTTTAATAACATGCCGCTTGGTTAATAAAACCGAGTTTGTTAAGGGAGTCGTTAACCTTTGAACTGACCTTAAAATTAAAGTTAAAAAAATATTTATTTTTTTGTTACATAGACCACATTAGTTGTGTGGGTTTTAAGGTCACAATCCTCTGAAATTGCAAACCTCCAATGCATACATGATTGAGAGTACAAAGTAACTTTTCTATGTCCTCTCAATCAAATACCTACTTTTACCTAAATTTGCTCTTCTCTTGTTCCTAAACTCGTTGGACATATTTGTGCATGCTGTGCTCTCCTGTAAGTGATGAGGCACCTGTTCTCGTAAATTGTAAGCAACCTATGTAATCAATGTGCACTCGTTGTTGGAAAGCCTAATAAAAAAAAAATACATACATACATAATATCACGCCTTGTTCCCGTTGGGGTAGGCAGAGACCACACTCTACCTGCTACGATCTTGACATACTTCCCTGTACTTTCATCAATCCTTTCATACATGCTCGTTGGTTCAGGGTACTTTTAACCTGGCCTTTATTCAGAACGTCCTGAATTTGGTCCTAGTACGTTCGCCGAGGCCTTCCCCTTCCAACGTTCCCATTCGCTCTCGCCTTGTAGATCTCTTTCGTCTATCTTCTTTCATTCATCCTCTCTCATGAACAAACTATCTCAGCATCCCTTTCTCAATTTTAGTCTCTACGTCTTCTTTTACGCCACAACGTTCTCTTATCACACTATTTCTAATCCTGTCACTCAGTTTACACCAATCATACTCCTCAGCGCACTCATTTCTACTGCATTAATTCTACTTTCATGCTTTTTCTGCCATACCCAGCTTTCACTGGCGTACATCAGTGTTACGCCAGTTAGTGTGTACGCCATGCGTCGGGAGGGCCAAAACGCCTTTATGAACAGAAATCCAATCCAATGCACCAGCACATTTTATGTAACGATGACCTTGAATATTCCCTGTTGATATTATTTCGGGTCTTAGCGGGATACTTATACTTATTTAGGCGTTGTGAGTGTTGTGTGTTGTAACATTCCAACCTGTGCAAGAAAATATTTAATGGATAAAAAGAACACAACGTAAATCATCAACCACACATTTTGCCGAAGTCACTGCGGGGCTGTGATAAGCTTAGTGTTAAGGAAAAGCTACATGACATTTTGGTAGACAAATGCTAATATAGCCATAATATTTAAAGTATAATAACTGTTTGTAGAAGAAGCTGTTTGAAGAAGTCCGCAGAAGAACTAAAGTAACTGACATAGCCCTGAGAATCGCTAAACTGAAGTGGCAGTGGGCAGGGCACATCGCAAGAAGAACCGATGGCCGATGGGGCGTGAGGATTCTAGAGTGGCGACCACGTACCAGAAGACGTAGCGTGGGCAGGCCCCCTAAAAGGTGGACCGACGATCTGGTCAAGGTCGCGGGAAGCCGCTGGATGCGAGCAGCGCAGGACCGGTCGTCATGAAGATCTTTAGGGGAGGCCTATGTCCAGCAGTGGACGTCTTTCGGCTGATATGATGATGATGAACTGTTTGTAAATTAATATTTCAACGTTTTTTTTTACTTTGATTTGAATAATTTTGAAACTTTTATTGACATAACCTTAATTTGTGATGTTTGAATGACTTAATGAAGGGATATACCCGGACCTATTTACAGTTTTGCTGTTACACTACAATAACGACAAAAAAAATCCATTCCACTTCAAGATAACTTTACTCAAAGGTACATTGTAGAGCTTTCAATTTCTAGATAGGAAATTAAGTTAGTCTACGACAACAAAGTCACAAGTAAGTGTAAAATACTTTGTAATATTTAAATAGCTTACAGAAGCGAGAAGCGACAGTTTTCTTACCAGCTACGATAAACTTAACATAATTAGCTTGTACAGTCTTTGTTACACGGACTGCAAGTGAACTGCATTGCAACTGCGTTATAGCAACAAAGCAACTGATGTCGCCAGATACTGGCCTACAGTGAAACTTGTACAAGTATAAAAGAAGATGAGAGAAGGAAACTGCCTTGTCATTCATAAAGATGAAGATACTATAGTACAACCTAATAGTTATTATTTATAAGGCACCCAACAGCACGCCAGTTGAAACACTTTGGACCTTATGGTGGTAATAAATAAAAAATAAAATAAATAATATAGTTGCAAATTTTTCGACTGACCTGCTGTTGACCGTACAAGTATTAGTGCGGGGCAAACAACTTGAACAATAATCGCGTGGTGGGGGAAGCTTTGCGCACGTCATTTTGTATGTAAAATCGACTCTGCGCACCTAAGGTCATTGTTCGAGGCATTGCCCGTGGTACACCCGCGTGGTTCACCTGGATGTACCACGTGTTCAAGTAGTTTGCCCACACCTATAGCAAAGACATAAAGAAAAATACATATAAGTGAAACTGTAACAATAAAATGTAGTCTTCTTTTAAAATCTATATGTCGCAGGCAAATTGCACAATTCCTCGTTTTACATAATGCCTTGGCATTCTACACAATGGCGACTTTTTTTAAATCGTAATTGTACATAATGCGGCATTTCACAAAACGGCGTGTAATTCGTTTCTGCCGCTCACCGACTGTTGCTCGTGCGTTATGGTCGAAAAACAACCTAACCTAATCGATCCCGAGCAGTAAGTTTGTAGTGGCTAACTAACCTAACATGCACCAGTGATCTAAATCCGTTTACAATCTGCCGGTGCCGTTTAACCATTTGCCGACCATTTACAGTTTGCCCGCCGTTTGTAAACCGCTGTTTGTTTTGTGATTTGCCTGCAACATATCACACAAATATAAAATACCAAGAAGTAACTAGTAATAACTTCTCAATACTGGCCCGTTTTCGTGGTTGGTAGTGTGTCTGCCTTCTACGCCATGGAACACGGGTTCGATGCCCACCCAAGGCAAACATTTGTGTGATGTTCACGAGTGTTTTTTCCGTGTCTGGGATCTATGGTATTATTTGTCTATTTCTTTTTGTATGTCAGTTTCTGGTACCCATCGTACAGGCCTTGCCTAGTTTGGGATCAATGACGACTGTGTGGATTGTCCCCAAATAAGTACAAATAAAAATATTACGAATTAAACTATACATACATGTGCTTAGTAATTTTTAATATTTAGTAAGTATTTATAGTTGAAGTAACTGTGGTCACTTAATATAATCGAAGCATCTTTTGTTTTTTATTTTCCTTGCTCACTTAGTTTTTAACAGTGACTTCAGATTAAGACAAACAATAAAATAACAGATTGATGCAGTCCGTGTGAACCCAACGGTTGTTAAGTCTGAGGACACCAAAGAAAGTTTGAGAGCAGCTGGCTTTTTACTTTTTTCTTTTGGGTTGTTACAAAATGATTCTAAATTAGTCTAGCCAGACTCTAGAGACGAAACTTGTAATAATCTAGATTAAACGAGAAAGACTGAATACCTAAGAGACACTTTTTAATTACCATCTTTAATATCTTAACGTAAAAGTGAAATTAATTTCCTAAAACCTGTGCTAAAACTTTTATGGATAAGGATTTTAAGACGTACATTTAAACTTGGTAAGTGGTATAAAACTAACCTGGTAGGTAAATTATTATCTCTAGAACACATTTCTTCCTAACCTTAATACCAGTACCATTATGTACCAACACACATATTAACCACGTAATTTAATAGAACCACAAACAGAACAACTTTTAATGGAGAAACTTCGTCAATACGTAACATATTAAAATCTTCCAAGGCTTATTAATTTACTTACTTATTAATTTCAACTTTTTGCCTCAAAACGTTGGAAAATTTACCTAGAAATATTCCCTTCTTAGCATGTTTTAGAAATGTAAAAGTATTCCTGGTTTCTCTTCATCGCTAGGCTGAAAAAAAATTCTTTGAACTCTTTATTTCTATGGAATGTACAAGGTATAACAGAAAGGGTATATCAACCCTGAAGGATGTGAATCTGCCTATGAAACTGAACAACTATCCCTAAAGAACATAGGTCTAAACTCTTAAATAAATATATTTTGTCCTCCCATACAAAATGCGTCAATAGCTGGTGCAGTCTCTATTTCATATTTCGACCTATGTTCCTTGGGGAAAGTTGTTCAGTTTCATGGTATTAGTAACATACTAACTTATATACAGGGTATAAGGAACAGCTTTTCGAATACTGAAAGGGCATGATCAACGTCACTGAATAACTTTCAGCGAATAAAACTTTCAGGAAATTAAAAATCGGCCTCTCGAATCCCTTTAAAAACATCAATGGGACTTGGTCCCGGTTACTATCTGCGGAAATAGTCGTTACTGAGCCATGTCAGAGGCTTTTGACGGCTCTGGCATTAGAGTATGTGAGGTCGGTTATCGACCTTGCAACCCATACGATATTACGATGATGACTTGTATAAAAAAGCATAATTGTTACCTTGCTCTCTATGTTTGCATTCATTCCAACAAAGAGCTTCGCAACATCTATTCTTACCACGGTAAAGAAGAGTTTCCTGTCGTCCTTGTAATTCTAACTCCATATAACCCAAATATTTCAGTCGTGTCTTCAAAGTGTTCTCTTTGTATTGTAGATTATTGTTATTTGTGGTTGACTTCGTTTCTGTCCTTAGGGCTAGTTTGAGGTCTAGAACAAGTCTAATTCCAAATAACGGGTTAAATATTCAATTTATGTTTTGCTTTGTATATTCATCTATCAGATAATAAGCCTTGATAGCAAGAACGGGCTTATATAGAAAAGATGATTTTTCAAAAAAAAGATTTTTTAAATTTGTGTTTTGTAAACAGCTACAGAGTGGAATTATCTGCCTTCGGGTTCATATAGACCGAATATGTGGAAGTCTCGAGTGAATAGGTTTCTTCTGGGCACACTCGTTCCATCATCGACTTTATCTCTGCGTCTTCAAGACAAGATCGAATTCAAGAACAATCCAATTATTAATAAAGAAACTTTGTGTTGCCATGGAAAAAGTAACAGATTAATTGTTATTTTTTCTCAAGTGTCCCAGAAAGATTCGAACTCCAAACGTCGGGTATGTAATGTATCTTAACACTCTCGCACTTGATCACGAAGCCAGTAAGAACCATGATGAATAAGTTATTTGGATCTCGCATTCGGCGCCGAATCGGTTAATAATACCACAAGGGGTAAAATTTATTACCTAATTCCATTCACGTTGGTGATTTATTTATTAGATTCTCTTGTTATTCTGCCTGTATTTTATTGATTCTGGAAACAAAGTTAGTACAGTGTTGCATGTTATACAATTTATTTGCTTTACAATGAAGACGCTTCACCCGGGGGTTTAAAACCTTCATTATTCAAATTATATTGAACGTCAAAACGTCCCTACATTTTGTACAACATTTAAGTAGTTAGTGGAATCAGGCCTTACCTTTCAAAAGTCCATTATTTATAACAAATTATGAAAAAGTAATTGGTTGAACGATCTTCGCTCTATAATAGTTGTCTCAACATTAAAATATCATCGTGTGAGCAAGCTTTGCTACCCGCCAATAGATGGCGCTGTAGGTTTTGGTCTAAAAGGTAGTATTTAAAAAATACCTTAAAACACGGGGAAAACGGATTTCTCCCGACATGAGACCCAGCTAGGTCAATTTTTTGCTCCAAAAAACTCCCTTATACTCAGAATCAGAATTTTTTTATTATTCAACAGACATCACAACACACAAAATACAACACATGTTAATATTATTTATGAAAACAACAGTACAAGAAATATTAATACCTAGAGTAAGAACATAAAATAATAGACTCATGTGCTGTGACATCCAAAAAATAAAAGGGCCTCACTCAGCATACGCTGCAGCACAGGCTGCGGCGCTGGTTTTCAGTTAGCCCTGCTGAGTGAGGCATTCATCGAAATCGTTAGGGCCGTTTTCGAGAAACCAAACGGACCAGGTCATTAAACAGAGCTACTTTCCCCAAAGAACGTTTGCAAAATACGAAAAAAAGAAACCAGCCAAGTGCGAGTAAGACTCGCGCATCAAGAATATAGTAAAAAATATAATATATACTCGTACGAGCTGTCTGCGACATATACTTTTTCACTTTACACATTAAATCATTAAAAGTATTTCACCGCAATATGACCTCGGTTCAATACGAACCTGTATTTAAATGAACAGTATCGCGCGATTAACGAACTTAAATCACCAAATGCGGTTTACAATTTAATTTTATCGGCTTTATATCCAATTATACTTCGATGAAGATTTGTAATGAAGTATTTTGAACAGAATATCCCAAGCGTTATGATACTTATTGTGATACTTTGCGAGGCAGCATCAATGTGGAGGTTCCAAGTCGCGCTATGGAAACTTTAAATTTTATCCAACCTATAGTCATAGAACTGACTGCGGCCTACGACACAGTTTGGAGACAAGGCGTTATCTGCAAGTTCTTGGCTGCCGTACCGAGTAGAGAGATAGCTGACCTTACCTTAAACATGTTGTCAGAAAGGCAATATAATGTATATTTAAGACAAGCCAAAAGCCGTACCAGGGTCTTGCATAACGGTTTACCACAGGGCTCGGTACTAGCATCCCAACTCTTTAATCTGTATATCCAAGATTTCCCGCAAACTGAAACTGTCAGATTCATGTATGCCGATGATATTGCTCTAGTGGCTCAGAGTAGTGCCTTTTCAACTGAAGAGCAAATAATAAATTCTTACTTGGTAGCCGTGGCTTATTACTTCAAGTCCTGGCGATTGATTCCCAGCACTAGCAAAACGAAGTAGGTTGTTTCCACCTGAACAATAAAATGGCTAATTACCGCCCAACTGTGACTTTTAACGGAGAGGTACTGAAATACAACCCAACACCCAAGTACCTCAGAGTGACCTAGGACAGGTCCCTTACATACAAAGAACATCTGTGTAAGCTCTCCTAAAAAGTGGCTACTAGAAATAACATCCTCCACAAACTCTGCGGCACCACATGGGGAGCATCAGCCGAGTGTCTACGCACATCAGGAATCGCGTTTGTCTACTCAGCGGCGGAATACTGCGCAGCTGCGTGGTTAAATAGCGCGCACGTGCACAGAGTAGACACAAAACTGAACGATACAATGCGCTATAAAAACAACCCCCACTTATTGGTTACCCACGTTGTGCAACATCGCTCCTCCTCACCTGCGCAGAATGCATGCTCTGAAGAGAGAAGCTGAAAAAATTACCTTGAGCCTCTTCCCTGTCCATGAGCACTTCTGCCAACTGCCCAAGCTGCCGCGCAACCTCTGGTGCCGGCTCAATAGACTCCGAACAGGACATGGCCGTTGTAACTACTTTTGGCACAAATGGGGATGAAGAGATTCGGCTTTGTGCGAGTGTGGCGAAGAGGAATGAACCATGGAGCACATAATTTGTCGTTGCCCCCTCTTCTCACATCCAGGACCTCCAGAGGACTTGTTTAGTTTACCGCCTGACGCCGCCGAATGGCTAAAAGGAGTAAATTTAAGTCTATAAATATCGCTTATTCGTAAAACCATACGATTAAATAAAACTTATAGTCATTGGTGCGTAAAGCAAGCAATAGAATTTTTGAATACGATTCGATTCGAACAACGGGAAAATTCGATTGATGACTGCTATAGTAGTGTTACGAGCTAGCGATTCATGATTGGAATGAAACGCCAATGTTAGTTTTTCCGTTTATTAGGACTTGTATACAACTCGAGCTTTCTATACACTCCTCATAGAGTTCGCCCTCCGAGCCTTCTGGTGAAGTCTTCTACTCTAAGACCTCTTGAACGGAGTGTTTCCTCTGAGCACTCTTCCCAATGGAACCTCTTCTACGAAGTCTTCCCTCCGATCACTCAATTTCCTCCGGGACCTCTTCTACGAAGGCTTCCCTCCGAGGACTCTTACCTCAGGAACCTTTTCCACAGTTCTTCCCTCTGGATTACCTATGAGGTTTCCTTTTTCTTATGACTTCTTTTACTTTTCCTTGTTCCTCTCTTTAGATCACTTTTCACTGCACTATCGTAGCTGCTCGGTGGCCCGGCTTATGTACCCATGCTTCTCGTTCCCAAATATTCTGAACTCATTTTTGAATTTAGGTTTTTGTTAGATTTTTCTAGTAATTAGCCCTCTTTCTTCGGCTATCTCTTTCTTTTCTTTCTAAAGGGTGACTTTTAATTAGTTCTTGATAGCAAAAGATATGCATGTACTCATGCTACTGAACAACTTTTCCCAAGGAACATAGGTCAAAATACGAAAAACCAAATTTGAACTTCCATACAAAACGCGCTATCAGCTGATGCGGTTTCTATGGGAGGTCAAAACTTGATTTTCGTATTTTGACCCATGTTCCTTGGGGAACGTTGTTCAGTATCATGAGTACATTCATACCTTTTTCTATCAAGAACTAATTAAAAGTCACCCTATATAATGTTAAAAATAAATAACAAATGATAAAACATCCATATAGGTGGGACTGGATTCGAACCGGCGACTATCGGCTTGGTAACCCAAAGCCCTTTCTATTTGGACCACGGGCTGTTAGCTTTGATGACGAAATTTATAAACATGCTCATGACAGGCGAAGTGGACTTCCGACGCGGATGTATGAAGCCTTTCAGGCCAATGCGGGCCGCTCCGGATCCGCCCTGCTCCAGGCCTAATAACTTGGTTTTTTGCTGTCTTCGTTTTAAGGGGCTGATAGGAGCTGAATTACCTCCCTTTCTAGAACGGAGCGCATTCGCGCTGTTTTACGTTTTTCGCAATTTTTTTCATTTTTCTCAAAATCTGTACCCATAATATTAATTATAAAACGGCTATATTATTATGCATAATATATTGAACTAGCTGTTGCCCGCGACTCCGTCCGCGTGGGGTTCAGAAAAAGTAGCTAATGACTTCCCATGGCTCAAATTATGTTCGTACCAAGTTTTTATCACAATCGGTTTATCGGATTAGTCATAAAAGCGTAACAGACAGACAGACAGACAGTGCAGTTCTCGCCTTTATATTATTAGGTATACAGAGTACCGATAATACGGATTTTTGTAAATTAAACACCTCTTGTTTACGTGTGGACTGTTAGGTCGCCCACTATCCTCGTAAGTGTAAAGTCATAGTCGAATTCCACGCGGAGTAACTATGAAACGGGTTTCGTTATTTCTTATACAAAACAAACCCTAACTAAATCTGTGGCTCAGTCACTTTAACTTCTGTGGCTACTGAAAAAAGAGCGGTACAAAGTCCAACGTGTCTAGCTTCACATGCTTTAAACTCTACATGTACCTACATAAAAAGCAGTTGGACTTCACTTCCGTACAACCTTTTTAACTTATCTCTCTCCATAATAGACAATTCCTAAAAAACAATGATTCACTTCTCTCTTTATTTTTTGAAGTATTTAGTTTATAAGTACCTACTTCTTAAGTTTTCAAAACTTTAGAACTTTCATAATTTTTTTTACATTTGTTGCACCGCCATGCCGAAACAGGATTTTTTTTATTATTATTTTTGCAATAAAACTAAATGTAGATTTTACCAATCTTTAGCTGTACCCTCGACTTTTACACAAACAACTGGACCGGATCAAACGGAATTTTGAACAACGTATTTGGCTTTCTTACGTACAAAATTATAAGCTTTGTTTGATTTCAGCTCGGTTTCACAGCTTGAAACTTTGGACTCGCCTATTATCTGTTTGAATGAACCGATGGCAATAAAAAAAAGTTCTAATATTGCACGAAACCAACCCAAATACGTTATTGAAAACCCCGTTAAAGACGTTCAAGTAGTTTGTGAGGTATTGGTGCGGCCGCTTAAAATTTCGGGAACCTTCTGTCTGAGTGAACCGTTTGCAATTCTTCTTCGTGTCAATATTCAAATACGTTGGATCAAATACTTTCCTCTCAAAACCTTTCCACTTCTAAGGCTTTATCTGACGCCTCACGCAGGTCCTCGACAGTGCAGGTGGAGGGGCACAGTGGACAAGAGAGCAAGTGCGCCATGTTCTGAGATGATGCTCCACAGTCACAGTGCCTTAGCAACTGGTCTGCGAAGCCCCACCTCGCCATGTTTTATCTGCAGCGGCCAACCTGGTTTCGCAGACGGTGTAGCGACTTCCAGGTTGACCACTGCAGATTGTGTCCAGGTGGCAGAGTTTCTGCAGGTGGGATGTATCCCGATGGGACTGGGAATTTTTCGGCCCATACTTGCTCTCTTGCCGAGCTTGGGTTATTGTTAGTTGTGGGAAAAGTTGACCTTAAAAAGCTTTTACGGCTTTTAAGGTGGACTACGGGCATTGTGTAGTTGTGCAATGGGTGTCGGGGATCCGCTTCTTGTTTTTGTTTCTCCACTGCACAAGCTATGTCTCGTCGAACTTCAGGTGGAGCTATGCCGGCTAGAGGGTACATAAGGTTTAGCGGGGTAGGTTTTAGGCAGCCTGTTATTATCCGACATGTCTCGTTTAGTGCAACGTCCACCTCTTTGGCATGGGTTGATCGGTGCCAGACTGGGCACGCATATTCTGCCGCCGAAAAGGAGAGTGAAAGACCGGTCGTGCGGAGAACATGTGGGGCTGCACCCCAAGATGAGGATGTTAGACGTCTTAGTAAGTTGATTCTGGCTTCAACTTTCTGCTTTGTATTGATGCAGTGTGCCCTGAAGGTGAGCGATTTGTCTAAGTATACACCCAGATAACGCGGGTTGGGACAGTGCTCGATGTTGACGCCGCGCCACGACAGTTTCAGAGCTCTTCTTGCTTCACGGTTGCGGAGATGGAACGCACAAGATTGTGTTTTGGCAGGATTTGGCCTTAAGCCGGAAATAAAGCTTAAATGTTGCACACAAAAGAAGCCCGACGCGTCATTGAAAACCTCGTTTGACTTTGAACCAGTTCAGTACGTGAGTTCTTGGTTCTGCAGCTTGAAACTTTGCGTATCTTCTGTCAGAGTGAACCTACCTATCGCAATGAAACTAAGCTTATTTATTGCACAGGAGTAAGCCAAACGCGTTTTTGAAAACCACGTTTGAATCTACATACAAACAGACACAAGATAAATCTATCTGCTCAAAACTTTTTTAATTATTCGTGCCTTCGCTTGAAACTTTGCGTAACTTCTATCTGAGTGAACCGTTTTCAACTAACTTAAGCTTATATGTTGCACGAAAGTACCTAATCTAAGCACATCATGGAAATGCCAGTTGGAGTCGGTACAGTAGTTTGTTCGCTATTGGCGCCGCCTATTGAAACTTCGGGCATTTTCTGTCTGAGTGAACCGTTTTCAATGAAAGTAAGCCTATACATTGCTAAGAATTAAGCTCAACACGTTATTGAAAACCCCATTTCAATCCGTTTAGTAGTTTGTGTGTTATTGGTGCCGCCGCTTGAAACTTAGTGTATTTTATGTCTGAGTGAACCGTTTGCAATGAAACTAAGCACAAATGTTGCATGAAGTAAGCCAAATAGGTTACTGAAAACCTCGTTTTAATCGGTTCAGTTGTTTGTGAGATATTGGCACCTCCGCTGGAAACTTCGCGCACCTGTCTGAGTGAGCCGTTTTCAATGAAAGTAAGCTAATATGTTGCAAAGAAGTAAGTTTGACAGTTTATTGAAAACACCGTTTGAATCCGTTCAATAGTTTGTGAGTTATTTGCGCCGCCGCATGAAACTTATCGTACCTTCTGTCTGAGTGAACCGTTTGCAATTAAACTAAACTTTTATGTTGCACAAAAGTAAGCCAAACTCGTAATTGAAAACTCAGTTTGAATCGGTTTTTGAGTTATTATCGTACAGGCAATTTGATACTTTACATTAGTGTAGCTTCTGAGTGACTGAACCGATTTGCAATTTTGAATAAAACATAGCTTTTATGTTGCTCAGAGCTAAGCTTAATCTATCTGAGAAAACCGCGAGAAAATCCGTTCAGTAGTTTCGGAGTTTATCGAAAACATACAGACAGACAGACAAAAAGTTCAGAAAATATATTTTTGAGTTCTATTAGTCGTTTCTTATCGCCCACACTATTTTTTTTATAAATTTATCAAAAGTACTGACACGCGGTTTCTACTCTTTTATTATATGTATAGAAGATAAAGTGTAAAAGTTTTAGCATCATAGATTAATGGGTACTTAAGAAAAACGGATCAAAAGCAAAAAGCAGAGGTAACTTTGGATTTTTTTTATGGCGTACAAAATATATTTAATCGTGTTTCAGAGTCGGCCATATTCTTGAAAAGATGCTTAATTGTCACATTTTTTTTTCATAGCTATATAGGGTGACTTTTAATTAGTTCTTGATAGAAAAAGGTATGAATGTACTCATGATACTGAACAACTTTCCCCAAGGAACATAGGTCGAAATACGCAAATCAAGTTTTGACCTCCCATAGAAACTGCATCAGCTGATAGCGCATTTTGTATGGGAGGTCAAATTTGGTTTTTTGTATTCCGACCTATGTTCCTTGGGAAAAGTTGTTCAGTATCATCAGTACATGCATATCTTTTGCTATCAAGAACTAATTAAAAGTCACCCTATATATTCATCAATTTTCGTTAAAAACCTGCTCAAGTGAAGCATATTTAGCTCTTATCAGCCCCTTAAGTATTTTTTCATATAAACCGGTGCGCGTTCCTACTTTAAATTAGTCATCGTTTATATGTTTTACCAATGTGTGATATTTTATTGGGTTAAAAGTGCAGTGTACAACTTGAATTACTTTTGTGGTTTAATGTCATAGGGAAAATACTAGAGTAACCTCGCAACTGAACACGTACTTGGACTTTTTAGCCATTGTAAAATATTCACATTCTTCTCGTGTGTGACGTAAAAGGCAACTAAGGGATAGGTGACCACTTAAACATGAGTTGGTCCCGGCTACAGTACTGTCATAAGTCGTCTACCATCTGATACAGCTAAAGCGATTGAAGTAATCAAATTATTTTTCTTTGCACTATCTTTCGTCGTTATTTATTTCGTCGTTATTTATCTATTTTTTTTCCACTATGGTGCCACATTGTTTGTGAAGCGATGTAGTTTAGCTGACATCATTAAGAGATTTTAATATCCAATAATGAATAAACGATCTTGACTTCTGACTTTGACCTTATGGTAATTCGTCCTTTTGGTGCGCAATGAAGTATACAATAAGTATTATAAAGCGAGAATTTTCTTTGGTTTTTTCCCGAAGCCAAGTGATTCTAATCATGATAACAAGCAACTTTCCCAAAGAAAAATATTTATTACTCAAAAAAATTTTTTCGCTTCTCCATAGTAAAGTGGTCATGTGATCGACTCATTTTGTATGGGAAGGCGAAAAAATTTATTCGAGTATTTTTTTTTGTTCTTAGGTAAAGTTGCTTAATTGTTATCATGAGTAGAATCACTGGATTTTGGGAGCAAGACCAATAAAAATTCACGTTGTATTGTAGTCGATTAGGTGAATCAAAGGCCATTTCATAGCTTGAAAACTCTTGTTTGTAAGACAACCATTGGTCTTACAAATATATGCCAGAAAGATAAGCCGGATGTCTGCAAGAGGGCCATGTATCACTACGGTGTACGAATGCATGAAGGACCTTTATATAGGCCACTGGATTCATACGAAGACAAATGTTAGGTACCCGCAAGGCTGGCCATGTTAATGAGACACACTGTCTGTGAGAATGAAGAACTATCCATAAAGCAGCGTTTATTAACCTTCTTCAGTCCACAAACCCCTAGATATATTATGTCTCAGCCAACTGGTTTAATCAGGCAGTTCATTGAATGCCCAGGCGGTTGATTGACTGCCGGCATTCAAATGGATGTCTAGGCTGATCGTTGACTGAATTAACTATCGCTCAACGTTTAACGAGTTGACTAATCGACTAATGGTTACCCGTCTCATTCGGGCTAGCCCCGAATGAGACGGGTAACCTAAATCAGCCAGGTGATCATATTCAAGTTTGTCAGCAAACTATGATCAGCAAATATCCTGATATAATATAAATTAATAGATAGATAGATTAATACATACTATAAATTTATTTGTCCAGCAATGTAATAATTTTTGCAGAAAAATAGTTATTTGTGCAGCATTTAATCAACCACCTAGGCATTCAATTAACTACCTGATTAAACCAGTTGGCTGCGCAATATACAAGCACAATTTCAGGCAAAAAAAAAACAGAAACAAATTTTGGACCTTATTTTAGTAGTTACTATAATTACAACTACTATTACTATGTTAATGTCAAGGTAGGTGCTGCTTTTCTGCAAACAAGTTAGTGCTATTTGGGTTGATGTCACTACTAAGTTATTATCTCAAATCGGATTCGAATTGTAATTTTACAAAAGTATGATTTAGATGTACCTGTGTTAGCAACATTGTTTCACCGGAGGATTCCAAAAACGATGACAGACGGAAAGTGAATTCAAAGATTTTTTAGCATTAATTATAGTTAAATGGTCCATAGATGACACTGCGTACCTCCGTATATACAGGGTGTTAATTTAATTGCGTACTATAGCTTAGGGGGTGGTTCAGTAACGATAAAGGAAAACAAAAAAATATTAAAAAAATCCTACTTAAAAAAAACTATTACTCCATTGAAGCTAAACTAACGCGGAGGGCAGTGACCCGGACGGAGCAGCGCGCTATAACCGAGCAGCGCGCGAGTATTATTGGATAAGGTAGGTACATACATAACTGAAACTCTCTCGCGCGCGCTTTTGATAGTGCGGTGCTCCGGGTCATTGCCCTCCGCGTTAGTTTAGTTGCAAAGGAGTTTAAATTTTTTTAAGTAGTTTTTTTTTATATTTTTTTGTATTCCTTTATCGTTACTGAACCACCCCCTAAGCTATGGCACGCAATTAAATTAACACCCTGTGTACACGCGGACCTTCAGGGGTCCGTGGACCACAGGTTAAGAAAGTCTGCCATAAAGTGAAGGCTCATATCCACGCTAAAGACCTTGTTACTGCATTACCTTCCTAACCACTTTTTACATAAGCCGTGGCACTTTTTCTAACAGAAAAACGTCATAATCTAAATAAATATATAAAGGACGTGGTATGGTCAAATTTTAATTTAATTAAAGTAACTGAAGAAAAAGAATTCCATAAAGACCCTTATTTTTTATTTGTAACCATTTTCCTGCTACTGACTGTACTTACGTGCCTTCTAATATGGTACAGCGCGTTCAGAAAAAGTCCGTCTATGACTGTAATTTCCTGCGCATGTTTGACAGACGGAGAGCCATGAACAATTCGTTCGCCCCCTGGGGAGAGCCGCGTTCACCCCCGCGACTCATTAACGGTCACAGACAGAGTTATTTTGCACGCAGTAAACCTACCCAGTCTGTATGATCTCAATTAGATATTTTCAGGGTTTTAAAATATTGCAGTCATGGTAGATGGGCCGTTAGGTTAGGACTATATTTTTCCGAGTTTAGTGTCTACCAGCAATTATTATTACATCAATAACAACATTTGAATGCACGCTATAAACAGAATGCACTTAACGACCATATTGTCATTGTCGCATTTCAAATCAAGTATGTACTTAGTTTTACATATTAATTACTCACATGTGGTTTTATAGGTGGCCAAAATACCACATCAATTGATAATTCAGTCACAACATGACCGATTTTTGCGAACTTGGTGTTTCAAGTTCCAACTCAGTAGTAGGCACTAATTTCCTTTTATGCGACAATAAAATTGAGTTAAATTTTCTCCTTTCGCCACTTATAATATACTCAGGTTACCTCGTAGCACTAAACCCTAACTAGATCACAGTTAGCTAATTCTATAAAACTGCACCAATGCGCGCCCGCACGCCGTGACAGCTCACAACCGACCCCCGCTCCTACCCACATACACTACAGTACCTACCCACTCTACCAGCAGCATCTTTCTGTGTATCGTACCACCTTACGTACTGCGGTCACCAAGTACCACTTCAAAGTACCACGGAGGAAATGTGAATAAATGAATGAATTCTGGTCCTGCAGTGGACGCTTTATGGGATGTTATGACTCAAACAGTCAGTTGCACCTTTAAATCTATTGCCGCCTCTTTCTTTATCAACAAAACTGAAAGTGACAGCAATGGTCTTGAAGGAGCTTCAACTTTAAATATACCTTATGCAACTAGCGGTAAAACTTTAGACAGGAACAAAAAGAAGCTTAGTATCGTTGTACTATTGTTCAACCCATGTGTATTATCAAGTCCCAGCACTTGATATACCGTCACCCTCTTCAGTACTAAATCTCACCGCTGCGCTCGAGGGCCTTAGGCATACTTCATGCTTACACCTCAGGCGCATAAGCTCTATTTATGAAGCTCTTGACAGTTAAGGAAAGTTTCACCCCATCTAGTTTAGTTTTATGTACCTTTCATAGGATTGTGTCATTTGTGTCTTTTTTGGCTTCTTATTCTTATTTTTATTTTCGTTTGTACCTAAATTGTATTTATTTTATTTTGTAAATATCTTTAACTTTGTAAATTGTAATATTTTTTGTTCTTTAGATGTATGTCCTTTAAATCGCACAATGTAATGATAACCACAACACAGGCTTTGCCTAGTGTGGCTATCGTAGTTTAGCGAATTCATACTTAATGTGGACTGTTCAATAAATTATTTTTGTATTTTTTGTATTTTTTTTGTATCTCTTCTCTATGGTATCGTAAAAGGCGACTAATTGATTGAAAAATTTAGGATGGGCAGCAGCATTTTTCGTACCGTGACACTGTGTTGCCCAAGAATAATTTGGGATTTGGGTAAACACTATGATGTTTGAAACTGTGCATTCAGACCATGAAACTGAACAACTTTTCCTGAGGAACAATGTCATACAAAATGCGCAATAAGTTGGTGCAATTTCTATGGGAAGTCAAAATCATCATCAACATCCCATGAAACGTCCACTAAAGGACAGGGAGCTCCTTCCAGGATTCTTGCTTTTGCTGGAAAAATGTAGAGGCGAAGTACCATAGTCACCTCGCTTGTTAGCGTTACGGCTGGCACCATGGACCGCGGTAGTAGGTGACCGCAGTAAGTAAGATGTTAGATACAAAGGAGAATGCTGCTGCCTATCCTCCAGTCACGGGGCCGTATTATCGTATTTCGACCTACGTTTTTAAAGGAACATGGTTCAGTTTCAAAATCAAAAAAAATTTTTTTTCGCCTCCCCATACAAATCCTGCGCCAGCAAAAGTAAAATTTGTATGACACGACCAAAATTTTCTCTAGTTTTTCGAGCCATGTTTCTTTAGGAAAGTTGTTTGTAATCACGAATAAATGCACATTTTTTGCTATCAGGAACTAATTTAAACTTACTATCAATTCTAGTTTAACAAAGGAGGAAAAACAGGACGAACAAACATACAATTCAAATTTCATTTAAAAGTAATATTACTTACAAGAGACCGGTAACCATCAAGCGCTTCTCAATAGCGATTACCTCAGAACGCCGACTACATAGATTCATAGAATACCGACTAATCAGGGACAAAATTCTGATAAATAGGCAAAACATGTATCTGACTTTATAAAAACCGGCCAAGTGCGAGTCGGACTCGCGCCCTAAGGGTTCCGTACCTATCTACCATAATAATATGATATACTAAAAGCTTTTGCTCTTTGATTTTAAAAACTCCGCGACCATCCACCTTTACCCCTCTTTTATAGAAAAGTTCTTGAAACGGGAGCTCACCTTAATTGGTTACTATTAGTTGTGAGAAAAAATGAAATATTTAATGATTTTAGACTTTTCTCTTTATTTGTACTGTGAGACCTAGCTTCTTGCCAAACATAATTTTAGGTCAACGGGAAGTACCCTCTAGGTTTTGCTTTTTTGCATAAATGTATGGAGATGAGGGCATAAAATGCCATATCTTTTGATTGCGTCGTTGTAAAAAATTGAAATTTTCAGATCTTGTGTGGTTCATGGACCTTAATATTCGATATTCTTCTCGTTCGTGAGAAAAAGGGTCTTGACACTCTTGACAGACAGACAGATAGACAACAAAGTGATCCTATAAGGGTTCCGTTTTTTTATTTTGAGGTATAAGCAATCCCTTAGAATAATCATTAACATTATCCTATACTATTGAACGAGCAATATTTGTAAATTTTAAATCGGTTTTTCGAAAACGGCTCTAAAGATTTTGATGAAATTTGGTATACTGTTTTGGTATACCGATTTTGATGAAATTTGGTTTGTTAAATGTTTTTGGGGCTGAAAAATCGATCTAGCTAAGTCCCATGTCTGGGAAAAATAGTTTAGCCCGTGATTTTAGGTGCTTTAAAAAAATACCGCGTTTTAGACAGAAACCTACAGCGCCATCTGTTAGCGAGTAGCATAGCTTGCTCACCCGATGATATTTTAATGTTGAGGCGGCTATTAATATAGAGCGAAGCTCGGTCGACTAGATACTTAAATATAACTGTCAAGTGTTTTATTTCCGTTCCTTATACGTATTTTGACCAAAGCGGAGGTGAAGACGATTGCTGTGAATATAGAAGTGTAAAGATCGATTTATGTATAGAAAGTTTACACCGTCAAGAGTCCATTTCTTAATTTGGATGATGATCGAAATATTTTCTACGACACGTATTTTCTATAAAAAGGAAGAAATTATTTGACAGCATCAACTTTATTTATATTTTTTTTAAATTCATGTTTAATTTTGCAAATGATATAATAACAATAAAAATTTTGCATTTATGGTCAATTGACTTCAAAAATATATGAATATTTTTTTTTTTATAGTCTAAACACAAATTCAAAAGAAACAAAATTTAGTGGATGCTGACAAATAATCTGGTCAATTAACTGAAAAAAAAAATATCTTTATATTTTTTTTAGTCTGCTCTTATGTTTACATTTTTCTATCAGTTACACCACAGTAAATAGGTAATTAGTAAATATTTCTGCAATTTGAATTCTGCAAATTTGTTTTTCATTCTGAGGTAATTATTTTACCAATGGCAACACGAGCATTGAGACAGCTGATAACTAACAACACCTCTACGAAACAATAATATCAACCAGCTTACCGTACTGGCCACGACTCGCTTCTTATGTAAAATGGTGATGCTTTTATGTACATTGCTTATTTGTGGAAATAAATGGTAGATTTGTAAGTATTTGCCAAAGAATTCGGACTCCCTGCTCCTCTTGGAATAGAAAGAATACAAATTTATATTACTGTGGACCATCAAACGTGATTTGACATCCACATACAAAATCTACAGAACGACGCCTATACTATGCCGTATTTACAAGAATGTCAGAATACCTTTTGACACTTATTTTCATTAATCTTCCGTCTATTTTAACCATTTCCCTTTTTAAGGGGTTGAATTTGGGGTGGAATTTCAATAACAGTGATGAACGTTCCACAGAATTACAACCCTTATGCCTAAATAATAAATTTAGGAAGTATATTTGCTGTGACTTGTCCAAGGCTTTCGATTGTGTACATCATGATATTCTTATCAGGAAATTACACCATTATGGAATTAGAGACCAGGCTCTAAGCCTCCTGGAGTCGTATCTAAGTGAAAGGATCCAGAAGGTTGATGTAAATGGGAAAAGATCACTAGGATCAAAAATTTGTATGGGCGTTCCACAAGGCTCAATCCTGGGACCATTCCTATTCATTGTCTACATTAACGATTTGCCAAACCTTGTAAAGGACAAGAATGAGATAGTACTATTTGCAGATGATACGTCTTTGATTTTTAAAGTCAAAAGACAACAATCAAATTTTGACGACGTAAATAGTACAATCTCTAATGTAGTTGAGTGGTTCACCGTAAATAATCTTTTACTTAACGAAAAGAAAACTAAGTGTGTTAAATTTGTTTTGCCTAATGTAAAGCCAACTGCTACAAGCCTATTAGTGAAAAATGATAAATTGAGTCTTGTGGAATCAGCTGTGTTCCTAGGTATTACCTTAGACAACAAATTACAATGGGGACCGAATATTAATAAATTGTCGAAAAGACTTAGTTCTGCAGCATACGCAGTGAAAAGAATAAGAGCTCTGACGGATGTAGACACCGCGAGGTTAGTCTACTTCAGTTATTTCCATAGTCTCATGTCATATGGCCTTTTGTTATGGGGTCATGCTGCGGATGCAAACAGCATTTTTTTACTACAAAAGTTCGTGCAATTTATAAAATGAAGCCTAGAGAATCTCTTCGAAATAAATTTAAAGAAATCAACATTTTGACTTTTGTGTCGCAATACATTTATGAGAATTTAATATATGCTAAACGGAATATACATATTTTTGATAAAAATTGTGACAGGCACAGTGTCAACATAAGAAACAAGAATCAACTTGCTTCTCATGTCAGCCGTATTCACAAAATTAGTAAAACATATAAAGGTCAATGTATACGCTTCTATAATAAGGTACCCACTGATATTGAAAGTTTACCGTTAGATAAATTCAAAACTGTAATCAAGCAGAAATTATGTAAGAAGGGTTATTATAAAATATCAGATTATCTAGAAGAGAAAAATCCATGGGATTAGACTACGGTTCTAACAGGCTAATTCAAAATTAAAACTGACCTATGTATGTTGTATATCAACCTTGTACATTCAAACATATTTAAAAGAGCGCGTGGGTTTTTATTGTCGCTTCTTTTTTTTCCCACAATGGCGCCACATTGTTTGTGAAGCGATGTAGTTTAGCTGACGTCATTAAGAGATTTTAATATCCAACAATGAATAAACGATTTTGATTTGATTTGATTTATGGAAATATAGTGACGCGCACGTGTATTGACCACGCGTGGATCCGTAGCCCGCGTACTACAAGTTCGTATGTGATCACAAGTAAGTGTTATCGGACCACTATCCAATAGGACTGAGCCTTACGAATGTCTCAGATTGTGACAGAACTGGTAAGCAATCTTACATTACTCGATTATGTGATAGTAAAATCGCCACAGAATTAACTAATGTGTCGTGGAAGGAACTCATGGACTGTGTATGCGCTCTAGAACTATATGACAGATTGTGTGCAGTTTTTTCTAGTATTTATAAGAAGTCGGAAATTAAAATTCCTATTCGTAAGAAGCGTCATAGTAAACCCTGGATATGTAAAAAAATAAAACGTATGATTAGTTTAAGGGACAAATTATTTAAAAATTGGAAAAGAAAACCTAATGATATGAATCTAAGACTGCAATATAATAGGTATAGAAATAGGGTAAATAAATTTATATTTAGAGCTAAAAATGAATACAGAAAGGAAGAAATATTAAAATGTAATAAGAATATAAGAAAGATTTGGACAAAAATAAATGCTTGGACAGGGAGAGAAAAGATGAGTGTGGATGCTACTATCCTAAGGTATCTAGGTAAATTAGAAAAAACAGAAGTAATATGTAACAAATTTTCTGAAACTTTTACGAAGGAAATTTTAACCATCAAGCATGACTGTAACTATAAGTTCTTGGATAGGTCGCAATATGTTAAAAGTAGTGAGGTCTCGTTAAGGTTTAAAAAAGCGTGTCCCGAGGCCATAGAAAAAATTATAAATAGCTTAAGTGCCGACAAGTCACCTGGACTGGACAAAATAAGGATGAAAGAAATAAAACAACTAAAATTTGACTTAAGTGCAGTGCTAGCGTTATTCATCAACTTGTGTATAGAAAAAGGAGTATATCCCTGTACACTAAAAGCAGCCTTAATACGTCCAATATATAAACAAGGATCTCATAGCGATTATTCTAACTATAGGCCTATAGCGATCCTTTCTGTAGTCAATAAAATTGTTGAAAAATATATAGTTGAGCAGATAAGTACTTTTTTGGAAAAAAATAACATTTTATCTAATTCGCAACATGGTTTCCGACGTGGGCGGGGCACGGTGACGGCTCTGGCTCGGTTCGCGGACGACGTCAACGAGAGTCTGGGACAGCGGCAGCAGGTGGTGGTGGTGTACATAGACTTCAAGAAAGCTTTTGATACTTTAGGGCACCACCAGCTGCTTCAGGCTATGGAGGAATGTGGTATCGCGGGCCCGTTGAATAGGTGGCTTCGCGCGTACCTCACGGACAGAACCCTGCAGACTGTCGTTGACGGCGTCGGGGGCGCGCCTGCGCACGTCACGTGCGGAGTCCCCACTGGTTCCGTGGTCGGTCCAATTGCATTTATCATGCATGTCAATAGTATGTGCAATGTAGTTCGAAACTGCAACATATATATGTACGCGGACGACACGTGCCTACTGTATGCGGATGGAGATTTGAGTGTCATAGAAAACAAAGTCCAAGAGGACTTTACTAACATCATAAAGTGGGCACACGGCAATGGAATCGTAATCAATATAAATAAGACCAAATGTATGTACGTGCGATCCCCGTACAGCAGGCATGTTAACCGTCCGCCACACATAATAGGCCACACATATGAGTGCCTGCACAGCGTGCAGCAGAATTGTGAATGTAAAAGCATCGAAGTTGTGTCAGAATATAGGTATTTGGGTTTATTAACAGATTTCAACTTTTCTTGGAAGAATCATATCAACAAATTATGTGACAAACTAAGAACTGTACTTATAAAATTTCACCAGTTAAAATTTGTATTAGATAGGGCTACATTGTTTACTTTATACTATGCGCTGGTAGACTCCCTCTTTTCTTATGGACTGGCAAGCTATGGGAGGACATTTAAAACTTATTTAGACAAGATCAAATCAATTCAGATACGGTTTATGAAGCTTTTAGTAGATAAAAAAACAAAAGAACGCTGTAAAAAAACTGATTACGAAGAATTGTTCGTGGAATGCCGTATGTTGCCGGTTCATGAGAGGGTGGTGTTTTTGTTGGCTTTAGAGCAGTTCAATAAAGAAGAATTTAAAAATTATGTAAATCACCCTATGCTGGCAAGGAAACTTAGTAAAAAATGGCTAGAGGTGCCTGCGTGTGGTGATAATTATTATGCACAGAGAAGTAGGAAGCACTTGGTCCCTAAAATATATAATAATATACCGTATGAAATAAAAGAAAAATGTAAAACTTTCAATTTGTTCAAGTCTAAAACTAAAGGATTTTTATCAAACGAAATTAAAAGTAAATTGAAAATGTAATTTACCTAATCTTTGCATCGTAACACAACATATCATTAATAACTAATTGATCTGACGCATGAATTGTATCGTTATTAGTACGAATGGCTGTACGTCAGTGGAAACACTCTGACCTTGAACTAATCTCCGGATTCAGAAACTTGTGGCTTCAGCTACGCTGGTTCAGCTTATACTGGTTTTTTTTTTCCACTTACTTGCTGCCGTGCGTAAATGGGTATGTGTAAGTACCACGTATATTTACCCGTCTGGTAATTTAAGGGAGTATCCTCTGCCAACAAACTGCTCTGCAGTTTGGCAGAAGTATAACACATGTAAATAGGGTGTTATTATCTGAATAAAAAAAAAATATTTATAAAAAAAAAAGTGCATTTTACTTTGAAAATGAAGGATTGTCAACTTCATCCCCTTTTTCTCCCCTTAGGGTGTAGAATTTTCAAAAACCCTGAAACACATAAAAATTAGTTTTTAGTCGTCAGCCTAAATACAAATTTTGAAGATCGTAACTTCAACACTGACGGACTTTCATACTTTCATCCCCTATTTTACCCCCTTAGGATTGAAATTTTGTAAAACCTTTTCTTAGTGCGCCCCAAAACCTCATAAGGAACCTGCATGCCAAATTTTGAATTTCTAGACCCAGCGGTTTAGGCTGTGCGTCCATATGTCAGTCAAAGAGTCAGTCACCTTCTTCATTAACATTAAATGCGTTTTCCCGCGGTAAAAAGTAGCCTATATGCTATTCCAAGTTTCGTTAAAATCCATTCAGTAGTTTTACGTGAAAGAGTAACAAACATTCATACATCTATCCATCCATACTTACAAACTTTCGCGTTTATAATATTAGTAGGAAGGATAGGAAGTAGGAAGTAGGATAGGATGTGTTTGAAAGCAATGTACACAATAAAACCAACTTAACGCCTTCGTATGTAACATTCCTCCAATACTCAATAAGCTCATTACTATTGCTCTGTTGAATAATATGAATTAAACTTAGTAATATCGCCCCATCTCAGTAATAGATTTTGTACCATAATCGTGCGAAATACCAGGCTACGGTGAATATAGGCTCGTATTAATAAATCCCTCTCGAAGGTGAACCTTCTCTCAAGATTTTCTTTACACACAAATTATAGAGTGCAAAGTCACACTTGAGAATGATTTATTAATACGAGCCATAGAAACTAAAACAGTGTTCTTTTTACTAATAAATAAATAATATTAATTAAGGGGTTCCGTTAGTACTTTGTGGGTATGAAATCCTAAAAACTGTAAAATATTATAAGTGAAGAAAATAAAAAAAAGCCAAAATATTTGTTTTGGTTACAAACGAAACAATTAAATGTAGGGATAAAGTGCTACAATTAACAATGATTTCCCTAATGATGATGTCGAACTCGGCACTAAAACTAAACTTGAGACATTTTAGAACTCAAATTTGAGGTAAAGAATGTGGTTTTAAATATTTTAAGATTAGCGAAATAGCATTTATGATCTTACAGTTTTTTTAAGATAAAACTTAACAACTTTTAAACATACATACATTGAAAAATGGGAATTTTTTTTAGCTTGAACAGAACTTTGCGCCTAACTTTGTATGGTACGACCAAAATTTATTTTATATTTCTACCCATTTTTAGGGTTCTGTCTGTCTGTCTGTTTGCGGCTTAGTTCAGTGACCTTTATTACTAGAAAGCTTTAATTTGGTATATGGATATAAATATTAGTCACGCCGACAAATTGATAAAATAAACCCAGAAATAAAAAAAAATTGGGTACCTTTGGGTTGGATACATAAAGTGGGGATGAACTTTTTTGTGTGGGGTCAGTGGCGTTAGATAGGTCTCTTAAAAATATTGTGTGTTTGCAAAGGCCTCTTTTTGGTTTTGTTGAAGTCAAGACGTGTTCAGCTAAACGGTTACTATCGGACATATGAAAAAATTCAGAGCAGTAGTAGATATGACTTAAAAAAAAAAACTATGACAGCTGGGATGGCTTTACAAGTTAAGGAGTAATAGTCGAAAGGCTGAAAAAAAAAACAGCTAAGTGCGTGTCGGGCAACGCGGAGTATAGGGTTCCGTAGTTTTTTTAGGTTTTTTATTTTATAACATAAACCTCCTAGTGCTCAGCGAGGTCCTTGCGTCTGATTGCTATTGCTATTTTTTGGTCTGTAACTTTATGAGGTGTGAGTGTATATGTGCCAGCACATTTAACTACCTCCGCCCACACAATGCCCCGAAGAATGTTGACCTTCTCTTGAAATTGACAAGTGGGAAGTGCTTGTGACTCGGCTCATGAAATCTTTATGGTGCTTAAAGGGCATACGTAGCAGCAGAGCAGTAAAGCAGAACCACTTTTCCAAAGAAATATAATACGAGCCAATATTCAAGTTTGAAATTGTTTTTTAACTCGCTAAGCAATTCTTGCTTCTGGGATGGAGGAATCAGCAATTTTGCTCACAACAAGTTAAATAAATTTAACCAATTCGAATAGATGGAATGAATACATCCATGGGTTATATAGCTATAACACAGCCTTTGTCTTTTTTGGGTGGCTTAGGTAAGTCTTGTGTATTATGTATGAAAAAAATATCAGTGATAAGATTGTGTGTATAATAATATTAACTAAAATTAAATGTAGAACTAGATAAAAACTTAAAAACATGCTACACTAAAAAGTCGCGTTCGCTCACAGATTTTTTCGCATCATTTTTGTCAATAAATATTACCAGTTAATTTTCAATCTTATATAGGGTGACTTTTAATTAGTTTTTGATAGCAAAAGATATGCATGTACTCACAATACTGAACAACTTTTCCCAAGGAACATAGGTCGAAATACGAAAAACCAAATTTGATCTCCCATACAAAATGCGCTATCAGCTGATGCAGTTTCTATGGGAGGTCAAAACTTGATTTTCGTATTTCGACCTATGTTCCTTGGGGAAAGTTGTTCAGTATCATGAGTACATTCATACCTTTTTCTATCAAGAACTAATTAAAATTCACCATATATAGATTATCCCACATCTTTCCACTGCTTAGCTTATGCCTCTTTTTTTACACTCCGGCCTTGTACAGTTCTTATTCAGCACTTTTCTGCGACAAAGAAAACCTGAATAAAATTACAGGCTTTTCATATTTACTGCTATATAAATCAATTTGCACGTACACACGGCCGCACATCGGTAGAAACTCTTTTGTACCTTAAGGCTTCGTAATAGAGTTGAAAAAGTTTCTACCGACAAGCGGTTGACCGTACATTGTCGCTGTTGATAGTACTCGGTCAGGCAGCGTGCAATTAAGCATTTAATTGCACGCTGCCTGTAGACAACCGGCACAGACAAACAATTCAATCTATTACGAGTATTACACGCGTATAATTGGTTTTTATGTAGAAAAAATAAATAACGTGCCAGCTTGAAATTCCTTCCTGGAATATTTTTACAGCACTATTCAATGTTATGTTAATTGGCGAGACCACGCCGCGGCTACCGGTACTCTGAATAATTTGGTTATTCACTTCTCGACATTGAATTGAGGTAAAATTTACAATTTAAAACGTGCAATTTCTGTACTAATGTTTTACTACTAATTTTATTTTATAAATCAAAACAAAGACTGTAGAAATCTCAAAACTTAGAAGTGACTAGGACTTGCATCGTTAAAAACTTTTCAAATCTTTAGAAGTTAACTTAATATAACTTTGCTGTCTACTTAATTTAAGCGACGCTTTTAAATATAACAAACTATAAGTGGTCCACTACCACTTATAGCACCTGCTGTCTTTTTTGTGTGTTGGACACACATTTAGTACTCATATCTACCGAAAAACATCCACAGCTGGAAATAAGCCTCCCCTAAGAATCAACACGCCCGGTTGACTTTGTCGACCTTGACTAGATCGTCGGTTCACCTTTAGTCTTGGGGGCCTACCCATTCTACATTTTCCAATTCTAGGTCACCATTCTAGAACCTTTACGCCCCATCAAACATTGGTTCTTCTTGCCACTTTAGTTTAGCAATTCTTTGGGCTATATCGGTTATTTATTTATTTATCTTATAGCGTGTTCTTTACTTAAAAAATAATTAACTGCGTCCGTTGTAAGTGACAGAAGGTCCTCCTCCTTCTCATCATCGTCATCATCATCATATCAGCCGAAAGACGTCCACTGCTGGACATAGGCCTCCCCTAAAGATTTCCATGACGACCGGTCCTGCGCTGCTCGCATCCAGCGGTATCCCGCGACCTTGATCACATCGTCGGTCCTCAATCGAAGGTCCTCCTCATTCCCATCGATTATTAGGCCATAACCAGCTATGTCGTGACACTAGGGGGAAAAACGGTCTTTCTTGGAAAAATAACATGATCTACCAAATCCTCGAAGTGAATTTTCATACGTGACCTCTTTCACTGCAAGGCATATCACCCATCTTGTCAGAAATAAAGGGGTTTTCTCCCTTGGAGCGTAATAATTGATGTATCTACGTGATACCTGCGATGTTTGTTTTTCGCACGTAGACTCGCGATATTGGACTCGCGGGTTTCGGGACTTGAGGCCACTAAGTTTATATACTCATAAGAATGAAATCATTTCTCAATGAAGGAACATGACACTGGTATTTATGTAGACCATGTTCTCTAAGAAATAATAATAATAAAGAATAATTAAAACTGTGTTTATATTCTCCCAAAAAACTTAATTAACAACTTTTGTAGGCACAATATAACGATTAATAAAACCTCTTTTTGGGAGACAGGAGCCTAAACTAGGTTTGACCTGTGTCATAGGTCTCCTGTATCCCACCCTCGGGAAACAGAAAATACAGTAGATAAAATTTTAATCCGAAAATATGAGTATTAAAGAAAATCTGGACTCGAGAGCACACTAAAACATAGTGAATTTAGTAAAACATTCATGCAAACATAAAAAAATATATAAACATTCAAAATCATGATTTTTGAATTATGTGGTAACCCTCACTGATGATGTGTTTCCGTCTGAGGAAGTAATACCCCCTTTCCTAATTCTGCTGCAAAGTATCGGTGTTTGCACTGCTGTGTTTTGTATCCAGTAAAATTCCTTTAGACGCATAAAACCACATGACTTGTCATTTTAAATAGTTCTCTTCTCTGTGCTGTCAGTAGCGCCAAATTATATCTCTAATAATAGAAACGTAGGTAATGGCAACCATCAGGTGGCCCACCTGCTCGTTTGCTCACTTGTAACATATAAAAATGTATGTATGTTCACAAGTGTCAGTGTATTCTTTATAGTTTGATATCAAACTGTTTTGGAACCTTAGAGACAGTTGAGCTATATCGAGAGCTTAGATAAGTTGACTTTGACTAGCTGATTGCTTTGAGTCCAGTGTGGTGCCGAAAAGGAACGGAATGGCACATGCATACCCGTGGGTGTCATAAGAGGTGACTAAGGGTTTTAAACTGGAGGATGGGCAGCAGCATCCTCCTGTGTATCATACCATCTTGCTTACTGCGGTCACCCCCCTCCACATTTTTCCAGCAAAGCTAGAATTCTGAAGGGAGCTCCCTGTCTTGTAGTGGACATTTCATGGGATGTTATGATGATGATGATTACTTTGATAGACTTGAATTAATGTGTGTGTGTACATTGATTATTCTTAAAGCTTCAAGAAACAATGGTTTTTAATATTAATTTTGAAGATAAAAACCATAAAAGGTTTTAGGTTCGTCACACTTAGAGCGACTTACCTTAGGGAAAAAGCAGCGAAAAAAAGAAGATACGAAGAACTTGCCTGTGATCACCAAACTTTGTGTTGACAAAAGACTTAAGAAAGTACAAAAAGAAATCGTAAGGATGTAAAGAGTGAACAAATAAAATCAAAATCAAAAATCGTTTATTCATTGTTGGATATTTAAATAACATCGCTTCACAAACAAGTTGGCGCCATGGTGGGAAAAAAAGAAGCGAAAATAAAAACCCACGCGCTCTTTTAAATATGTTTGAATGTACAAGGTTGATATACCTACAATAAACATAGGTCAGTTTTAATTTTAAGTTAGCCTGTTAGAACCGTGTAGCCTAATCAAATGGATTTTTCTCTTCTAGATAAGCTGATATTTTATAATAACCTTTCTTTTATAATTTTTGCTTGAACTAAAGTTACTCTAAGGGCGCGGGTAGTAATAATAGTAACTAGACGACCGAACTTCGCTGTACAATAGCCGCCTTAACATTACATTATATCGTGTGAGCAAGCTATGCTACCCGCCAAGAGATGGCGCTGTAGGTTTCTGTCTAAAACGTGGTATTAAAAAAAAATGCTTCAAAACACGGGGAAAACGAATTTCGCCAGACATGAGACCTAGTTAGACCGATTTTTCGCCCCCGAAAACCCCTGGTAAATGATCAAAATGGTTAGTTCCGTTTTCGAGAAACTGTTAGAGCCGTTTTTGAGAAACCGATTACAATATACAAATATTGCTCGTTTAATATAATAGCTTAATCGCTGCAATATCGCCGCGTTGAAAATCGCTAGTGTGAACGCGCCCTAAAGACTTAGCTTTCGATTGTACGAAACTGTTTTGTACTAATAAGTTCTAAAATTCAAAATTTCCTTATACCTTTCGACTGGCTCAGCCAAATACCAACTAGCCGCTCTAGACTCGATCGATCGCAGAGCCAAGAAGCTCGTTGGTGATGAAATGCTATTGAAAACAAAGTTTCACAGCCTAGCCCACCAGCGCAAAATTGCATGTCTGTCGGTCTTTTACAGATTGTACTTCGGAGAGTGTGCCCAAGAGCTTTATGAGCTCATTCCGCCATCCCCCTTCTACCATCGGGAATCCAGAAGCACCGCAGGATATCACCAATATTTGGTTGATATTCCACACATCCGCACAAAGCGCTTTGAAACATCCTTTATAATGCGCTCGGCTAAGGAGTGGAATTCTCTGCTTGCGTCTGTGTTCCCGAGCTCTTACAACCCGAATCTATTTAAGTCGCGAGTGAATTGGCTTCTTCTGGGCAAGCTTGTTCCATCGTCGACCTCATCTCTGTCTTCAAGGCTAGATCGAGGTCAAGAGTGAGCCCATACATAGTAAAAAAAATAAATAAAAAAAATACAATAACTGACTCGTCTGTTTCAGAGCCCATCCCACCGCGAACTTTTGCCGCATCGCTGTATGAATATTGAATGTGAAATGTCAAAAGCGAGAGAATTCCTCTGTTTCATGCTGGTTGCGCAGTGCAAATACTAGTAAGTATGGGTGAATATTAATATTACGAATAGTTTTTTCTTTCTTTAAATATTTGGCTATCGTCAAACCATATTTGGGGACATTTCTGCCAGTAGTGTCGTGTTCTAGAACATTGTTCAGTTTTTACAAGTAAAAAATATGGCGAACCGCCAGTGTTGAGTAGGGGCATTGTTCATTGCTCCCCCCGTAAAGCAATAGTGGACTTTACGAAGGAAAATTTCCGTGACTTTTTGAGACAACAAAAACGGGGTTCACACACGAGATCGCTGGAAATCTTCATCAGCTGCTCATTACGTAGTCAACTGCATAACACACAATCTTTATTATCTCATACACAAAAACAAGAATTTCAACTGAGCAGGCAAGAGCCCACGCCGAGTTCCCGCCAAAAAGTCGAATATGGTTTTTAACTTTGGTCGTATCATATGGAGAGGATGAATGAACGAAGATTGACGAAAGAGGTCCACAAGGCGAAGCAAGCCGAGAAACGAGGTTGTATTATCTACCTACCAAGTGTATTTAATTTGTACACATACATTGGGATCTAAAGATTTTTTTGCTGCAAACTGTTTTATAAATTGTGTTTCTAAGACCTTTGGCATTGTACCAAGCCATGCTGCCCCGCGGACGGGCTCTGAATTACAACTGTGTCAAAATTTGTTGAAAAGTGAAGTTACACTTGGCCAGTTTTGAATATTGATTGTAATATTAGCTCATGCATTAAAATCGTACCAACTTTCACGCGAGAAAACAAAAAACGCCAAAAAAACATGTTTCTGTATGAGGACTTCCAATTTTTTAATTTTGTTATCGTTTTTGTTACTTAAAATATTCACCAATAATATTTATTATGTGAAAATTTGAACTAGCGCGCTAATACGGTTCTAAATATACAAGCCAGACAGACCGCCCGTCCGCGGGGCAACATGGCTTTCTATACTGTCATAGGTCTCAGAAACACAATTTAGAAAACAATTTGCGGTGCCGTAATTTTGCTAAAGAAAAATCCTTCAGATCCCTCTCTAACAGCAAAGAGGGCTTTGACATAAAAATTGTGTTTTTTTTCTCCGTGAAACAGTACTCTCACACATTTCTTTCAGATAAACATTTTTACATTCAACGAAGGGTATATCGGTGCCGTTTGATCTCACTCTGTCCTTTGATCTAACCGCATTCGATACGAGCGTTCGGCTTTCTTTGTGATTAGGGCTACGGTTCTTGAATATGTATAAAATGTTTGCATATTTGACAAAGAAACACAATATTTACCGTCTAACCGAATAATAAGTTTATCGAATTTGCAAAATAGGCTCACTCACGGTCACAGAGTAAATTTATAAAATATTGGGTCCTTCCTTATACCTATGAAATTGGTGAAATTATCTTGAAAATTAACGAGATCATAATTTCTATAATTATATTATTGTAGCTTTTTAAAATGTTAACTTAAAGCTTTTAAATGTCTTATTCTGAGGGCTAATGCAGCAACTTTTGTTCTACTTATCCCAATAAAAAAATTGCATACAAAATAGCTGATCGGTCCAATTCAGATTTTTATTATTATTTTATTATTACGTAGCCTCTATGTGTCCTACTGCTGGGCAAAGGTCTCCCCTCTCTTCCGCCAGCTATCACAGTCTTGAGTCTCTCTTCTCCAGTCTGTTATAAAAGCACCCAAGTCATTCGTTTAGATTCAGATTGAGATAATTTTATTCAATGTAGATTCTTTACAGAATACATTGAATGTCATGCAGAATACAATGCAAATAGAGCGAGTCTACGCCGTTTCGGATCGTGCTATGGCAGCGTAAAAGAAACGGGAAGAAACCACTGCAGCACGGCCTACTTTAAGAGTCGGCTTTTTACAATGTGTTTCTTGTGTTTCACTGGAATATAATTATTCCAACGCTTACCACCAACACAGAATTGTAGAGCCTTCATGGTGTTATAGCCACGAATGCCTTATCATCGGGTAAAATTAAATTATTTTCGAAGATTGTCAGTAGTTGTGTGCTAACCGGGAAGGCAATAGTATCCTCGACCTGGTCATCTACCAGCATACGCCCCTTTTCGGCAAAGTCTTGTTTTATAAAGTGGCATCGAGCCCTTGTACCGCGACTATAATTTTAAGTGCATTTTTTCAATAAATCAAATATTACCAGATTAAACATATTTAATTTCAGCTAAAACGTACGGGCTCTCGCTGAGGGTCTTTACAGTATGCTGCTATTACATAAAAATAACAAGTTTGTAAATGTCTTTCCATCAAATATACTCTAGTTTAATGTCATGGCTGCAAAATGAGTCAGTTAGCGTTGAAACAAACGAAAAAAATAATTATACCTAAAACTCTCCACAAACGCCAATCAATGTCAATAAAACCAATAAATAAGCATTAGGGGACATTACAAACACCTGATCCTAAAATAGGCAAAACGGGTATCAGGGACCTACAGGATATTTGGAAGCTGGGTGATACTACAACGTTTTTGAGCTTCGGAAGGCGCCCTGATTATTGTTAATCAAGTTGTCAAGCTGCTTGTAACCAGCAGCAGTTAGTTACAGTTTGGCTATTAAGGGGCTGATAAGACCTAAATACGCTTCACTTGAGCAGGTTTTTAACGAAAAGTGATGAATATATGGCCATGGAAAAAATTAATGTGATAATTAAGCATCTTTCCAAGAATATGGCCGACTCCGAAACACGATTAAATATATTTCGTACGCCATAAAAAAATCCAAAGTTACCTTTGCTTTTCGCTTTCGAACCGTTTTTCTTAAGTACCCATTAATCTATGATGCCAAAACTTTAACAAATTATTCAATACATTATGCATAATAATACAGCTATTTGATAATTAATAGTATGGGTACAGATTTTGAGAGAAATGCAAAAATGAGCGACTAACGTAAAACACCGTAACCGTGAAGAAGTGAAGAAATCAGTAGCAGTCCTGGAAACTGAAGCTCAAAAGGTTGGCCTGAGAATTAGCCACGGAAAAACCGAATATCTCTTCATGAGACGCTATAATATCCGCGTAAGACCTAAGGGACTACAAGTTGGAGATATTGAGTACAAGGGAGTGGCTAATTTCAAATACTTGGGCTGTACTGTGACTGATACCAATACACGGGACGAGGAAATCGATATTCGCATCCAGAACGCTTTAAGATGTAGCGCCGCCTTACACAAGGTTTTAGTGTCCAAGCTTCTCAGTAAAAGCACCAAAATCAGAGTCTATAAAACTGTCATTAGACCCATACTCATGTACGGATGTGAGGCTTGGACACTAACTCTCAAAGAGGAGAATAAACTCCTGGTAGCCGAAAGGAAAATTCTCCGCAAAATTTTCGGCCCAAGACAGAGGGAAAATGGAACATGGAGACTCCTCAAGAACACCGAAGTCGAAGACCTCCTGGCTGACTCCAACATCATAGGCGAATTTAAGGCGCACAGACTGCGCTGGCTTGGCCACCTTATTAGGATGGATGACGATCGTGGTGTCAAAAGAGCCTATCTAGGATGTCCAACAGGCAAAAGACCGGTTGGGCGCCCCCGGTATCGCTGGCAAGATGCGGTGGAAGCAGACCTACGCGAGTTCCAAGCTAGCGACTGGCAAGAGACCGCACGAGACCGGGAGAAGTGGCGACATCTCGTATTGGAGGCCAAGACTCACTTTGGGTCGCTGAGCCAGCGTAGTAAGTAAGTAGTAACGTAAAACAGCGCGAATCCGCTCCGTGTTAGCACGCCCATTGTGCCCTTTGTTAGAGAGGGAGGTAATTCAGGTCTTATCAGCCCCTTAACCTGGCAAATCCTGATCTAGGATTGAGTCTGGTTTACACTCTGGGTTTTGGAGGTCATACAGCGTGTATGGAAAAGGTGTGATAATACTGAAGGGTGTGAATCTGCCCATAAAACTAAACAACTTTTCCCAAAGAACATAAGTCGAAATACGAACAACCAAATTTGACCTCCCATACAAAATTCGCTATCAGCTGATGCAGTTTGGGAGGTAAACAATTTAATTATTTCTTTCTTCGGGAAAAGTGGTTCAGTTTCCTGGGCGGATTCACACACTTTATTGTTATCACACCCGTTACATGTTGTTTAGCAGTCGCTCTGTGTAAAAACCAGTTCCTTCGTCTAATCTCTTAGGTTAGATAACTGATTCCGTAGGTAAAAATGGAATAAGGCTAGGAAAGTAAATAGTACCTGGTCGACCGAGCTTCGCTCTAGCTCTGTAATAGCCGCCTCAACATTAAAATATCAACGGGTGAATAAGCTGTGCTACACGCCAACAGATGGCACTGTTAGGTTTCTATCTAAAACGCGGTATTTTAAAAAATGCTTAAAAACATGGGGAAAACGTATTTTCCCATACATGAGACCATACTAGATAGTTTTTTCGCCCCCGGAAACCCCCGCATGGTTAATTTCATCGAAATACGGCTCTAAAGTCGTTTTCGAGAAACTAATTACAAATATATTTACAAATATACAAATATTGTTCGTTTAATAGTGTTTAAATTAAAATAAAATTAATTAATAAAGTACCTGGGCGACCGAGCCTCTATAATAGCTGCCAACATTAAAATATCATCGATTTAGCAAGCTATGCTACCCGTCAACAAAACGCGGTATTTAAAAAAAAAAACCGGGGTAAAATAATAAAATTTTCCCAGACATGACACCAAGCTATAGTTTTTTCGCCCCCGAAAATCACCGCATGGTAAATTTCATCGAAATACGGCTCTAAAGCCGTTTTCGAGAAACCAATTATAAATAAAGATAGATAAGCACTATACTGCACACAATTACAAAAACAAAAAGAAAACAGTCACAAAATAAACAAAAAATAAATAAATAATCAATATTTTTACAAATATACAAATATTGCTCGCTTAATAGTATAAATATAGGGTTGAGGGTTAAAAACAACAAGTACCCAGCTCAACCTGTCTAAATCAAAAGGCACAATACGCGGAAAGGTCAAAAGTTGATCCGGTTTAGCGAAATGTGTGGGACATGTCCCTTGTCAAAGTTGGAGTTTTCCCATTATTTTAAATTAAAATTAACCATTCAAATCGCTGTTAAGGGATCATTTTATGGGCAGGTGTTTTAACCCTTTTAATAATATAATTATATTCACATAATTATACTCCCAAATCAATTCACCGTTTGTATAAAGGAGGCTAAGTACCTAATCTAGGAGTTTGGAGAAAAAAAAGGCGATGAATAGTGTCGACACATCTCTACGCGTGGGTGTCGTAAGAGGCGACTAAGGGCTTATGATTTTGCCCGTTTTTGACGGGGAGCGTTCCGCAGTGGAAGTTTCATGGGATGTAACGAAGCTTCTAGCCAGCCTGCCTATTAAAGATTTTGAGGTGACTAAATTTAATATCTTTTACATCTCTCATATTCGGTAAGCAAGTCCTTATTACCACCAAATGGGGCTTGTAGGTGACCAATTAGCGCTCTAGGGTAATAATGTAGCTATAAAAGCCCTAGGGCGGTAAGTAATTAAATTTTGAAAGAGTGAAGTGTATTTTTTTAATTACTTACCGCCCTAGGGCTTTTCTAGCTACATTATTACCCTAGAGCGCTAATTGGTCACCTACAATTTGGTGGTAATAAGGACCTACTTACCTCACAATCGAGATGTAAAGCAGATTAGTTAGCTCGGGTGTAAGCATCAATTGGACCCTCGAACTATAGGCGCCCTCGCTGCGCTCGTGCGCCTAAATATCTCGGGCTGAAATTGATGCCTTACAGCCCTTGGCTACTAATCTACTATTTAATTGTTATAACAATTACTATCTGTATTGGTAACCCAACATGGTCAAGCTTTAATGCAAATAGTGGTCACCCATCCGGCTTCTCTACTGTCTTTACCGTACATAAAGCTATTACAATCATGAGACGAATGCCTTATATTTAAATTTATTTTACCTTACAATTCGGAAAACTTCGCTTTAACGGTCGGAATTTGCGTGCAAAAGTAATTTTGGCCGCTAGCGTGGAAAAATGTTTTTGAAGTTTTATTAGGTCAAAGTCCGCGTGAAAAAGTCATTTTTGGACGCTAGCGTAGAAAAGGTTTTTAAAATTAGAACGTGATGATTAATTATGGTACAAGGTGCTGGCGCTATTCGTAAGCATTTTTCTCGCTGCAGTGAGGTGAAATATTTGTTTTTCGCTTGGCAGCAAAGTTCTTTCGCGTCTCGTGCTTTGAAACTCTCGCTAAAATTAGGATTCTAGATGAGCGGGTTCTTCTGGTACAGGTATATTTTACTTAAAAGAAGATCCCAACAATCTGTAATTTTGATTAGTTTCTGACTGAATAAAGACATTTTAATTTTTTTTTCTAAATAATGTTTTTTTAAAATAATGCTGTACCTAATCATAGAATCTTTCACTTGCTTGAGATGCAATACAAGTTACTCGCTCCAAATATCAATTTTGTTTCCATGCATAAAAAAATAACTGTTTATTACGTAAGTTTGAATTTTTTGTCCAATAACGGGTATTTTTACTTTCTAGCGGAGTTTTTCTAATTAAAAAAAAATGTTCTATATCACTTATACATCATAAAAAACAAGTCTCCCAAAAATGTCCGTCCGTCAGTCGGTCGGTTGGTCGGTCGGTCAGTCCGTCAGTCGGTCTGTCCGTCGAGCTTTGGCCTAGCGGCTAAACGAATAGTCCAACTGACACCATATTTAGAATTTAATAGTTTTATGCCAATTCATCGAAGGGTTCTGAGTGGTTTTCTGCTGGCTCTCATTTTGAGGGTAGCTGTCATACAACGAAAATTAAAAATTGTAATTTTCGCAAAACCGGCTCATAAAATCTTGATGAAACTTTGCATGACACAGCATCTCCATGTGAGGTATTTTGCGGCAGTATCAATTGGTCTGAGTAATTTCATATGAGGGGTGTTCCAGTACTACTAAAACGTAAACATGTGATTTACTCATAATTGTTTCGATTGAGTTTACTTAAATTTTCTACAATTTTATTTCTGGATTGGTTATTTACCTGACTGGATAATATATTTGGTTCTTTTTGCAAATATCTAGTATACAGGGTGTACCAAAAACTGAAACGGCTTGCTCAGTAGACTAAACTTATCAACTTTTCCGAAGAAACATGTGTTGGGAAATTAGGAAATGTAAAAAATCTTCATGCAAGTATCTTGCGGTAGTATCTATTGATCTGTGAAAGGTTATACTTTAAAGGTTTGTTCCAGTACTACTAAAATTTAAACATGTGATTTACTCGAAAAAGTTTACGGTTACTTTCTTTTACTGTTTAACAATTTCAATTCTGAATTGATCTTCATATTTCATTAGATTTTTTTTTTTTAACTTAAATAAGTATGTATTTCCGTACTATGTGTATGGATTTACAAATTCAAGTTTTAGTTATAGATACTTTTTTCTTGCATATCGCGAGAAAGTAAGTGCAGTGTTGCTGTACCATTTATTTATTTTTGAAAGAATTGTATTACATAAATTTTAACTAATTTCTCAAATAAACAATTATCAGAAAGCAATACTTTTTCTATTGTTTTTAATGTTTAAATATCTAGACTTATACTAGCTCTGCTATGGAAGTGTTTTTTACCTAGTGACTTCTACGAATAAATAATAAGAGTGACTTGTAATGTATTACTAATAAATGAGTAATACTGGGTCAAATAGAAGGAGAACGGGTCGAGAAACGGACACCCGCGTAATGGTCCGATTTCATAAAGAGCAAAGTGGTTGGCAGCCTCCCGGCGGTAGAGACATCAAGAGACTGCTCCAAGTGGAAGGATGTTGTTTGTGGTCGTGATCCGAGTAAAGGAACGAGGAAAAACAAGAAGAATAATTTAAAATGTATCCTACTACGAAAAAAAATACGATACTCCTTCTAAGGGGTAATGCTACAGCTGATATCCATTCAGTATTCGTTTTACAAAAGAGGGCTATAAGAGCAATTTATTGCCTGAAGACTCGTGATTCCCTGAGAGAACTGTTCAAGGAGATCAACATTATGACAGTGCCATGCCAATATATTTATGAAAACATTATGTACGCTAGAAAGAACATTTTAATACTAGAAATAAGCACAAAAATGATCAGCCATATACTAGATTGACTAAAGTCAATACATCTTTCGTTGGTCTGTGTATACGATACTACAACAAAATACCTGACAATATAGTGCAATTACCTGAGAGAAAGCTTAAAGAATGTGTAAAGCAAACATTATAAAAAAAGCTAACTATAGATTAGATGACTATATCAAGATATCCTTTATTTACAGATCTTTCTCTTAATCCTTATTTATTAAAAATTCAATTTTTATGACAATGAGGTATGGTGCTCTGATATTCCAGCGAAACACAGGAAACACATTGTAAAAAGCCGACTCTTTCTCTTAATCCTTATTTATTAAAAATTCAATTTTTTATGACAATGAGGTATGGTGCTCTGATATTCCAGGGAAACACAAGAAACACATTGTAAAAAGCCGACTCTTAAAGTAGGCCGTGCTGCAGTGGTTTCTTGCCGTTTCTTTTACGCTGCCATAGCACGATCCGAAACGGCGTAGACTCGCTCTATTTGCATTGTATTCTGAATGACATTCAATAAGTATTCTGTAAAGAATCTACATTGAATAAAATTGTCTGAATCTAAATTTACATCACTAAAACAGTGTATAAAAATATAAAAAAATACTTTTAGTTTTAGGTCAAGAAGAAGTGCAGCGCTTAAGGGTTAAATGATCAGCTGGTGATGCACACAAAGATGTTTTTTTGTTATCATATTCAGTCAATAGCAAATAATTACTGTCATGTGATTCGAAGGAAAATTAAATTTTGTGATCACGAGAAAAAGAATTTTTTTTACAATCTTTTAGTAATGTTGAATCAGCCCTTATAGAATCATCGTATTTTTTACACTCTTTATGATAGAAAAAGACAGTAAGACTAGTCCATAAATATATTCGATGCAACGTATTTATTCAGACGATCAGACTTCAGCTTATTATCGTTACTTTACGCTGAATTATCTGTCAGTCCGAAAGTCCAAATTCTATACATGTAAATACATGGCTGCACTAAAAGTTGAGTAGTTTCGAACTTTAAGACATAAATCTTAAATTTAAGCATGTTATACGTTAATTAACGTCCAATTTCGGATGCAACTTAAACTTAAGTGTCATTAACTACTTCCGGAACTTAAATGCTTGTTTAATTTAAAGTTATAGAGACGACATGACATGTTACGACAGGATATTCAGATATGGAATATTTTAGAAAGATGTCAATATTTTTGGGTTAAATACAAGGTGTAAGGGACGGTGTACCAAAAACTGAAAGGGCGTGCTTGGTCAACGAAACTGAACAACTTTTACAAAGAAACATATGTCTGGAAATGAAAAAAAAATTTGACATCTCCATAAAAACTCCAAAGAATGCAGAGGGCAACAAGTGATGACGTAAGTGTAGCAAGAAAGGTATATAAAAGAGCGAAAATTATTGTTAAGGAAGTTGTTGAGAGAAAGAAAGAGGAGTGTAAGGATGAGTTTGATAGAAGGCTTACTGAAGATTTCCAGTCCAACCAAAAGTTTTTCTGGAAATCCATACGGACAGCCCGAGGAAAGTTTGGAACATCGGAGCTGAGTAAAATCAGAAGCCAGAATGGAAGTATTATAAAAGGTGAAGAATGTGTTCTGAGGAGGTGGAAGGAATATTTTGAAAGTCTGTTTGAGAGAGAAAAAGCAGAGGCCAGCGAACCTAGGTCTTCTGTGGAAATGAAAGAGAATGAAGAGGAGAATTGTGTAAGTGAGATAAGTATGGATGAGATTATGAAAGCGATGAAAAGTATGAAATCAGGTAAAGCAGCTGGGTATGATAGAGTGTCGGTCGAGATGTTGAAGGCTGGGCGAGGCATTGTGGCTAGTCAGTTGTACCGCCTTTTCAACTTGTGTTGGACGAACGGCCAAGTACCAGGTGACTGGTGCAAGGCTGTGATTGTGCCGCTGTACAAGGGAAAAGGGTCACAACAGGACTGCAAAAATTATCGCGGGATAAGCCTTCTCAGTGTCGTCGGCAAACTGTATGCAAAGGTTTTGATTGAAAGAGTGATGAAAGATACTGACGATAAAATATGGGATGTACAAGCGGGATTTAGAAAGGGAATGGGATGTACAGATCAGGTCTTTTCCTTGCGGTGCATAGCTGAAAAGTTTTTGGCTAAAAACCAAAAAGTCTACTGCGCGTTCGTGGATTTGGAAAAGGCCTATGACCGAGTGGTGAGGAATGAATTGTGGTCAGCATTGTCTATGTATGGGGTAAACGGTCATCTGATTCAAGCACTGAAATCTCTCTATGAGGATTCCAGTGCTTGTGTCAGAATAAACGGGGCGTACACTGAATGGTTTAGCATCGAAAAAGGTGTTAGGCAGGGATGTGTAGCGTCACCTTGGCTGTTTAACCTGTTCATGGATAATTGTTTGATTGATCTGAAAGAGAGTATGTGTGGACTGAGAATGAATGAGTTACTCATCAAATGTCTTCTCTACGCTGATGACCAAGTTGTACTTGCGTCATCTGCTGACGAGTTGCAGGAGATGGTAACAATAATGAATGTGGCTTTGGACAAGAAAGGAATGAAAGTAAATAAATAATAAATAATAAATAAATAAAAATCTTTATTTACCAAGTTTACAAACGTACATTATAGGGTAGTTTCACATAAATTAGGTAATACTAGTTGATTAAGAAAAACAACCCTACTTCCTGAACTAGGAAACCTGTATCTCAGGAAGCAGCGTTCAAGCTGATTGATTACAACAACAGTACTTGTTACAGTAAAGTTCAACCCAGAGTGGACGTAGTTATATTTTTTTTTTTTTTTTTTTTTTTTAATTGAAACTGAAATGCTTACTTAATAAAAGAAAAAAAGAGAAAATTAGGTTAAAACTACTTTCAGTGTCTTTAAAAGTGTATGATTATGAATGTAGTGATGTGATGTGATGAAGAATGTATGTAGACTATGCGATGCGAGTGTAATTTTGAAGGTGTGGGTGTATGTGTGCTTGTGGGTGTGTGTGTTTGTGAAGGTATGTGTGTATGTGAGTCGTGAGTGTATTGTGTTTGTGAGTGTATGTGTATATGTGCATGTATCTCACTAGCTTGGGACTATTTATTAAAGAAACAACTTTAAGCACTACGTAGTTATTAGGTTATGCAATAAATTTTAGTAAATCTTCGGTTTTGTTATAGTCTATATTTAGAATCCAGTTAGTAATCTTCTGTTTAACTTCAAATTTATTAAGGTCCTGAATTTTGAGATTTTTGTTGATTCTTTTGTATAAAAGTGAACTTAACACATAGAATTGATGTTTAGCAAAGGCAGTCCTGTGTTTGATTGACGGTGGATCGTTTCTGCGCTTGTTTTTATCAGTAAGAGGCATTATTTTATGGTGTCTTAAAACTGAGTTTAGCACATAGATCTTCCTGACGGTGAGGACTTTGCAGTCTATATATAGTTGTTGGGTGGGATACCTTATTGGTTTTTTTGTCATCACCTTCAGTACTGCTCTCTGTGCTCTCTCCAGCTTTATTATTCCCGTTTTGATGGCCCCTCCCCAAACTGTTATACAATAAGAGATAATTGACTGGCATAAGGCGAGATAGGTGGTTTTAAGAACTTCAAATGCAGCGCAATCCCTTAATTTTTTAAAAATGTAGATAAGACGTGCCACTCTAATAGAAAGTTTGTCAATCTGTATTTTCCAACTGAGGCGTTCATCTATCTGGACACCAAGGTATCTTACTACTTCAGCCTGTTGTATAGACTGACATCCACAGTTGACTAATGACAGATCACATTTGTGAGCTTTAAGGATGAAGCTATCTGGTGGTTTGGAGTTTTTGCGAAGATAGAAAGGAATGAAGTTTGTCTTGCCTACGTTGAGAGTAAGTAAGTTATCTGTGAGCCACGTGATGACTACCTTCATAGCCTTCTCTGCATAGTTCCTTACTTGATCCCAACTTGCTCCCTGAACAATGATTGCAGTGTCGTCTGCATATGTGTAGATGTTGCTGTTTGGAAGAGACAGCTTACACAGGTCATTGATATAGACCTGGAACAAAGTTGGGCCAAGAATACTGCCTTGTGGGACGCCACAAGATATATCACCCTCATCGCTCAGAAGTGAACCTATTTTAACAGACTGCTTCCTATCAGATAGGTAGTCTTTAAAGATTTCTAATGCTAGCCCCCGAACACCTATAGACTCAAGTTTGCTTATGAGGATGGGAACAGAGACTGTGTCGAAAGCTTTTGTTAAATCTAAGAAGATACCCAAGCTTTTTGTCTGACTATCTAAGTTTTTTGCAATATTTTGTGTTAGGTCCATTACTGCATCTTCAGTTGAAACACCAGCTCGAAAACCGTATTGATTACTTGCAATAAGACTATGTTTGTTAAGAAAATTTATGAGCCTTTTGTTGAGGATTTTTTCTAATATTTTGGAGATAGCGGTAAGGACCGAGATTGGCCGATAATTGTCGACACAGTCTCTGTTTCCTCCTTTATGAATTGGGTGAATTATTGCTTTCTTTAAGGCATCAGGGAATACACCGGTTCTAATGGAGCAGTTACAAATGTGTGCTATAGGAGGCACAAGCACGTGACGAGCCTGCTTTATTATAGAGGCTGGAATGTCGTCCCATCCTGTGGCACAGTTGTCACGTAGTTGCAGGATTATAGCTTCAACCTCTACTTCGTCTACTTCTAACATAGCTAGGGAGCTGCTTGGAGAATTAAAATTTGAATCACTTGCAGGAATATTAATTGCTGATCCTGATTGTGGTTGTTGAAGATTTAGAGAGATGATATTATTTGCAAGGTTTTTGCCTATATTACAGAAGAAGTTACAGACTTGATTGATAGAATCTTTAGGATCTTCGTTGATATCTAGTAATTCAGTAGGTTGGTTTTTAATTTTATTTGTATTTGTAATATCTTTCACAGCTTTCCATAAAGTTTTCGGATTTTTGCCAGCTTTAAGTAACTCATTTTGTTGAAATTCTTTTTTTAATTTCCGGAGTAAGCCGTTACAAAAATTGCGATAGCGCGTGTAGGTCGTTTTGATAATTACGTCAACTGGTGATTTCCTAAGTTTTTTGTGGAGTTTGTCTCTATTTCTGATGCACCTGAGTAAACCTGTCGTAATCCAAGGTTTTAAGTTACGGTCTTTACGAGGTACTTTTATATAGGTGGTGTATTTAGTGATAACAGTTTTTAGTATTGATATTAAATTATTTGTTGCTTTATTTGCATCCTCTATAGTTAAAATTGAACTGAGGTCAGTTGACTGTAGTTCATTTAAGATTGCTAAATGATTTAAGCGCGGAATACTGCAGTTATCTTTTTTACGTTTTGGGTTTACTTTCTTTATAGATAACAAGGTTGGCGAGTGATCCGTGATTGTTGGTTCTAGAACTAAAGTTATGTTACTAAGTTTAGATTTTAATAAAATGTGATCCAGACAGTTTCCAGATCTGGTAGGAAGTAAATGTGTAGGAAGAAGTCCGTGAGAAGCATTTAAAATTAGATATTCTAAGCTACGATCGTTAATAGAACTTTCTTTTATATCTATGTTTATGTCGCCGACTAATACAATGTTTGTAAAATTATTTAGATTGGAATATAAGTTACTTAAACTGTTCGAGAAATTGTCTAAATTTTGTTTAGTTTTGTATGAGGGAGATCTGTAAACTGCTATAATAGCGATTTTGTTATCTATTGTGCAAGTCATACAGTTTGCGTCTTGAAACGATGGTTCAGTGACCTTACATTTTAAACCTACTTTAGTGTAAATGACGATTCCATCATTTTGGTTTTTAAAATTTTTTGTAAGAAAGGAGTTGTAACCGTGTAAATAGGGTAATTTGTCAGCTTTACTAACCCAGGATTCAGTGAGTATTATCATGTCAATTTTAACTTTTATAATATTTAGTAGTAACAGTAATTCATCGAAGTTTAAATGTAAATGTAAATGTAAGCAAGACTAAAGTAATGGTACTTGAAAGAGAAGAATGTATGACAGAGTGTACTATATTAATAGATGGTGAACCAGTCGAACAAGTGAAGGAGTTTGTGTATCTGGGCTAAAAGTTTACGAGAGATGGAAAGTGTGAAAGTGATATTGAAAGAAGAGTGAATGCTGGAAACATGGTGAATGGTGCCCTGCACGCCTTTATGAAGAGTCAGAAGGTGTCTCACAAGGCTCGTTTGGCTGTTCATGGGGGAGTTTTGGTACCAACACTGATGTATGGCAGTGAAAGCTGGGTATGGCAGAAGAAGCATGAAAGTAGAATTAATGCAGTGGAAATGAGAGCGCTAAGGAGTATGATTGGTGTTAAATTGAGTGACAGGATAAGAAATAGTGTGATAAGAGAACGGTGTGGCGTAAAAGAAGACGTAGTGACCAAAATCGAGAAAGGGATGCTGAGATGGTTTGGTCATGTAGAGAGGATGAATGAACGAAGATTGACGAAAGAGATCTACCAGGCGAGAGTGAATGGAAACGTTGGAAGGGGAAGGCCTAGGCGAACGTACCAGGACCAAATTCAGGACGTTCTGAATAAAGGCCAGGTTAAAAGTACCCTAAACCGACGAGCATGTATGAAAGGATTGATGAAAGTACAGGAAGCAAGGGAAGTATGTCAAGATCGTAGCAGGTGGAGGACTGTGGTCTCTGCCTACCCCAACGGGAAAGAGGCGTGATGTTATGTATGTATGTATGTATGTATAAAAACTGTTCGACCAGTGTGGGCAATTTGTATGAAGAGGTCTTAATTTTTTTCACTCACCAACATATTATGTTTCGTTATGAGAGTTGTTCAGTTTCGTTGACTGAGCACGCCCTTTTAGTTATCGGTACACCATCCCTTACACCCTTTATATTTTTTTTTTGCCAAAGACGTTATTAAAGAGCCATTTTAGACGCTTCTAGCGGCTCAGCAACTTTGACACATGTTTTTGTGAGGTTGGACATCAATCTTACAACGCATATGATATGATGATGATCTTTGTAATTAAATCCAATCTATAAAAAAAATCTCTTTACATCTCTCATATTCGGTAAGTAGGTCTTTATTACCCCCAAATGAGGCTTGTAGGTGACCAATTAGCGCTCTAGGGTAATAATGTAGCTATAAAAGCCCTAGGGCGGTAAGTAATTGTAACGCCCCCGCCTGGCAGCACCTCCTCCTCCAAGTGCGGCTCTGTCTTGATGGCCGCCTCCAGTAGCGGAGCGGCGGGCGTTTTAATTACTTACCGCCCTAGGGCTTTTCTAGCTACATTATTACCCTATAGCGCTAATTGGTCACCTACAATTTGGTGGTAATAAGGACCTACTTACCTCACAATCGAGATGTAAAGCAGAGTAGTCGCTGCGCTCATGCGTCTAAATATCTCGGGCTGCAATTGATGCCTTACAGCCCTTGGCAACTAATCTACTATTATTGCAGACAAAATAGTACATATTGTCAATAAGAGTACATTAGTTTATAGATAGGGTGATGGCCTCCAGCATTTCTATATAATTTGCACATATGGCAGATGTGGATCGTTCGATTAAAGACGATGAGTAGAACCACAGAAAAATAGTCTGCCACCTTGGTAGCGCTGCGTTATCAATTAACAGGGCTTTAAAAATGTAAAAAAAAATCATGAGCTAAATCATTTGCTCATGTCTGCCGCTTGCACTGATGGTCAGAATCATCCTCAAAACGATGAAAGTTGAAGAGGCAGACCACCACACCTCTGCGTTTTGAAGGAATATTTTTTTTAGTTTTTTGTTATGATATTAAAACGTGTATATCATTTGCTCATGTGGCAGACATAGATCGTTCGATTAAAAACGATGAGTAGAACAACAGAAAAATAGTCTGCCACCTTGGTAGCGCTGCGTTATCAATTAACAGGGTTTTAAAAATGTAAAAAAAAAACACGTGCTAAATCATTTGCTCATGTCTGCCGCTTGCACTGATGGTTACAATCATCCTCAAAACCATAAAAATCGAAGAGGCAGACCTCTAGACCTCTGATTTACCAAAGGCAGACCATTTGATTCATAGTCTTATATATAGGGTGACTTATAGTCAAGATAGGGTCATGGGAACAAGCGGTTCAAAATTTCCCCATACAAGAAATAAAAAAGCGCCATCTGTGAAAGATCGCGTGAACTACGTAGTGTAGTACTTCAAGGAGGTCTTTGTTCTGAGGTCGGTGCTAAATACACGGAATGGAATTAATATGGCGGGAAAAACAAAACAAAGTCTTTACTGTTTATACGTGACTTAGGCCTGGTTTTTCAGTGTTATTCATTAGATAATAGTAAAAAACAATAAAAGTAAGTAATTTTTTAACTAAGAAAATAAATCATCGTTTCATTTTTGTATTAGTAAGTTTGTTGTTTTTTATTTGGAAAACTTACATCTGTTTGTTGAAAAGTCGCGTCTTACACGAATTAATTGATACATTTTTACTTATTTACTTTTTACATCTTAAATCTTTTGCTTTATTTACTTCTTCTATCATCATTAGTGCACACTTTTATGCAATAGGCTGGCATTTTTGTATGTAGTCGCGCGTTTCGCGTGGTCCGCTCCTCAGAACAAAGATCTCCTTGCTCGTCCGCTCAGATAAAGTTGACAATTTGTGACTGACATTTGTTGGTCCACAATGTCAGATTGTGGACCGACGAATTGGGGACAGTGTAACGTGCCGATGGGCCAGTACTAAAATATAAGTAAATGGGTGACTTTTAATTAGTTCTTGATAGAAAAAGGTATGAATTGATACTGAATAACTTTCCCTAAGGAACATAGGTCGAAATACGAAAATCAAGTTTTGATCTCCCAAAGAAACATCATCAGCGGATGGTGATGGAGGTCAAATTGAGTTTTTCGTAATTCGACCAATTTTCCTTAGGAATAGTTTTTCAGTATCATGAGTACATGCATATCTTTTGCTATCGAGAACTAATTAAAAGTCACCCTATACAACGTGTTAATGGAATAAGCGAAACCCTCATACAACCTAACTGATTTTTATTAAAATAAATCCATTCCCGTAAAAAAAATCTTAAAAAAATTTTTTTTTCTTCATATTGTTATTTTAAAGTTTCATCATAGTTCTAGTTTTATCGTTGTTCTAGTCCGCGCACTCCGCGCACGCTTCCCTCCCCTCTTCACCGCTCATGGTCCGCGCGGCACCGGTCGGCAGCGCGCTTATCCATAGAAATGTTTAGAATAGAAGCGGCAAAAATTTAAGTAATAAAAATTAAAAAAAATCACCCCCATCAAAAACCCGTGAAATTGATTCCACTCTCGATTCTGAATAAACTATTTTCTCAGTTTCGCTCAAAGATTTCGGACCTCCTTGCTTCGCTCGGAATAGATACCTTGCTAATTTATTTTAGTAGGGGATGACATCTGCCAACATGTCACAACCCCATCATCGATGATCCATAGAAAACATTCAAAATAACCTGTCAAACCATAGAAAAACGCCTACACCACCTAGTGACGAATTATTTCTATAATCCTCCTTCTAAGTACCTTTCGCTTATTCCGTTAACACGTTGTATAGGGTACTTCCTAATCAATTGCGTTCCTTTGAGTGTGTTACTCTGACCATAGAACTTAACAACTTTCCCTAAAGTACGACAAAAAAAATACAAAAAAAATACTTCACTTAGTTCTTGGTTATAAACTGCTACGGTTAATTTATAATTTTTAGCGCTAATAGAAACCTTGAAATACTTTGAAGGAGGTGTGTAGTTTTTGTTATACATATGTTTATTTTACAAGTTTTAGTGTTAAGCAAACATCGTAAGGTACAGGCACCAAAAGGTGGTTGGTAACCCTAACTGATCTAAATTACTGACCTGATGATCACTCCTTCAAAGTGGTAAGGACAAACGACTGAAAGGCCTTCCGAAGCACGAATGACGTAGTGTTGTCATATCACTACAATCATGATGTCTCTAAAAAAGTTCGAGCATTTCATGGATAGTCTCTAAAATTGATGGTCAGTAATAAGTAACCAACTTATAGACAGGTACGCACTTCGGTGGAAACAATTTGACCTTGAGCGAGTATTTTCTTTAAGGCGTTTGTAACGTAGCCACAGAATATTCAAGCAATATTTATTTGTAATCGGTTTCTCGAAAACGGCTCTAACGATTTTGATGAAAATTACTATATGGGTTTTCGGGGCGAAAAATCGATCTAGCTAGGTCTCATGTCTGGGAAAATTCGTTTTCACCGTCTTTTTAATCATTTCTTTGCGCGTTTTAGTGCGTTTAAGAAACTTACAGCGCCACCTGGGTTTGAGTAGCATAGCTTGCTCACCCGATGATATTGTCAGGTTGAGGCGGCTATTCTAGAGCGAAGCTCGGTCGCCCAGGTACTATACAAGTTCAGCGTAGCGCTGGTTCGGCTGACTACAGGTTACACTGGTTTTGTCTCTACGTGTACAATGCCGTGCGTTCCATGGCATGGCATCTCTGAGATGTTCAATTTCCTGTGTAGAGCTTTCACCTGAGAGATTTTGCATTATTTATCTAACGCGTTGTTTTTAAAACACGTAGGTAATCGTGCCTATAAAGTTTGAGCGTTGCTTTCGATTTCCCTGGGATCCCATAATGAGATCCTGACTTGGTGGCCATGGGACAACTTCAGAAGTATGTTTGGTCGGATAAAAAAGAATTTTGAAAATCGTTCTATTATTTGACAGAACGTTCTTATTGTTGTGCCACTAGCGGTCACACACCACGACTAACGTTATTTAATTTTAGAGATCGCAAAGAAAGACCAAATTCCACTGGGCCACGAGCGCTTCAAACTTTCGATCAATACGAGACTAAAATTTTGAAGAATTATCCTCCAACTCCTAACCGTTAAGGAGTTGGACCTTCCATCATCAGACCATCAACATGAGATGATGATTACTAGACGCAAATACTTGTGTAGCTTTGAAAAATATATGAAAAACGTTATACGTGCCTATAAAATTTGAGGGTTGCCCTCGATTTCCCTAGGATCCCATCATCAGATCCTGACTTGGTGACAATGGTGATCACCTCAGGAGTATACCCTTTCGGATAAAAAAGTAATTTTGCAAATCGTTAACACTTGACGGAAAAATAGGTGGACATACATAAAAAAAAATACATACAGTGGAACATAGAACCTCCTCCTTTTTTGAAGTCGGTTAAAATTAGGCTTAGTTTCCATACTCCTGATAAGCCCATGTATTTACTGTGCCTCTGATTTTTTATTTTTAGGGTTCCGTACCTCAAAATAAAAAAAAACGGAACCCTTATAGGATCACTTTGTTGTCCGTCTGTCTGTCTGTCAAGACCATTTATCTCACGAACGGGTAAAGGTATCAGGTTGAAATTAATACCATATATTAGGCTCCATGAACCACACAATATCTGAAAATTTCAATTTCTTACAACGACGCAATCAAAAGATATGGCATTTTATGTCCTCATCTCCATACATTTATGCAAAATAGCAAAGCCTACAGGGTACTTCCCGTTGACTTAAAATTATGAAATTTGGCAAGAAGCTAGGTCTCACAGTAAAAATAATGGGAAAAGTCTGAAATCATTAAATAAAAAATAAAATAAAAATTGTTTATTTCAGACTGCTTAGATCCATAGAAATGTTAGTAATATCTTAAAACTATGTTAGACTATATAAGACAAAAAATCTAGCAAAAGCTTCCGGGGCTAGGGCGATCAAAGAAACGATCTTGTTTCTGTGATCATCACCCTCCGCACCAGACACTTCCATAGCGGCGACGTATATCTGTCAGCTATGGTCATCAGAATGATGTTACGACTACCCCGCAATCTGTTGATCAGGGATGCTGTTTTTTTGCGTATTATGGCTGCAAAGCCATCTGTTTGATACTCAGCAAACATCCCTGACGCACTACAGAAACGGGGCAGTCCCAGCATCATTCTGAATATATTATTATACTGGACGCGTATGGAGTCCAGCGACCTCTTAGTATGCCTAACCCACAGGTTCCCCGTGTACATGTTCTGGCAGTATGCTTTAAATAGCGTAATTTTCACTTGTTCAGTACAACGGGAGAACCTGCGAGTCAGCATATTGCCTCTAACCGCTAAAGCCCTACGCTCCCTTTCAATATCGTCATCGTCTTTAAGGTCTTCGGTAATAATATGTCCCAGATATTTAAATTTTGTCACTCGTTTGACGTTCATGCCATTACAACTTTAATAAACATTCAACTTTAAATATTACAACTTTTTTCACAACTAATGGTAATCAATTGTGGTGAGCTCCCGTTTCAAGAACATTAATATGAGATAGGGGTCAAGTTGGATGGTCAACACTTACAAACTTCAAAATTGGTATGTTCATAGTGCATAAGCTATAAAATAACAACAAATAATAATATTTGGTCAAGCGCGTGTCGGACTCAAAAAAATGTAGCACATTAACTTACTGAAATTTCAACTAATACAATTATGATTATGTGGTGGTACGGAACCCTCTGTGCGCGAGTCCTACTCGCACTTGGCCGGTTTTTTTTTAAGCATTGGCTACTTTCAAAGCAACCTTTTTAGTAAGATGATGGCTGGTATTTTGATACATAATTTTTTCATGTTCATTTGTTCAAAGTTCTGTCAAGATTTGAATGGATGACATCAATCAAAGACATAGCAGTTGCAGTCTCAGGAGACGCAGTTTTGAAGCGTTCGTATTTGCAAGATTCGTATACGAATCAGTGATATCGCTATTTTTGAATATTTATACCTGTGAATTTTGTCTGACCAAAGATTTTGGAAACTACGCCAGGGGGCGTTAGAAGCGCAGCGTTTTTCTTACGTCAATGGGTCTGACCCACTCATTTTGAGCACCCAGTAGACGTTGGCCCAACCGTTGGCCGCGCCGGCTCGGCAAGCTTGTTGACAGCTTTCACACGTTGGTGCGGCTCATTCCGTGTAGGTCTGTGAAGCAAGCAAGATGGACGTATACGCGGAGACTATCGCTGCCGCTGAAATATACTTATACAGTGCTTTTAAGTTTTGTTTCCAGCTGCACCATATTTGAAAAAAAAAATGTTATTTTAACTTATTTAGAATAAAATTAAACGTCTCTCTGCTCCTACGCACTTATTTGAAATAAAGGCACGGCCAACGTGTGAACGCCTTTTGCGGCTCGTCGTGTAGAGCCCGTGTTGGATTTCTACCCTTGAACATTTCTACCACTCGAAAGTATATTTAATCTGTGATAAGAACGATATTGGGTCCCCGCCATGGTCAAACAGTTTCGCGATCAGACTTCGCGATCATTATTATTTCTCTTTCTTTCTTATAGCTGCATCTCTACCGGATAGCAGGATCGCGGATTTAACGTGTGCGGGCACCCGACGTTTCCTTCACACATTGGGTGCCTGCACACGTAACATCCGCGATCCTGCGATCCGGTAGAGATGCAGCTATAAGAAAGAAAGAGAAAGCTATAGGACCATAGATACACCTAGTCTATGGTCCTATAGCTTTCTCTTTCTTTCTTATAGCTGCATCTCTACCGGATCGCAGGATCGCGGATCGCAGATTTAACGTGTGCGGGGACCCATTGAGATATCAACTTTTTAATTAGCGTTCCATTCCTACGCAATTTATTACCGGTGTTTATTTTTTTCTGAGTGAAACGAAATTATCTATGTACAAGTGCGACAAGGCTTATTATGAACGTGGCGAAAAAAGGAACTAACACCGCCAACTTGTGAAACGTCACTTTTGAGTGTTCTCCTTATACAAGCCAGCGCCCCCACCCGCGTTCATTATAAGCCTTGTCTACTTGAAAGAAGAAAGTGAATTAGGACGCACCCTATATTGGAGATATGATTGATTTAGTACGAATTTATAAAAATTAATATTTCTTAAAATCAGTGAGTAAATCGTCTGCCAATTTTTTGTTGTCTTCAGTGAAACCAAATGAAGCGAATAAAAGCAACTAGAATGATGAGCAAATGGTTTAGTAGAGCCTTTTTTTTTACATATTTACTAGTACTTCCCGTGATAATGCAGAGCCCTATACGTCTGCCTCTTCGATTTCTTTAATTTTTAGGATGTTTCTGACCAGCAGCTCCATTGGCAGACATGAGCAAATGATTTAGTACCCTTCTTTTTTTTACATTTTTGAAAAGCTGAAACTCAAAAACGCAGCGACGGACAGAAAAACTTTACTGAAGCAAATCAATTTGTAATAATCTAAACTATCATCTCTAGCGATATGAAATATGTGAAAATTATATAGCGAAATATTTTTCATCTCCCTTACTATTAGTCATTATGAAAATAACAAAAAATTACATTATATTGTTATTAAAATAATGATGGTGGTGCTGAAGTTACTTCCCTATGAAGTTATTAATGATTATGAAGGGCCTACCTACGGTACGTCTCGCGGTTCACAGTCGCTACTATGCTTCATCAAAAATCGGGTTTTCATGCGTTGTTCCGCGGCCATTTAGTTTTTTATTCGTATGGCTAAAATTCAAGCATGTCATAATTTTAAATCTAGGTTTTTCAGCCAGTCGCCCGCGTCACTTGTGAGAGTAATAAAATCATGCAAGTTCTCAGGATACCCCCGCAGGGGACATTCAGTAAGTATTTCAGCGCCACAATCACAGGCAGGCGAGTGCTAGTCCAACCACATCGGTGTCGGTACTGCACACAGCGGCCATGTTCGGTGTGGACTCTATTTAACGCATTGACGTAAGAAACGCCCCCTGGCATAGTTTACAAAATCTTTGATTTTACGCACACCAGACATTTCTTGGAAGATTAAAGCCATACAACTTTTTACCAGGCGTGATAAAGTTAAAAAAGTTAATGCTTAACTCTGGTTCCCAAATGTTTTATATTCTACGTAGTGATAGAGTCAAGTATTCAAATATTATTGCGGAATATTCTACCAAACAAGGTATAGGTAAAGATAGACAGCCTGATGGATGAGCGCATGAAAGATTAGACCCTGGTAATGACGGATGGCAGACGAGACGACATAACCCGGCATTTCACTGGTATATTTACTGCCGTTCGGGGTTACTAGTATTCTAAGGCTTACGTACTATGGCAGGATTGGTAGCTACCATTTATGACAGGATTTAGATTCAAATTTCGACAAATCGTTAAGGATATTATAGAACTTAAGAATTGCGGTGCTTCATGATCCAAACTCATTCCCATTTCCATTCATCCATCCATTCATGATTCCCGTGTGGTGCCGGCAAAGAATAGTACCAACCCATACATACCCGTGGGTGTCGTAAGAGGCGACTAAGGGTTATAAACTGAAGGTCGGGCAGCATCATCCTCCTTTGTATCTTACATCTTACTTACTGCGGTCACCTATAACCGCGGTCCATGGTGCCAGCCGTAACGCTAATAAGCGAGGTCACTATGGTATTTCCCCTCTTTATTTTTCCAGCAAAAGCTAGAATTTTCGAGGGAGCTCCCTGTCCTGTAGTGGACGTTTCATGGGATGGTTATGATGATGATCCAAATAATGACCACAAGATGATGATGATCTTATCGTGTGGGTTGCAAGGTCAATACTACCCGACCTAACTGCACCTGGTGTCAGAATTGTTGAGCCGCCAAAAGCCACTGACATGGCTCATTACCGACAACATCAGTAGATAGTTGTCGGGACCAACGGCTTAACGTGCCTTCCGAAGCAAGAAGAAAAGAGGGTATGGAGGGAAAAGAGAGTGTAACATAAAAGAGGGAAAAGAGGCTCCTGAACTTGAAGTCCTAAATTTCTAGAGAAGTTACCAGGAGATCATAACATGAATGATAATACAATCCCCTTACATAAATCGGTTAAGAAAAAGGTTAAATGACAACTGTGTTTACAATTTCCTTGGTTGTTTACATTGTGTGGAAAACTGCAAGTATACAAAAATACGAAAAGATGGGTGAATACAGCATAAGCTGGCCTGTAAATAATTTAAAAGGTAAATATTCCACAACATTCTGTACGAAGTGTAAAGAAATAACTTCTAAAAACTGAAATCTTAGAAGTACTTGTCCATAAAGTAATGTTATGTTTAATATTTGTGAAAATTTGTCAAGTGAAGATACCATTACGAATATTTCAAGCAGCAATACCGATTGAGTGATGTATGTATCGACGGTGCGAGCGAAATTGATGATACCGGTTAAATACGAGGATCCACGGGGAGTAGATTGCCTATCAGACTGAGGTGTTGGAGAAAATTTATAATAGATGATCATACATGCAGGCAATTTGGGTTTTTGAGCGCAGTATGGTTTGCCTGACACTATTGGTTAGTTTCAGGTCGAATATACTACGACGTGATATGCAAAATAATACTGAAACGTGGATAGATTGCTAAAGTTAAGTACGTTGGTCTTCCGTCAAAAATCACGAATCCAACTTCTTAATGAAATTGATAATGTTAACCCTAGCAATCCTTTTATTCAGTTTTTTCCAGGCATGCAGTGATATGGGTGACTTGAATGTTGGCAGTCCCAAGACTTGACTCCCTTCAAGTAGGTCCTCGACTGATAATAGTGCTGCTGAAAACTAATATCGATAACTCTTCGATAGTTTATCATTTGGTCTTTGCTTAAACTTTTTTGCTGGTGTCAGAAGCAGAAGAAGCGCTCGTGGCCGCATAATATAGTTGCTCTCCTTTCCGACCACAAAGCTTAAACAGCATTAGCCATGGCTAGAACCCTGATGAGTGACAGCTAGTGATTCAACGCTCCGGAACAACCAAGGAGATTTTAACCCACGCTACTAAAGCGAAGCGTGTGAAGCGTAGTAAAACCTCCTTAGGAACAACGTGAAACCGTTGTTCCGGGATACTGTAAATAAAAGAAGTCATTAAGCCAAGCGAGAGACAAGTCAAGCTCTCTTTTTTTCTTAGCCTTATTTGGGGTCTGTTCTAGGATTTATTTTTCGCCACGGCAGGTCCCCGGGTCTTCTATGTTAATTGTGCGTTATTCAAGTCCTTGTTTACTATGCTCATCCATATTTCTCGGGGTCTTCCTCACCTCTGTGTCGTGAGGTCTGATAAGTAAAGCAGGCAAGATAAAAAGCGTTGATAATATTTTATGTGATGATCGCTATCAAAAAAAACCAGCCAAGTGCGAGTCGGACTAACGCACGGAGGGTTTCATACCACCAAGTAGTATTAATTGTATTAGTTGAAATTTCAGTAACTTACTGTGCTAGATTTTTTGGGTCCGACTCGCGCTTGACCAGTTTTTATTATTTTTTGTTATTTTATAGCTTATGAGCTATAAACAATCCAATTTTTACGTTTGTAAATGATCCCGTTTTTAAGATAGAGCTAAAACAAAATCGCCTATAAAAACAGGTCTTTAGTATGGGAGCCCCCCTTTAATTATTACTTTTTTTGTTTTTAGTATTTGTTGTTATAGCAGCAAGAGAAATACATAATTTGTGAAAATTTTAACTGTTTTGCTGAATTTGATGGCTTCTTATTCTTTGTTATTAAATATTTTTAAAACAACAAATTCAGTATTTATCTACTAAACGAGCTCTAAACAACGATACCCCACTCGATGGGGTAGGTTAAACTATTTTTTACCCTTCCCTCCTTTAGTTGTTTGGGAGCCCCCTTAATTTCTTTTTTTTTTTTTTTTTTGTATTTGTTGTTGTAGCGGCAACAGATAAGCACAGTTTGCAAAAATTTCAAATTTCTTACTATTACGGTTCATGAGATACAGCCCGCTGACAGACGGACACACAGACAGACAGACATCGGAGGCATATCAATAGGGTCTCGTTTTTTACCCTTTGGGTACGAAACCCTAAAAAGAAAGTTACTAATACTACTACAATTTTTTATGAATTAAAATTAATTTTTCAGAAACTAAACAAAAATTTCGTTAAACACCAGGTAATGTAAAAATCTTACCTAAATAAAATAGGGTTTGCTGCAATTGTGATTGATTATACACCCTTATTTTTTATCACCCCGGATACTTTAAGAAGTGGTTATGTACATGAAACTGAACGAACTGAACAACTTATCCACGGAACATAGGTCGAAATAAGAAAAAAAAATTGTACTTCGCATACAAACTGCATCAGCTGACAGCACATTTCGTAAAGGTCAAAAATTTTTATTCGGTTTTCTACACATGTTCCTTGGAAAAAGTTGTTCAGTTTCATGGGCAGAAACGCCTCTTAAAATGTCCGGAGTGATAAAAAAATAACGCTGTATTATTTTAATCTACGGTCAACCACACGTCGGTACAAAAATTTTCAACTCTATTACCGCGCCATAAGGTCCAAAAGTGTTTCTACTGATGTGCTATTGAGTGTACATGAACAAACGCTTATCGGTATAAGGTCTACCTCAGAGAATATTTATACTCTTCAGGGACTAGATAAGTACTGTCTAGCCTACATGACGTTGGGGACCGCTTTCTATGACACCTCGGTTTATAAACTATCTCCTTGCAGGCACACAAGTACACTTTTTTATCGATAACTCATATACCTACCGTCACTACTCCAAAGGGTTGAAGGGATAATATCCAATTTGATTCACGAACGTCTTAGAAATGGAACGAACTAAAACGCTGAGGACCAATTTGGGAAACTCCAGAAAATGGGGGACGAAATAGCAAGAAAATATACTCCATTTCATTACACTCCCTAATAAAATAAACTAATTTATCTTAAAAGGTATTGTGAATAGACAACTGAGTTAACTTGAAATGAAGAGCTGTCTTTGAACTCAGTGAAATTGTTATCCTCATTGACATTCGACATTAAAATTTAAGGTCACCTTAAGTGCCATTATAAATATTCCACAACTGCCGTTTTTTTACGTCACGGACTTTGTGTTCCCGTGCCATATTATTTTGTCTAAAAACTTTACTAACATAAACATACTTTACTTTTTAATTTTAATTTATATCTTTTCGATTTGATTCTTCTGAATTCCTGTTACTTTTATTGAGCCATATTTCAAAGGCGGGTTCGACACAGTAAGAAAAAAAAAACCGAAAAAAAATGTAAGGAATTTGAAATATTGCACTGGTTTGTTTGCCGTAATCTTATTTTTTTATACAAGTTTCTTTTTGTTCTTTCATTGACAAATTCCTACATAATTTTAACAGTTAGTCGTATGGCTTTCGATTCTTTATTCTTAATATATCTGTATCCTGAAAACTGCAGTATAAGTATACACAGTGTTATTCTTATGACAGGTCTTTAATTCAGTCGTGTATAACCTTGCAAAGGCTTTTTCCGTGGGGATTAAAGGGTTAACGAATTTTCAAAAATCTACTTTTCATACAAGCTCCGTAGGCATTCATTTTATGTGCTCAGTTGAATTTTTTGACAAAATTTGTTGCATTTAGCCCTTTTAAGATATTTTACGCGAATTGACGAAAACCTATAACTTTATATTATCTTTTCAAAACTGTACTTTCATCTTGGGGTTTCTTGAAATGTAATACCAAAATTCAGGCAAGCATTTTCTTCATAAGAATTTTTCTGCTTGCAATCAAATCCTCTTCCGTACCTCTCCCGCTTTCAGTAATACAGTTATACTGAATAGGGCTCAACCTTGAACTGCAAAGTAGGTAACAAAAAAAATGGAATACTCCTATTAACACCTGCTACAGCTAATATATGATCCTTGAAAAGTTGAAAAGAAAAACATGCTGTTTAAAGGATTGCGATACTTTTCCTGACAGCCTGTACGAATATGTATATTTATGTATTTACATATAATGGCTTAATTTTATTAACATAAATAAAGGCGTCAAACAGGGAGATCCGCTGTCCCCAAAACTATTCACCAGCGCCTTGGAGGAAGTCTTTCGAGAAATAGGTGACCTGTGGGATGGGAAGGGCGTTGACGTCGGCTTACTTTTACGACGTCTTACTTTTGTCGTCAACAGCCGAACTAGAGACCATGCTCCAAGACCTCAGTACAGCAAGCCGCAAAGCTGGACTAGAGATGAACATGTCAAAGACCAGGCTCATGATAAATAGCTCGAAGAGGGTGGTAACAGTAGATGGTGGGAGAATGGAATAAGTCCACGAGTACATTTACCTCGGCCAAATGGTTTCCTTCCAGGCACGACAAGACAAAGAAGTTGCTCGACGCACCGAAAATGCCTGGAGGAGCTATTGGTCGATGAAAGAACACATGAAAGGTGACCTACCATTGTCATTAAAACGTAAACTCGTGGACATATGCATTCTCCCAAAACTCACCTACGGAGCCCAGATTTGGTCTTTGACGGAAGCTCAAAGGTCCAGACTTGCCGTTTGCCAGCGAGCAATGGAGCGTAGTATTTTGGGCCTGAAACTGACCGATATGGTCAGGAACAGCATACTACGTTCGAAAACACGAATTGCCGATGTGACCCAAGCAACCGCCAAGCTAAAGTGGGTCTGGGCTGGTCACGTTAGTCGCATGCCGCTGGAACTCTGGGCCAAGACCACAACTATCTGGCAACCGCCAAGTAACAGACGGCGTCGAGGCCGACCACGGCGCAGATGGCACGATGAACTCGACGCTTTCTGTACAGACTGGCAACAAGAGGCTCAGAGTAGAGAACAGTGGAAGGAACGGAGGGAGGCCTTTGCCCAGCAGTGGGACAGAAATGGCTAATAAGAATAAGAACGACACTTAATTTATATAGGACATTGGTAATCAAAGAGAAGTAAAGTGTCAATTTTTCATTATGTTTGGTCCACCCACGATATTCCCTAGAAACTGACTGATTTTGCTACCTACACTCTCACAAGTACAGTCAATGTTTGCTACTCTAACTCGTACGTCTATTGAAATAAGAACGGTACAAAGTCAAGTCAAGATTGATGTGTTCTTGTCTGTACCTTGTTAGTGTGCGTGAGTCATCATGGGCAAAGCGCCAGGGGAAAGTGAAAGAGTCAGATTTATATTACTCGGTGCCGACTGCTGCGAAATGTTTGCCTCAGATTTAGCCCTCGTTTGCAAGCAGGCGGAGAGGATATTTGTTGTGGTGGAGAAGGATGGGATTGTTTTTTTACGCGTCAGCGTTTTAACTAGATTTTCACCTCACTAACTCGAAAAATTTAGCTTTATCTATGTTGACCTCTGATCGCGAGTGATTAAGTTATCCGGGCAAGCTTGTTTCATTGTCAACAGTATTTTTGTTCTCAAGTCTAAAAATACAAGGTTACTGTGGGATGAAACGGGAATATTCCGTCATAATACCCGTATGTCCCAAGCTCTTCCGCCCTTTGCCCTTCTCGCAACTTATCACCGCCCTCGGGGGTGCTACAAAAATTCAGTGTTACCTATCTTCTTGTAAGACTTACAGGGCTGTTTTTGTCACCACAATTTTTTTGTATACCTTTCTCATAACATTCAACTAAACAACATTTGCATTGTACAAGCAAAGAATATTAAAAAGAAGGCGTGTGTTTTCTTGTTACTTCTTTTGTTTACGCATGGCACCACTTTGTTTGTATATTCGATTCTTATTGAAAAACATTTTTATTGGTCGTGCCATGTAATAATATAAAATAATAGTAGTGGCTAAGTGTGTTTCCGAAAGTAAATTATTTACTTGTTTAAAAAGTTATACTCTAATAGCTTTATGGTCTAAGTAAGAGACAAAACTTTGGTCTGCTAAAAAGTACTGTATATTGTAACTAAGAATAATACTGGTGCTATAAAACTTTGCAAATTATATTTGTTTTTACTCTACACCGTGAGTTGCAGAAAGCGGGTTTCAAGCTTCTTTAAATCTACCAGAATCAATAGACTCAACCACAGATTAGATAATAGTGAACTACTTAGATTATGAATAACGGCAGCTTACTGCGTGAACTAACGTTTACAGATCCGTAATTCGACAAATTTCAACCTTAAACATGAAGCATAAAGTCCATAAAACCCTCAAATCACGTTTTCAAAACGCTCAACACTGGGAAAGGTTGTCACTGGTTGTCACTTTACGAGATAATAAGAGGTAGGTAGGTATATAATATTGTTCAATCAAAAGTGCAAACGCTTATTAACCTAAATCTTATCGGCGTGCATGCATGAGTGTATTTATAACTTTAAAATTTTACCTACTTTTTATAATGTAAAACACCTAATTGACATGACACGCGTACACTCAACAATATTTTTTTGTCTTTTTCTTTTTATCCATCGTTAAAAGTTTCAAAGAACATATTTTGATGATTTTTCTTCCAAGCCGTGCAGTCTATTGAGCACGTGCTATACGTGATATGACATTCGACTGCCCTTGTAAAGAAGCATTCGCGCTCTACGGGTCATAACCTACTGTTCGGAGTGAAACAGGCCTAAGTATTTTATAAGTTTGTAACTAGCGACTCGCCCCGGCTTCGCACGGGTGCAACGCTGATACTAAATATACTATTAATAGGCACGCGTCGCCGGCCCTCCGGCCGGTACCGCCGCCGTAACCGCTATGTCCCTGCATTTTAAATCTGTAATATCTTCGAAAATATTCATTTAAAGTACATGCTGTAAAGGGATATATTGATCTATATAAAATGCACAATCTATTTAAGATACTTAATTGCATAAGGATTAATGCTATAATGCTTAAATCGCTTCGTAAAAAAATTAAGGATAAAAATGGTTATTGTGGTTTATCCCTAAGAGATAGACATATATTAACGTAGATTTTTTGGTAGAACTTTTTAAGGTGTACAATACTGTAATACATAATTTTGATCTATATCGTAGGGTTCAGCCAGCGTTTGCTATGTAAGCGTAAAAAATTGAGATTATTTACGAAACCTCTAAAATTATCAGTGTTTCTCCACTATATTATGCATGTATTATACATGTAAACCTTTCTTTTGAATCATTCTATCTATTAAAAAAACCGCATCAAAATCCGTTGCGTAGTTTTCAAGATCTAAGCAGGGATATGGACAGACAGCGGGAAGCGACTTTGTTTTATACTATGTAGTGATCTCTCCATTAGTGCAGAATCCTTGAAACGATATCTAGATACTGCTATACTACGTACATTCAGCTATTCTATTCAGTATCTAACCCCATTCTGTGCAAATGCTGGCGGTCTAGAAAGAGCCGTGCCATGAAATGAAGGCCCCTCTCCGCGACGCAAATTGCATGACGATTACCGCACCCCCGCTGCGAGGTTGGGGTTGCCTGCTTGATTAGATGACAACAAAAGTACGTGAATCACCATAAAGATATCTTCGTCCTAAATTCTTGTCCTTTTGTGAAAAAATCTGATAAAAAATAAAACTGGGCGGATTCTTATAAAATCGCAATTATTTAATATACGATTTAATCCGAATCTTTAATAAGTTTTTGAATTACTTTCGCAACTATTTGTGAGAAAAAGAACAGATTAGATAATAGTAAATTTTGGAAAAGTAACTTTAGTTTATACCGATAAATACGCAGGTTAATATAGCGCCTTTTTGAGAAGTTTCAACATTTTCATAATTAACAAATGTTCCAACACCAATAACACGGAATTGTCTTTAACGAACTAACAACTTAATGTAAAATGTCATATTTTTATCCAGAAATGAATTGAATAGAATTAAACAAAACTATTTAAGAAAGTAAATATATGCTAGGTCAAAAAGAAGATTTTTTTTGATAAAGGGTGTAAGGGACGGTGTACCGAAAACTGAAAGGGCGTGCTCAGTCAACAAAACTGAACAACTTTCCCAAAGAAACATATGTTGGGTAATGAAAAAAAATTTTGACCTCTCCATACAAACTTTTTAACCAGAGTGGGAAATTTGTATGGAGAGGTAATTTTTTTTTTCATTTCCCAACATATGTTTCTTTGGGAAAGTTGTTCAGTTTCGTTGACTAAGCACGCCCTTTTAGTTTTCGGTACACCGTCCCTTACAACCTGTATAAAAGTTTTCTTTTATTAATAACCTCCTATTTTTACATTTGGCAACACCGTCAGTTATATTCTTCCCTTATTGGATGGAGTGCTAAGCTATGCACGAGCAGACGTAGGTGAATTTACACAATGGAATTGTCCCACTGTGTATTTGAAGGGTTAAGAGGAAAGTCAGCGAACTTTATTTTATATTTCTTTCCTCTATGTATTAACTGAAACTGTTAGTATGTAAATTGTTAAATTTTTTTGTAACTTTTGCAATATAATAGTTAATTAAGATAATAGTTTTAATTAAAACTAAAATATGTGAACACCTGCAAAGTTAGAATTTGGTGAAACGCACCAAGGCAATACAACTGCTGAACTACATATGTACCCAAAGATTAGATTTAAATTCCTTTCATAATAAATAATAGGTCTTTACCTATGAAATTGCCGTTTTGTATGGCGAATTTTAGGTAAACTCAATTTTCAGTACTAACATTTTTGCATTTTTCTTAGGAATTATAAATCCATTTTTTTTTTAAGCATTATTGGGAAGACATTAAGCTAACAGAAGCTTAAATTTAATTTTCGAAAAATATTATCTGTAAAAAAATATAACAAATCTAATGATGAAATCGGACGACATTTAAGACGAACAATTTTCGAACCTTTAATTTTATATATCAAACTAAAAATAAAATTTTTATTTTATGTTTAAATTGATAACCTTGAAGTCAACTTTCAAATATAAGACAAATGAAAAAATAGCATTAGAATTATAGGAATTATGATCTCATTAATCTGTAGGAAAATTTCGGCAATTTCATAGGTAAAGACCTATTATTATTTCATATTTGATTTAATTTCCGCCACACCTGAAGATAGTTATAAATTAGGCAACAGGTTAAAAAAGACAATCAAAATCTTTGTTTTCAGAACTAAAACAAAGTAAATGATTTTTGGGGATTTTGGGGTTTCGACCCAAAACTAAAAAATAATAATATAATGTTATTTTTTTCTTTTATTCTGTTTGTTGTCCCTTTTAGATCATTAAAACCAGATAGCAATTTTTATCAGATTACAAAAATACAGAATTTTTTTATTTTAAAAGCAGTACATAATAATGTTTGGGGCGGAGCCTCCTAAGCTGCCGTTATTCATAATCTAAGGTGCCTCCAGTTAGGTTTATCGCCTGTGTTTGGAGGCACCGCTCTTCATTACAAACAAAGTTTTTATACAAGAATTCGGGTTGTACGAGTACCTATTGGCACTAAATATTTATTTATTTATTTTATTTATTTTTATTTATTAAGGTGTACCAACAGTTGTTTACACTATTACATACATAATGAAAAAAAAAGTGTTATTAATACATATTAAAGAGTAACAACTACTTAAAGAAGATTAAAGAGTAACAACTACTTAATATAAAACAAAACTAAATCTAAATGCCATAGGAAGTATAAATGTAATCAAAAAGTTTTATTAATTGGAAATATATAGTATATTCTGTGTGTTTGTGAGTCTGTGTGTGAGTGGGGTGTACATGTAGGTATTGTGTGAGCATGTCTGTGTTTTTATGTATATAGATTTTATTTCTAACCCTACTTAATCGTTAAATCTTCACTTTATGAGCCAGCAATATCATATTGAAATGCATTTTCGAACAGCCTGTGAGGAAAAATGTATCATCTAAGATTGTCAAATCTACTTTGTAACAGAATTTTCATCAAAGCGTAAGGTTGTAAGGTATGCGCCGCTCCTCAAACGCTATGTCAACAATTTTCAAATTTTACCCATATTGTGTATTAAATTTTCTCTGCCATTAAGAATTTCTTAAGGCTCAAGTTTTTAAAAGTCTTCATTACTTCTTTTTGGGAGATTTTGTGTTGATTTTAAAGGTGCGAGCTTATTTCTTTAGAATTAAATTAGCTTTCAATATGATAGAGTGTTTTGTCGATCCGCAGATTTACTCAACGAGAATTTTATTATTTTTTGCAGTTCCAAACCCATTTTTGACAGAAGATTTTAGAGACCAAACAGCTTGTATCTAAGTGAATAAATTTTTGAGTAAATCTTTTTTCCTTGTAATATAAATCGACACGTGGTTGGCATGTAAAATCTAATCGCTTACTTTCCTAACCCAAAACTTAATGGACTTTATCTTATAAGATTTGCAAATAAATGTTTGAAATTGAAATTGAGATTTCAGATTTTTATTTATAGGAAATATTTAACTGCACATCAAACATATCTACTGATTGCGCATCAAATAATGATAGTGCATCAAAAATACTGGATTGCAAACAAAGATTTGCTCACTTTTTATTGGTGGTAGGGCTTTTGTGCAAAGTCTTTCTGGGAAAGCACCTCCCCCTTAACTTTTTCTGCCGTATGGCAGCAGTGTTTGCAAGCAATTTCGCTTCTATTAAAATAGCATTAAAAATACTGCAATGCACACAAAAATATGCTCACTATTAAATTTTGTCAAACAAATTCGCTTCTAGTTGTTGAAAGACAAATTAACATAATCTGACCGATCCCCTTCGGAACTAGGTAGTCTTTCAACCACTTTCGACACTTTCAAGCGAATTTGTGTGACTATCAAAAGGGTAGGTTACATAAGCCCTTTCCCGAAAGAGATCAATTCATCGAATCGATCGAATATGTTGCGCTAGGTTGTCTTTCGAATGCCAGAAGCAAATTTGCTTGACATAAATTTGATACTTTGCTATCTAGCATTTTAGTGTGCAGTCCGCAATCTTGTATTTTTGGTGCCATTTTGAATTAATTTGGTGAGCATATTTTAGTGTTTGATCCAGTATTTTCAGTGCTTTTTGGTGACATTAAATACATGCCTTAATTTAATAACTTATTTTAGTTTTTGAAATCACATATCAGTCTATTTCAAAATCAATAATTACAAATATTACTAATTGCATTCTGGTTTTTACTTTTCTGTAAGTCAGGTAAGAGCACTGTTAGTTTCAACTAAAGTAATTTATTTGGAAATAATAATCTTTCTCTTTGTAACAGGATCACAGGGCTCAGTAATAAAACCTTTAAGGGAAGGAATGCTGACAACAATTTTGTACAGAGTATAATCGAGTACAAAGTGCTTTGTGCCCGAAGACGTTGGAGCCTCGAGGGCCCTCTAAATTTGTGTACCTTGGGCCCTCTGGCGGGTGATTGATGACGCTTGATCTTTTCACGAGGATATTTTATGTTTTTATGTCCCTTAATGTTTAATTACTCAAAAGGTGAATTGCAAGGTAGGTTGATTAGAAAGCTGTCCTAATAGACTAACTGCTGCGCACAACTTTACAGTTTGGACATCGCAATTAAGTGTATTGGCACACACACACAATCATTCACAAACTATATCGTTCCCTATAACACAACTACAGTAAAACGAGAATTTGGATGTTTCTACAATCACGCGGATTTGTAACCGCAATTAATCAATGTTTCCGCATGCGTGACACAAACGGCACATGCAAGACAGGAGAACCACGTAAAAAAAAAGAAAAGGAATTTTAAAACAAAATTAAAAACAATGCGCGCAACGAAAGATGAGACTTGCAGATCTCGTGGTTAACCTGCGCAGTAGACAGTTCGAAGGCCATTTTGGCGGCAAGTGGTGAGGAACGCTAGGCTCTGCGCAAAATCCCCTCTACTTTCATCTGACAGGTCTCATCTTTTGCTGCGCGCATTATACCTATCTATTAAGTATTACCACCTTAAATAAAATATGCCTATTAAGTTCTAATGTTTTTCTTCGAGTAAACTGCTGGATTTTTGCAGATTTGTGGGGCAACGTTTAGTTTCAAGTTTACTGTACTTTTAAAATCCTAATAAAAAAAAGAATTGTGTATAAAATGACACTTATACACAACAAAGAGACCCTTATTACTCCGTCCTGCTCTCTCTCCAACGCATAGATCTATCCTGCTGTCAATCACGTTACATTTTTTTGACTCATGTGGTGCTACAAAGATAAAACACACCCAGGTACAGAATAAACACTCGTGTTCATCACACAAATGTTTGCCCCGGGCGGAGATCGAACCCGTAGCCGACGGCGTGAAAGGCAGGCTCACTACCAACCACACCAACGGACTTGTCATGCGGTGACTAAATTACGCAAGTGGCGCCTATAAGAATTTCCGTGGCAAATACCCTTTCTCTTTTTGATCCGTAATGACAGTTGCGCTACCTCCTTGCCAAGCCTGATTTTCCACCAATGTGAGCTGGAAAATTCCAAAAAATAGGTTTTTTTCATTTGACAGCGCGTTTGACAAGCAAAGAAAATGGCACAATCCTAGTGGGTGACATTTTCCAGCTCAGAGCTTAGCTCGCTCGCACAGAATTAGTCGTACGCTATGGGAAAGTCCCGTGTGGTGCCGGCAAAAAATAGTACCAACCCATACATACCCGTGGGTGTCGTAAGAGTCGACTAAGGGTTATAAACTGGAGGATGGGCAGCAGCATCCTCCTTTGTATCATGCCATCTTACTTACTGCGGTCACCTGCGGTCCATGGTGCCAGCCGTAACGCTAACAAGCGAGGTGACTATGGTACTTCCCCTCTACATTTTCCAGCAAAAGCTAGAATTCTGGAGGGAGCTCCCTGTCCTGTAGTGGACGTTTCATGGGATGTTGTGATGATGTTGTGATGATGGGAAATTAGGTAACGGTATTACACAAGTTTGGTGTTATCCGTGTTTTGGTAAGTATTTTGCTAGAGTTCTATTAACGGCTTCACAAACCTTCCGATGTGCAGAAATTGGTCTGGTTGTTGTACTTACTAGTACCACGGCCAACATTATTTATTTTTTGTATTTAATTTATTAAAGCAACTACCACTCAGCCACGAGAGCTTCATAACAACTCATTTATAATGGATATATGCTACTCAAATAACCCATTACTCAATCCAGAAATCCAACATCTCATATGACTGATATAGCATGATTCGTAATGCATTATACTTGTACCTCACAAATTTACAAGTCATACGTAATTACCTACCCTCCTACCTAACCGATTATACTTTTGCATGATAAGTCTTACAAGTTATATATATGTCACAGGAAATGTATCAAATCCGGCATACTATTGAATATCTAGTCATTCTATAGAATACCTAGTCTTGACTAGGCAATGTGCACAATTATAAACGATAGAAACAATATTTTATACATTGCCTAGACGAGCTCGGCATTATATAGAATGCCTAGGCGTTGTATAGAATGCCTGAATTATACACTTTGCTGATAACATATTTACTCTTATTGTTCTATCACCCCGGATATTTTTACCGGCGCTTCTCTCCATGAACAATTTTTTCCAAGGAACATAGTTCGAAATACGAAAAAAGTTTTTCAACTTCCCACACAAACTGCACGTTTATTATGGAAAGGTCGAATACTTTTTTTCCTATTTCGATCTATGTTCCTTGGAAAATTTGTCAGTTTCATGGTTAGAAACACGTTTTAAAATATCTGGGTTGACCAAAAAATTACGCTGTATTACTCCAAAATGTATCGTTTGAATGCAGGTTTTTGTTCAATGCTAGCTTTAATCAAACACACTTTTTACCCAGAGCAAAACAAGCAACGTATTACAATATTCATACAACATCGTTTAATAAAAAATTCCCAGTGTTTCTCAAAGTGAAAAGGCCAGCAAAAATTGGGGTCGTTGAAAAAGACTAAGCGATGACAGTAAAAAGGCTAAAAATCATTATTGGTCTTTTATTTCCATCAAGGATTATTTAGAATGAAGCTTCTCGTCGCGGTAAATTGTATTGTAAATTTAATAAATACGGAAAAGAAAAATTTTACCCAAGCCGGAATTGAACCAGCTACTTTTCGGCATACCGTGCAAATACTTTTTCAACTGAGTTATCGTGGTTTCAATTAAATCTTATATGGCAAGGGAGGCCTTACTTAGCTTGTAGGTAGTAGGGCAATAGCGCAAAGTCCGTCTGGGGAAGTACCACCCCCTTGCCTATTTCTGCCGTAAAGCAGCAGTGTTCGCACTTCTGTGCTTCGGTTTGAAGGGTAAGGGATCCAGTGAAATTACTGGCACATGAGACATAACATCTTAGTTCCCAGGGTGGGCACGCGCTAAATGTATGTCACTAATAAGACAGCGGGTGCTGTGGGCGGTGGACACCACTGGCCCACCTGCTCGTTTGCTCACTTGTATCATAAAAAAAAACCGGTCAAGTGCGAGTTGGACTCGCGCACCAAGGTTCCGATATACCTTTAGTATTTTTGGAAGCAATAAAGTCCATTTTTAGAACCGCAAAACTAAATTTGTTTGTAAAGGTTTTTTGCATATTTCTAAAAAACTGTGCAACTCAGAAAGATCGTTTTATTTTTGCTCTTATATTTACATAAATGTCTATTGACTGTAATTAATTTAGATTTTTCCATTTACAAACTTCGGATTTAAGGGGGGGGGGGAATGGTATTTTTTTTTGTCATTTTTCATCATAACTTGAAAACCAAGAGTTGTAAAAAAATACAAACGTATATTTTAGAATGTAGAAGTAAAGCCCTTTCGTATGATACCCTACTCAATGTAGTACCGATAATTTGAAATTTAAAGGTTTTTTTGCAGTTTTCAAAAAAACTGTGCAACTTAGAAAGATAGATTTATTTTTGCTGTAATACTTACATAAACTTCTATCGACTGAAATTAATTCAGGTTTTTCCTTTCACAAACTTCGGTGATAGGGGGGGGGGGGGGGGGAACGGTATTTTTTTGACATTTTTGATCATAACTTAAAAAATAAGACTTGAAAATATATATATTAAAATAAACAAGTAAAACCATTTCATATGATATCCCACTCAACCCAGTACCGATAATTTTAAATTTTGCCCCTCCCCCTTATTTGGGCCCCCTTTACATTAATAATCATATTTTTTTCTTAATTCTTTCACGTGCAATTAAGTTGGACAACTATATTCTAAAACTATTCCAAATTTCAATTTCAGTCGATAGCATCAGTGGTTACCGAGATATACAGGTGTGACAGACAGACGGACAGACAGACAGACAAAGCGGCACCATAAGGTTTCCTTTTTTTACCATTTTGGGATCGGAACCTTAAAAAGGACGGATTGCACTCCGGGAGTGCCGGCAGAAGTGAAAACTTGCATTTTTGAATATTATGCTTTTTGTAAGGGTCAATCGCGCCATTGCTCGCGAACTTCTTTGATGTCACTGAATAAAAACATAATAGCAGCAGTTGGCAGTTGACGCTTTTTCGATCAGGCTACGGATCTGACGCGACATCTGACGCGACATCTGATGCAAGTTAAAAATTTTTTACCCATCTAAAATAGTGCCAAGCGGCGCTAAAGAAGTTTTCACTTAAAAAATAAAGCATCAACAGTCGTCGGTACTGTAAGCTGTTAGGTAAGTTCCTATTATAATTCCAAGAATTAGCCAAATAAGTTTGAGAACGTGTGACCCCAATCGTGGCTTTTTATTCAAAACCAACCACTCCATCATGTTAATGCTTAAGATTTATGTATAAACACTTTTGGTCACGAATTTTCATGACTTTATTTCCATGAGTTTATTACCGTGAGGCGATAAGGAAATTTTGAAATTGGGCGGCAGTTTCCTGACTCAATATAATGGCTTTTAAAGAGTTATGGTTCTAGTTAAATTTAATTATAATAATTTAGAGGTAGCCAGTTGGCGTAAATAAAAGCTTTTCTATCTTTGACAGATTGTATAATAATTATGGCTTTTAATTTGCTTTTAATTGAGCTTACTGAATCAGGTGGTGATCTCCGATAACATTTCGGAGTACGCACCCAGTATTGTGCTGAGACTGGAGAAATTTTTTTTTTGGTGGTGCTTTTAATTAAGTTTTAAAAATATAACAAAAATCATTTTAGTATTTCTATTTTATTTGGATAAGACATTTACGATTACTTTGAGACACAGAACAACGATATGGCCTCTCCGCCTGAAGACGCATGGACTTCAGAGCTCTGTGCTTTGAGCCCATTATTGTATAAAAAAAATTCCTTGCTTTCTGTGAATATTTAATCCATCCGTCTCCTCTTTGAAGAAAAAGCTGGAAAAGCACTTCTTATCAAACTTATCATGATGAAATTACATGTCTGTAGTCTATTGTAGGTATTTGTAATCACTATTTATGTATTTGTTTTTATTTTCCTATATTATTATTTGTTGTATACTTATTATTGTCCCTATTTTATACAGTTTTCCGGCATAGCCGGTGAGTGCCAGAAAAAACTACACAAACGAAACAAATATTGAATTTCTGACATTTCGTGAGTGTAGCTAAATGCTACGAGCTACGTAGCAAAGGCGTAGCACATCCGTAGCAACATTTGCGCAAACACGAGCTTGTGATTCGAATAAACAAGATGAACGAACATTTGCTTTATGTTTATACCGGTAAATACTGGATGTAAAAACATACAGGATGTAAGAGACGGTGTACAGTAAACTGAACGGGCGGGCTCAGTCAATGAAACTGAACAACTTTTATAAATATTTTTTTTATGATGAAAACTTCACCTTTCCAAATGAATTGTTAAATCAGAGTAAGCAATTTTACAGAGAGATCTGAAATCCCAACAATGTTTATTTCGAAAAGTTGTTCAGTTTTGTTGACGGAGTTGAGTGACGGAGTCGGAGTTTTGTTAATGCCACCGATAAAGCTGTCTGTGAGGCGGAGTTTTGGTCCAATACAATATAAACCACGCCAGAATTGACTCGATAGACCCTTTATATCGATAGCTGAAACTGTGTATGTATGGCCCATTATAAAATATATGAACCAGGAGAGCATAAATATGCAAGAGGAGTATGTAAAAATCAAAGAAAAGTACCAGAAGAGCATAAATCAGCAAGAAAAGGACGCTAGACAAGTGTGGCTTCAGATTATAAAATTGGTCGATTTTCCCAAACGATGAACACAGCTTGTAAGACAAAATTTTTGTCTTTGTCTTCCTATACATAAGCATTTTGTATTAGGTAGTCAAAACAATTTAGTTTTCACCTCCATAGCTCGGAAACATTTGTTTTGTCGGTTAAATTCTGCGGCCAAAAGCGATTTTTGGCCCCTAGCGGGCAAAAAGTTTTTGAAATTCGAACGCGATGTACTTATTATTTTGTAGTATGCTGCAGTACTGGCCGCTTGTAAAACCAGCCACGCACTATCGTTTTCAAGATGAGAAAGAGGGATGCAGCTATAGGAAAGAAACAAATAGTGAATAGTGCATGCCTGGTGGGTAAGATACTGGCTGATAATGAAAAGTAAATTTAAAATTCGATCGCCTTTTTTTTTTATTCTCTTGCCCAGATTAATGGACTCGCCCTTTGACTTCAAATCAACGCAACACAAAATAGATTTGCCTGCCACTGCCTGTCCACTGTCTCCACTTTGAAATCCCATGAAAATGAACCTTGTTCTGCAAATTTATCAAGTAGTTTATAGGTAGAGTATGAACATAAGCACAACAGTCCCAAAAATAATAATAATTTAATAATAGTGATTTCCTTTTTAATGTCTAGTATTGTCTAGTGAAAACTCTTTGACCTTGAGCTGGTCTCTGGTTACGGAGGTTTGTAGCGAAGCGCTGGTTCAGGTTATACTGGTTATGTTTCCACTTGCTTGCTGCCGTCAGTACCATTATGTAGGTATTATGCCCTTACGTTAAAACGTATGAGTAATTAATTAAACACTTATTTCTTATATTTGAATTGCTTTTCTTGCATTACGTTAACATTTCCTCGCTTTAATGAGGTGAAAAATTTTGTGTTTCGCTCGGCAGCAAAGTTATTTTGCGTCTCGTGCCTTGAAACCTTCGCCACGCTCAGGATTCTTCTTTTGAACCACTCGCTTCTCTCGTGGTTCAATCCTAGAATCCTTCGCTTGCTCAGGTTTCAATACGAGACACTCGCGCCAAATAAACCTTTTGCTGCCTTGCATAACAAATAACTATTTTTTCATATTTCTTAACGTCGTACCTACCGAACTTTGTTTTTTAGGGTTCCGTACCTCAAAAGAAAAAAACGGAACCCTTATAGGATCACTTTGTTGTCCGTCTGTCTGTCTGTCTGTCTGTCAAGACCCTTTATCTCACGAACGGGTAGAGGTATCAGGTTGAAATTAATACCACATATTAGGATTCATGAACCACACAAGATCTGAAAATTTAATTTTTTTACAACGACGCAATCAAAAGATATGGCATTTTATGTCCAGGGTACTTCCCGTTGACCTAAAATTATGAATTTGGCAAGAAGCTAGGTCTCACAGTACAAATAATGGGAAAAGTCTGAAATCATTAAATATTACAACTTTTCTCACAACTAATGGTAACCAATTGTGGTGAGCTCCCGTTTCAAGAACATTCATATAAGAGAGGGGTCAAGTTGGATGGTCGCTGAGGCGATTTTTGTTTTAGTTTTATTTAAAAACGGGAACACTTACAAACTTGATAATTGGTATGTTTATAGTGCATAAACTATAAAATAACAACAAATAATAAAATTTGGTCAAGCGCGTGTCGGACTCAAAAAATCTAGCACATTAACTTACTGAAATTTCAATGATGTTTAATGAAATTATGTTTATGTGGTGGTACGGAACCCTCAGTGCGCGTGTCCGACTCGCACTTGGCCGGTTTTTTTTTATATGATAGAGATACGAAGGTAGTTCAAAAACCATGTCATCAGGACTTTCATCTTACAAAAAAGTGGCTTTCATCAACTTTCCTGCAAAAACTGTAGGTACTAAGAAACTTTTCAAACTATCAAAGCTAATATCAGCGGAGCGTGCTCTGGGTAATTTGACAGAGTAATTATGAAAATGTTTGCAAAACAAGCCCGACCCGGTTGCATTCAACGTTGGAACCACGACATTATGCATTAAACATTTTACTTTTGCGAAAACGGACAAGCAAGTATGATAATTATGTATGTTTTAAATTACTGGATTGTATTAACATATTTATTGATTTGTTAGCTTTAAGTTTCAGTGTTAGTAAGAAATACAGCATTTTTTTTGCATTTCGGTTTCTTTTTTAAAATTTTGCAAAAATATTTTTTTGTGTTTTGTCTACATAAAAATTAAGAGATTTTTATTGTTTAAAATAAAAAGATTCGGTATTTTTATGTTTACTAAGTTAGAAACCCATAAATTAGATTGTTTAAGTTCTCGTATATTTTAGTTTAAACCTATTTTAAAATAAAAATAAATGTAATACCACGTGAACTAAAAAAACCACCTTTACATAATAATTTAACAATGACCTAATACGTATAATAGTTATATATGTAATTATATATAATGACCTGCGACTATCACAAAAAAAAACTAATTCTGGTTATTACGATTCGTAAACTGTGCTTCACTAAAAATCATTTGACTTTTATCGTGGTTCGAGAAATATCTTTTAATTGTTATTGTAATTATTATGTTCCGCTTCATAAAATTTTAATGACGCAGTAAAATTTTACAAGAGTTAATAGGAAAGCTTTATAATAAAAGCCTGAGGAAGTTACAGGTAAGTTACAACAAAATATAATAGTACATTAAGATACTCGTACTAGTGCGCTGTTTTGCTCATTACACACGAGGCTCAGAAATTTCAGTCCGAGTCGCAGGCGAGGGCGTAATGGAGCCGAGAGTGTAATGGCAATGCGCACGTGCATCTTACGATGTTTTTCAACACATTTACGAGTTAAAATACTAAACTTAGCTACCCGTATGTCCACCGCACGAACATTTTGTCGACTGCATATGTTGGTGTGTTCCTTTGATTTTTACATTTTTCACAATTGTATTTCGTGTATGAGTATTTTAGATGGTTCAGAAACAGTTTTATATTTGTAGATTTTGGAAATAGATAAACACCACAAACATTTGTAAAATGGCACGCATTATTTCTTTTTCAGCCGGCACAGATCATACGCGTATTTGAGAGGCATAGACTAAACTGCCAAACATCCTATTCCATTAACCTTTAAATAAATTATCAAAAATTGAATATCTTGTTACATAAATGACGATTGTTAATTAATACCGGGTGTAAGGGACAGCCTTCCGAATACTGAAAGGGCAAGATCAGTCAACGTAACTGACAGCTTTCAGCGAACAAAACTTACAGAAAATGAAAATAAAAATCGGCTTCTCCATACAAACTGTCCAATCAAGTTTGCAATTTTGTATGGAGAGGCCGATTTTTTTTTCATTTCCAGAAAGTTTTGTTCGCTGAAAGTTGTTCAGTTACGTTGACTGATCATGCCCTTACAGTATTCGAAAGGCTGTCCCTTACACCCGGTATAAATAATTTCATCAAATGATCATTCATTTATGATATTTTCTTGAAGTCAAATTCTTCTTCTTCTTATCTAGCCTATAATGTCCCACTGCTGGGCAAAGGCCTCTCTCTCTTCCCTCCATTAGAAGTCAGCTTAATTTCTCGAAAAATTTTGTAACTTAATAAGCATAAAAACTCCTTGCTCCTGGCAGAGATTAAAAAAAATTAAAAATAAAACACTAGTGCGGTAATATAATGAAAAAACCACGAGTGTTTAATAAACTGGATTAGGGACCTTAATACAGTTCAAATAGAGCTGTTTTATGAGGTAATGTGTTGAGAAATAATTTATGCGATAAATTCAGTAAATTATTCAGGTTTCACGATGATTAGGCCATAATCATAGTTATATTATTTTTAATCAAGTTTGTTTTGAAAAAAAAAAAAGACAGAGTAGAAGTAGAGAGTTTGGTCGGATTTTTTAACTCTAAAAAATAAAGATATTCTTCGTACAAAACCAATGACTTTCTTAGATAAGTTGAATTAAGTAAATATCTCCTAATCTTTTTTTTTACAGCTCGTAGAACCACAGCTCGCATTTTCCATCGAGAGGGGTAAGATATTTAGCAGTCGATAAACCATTGTAAGTAGCTGATAAGCAAAGTGCAATATTGCTTGTGGTATATGTGTATAAACTCAAAATGACAATATTCATTCATTCTATCGTCTCGCTCTTATGCATTGCGCATGCGACGGGAGTGGGGAGCTTCCCGACACAGTCGTTGACAGAAGCGTTTATATCCTCTTTGGTTGACAGATACACACCGGCAGCATACTCGTATCCAAAATTATTGAATATTTTATAGTATGTCCCCAGAAATTATGACCACAGTACTGTAAAGTTAGTAACTAATGATTCTGCTTATGATTTCTAGCAATCATCGGGGCCAACACTCTTTACGAAACCCATGAAGATGAGGGTAGTGGTACAGCTACCTATTCTTAGCTTGAACAGTCCGCGCCTCGAGTTACGAGCCCAGCCGGCTTAGCACGCTTAAGTTGTCAGTCTATCTAGGCCCATAGATTAAAGACTTTAAGCATGGTCACGTTTTGAAAGACAAAGACGGCTACACGTATTAGTGTCTAAAGCTATACATACATACATAACATCACGCCTTGTTCCCGTCGGGGTAGGCAGAGATCACAGTTCTCCACCTGCTACGATCTTGACATACTTCCCTTGCTTCCTGAACTTTCATCAATCCTTTCATACATGCTCGTCGGTTTAACCTGGCCTTTATTCAGAACGTCCTGAATTTGGTCCTGGTACGTTCGCCGAGGCCTTCCCCTTCCAACGTTTCCATTCACTCTCGCCTTGTAGATCTCTTTCGTCAATCTTCCTTCATTCATCTTCTCTACATGGCCAAACCATCACAGCATCCCTTTCTCAAGTTTAGTAACTACTTCTTCTTTTACGCCACAACGTTCTCTTATCACACTATTTCTAATCCTGTCACTCAATTTCACACCAATCATACTCCTCAACGCTCTCATTTCTACTGCATTAATTCTACTTTCATACTTTTTCTGCCATACCCAGCTTTCACTGCCGTACATCAGTGTTGGTACCAAAACGCCTCTATGAACAGCCAGACGAGCCTTATGAGACACCTTCTGACTCCTCATAAAAGCATGCAGAGCACCATTCACCATGTTTCCAGCAATCACCATTCTTTCGATATCACTTTCACACTTTCCATCTCTCGTAAACTTATAACCCAGATACACAAACTCCTTCACTTGTTCGACTTGATCACCACCTATTAATATAGTACACTCAGTCATACACTCTTCTCTTTCAAGTACCATTACTTTCGTCGTCTTGCTTACATTAACTTTCATTCCTTTCCTATCAAAAGCCACATTCATCATTGTTACCATCTCCTGTAACTCGTTAGCAGATGACGCAAGTTAAAGCTAAAGCTATCTCTGTCTAAAATATCAAAAACGTAATTTGTTTATTTGCTAAACATTTTCCTCCACTGACATTTCTTCGCGCTTGGAGATGATAGATTAGATGACAACTCCTCAAATAAAGTGACATTTCTCCGAGATATATTTTCTCGCTGGAGGCGTGCTAAGCGGGCTGGACGGAGAATGTATACGCAGTTGCAATATTTTCTTCTTTCGCCTAGCGCTCTTATCTCATGGCACGGACTGTTCTATACACTGTACAAATTGATAAAGTGGCCCTACTAGTACCACTACAATGTTTGTTCATTCCCCAGATTTCCTGGATTAAAAGCTGTGAAATGACTCTATATTTTTTATGACAGGCAACGAAATACGCTTAAAATTTAACATATTGATACATACACAATTCAGATATTCATCAAATTTCTAATGAACGATTATTTAATAACATGTCTTTATTCTTTTTATCATCTATAGTAAACTTTTGAAAGTGGGTTAGCTTGGCATGCGATAGGAAGTGCGAGATAGGCTGATTACTCGACTACATAAACTTACCAAGTCGTGATTTAAAACCGCTACAAGCCAACCAATTTCGAAAGACATACTCTAACATAAACTTTCTTACCTCCGCAGATGTCAACTATAACCGGCTGTATACTAGTAAAGTGCTATAACCCGGCTGGTTATCAAAGACACCTGCTCTCATTCTTTTTGAACCGCAAAGGGTTTCAATGTTATTTAGCAGGACAAAAGTGAGTAGATTTATAAAATCAAGATGTAAATAACGAATAAAAATGGTAATGTAAATGTGTTGTGCGAGCCTAATGGAAAAGTAATGTAGGTATTGGTAGCCTAGAGTTCGTTTGTTTCCCGTGGAACAACTGCGTGGCACTACAAGTAGTGTCATAGGGGATTTTCCTTTCCCATGACACTACCGGTAGAAAGAATAAGAACACAAGGCTTGATGAAAGTAGAAGAAGCGCGGGAAGTATGTCAAGATAGGGTAAAGAAAGAGGCGTGATGTTAGTATGTTACTTTTACGTGAATACGTGGCCATGGTAGGCAATGCTGCCGGGATAGACCAGGACCATAAAAAAGTGTTAGACTTCTGTTATTCTACTCACAATGGTGGGAGACTGAATGATGGACTGATGGTCTAGCTATACTGATGGAATAATTTTTTTCTGAATATGTTTGTCAGTCCGGTGTGTATACGTCGTTGAAAGTCAATGAGAAGTCCGATATTCGAATAAAGCATATTTTGTAACCAAAAGTTGCCTGAGGAAAATAATAAAAACATAGTGAGCAAAGTAACATCCATTAAAAGATGAAAAAGGTTCCCACTTAACACCTTCATTCAGTATTAAGGAGCCGTCCTCTTGTCGGTGTAGCTTCCTCCATCTGTCTCTGTCTTGCATGAGGTTTATCAGTTCTCCATCAGGCCCTCTCCTTGATCTAAAAAAGAAGGAAGAAGAGGTCGCGGCCAGTCAAGAAAAGAGTACTCATCACCTAAGCTGTGTTAAATATATTGCTGGTACATTCTGTTTTTATTTTTACATCTCTCATATTTGGTTAGAAGGTCCTTATTACCCCCAAATGGGACTTGCAGGTGACCAGTTAGCGCTCGAGGGGAATAATGTAGCTAGAAAAGACCTAGGGCGGTAAGTAGTTGTAACGCCCCCGCCCGGCAGCACCTCCACCTCCACGCGCGGCTCCGCCTTGATGGCCGCCTCCGGCAGCGGGGCGGCAGGCGTTTTAATTACTTACCGCCCTAGGGATTTTCTAGCTACATTATAACCCTATAGCGCTAATTGGTCACCTACAATTTGGTGGTAATAAGGACCTACTTACCTCACAATCGAGATGTAAAGCAGAGTAGTTAGCTCGGGTGTAAGCATCAATTGCACCCTCGAACTATAGGCGCCCTCGCTGTGCTCGTGCGCCTAAATATCTCGGGCTGCAATTGATGCCTTACAGCCCTTGGCTACTAATTTACTATTATTTATTCGTATGGCTAGAAATTATACAACAGAGTTAAATGTCTAGTTTAAATGCTTTTATGATAAAGAGAGTGACAGCAATAGATTTAAAATAGCTTTTATTTTAAAGACGCTTTGTACAACTGATTGTTGTATCATAAACAGAAAGTTTAGTTTTATTATCGTCACAATCTACCCCTTCAGACATTAATTATAGATCTAGCACCTCTGCGAAAGATTCAACTTTTAATAGTCTCTAAATTTAATTCACAACCAAACTTTTCCAATTTTTTGATAAAGGCTCAAGTTTTCCCTCAAAAGCTGGTAAAATAAACATTATGTTGATACTTGACCTATATTTATGAATTTTGAGATAAGGACGCATAAATGTTGAGAGTTGGGTAATAAAGTGAAGCGACGCGGCAAAACAAGCAGAAAGAATCTTTTTAAATCCGTAGTGACAGGCACAGTGTCAACATAAGACACAAGAATTAACTTGCTTCTCATGTCAGCCGTGTTCACAAAATTTGTACAACTTATAGAGGTCAATGTATACGCTTCTATAATAAGGTACCCACTCATATTGAAAGTTTACCGTTAGATAAATTCAAAACTGTTATCAAACAAAAATTATTTAAGAAAGGTTATTATAAAATATCTGATTATCTAGAAGAGAAAAATCCATGGGATTGGGCTGCGGTTCTAATAGGCTAATTCAAAATTCAGATTGGCTTATGTTTTTTCAAACATTTTTAAAAGAGCTCGTGGGTTCTTATTGTCGCTTCTTATTTTTTCCACCATGGCGCCATTTGTTTGTGAAGCAATGTAGTTTAGCTGACGTTATTAAGAGTGAATAAACTATTTTGACTTTGACTTGACTTGACGTAATCATATCCTCAAAATGCATTGATTCTGTCTTGTAACTACTAATTTTTAATTACATGATCATTAAGGCTTTTGTGCAAAGTTCGTCTGAAGAAGCAACACCCGCTTTCCTTTTTCTTCCATAAAGCACTATCTAAGAGTATGTTAGCCAGTGAAAGTACCGGCATATATGATGTGACATTCCATATTATTTCTCAAGGTATGTTGAGTGATGTTTGTGGAAGAAAGCCTAAAAAAGTGATGCATCTGGCAAACATAATAATTATCAATTTTATTATTAGCTTAAAAAATACCTAACATACCCCGAAACGATGTCATACCTCTCTTGTGTCGACAGCATCACTTAAATTGCAAATGTGAGATCCATGTAATCAGAATTCATAGAATTACCTTCTATTAAAATTATGCTTTTTTTGTACACATCTTATCGAAAAGACGTGCACTGCACCGTTAAGAGCACGTGAAGCATGTTACATAAAATTTGTATTTGCACTGGTCCTATTTCAAAACATACATAGGTATAAGTTGCATGTCTGTCTTTTGATTGTACTTGGAGAACGTGTCCAAGAGCTCCATGAGCTTATTCCGCCATCACAGTTGCAAATACAGGCTCACCACAGGATATCACCCACATTTGGTTGATATTTCACACATTCGCACAAAGCGCTTTGAAAAATCGCACTCAGTTCAAAGTTTCAATGTTTGGATGTTTGTTAATCTTTTACGCCCAAACCGCTGAACAAAATATTATTATACTGTTTGGCAGGGTTGATATAGAAAATCTTAAAAAAATATTGAGTTTCTCCGCGGAAAATTTGAGAATTTCCTTGGGAAAATGTGTTTTATCTTTTTCGCTAGGTCCACGCCTACGAATAAATAATAATTGCTGAAGCCGCGGGTAACAGCTATTCTCATATAATTCACACAGTTAAAGAAAAGAGTGGAATATTCTGTCTGTGCTCCCATTACCAGATTTTATTTAAGTCGCAAGTAGATAGGTTTTTTCTAGGTGAGCTCGTTCCATCGTCGGTCTCATCTCTGTCCTCAGGGCTAGATCGAGGTCAAGAGTAAGCCCATTAAAATGAAAAATAAAAAACCGGCCAAGTGCGAGTCGGACTCGCGCCCTAAGGGTTCCGTACCTATCTAACATATGATAATTATACTTAAATCTTTTGCTCTTTGATTTTAAAAACTCCGCGACCATCCAACTTTACCCCTCTTTTAAAGAAAAATTCTTGAAACGGGAGCTCACCTTAATTGGTTACTATTAGGTTGTGAGAAAAATTGAAATATTTAATGATTGTAGACTTTGTTCTTTATTTGTACTGTGAGACCTAGCTTCATAATTTTAGGCAAGCCAAATTTCATAATTTTAGGACAACGGGAAGTACCCTGTAGGTTTTGGTTTTTAGCATAAATGTATGGAGATGAGGACACAAAAAGACATATCTTTAAATCATTTTAATCAAAATTAAATTTTCAGGTCTTGTGTGGTTTATAGACCTTAATATTCGTTATCAATTTCAACCTGATACCTCTTCTTGTTCGTGAGAAAAAGGGTCTTGACAGACAGACAGACAAACAAACAGACAGACGGACACCAAAGTGATCCTATAAGGGTTCCGTTTTTTTTATTTTGAGGTACGGAACCCTAAAAGTAGCTAAAGTCATGCTGCGATTATTAAACTTTACGTGTTCTTGACTGTCCTCGTTAGTTCCGAGATTTATTGAAGAGAATTCTGTCGACGTGATCATTCCACATGACCGCTTCGGTGCATCGACGAACAGCTAGTGGGTATCTGTGTACGTAGGTAGCTATAACCCTTTGTTCCTTAACAATACGAACCTACTGGAGAAATGAGGTTGAAATCTCAAAACCTTTACCTTCTTTCTTTTGGGACTAAACAGGTTTTAATGTTAAATACCTGGGCGACCGAGCTTTGCTCCATAATAGCAGCGATGAGCAAGCTATGCTAGCTAGTGGGAACCCACTCAGAAAAATATTACAGCAAAACTAAAACGATCTTTCTTACTTGCATAGTTTTTTGGGAATCTGCAAAAAACCTTTACAAACAAACATACTTTTGCGGTCCTAAATATGGATTTCATTGCTTCCAAAAATACTGCAGGTATATCGAAACCCTCGGCGCGTGGATACAACTCGCACTTGACCGGTTGTTTATTACACATTGTAGTATCAAGTTAAAGATTTTTATCTACCCATTTAGTCTTTTGAAACCATTTCTTTAAATAACGTACATAAATAACACAAGCTTCAATATACAAATATTGTTTATTTTCTAACCTCACTTAATTTAATTTTGTATTTTTGTAAAATTTAATCTTTATTTCGTGTTTTAATAATTCTATTATTCCCGTTTACTTTCTGAAGCAAATAACAATCTGAAATTTAATTTTCCATTGTGTAATAATGAAAATTTGGTCCGTTTTGAGCTCAGCTGAGCTGAGCTGGATAAATTGCGAATTTAATTTTGTCTGTTGTATCTACAAAGTCTCACAATAATGGTATACCAAGCCTGGGGCACTATTACGGTAGCCGGAAACATATCTGACATAAGCGAACAATAGGAAGTTGGTCAACTACTTTTAAGGGTTCGTCATGTCTGTCTGTCTGTCCGTCCGTATGTCACAGCCACTTTTTTCCGAAACTATAAAAGCTATGCTGTTTAAATTTGGTAAGTAGATGTATTCTGTGAACCGCATTAATATTTCCACACAAAATTTGAAAAAAAAAAACAATAAATTTTAGGGTTCCCCATACATAGAACTGAAAAATGATTATGAGGTTTCTAATATAATTTTTTTCTAAACTGAATAGTTTGCGCGAGAGACACTTTCAAAGCGGTAAAATGTGTCCCCCCCCTGTAACTTCTAAAATAAGAGAATGATAAAACTAAAAAAGCCGGCCAAGTGCGAGTCGGACTCGCGCCCTAAGGGTTCCGTACCTATCTACCATATGATATACTAAAAAGCTTTTGCTCTTGGATTTTAAAAACTCCGCGACCATCCAACTTGACCCCTCTTTTGTAGAAAAGTTCTTGAAACGGGAGCTCACCTTAATTGGTTACTATTAGTTGTAAGAAAAATTTAAATATTTAATGATTTCAGACTTTTCCCTTTATTTGTACTGTAAGACCTAGCTTCTTGCCAAATTTCATAATTTTAGGTCAACGGGATGTACCCTGTAGGTTTTACTTTTTTGCATAAATGTATGGAGATGAGGACATAAAAAGCCATATACTCGTAATTTGATTGCGTCGTTGTAATAAATTGATATTTTTAGATCTTGTGTGGCTTATAAACTTTAACATTCGTTATCAATTTCAACCTGATACTTGACAGACAGACAGACGGACAACAAAGTGATCCTATAAGTGTTTCGTTTTTTTTTATTTTGAGGTACGGAACCCTTAAAAATATATGATGTACATTACCATGCAACCTTTCAGTGAAATTGGTTTGATCGAGATCTAGTGATTAGTTTTTTTTAATGCGTCATAAATCATAAACCGCAATTTATCTTTCATTCAATCAACTCAAATATAAATTTTAGTTACTTACATACATACATACATACATAACATCACGCCTCTTTCCCGTTGGGGTAGGCAGAGACCACAGTCCTCCACCTGCTACGATCTTGACATACTTCCCTTGCTTCCTGTACTTTCATCAATCCTTTCATACATGCTCGTCGGTTTAGGGTACTTTTAACCTGGCCTTTATTCAGAACGTCCTGAATTTGGTCCTGGTACGTTCGCCTAGGCCTTCCCCTTCCAACGTTTTCATTCACTCTCGCCTGGTAGATCTCTTTCGTCAATCTTCGTTCATTCATCCTCTCTACATGACCAAACCATCTCAGCATCCCTTTCTCGATTTTGGTCACTACGTCTTCTTTTACGCCACATCACATAATAAAGTTTTTTAGCAATAAAAATACCGTAATTTTTACTTATATACGTACAGGTTTGTACGTGGAACCCTCATTGCGCGAGTCCGACTCGCACTTGGCCGGCTTTTTTTTTGTGTCAATGGGTGGTACGCTGATCACTGTTAGTAATGTCTTTTTTCAAGGCTCTGTAAAATTTATGAAATCTTTTAAGAAGAAAATTTATCAAAGGCTTTGACAGCAAAGCAAATCAAACTTCCTAGTGCTATCTATTTATTTATTACAGCGCTATCTATTTGAACTTCCAAAAGCTACTTGAAAACATCCTATTGTCTTTGCAACATAAATTCCCAAGCAAAGCCCGGAAAGAGTAGTCCTACGCAGAATTCATTCTCCTATGATTTGTCTGCCAAAAATGTTAGAACTATTTGCGCACTTCTTTATCGGGCATAGCGCAGGAATGCGTGATGCAGTAGAAATATTTCGGCTACCGTAATAGACCCCCTGACAGATTTGAATCTGGAAATAAAACTGAGTAACTTTTCCAAAGGAAAAATGATCTAAATACTTAAAAAAAGTTGACTATCTCCACAAAATGTTATTTATTTTATTTATTTATTTGTTATGTGCGGCGACGTCAAGTGTGGTGCCGGTAAAGAAGTCGTAACAGACGACTAAGGGACGATGAACTGGAGGATGGGCAGCACCATCCTCTTGTGTATCGTACCATCTTACATACTGCGGCCACCAACAACCGCTAACAAGGGTGGTGTCTGATTGTGGTACTTCCCCGCCACATAATTCCAGCAAAAGCTTGAATTTTGAAGAGAGCTCTGTTGTATGAAAAAATATTTTTATTTCATTTCTCTATTTCAATTTTATTCTCATAAATCAATTTTTTTCTAATAAAAAGACCTGAAACCTGTATTTGGAGGCCTCGTATGTATTATTTGTGTCAAAAATATTTAGAAAAACAGTAGGTGATATATGGGCATTGGGCGCGGGTGACCACTTACCTTCAGGTGGCTCACCTGTTTCCCTTTTCACCTCACAAGTAGACAGAAAAAATGCATACATACAAAACATCACGCCTATTTCCCGTTGGGATAGGTAGACACCACAATCCTCTACCTGCTGCGATTCTGACATACTTTCCTCCCTTCCTGTACTTTTATCAACCCTTTCATACAAAAAAAATCGGAAAAATAATTGTTGTTAGGCTAAAAAAGTTCCAGATGTACTTATTGGGTAGGAACCATTTTTTCAAATGCAATCGGCTAAAGCTGTCAGAAAAAACAAGTTTGTTAAACAATGTTATTCTTTTTGTCAAATATAGGTACAAGCTTGACCAACTTATCTGGAGAATTTTGTGAGGGTTGCCACCTATTACAAAAATAAACAAATTCAGCCTTTTTTAATACTCTTACTACATGATGAAATATGACGACTTTTTACTGCTTGCCTCCTTGCTCGCTAATACCTATACAGGGTGTAAAAAAAAGTACGATGATCCTTCTTAGGGGTGATTCTACATCACTAATAATTTAATAACTCTCCGGGCGCTTCACTTCTACTTGAGCTAAAACAATTTTTTTAAGAAGTATTTTTAAATTTTTTTGTACAATCTATTAATGATGTAGAATCATGCCTTAGAAGGATCATCGTACTTTTTAGAGTTCCGCACCTCAAAATAAAAAAACGGAACCCTTATTAAGGATCACTTTGTTGTCCGTCTCGAACGAGAAGAGGTATCAGGTTGAAATTCATAAAGAATATTAAGGTCCATAAACCACACAAGATCTGTAAATTTAAATTTTTTACAAAGACGCAATCAAAAGATATGGCTCTTTATGTCCTCATCTCCATACATTTATGCAAAAAAGCAAAACCTACAGGGTACTTCCCGTTGACCTAAAATTATGAAATTTGACAAGAAGCTAGTTCTTACAGTACAAATAAAGGGAAAAGTCTAAAATCATTGAATATTTAAATTTTTCTCACAACTAAAATAACCAATTAAGGTGAGCTTCCGTTTCAAGAACTTTTCTATAAAGGAGGGGTCAAGTTGGATGGTCGCGATGTTTTTTAAAATCAAAGAGCAAAACCTTTTAGTATATCATATGGTAGATAGGTACGGAACCCTTAGAGCGCGAGTCCGACTCGCTTTTGGCCGGTTTTCCACACCCTGTATAAGTAAATACAAAGATCGATGATAAAGACAACGGCCCTGACTAAACGGTAAGTTTTTTGGCAAATTGGCCTCGGAATAATTAAAGCATACAAGTAATATATTAAACGTTTATTTTATTAATAATTAGCTAGTGCCCGCGATATCGTCTGCGCAGGTTTATAAATGGTATCCTATGTGTTATTCTGATGTATAAGCTATATTATTGTAAATTTTCATTAAAATCCATTAAGTAGTTTTTACATGAAAGAGTAACAAACATCCATCCACCCATACTCGTACTTACAAACTTTCGCGTTTATAATATTAGTAGGAAGGATAACATATCAAAATAGCAATTCTTATTTTTAGAATTATTTTTTTATAGAAAAAGAAGACCAGGATTATACCTTTTACTGATAACCTTTCACAAAGTAATTAAATTAAATTTTGATGCTTGACAAGCATTTTCTCAACGGACCAGTTGGCGTAGTTTCCAAAATCTTTGAAACGGACGAACATGCTTGACAAACATTGTAAAAATATAAAATTACTTGAAATACATGAAATACTTGGAAATATGCAGAAAAACAAGAACAGCACAGACAACACTGACTGATACAAGGAGGTTTAAGTAGCAGCTCTTTCGGCTAAGGAGGGAGCCATAACCGTATCCATTTCTTGCGAGGGACCTCCAATACCTCCATACTAAAATGTATGTACACCTGTTCACGTATGGACTGTTAGGTCGCCCACTATCCTCGTAAGTGTAAAATGCGGACGAAGTGTCATACGGGTTTTTTGATTTCATATACAAAACAAAACCTGTAACTAAATCTGAGGCTCAGTCACTTTAACTTCTGTAGCTACTGAAAAAAGAGCGGTACAAAGTCCACCGTGTCAAGATACACATGCTTCTGACTGTAGGTACATGTACCTGAACACAAAACTTTAGTATTTCTATAGGTACAAACTTTGTTTGAACACTTATTTTCCCCTTTAAAAGTTGATTTCTAAATTATGAAGGTTCACATCTCTCTTTATTTCTTAAAGTATTTTATTTATCTATTTTACCTAAGTTTTCAAAACTCTTGTAGTTTAATACGTATATTTTTTATGGGTTGCGTATCTTCTGTTCGAGTGAACCGATTACAATGATACACCGCTTTTATATTGCAAGAAAGAACGCCAAACACATTATTGAAAACCCCGTTTGTATCAGTTAAGTTGTTTATGATCTTCTTTTTGAGTGAACCGATTGCAATGATCTAAAGCTTAAATATCGTCAAAAATAAGTCAATGAGTTCAGTGGTTTTCGAGTTACTGGAGCCACCGCTTGATACTTCACGTATCCTCTGTTTCAGTGAACCGTTCGCAATGAAACAAACAAATCTGAGCAATGAAACAAAATTAAGCCTAATGTGTAATTGTTAACCTTATTTCAAGCGGTTGAGTGGTCTGTGAGTTATTGGCGCCGCCGCTTGGAACTTCGATTGTACTCTGTTTGCGTGAACCGATTGCAATGAAACTAAGCTTATATATTGCACGGAAATAAGCTTAATACATTACCTATCGAAAACCTGGTTCAAATCGGTTCAGTGGTTTGCGAGTTTATCGCGACTACACAACCAGACAAACAGACCAACAGAAAAAAATTCCAAAAATGAACCGAATGGTTTCTATTAAGTACCTTTTTTGTGACCCCCCAGATCAAGATCGATTTATCCCGATAATTTTCAATGAACAGAATCGGCAAGTTATTATATGTTTAGAATAGATGATCAATTCACAAGTAAAAATGATATATTTTCACTTTCGCATATAAAGTTTGGATGAAACATTAGATTTTTTGAAATATTTTTTTTGTATATTTGTAAAACGTAACCAAGACCGACTACACAACCAGACAAACAGACAAAAATTCCAAAAATGAACCGAATGGTTTCTATTACCTTTTTTGTGACCCCCCAGATCAAGATCGATTTATCTCGATAATTTTCAATGAACAGAATCGGCAAGTTATTATATGTATAGAATAGATGATCAATTCACAAGTAAAAATGATATATTTTCACTTTCGCATATAAAGTTTGGATGAAACATTAGATTTTTTTAAATATTTTTTTTTGTATATTTGTAAAACGTAACCAAGACCCTAGTTTTTGACCGACTTGTCATAGTCGACTAGGAGACGCTTTACACGACTATGTTTAGGACGGACTCTACAGTTTTTACTCTGAGGATTGTCAACAACAAAATGACGTTTTCAAAATGACGTAAGTAGTTCCGGTTTTGGCCATTCTACAGAAAAGTTGGTCAAGCTGACTCTGGTTTTAGTGGCATAATTGCAAAATAGATTGGTAAGCGTCAGAATAAATGAAAAAGATGTATTACACCTGTATATTTCATTTAACGTTATAACTGCACGTGATAAAACTAGTATTAAGGCACTCGTTACATAAAGCCTTGTTTTATTGCTTGAACTACAGGTGATAATGTAACCCTACATGCTATATATTGCGTTAAAAGTCCCAACACGCATCCGTGAATTCCTTGCGCGATCTAAGCTAGGCGATAAAAGCCCTGAGTTATGTTTGAGCAATTACATTTTACGGGCCGCGTTGTTTTATTGCAACGCTCTCGGGCAATAAATCTCAGACGTCACTAAACGTACACTCGAGAACACATATACATGCATTAGAAGTCAAACTTTAGTTCTTATGTTGAAGTAATAAGAGCCAAAATGGGAACTGAAAATATAAGATGTTATTGTACCTATATGTATATGCGTGAGAGTAAAAGAGAGATATCTTGTAAGTAAATGTGTTCACGTTCCCGCCTATTTTTATATAACGAAATGTTTTTATTTACATGAAAGAGACAAATCAGGTCATGAGTACAGTTCTTGGCTTGGCCGTGCAGCAGAATGAAGTTTCAGGATTCCAATAAAAAAATAATGGATTTGTTTAGATTTACAATAAAATTAAGTAATAATATTGCCATATTCCATTTTTTAACGTTCCGTAGTAATCAAGGAACCCTTATAGTTTCGTCATGTCCGCCTGTCGGTAGGTCTGCCTCTCTGTCTGTCTGTCTGTGGCTTAGCTCAGAGATCCTTAGTACCTACTAGAAATCTGAAATTTAGTATAGAATATATTTCATCCACGCCGAGAAAGTGGTAAAATGAAATCTAAAAATATATTTTTTTAAATTCACCCCCACAAGTAGAGTGGGGGTGAATTTTTTTTGTTAACCCCATTATGTGGATATCGTTGGATAGGTCTTATAAAAATAATGTGAGTTTGCAAAGAACATTTTTCGATTTAGGGATCCGTTTGCGAAGTATTCAGCTTGAAAGTGCATTTGTTTGTTGGAGTCAAGTTTACCCCCCCCCCCCCCTGCCAGCTAAACGGTAGTTAATGGAAATGTGCAAGAATTCACAGTCTTCTACTGCTTCGTGTCAATGTACAAAAACCATGGCGTGATTAAATAATTTCCTAACAAAACCTTGCCACTTCTACGGCTTTGTCCGATGCCTCGCCAGTGCAGGTGGAGGGGCACAGTGGACAAGAGAGCAAGTGCGCCATGCTCTGTAATGGAGCTCCACAGTCACAGCGCCTTATCAACTGGTCTGCGAAGCCCCACCTCGCCATGTTTTCTCTGCAGCGGCCAACCTGAGTTCGCAGACGGTTTAGCGACTTCCAGGTTGACCACTGCAGATTATGTCCAGGTGGCAGAGTTTCTTCAGGTGGGACGTATCCTTATGGGATTGGAAATTTTTCGGCCCACGTTTGCTCTCTTGCCCAGTAGTAGTTGTGTGATGAAATAGGCTAAGCAGGCTTCACAGGTTAACAAGCTATAGCCGAAAAACTGGAAATAATAAAAATAGCACTAGCAATCAGGCGCTAGGACCTTGCTGAGCATTAGGAGGTAAATAGTTATAACAAAACCTGCTTTGCGATAAAAGAAAATTAAACAACAACGGAACCCTAAGCTGCGCGTGGCCCGACACGCACATGGCCGTTTTTATTTATTTATTAGCGAATATTTATTAGCAAATATTCTTTTGCCGCAAATGTAAATGAAGTTTGAACAAATTGTTTGTACTCTGGGCAAATTGAGCCATCGAGCAGATTAAGTGTTAACCGAGTAGCATTTACAAGGTTAATTAGACCCTCAAATGAATTTGAGCGAAAAATATGCTAATGTTCTACAACAAAGAATAGTATTTTAGCAGACTCGAAACAAAAAAAACGTCCGCTTAATTTTATGTATGAATAGCTACATTATTTAGATTTAAAAGTATACTATGTAGATTAAAATAGAAGCCCTGGCCGAATGTTGGCCGTGGTCAGAAGCTGGATGGGTGACCGCTAGTGGCATAAGAACTAGAGCGTTTTCGTGCTTCGGAAGGCACTATGCCGTTGGTCCCGGCGACTGTTAATGATAACAGCCGTTAAGCCAAGTGAAAAGCCATTACGCGGCTTGAAAACTCTGACAGCCAGGTTGGCCACTAATCTGGCAAAGCTTAATCTAGGGTTGGGTTTGCCTTCTGCGTTGCGAAGGTCAGATGGCAGTCGTTCTGTGTAAAAACCATTGCCCCAGTCAAATCCCTTAGGTTAGGTTAGGTTAAGTTGCCGACTCCGTAAAAAAACCTTTGGCAAAATTCGAATAAAGGGCAATGATGATGAGTATGTAGCTATAAATAATTACATTTTCTGGAAAAATGTGGAGGGGAAGTACTATAGTCAACTCGCTTGTCAGCGTTACGGCTGGTACCATGGACTGCGGTTGTAGGTGACCGCAGTAAGTAAGATGGAAGGAAGTGAAGGTGATGGTGATGGAGGAGGTGATGTAAGATACAAAGGAGGATGCTTCTGCCCATCCTCCAGTTTATAATCCTTAGTCGCCTCTTACGACACCCACGGGTATGTATGGGTTGGTACCATAGAGTAACACGATTTTCGCGCGCAAAGACGGGCTTGCGCCGTTTGACGCGTTGCTCTAAGGTTGGTACGTAAGCTGCCGTTATTCATAATCTAAGGTTGGTACTAATCTTTGCCGGCACCACACGGGGCCTTATATTTACAGATAATATAACTTGGATAGAACGAAAGCAGTGTGACAGGAGGACGGAGCGCTTCGTACTGCTCTCGCGCAATGCTCAGTCGTAGGTCCCTATTTCATTAACAATACAAGTCTAGAATTACGAGTGCGTAACCATGGTAACCGGTCAAAATTTGTTATTTTTCTGTCAAAACTGATGTGTATGACGTCACTTGTAGAGTTTTCTTCGTGTCTAAATGAAATTACAAGGAAAATGACTAACATGACAAGCAAAAAATTACGAAATCATAAGTGTCATCTATGACAGATAACGAATTTGACGGTCGTTACTTGTGAAATTGTAGAAAAAAATTACAGGAATCGGCGAGTTCGTAAATTTTAAATTTAATATATATCAAACTATGTTATTTCGCCTATCGAATAAAGATTAACTTAAGGACATATTAGATCGAGAAATAAGATTTTTTTGCCTCTTACATAAAAACCTTGTTGTCAATAGAGCTGTTTATAAAGAGAATCCAACGTTTCCTTTTTTTCGATCCGTTGCCTACAATACCCACTGTATCTTTAGCATAAGTTGACACTAATAAGACAGAAAAGCTCGTTGCCCAAGACCAATATGGTATGTCTCTTGTGCAGTTTATTTCGCTGGCTTCCTTATCATTTGAACCAAAACACAGCAGTGCAAACACTGTTGCTCTAAGGCCAAAACAGGCCAAAGGGTAGTTAGTACATACTTCTCCAGAAAAACTTCACACAAAAGCCCTGCCACCTTTAAAGTGAAATTGTAGTTGAAGCTCGACCAATCCATTCTTACGTTTTTGAACTTTATAAAGAAAACTTTTTCCAGCTTTTTTACACCGAATTAAATTCATGAAGTTTTAATAAATTATAATGTACTCTCAGTAAAACCAGGATTTTTGATACATACTTATTTGCTGCTATTTAAAAAGGTGGTAGGGAAGGGCTTTTGTGCAAAGTCTGTCTGGGGAAGTACCAACCCTTAACTTGTTTCTTCCGTAAATCAGCTGTGTTTGCACTGCTGTGTATCGGATCGAAGGGTAAAATTACCGGCACAAGAGACATACCATCTTAATTCTCAGGGTAGGCAACGCGCTTTGCTTTCTTATTAGTGTCAAGCTATGCCACTAATAAGTAAGTGGTTGTTACTTTCAGTGGTGACAGCTTACCATCTACCTGCTTGTTTTCCCACTTGTAACATTAAAAAACATTTCAAATTACTTTATCCAGTATAAAATATGTTTCCAAAAACAAGTTAAACCAATCTACCTCTTACTAATCTGTGGTGCCACCTCACACCTTCACTCACCTTTTCTCTTGAAAGCTGATACAATTTTCCACCATGTGTTGAAATAATATAAGGTAACATTATTATAACCGACCCATTTCGGATTAAGTACCCTCATTTTGCTGTTCGCAAAATTTTGTTGTTTTTGTAAGGATAATTTAAAGTGTGTGTAAGTACCTCAGTTAAGTACCTATGTGCTCAAAATTTATCGTTATTTTCTGTCCTAGATAAAAGCAATAATAATACTCTTAACATACTATTGAAGAAAAATTAAGTGTAATTTAATTTGCTTAATAGGGATGTCGTAGTTACTTGAATAAATAAGGAATACGTTAAATTGTTGCATCATATTTTTTTACTTTGCCATTATTTACAACAAATATAGGATCTGTTATCTGTTATCTGTTGCTCGCGACTTCGTTCGCGTAGGTATCTGTGTATAAATGAATTTCTCAAAATTCTTCCAATAGCATGTCTTAGGTGCAAAATCTGCTCTGTTCTAGCACGCGCATTCTGCCCTTTGTTAGAAAGAGAGGTAATTATGACTATAGATAGCGTCATAAAACCTTTGCCTCTAACATTAGAAGTTTTTAAACCAAAATGTTTTTGGTTGTCCATTGATATTTTAGTCAGTATTTCCTAACTATAGGTTTATTTTTGATGCTTCTTCCCTTTTGCATGTTATTCGGAACAGAGCAACTTCCTAACAAAAAAATGAGTCAAAACACTTCTTGATTTTTTGATACTATAAATGGGTCGTGATAAATATCAGAATGAAACAATTCAATATTAATTTTATGAAAGATCCAAAAAGCTAACCGTAATGTTAGAGCTAATTTTCGACCAGATTAGCTTAGGGTGTTTTCACACTTGCACAATTTAAACGTGTTCAATAACAAATAGTACACTATGCAGCACACTTGGACCTTGAGCGGTCTCTTGTGTTGAGTGCTTGTAGCGTAGCGCTGGTTCAGCTTATACTGGTTTTGTTTCTACGTGCTTGATGTCGTGCCTACATTGATCGTCATCGATCGCAGCGCAAAATGATAAATCAACGGTTGTTGTTTTGTAAACACGTCAATAAAAACATCGGTTGATAATCTCCTGAATCCGTTTGAGCAGTCGCAACCTGACAGGCAAATTTAATCAAAACTATTGATCAAATAACACTCTAGTATATATGAAAAGTGAATTTGATCGTCCGGTGCATGATCGTTGAAGATCAATATGAACTATCAGTTCATGATCAACCACGGATCGAGTAGTGTCACTCTATGCTTGATGAATAGTAGAATTTGGTAAATGTGAATTATTAAGTAGATTATACAGCCGCCATCGCAACTAAATTTAATAACTAGTTTCGAAAGATGAAATAGTAATCTTTATCTGAATAGTTGTTTAGATTCAGATTCAGATTCAGATAATTTTATTCAATGTAGATTCTTTACAGAATACTTATTGAATGTCATGCAGAATACAATGCAAATAGAGCGAGTCTACGCCGTTTCGGATCGTGCTATGGCAGCGTAAAAGAAACGGCAAGAAACCACTGCAGCACGTTTCTTTGTTTGGTTACGATCGAAGATATCATATTTCTGTAACTTTATTAATAAAATGATAGGCAAAACAAAACTAAGGTCTATGCCGTTGGCGTGAGTGTGATAACACCTTATGCGTTCCTAACATAATGTTATTATAATTGCGGAATACATCGCGGTTTGCCCGGAAACCCTGGGTCGTAATAAGGGTAACATGATTATCATATTTTGTTATGAGAATGTGTTTGTTTTGATTCTGCCGAGTAGGAAGCCAAGTTATGATCCATTTAAATTAATTTGTACAAGGTAAATAAGCTATTTTTCACTAGTTTTGCGCACAAACTAATTTCTGCACGTACTTTAGATTATTTTTAAAATAGCTCCACCTGCCAGGAATCTTGTGCAAGAACGACTTAAAACTGACCTCCGTTTGCTATGAATGTATAGTCTCTGAGGGCGTCGCAAGTTATTCTACGTCATCGAGTACAAGAAATTTGCAACTTTCTGAAGAGAGTAGTGGCCTATCAGGTCCAGAAAACATTGGTTTGCCAATGTGCAACATGACAGGTTTGGTACAATCGGAGCGAACAGTTGTTGTTACGGCAGAGAGTACACAAATGAAACCTGTGCGTAATAAAGCATATCTTACATGTCTATGTGTACAGTTGTTAAGCGTTGGAATAAAAAAAAAAATGGATTCAATTATAGGATGATCTTGTTCATCTGCAAATCTTCAAATTTTATATGTAAGGACCCAATACTTCCCTCTTTTTCTCTACTCTGGAAAATATTTTTACCCAAAAACCAGTAAGAAAAAAAATAAAGTCTCGAAGTTAAACTTACCTTTAGGTAAGTGAAAGCTAATTAAATGCCGAAAGGTAGGCAGAAGGCAGTTCCCAAGAAGTTAAATGAGCTAAGTTTTTGTAAGAGCGTCGATCCCATTTTAGACCTAAACATGAATTAATTTTGTGAATCGCTGTCGGTATTGCGTTTTAATAAAAACAAAGATTCTAATTTTATATCCCATTCGTTTTCGCAAGCGGTTGTTATTTCTTTTTATTAACAAGATTTTTATTGAATTTTAAACTGGTATTGGGACAAAATACTCGTATTTAAGAAAAAAAAATCGTTTGTTTTGCGAGAGTTTTAATAAATTTTTTTCTTGGTCCTCACGTTTCTTTCTTTCAAAATTATTTTAATTGTTCACACCATTTGTAGATGACTAGCAAATTTTTCACAAACTCGCTTGATCATTCCATTCCAATCATACTCTTCATTTACTTCACTTGCGAATGTTGCAAAAAACACTCTAGAGATTTTATTTTTTGAACGAGAAAAATTTGTATGTACCTATATAAATATATTGGTAATCGGTTTCTCTAAACCGATTCGAATGAAATTTAACGATTTCAATGAAATTGACAATATGGGGGTTTTTTGGCGGCGAATAATTTATCTAGCTAGGTCTTTGTATGGGAAAAATAGTTTCTTCCGTTTTTTGAGCAATTCTTGAAAATAGCGCGTTTCAGAAACCCTACAACGCCATCTATTGGTGGGCTTGGAATTAAACAGAGCAAATCTTTGTCGCCCAGGTTCTGTAGCTTAATTTGAATGACAGCACTGTGAGAGCTAGACGAAGCGATGTGGTATACATTGGAGCAACAGAGACACGTATCGATCAAACCTGCTCTTAATAGGTTTTCCTGCAGTTATTCTAAAGGAGTGATCACATCTAGCTGAATTCAAAGACTAATTCGGCATACATTGCTGGGAGGCTTGGTTATGTTCATTGAAATATCCTTACTTCAACGAGCAATGTATGCCGAATTAGTCTTTAAATTCAGCTAGGTGTGATCACTCCTTAATCATGCTTTATTATTTTGACTGTAGAAAGGGGTTTGAAGGTGATAGGGTTTTTTTTGCGAAGTCCGTCGGGGAAGTACCACCTCCTTTGCCTATTTCTACCGTAAAGCAGCAGTGTTCATATGTGAAACAACCGACACTTGAAACATACTATCTGTTTCGTCTTGTTAGTGTCAAAGTATGCTACTATATAGACAGTGGGTGCTATGGGCGGTAGTGACCACTTTTCCATCGGGTTACCCACCTATAATATACTCAGGTTACCTCGTAGCACTAAACCCTAACTAGATCACAGTTAGCTAATTCTATATTTATCACTGCACCAATGCGCGCCCGCACGCCGTGACAGCTCACAACCGACTGCCCCCTCCTACCCACATACACTACATCCCTTCCTTATTTTAAACGATTAAAACAATAACAAAATCAGTTCAATATTAATCATATTATGTCAATCATATGGTTAGAGCAATGTTACATTGGACAGGTATTAAATTTAGACTATTGACCCTCTGTATCCTGGTTACTATGTTCTTTGCCAACAACCGTCCAATCCCCATTTTCTACTCTTTTCAGTTAGATTATATTTCCTATGTAATCTTTTCCTGCGGGATGATTCCTGACACGTATATCTCCGCCATTGACATTAACCACTCTATGTTCCTCTGGGTTAAGGTAAGGAGTTAGTTTGTCATGTTAACCATGATCCGCACCTAAACTTTTTCCCCTACTTCCAAATTATATTCTGTAGCTTTCCCTTTCCTATCCGCATATTCCTTCCCCTTTTCTTTCCTTTCTTTGTCTCTGTCTCTTACATGTGAGTCGATTATTGTATGCTCCATTTCAATTGCAGCAGGTATCTTGTCCCTAAACTGTCTACGGTGTAAAAGTCCAGCTGGTGTTCTACCCTACCTGTCGTATTGTGGGATTATGTGCTGTTGTACATGATGAGATATTCTAGTTCACCTTTCCCAAATGGCTAATCTTTAGACGCTTTAAGATATCCCTATTCTGGCGTTCCACCTCCAGATTCATCTGTGGCCAGTAAGGGATCGTATTATGTTTTTTTTTTTATCATTCTTATCCGTAGAAAGGAAGCTAGTACCTTAGCACAGGTTATACTTTTTAGGGTAGGTACTAGCGTACCATATTTTGAACAACCCATGTCATAGGTCTTGTAATATAAGATAATTTATAAGATTTTTTTGTTAATTTTTAAAATAAATTATTATTATTATTACAGGTCAATTTCACAGGGAAGGCCAATCGAGAGAATAATTCTTTCAGGACTTTGATGGTTTCCGCCGCAGTAATATTTCTCATGATTTAAATTTTCTTGTAACGGCTGTAGTAGTCAACCAGGACTAATAAGTAATCACTATTCACTCGGTGTCTGATAATCATTGCAATTAAGACGTTAGGGTCACTCATCACCCTTACTACTCCCTCGTAGGTACGGTCAACCGCACGTCGGTAGAAACTTTTTCAACTCTATTACCACGCCATAAGGTTCAAAAGTGTTTCTACTGATGAGCTGTTGAGTGTACAATCAAATGACGTCAACTTAAACCAATAATAAAGTAATCACAAAGTACTTACTGAAATTATCGGTCCACACGTATTATTAAAAGTACTATTCGAGTTCCGCATCTCAATAAGGTAAACACAACACTCAAAGTAAACACTTCGTTTTGTGTACACACTAGAGCTATCTTCTAGTTGCAATGCAATTCTTGTCTGCCACCTCTTGGCAAACAGCAAAATCTAAAATCTTTACATTTACTTTCAAAAACAATCGCAACTTACAGATTAAGTCACTTCATAACAAATTTCTTTTCAATAAATCTCTTTATATTGTTTAATCACGTTTCTTAGCACAGCGAGGAATGAACACTAGTCATCCTAAAACTCTCATCAAGTATTCAGTAAACACACTTTTTTTTCTTTAGAGTTTCGACGACATTCTTGTTTGGTACACCGCAATGTACCGTCATGTTTCACCACTTCCACCAGGATGTTCCATCTAAATTATACCTAGTTAGAGTTTGTACGAACCCCAACAAAACAAGCTAGATCTTATTGCGAGCATTAAATCATCATTTTGAATCACTATGAGTTTACTATCGAACTATGGCAAATGTTGCATCACTGTGCTAAATCTACTATGTTTGTCACAATGGTATTCCAAAACAATTGGGACCATTTACATACATTCTCACTGGATACCACAAAAACAACAACACTTGAAATTTACTGTTACTCTTTAAAACAATCATTGCAGTACAGTAATGATTTGAACAAAACCACTAGAATTACCACGTTATCGTAAATAGTTTAACTTCATTTCGAAACAAATAAGTACGGTAGTAATGAGCGATAGTCTTTACTGAACTTTTTCTACAGTGCCTCATAAATTTCAGCACCAAAGAATATTGCAAACGTAAGGCCAAGATATCCTATGAGTCGAGTTTGTACTTACGAGAACGCAACGAAAATCTTGACGAACAAAAACACATAAAACACTTGAAAATCTTAACACTATCACAAAAGCATTGTACACATTTCACCACTACATTTCACTAATTGTAACAGTTGTCCGCAATATCCAAACTATTTTCGGCAACAAAACGTCACTTCTACCTACATGATTGTCGATCGTCGCAAACACATTTAAACAATTGTATGTAGGTACACAAACGCGAATCTGAACTGTCCCGAGACAACTGTAAACAAACTAATTATTTTTCTACCCTCAACTTTCAACTTTTTTCAACTACGTGACGTGATTGTCGACTGTAAGTAACCGAATAATATTTCTACCGTCAAGATGGGGCTATTTTTAGACTACCACCATCATAAAACTATAATAAACGCTTGACCACTGTTCCAACAAACCTGTAACGTTTATTCGAGGGTGTTGGAATACCATTGCAAAACTAACAGCGTGAACGTTTTTTACCATCCGATTCTACTTCAACAAAACTGTAAACACCGGCTATCTGCATTATCAAAACTGCAAACGTTACACAAAACCATTCGTATTATCAGACTGTGTGGGTGTTGAAGCAGTAATCCCGCTTCTGATGACAACGAGGGATATGACTGGGGAGAAAGAGATAGCTATAGATGCAGAAGAGATAGCCTCAGGAAAGCCGAGAACATAATATTGGCCAAACTATTAATAGTAAGCATCGATAACATCTTTTGCAATCGCTTAATTCATTCAACTGTAACTTACTTTCATGACGATCATTCATCCTTACTTGCCATTGACCACCCGTACCCATTCTCTTCTATCACACATCTTTGGTACCCCCAGCGGTGTGCAGTCGTTGCTGTTGTTGTAAATCAAGCTTAACCAAGTGCCACAACATTGTCAACTCCAAACTTTGGAGGCTTTCATCTTATGATTCTATCTACTTGGCCAACTATAGTAAACTCGGAGTGAACCACGTTTCACTATTACATTAAAAGTGATTGAGGCTTGGGAATGTTGATGTTACTTGAGTCTTTTTGGGCGATCTGTAACCAATGCCATATGTGCCTTAATCAATACTAAAACCATACCACATTAGGGTCAAATGGTAGCCCAAAACATATGCAAGTACACCCAACAATCAGCCATCCACTTTAGACTCATAATCACCTACTCGGTCACTGAAGACCATGTCATGACTACACTGTAGCACTGCAGTAACGTTACAAGTCACAAAATATTATTCCACGACTACACCATTGTAGTCCCATACTTGGTCACTCGAGACCATACTATAACCACACAACGATTTAGTTCCACACTTGGTCACTCAAGACCATATTATGACCACACACACAGATTTAAATCTCACACTTGGTCACACAAGACCGTATTGACCACACTAATGCAGTTCCACACTTGGTCACTCAAGACCACACACACAGATTTAAATCTCACACTTGGTCACACAAGACCATATTGACCACACTAATGCAGTCCCACACTTGGTCACACTAGACCATACTATTCACTCAAGACCATACTATAACCACACACCGGTTTAGTCCCACACTTGGTCACTCAAGACCATACTATGACCACTCACATAGATTTAAATCTCACACTTGGTCACACAAGACCACATTAACCACACTGATGCAGTCCCACACTTGATCGGTCACACAAGACCATACTATGACCACACACACAGTTCAAGTCTCACTTTTGGTCACACAAGACCATAATGACCACACTGATGCAGTCCCAAACTTGGTCACACAAGACCTAACTGGCCATCCAGTTCGGAGTCATAATCACAAACTTGGTCACAAAAGACCATTCCATAACCTCACTAGAGAGCATAGCGAGAACGTAGGTATAACTTGTTGCTCACAAAACTATTACTGTTGTACCTAGTTGTCATTGGTACTTTATCAATGTAGATGCTCTGCCTACTTCTACATTTGCCTCATTTGCCCAATCTCAGTCTATCGCAGGAAGGTCAACTAATCCTAATGATACCTTAAGCCTAATGCTGCATCTTATATTTGGTTCAAGATGGGTGGTTAGTTTAGGTAATTAAAAATTGACTTTATTAGCGCTTTCTACAATGGATTTTGTAACTTCACACAGGTTAGTAACAGTACCTAATTGCAAGTACTCATATACGCCGTTCATTACTGATAAGTTACTGTTTCCTTTCTACACCTATCACTCTGTAGGTAAACGTTTCTAGTTGGATAAAATAGTAATGTCTTGTGAGCAGCAAGGTGCTTGTCTAGAAGTCTACAACAACGATCACACTCAAATTCCAAACTAGGCAAGTTCTGCATCTTAGATGCTGGGCACACACAAGCACGCACGTACATACCTAATATCCAAACCCGGGATTTGCCATGGCCGGGAATCGAACCTGTAACTTCGCAGCGATTAGCCACACTATCGTTACATCTCACAGGTTGTCAAATATACCTGCTAATCTTCTTCTGTTGCCATGCTCTTACGGACTTGCTAATACAATACGTCAATAAACAACTTACACGATAGATAGGTGTTACGGGCATCAATAAATAATGCACAAATTATGTTTGTAACAAACCACGTAAAATACTTAGATAGGTACAGTCAATGACAGGTCAAGCCGGGCACACGCAGCGCGACTTCATACCGCACGTCTATTGAAATAAGAACAATACAAAGTCCAATGTGTTAAGCCTGATGTGCTTCTGACTGTACTTACGTGCCTTCTAATATGGTACAGCGCGTTCAGAACAAGTCCGTCTATGACTGTAATTTCCTGCGCATGTTTGACAGGTGGAGAGCCATGAACGACTCGTTCGCCCCCTGGGGGGAGCCGCGGTCACCCCCGCGACTCAGTAACGGTCACAGACAGAGTTATTTTGCACGCAGTAAACCTACCCAGTCGGTATGATCTCAATCAGATATTTTCAGGGTTTTAAAATATTGCAGTCATGGTAGATGGGCCGTTAGGTTAGGACTATATTTTTCCGAGTTCAGTGTCTACCAGTAATTATTATTACATCAATAACAACATTTGAATGCACGCTATAAACAGAATGCACCTAACAACCATATTGTCATTGTCGCATTTCAAATCAAGTATGTACTTAGTTTTACAAATTAATTACTCACATGTGGTTTTATAGGTGGCCAAAATACCACATAAATTGATAATTCAGTCACAACATAACCGATTTTTGCGAACTTGGTGTTTCAAGTTCCAACTCAGTAGTAGGTACTAATTTCCTTTTATGCGACAATAAAATTGAGTTAAATTTTCTCCTTTCGCCACTTATAATATACTCAGGTTACCTCGTAGCACTAAACCCTAACTAGATCACAGTTAGCTAATTCTATATTTATCACTGCACCAATGCGCGCCCGCACGCCGTGACAGCTCACAACCGACTGCCCCCTCCTACCCACATACACTACACCACCTGATCGTTCGTTCGATCGTTCTCACTTATTCTTGTACTTCATTATATATATTTTTTCTTAACATTTATTCGTATTAGGGGCTTCATCAAAATCAAATCAGAATTTTTGAGGCTCATTAACATCAACTTCAGAAGATAGTAGGAACTCAAACGGCTTAGTGAGCCTTCTGAAGCACCCAATCTTTTTTTTTTTCATGTATTTGCCAAAAATAGTGGTACTTTTTGTTACATGTTGGTCATTTAATATACATCCGACACTATTTCACCTGAATAGGTATGCAAAATTCGAGCGAACAAAAGAAAAAAAAATTGTCATTTAAAATACAACATATAATAATACATTAATAAAATTAAAAAATATGTTGAGCAAACAAATTAAATACAAAACCAATAGCAATGTCACTTAAAATTCTAGCAATGTCACTATTTATACGTTAGTATTATATAGTCTAAGGTCACTATACAAAAATATCAATGTCAATTTAACATAAAAAATAAATCTAGTTTATAATAAGCTTTACGAGTATCCACTAGTAGAGCAAACAGACGCTTGCAGAAAATGTTCATTGGCAGTTCCTGTAGTGCGTGGGGCAATTTATTAAATACTTTTGGCCCAAGGCATATAAAACTTTTATGAAGCAGAGTTGTCTTTGATGGCACTAGACAGAGTCTATCACGGTGACGAAAATTTCGATCGTGAACATTTCTATTAGCCATAAATAAATCCAGATTGGATTTGACGAAAATTGCTGCATAGAAGGCAATGTCAATATCTTATGTTGTCGGAAAGCAGCTGTCTGTAGTTTTTAAACCAAACATAGCCCTAATGCATCTTTTTTGTGCTTTGAACAGGATGTTTATTTGTAACACTAGGACCCTAGGTACAAATTAAGATACCTAAAAAACCATTAAACAGCTGGCTGGGAGCTGAAAAATATTTTAGAAACGCATAAAAGTTGAGAAATACTACAAAGTTAATGAAAATGGACATTAAGATAGGTTAAAGGATATGTAATCATATAAAAACATTACTTAAAGCAGTTAAAAGTAGTATTTGCAATGGTTTATAGGAATATCTTTCCATCAAGCGTCAATTTAGAACAAAAATCTGCCTGTATTGAAATATTCATACGAAAACGGGCTATCGAAGCCGTTTTGGCGGGAAACTACGCGGTAGAATCCGTGTACAACTGCGCGATCTGTCGTTTTATATTACGAAGTATACTTATGGGGAAGACGGTCGCCGAGCAGGCGGCGGACCGAATCCAAGAAATATTGGCAAATGGATTAATCACATGAAATGTGATAATATGAGACTTAATTAATACGAAAGGCATTTCGTATAATATGTAGGCAGACGCTTAGGCCCCTGTTCGAAAAACTGAAAAGTATAACATGAAACAAATACTTATCGAACCCGTCTGCATGGTGATTGGTAGTGCATGGCATGATGGAAAACTCAAAAAGTTTGGGTTTTCTTATATTTCTGACGAAAAATATAAATGATCGGGGCAAGTTGGGAGATGTTTGCGATGTTATTGAAGGAATGTGGTACTGTTCTGAGTAAAGCAGAGATTGTGTTAGCGAGACGTGAAAATCCGGTACACGAATCGATGCTTGCTTGGCAGTTGCGGCACTTTCGACGATGACAAGCTTACAGTCTCTTTGTGTTTTGTACGACGAGAGCTTCTTGAAGCGGCGCGCCTGGAGTTCGCTATCATGAGCTGCTTGTCTGAATTACACAACTATCTTGCCTAACACTGTTCAGCTAATAGTGCGTAGAATGATAAAAGTCCGTATCCTGAGTGCTATGAACAGTACGGCTACGGTGATGATATGTTGGTTTCGTCATTGGAAATGTCTAAAAGTATGTCTCCGATGTATCAATCACTATTTTTAAATGACACATAAAAGCAAGTAGCTTGAATTTGCCTTCAATATTTGTCTAGGCGCTACCTTGTGATTTAAAATAACAATCTTGCGATTCGTGCATTGAGCAAATGTGCTAAGTAGTGCAGAGCAGATGGATATTGACTAGGGCCTACATTTATAGATAAGGACTTTGGTTGGCGTTTTCAATATTGGCTAAAGTCACGTCGATGGATGTAGATCTTGGTTGTATACGTCGCTCATAGAAATATGAACAGCAACAAAATGCTAAATTGCGCTTCTTGCGAGAGGTGAAATGAATTCATACAAGTTATCTTTGATGATCGTTGAAGACAAGTTTGCGAACGCTATTAAAGCCTTTGGTGATGGCTTTTCGGAGTTGTACCCAAAGCCATGTTAGTAAACGTACTAGCATGTACTAAGAGTCTGGAACTTCTTATGTTGGACAGAGAGTTTTCATATTTCTGCAGAGCACAAGTATGACAGTTATAAAACCACGAATGAAAACCCCAAATAAACGATGGGAATAACGCCTCATATGTCTTATGGCAAAAGTGGGTTGCCAAGACTATACTGAATAAATCATTATATCATACAAATACGCGCTAGACGTGTAGAGCAGAAATAAATGAGGAGTAATAGCAGTTATGCTATAAAAGTTCATGCAGATTATGGAGACTCTCTGAGGGACATGATTGTTCTACAGAACTCGGACAATATTTGGCTTCGGCCACCTTTTTATTTATTAAACTGACACTTTTGGGCCGCAGCCTCGATTTCGGTCGGCTGTTGGTCCTGACTTGGAGAAATCCTCGTCTGTCCTACGGGACTCAAAATAAAAGACGACACAGACGTAAGTTGTTTCGATAGATCTTCTTATGTTTCTGTTTTCGCCATGGAGGTCAATATTTGGCTTCGGCCACCTTTTTAATTCATTAAATTGTCACTTTGGGGCCGCAGCCTCGATTTCGGTCGGCTGTTGGTTCCGACTTGGAGAAATCCTCGTCCACCGCTGGAATCACATTAGGCTTTTGCCTAACCCTGGCTTCGGCCTTTCACCAACAATGGGCTTCGGCTCCAACAATGGGCTTCGGCTCCAACAATGGGCTTCGGCTCCAACAATGGGCTTCGGCTCCAACAATGGGCTTCGGCTCCAACGGTGCTTCGGCACGGGCTTCGGCCCAAATCAAAAGACTGGCTAAGCCGGCATACCCTTTCCCCGTTGGGGGGAGCACATTGCGCACGTTGGTGTGTTGGTAGGTGCTCATCGTGGGCCGCGAGTGGTGGAGCGGACCATCTCTCCCACCTTTTTTTTATTTTTTTTTATTTTATTTTAAGATAATGAATAAAAAACGGGAGAGCTATCATCTTAGGCCTCGCATAGGCAGGGCTTAAGATGAAAAGGGAATGGGGTGTGCCGTTTATAGCCTTGCCTAAAACATAAATAGGTTACACTGAAGGGGCAGTGATAATCACTTAAAAAGTGAAGCGATAGATAATTAAAGAGTTACTAGGTTGAATCCTTTTGATGGCTACAATTACACTGAAGGGGCAGTGATAATCACTTAAAAAGTGAAGCGATAGATAATTAAAGAGTTACTAGGTTGAATCCTTTTGATGGCTACAATTACACTGAAGGGGCAGTGATAAGCACTTAAAAAGTGAAGCGATAGATAGTATAAAAAGTTACCACTTGTTATGAAACCTTTTGATGGCAACAACATGATCCTCAAAAAGAGTTTGGGCTACTATTCACATGTAGTAAGTCCTACCACAAGTCGATCAAAAATTTTATGTTTAGAGGCCTAAATAAAACATTCAATGTATTTTAATTTTCAGCTTTCTCCGGAGTTGTAACGATGTTGATCTACTTGGACACCCAGATTGATTACGTTTAAAAGCGGATTTGTCGGGATCAAAGGACCAAGTAAATAGATCATTTAAAAATTAAGTGTAAGCACATCAATTGTATTGGTGTGCCCAAGCTTAACGAATTTGCTTTGTCTTCGGACATAAAACTGTCATAGTCGGTGGACATCTCTCTAATTCCGTGCGGAATAGATAATGATATAGAAATTTGAGAAAAGATCTTGTGAAAGAAACTCGCTATGATCTTATTGTGTCAGTTCAAGGGACTGCGCTGCTGAAACACTTGTGTTTTGGCTAAATTAAAACCTTCTAACGAATATCTCGGTATTTGTCTGAATAGAAAATACTTATTCTATTAAGTAAGGTTATAGGTTCAGTTACAATTTGGTGCCGTGACCAGGATATGGATCAATGATCTATTTCTTGATCCGGTATTGGTTGTGGCTAAACATACGTAGGCTTCTTAAGCCTACAATTTGTTGTCCGTGAAAGAGGAATGAGCGAGCATGTTGTGGCCTAGAAATATGTTCTTCCATCTTAAAAAGGTTACTAGTTCAAATAATAACCAAAGTTTCTTTTGTTACAGGGTACAACAAAGAAATATCTAAACTAATGAGCATATGAATATTAAAAGCAAAAGTGGAAATATAACGTTTGTATAAAGTGAATAAATATAATAAAGTGGCTGAGGACCACTAAAGTGAAGTGACACAAAAATATAAAAAGTGGATAAGGACCACCAAAGTGCAGTGACACTTAATAGATTAAGTGCTATTGTTAGTAAAAAGGACTATAATTAAAAAGTTTCAAAAGAAACGTAACACAACATGTCGGACACAGAAGAGGAAGTGCAAGTTCCGGTAGAGGACGTGGAGGAGATATACGAACCCCCCAAGAAAAAGATAAAGGGTAAGAAGGGGAATAGCCCTGTCTTTCAAGTAGAGGAGAAAAGGGATGCTCCTGAAATGTCAAAAGAATTTACCCTTCTTCACAAAATGATACAAAGACAAAACCGTATATTGGACATTAAGTTGAGCAAATTAGAAGCGGAGATCAAGCAAACCGCAGAAGCTCAGAAAAGTTTACAAGTCCAAAATCGACCTACATCATCTAATAGGACATCACCTGTGTCGGAGCAACCAGATCCGCTTGCAAACCGACAAATTATGTATTCGATTACTAACCTTAATTCAGAGAAGCCCAAATTTAACGGCAGAGGAAAAACTCACCCTGTGACCTTTTTAGAAGACTTAACGTCTTATATTAAGAAAGTGCCAACACAAGGAAAAGGATTGGACATTGTGATTGAGTGCTTAGAAGGTCAGGCAAGAGATTGGGCAAGAGTTTATAAGGAAAGGTGGAGTGAATTCGATGATTTTAAAAGGGACTTTTTACAGACCTTCTGGAACGAGGTCGAGCAGAATAAAGTGCGAAGAGAAATCGTTAGTGGAAAGTGGGACAGAACAAAAACACCCACTATGTTAGCTCACTTCATGAAGTATGCTGGACAAGTGAAGCTATTAAATTACCCTTTGACAGATGCACAGTTAATTGCTGATTTGATGAGGCATTTTCCACGAAACGTGCAACAGTTGTGGACATTATCAAAGAGGAATGAAATATTGTCCGCAACACAGTTCTTACACGAATTAGACTGCATAAACCAGTCGGAAGAAGACGCTCAATTAACAAGATCCTCGGGTAGCAACATGCACGCTCCATCAGGAGCGACAAAAACAAACAACAGATACAAGGAGTGGAGAAGGCCAAAAGAAGACAACACGGGTTCCACGCGAGGCAGTACTGGTGGGGTGAAGGCGCCCACCGCACCGGTTGCTGCATCCATGGAAACAGTGAAGTCCATCGAAGAAGCTCCAAAAAACTGAATAATGCTGAGTGCGTAGTTGTCCCTAAGCACTCAGCTTCAAATAAGGGCACAGCTCTACAAAACAGTTCGATCGGTTATCAAATAATGTTAAAGCAAGGCTGGAAACCAGGCCAAAGTTTGGGTAAACATAATAATGGCTTAAAGAGACCGATCGAAGCAAAAGGCCAGTCGGGGCGAGCTGGTTTTGGTTTTATAAATATCATAGAGAGTATATCAGGTCTCATTAAAGACCGGTTTAATTTGCTTTCAGCTGAAAAAATGATTCCTAACAAAGATTTAAACACAGTATTCGAAGAGGATGAGAAGACAAAGGAATTACTGGAAGGAATAAGGCCTGATATCTCAATAATTTGTGAAAAGCTCACAGTCAAGGCTTTGTTAGATACGGGCTCAGATATAACATGCATATCAGAAGAGCTCTATAATGAGTTGATCCACAAAAACCCTAAGTTGTCCGTTATGCCTGTCAAAGGGTTCCAAATAAAGGGGGCTGTGGGTCAACGCTCTTCTAGAATCAATAAACAGATTATGCTACATGTTGATCTAACAAAGGATTTATCTTTAGACATTCCATTTTTGGTTGTGCCCAATCTATCAAGGTCAATGATTTTGGGCTTTGATTTCATGTTGCAATATAAAGTGGAAATACAAATAGAAAAGGGAAAATATGGCGTTTGCATAGTACACGGCGGAAAGCCGATTTTTTTTCCATTTAAGGATTTTAAAAGTGTATATTGCATTAAAAGTGGCAAAGATCAAAACAGTGTAAATATCAGTAAGAGGTTTGAGGCTGATGTGAATATTGGATGCAAGTCTGACCACAGAGGTAGAGAAAAGTTAATTGAAATATTACGGAAATATGAGTCATTATTTACAGACAGATTGGGCAAAGCAAATTGCTATGAACATGAGATTAAAATGGAACACGAAAGACCCATAGTAAATAGGAGTTATCCAATACCGTACGCTTATAAAGCCAAGATGGCAGTTAAGTTGGACGAATTAGAAAAAATGGGTATAATTACAAGGGCATCAACCCCATACTCGAGTCCATTAACATTTACGCTGAAAAAGGATGGCGTTGATATACGTGTTTTATTAGACGCCAGAGGAATTAATAAACATATGGTGGCTGAGACAGAGAAGCCACCTATGCAAATAGATGTGATCAATTCCTTCCATGGAGCAAAATTTATTACCACGATAGACTTAAACAATGCATATTTTCAAATACCAATCAGCAAAGAAAGTAAAAAGTATACTGGGTTTACTTTCGAGGGTAAATCTTATGTATACAATGTTTTACCTCAAGGATTAAAGACCTCTGTGGGAAGCTTCAGTCGAGCGATGGACATCATCCTTGGGCCTGATGTTAGGGAATTTTGTGTTAACTATTTAGACGATTTAGCCATCATAACGTGTGGCTCGATTGATCTTCACCTGGAGCATATTGATCGAGTCTTACAAAGGTTACACCAGGCCGGGTTGACATGTAACTTACAAAAGTGTGATTTCATTTGCAAGGAAGTAAAGATGTTGGGATTTATAGTTTCAACAGAAGGCATAAGAACAGACCCAGAGAAAGTCAAAGCAATAAGTGAATTTCCAATTCCAAAGAAGGTGAAACAAGTCAGAGCCTTTTTAGGGCTCTGTAATTTTTATCGCCGATTCATACCTGATTATAACAGAAACATTATGCCTTTGTGTGAATTATTGAAAAAGGGGAAAAGGTGGATATGGAGTGAGAAAGAACAAAAAGCTTTTGATGAGCTTAAAAACCGTTTTATAAAAACAATTATGCTCCATCATCCAGACTTTAGCAAACAGTATTACATTCAAACAGACTGCTCCGGAATTGGATTAGCAGGAGTATTATTTCAACTTGGAGACGATGGAAATATGAAAATACTTGGATTCCACAGTAAAGCCTTGAAAGGAGCTGAATTAAATTGGACAACTACAGAACAAGAATTTTACGCCGTAATCAGTACTTTTAAAAAGTTTGAGACTTATTTGAGAGGAGCAAAAGTGATAATCAGAACAGATCACAAGGCATTACTATTCGTTAACAACATGAAACTCTACAACAGTAGAGTGACGAGATGGATTTTGTTCTTGGAACAATTTGAATACACTTTTGAACATGTAGCTGGAAAGTTGAATATTGGAGCAGATATTTTATCACGTTACCCTCCTAGTAGTGAAATCATACAAGAGGAGAAAGCAATTTGCCCAGAAATTGCTTATACTGAGAGTGATCCCAATAAGGAGTTAAACAAAAGGTTGAGGAATATAAGGAAGCTGCAGGAAGTAGATCCTGTAGCTTCCGAAATTTTTCAGGACTTAAATAAAGAAAAACAAGAAAGCATAAACAGATTAACCTATTAGAGATGAAAAACTACATATGGAGGTGAACGGCAAAGATGTCTTGGTTCTTCCTGCTGCATTAATAGAAGCTGTCACTATGCAAGTCCACGAGGAGATGGGACACCAAGGAGCATATAAAATTATAAAATACATCAGAGATCGTTTTTATTGGCCTAATCTGACAAGAGATATAAAGCGAATTTTGAACAAATGTCACATTTGTCAATTGGCAAAATGTAATAATTTTAAATATTTTGGTCCATGTCAATCGATAGTAACACAGAATATTGGAGACTTAGTGATGGCGGATATCTATGGACCCCTACCGAGTGGGAAGTTTGGATATCGATATGTACTGGTGGTACAGGATTCTTTCAGTAAGTTTGCAAAACTTTACCCGATGAGAAATGCTACAGCAAGATCAGTAGTAACAAAAATTAAACAATTCGTACAAATCATAAAGCCAAAAGCAATAATGACTGATAATGGATCTCAGTTCATTAGTAAATTATGGAGAAAAAGTTTGAATGATCTTGGAATTAAGACCATTTATACTACAGTGAGGAATCCTAGACCAAACACTACTGAACGAGTAAACAAGGAGCTTGGACGGATGTTTAGAACATATTGTCATAATAACCATCGCGGATGGGCGACAAAGTTACCAGATATAGAGAAATTATATAATAACACTCTACATGACAGCATAGGTTACACGCCGTGCGAAGTTTTGTATGGAAAAAGTAACAAAATGACATTTGACCGATGTTTGAATTTGCCTAAAGACAAATTGAATGTAGAGGAAGTCAGGACAAACGTCAGAAGGACGTTAAAGGAACAAAGCGAATATAGACAACAGAAGTTCAACGCAAATCATAAATTGATTAAGTTTCATGTAGGGGACCTGGTGAAGATCAAACGCGTCACACAATCAAGTGCTGAGGACAAACAGATTAGTAAATTTGATTTGTTATATGAAGGGCCATATATAGTTTCCTCAATACCTTTTGAAAATGTTTATATTCTAGAAGACCCAAATACGGGGAATGTAAGAGGAAAATTTAATACGATACATTTATCAAAATATTATAATTAGTTGCAACATAGATGTAAACGGATTTTTTTTTTTTACAAAAAGCAATTTATTTTGTTTTTGGTTAATAAAGGCCATTAAGAATTTTGTTTTGTAGTTTTATGCGAAAATAAATTATGAAAGGTTATAAACAAATTATAAATTTATAAGCCTGAAAATTACTTTGGTAAATGCAAGGTCTAATTATGTAAATAAAATTGTAGAATTAGTCAATCCTTTGGTTAAGAGTATTCATTATATAATCATATATTGGTTATAAGATTAAAGAAGATTGGTATAAGAGTTAATAAGAGTACAAAAAAAAAAAAAAAGAGAAAGAATTGACTATTTCAAACCAAGCAAATGTAACACAAATAAAAGCGATTTAAAAATATATATTTTTAATAAAATAAACGATGAAAACACGGGAAGTAGTAGCGAGGTTCGGGGAGTGGCACAACCACATCCATTAAAGATGGTTAAGTATTAATTAGTGCGATTTCAAAATTATGAAGTATGCAATAATATTCGAGTAGTGAAAAAGGAAAATTTTTTTTTTTTTTCACACGATTTCACATTTTAAAAGCTATGAATGATAGATGTGGTTGTAGGGGAGGTTGGTGGCCGTTCTCATGATAGGGTCAAACGTCACAATCGTAAGACATTAATGATGTATACAAATGAAAGTAGGAAAAGTAAATATTGTATTATAATGTTGGACTTTCATTTTAGGTTAAAAGATTTTTTTTTTTTTTTCATTTAAGGATTTAAAATGGTTTGGGATATAGGGATGGGAATGGGATAATAGGGAAACGGTTTTTTTTTTTTAACATTATATCTAAGCTTGAATTTATATAGTTTTCAAAAATTCTCTTCCATGAATTACAGAGAATTTTGGGGGCTGGTTGTAACACTAGGACCCTAGGTACAAATTAAGATACCTAAAAAACCATTAAACAGCTGGCTGGGAGCTGAAAAATATTTTAGAAACGCATAAAAGTTGAGAAATACTACAAAGTTAATGAAAATGGACATTAAGATAGGTTAAAGGATATGTAATCATATAAAAACATTACTTAAAGCAGTTAAAAGTAGTATTTGCAATGGTTTATAGGAATATCTTTCCATCAAGCGTCAATTTAGAACAAAAATCTGCCTGTATTGAAATATTCATACGAAAACGGGCTATCGAAGCCGTTTTGGCGGGAAACTACGCGGTAGAATCCGTGTACAACTGCGCGATCTGTCGTTTTATATTACGAAGTATACTTATGGGGAAGACGGTCGCCGAGCAGGCGGCGGACCGAATCCAAGAAATATTGGCAAATGGATTAATCACATGAAATGTGATAATATGAGACTTAATTAATACGAAAGGCATTTCGTATAATATGTAGGCAGACGCTTAGGCCCCTGTTCGAAAAACTGAAAAGTATAACATGAAACAAATACTTATCGAACCCGTCTGCATGGTGATTGGTAGTGCATGGCATGATGGAAAACTCAAAAAGTTTGGGTTTTCTTATATTTCTGACGAAAAATATAAATGATCGGGGCAAGTTGGGAGATGTTTGCGATGTTATTGAAGGAATGTGGTACTGTTCTGAGTAAAGCAGAGATTGTGTTAGCGAGACGTGAAAATCCGGTACACGAATCGATGCTTGCTTGGCAGTTGCGGCACTTTCGACGATGACAAGCTTACAGTCTCTTTGTGTTTTGTACGACGAGAGCTTCTTGAAGCGGCGCGCCTGGAGTTCGCTATCATGAGCTGCTTGTCTGAATTACACAACTATCTTGCCTAACACTGTTCAGCTAATAGTGCGTAGAATGATAAAAGTCCGTATCCTGAGTGCTATGAACAGTACGGCTACGGTGATGATATGTTGGTTTCGTCATTGGAAATGTCTAAAAGTATGTCTCCGATGTATCAATCACTATTTTTAAATGACACATAAAAGCAAGTAGCTTGAATTTGCCTTCAATATTTGTCTAGGCGCTACCTTGTGATTTAAAATAACAATCTTGCGATTCGTGCATTGAGCAAATGTGCTAAGTAGTGCAGAGCAGATGGATATTGACTAGGGCCTACATTTATAGATAAGGACTTTGGTTGGCGTTTTCAATATTGGCTAAAGTCACGTCGATGGATGTAGATCTTGGTTGTATACGTCGCTCATAGAAATATGAACAGCAACAAAATGCTAAATTGCGCTTCTTGCGAGAGGTGAAATGAATTCATACAAGTTATCTTTGATGATCGTTGAAGACAAGTTTGCGAACGCTATTAAAGCCTTTGGTGATGGCTTTTCGGAGTTGTACCCAAAGCCATGTTAGTAAACGTACTAGCATGTACTAAGAGTCTGGAACTTCTTATGTTGGACAGAGAGTTTTCATATTTCTGCAGAGCACAAGTATGACAGTTATAAAACCACGAATGAAAACCCCAAATAAACGATGGGAATAACGCCTCATATGTCTTATGGCAAAAGTGGGTTGCCAAGACTATACTGAATAAATCATTATATCATACAAATACGCGCTAGACGTGTAGAGCAGAAATAAATGAGGAGTAATAGCAGTTATGCTATAAAAGTTCATGCAGATTATGGAGACTCTCTGAGGGACATGATTGTTCTACAGAACTCGGACAATATTTGGCTTCGGCCACCTTTTTATTTATTAAACTGACACTTTTGGGCCGCAGCCTCGATTTCGGTCGGCTGTTGGTCCTGACTTGGAGAAATCCTCGTCTGTCCTACGGGACTCAAAATAAAAGACGACACAGACGTAAGTTGTTTCGATAGATCTTCTTATGTTTCTGTTTTCGCCATGGAGGTCAATATTTGGCTTCGGCCACCTTTTTAATTCATTAAATTGTCACTTTGGGGCCGCAGCCTCGATTTCGGTCGGCTGTTGGTTCCGACTTGGAGAAATCCTCGTCCACCGCTGGAATCACATTAGGCTTTTGCCTAACCCTGGCTTCGGCCTTTCACCAACAATGGGCTTCGGCTCCAACAATGGGCTTCGGCTCCAACAATGGGCTTCGGCTCCAACAATGGGCTTCGGCTCCAACAATGGGCTTCGGCTCCAACGGTGCTTCGGCACGGGCTTCGGCCCAAATCAAAAGACTGGCTAAGCCGGCATACCCTTTCCCCGTTGGGGGGAGCACATTGCGCACGTTGGTGTGTTGGTAGGTGCTCATCGTGGGCCGCGAGTGGTGGAGCGGACCATCTCTCCCACCTTTTTTTTATTTTTTTTTATTTTATTTTAAGATAATGAATAAAAAACGGGAGAGCTATCATCTTAGGCCTCGCATAGGCAGGGCTTAAGATGAAAAGGGAATGGGGTGTGCCGTTTATAGCCTTGCCTAAAACATAAATAGGTTACACTGAAGGGGCAGTGATAATCACTTAAAAAGTGAAGCGATAGATAATTAAAGAGTTACTAGGTTGAATCCTTTTGATGGCTACAATTACACTGAAGGGGCAGTGATAATCACTTAAAAAGTGAAGCGATAGATAATTAAAGAGTTACTAGGTTGAATCCTTTTGATGGCTACAATTACACTGAAGGGGCAGTGATAAGCACTTAAAAAGTGAAGCGATAGATAGTATAAAAAGTTACCACTTGTTATGAAACCTTTTGATGGCAACAACATGATCCTCAAAAAGAGTTTGGGCTACTATTCACATGTAGTAAGTCCTACCACAAGTCGATCAAAAATTTTATGTTTAGAGGCCTAAATAAAACATTCAATGTATTTTAATTTTCAGCTTTCTCCGGAGTTGTAACGATGTTGATCTACTTGGACACCCAGATTGATTACGTTTAAAAGCGGATTTGTCGGGATCAAAGGACCAAGTAAATAGATCATTTAAAAATTAAGTGTAAGCACATCAATTGTATTGGTGTGCCCAAGCTTAACGAATTTGCTTTGTCTTCGGACATAAAACTGTCATAGTCGGTGGACATCTCTCTAATTCCGTGCGGAATAGATAATGATATAGAAATTTGAGAAAAGATCTTGTGAAAGAAACTCGCTATGATCTTATTGTGTCAGTTCAAGGGACTGCGCTGCTGAAACACTTGTGTTTTGGCTAAATTAAAACCTTCTAACGAATATCTCGGTATTTGTCTGAATAGAAAATACTTATTCTATTAAGTAAGGTTATAGGTTCAGTTACATATTGATGTTGAATTGCCCCAAAAAAGAATACCATAGCGTAGTTTTGATGAGACAAAACCGTGATTAGCCGCCCATACTGCTTGAGAGTGAACTGTTTTTGACAGCTTATAAAGAGCGAAGGCATACTGGTGAAGGGTGTTGCATAACTCGCTTCCATGCAATACCCATTTAAGGTTACTATCTATAGTAAGTCCAAGAAATTTAGTTGTTTGTGTAGTTTGGAAAGGTTGGCCCTTATAGTTAATATTCAAATTAGGTTCTAAAGTTTTTTGACGAAAATGCATAATTTTCCATTTTGGACAAAGACAGACACAAATTTTTGCCTGTCAGTGTACCCACCCTAGGTTTAAACTTGGTCGATCCTCCGTATCAAAAGCCACACTCTTAGCACTAGGCTTTATACCATAAACTATACAGAGGGTAACGGAAAGGTGTGATGATACTGAAGTGTGTGAATCTACACATGAAACTGAACAACTTTTCCCAAGGAACATAGGTCGAAATACGTACAACCAAATTTGACCTCCCATACAAAATGCGCTATCAGCTGATGCAGTTTCTGTTGGAGGTCAAAAATTGATTTTGTTCTAAGAACCATGTTCCTTGGGAAAAAATTATCAGTTTCATGAGCCGATTCACACTCTTTAGTATTATCACACCGTTCCGTTATACGCTGTAAAGGAAGAATCGAATTATAACAACCACAGACAGAACTAAAATCGCCACACAAACTTGGTCCTGCACGGTGTTGTTAAATTGAGGCCTTTTTAAAACTTTTTTAATAGTTAACTGACTTAACTAAAACAATCGGCAAAAAAAAGAGTTTGCTAGCAACCCTTCTCTCTTTTAGCATTACCGCTGTGCCTATATCTTTAGTAGTTCTGGTTTAATGGAAGACACATAAACGTTAAACCGACCACCCACTATAGACATATCGTAGCCTATATTTGTTAAGTACGTAGAAAGAAGTATCCGCTGTTCAGCCAGTCATGGTAGGTAAGTTTTTGCTTTTGTGTCCATTGCTTCTCGAACACGAAACCTAACATACAATGTTTTTAAAAGCCAGCGGTGGATTTTGTTGCTTCGTCACTCCCATTTCTTATCATGGTTTATAGCTTGATAGGTGACTCAGAACATCGTCTGACATAGAAATAGAACTATAACAAGTCATACTTATTCGTAGCCATGAAAGTTTAAAGTTAATTATCTAATCTCTCATTGTTCAACATAAACGTTATTATTATTATGTTTTAAAATTCGATTGCTACTATCAGAATGTTCGTGGTATTAGAACCAAAACTAAAGAAGTATTCAGTAATATCCTGTTAAGTAATTATAAAGTAATTGTTTTCACAGAGACATGGCTTAAATCAAGCGTAACAGATTGTGAATTTATAGACTCTCGTTATGTTGTGTATGGCAGAGACCGCTCTCTGGCCACATCCACTAAATTTGACGGCGGAGGTGTTATGATAGCGGTTTCACGAGATGTCCCCTCGACGCGAGTCCAAAGGTGGGAAAGCCAATGTGAGGAACTTTGGGTAAAAATAAGACTTAACATTGATGGCTCTCCGAGAAATATTGCACTAGTCACGATATAGCGAACCTGTTCGCAAAACATTTCTCATCAGTGTATCCTAACGACGATTGTAGCACAAATAATACTTTTACTGATCCGAACTCTGCTACCAAATACATAACAAACATGAAATTTTCGGAAATAGAAGTAATGAAAAAACTAAAGCTACTCGACATTCGTAAAGGACCTGGACCTGACAACATACCCCCTCTATTTGTCAAACGCTGCAGCTCAGTTCTAGCATTACCCTTGACCCTAATCTATAATCGTTCTTTGAGTGAAGGGTGCTTTCCGGATTTATGGAAAAATGCAAGGATAGTCCCTGTACACAAAAAAGACGACCAGACCCTAATAAAGAACTACCGTCCAATCTCTATTTTATCCTCTTTCTCAAAGGTATTCGAGTCTCTTGTTTATCCACAAATATACACGAACATCGATGAAAGTATTTCGGATTCTCAGCACGGGTTCAGAAAAGGTCGGTCAGTCCAGAGTAATCTTGTATCGTTTACAACCCAAATCTCACACACACTAGACAAATGCTCTCAAGTAGATGCTGTATACACAGATTTCTCCAACGCATTTGACAAAGTCAACCACTCAGTGCTTCTTAAGAAATTAAGAGCATTTGGAATAGATGGATCCCTTTTATCTTGGTTTGAATCCTATCTATCAAAGAGACCTCAAATCGTGGTAATCAACGGTGAAGAATCTAACGCATTCATTGCAGAATCTGGTGTACCCCAGGGATCTCTTCTTGGACCACTCCTATTTGTCATCTTTATAAACGACATCACAAATGTTGTTAGTCATAGTAGTGCATCTATGTTTGTTGCGGACGGCGACACGGAACGCAACTCTCAAGTACCAGAGCAAGCTACGCACGAACATCACCCGCCCGCCGACGCCGCGAGAGCACAAAGCGAGCGAGACGGCCAGCGCGTGCGAGCGAGATAGACAGCGTGCGCTCGGCGTGACGCACGCTAGTTACGGCCGGCGCTAGCAGGATATAAGCGCGGCCAAATCCACCATTCGACACAGATGGATCTCGCCTGTCGGGATCTCGCCTGTCGCGTCGAGGAGGTCAGATCCAGTCCGCGCACTTTTTCTGACTACCCACATTCGGTAGATATTACCTCGCGGTGGGTATTCTGGGTTGTTTACATGACGTGAGGAGCCCAGATACCCACAAACCGCGTACGACTCGCCCACCTGCCCCCAGCCCCTCTGGGGGTAGGTTTTGTCTACGTGTGGACGCGACACCCAGCACGCTGCCTCTTAGGGAGACATGACTCCCCCCGCCTCCATCGCGAAGGTTAAGAAGAGACCGAGGACACCCCGCAATGTTGCCCAGGCCTTCTACCTTCGGGAAGAGTACGCCAACGAGCGCGCCGCAAAGGCGCCCGCCTCGCCGCCGCTCCACCGCACCCCGACGAAATCCCCCGCAACCGCGGGCCCCCGACAGCCGCCTCCCTGGGCCATCCAGCCCACGCCACTAGTAACCTACAAGCCGCCGACGCAGGTCCCATGGCGTGACCCGCGCCTTGAAAGGAGGGACAGGCCCCCAGCCTCCCCTCCCGCTCCACAACCGGCGCCCCGCCGGCTCACCCTGTCGCCGCAGTCCACGTGCTCGTCACTTGTTAAGTTTTCTGTTTGACTCTTGTTGACTCTTGTTATTACCTGTTGTTATCGTTGTTTGAACTTGTGTGTTTAATAAAGACGATTTGTAAACTTGATCTCGTGTTTAAGTCACAAAGCACCCGGTGAACCCCGAACTCGTGTTGGTGTAGCCAACAATGTTTGCAGATGATCTAAAACTTTATCGCGAAATCACAAACGATTCGGATGCCGAACTGCTACAGTCTGATCTGAACAATGTTCAAGAGTGGTGTTATGAGAACGGAATGAAATTAAACATACAAAAATGTCAAATAATAAGTTTCACAACCAAACGCCAACATATAATTAAGTATCCCTACAACATTAAAGGCATCAATTTGAAACGCGTGGATGAAGTCAGAGACCTTGGAGTTACACTAGATAGTAAACTGAAATACAATACACATATTAACAACATCACAAAGAAGGCTTCACAAATGTTAGGGTTCCTGAAACGCAACACGAAGGACTTTAAACTTGCTAAAACTAAAATCATACTATACAATAGTATTGTACGAAGTCATCTAGAATCTAGTAGTGTTGTGTGGAATCCTGTATATAGCATCTCCTCACAGAAAATTGAGAGCATTCAAAGAAAGTTCACAAAATACTTGGCATTTGGCTCACCTGGGATTCCATACAGAAGCCCTTATGTCCAACGGCTTGATCACTTTAAAATTAACACTCTACGCGATCGCCGTATGCAATCAGATATTCTATTCCTTCATGGACTAACTTCTTGCAAAATAAATTGCTCCCATCTTCTCGGCCAAATAAAAATTAACGTACCATATAGATATCCTCGGCACCCCATTCAAAAACCTCTCCACGTTCCAAACTATCGAACAAATCTAGCTCTACACAGTCCAATCCCAAGAATGTGTGCAAAATATAACGAAGCTTCCAGTAAACTTGACCTTGATATATTTAACGCCACTCGCGACCAACTTAAAAAGAAAATCATCGTCAGTCCCCCCCTCCCCAAATAGTTCATAACATTCTCTTTCTTTTTATATATACATATATTTATAGTTATTAATTGATCTCAGCATGTTTTAATCGTTCTGTTTGTTTATATTCTTTATTGTCAATGCTGTGTACGTTTGTAATTGGTAGACATATAAGAACTAGACCTAAGAAACCTTTTTATTTAATGTCTGTATATGTACTACTGTAAATGTACCTTATAAAATAAAATAAAAATTAAATATATGAGATCACGATTCCCAATAACCCTGCCAAACCAAACAGCACGAATCTAACTTGCTCGAATTAATTTTAAAGTATTATTTTAACTTAAGTATATAAAGGAATTTCAATAGTAAGTTCAAGGTCACCATACATACGTACGTCATTTTAAGCACATACACACAATCATCGTCATTGCACTAATTATTGTATTTCTAGAATGATAGCCATCCCTGGCCCACGAGATTTAATGAAGGCACTGATTTTTATACAAAACAACTGCTGTCTGATCCCGCATTCCAAAGAAAAAACAGGTTAGAAACAGGTAAGTGGCTAACCTGGCTTTTCTAAATTGCAAAAGAATAATAGCGCTTGTCCGTGTGGTGCCGGCAAAGAATAGTACCAACCCATTTCTGCCTGTGGGTGTCGTAAGAGGCGACTAATGGCTAATGAACCGCAGGATGGGCTGTAGCAACTTTCTGTGTAACGTACCATCTTACATACTGCAGTCACCAACAACAGCGGTGACCTGTCGCAACTTTATAAGCGTGGTGATACTACGCGTTTTTTCTAGTTCTGGAGGAAGCTTACTGTACTTAAGTGGACGTTTCAAAGGATGTTATGAATGTATAACGCCCGTGTTTGTAGGAACAAACTTTAATGAAAATTGTGATAAAAACCTACTGAGCAGTATGAGCACCAATATGTATACACTTGCAGTTTTTCCAAAACTATGTAAACTCTGAAAATTGGAGAGTATCACTCAAAAATGTGTTTTAAATAGTGTTACAAAAATTTGAATTTTTGGCGTGTTTCTATATTATTGCTCGTGACTGTACTTCGTATTTTGAAAAAGTTTTCACTTATTCAGTAATTTAAATACAATATTTTTTTACTGACAAGGTCAAACAAACAACGACATGACGGGAATTCGCAATATAGACAGTGACGAAAAAACTACAATGTGATGCAATTTGATTCTGGACTTCGGAGTATCGTCGTAGAAATTCGCAGATTTTTGCTGTCATCGTCGTAACGCACTCCTTTGTGCGGCGGTTAGTGTAGTTTCTATGTCTTATTATGCATTCTGAGCGTCGTGCGATCATCCATTAAAGGGCAAGGTCAACTTTTACTTGGTTGGATATTTAGCCTTTCCACTTAAATTTAGTTTGTTTACTGATTCTTAGAAAACTTCTAGCAAACCACCTGTACAGGGTTATTTCAAGAACCCTACTCAAATTTCAGTATGATACTCAGGACACAAAACGGAACAAATTTTCAAAGAAATCTGGCTCGAAAAACGAGAAATAGTTTTGGGTGTCCTAATCGAATTCCACTATTGCCAGCGCTAGGTTTGTATATGGCCGGAAAAAATATCTCGTTCTTACGTTACGACCCATGATTCTTTGTAAAAATTGTTCGTAAAATTTGTGTACTGAGTCATATACTAGAGCCTGGCTAAGGTTCTAAAAATAACCCATTATAACACAATAACACATACATAATAGTTTATTACGCAAGGCTGCAAAATGGTTGTTTGGCGCGAGATTTAAATTTCAGCCAAGGATTTCAGGATTGAGCAACGAGCGAAACAAGTGGTTAAAAAAAGAAGAACCCTGAGCGTAGCGTAGCGAAGGTTCGAAGCGAAATAAAGTTGCTGCCGAGCGAAACACACAATTTTTCACCTCACTACAGCAAGCCAAATTTTAAATGCATTTACCTTATTTCGTCATCACTTCGAAGTGAAATTCTAAACTCAAAAACCTCTTCCACGCTAGCGGCGAAAACTAACTTTTTCACGCAGATTTTGACAAAGCACAGTTTTCCGAGCTTGTAAGTTGAAATAGGTATTTATTAGGCGGAATTGCTTTCTATTGAAGGGAGCCACGAGCAAAGCAAGTGATTCAAAGGAAGAATCCTAAGCGTAGCAAGGGTTTCAAGGCACGAGACGAATAACTATGTTGCCGAGCGAAACACACAATTTTTCACTACAGCGAGGAAATGCTAACGAATAACACTAGTACTACGTTAACAAGCAGACGTTGGCCGAATAAACTTACAAAAATCTTTTCCACATCAGCGACCAAAAATGACTTTTGCAGATTTCAACCGCCAAAGCAAAGTTTTCCAAGCGAACGAGGTGAAAAGTTTTCGTGCTTTTATTCTAATCAACGGGCTTTTTCTTATCGAAAATAAATGTATGGAATGGATATAATGTAACCAAATGCCACGCGAAAGCTAATGTCAAACCCATACATTTTTACTCTACTACCATTTACGATACGATAACAAAAAGCCCCTTATAACCCCCACTGTGCCTGTTTAGGAATCTCCCCATTGCATGTTATTATTATTTTATAATAAAAATAAAAGGCTGTTAATCAAAGCGCTGCCAGTATTTTAATGGATTATCGGAATTCGATATTATAAATGAGGTTTGTTGATGTAAAGAGCTAATAAGAAATTGGATGCCGGGTTTTATTTCAAAATTGTTTTAGTACAAACAGCCACATTTACCGCTTTGTAGCATACATCTAATTTACTGTAAAACTTTTTAAGTTCTTATGCGGGAGGCTATATGGTACACACAGGCGCACGTTGGTGAAAACACTTTGACTTTGAGCAGGCCTCTATTTTCGGGCGTTTGTACACACGGCCGCACATCAGTAGAAACACTTTTGGACCTTATGGCGTGGTAATAGAGTTGAAAAAGTTTCTACCGACAAGCGGTTGACCGTACCGTGGCGCTGGTTCAGCTTATACTGGTTTTGTTTCTACGCAATGGAAATGAGAGAGCTAAGGAGTATGATTGGTGTTAAATTGAGTGACAGGATTAGAAATAGTGTGATAAGAGAACGGTGTGGCGTAAAAGAAGACGTAGTGACCAAAATCGAGAAAGGGATGCTGAGATGGTTTGGTCATGTAGAGAGGATGAATGAACGAAGATTGACGAAAGAGATCTACCAGGCGAGAGTGAATGGAAACGTTAGAAAGGGAAGGCCTAGGCGAACGTACCAGGACAAAATTCAGGACGTTCTGAATAAAGGCCAGGTTAAAAGTACCCTAAACCGACAAGCATGTATGAAAGCATTGATGAAAGTACAGGAAGCAAGGGAAGTGTGTGTGTGTGTGTGTGTGTTGTGTGTGTGTTCTACGTCCTTGCTGCCGTGTGTGCTTTGATCTACTACTTTTGAAAATTCCAGAAATAAGATTTACCTATTGGACCAATTATTTGATTGTTTCGTAAAGGGAGCCAAATATTTTTAAAGTTTTAATAAATTTGTGAATGTAGCTTCCAGAATTTATTCTGGAAGGTTTACCTTTGTAAGTTTTTAGACGAAATTAGGTAAGGCTAATAAAACCACAACTAAAACCTTTATTTTACCTGACTTTACTAAAACCACAACTAAAGACATTTTAAACCTCGGGTTGAGAATAGTAGATTAGTAGCCAAGGGCTGTAAGGCATCAATTGCAGCCCGAGATATTTAGGCGCACGAGCGCAGCGAGGACGCCTATAGTTCGAGGGTGCAATTGATGCTTACACCCGAGCTAACTACTCTGCTTTACATCTCGATTGTGAAGTAATTGTAGGTGATCAATTAGCGCTATAGGGTAATAATGTCTTGATGGCCGCCTCCAGCAGCGGGGCGGCGGGCGTTTTAATAACTTACCGCCCAAGGGCTTTTCTAGCTACATTATTACCCTAAAGCACTAATTGGTCACCTACAAACCCATTTGGGGGTAATAAGGACCTACTTACCGAATATGAGAGATGTAAAGATACTTTTAGGGTTCCGTAGTAAAAAAGAACCCTTATAGTTTCGTCACGTCTGTCTGTCTGTCAGTCCGCGGCTTAGTTCAAAGACCCTTAGTACTAAAAATCTGTAAACATTTATCTATCTTCATGAATAAAATTATGGAAACAGCAGCTTATAACTGAAAAAAAGGACAAACAAATTAAAAACTCAATATTTCAAAATAATTAGATGTTTCCTTTCTCCCATAAATTAAACCTCTACAAGAATAATGTAGGGGTCTACGTAGGGGTGGGTAATTTTGAACAGGTTGATGGGCATTGGGCTATCTTTATTATTTCCTTAAGTATCTATTTATCAACACGTATATTTTTTAAACAATGTTGGTTATTCAGACTAATGCAAAAATGACCTCATTTTAACACCAAATGGTGTACACCATTCCCATTATTTTATATTCCATTGCCAAATAGTATGGAATTCAAACCCGTAACCTTATTTACCAATGATCATAAACAACGTGTTAACGGAATAAGCGAAACTGAGAAAATAGTTTGTTCAGAATCGAGAACAGAATCAATTTCACTGGTTTTTGATAGGGGTATTTTTTAAATTTTTATTATTTAAATTTTTGCCGCTTCTATTCTAAATATTTCTGTGGTACGCGCGCTGGCATCGGCTTCGCACGGATCATGAGCGGCGAGGAGGGGAGGGGAGTGGGCTCGTGGCGTGCACGGACTAGAACAACGATGAAACTAGAACTATGATGAAACTTTAAAATAACAATTTCTAAAAAAAAAAACGTTTTTTAAGATTTTTTTACGGGAATGGATTTATTTTAATAAAAATCAGTTGGGGTGTATAAAGGTTTCGCTTATTCCATTAATGCGTTATATATGTTACTATTGACCCACTTAAATCTCGAAAACCAGGTTTATCAAAATTGCAAACTGAAATTTCTATGATTTGTCATGAGTTATTCGTACACGGAAAGAAAGTGATGAAACTTGAATAAAAGAAAAAGGTCTGAGACTATTGCTATAACTATGTAAAAACTTATATCCTTTTCTTATAATAAAAAGGACAATAGTAATTTCATATCAAGGGTCCCCGAACTGAGTCCCTCGAATAGTGAATAAGGCAAGAAGTTTCTTCTAAGTGTGAAACGGGGCCGCAGGGAGTTCTCTCTCCACCTACAATTTTATGAGAGCCTGGTACTTTTTCTTGAAAAACTCTGTGAAATTATATTGTAAAATACGTAAATAGTAATATTATTTACTATCATCATAACATCCCATGAAAAGTCCACTACAGGACAGGGAGCTCCCTCCAGAATTCTAGCTTTTGCTGGAAAAATGTGGAGGGGAAGTACCATAGTCACCTCGCTTGTTAGCGTTACGGCTGGCACCATGGCCCACGGTTGTCGGTGACTGCAGTAAGTAATATATAAGATACAAAGGAGGATGCTGCTGCCCATCTTCCAGTTACCCTTAGTCGCCTCTTACGACACCCACAGGTATGTATGGGTTGGTACTATATATTATGTTTGGTACTATATTATTGCCGAAATATTACTAGACGTACGAGTATTAAGCCAACCCTTGTGGGTATACTGTATCTCCTAGCAGGTGTAGCACTCCCGTATATCAGCAGAGAAGTAGCAAGCTCTATAGAAAGAACTAAGTGTGACTCAGATCCCCGGCACCCTATGCACCACCATGTCACGGTACCTCAGAGATTCAAAAGTCGACGAAGCTTTATGAAGGTCGTGCGTCCCGCAAATTATGAAGCTTCCAAAACACGTGTTAGCCTATGCCAGGACAGATACCCTACTGCATCAATTATCCCGGTTTTTGAGCAATTGCCCCTGGACACCATCTGCCCTGGCTGACTTGAAAGTCATTAAACAGACTCTGGACCCAAGTCGGTCGGAGTAACGAAAACATGTGCAAGTGGGGCTTTGGCGTAGATCCTGCCTATCTGGGTGGTTTCTCGCCGCAAACAATGGTACACCTTTTGTACTGCCTTGCGTGCCCCTCTGCCTGCTCGCGCGAAGACCTTTACAATGCCACTGATAATGCTGACTGTGTGGCGGAGTTTTGGTCCAATACAATAGAATCGACTCGAAAGAAGAAGTATATTATGCAAGTAGTGAATAAAAGCCGGAATTAAGACGTGGGCCAGAGATGAACCACGAGCAAGTGAAAGATTCTGACAACTTCGATTGAAGTGTTAGAATCCTAAGCGACGCGAGTGATTCATGGCCCTCGATTTAAATCCCTTTTAGGCTAGGTTGTTTTCTATAATTTTGCTAAGTTCTTGATAGTTAACTGCTATGCTTATTTTAGACGTTTTAGTACTAATGGAAACCTTACCATATTTCGAAGGAGGTGCGTAATATTTGTAAAAAAAATATTCCAATACTTTTTCAGAATATAAGTAGGTGCATATTTTTACAAAAAAAACTTGATTTAAAAAAAGTATGTTTCATATGCACGTACTTTGCCAACTTTCTCATTCGTTGTCAGGTACCTATGTAGCCAGCAAGCTTTCAAAGTAATCTAGAGATAAGCAGAATGTACACAACTTTGTAACAGCGTCCTGTCCTGATATTTCCCGTGAGGAGCACTCACTTTGATTGTTTTGAAATCACTGCTACTATGTGTAAGAGGGCTTCTATTCAGGGACGTATGAACCAAACGAGATTAACAACTTTCACACTTGTATATTATGTATAATAATTATTTTACATCTGGACAGCCTAACCACTTAGATCTTGTAACTCTCGCTGCGCCAACTAGACTCGCTCCCAAAATCTCCGCTCCCCGGGCTCAACTCCGATACCACCCCGCCAACGTTATTTGCCGCTAAAATGCAAGACCTCCTATTGGTCGGATTGAAACTACGTTCGCCAATGAAAAACGCCGAATTGGAGCTCGCTCATTGGTCGATTGGCGGAAGTACCGTAAAGATTTATAAAAATAATTTGTTTACATCGACCGGAAATGAAGACCCTAACAATCGACCGTCCTGACATCGCGAGCGCCCCCGCACGCGACGCCTTAAGGCACCCTAACAATCGGAGTTAACCCAGTAGCGCAGACTTGAGTTTAATAAGAAAAATACTAATAATAAAGTATCAACTAACACTGAAAATTACAGAAACATTGATTACTTATAACGTTAAGAAATAAATTGAATTGGTTTAACTAGAATAACAACATACATAATTTGTTATGAGCAGCCTGTGACTCTACATTATACATTACTGAAAAATACGTTTTATTTCAAAGATATGAAAGAAATACTGTACACAATATAAGAACATTAATAAATAAATAATAACTACAAACACTGAACATAGTCTAAGGGCTGCAACTTTAGTTTCTAGATACAACAACTAGCTTCAAATTAAATAACCTACCTATTTAAAACTACTACTTAATCGATTGCCTACATTTATTTAATAAACTAATTATAGAGTTGGTTTCGCAAGTATATTAACAAATAATAATAAAAACATTAGTAAAATTATTTCGCATCGAACTAACCTAGAAAAATAAAGTTATGGGATTTAACCTAGCAATCGCCAAATTACATATTTTATATTTAATTACATACATATTTTATATATATAAATACATATATATATAATACATATTTTATTTTATATTCAATTTATGAATATATATAAACCAATAAGACGATCGATTAAACTTGTATGATCAATTTATAGAGGTACATCAATTAACAAAATTCCAACGATCGATTATGGGTGTACAACTTAACCTACCTAAGTATAATCAAATTACTTGTCTCATATCGAACTCACATTGTATAAATATGTATGATCAATTTATAGAGGTACATCAATTAAAAAAATTCCAACGATCGATTATGGGCGTACAACTTAACCTACCTAAGTATAATCAAATTACTTGTCTCATATCGAACTCACATTGTATAAATATGTATGATCAATTTATAGGGGTACATCGATTAACAAAATTCCAACGATCGATTATGGGTGTACAACTTAACCTTCCTAAGTATAATCAAATTACTTGTCTCATATCGAACTCACATTGTATAAATATGTATGATCAATTTATAGAGGTACATCAATTAACAAAATTCCAACGATCGATTATGGGTGTACAACTTAACCTACCTAAGTATAATCAAATTACTTGTCTCATATCGAATTCACATTGTATAAATATGTTAAGCCATCAAGACGATCGATAAAACTTGTGGCAGCACAACTCGAACGATCGACATATCGAGGTGCATCGATTTCAAATCCCATTGTATAAATATGTTAAGCCATCAAGACGATCGATACAACTTGTGGCAGCACAAATCGAACCATCGATATATCAAGGTACATTGATTTCAAATCCCAACGATCGATTATGGGAACGCTAACTGTCGCAGACCTACAAGACGATCGATTACACTCCGACACAGACTACGACGAACATGGGGCGAAGGGCTTCTTTTCCACCACGCTAATCTGCCATCATGCCGGACTGCACTTGTGGTCGCGCACAGTGTCGACGTATATTTGTAACAGTACATATAAATATGTTAAGCCATCAAGACGATCGATAAAACTTGTGGCAGCACAACTCGAACGATCGATATATCGAGGTGCATCGATTTCAATCCCAACGATCGATTATGGGAACGCTTACTGTCGCAGACCTACAAGACGATCGATTACACTCCGACACAGACTACGACGAACATGGGGCGAAGGGCTTCTTTTCCACCACGTTAATCTGCCATCATGCCGGACTGCACTTGTGGTCGCGCACAGTGTCGACGTATATTTGTAACAGTACATATAAATATGTTAAGCCATCAAGACGATCGATAAAACTTGTGGCAGCACAACTCGAACGATCGATATATCGAGGTGCATCGATTTCAATCCCAACGATCGATTATGGGAACGCTTACTGTCGCAGACCTACAAGACGATCGATTACACTCCGACATAGACTACGACGAACATGGGGCGAAAGGCTTCTTCTCCACCACGTTAATCTGCCATCATGCCGGACTGCACTTGTGGTCGCGCAGCAGTGTCGACGTCTATCTGTAACAGTACATACAAGATCTGTAGAATATTTATATTACCCGACGTTAAATTATTTCTGGATTGGATTGATTGATTTTATAAAGAACTCATAAAGCTAGGAATCAGTGGTCTGTTCATTCTGAAAAACTCATTTCAATTGCTATCATTTCCGTCAGAATTAAGTTCTTGCTCATGTACTTGCAGGGCGACAACGTGTATCCAGGGCTTGAGCCCATCTGCAGCCAAAGTTTTAGGCCGCTTCTTTTTAGTACTATTCAAGCCTGGAATGGGTGCCAGACGATAGCGGTAATTTCCTAACACCTGACTAGCGCGGACATCATCATGGAAGTAACTTCTCCCGCTTATGATGTGAAAATCTATATGGACGATACACGACAGGTTTATCACCATTAAGCTCTGTGGTCATTTCTGCTGCATTCGTACAGCCAAGCTCGTTCAAAGAAGAAGCAAAACAGTGCTTGAACTTTCTAAATACTCCAAACAGACGCTCTTAATCTTCCATCACCAATACAGACTTGTCATTCGTTGAAGTCCCTGTCTATCAATTTAGGTATTTCTGAAGGCACCACGACTACCCTGTTAACGACGCTAATACGTTCAGCACCACACAAAATGAATCCAGCGGGGATAAGGCAAGACTCTGAACACGGGAAACATGGATACCTCTATGCATTCACTTTTGGACTGGTGTAAGCCGCCACAGACAAGTATTGTTTGTTTGGTTTGCCTGCTATGGTGCTGTTCACTAGTACTACCCTGGTACTATTACCAATTCTGTGTTAGTACAGCTCCGTCAATGGCTGGTTCAATTCGAGCCCTAATCATTGCCGGCCCAAAACAACTGGATGACGTCATTAGTCTCGATGTGCAAAACAGGCTCGTTACCTGCGTTTGGGTCAGTAAGAGGCGATTCACTCCCGATATGCAGGAACTGCAATTTTGTAGGGACCTTATACACGACGACGTGGGCTTGCTCAGTGAATGATTGACCTATCAGAATCGCTTTCTCAAGTAAAACGTCTCTTACGACTTTGCAAGGAGCATTCGCTTCTACGTCATCTACAGTTAAAGTTAGCATCAATCAACCCACCTAGCGACTGAACAAAGTTGTTACCAAACCCTTTCACTAAAGAAGAGAGTCCATCTTGTCTCAGACCCATTTTATCGACGACGGATGCCCTCAACAGTGTCAAGTCACTTCCAAAATCCACAAATGCCTCAAATGCGATACCTTTTATCATAATCTCCTTGACAAATTTTGACTTTGGAATTCCACCCCTCTGTTGATCAACTGCATCAATACACATCGTTTTTGGTGTATCACTGCGTTATTAGTTTTCTTTTATGGGTAGCTATGAGATGTATGACCCACAAGATTGCACTGAGTGCACTTGATCAGCAGTTTGGGGCAAAAGAGAATACTATGTCCCCTCTCCTTGCAATTGTAACACCCAATGGCGGCAGAAGATTTATGTCCCGGCTTTTAACCGGACAAATTACTAGACCCTATACCTGAACTAGTACAATTGTTGGTAGTGATACGGTTGTTAACAAATTTATTTCTGGGTTGTTGGCGGTCGAAAAACTGATTACACTCTTTACTGCTCATCAAAAATTGTAAAAGCTGCTCAGGTTGAGAGCATTATCCTATACTATTAAACGAGCAATATTTGTATATATATATACATTTGTAATCGGTTTATCGACAACGGCTCTAACGATTTCGATGAAATTCACCATACGGGGGTTTTCGGGAGCGAAAAATCGTTCTAGCTTGGCCTCATGTCTGGGAAAATTAGTTTTCTTCGTGTTTTTAAGCATTTGCATTTTAGACAAAAACCTACAACGCCATCTGTTGGCGGGTAGCATGGCTTGCTCACCCGATGATATTTTAATATTGAGGCGGCTATTATAGAGCGAAACTCGGTCGCCCAGGTACTAGAGTCATAATATGGGGAAGCTGTTGTAAAGCGGGTGACGTGTTTATTCTCCAGAATAAATGTGTCAGAGTATTGACAAATATCGAACAATCCGAATCCTGCAGATCTTATTTCATAAAACACAGAATATTAACTTTAACGTCCATCTACATACCTACTAAAATCATGTAAATTTGTGAGAAAGCATGCAGAATTATACTCACTAATGAAACGAAACCAAAATAAATAAGTAACACCATATACAAAATTGACATTAGTATCAAATAGCCCCCATCACATGTTAAAAAAAATATATAATCATATACCTAACAATCTGAAAAATATTGGAAAATCTATTTAATAAAAATCTGTAAAAATTTCCTTATCAGTAAATGCTATTACAATATTTTGAATTTTTTGATGATAAAATTAATAAATAAGATGCTTCAATGCCTCATTCAATTTAATTTATTTTGTCATGTAATTATAGGCATTTGACATAAAAATTTTGATTGTTTAGATAGACAGATACTAACATAATATAAGTAGGACTCGTATTATTAATAATTACTAACTTACAAAATTTTAATGTTATTATTTTTGATTAATTATGGCATCTAGTTGAGCCTCTCTTATTTGCTGTGCCCTTGCTGGGCGTCACTTGTATTTTTCTATATTTATGTAACACCTTTCTACTTCTGACTTTGCAATAAATTAATATGTATATGAACGCATAGCTAATGCCCCTGATCGGAGTGTCCTATTGTTATGGCATGTATAATGCAATGCAACGGCGCGCTTGCCCGATATGTCGCAGTGATTGAGTATTGCCAGCTTTTCATAAAAATAAGTCTCTATGGGCTCACTAAACCTACTCCTTCGCTGGAGCATTTGTTCTAAGGCCTGGCCGTAATTCTGTTTGCACGGGAATGCATTTAGCAATTTTTCTTGCCATTGCGTCCAGTCAAATAAAACTGTGTCTAATCCCTCGTACCACATCTTATCAAGGCCTTAACTTTCTGCATGACGAAATGGATAGTAGTTCTGTAGTCCTATCCGTACACTAAGGCGCATTCATTTACTTTCTTGATCCAAATATCAAAGCGTTGTTTTTTCACTGAAGGATCAAAATTGGGTAGCATATTCATAATAATATGATCGATCTTAGGCAAAGGCCGCGCCTCTCTAGTGTTCGAGTGGGATGTCAGACTATATTTTATTAAACAATGAAACATTAAATAAATCCCTTTTAGATAAAGAAGGACTACGTGACCTTTTTCTATATCCCGCGTCGTCCCGATGCTCTGCGTGATGCCGGTAATCTCCCTGCGCCGACTGGTGGATCCAGTCTTCATCGCGAGGTGTGTGGCCTTGCTGCGTGGTCGGCTGCTGTCGACTGCTGGCTCCGTGCTGAAGCATGTCGCGAGCCCGCGAAAGCTCTTCTTCCAAGAGCCTTACACGACTGCGGTTAATCTCCTGTTGCTCCCGGCATTGCAGGTTGCGGCTGTTGCTGCGGTCGGAGCCGCGGCTGCGCGTACGATAGCGGCTGCGGCTCCGCACCCTGGCCTCGTCTCGTAACCGGCTTCGCGATGCACGTAGTGCTCTCGGTGCAAGGTCGGGCGGGTCGTTGCGATCGGACGTCTCCAATCTTCGACTGAGCGACCGACCACTTTACTGGCGCCTCGGAGGCTCATCCATGATTTTCCCCAGAAGAAATAACAATTGGTTAAAAAAATATTCAAAATTAGCTAACCCATAAAAACATACGTAATCCCTACACTACGTTAACAATAATAAATCTAAATATTTTAATCCGATAACGCTATTACTTTATACTTTTCCAAATAAAATAAATATAAGGAAGGTAGTCGAATTTTAATGCAACTAAGAGTCAATAATCTTGAAGGCGTAAGAATACTAAAATAGGTAGGAACAAAGTTATTAACTTGATTATAAGAAAAAGGAAAATAATAAAAAGTTGGCACCTGAACTATTAGAAAATTTGCATGCAGTATTAGGTACAGTCTACGACAGGTCAAACCTGACACTCGCATTGCGACTAGCCCGTACATTGAAATAAGAACGGTACCAAGTCCAATGAGTTAAGCTTGATGTGCTCTTGACTGTACAATGTTATAATGAAATCAGAACAAATAGCTACCTTCTAAAAGTGTTAGATGACTTGACAGTATAACGTAAATCGTGGGTCATTTTCTAGTAAAGGGACCAATTATAACTACTCGTACCAAACTGTTTCCGATCTATGCCTGGTTAGGTTATACGAATAAAAGAAAGTTACAATGACTTTATAGGTACCCACAACATATGACGAATGAGTAATTGGAATAAACGGTAAGTAAACGTTGGATTTTAAGATATAGGATCGAATTTTACCAACCTCGTTTGCATAATTAAGACTTAATAATTAAGATTAAAGTATTAATTAATTCAGCTAGATAAGTCCTATTGCACGGATAAGGTGGGTAGGTACCTATATAATATGCAATTAGTTTGATGTAGTATGCGCGTGCCACTTTTAACATAAAACAATTTTATGAAAAAGGTTTTTGCACATAGGCATGTAATTAAATTACACAGTAAAAAGTAAGAAATCTGGGCGTGTACTCACGTGTTAAAAACACTGTCGTCGCACTTCTGAATTGTAGGAGGGCTTCTATTCAGGGACGTATGAACCAAACGAGATTAACAACTTTCACACTTGTATATTATGTATAATAATTATTTTACATCTGGACAGCCTAACCACTTAGATCTTGTAACTCTCGCTGCGCCAACTAGACTCGCTCCCAAAATCTCCGCTCCCCGGGCTCAACTCCGATACCACCCCGCCAACGTTATTTGCCGCTAAAATGCAAGACCTCCTATTGGTCGGATTGAAACTACGTTCGCCAATGAAAAACGCCGAATTGGAGCTCGCTCATTGGTCGATTGGCGGAAGTACCGTAAAGATTTATAAAAATAATTTGTTTACATCGACCGGAAATGAAGACCCTAACATATGTATACTTCCTTATTTTACCTCAATAATTCTTTTCAATACAGTTGCTCAAAAAAATTACTTATCTATCTATCTACTCATTAGTAGCTTCTTTTCTGCTGGGTTAAAAACTTGCACAAATACTGCGTGGTTATTAGTTTAGTTTACATTTTTGCATTATTTAGGAACATAACCTCTTTGGTTGGTATTCTTGCTTACATTTCGAGCGTTTTTTTTATATTCATAATAGAACCGGCCAGTATAATTTTTCATACAATATTTTAGGTCGACCATAGAGGCATTTAGTAGCAGATCTAAGGCCGAGCTTGTATGGGGTACCTTGCACCTAAACCTGCTGGGATGAAACTTGGCAGGAGTCAAGTACATACCCATAGGTAACATATTGGAAGTGGTGCTCCCCAGCAGGTCGCGACTGAGATGCACAGTGGGGCATCATGTCGAAAATGTGTAGTTTTTTACTAGGATGAAAATTGTATCTGTTGAACCGACATAGGTAGGTGGTTGAAAATTTCACAGAATATGTAGTTTTAGGGTTCCGTACCTCAAAAGAAAAAAACAGAACCCTTATAGGATCACTTTGTTGTCCGTCTGTCTGTCTGTCTGTCTGTCTGTCAAGACCCTTTATCTCACGAACGGGTAAAGGTATCAGGTTTAAATTAATACCATATATTAGGATCAATGAACCACACAAGATATGAATATTTTAATTTTTTTACAATGACGCAATCAAAAGATATTTTATGTCTTCATCACCATACATTTATGCAAAAAATCAAAACCTACAGGGCACTTCCAAGCTAGGTCTCACAGTACAACTAATGGGAAAAGTCTGAAATCATTAATTATTACAACTTTTCTCACATTTAATGGTAACCAATTGTAGTGAGCTCCCGTTTCAAGAACATTCATATAAGAGAGGGGTCAAGTTGGATGGTCGCGAAGGCGATTTTTGTTTTAGTTCTATTTTAAAAACAGGAACACTTAAAAACTTGAAAATTGGCGTATTTATAGTGTATAAGCTATAAAAAAACAACAAATAATAAAATTTGGTCAAGCGCGTGTCGGACTCAAAAAATCTAGCACATTAACTTACTGAAATTACAACTAATACAATTATGATTATGTAGTGGTACGGAACCCTCGGTGCGCGAGTCCGACTCGCAGTTGGCCAGTTTTTTAAACAAACATATCAGCTTATAATAAAATTTTAAAAAATAAGTTGGGTCGCCATACAAGAAACGTATTTTTTTTGTTTCTGCTCTATCATCAGAACGGTTAGCAATTCGAGTGTCAAACTTGGTATGAGTATAGTTTACTATAATGTCAATCAAATAATATGTCCTAACTGACTGACTAACTGACTGACAGACTGACTGACTGACGTCCTTCCGTAACCGCTTTAGCTACACGTGTGAAATTTTGTATGCTAATTTACTGCTTGCCGCAAACACCAAACAAGAAAGGAATTTCCAAAACTCATTCCTCAAGGGGGTGAAATAAGGGATGGAAGTTTTTAAAAATTTTTTACTTAGCTTCAATTTTCATCCCTTATTTCACCCCCTTGGGGGTTGAGTTTTGGAAAATCCTTTATTTCAGTCTGTCAGTCAGTTAGTCAGTCAGTCAGGACATATTATTTTATTGACATTTTAGTGAACTATACTCATACTTAGTTTGACACTCGAATTACTAGCCGTTCTGACGATAGAGTAAAAATAAAAAAAATCGTTTCTTGTATGGCGAACTCCCTTATTTTTTTTTTATTGTTTGTCGTGATATATTTGTTTAAAATATACATATTTTGTGACCTTTTCAACCAGCTACCTATGTCCGTTCAAAAGATACAATTTTTAACCTAGTAAAAAACGACACATTTTCGACATTATGCCCCACTGTGCATCTCAGTCGCGTCCTGCTGGGGAGCACCACTTCTAATATGTTACCTATGGTTATGTTCTTGACTCCTGCCAAGTTTCATCCCAGCAGGTTTAGGCGCAAGGTTCGCCTTGTTAGATCTTCTACTAATTGTATGCTTCCCTATGGTGGACCAATTTACCTTATTGTGGATTGCACTATGGTTTGCAAGCGTCAATTCAATGTTACGTACGCACGGCACCAAGCACATAGAAACAAAGCCAGTATAAGCTGAACCAGCGCTACGCTACAAACGCCCGGAACCAGAGACCCGCTCAAGGTCAAAGTGTTCCTACCGACGAGCGGTCGTGTGTACGACTCTACGCAGGCAAAGTCATTGTTCAAGTAGTTTGTCCCAACTTAGCTGCAAGCCAGACAGAACGGGCGCGGCGCGCTTCAAGCGCCCCCGTGGTACTTTTCGGCTGGACGACGCAATCGATGGCAGCGGACTGTGCTGTGCGGCGGCGTGCCCGACGCGGTGCAAGCCAGACAGAAGAGGTGCGCTGAAGGCGTGCCGTGCGGCGCACCTCTTCTGTCTGGCCTGCGCCTTATACCGAGCTACACCAGGGACTAGATAAGTACTATACGTACAACAGCACCAAAGAATACTATACTCTCTCTGACGAGAACAGCACACTGCCACCGACCTATTTGTACAGGCGGCGGCGTCGCTGTCATCCGTCAAATTGTGTCACTTTGATGCCAAAGGGCTCCACACGTTGGTCCCAACGCTGGTACCAACGTTGGACCGTAAAATTGGTGAGGCGTACATACGTTGGCTATTTTCCTTTCCGTCAGAGCCAACGTGAAGATGTCCGATACAGAAATCGAAATTGCTGGAAAAATATCGAAAAATAAAAGAAAAACCAAAATATCGTCTGTCGATGATTCAGAACGAGTCGAACAGATTTTGTGGCTGAGGAAGCCATTTTGACACGCACTTGATTTTGCAACAGGACTAAGCAAATCGCCAACGTGTGAACAGATCGCAAAGATTGGCACAGATTCCTTTGATGAAACCGTCACGAGCCGGCCAACTACCAACGCTTGCCCCAACGTTGGGACCAATGCCATTTTCTAGATTTACACGTTGGACGAGTGGCGTTGGGGCCAATGTTGGAGCCAACGTGTGGAGCCGGCGTAAGGTTGTAGCACTGGCGTCATTACTTCTCCTTTTATACACCAGATAATTCGGTGAATCTGTAGGTTGATTCATTTAGGAAGATAACTTTTTACATAAACAATCTATTGGGCTGTTTTCCAATACTTTTTATAAGTTCAAGGAGATGGCGCTGAGGATCATCGTTCGAAAAATGGAAAATGGAAACACTGATACTAAGCGGTCAGCCAGTACGAACATTATTAAGTCAGTTTAGTGGCTACTGTGAAATGTCTGTCATAGATTTTCTTATTAAAAACTTCATTTAGTTTATAAAGTCATAAAAAAAAATTACCAACAGTGATTAGCGTGCCACCTACTGACACTTTAAAAGCGTAGATGACAAACGTCCTAGAAAATGGCCTATTAGAAAGGAATTTTATTCACAATTCTTTTTATTTCCAAATAAGTAATAATTTATTTATTTATTTAGGAGCCGGTCGTGTCCCACTGCAGGGCAAAGGCCTCCCTTCCATACTTCCACACATTCCGGTTTTGAGCTAGCATCTGCCATTGACGAGAGTGTTCGATTAACTAGTCTCGCCATCTCTTTCGAGGTCGGCCACGACGTCTTCTGGCTTTTGGCTCCCAAGTGGTGGTTCTTTCAGCCCAAAGTAGATTTGGCATGCGGGCAACATGACCGGCCCAATCCCATTTAAGATAAGCGGCTTTTTGGGCCAAAAAAAAGTAATAATAATAATAAAGCCACTCATTTTGTTTTAATCTACATCTCGCGAACGAAGTCGTGGGCACAGTAGTTCTATAACTCTTCTTCAATATTTTTTTATTAAAACAAACTGTTTTGCTGTTCACAGTAAAAAATTTAAAAATTATAGAAATGCACAATTTTCGGGTGCAGTTGAAACCGGGTGCAGTTGAACAGTGAGGAGTTGTAACTGACCCATTTTTGGTTTAGACAGAGTTGAAAAAAACGATATGTGAGTAGTTTTTTCTCGCAAATATGTGTTTGTTGAAAATGTCGAAAGATAAGCCGTAAATAATATCAAATTGCTAAGTCGTGATGGTGATAAAACTTTGACGTCGTCTCGGACTTACATAACGTTAACTTTTCTATAAAAGCCTATTTACGGACAAAGTATCTTATATTACTATTTATCGAAGACCTTTACTTCTTCTAATAAACTCAACTTCTTATCCATCACAGTAGGGATGTTTGTTTTACTAATTGAAGTGTTTGCTCAGCACTCATTAAGAGGTCCAAGTTGTTAGTTCAGGAGCTCTTACATCGCTGCCCTGATTTAATAAGTAAAGGTTCTGCAGAAGTGGCGTCAACATACAATTTATTGGAAGAGACAAACTGCGAGCTTTTTACTGTTTTCGAATGTTTTTATAAATATATATTATTTAAAATAATATATAAATTAATCATTGTGGCTTAATTTAAAAAAAAATCGGCCAAGTGCGAGTCGGACTCGCGTACCGAGGGTTTTGTACCGCCACATAATATTAATGGTATAAGTACAAATTCCAGTGAATTACTGTGCTAGATTTTTTGAGTCCGATTCGTATTTAATCAGTTTTTATTATTTGTTGTTATAAATTGCTTATGCACTATAAACATACAAATTTTCACGTATGCAAATGTTCCCGTTTTTACGATAGAGTTAAACAAAATATCGAGCAAAAATCGCCTAAAAATACGTTTGTAGTGTAGCCTCCCTTAATTTTTATTTTAAGTTTTTAAAGCAACAATAGAAATACATAATCTGTGACAATTTCAACTGTCTACCTATTACTGTTAATGAGATACAGCCCAAACAAATTTTGTAAGAAAATCTGACTTTTGGCATCGTATTCATTTGCTTTTAAATATTTTTAAAACCAAATATACCGTATTAATTTACTCATTAAGCTCTATACAACAATACCCCACTCAATGGGGTGAGTATTTTTTTTGCACCCCCTTTTAGCTGTTTGGTAGCTACATTTTATTTTATTTATTATTTTTTGTTGTAGCGACAACAGATATACGCAATTTGTGAAAAATTCAAATTTCTACCTATTACGGTTCATCAGCTACATCCCGCTTACAGACAGACTGACAGACATCGTTATTCACCCGTTGGGTGCGAAACCCCAAAAAAATAATGTGCTATTTTTTTAATTTTGAATACCGACAAATCGTATGTAAGACCGTTTTATGATAAGATAAGGGTGGGCGTAAGCTAAAACGCAGGGTAGCATAGAGCAGTATATCAGTCTTTAAGTTTTCTTTGTAATAAAGCAAGAGGGAGGTTGCGTTCTAGCCTGCCCTTCTGCATCTGCGTCTAAACTTACGCTCACCCTTAGATATTTTAGTAAAGGTGGGTACCCTTTCGTTTCTCATTAATGGATATTAAAGTCTCTTGATAGCATGAAGTGAGATTGAAGTTAAAGTCTAGTTTATTTAGCACCTACCAATTCTGTAAAATAAAGTACACTAAAGTTACAAAAACTGCTAAATTACCTTTTTAATTTTGATGTTTTATTATGTTGATAATTTAATTACCTTTAAATTTTATATTATTATTGACAATTTAATTTTCTTTGACAATTCGACAATTTATGTCATTTAATTTTATGTTATATTATGAACCGTATTTATTAATTTAAAGGGTTCATGTACTAACCGCTACAATTAGTTTAAGAACTTTAAGCTGTACATGTAAGCATGATAGTTAGTTAGTTAGTGGGCTCCTGTTTCCGCAATTAAACTAAGTATGAATAAATTAATTATGAATTAAAAGTGGCCGTTTTTGGCACTATTTGAATCTGTAACTACATTGAACTATATTTTACAGAATTGTAGATTCTAAATAAACTAGTCCTTTACTTCAGTCTATCTTCAAGCTGTCAAGAGATTTTAATATCCAACAATGAGTAAACGATTTTCAGTTTGAGTTTGTCTTTCCGTATTTTCGATAAGTTTTGTATGTAGCGAGTAATATTTTTTTAACTGATGGAGGTGCTAGTGGACGGCAGGTAGCCTCTGTAGGTAAGTAGATAAAAAAATATGTCAGCTCATTCCTTCGAGTATTAGAAAAAGGCGTGTATAAGGCGTTGTTAGAGACACTTATCGAAGGGGGAATTTTCACGTCTCACAAGGTTTTATTTTGGGAAAGTTGGATTAAGCAAGTATATTTTATTTTTATATGTATAGGCACTTCTTGTACCTAAATTGGGATAAAATTTACTGAATGCCACAATTTTTTTTTTATGATATTAGATTTGGCCAATGATAATTTTAGTAGAAACTTATAACTTTAAAATACGTTTTACACAATGTCAATGATGAGACCTATTAAGGGTTTTCCTCACCATGGATACTTCTCACTACTTAATTTAATTTTTATAAGTGGCAAGCTGCAGTTACATGTCACAAGAAATAGTATACCGCATGAATTTTCAATGGTTTTTCTCCCGTAGCCCAGTGATTCTACTCATGAAAACAAAAGACTTTCCTAATGAAAAATGTTTTACTCAAAAATAATTAGTGAACCGACGAGGTCGGTCGCCGCAAGACCATTTGCCATGGAGATCTTTAGGGCAGGCCTATGTCTTGCAATGAACGTCTTTTGGCTAATAAGAAGGCTATTGCATCATGCGTCGTTGTGCTTAAGGCGTAAAAACATTCATCATAACATCCCATGAAACGTCCACTACAGGACAGGGAGCTCCCTCCGGAATTCTAGCTTTTGCTGGAAAAATGTGGAGGGGAAGTACGATAGTCACCTCGCTTGTTAACGTTACGGCTGGCACCATGGACCGCGGTTGTAGGTGACCGCAGTAAGTAAGATGTAAGACACAGGAGGATGCTGCTGCCCATCCTCCAGTTAACCCTTAGTCGCCTCTTACGACACCCGCGGGTATGTATGGGTTGGTACTATTCTTTGCCGGCACCACACGGGACCTTTGCCGGCACCACACGGGACAAGCATTATTAGCACATAATGTATCAGACAATTAAGTTAGGTTCAAGCTCTCAAGACATGCTTTATCTTAAGTTTGTTAGCGAACTTATTATTTGACATCCCGTCCCTTGACTAGCTCAACTTGAGTTTGAGTTTGACTTGTTTGTCTGTTAGTTTAACTGTTTTCATAGTTCGCTGCAGTAAATATTAAGTTATAAACAATAACAAGATTATTGTGAGTTGTGTTTACATTTTGAACTCAAGCATAATATTATATATTATTTCCTACTACTAGCTTTGTCTTGTATACCAGGTTATTTATATGTAATGAAATTACAGATAAAATATCACAATATCAAAATTAAAATAAACAATGAAGCGATATATTTTTTGTATTAACATGGATTACAAACTTTTCCCTCCAATGATGCAATTTGTATGAAACGAAACACCACCCAAGAAAGGATTTTCCAAAACTCATCCCCCAAGGGGGTGAAATAAGGGATGAAAGTTAAAGCTAAGTAAAAAAATTTGAAAATCTTCCATCCCTTATTTCACGAGTTTTGGAAAATCCCTTCTTGGGTGGTGTTTGTGGCATTCAATAAATCAACATACAAAATTTCACACTTATGGCTAAAGCGGTTATGGATAGACGTCAGTCAGTCAGTCTGTCAGTCATTAAGTCAGTCAGTCAGTACATGTTATTTTATTGACATTTTAGTGAACTATACTCATACCAAGTTACTAACCGTTCTGACGATAGAGCAAAAACAAAAAAATACGTTTCTTGTATCGCGACCCCCCTTATTTTTTAACATTTTAAAATTTTTATTTTAAGGTGATACATTTGTTTCAAAAATACATATTCTGTGAAATTTTCAACCTGCTACCTATGTCGGTTCAACAGATAAAATTTTCAACCTATAAAAAACTACACATTTTCCACATTTTGCCCCACTGTGCATCCCAGTCGCCTATGGGTACTTGACTCCTGCCAAGTTTCATCCCAGCAGGTTTAGGTGCAAGGTTCGCCTTCTTAGTTATCCTACTAATTAGCAATAAATGTTACGGAAATCAAATTTGGCAGCAAACCCGCAATACCTCTTCAATATAGTGTAGAACCATTAAGAAGGTCCTAAAAGTTCATAATGTTTTTGTATGGGTTTTTCTACTGAATCCTATGTATATTGGGCTTTAAGAAATTATTTTTAACTATATCATTTTTTGAAAAATATGCGCCTTATGACTCATTATGGTTTTATGACAAAATTATAATTTATAATGGTTCGTCTCTTATTTGTGATTTTTAAATGTTTTCAAATTAGAGTGTTTTTTTATTTATCTATATTTAAATGAAAAATAAAACACATATGTTTAAAAACACATTTATTACTCGTTTCATTACGATAAAGACACACATTATTTTTTACATTATTTTTTATGTTATAAGTTTTATTATAACGGGGTACCCATAAAATTCATCTTTTATCTTAGCTTATTCTGTAAGCGATGATATTTTGTATAAAAAAAATGTTTGATAAGGATTAAACTACTTGATAACGATTAAAATATTATATAAGGATGAAAAAACTGACCTTTGATTTGATTCGACAAATTTTGAGAGTAAGTTCTACTGAGTTAAGCAAACTTGGAATCGATACACAAAAATACTTGCACAAAAATAATAACAATAAAATGAGCATGATTTATGTTAAAAAATTAAAATGCATAATATATTATGCTTATTTAATATATTTTTAAGGACGTTTAAAAAAAATAATAAAAGTTTTTCGACAACTCCAAAATACCTTAGATCTATAAAAATTTATCTTCATCGATAACAACAATTACCCTCAAAATCTGTCAAATGTCTTCAAAAAAACCTTGTACTTGTATTTATTTTTCTTAAATAGTATTTTTTATCACGTTATTAATACTTAAAAACTCCTGAAATTTTAAAATAGCTTACAAAATAAGCTAGGTGGTTACAATATTTTACAGTAGATCCCTTTTTAATAATATAATATACTAGTTTTGTAGACATTATATGTATAGAATATATAATAATACTCAGTATATTTGAAACGTCTACAAATATGTAATTTCATTTAAGTCTTTATGTAATTGTATATTTTCACTTTATATTTTTTGATATTACCTATACATAAAGTGATTTTACAATTTTTTTATAGACACCTATTTACTTATGTACCTAAATCTTATAAGTTTTGATATTAAGTATTTCTTACTACAAGTGGTCAAGTACAATATATATTTTAATTTTCATATAGTATATAGATATGTTTATAGGTCCTTATACTTTTTCTTTCTGTATTTCTTTCAAACACAAAGAATAAATTTGGTTTAGACATTTCTATGAGCGTGTATGAAGGTAGATTAAAAGCGAGGGAAGTATGTTAAGATTATTGGAGGTGGAAGGATGTTAGTATCTAACTAACCCTAAAGAGGCCTAATATTTATGTTTTTTATGTATTGTGAGTTGAATCACATTGTCCCATCGTTGACCTCATCTCTGTTCATGACCAGATCGAGGTCAAGAGTAAACCCATTTTAAATAAAATAAAAAATTAAAGTCACCGTTTTTTTTCCTCCGTTTTGATGGATAATTTTCCGCCCAGCTGGCTTTCGTCTCTAAAACCTTTATAAATTCTGTGTCGAAAATTTCGTCAAGGCAGAATTAAAACCCTTCTTGCGTATAACGCGACACGTTCAGGAAGCTCGTATGTCTTTCTACGCGTAAAATTCTTACATACCTTGGCATTTTACCTTCTTATATTTTCTCGTATTCAAAGGTTTGTCAAAGAAGATATAAGTATTTAAACCTTTGCTGTAATAATGGTACACTGACTGTTATATCCAACATTTTAAATATGATGTTATAGACTTATAGTGTACAGGCGGGTGATATTTATATTATAGTTTATATGATATAGATAATAGATATTTTTTTTACACTTTATATAAAGATATGAATAGATATGCATATGGTTAAAAATTACTAAATATTATATGACTATTAATGTCACTATTGTATGAAAATGATTTTTCTATAAAAATACCTACAACTTGAATCTATGTTCCCAAGTCCATGAAGCCTAATAAATGTTTTTTTAAGAGATTCGTAAATTCTATTATCTAATTTAATTTTCGTAAATGTATTCAAAAACCTGCCTATTACATTCCAGGTACAAGTTTGAAGCATAGAAATAATTTTCTGCATCTTTTTTACGTCTCATACAAAATATGAATTCAAAACTCATATACAAAGTTTTTTGAAATATACAAAAAACGCTTACATATTTTTTTTACATTACATCAAATCGGAGACTTCCCATACTATAAACACAACATTTTTGTTGCGTTTTTTTATAAATCAAATTTTACCATACTAACGTTATTTTAGCCGAAAATTAAGTTAGTGATATGCTCGAAACTTATGCTCGAGCTAATTTTAAAAACAATATCTTCAATGAAATAATGCAAAAAAGTTTAAGACAGTAACTTAGTTAAAACAGATTAACTTATAAAGCTCTAATCAAACGAATGCCAAGTCATAGGTTTTACGTGTTTTATAAACACGTAAGCGAAAAAACAATTTTACAGACTTAGTAAATACTTTTATCAATTATAAGACGCTATTTTTATAATACCTACTAATGACTTGGACTAATTACATTGTATAAGCTTAAAAACAATTTTTTGTACAGTGCATTTAATTACTATTCAGTACATGTATCATTGCACTTCAAAAACCGCAACCGATAAAATATGTTTTAGTGTATACATTTTAATCGCATATTTTATACGTATATATTCTCTACTTATCTATAGAAAATTCAATTCTATACGCATTGCTATATTATACATTTTGTATTTATTTCTATATAAGAAATTTTCAAAAGCACCATTTTGAAAATTACTATCGTTATACCTGAGAATATTGGTTCTGGTTTCATTTTTCATTTTGAAGAGCATAGATGTAAAAATTGTAAGATGTAAAAATCTAATGAAAGTGCTAAAAACCCCAGATCCTGTTTAAATAAAATGTTCTGAGCTCGCCAAGCATACAAATATCGTAATATAATTTTGTGCCGTTAAAATGCAGACGTTTAAGCCATTAGTCTAGGCAACAAAGCGGATCGTTGTATGAAAACCCCCGCATTAAATCCTCAGTCGATGAAACTTTGCTGGGGTATTACACTACATGAGACAAACCTTCTATAAAAAAATCCAAAAAAAAAATCGGTACTTTTAATTTTTCCATACAAAACTACAAAAAATGTATGAACATTTTTTTTTGTGAATTTTTTTTTGGATATTTAGAATTTACATTTACGAGTCAATGTCAAAACTTACCAACACATATTGCAGCTACCTATAATATCAAGGCTATTGTGCTCCATGATCAATAGTAATCAGCTAAACCTGTCAGAAAATACAAGTTTGTAAAACAACAAGCCAGTTGGTGTGGTCGGTAGTGAGCCTGCCTCTCACGCCGTGGGCCGCGGGTTCGATCCCCGCCCAGGGCAAACATTTGTGTTATGAACACAAGTGTTTGTTCTGTGTCTGGGTGTTATTTATCTATTTATGTTTGTATATTATTCTCTGGTACCCATAGTACAGGCTTTGCCTAGTTTGGGATCAGATGACCTTGTGTGAAATGTCCCCCAATATCTTAGTTCTCAAAGTGAGCAACGCGCTTTGCTGTCGTATTAGCGTCAAAATATGCCATTAATAAGAGAGTGGGTGCTATGAGCGGTCAGCTCTTTTAGCGGCCCGATTCTCTCCTATTCTCTCCACGTGGACGAGCCAGCGAAGCATTGCAGCCTTGGTCTCGCCCATTATGTTGGGTTCGGGCTCTGGCTTTTCGATCTCCCTATTTTTCCTACGCCTCCAGCTGCCATCCGCCTCCTTGACCGGTCCGAAAATTGTTTCTCTCTGCCACTAGAGCTTATTCTCTTCTTTCTGTGTTAGTGTCCAGGCTTCGTAGTTTATAGTCTTTTGTCTTTTGTCTGGTTCTATGGCTGCAAAAAGTGTTGGTTGGTACTTGGTAAGCGTTTGCATTGACTTGTGAGACGGATCATAAAGGTGTATTTATAATGGAGTTTAAATGCAAAGAAAATTATATATTTTTTTAAATTTTATTATATGTTCCTTTCTCGTTTTTTAGATAACAGACAAAGGAAACAACCGCTTCTATCGAAGGTTTGCCTTCAGTTAGTTACATTTTACCTTAATAAAGCATAGAATACATGAAGTTTTAAGCCACCTGATTGGTTACGGGACTTGGCTTCTAGCGGTGGAAAGCGATGATTCACTGCTTTCATAAGATGGACGAATTGTAAGTACTCGTATGTCATACTCGAAACGATCCGATCTTGAGGAATCACGAAACAAACTCATACTTAATATTTAAATTTACAGGCCTGTAAAAATGTTTAAATAGAAGTTACACAATTGACATCTAAAACAAATCTAAAGTGAAAATACACGACAAAAACTCAAACCACAAACCTTACTGACTGATAAATTTTCAATTTATATTGGATTTGGAGCTTTTCCTTGCTGAACAAGCATTTTATTTCACAATAAAATTTGGTCTTAGAGATGGACGTCAAAATTTCATAACTCGAAAGTTTTTGTAGTCTTTAAAAGAAAATTGTTAAATTTATCCAAATAAATTTATCCAATTTATCATATCCATGATATAAATATGGTCGTTAGAAAAAGATTGAACCTGAGTAGAAAAATATTTTAGATACTATTAATGGTAATAAATAAAAAATAAAATAATTTATTTAACAGGCACAAGTCCAAAAAATATACAATTATCAGTACAATATTAAATAACATACTCGTATTATGCCTAATTGAAAAATAATAATGTCTAAAACATATTATAAGGAACGCAAAGTAACTCATTGGATAGAGTTGCTAATTTGTATTTTTTTAAATAAATAATATATCATCTTGGTTTTTTGTGTTTTCCTGAAGTGGGGCACTGCGCACTAGATAAGATCAAGCATATCTGATTAGATTGTTCATACATTTTATACCTATCATAGAATAAAAGTATTTTCCGTATTTTCACACTTTAGTGTCAAGAATACGAAATTTAAAAATATTGAAAAATTACAAACTCGATGCAAAATAAAAAATAAATTTTTACTCAAAATAGACAGCCATAGCTTTACTTGATAGCTTAGTAAAATTATAAGAAAACCATTATCTTGTCTTTTAGAAATACAACACGACACTAAAAGGTGAATCTAACTTTTACCATTGCCTCTAAAAAGCACACCAAAATATAATGCGTTAATTTCCTGTGTATAAAAATACATTAATTCACAAAATTCATTTTATTAAAGCTGTTCCATGCAGTAATTTTAAGTGTTTCTACTCAGAAACTTAGTTACTAGAATATTTTATTGTGTCAAAAATGATTTGTTACACAAAAAAAATATTCTAGTATCATAAATTCCAAGCGAAAATCACTACAAAATTTAATGACACCTAAAACATTTACTAAAAAATATAGATACTATCATAATATTATTTAAGTGCTCACAAAAATAGATACACAAACGTATAATGTGTTGATATCTACATTAACTGTATAATTTTGTGTGATGAAAAGATATTTACTATGAATTAAAATATGATTAGGTACAAAGTAAAAAATATTTTTAATTTAAAATTTATTTACATTCCTACACATTGTCTAATACGCGCCTAGTAAATATTCGTTGCACTTCAATAAAAACACAAAGCTAGAAGTATTTATATACAGATACTTTAAATAAAAATCTATGCACATTTCTAGTATTTGTAATATCACATAAAAATTACACTAACGTCTAACGTCATGCGTCGAGCTTGCACTTTTCTATGAAAAATAAAACGAAAAAGCCTTGAGCACGGAGCGTAGAAAAGCACTAACAATCCAGCAACTTCACTTCCTTCAAAACCACTTACATAACTGATACAAAACCTGTCTGTCACTCTTAAAAGTAGTATACTTTGTCCGTTGCTTCGAAGTGTACGTGCTTTTTGCCGTGCGGTGGCAGCACGACCAATAGCCATCAGGCCGAGTCACCCTTCCTACCTTGAACAAATTCATCTCTCGTCACTGGACTCTTTGCGTCAGTTTTCCTTGGATAATCACTGCTTCTCTTCGGACTTCTAATAGGGCTTTTTACTGGACTTTCAGCAGCTACGTTGATTTCTGGGATAGGGTGTTTCTTTTGTATATCCGTGGTGGCTCCTTTATCAGCCTGTGTTAGTACTTCTTGTACGTGGATAGTGAGTTCAGGTCTTACGACCTGTGTGAAGGGTAGAAGGGCTCCGGCGACGTCCATAGTGTTGTTAATGTTCCTGTGCCATAGCTCGAGCACGACGCTTCGCCGTTGCTACTTGTAACGAGGAGGTCCGAGCCAGCCGCAGCCGAACACCTGTGGGTTAATAATACATGTTAATATATTTTGTTTTAATCATACCTAGCTTAACCTAGCCAACTGGAAGTTGCCCTTTCGCGATATCGCCAGTAGTAAAAATTTGTAAGCGTTGCAATGGCAATACCATCTGAAGTAGTTTTCATGGCTACTGCCAGTGATAGAGTCATTTTTTTGGCCTATAGTACTGAACTAGTCCCTGCATTTGGCTAAGTCAGAGAATATTTGACGGCTTGAAATTGGCTTGAAAACTCTGACATTCAGGTTGGTCATTAACAAGGCAAAGCTTTTCTGATTTGCTCTTTGGGTTACGGAGGTTAGATGTCAGTCACTACAAAATAGTACCCTGATCAAATCCTTTTATTATGGTAGCTGACTCCATTAAACGGAATAAGATAAGACAATGTGGCATATATAATGAAATCATGCCTGTTTATTAGAGTTAGAAAGTGTCTGCATTCTTTTACTTGATATGATTATCGTTCTTTTCTCTATAAAATATTCTATGCATGAGGCAAGTTCAGATTTCGTCGAGGCATGCAGTGCGTATTAGTCTCAACTCAACAAATTCAAGTCGCGAGTGAATAGGCTTCTTCTGGCCAGGCTCGTACCATCGTCAACAACATCTCTGTCTTCAAAACAAGATCAAGGTCAAGCACATTGACAATAAAAAAACGTGCCGTTTACAAATTACTAACACTAGTGCCAGAGTTTTAGAGCCACCAGAAGCCTCTAAGTGAGTCTTCATCTAATTTTTTGGTCAATCATTCAATCAGCAAATGTCCTAACCAACCGGACGAAATTCTCAAAAAATTTGTTTTCATTTGATAATGTCCTACGAGGAGTCAAACCCAGAACCTCGGGGTCGACAGCTCAACGCTCTAACTACTAGGAGCCGGTTCTAACTATGTCGGATGTCGGATTCCGATTTTAAGCGGGTGTCGGCACCTCTGTTCCCACTTGTCGGATTTTAATCGGGTGTTTGCGCATCTGCGTCGGCCCGCACGACATCCGACAAATGTGAACAGCAAGCGTTGATCCGACACGATTTTATTCCGGACGGTCAGCTGACAAAACACACGACATTTCTTGTCGGATCCGACACAAAATCGTTGTCGGACGAGTGTGAACAGCTTCATATAAAATGTTCTGCCCACAGAACTATATATAAGGTTCTGCCACTGGAACCTCCGATTATTAATCGGATCCGACACACGACAAGTGGGAACTGGGCCGTAGAACGAGCTGTTTTGCCGTTTGGTAGCAGATATTCGCCATTTACGAAATTGGCATTCATGCGGCCAACCACGCGGTTCGAGGCATTCCATTCGCATGCCTCATAATGATTTTGATGGCATTCGGGTCGTACAGAGTTGAACTTAATTCGAGATTATTCTGAAAACTAAATACAATAAACTTTCGTTCGGACTGTGATAATTATTATTATTTGAAGAGACCAAATAATAGTAAAATTAAATACATATAAAGTTGAAGATTAAAATTTTTGCAATTTTACAACAACCAAAGAAAAGGTTTAGGAGGACCTTTTCTCTTATATGTTTTTAATGCTATGTACTTTTTAATGTGTTTTTAATTTTTGGGAACAAATTTATATTAAGTTACTTATACGAATTTATGAAGTTTTGCAGACTTCGTTTTTTTTTCTTGCTATTTTTATTATTCATATCTTTCATGAGTCTTTCAAGAGTAAAATATGCGACAGGAAATTTACGAGAAAAATCTAAGCAAAAAATATTTCGAAGAATTTCTATAGAAGCACTTACACCTTCTGAATATGTAATCATACATGTTATTCAAATTTTCCTGTAGATAAAATTCTTCGCTATTTCTAACATTTATTCTCAAAAACGCTAACTAAAAAAATATATACATATTCATATTCATTTCATATTTATTTGCTTTCAAATGGTACAATATAGGTCTTAAACTAACTTAGGTATCTCACTTGATGCCTGAACTAGGCGTAGCAAACACTGGCTTAATAATTATAGAAATTAAATAATTAAAAATTTTGTACAATCAATTTCCCAAATTAATACTAATTAAAAAACAAAAAAGATTATAAAACGGAATCAATCAATTATACATTACAAAACATCTATGTCAGTCTTACGTATAGTGTCATAATAATTAAAATTTAAAATACTGGACTATTGTTTATATTATATTAGGATTGAGCAATTTATTCAGTTTAGAAAATCTTTAGTTGTGTAAAAACCATTTTCCAATAAATATTTCTTTAACTTTTTACAAAACTTATTATAATCGTTTTCTGATTTTATGTCTTCAGGTATTTTATTATAGATTTTTATCGCAGTATAGTAGGGTCCTTTGCGGTACATATGCATTTTTGATACCAAATTTCAATAGCGTTACGTTACTTTAAGATAAAACTTTCTTGAAAATTTTAATGATTTTTACTTTCGAGCGGAGCGAAAAAGGTATTGTACGAGTATACGTGAAAAAAAAAAAGTTTTTCAAATTTTCTCAAAAATGTGTTCTATATCACTTATACATTATAAAAAACAAGTCTCCCAAAAATGTCCGTCCGTCGGTCGGTCGGTCGGTCGGTCCGTCGGTCGGTCTGTCCTTCACGCTTCGGCCTAGCGGCTAAACGAATGGTCCGATTGACACCATATTTTGAATTTAGGAGTTTTATGCAAATCCATCGAAGGGTTCCAAGTGGTTTCTTGCTGGCTCTCATTTTGAGGGTAGCTGTCACACAACGAAAATGAAAAATTGAAATTTTCTCAAAAACGGCTCATAAAATCTTGATGAAACTTTGCATGACCAAGCATCTGCATGTAAGATATCTTGCGCCAGTATCAATTGATCTGTGTAATTTCATATAAGGGGTGTTCCCGTACCACCAAATCGTAAATATGTGATTTACCAAAAATTGTTTCCACTGAGTTTATTAAAATTTTCTATAATATTAATCCTGGATTGGTTGTCTACCTGACTGGATATTCTTTATGATTTTTTTGCATAAAATTTAGTACACAGGGTGACCCAAAAACTGAAAGGGCTTGCTTAGTAGACTAAACTGAACAATTATCTATAAGGAACATGTGTTGGGAAATTAACAAAATCTCCATGCAAGTATCCTACGGTAGTATCCATTGATCTGTGAAAATTTTAATAAAGGGTGTTCCAGTACTACCAAAAGTTAAACATGTGATTTACTCGAAATTGTTTGAGGTTTGTTTGTTTTAGTGTTTGTCAATTTTTATTCTGAATTGATCTGTATATTTCATTCGAACATATTTTTGGAAAAATGTAAATAAAAGTTTGTGTCTTCCATACGATGTGTATGGCATTACAAATTTAAGTTTGCGGTTGATAGTTTTTCCTTGAGTATTGCGAGAAAGTAAGTGCAGTGATGCTGTACCATTTATTTAGCATAATACTCGGTTGTTCGCGCCTGCCTATACTGAGCAACCACAATACAATCTTTGGATTATTATAATAGCGCGGGCAATCCGGCTGCGCTCAGTTCTCCGAGAGCTACCGCGCTTTGCGCACGTACCTTTTGGTATCGATCTTTCCATACGATCAATGTAAATTTAATAGTATCGCAAATAAGTATACCAAAAACCAAGTTTCGGTTTTTATTTTTTCTCCCTTTGTTCCTGCGGGAACAAAATTGGCGACCGTGACAGGACCTGCACGACTCAGAAGTCCAATTCTGCAGAGTTCTTTGTTCGGTCGGGCGAACATCACCGCCACGTCGTCATCGTGTCCACGCCGCCTTCTGTCTCTAGGTGACCCAGGAGGGTTACTTGGTGCCTTCTTTGTGCCGTGGATTGCCAGCGCGTGCAGCCCAGAATTCGTCCCACCGTACTTCTATGCTCGGTCGAACGAACATCACCGCCACGTCGTCATCGTGTCCACGCCATCTTCTACCAAGGTGACCCAGGAGGGTTACTTGGTGCCTTTTGTGACGTGGATTGCCAGCGCGTGCAGCCCAGAGTTCGTCCCACCGTGTGAATCCAGTGCCACGTCGCGTCGAGCGAAAAGCTACCTACACGGCAACTACTTAGTACCTACTTGTTCGCCGATTGCGTCGAAGAATCGTCAAGTTTGCTGCGCTTCGATCTGCCTTGCCATCAAGTGAGCCCGTTCCTTTTCTCTCCCTATCTCTCCCCCCTCAATTTGTGAATACCGGGAAACAAGTTCCTTAGAAACCAAACCAGTGCGTAGTTTTTTTTTTTTTGTGCTATTAGGTACTTCGTGGGCTCCTTTTACCCAGTGTGGGCATACCTTAATTTGCCCTCCTATCCTACTAGCACGCCTATAAATACGTAGGGTACACCGGTTCACGTCTTTTCCTTGAGTGAGGAAATCTTGCAGGTACGAGCGGCCGCACGTCAGTGTATACGTTTTGACCGTGAGCGGAATTCTGCGGTCGTTTGTAGCGTAGTGCTGGCTCCCCTGTTCCCATCTTGTTGCCACTTTCTTGCTGCCGCGCGTACCGCCCTGTTTGGTACCGGGGCAGAATACTGCTTACCCCTATCTTACCGTGGGTGTCGTAGAAGGCCACTAAGGGGTTCAAAGGGTGGGCAGAGCGTCCTTCCGCTCCTTAACATCGCAACATTAGCAGCAAATTTTCAAATTCAATAAGCAATTTCTAATTTATTTTATTTCACTCGCACCGACCTACATAATCGTAAGACTCAATTTAAATTCGCATTTCACTATAAACATTTATGCTATTAATAACGCAAATGCTAATTATTAGATATTTTACCTATTTTTTCTGCATCATTACGTTAGCATAAACAACCTGTAGGTATTCATTAAGTATAACTGGGTACCTATCATCCATCGCTTGCGCTTCCAAGCACAGTGACCTTGCTATAGCAGTTTGCATACATTCGCGCTTGCAATATCTATTCCAGTGCTCGAGTGCTACGTCGTGCGCTCTTATCGCCGGACGGGGGCCGCTTCCAGCGGAGGCACGCGCTTTATTGTACATCGAGATAGCTGATTTTACCTGGCAGCGCGCACCGTACCTACTGCGCCGTGCATCGTGTTATCTGCGGATCGAGGAGCGTATGCGTTTCTTTACATAATTAACAAATTTTATTTTAAAACAATATGAGCGATTCTGAGCCAGATCCTGAAGCTCGGAAGTCTAAAATGAAACTTAAAGATTTAAATTCTAAACGCAGTTCTATTAAGGGCCGTCTCACAAAGTTTAAAAATTATTTAAATCCTTTAGAAGCTCTTGATAAGATTTCCTCGTATGAAGTTAGTAAACTTAAACTTAAATTGACAAATCTTCAAGAATTATTTCGAGAGTTTGATGACGTGCAAACAGATATAGAAATTATCAATTCAGCCAATCAAGCAGTTGAGTTGGAAGGCAGGGAGTCTATAGAACAGGATTTTTATCATTATATCGCCGTAGCCCAGCAATTGATTGCTGAGAATTCGCCCCAAAATGATGAGAACTCCAGTCACTCCTCGCGCAGGTCCAGTTCTCACTGTCATCATCATGACGACCTCGGGTTTAAATTACCTACTATTAAAATACCTAATTTTGATGGAACTTACTTTAAGTGGCTTGAGTTTCGCGACACGTTCTTTTCGTTGGTGCACAAAAACGAACGCATACAAAATGTTCATAAATTTTATTATTTAAATCAATACCTAGAGGGCGAAGCAGCAAGGGTTATTTCTAATTTAGAAGTAACTAGTGAAAATTACGCAGCGGCTTGGAAGCTTCTCACAGAGCGTTATGACAACAAGCGGCAGTTAATAAATAACCACTTGAAATCATTACTTTGCCTAGAAACAGTGCGGGAATCCGATAAGTCCCTGCGATTTATTATTGACCACGTCACAAAAAATTTACGTGCTCTCAGAACTTTAGGGTTGCCCACTGATAAATGGGATATGCTAGTTATTTATATTATTTCACAAAAATTAGACTCGAAGACCTACTTCAAATGGGAGGAAAGTTTAAATTCATTGGATGATTTACCTACCCTAGATGAATTTTTTAACTTCTTGCGAACCCGTGCTGACGTCCTCGAAACTGTCAATCGAAATAAACAAATGCCTAAAAATTCTGTACCTACTGATCAAACGGCGCGAAGGCAGCCGCCCCCAGTTAGGGTTCTGACCTCCTCTTCGGAACCTACCAAGGAGTCCGTGCCGCCGCCGCCGCCGCCGCCGCCGCCGCCGCCGCCGCCTTCTAAGTCTTCCCCTATTGCATGCTTATATTGTAAGGGCCAGCATCGGCTTTATGAGTGTTCTGAATTCAAGTCCAGGTCAGCGGAAGAGAAGCTATCCATTGTATCTGCATTCAAACTTTGTTGCAACTGTCTTAGGGTCGGTCATATCACGCGTCGTTGCAAGTTGCCAGCCCGGTGCAAAATGTGCAAACAGCGACACAATACGCTACTACACGAATCCTTCAACAAAAAGGAAGAGGAAGAAACTCCGAGGCAAGAAAGTTTTTCAATGGCAACTCAATCATCGTCGGAGGTTCTGCTTTGCACTGCTGTTGTTACGTTGTCGAATCCAGCTACTAATAGCACGATGACCGCGAGGGCGCTGTTGGACAGCGGGAGCCAGTCTTCCTTTATTACAGAACGTGTGATGCAAACGCTTCAGCTGACTCCTCAGCCTTCCAACACTAACGTAGTTGGCATAGGCGACTCTCCCGTGAAGGTCAAAACACTACGTTGTGCAGTAGGTATACAGTCGAAAACGTGCTCTTTTAATGCTATTCTCCCTTGCCTTGTGCTGCCAACTATCTCCGGAAAATTGCCTAAAGCCTCCTTTGACGTGGCCCATTTTAATTTGTCCGGCCTTTCATTGGCAGATCCCTGCTTCAATCAATCGACTTCCGTTGACATGCTTATTGGCGCTGACCTCTTTTGGGACATAATAGGGTCCCAGCAGCAATCATTAGGCGAGAATAGTCCGGTGCTACGAAGTTCTAAGCTAGGTTGGTTAGTGGCAGGTCCTTTGTTCCCAACAAATTCCGATGAAAGGCAAATACATTGCAATTTTGCGCGTAACGAAGAAATCGTCAATCTAAACAATGACTTGACTAAGTTTTGGCAGATGGAAAAGGTACCAGACATAGGGATCCTGACTGAGGAGGAGCGGCAGTGTGAGCAGCACTTCCTGGCTAATACTCATCGTGAAAGTGATGGTCGTTTTTGTGTCAAGCTTCCACTTCGTGATGATAGGGACTGTCTGGGTGACTCGTTTCGTCTAGCTAAAAAGCGATTTCTTAATCTTGAGACCCGTTTCAAACGGCAACCTATACTCAAGAAACTTTATTTGGATTTTATGCAGGAATATGCTGACCTTGGCCATCTATCAGAATATATCGAGGGTCCCTCTTCTGATGTAAGGTATCATCTACCCCATCATCCTGTCCTGAAAGAAGATAGTGAATCAACTAAATGTCGTATTGTTTTTGACGCCAGTGCATGTACTACCTCTGGATTTTCTGTAAACGACATTCAAATGACAGGGCCTACTATTCAGGACTCGCTCTTCAATATTCTGGTTAGATTTCGTCTGCATAAGTACGTCTTGTCAGGCGATATTGAGAAAATGTATCGTCAAATCCTGGTTGACAAGTTTGATCGTAACCTTCAGCTCCTTCTATGGCGCCAAGATGAGTCGTTGCCGCTACGCACACTTCAACTAAATACCGTTACGTACGGGTTTTCAAGTGCCAGTTTTCTCAGCACTCGTTGTCTTTGGCAGCTAGGTGAGGAGTCCCACGACCCTCATGTAAAAGAGATAATCCAGAAGGACTTCTATGTCGATGACTTGTTGACGGGAGCGCAGACTGAAGAAGAATTGCTTCATATTCGGCAAGCTGTAGCGGCGGTTTTCATCTTCGAAAATATCGTTCTAACATTACTTCTGTGCTCAAATCAGTTCATGACGATAGTCATAGCGACAAACTTATAATAAGTAATGCAACTAGCACTTTAGGCATTGGTTGGGTGCCTACGTCGGATGAACTTCATTTCCCTATTAATCCAACGACAAGCATTTCAATAACAAAGAGAAGTATTCTATCGTCCACCTTCAAGGTATTTGACCCACTCGGTTTGCTGTCAATTTATATGATTAAACCAAAAATGCTTATTCAAGAACTCTGGGCTAAGGCTAAAGTTGGCTGGGACGATCCTGTTCCAGATCACATTCAGACAGAGTGGCAGAAATTCAGCAGTGGGCTTGAACAAATCTCGCAGCTAAAAATACCAAGAAATGTATTACTTGACAACCCTGTTAGCATAGAAATGCATACCTTTTGTGATGCTTCCCAGAAGGCCTACGGAGCCTGCGTCTATCTCAGGTCTGCGAACGAGAAGGGCGACGTGAAGATAGGCCTACTTTGTTCTAAATCACGCGTAGCGCCGGTGGCGCCAACTACAATTCCTCGCTTGGAACTATGCGCTGGATTGCTAGGCGCGCAGCTCGCACATGCTGTGACGCAAGCTATTCGCGTACGTGTAGATCGGCACGTTTATTGGTCCGACTCCAAGGTAGTCTTATGCTGGTTGCACACCAACAAAAAGATAAAAACATTTGTAGCTAACAGAGTTGGTGCTATCCTTGAGCTTAGCAGTGCTTCTTCTTGGCGCTATGTACCGACATCTCACAACCCAGCTGATCTCGTTTCACGCGGCGTTGATCCGAACACTACATCGGAGACTAATGTTTGGTGGGAGGGCCCATCCTTTTTACAATCGGCGGAGTCAGCCTGGCCGCCTGTAATGCAGACTGATGACGCTATGGAGGTGCCAGAGGTCAAAGCTCATGTCGCTTTGGCGGGTGAGCCACCCTCCGATCTCTCTAGGATCTCCCGGTTGAATATCGCACAACGAGCTTATGCGCGCATTCTTAGATGGTTTCACAATAGTAAAAAGGTAAATAAAAACAATAAAATTGTTGGGCAGCTACACGTTTCAGAGCTTGATAGGGCTATGAAGGTGCTAATAAAAATTTCCCAGCAATTTTCCTTTCGTAGCGAATTGACATTACTGTCGCAAAAGAAGCCACTTAAAGTCAAATCTCATATCGCTTCCCTCAATCCATTTATTGATTCTGAAGGTTTGCTTCGTGTGGGTGGGCGTATAGGCACATCTAAATATGCGTATGACAAACGTCATTATATACTTCTACATGCTAATAGCCATCTTACCGCTCTTCTTTTCCAGCGCGAACATGATCGTCTCATGCACGCCGGTCCGCAGCTCTTACTTACGTCTATAAGAGATCGCTATTGGCCTGTAGGAGGTCGGAATTTGGCACGACGCACTGCTCGTAGCTGCGTCATTTGCAACCGTTTTAGAGGGAAACCCATGACTAACATCATGGGTAACTTGCCACCGGAGCGCGTCATGCCAGATTTCCCCTTTATTAATGTAGGCGCTGACTTCGCTGGCCCGTTTTTTATCACAGATCGTAAGGGACGCGGCTGTAAGATAACTAAGTGTTACCTATGCATCTTTATTTGCTTCAATTATAAATGCATTCATTTAGAAGCTGTAAGTGAATTGTCTAAGGATGCCTTCTTACTAACACTTAGGCGTTTTATTGCACGCCGAGGGTTACCAAAAAAAATATTTTGCGATAATGGCACTAACTTTGTTGCCGCGGCTCGCGAAATCAGGGATTTTATCAATGCCAGGGACAATATAAGTTCCATTTTAGATTTCACGGCTCAGCAAGGCATAGAGTTCGTATTCACGCCAGCGTACGCACCTCAATTCGGTGGATACCACGAGGCCGGGGTAAAATCCGCAAAATTTCATTTGCATAGGGTTATGGGAAACGCGCACTTGACCTTTGAGGAACTATGTTCTTTGTTCTCACAAATTGAGGCGATCCTCAACAGCCGCCCCCTATGTCCCCTCAGTTCCTCGCCTAATGACCTACAGCCTCTCACCCCGGGTCACTTCTTAATTGGCAGGCCACTCACCGCTTTGCCAGCTCCGAACCTGATGGATTCCAACCCGTGCCGTCTAGATCGCTATCAACGCCTCGAGCAGATTCGCCAGCATTTCTGGAAGCGCTGGTCAAATGAATACGTCGGGGAGCTTCAGCAACGCACCAAATGGCGTACGAGAAGCAAGGATCTGAAACTGGACGATCTGGTCCTATTGAAGGATGACAGCGCACCCCCTCTCTGCTGGCGTCTAGGTCGAGTTGCTAAATTGTTCCCGGGCGCTGACGGGGTTCCCCGCGTGGCAGACGTCTCCACTGCGCGCGGCATTGTGCGCCGCGCCCTCAACCGCATCTGCCCTCTACTGGCGGGGGACAACAAACAAACCTGAAACAAACTTAAAAGCTAGAGCTTTCAACGGCCCGGAGGATGTTCGCGCCTGCCTATACTGAGCAACCACAATACAATCTTTGGATTATTATAATAGCGCGGGCAATCCGGCTGCGCTCAGTTCTCCGATAGCTACCGCGCTTTGCGCACGTACCTTTTGGTATCGATCTTTCCATACGATCAATGTAAATTTAATAGTATCGCAAATAAGTATACCAAAAACCAAGTTTCGGTTTTTATTTTTTCTCCCTTTGTTCCTGCGGGAACACGGTAGACCATAATTACGTTCCAGATTATATCAGCGCTATCTAGTTTCACACTCTTATGCTATTATGCTTTTCCGGAATATATTTTCTAGTTTGAGCTTCCGTGAGTATGACGATTTTCACTCCTAATATAATTATTGTAGTCAAAAATAAACCTGTCGTCCACAACGCTATTCAAAAGAAACGGAATGCCTTAGGAGTTCGTGTTTAGTTTCTTTGCAGTAGAGGATTGCAATCAATGTTGGCCAAAGCCGTTGCTCAAATCATCTTTCAGTTTTCTGAATTTGTTATAAAATAGACTTTATTTTTGTGCCTTTCAAGACTTTTTCTCAATTGAACAACAACTAACAGATCCGTACGTTAACGTATCCCGGTCATAACTGAAATATGCACGACATTTCACAGTTAATTTGAACCCAAACTAGGTAAACTCTGTACTATGGGTAAAGGAGACTGATATACATACCTAAATATATAAGTAACACACAGAGATATAAAAATGCTATTACACAAATGTTTGTTCTGCGCGATAATCAAACTTGCAGCCCGCAGCATATAAATTAAAATCACTGCCAACCGCACCGCAATAGACAAGACACGGTTTCACTGATACTCGTATGATAAAAAATAATTTCAATTGATTACCATCACATTTCCTCATTCGTGGAAAAAAAATATTATTATAATTTCAGGACGGCGTAATTATATCTGTCCGTGTGTTTTGCTGGCAATGAATAGTACCAACCCATCCCTACCCGTAGGTGTCGTAAGAGGCGACTAAGGGCTTGTAAACCGGAGGATGGGCCGCAACATCTTTCTGTGTATCGTACCATCTTCCAAACTGCGGTCACCAACAACAGCGGTCACCAGCCGCATCGCTTACAAGCGTGGTGACTATGGCAAATTCCCTCAAAGTGAAACGCGTTTTTGCTGGAGTTCTGGAGGAAACTCCCTGTCCTACAGTGGAAGTGTTAGGGGATGTTGTGGTGACGATAATACTTTTATCATTTTATCAAATATTCGATTTGATATAGACTCATCAAAAATCCAGCTATATAAAATTCACGTTCAATCGAACCAACGAACCAATGAATAAATCAAACAAAACTGCGTTCCCCAATTGATCCGACACGAAACCAATTTATTTTATTTGATCATTGGTAGTATTGATAGCTTCAAGTTTTATCAATATTTTTTTTGTAAATTTTTTCAACGACATGAATTTTAAAAGATAGATATCATCAAAATGATAGTAAGTGAAAAGCTTGAAAATATATAAAAAGAGAAAGCAGGAATCATATTTGAACTAAAGAAAACAGAAAAATATGTTAGGATAATGATGGATGCAGGATATCACCCATACTTGGTTGTATTCCACACACTCGCACACACCGTATTGAAACATATTTTGTAATATGATTCTCTGCCTGTATCTGTGTTCTCGAGATCATGGAACCCGAAATGTAAACGTCGACCCCACTTACGTCAATAACTGCGTTTATATAAGAGTGTTGTTCAACGTGGCTGTTACGTTTTTAATATAACTGTAAGATTGAAATCGGTAAAAATTAGTGAAAAGTGTTTAAGGAGTTTTTCTGTTTTCAACTGTATGTATATATTAGATGTAAAAATATGAAATAGAATTAGAAATTTTACCAAACATTTGCACAATTTACAATAACTTGATCCCCGCGCTAGGTAAACCTGTATCGCGGGCGTCCACTTTAACGAAATTCACTATAATGCAAACACATAAATTTTGACAATTCAGTTGACAGTCGTTTTTACTACTATCAAAAAAGTAAAAATATTGTAAATATTATTTTTTTATTGGAGTAAAATTGTTACAAATTAAAGAAGATTAATAATTAGGGTCAATAATAAAATTCAAGCCCGACCACATCATTTGTCATATGTTAAAAACTGTTTACTAAGTTTCAAGGTCAATAGCGTTGGTAGAACCCTTGAACAGAATAGAATGATGCAAGCTTTGTCCACCCACCTGACAAACGATTAGAGCCAGCAACAGTAGCACCATCAACGCCAGAAGTCCCCATACTACGCCCAGCTGGGTTAGAGCGAAGACATAGAGAGTGCGGTGGCACCACTGGTTAGGCTCGAACAAGGTAGGCGCGTAGTCTGGCCACATGATCCCCAGGGTCCATAAGTTGCCGAAGCCAAACCTACAATAAAAGAGTTAGGGTTAGACTAAGAGGATATTAAGTATGGTATTAATTAAGTATACATTGATTTTCATCGTCTTTCATCATCCTAATTCACCTGACCTTATCCTAATTTGGGGTCATCCCAATTTTGAGTCATCCCATTTTGGGGTCGGTGCAATACGGAATCAGATTTCTTTCTTATAGCATCTTTAGCCCTGGTTTCACCATACTCTGTTTGTTAACTAATTGACCAGTTAGCTATTTTAACGAACTGTTAAGGTGATTGAGTGTCCCACCATGAATTAACATTAATTTAATCCAGGTCAACCCTGCTCCAGAGGTCAGTTAAATTGTTAACGAACGATTAGTTCGATCTGCCAATGTCATTACTGTCAAGATGGACAAATAAACACATCATGACACAAATCACATTGACAGGCCCTTTCAACAAGATTTTAACCTAGACCAAGAAATTAGCATCCAACCTCTGCGCCTTAATTTTTTTCTTTGTCAAAACCAAAAGGTTTTAGCATCAAAATGCTTATATAATTTTTTAATTTTTGCAAATCATAGAATGTTTTATCTTCCATCCGATTAGTATGTTTTACACTGATGGACTATTAAATTTTCCTCGTGAAACGGATAATATAATAACATCAGTATTAATTTAAACAGCAGATTGACTAACGTCTGATTTAAGAAAGTTTGGTGAAATCACGGCTTAACAAAGTCTATATACCTTTTTTTCGGCCTTCCTAGCGCTCTTGATCTCTTTACATAGTTACTCATTACTCTCTTTTTTGCATTTTGTTCGTCTCTCCCCATAATACTTGTATCTCCTTTAACATTGAATCCAATTTTGATCACAAACAATTACAACCTAGGTCAAAATATACAAAATAATCCAAATATATTTTCGAAAATAGAATTATCACTTCATATCAGACGTATTTATTAACAACAAAAGGTAAAAAAATAATAAATTGTGAAGCAAAACAACTCTCGATGTTAAACTCTTATCGTTTTATTGTCTGTGGTCATTTGGCAAGGGATTGAAACGTAATCTTGTTATGCTATAGTATCCCTTCTTTATTCAAGAAAACGCAAAAATCAAACAAGATCAAGTAACTGTCGAAGCAACAGCGATTTTTTCCTCCCGGCGTATGATGTTATGTTCTCAAAATGTCACGTTCGCAGAATGTCACGTTCGCAGATTCAAAATACCAAATTATGAAAAAAATATATCAGTCCGGAGGTTTAAACATTCATTATCTATGATATTTAAGACATATACAGCGTGATTTTTTTTTGGTTTTGCTTCTGAAGATCAGTGATTCTACTCATGATAACAATCAACTTTCCCAAAGAAAAACATTTTGTTCGAAAAAATTTTTTGACTTTCTTTAATAAAGTAGTCACGTGATAAACTCATTTAATATAGGATAGCGAAAAAACTGTTCGAGTAAAAATATTTGTTCTTCGGGAAAGTTTCTTGTTTTCATGAGTAGAATCACTAAGCGACGGGAGCGAAACCAATAAAACTTCAAGCTGTTTATCAAAACAAAACTAATAATAGGTCTTTACCTATTATATGTATTATATGTAGGGTATGGAGAATTTAAGGTAAACTCAATTTTCAGTACTAACATTTTTGCATTTTTCTTAGGAATTATAAATCCAACTTTTTAATTTTTTTTACCATTATTGGGAAGACATTAAGCTTACAGAAACTTAAATTTAATTTTCGATAAATATTACCTGTAAAAAAATATAACAAATCTAATGATGAAATCCCGCAAGGTAAGGTATCGTTTGGGGTACCGCAGGGAAGTATTCTCGGCCCTACCCTCTTTTTGATTTATCTAAATGATATTCTCTATCTGGATCTACCTAACGCTGATATAATCTGTTACGCCGATGATACCGCTGTCATCTTCCATGGGTCATCTTGGGACGAAGTCATCGCTCTAAGTGAGGACGGTATGAGTAGGATTGCCCGGTGGCTAAATCAAAATCTTTTGACTTTGAATACTAATAAGACCAACTTTACCTGTTTTCACAAGACTGCTGTCTCTGCTCCTAAGTTTAATGTGATTATCCGCGTTCCTAGTGAAAACGCTTGTCAGCATCAAATCGATTATTCAAATTTGCCGTGCCAGTGCGCAACCATAGAAAGAACTACAACAGTTAAATATCTCGGCATTTTCATCGACGAAAGTCTCTCTTTCAGGAAGCATATCGAAGCAACAGCTGGACGAGTTCGTAAATTAATCTACATTTTTAAAACCCTGAGATACGCTGCGGATGTCAAACTACTGCGTACTGTCTATGTTGCTTTGTGTGAATCAGTCTTGACATACTGCATTCTGGCCTGGGGTGGGGCGGCAAGCTCACTTATGATCTCTTTGGAGAGATCTCAGAGATCAATCCTTAAAGTTATGCTGAAAAAGCACTATCGTTTCCCCACCACGTCTCTATACAAAGAAGCTCAGGTTCTAAGTGTAAGGAAACTTTTTATTTTTAAATCTGTACTACACACGCATAAAACGGTATATAACTCAAATCAACACCAGACACTTAAAGATAGGCGCGTATATAAACTCCCTCGACATGTTGTAAAAACAACCTTTGCGCAAAGACATTATACCTTCCTTGAAAACTATATATATAATAAAATAAATACAATTTCCAACATAAAAAACAATAATCTTCGTGAAGCTAAAAACAAAATATTAAAATTACTTCTAACATGGACTTTCAGGGACACAGAAAATTTCCTTAGACTTTTAATTTAATCTAACGAGGCGATCAATAATTTTTTCTCTTTTACCTATTGTTAAGTTTGGTTATAAGTAAAATAAAATCTTGTAACATTCACATTTTTGGTCATTGCATGTTTCGAAATTATTTATTTTTTTACATTTTGACTTAGTGTCCGAAACGCTCATGTGTCGCAGTGCTACGTATCAGTAATCATATGACGGCACCCACGTCACAGGCTGTGCCTAGTGTGAGGTGCACGGTTAATGTACTACCTGCAAACGATAATATAACGTTTAATAATATTTAAGTAAACAATTTTGTTAATGAATGTAAATGTTAAATAAATAAATATTTGATTTGATTTGATTTTTGAATCGGACGACATTTAAGACGAACAGTTTTCGAACCTTTAATTTTATATATCAAACTTAAAATAAAAACTTAATTTTATGCGTAAATTGATAACCTTGAAGTCAACTTTCAAATATAAGACAAATGAAAAAAATTGCATTAGAATTATAGGAATTATTAATTATAATTCCTATAATTCTAAATATAATTTCATAGGTAAAGACCTATTATTTAATAAACAACATGAATACAACTGTTGTGTTACACACCAGAAAATTTTTCTTTCGGTTTTATTTCCTACATTTAAAGTGATTTTTTTTTACTAAAAACCGTACTTTTTAAAAACCGTATACGTTAAACGCCAAAACAGATCTCTTTATTCGAAAACTATCCGACGATAATCATTTATTTTTGTACTACTTGTTCCAGAAATTGTCTGATCATTATGTATAGAATAATTTCTGTGGCGTCGGCAACATAATATCACTGAAGTCGAATACAGAAAAGAATCTTGATTACTTACAATCAAAAGAAATTATTTCGTTTTATATGTTCCTTATTCTGCGATTATACAATTTCGCGATTACATTTTTATTGAGGATTAATGCTTTCAGATTCAGTTTCAGATTGTTTGGTTCAATGTAGGTTCTTTTTAGAATATTTCTATTGCCGTGATAATTTTGTTTGACTGATCAGACTTACAGGTATAAAATCATCATCGTATCAGAATAATTTATTATTGTAAACAATCTTAATATTTTTTTATCTTTGATAACCACATAATGTCCGTTATTTTAGTGACATCCCAATGTTGTTTCAGTCATCATACTTAGATATTAAGTCATCATCTTATCAAATTAAGGCATTATATTGTGACCATTGTGAAGGGCACTATGAAAATTTATATCATAATGTTGTTTCTGTTATCAGACTGAGATATTAAGTCATCATCGTATCAGACTAAATCATTTTATTGTGACCATTGTGACGGACACTACGAAAATTGATATCATAATGTTGTTTCGGTCATCATACTTAGATATTAAGTCATCATCGTATCAGACTAAGGCATTACATTGTGACCATTGTGACGAACACTGTGGAAATTGATATCATAATGTTGTTTCAGTCATCGGACTTAGATATTAAGTCATCATCGTATCAGATTAAGGCATTATATTGTGATCATTGTGACAGACACTATGAAAATTTATATCATAATGTTTTTTCAGTCATCAGAATTAGATATTAAGTCATCATCGTATCAGACTAAGACATTATATTGTGACCATTGTGACGGACACTGTGGAAATTGATATCATAATGTTGTTTCAGTCATCAGAATTTGATATTAAGTCATCATTGTATCAGACTTAGGCAATATACGGACACTTTGGAAATTAAACTTTAAACACATACTTTTAAATCCCCTACCAACATCAATACTCTGATCGAGTCGGGGATAAGGCGTTGATAAAAGCTCTAAAAATAATAAAAACAAGTGGTTCGGTTCATATAAGCAAAAAAACTATTTGTTATAGGAATAACTCCACATTCACAATTAAATAACAACTAAGTATTTCACTAAATTTCACATTTTTGCGACATCACCATAAATGAGACAGACGTACTCGTAAGTCCCAAATGTTCTTGGTTTCAATATTTGCTTCACTCAAGAGCACCTCAAGCCTAACGCATTGCACTTGCACCGTTCGTCTTTTGATAGCCATAGGATCTAAAGTCAAACTTGGAGTGTCGAGCTTGATCTGCTCTTGACTGTACCAATATTCAGACCTATAGGATTGTTCATATTTAGTGGAACAATCACAAAGGCTGAAGACGTCACCTTGATTCTAGATTGCGGGTTGTCTGTGTTTATCTGTAAGTATTCAGTATTGTGACCCTTTTGGCCACAAAGCGAAGATTTCATCGCGATAATGGCAGACATGTCCAAGCGGGTCGCGATTAGCATCTGACCTTTACGCGACAATACCTTAGTAAAGCCTGCCTGCTTCAATAGATTCAAGGGTCGTATTGTGAAATTGGACTTAAAAATACAATGGATTTTTTTTACTTTCGCCATTGACAAAAATAACAAAAACATTAAAGCCAGCAATTTTTTTAATCCAAAAGAAAAAAACCGGTCAAATGCGAGTTGGACTCGCGCGCCGAGGGTTCCGATATATCTACAGGCTGAATTGTAAAACATTTGACAAATTTTGAGATTGTGTTCAGAGCACGAAACTGAACAACTTTTCCCAAGGAACATAAATCGTTAGACGTAAAAAAAACTCGATCTCTCATACAAAATGTATGGTCAGCTGACTGACTTTACTATGAAAGGGTAAATTTTTTTTTCGTCCGAAGACCTATGTTTGTAGGCGAACATTGTTCAGTTTCACGGTCTGAACTCAATCTCAAAAATTGTCGAATGTTTTAAATTTCACCTTGTATAGTATTTAAAGTCCTTTTATATAGTAATAACTAGCTGTGCCCGCGGCTTCGCCCGCGTGATATTCAGACAATGTGCAGTCTCTCCCTCTCTCTCACCCTCTCCCACTCCCTCTCTCTCTACCTCCATCCCACTTCCTCTCCTGATCCCTATCCCTGTCCCTAACCCTACTCCTATCCCTATCCTTAACGCTGTCTTAACCGCTATCCCTATCCTTATATAAACATAGAAATGACACCCACATTGATTTTTAGACATTGTAACTCTATCGCACCCCAACCCCATCCCCAGGGGATGATGGTATTTCACGTCCACCACCTTAGCTTTCAAAATTTTTGTAGTTTTCGTAATCAGCGACCCGATAAACCATACAAACGATACCCATATTGGTTTAAAGACTTTTTCACCCCATTTCCCTCTTTAAGGTGTTGAATTTGGTGTGGAATTTCAATAAAAGTGATATATGTTCCACAGAATTACAACCCTAATGCCTTAATAATAAATTTAGTGGATATTACTTTGAAATGAAGGAGTTTCAACTTCATTCCCCTTTTCACCCCTTAGGGTATAGAACTTTCAAAAACCCTGAGATACATAAAACTTAATTTTTAGTCCTCGGTCTAAACGCAAATTGTGAAGATTCTAACTTCAAAACTGACGGACTTTCATACAAACTTTCATCCCTTATTTCACCCCCTTAGGGGATGAATTTTGAAAAATACTAAAACAAGTGCTTTTTATTTTTAACCAAAAGTTAAAAAACAAATTTCCCTAATTCAACCTTTAAAAATAAAAGACTTATAGACCAACATACGGACAAATATCGTCCCCTTTTTCACCCAATTTTAGGGTGATTTTTAAGAAATGCTTAAACACGTGTTTTTTTATTTTTTACCAAAAGCTTAAAGTTAAAATTGTGTGAATATAACTCAAGAAACAAAGGACTTTCATAAAAACTTTCATCCCTTATTTCACCCCCTTAGGGGATGAATGTTGAAAAATTCTTAAACACGTACTTTTTATTTTTTACCGTGAGCTCGAAACCAAATTTTTATAATTCTACCTTTAAAAATGAAAGACTTATAGACCAACATGCGGAAAAAACATCATCCCCTTTTTCACCCCCTTGAAGGGTGATTTTTAAGAAATGCTTAAACACATGTTTCTTTATTTTTACCAGAAGTTTTAATTCAAATTTGTGTCTAGCTCAAGAAACAAAGGACTTTCATACAAACTTTCATCCCTTATTTCACCCCCTTGGGAGATGAATTTTCCAAAATCCTTTCTTAGTGGGTGGTTTTGACGTGCATAGAACCTGTGTACAAAATTTTTGATCTGTATCTATAGCGGTTACGGCTCGGCGTTGATGAATCAGTCAGTCAGTCAGGACATGCTATTTTATATATTTAGATAGTCGCCTCAACATTGAAATATCATCGGTTGAGCAAGTTAAGCTCCCCGCCAACAGATGGCGCTATAGGTTTCAGTTTAAAACGCGGTATTTAAAAAAAATATTAAAAACACGGGGAAAAAAAATTTCCCAGACATGAGACCTAGCTAGATCGATTTTTCGCCCCCGAAAACCCGGAAGAGTGAACAGGAATTTTCTAGGTGAGCATGCTATGACCCAATCGTCACTTACCACCAAGCGAGATTAAAAAAGGTATTAAAAGAGATAGCGCCTCTCAGTACTGAATGCCAAGATCTTTTTTATGTTAGTCATCATCATCATGTCGTGTGGGTTGCAAGGTCGATGACCGACCTCACAAACCAAATACCAACTAGCCGCACTTGACTCGATAGATCGCAGTGTCAAGAAGCTCGTTGGTGATGAGATGCTGGTGAAAACCAAGTTTCATTGCCTGGCCTACCGTCGCAAAGTTGCATGTCTGTCGGTCTTCTACAGATTGTACTTCGGAGAGTGTGCTCAAGAGCTCCACGAGCTTATTCCACCATCTCTTTTCTACCATCGGGAGTTCAGACGCACCGCAGAATATCACCCATACTTAGTTGATATTCCGCACATTCGCACAAAGCGCTTTGAAACATCTTTTATAATGCGCACGGCTAAATGGAATTCTTTGCCTGCGTCTATGTTCCCGAGTTCACACAACCCGAATCTATTCAAGTCGCGAGTGAATAGGCTTCTTCTGTGCAAGCTCGTTCCATCGTCGACCTCATCTCTGTCTTCAAGACTAGATCGAGGTCAAGAGTAAGCCCATTGACAATAAAAAAAAAACCGGGTGTCAGAGTTGTTGAGCCGCCAAAGACCTTCGACCAAAGGCTTAACGTGCGTTCCGGCACGGAATCAGCTAACTTTTCGGACAATCAGGTGATTGATGCTGCAATGTCCTAACCAAACTGAGGAGTTCACACAAAGGATTTTAGCTTTAAAATGTCCCCACAGGAATCAAACCCAGAAACTCAGGATCGAGAGCCGAGCCCTCTAACCACTAGAACACGAAGGCTGTTATGTTAGTGACACAGCGTAAGTGAAGCTGTACAGTCATCAGCAAATCAGAACTTTCAATAAGATACTATTAAAATAAACACAATTGTTTATTATATTCTCTGGGTCAATTACACGAAGAAAACCTACAACGCGCTTCGAGTCACCTATAACAATGCTTTTAGGTTGCTTTTGCTGCTCCCACGTCGCTGTAGTGCCTCTAATATAAACATAAGTAATATGTTGGCTCGGAGATTTGCTTGCTGTACAGTGGAGGTAAAAGTAACACTTTTTAAAGCATACTGTCAAAGTCTTTACACGATCAGTCTCTGGGTCAATTACACAAAGAAAACCTACAACGTGCTTCGAGTCACCTATAACAATGCTTTTAGGTTGCTGTTGCTGCTCCCACGTCGCTGTAGTGCCTCTAATATGTTTGCAGAAGCTTGAACCGATGTTTTTTTCGCGATAAGACGCAAAAGCGTAACATCCTTGCTTCAGAGAGTCCTTGCGAGCTCAAACAGTATCTTGATTGTGCTCAGGGACAGGTGGGAGTGCCCCATACTGGGGGGTTGAACGACAGCACAAGATGAAAATGAATAAAGATGCGAGAAATTCTTTTATTAAATTTATTGTGGCACTTTATAAATGATAATAATAATAATATAATAATTTAAATGACCAATCTAATGGCTCTAGTTACTAACGTAGGTAATAAAGTTTTTCTTACTAACAATGGACTGTAATAAGTTGTCTGAGCAATAAAGCAATTTGAATTTCAATTTATTACTTACCACCCCAAAAGAAACACAGTCAATGTGTACGCCAGCACTCTTTCCGGTACACTGGCTGAAGAGTTTGAACTTCTACTGGCAAGTTGAGCCCAGAGCAACCAGCAGATCCCAACACCTCCTGCTGCTCCTCCTACCACCATGTAGACTGGAATCCTTGGTTCAGCTGGGCAGTCACGGATGTATTGAACACCTGAGGAAGAAGATTGCTTTTTAACTTCTTTGAACTTTAATAATAGAAAACGTCAGTTTGAATGTGATTTTAATCTATTTCATGGCAATTAACTTAATCAAAATTATCAACTATCCTTGCATTAATTATTTCGAGTAAGGTATAATTTTGCGAACACTGGCATAGGTACGATTGATTGTATTGATTGTTGTTGTGATTGATTGATTTGTTTAACAATATAATATACAATACAATACTCTTTGTTCTACAAAGAGAACAAGGAATACAGAAACATAGGTGAACATTAAATACAGAGCAAAATAAAGCGACCTTATTTAATAATAACGCACTCTACAACCAAAGCAAGAGTTTAAAATCTTTGGGTACCTAGGCGCTTAGTCCAATTCTAAATATAAATTAAAACCCACTAGTACTTATTTTATAAAATTACACGTCTTATATAGCACGAACGCAAAAAGAGGAAACGAAAAAAAATACTTATTTTGATATAAATATATTGGATAAAAGGTTGCCTGGAAGAAATTGCTTTTTAGCAATAAGGCCGACTTATGGTGCTCTAATTTTATGTTCACATATGTTTTTGTACTTATTGTTATTTGTGTGCAATAAAAGAGTATTTGTATTGTATAATTTCCACAAAATTAGCACTTAGAAAATTAAGATTGATGACATTGAAATGTCTTCACAGACGCTGATCTAACTAAATACAGACCTAGATTATCAGCATATTTGTAAAGGTGTTCTATTGTAACAAACTAACAAGCTGACGTTGAAGGGCGAGTCAACAGAACCCGCACAATTTACGCAAATATAACCAAAATTGGAGTTACTAGAACCAGTTCTTTTTTCTTTATCAGTGAGAAGAAGAAAACACGAAGAGGGCTAATTCTTGGTCTTTTACTGATTGCACTTCGGAGATTGTACTTATTGAACTTATTCTGCCATCTCCTTTCTACCATCGGGAGTCCAGAAGCACCGCTGGATATGGATATATAGATAGATAAGATGTTTATTTGCACACAAATTGGACAAAAATTATTTTAACGACAGTTCAAAAGCAACACAAAAAATATAAAAAAACAACAAATTTTAAGCACATTGCCAAAAAACTAAAGTAAATATAAATAAAAAATAAATGGTACAGCAGCACTGCACTTACTTTCTCGCAATATTCAAGGAAAAACTATCAAACGCAAACTTAAATTTGTAATGCCATACACATAGTATGGAAATACAAACTTTTATTTACGTTTTTCAAAAAAAAAGTTCGAATGAAATATACAGATCAATTCAGAATTCAAATTGTCAAACATTAAAACAAACAAAACTCAAACGATTTCGAGTAAATCACATGTTTAACTTTTAGTAGTACTGAAACACCCTTTATATGAATTTTCACAGATCAATGGATACTACTTTAGGATACTTGCATGGAGATTTTTTTAATTTCCCAACACATGTTCCTTATGGATAATTGTTCAGTTTAGTCTACTCAGCAAGCCCTTTCAGTTTTTGGTACACCCTGTGTACTAAATTTTATTCAAATAAATGGTACAGCCACACTGCACTTACTTTCTCGCAATACTCAAGGAAAAACTATCAACCGCAAACTTAAATTTGTAATGCCCTACACATAGTATGGAAATACAAACTTTTATTTACGTTTTACCAAAAAAATGTTTGAATGAAATATACAGATCAATTCAGAATTCAAATTGTCAAACATTAAACAAACCAACCTCAAACGATTTCGAGTAAATCACATGTTTAACTTTTGGTAGTACTGGAACACCCTTTATATGAATTTTAACAGATCAATGGATACTACCGTAGGATACTTGCATGGAGATTTTTTAATTTCCCAAAACATGTTATGGATAATTGTTCAGTTTAGTCTACTGAGCAAGCCCTTTCAGTTTTTGGTACACCCTGTGTACAAAATATTATTCAAAAAAATCATGAAGAATATCCAGTCAGGTAGACAACCAATCCAGGATTATATTATAGAAAATTTTAATAAAATCAATGGATCCAATTTTGGGTAAATCACATATTTACGATTTGGTGGTACAGGAACACCCCTTATATGAAATTACACAGATCAATTGATAATGGCGCAAGATATCTTACATGGAGATGCTTGGTCATGCGATTCTATGAGCTGTTTTTGAGAAAATTTAGATTTTTTATTTTCGTTGTATGACAGCTACCCGCAAAACGAGAGCCAGCAAGAAACCACTTAGAACCCTTCGATGGATTTGCATAAAACTCATAAATTCAAAATATGGTGTCAATCGGACCATTCGTTTAGCCCACAGATTACAGAAACTAAAGGGAGATATGGTAAGGGGGCGGAGCCGGTGTCCCTGGAATATGCGCAAAAACAGAACACACCGCTCGTGACAGAAATTATTATGTTCAGTTGAAGTTTGACCGTCGGCCGAGTATTTTATGACAATGCCGAGTTGTTCCGTAGTCATTTGTAAAAATCGAAGTAAAACTAGTAACTTTAAGTCAAATTGAATCACATACCATCGATAAAAACTGAAAACAATCTGTTTTTCTTATTAAAACTTCAAAATCAAAAATATGTAAATTGATTTCTTGTTCTCGGAACTTTTGTATTATGTGGATGAACGATATTAAAAAAATATTTGTTAACAGTATACAATGCTTGCTGTGTTCTCACGATTATTCGAACATCAAGTTCTAATACCGCAGTGTATAATTAACACATTAAAGCTAACAAAATACGTTCATTCGCTTGGTATGGCCGCTGCTTACAGTCGTGAGATAATGATGCGCCAGGAGTGTGTCCAAGTCGATAAGATTTTGTCATTTTTGATATTAATGATGACGGTTTAATCACATGCAAATAAATTTCTTACATTTTATTTCTTTATTTATTGGTCGTTCATTGTATACGGTATACAGCGTGATTTTTTATTGGTTTTGCTCCCGAAGCCCAGTGATTCTACTCATGAAAACAAGCAACTTTCCCTAAGATTTTTTTTTATTGAAATAAATGTTTCCCATACAAAATGAGTTAATCACATGACCACTTTGCTATGGGGAGACGAAAACATTTTTTCAAGTAAAACATTTTTTCTTCGAGAAAGTTGCTTGTTATCATAAGTAGAATCACTGGGCTTCGATATTACCTACACCTCGTGTATGTAACAGTCAAAACTTAAAATCGGTCAAAACCAAACCTTTTAATTACTTTGTTCAGTTAATTTTATTACTTAGCATAATACATTACAGGTTACATTATATTACAAAAAATGCAACCCAAAAATTATCAAAACGTCAAGTTTTGAGTAAGTAGGTACCTATCTACTTTTCACTGGACAGTAAAACATGTTTTGTTAAATCATTATCAACATATCTGTTTATACATTTTAATTTCACGACAAGCAATAGGTACTTGCTAATGGACCTCATCATAATATATCGACTATCGACTAGCAATCACTAGCGTAGGTGTAAAGTTATCTTACGCAGTGTACGCAATGTGTGCGTGCTAATGGGAGCGTTCCATTCAATGTGTGTTTTGTAAATGTATGCGTGAAACTTGTGTACTTATTTCCGAGTGCATGTAGTTGTGAACTTTTCCAGCGACATCGGGACTCGAACAAATTTCGCCCGGCAACAAATCTCCCCTTTCTGATATCTATGGTTTAGCCGCTAGGCCAAAGCGTGACGGACAGACCGACCGACCGACGAACCGACCGACCGACCGACCGACCGACGGACGGACTGACATTTTTGGGGGACTTGTTTTTTATTATGTATAAGTGATATAGAACACATTTTTCAGTACATTAGGAAAACTTTTTTTTTCATGAATACAAAAAAGTAGGTCGTGAGAACATGTGTGCCGTAGCGCTACAAAAAGGCCGCAGCATACATATAATATTGCTCAGAAGAGCAAAACGCCATTTACGAGTATCAGCTACTTCCCACAAGAAAACGCGAGTGCCGGATGTCCCCACATTTTGTTGATATTTCACATATTAGTACAAAACACTTTGCATCATCTTTAATACTACACACAACTTAGGAGTGGCGTGAGTATATGCTTGTCCTGAGCAAGCACTTTACATCATCAACATCATCCTTGTCTTCAGGACTAGACTTTTTTATTATCAATGGGCTTACTGAAGTTCAAGAAAAGTTCAATGACAATTAAAAAAAAACCGGTCAAGTGCGAGTCTGACTCGTGCCCTAAGGGTTCCGTACCTATCTACCATATGATATCGCGACTATCCAACTTGACCCGGGAGCTCACCTTAATTGGTTACTATTAGTTGTGAGAAAAACTGTAATATTTAATGATTTTAGACTTTTTCCTTTATTTGTACTGTGAGACCTAGCTTCTTGCCAAATTTCATAATTTTAGGTCAACGGAAAGTACCCTGTAGATTTTGCTTTTTTGCATAAATGTATGGAGATGAGGACATAAAAAGCCATATCTTTTGATTTCATCGTTGTAAAAAGTTTAAATTTTATGATCTTGTGTGGTTCATGAAGCTTAGCATTCATCATCAATTTCAACCTGATACCTTTACCCGTTTGTGAGAAAAAGGGTCTTGACAGACAGACAGACGGACAAAAAAGTGATCCTATAAGGGTTCCGTTTTTTTATTTTGAGGTACAGAACCCTAAAAAACATCCTTCTCAGATGCAGTGAAACACGCTGTATAATAGGCATGAAAAAATTGGAAAACTCATAATGTTTCTTCCGTGTATTTTCACTAGTTTATTTCATCTACATTGAATGCATGACCGTCAATACCAAACATAGGACTATGTAGTAAAATCAAAGAATAACCACCTGAGTTTCTGAACTTGGTTCAAGTTAATAAATTAACTCCGAACCAAGCCACTTCATTTTGTATTCAGGTCGGTTTCATAGTTCCAAGTGTCTGTGGCTTTGGAATTAACCGCTAGTGGTACTAGTGTAAATTATTTTGTCATTACCACAACGGCATTGCATACTGTGTGTATACAGCGTGAATTTTATTCGTTTCATACCCGAAGCCCGGTGATTTTACTCATACTCAAAAACATTTTTTACCATACCAAAAAAAAAACCGGTCAAGTGCAAGTCGGAATCGCGCGCCGAGGGTTCCGATATACGTATATTATTTTTGAAAGCAATGAAGTCCATTTTTAGGACCGCAAAACTAAATTTGTTTGTAAAGGTTTTTTGCAGATTTCTAAAAAACTGTGCAATTTAGAAAGATTGTTTTTTTTTGCTGTAATGTTTACATAAACTTTTATCGACTGTAATTAATTCAGATTTTTCCCTTCACAAACTTCGGAGATAAGAGGGATTTTTTTTTACATTTTTCATCATAACTTGAATTTATAAAAAAATACAAAAATATATTTTAGAATTTGCAAGTAAAGCCCTTTCATATGATACCCCGCTCGACCTAGTGACTTCAGTTTGAAATTTTGCGGAGGGTCACATGTGCGCTGACAGCCTTTTAGAGAGTAGGAAGTATTTAGGTAATTTGATAATGCCACAAAGTAGAAAAGAGCAGAAAGAAACAGAATAGATATTTGAGTTCCGTACCCGAATGTTCCAAATGGAGCCCTATTCTCACTCACGTGTCCGTCTTCCTGTGCGTCGTCGCCGTTTTACATGGTAACGGTAAGAGCTACAGTCTTTAAATTTTCTTAACCCGAAGAATACCCATTATATGATCTGGGACCAATACGATACATATTGTCAAAAACTAATTTTGAATTAGCTCCCAAACAGCTTAAGAAGGGTTCGATAAAAATTCTAAGTATCTCATCGAGTGGGGTATTGTTGTTTAGAAATTGTTGAGTAGAAGTTGGTACTACTTTTTTTTTAACAAAGGAATAAGAAGCCATCAAAGTCAGCTTCTTTAACAAAATTTTGTTCTGAAGAAGAGTTTTACTTCCCATAGACCCATCATAAAATTTGATTATAATATTATTATGATAAAAAACTTGGTAAAAATTCACTTTGGGGGAGGGGAATGCCGCGTAGCGCTTCTCTCTTCCGGGCTTTGCACGGTACTATAAGGCCGGTATTTCACTGGGACACCATGGCAGCGCAACCAGTCGCCGATACCAACAAAATGTATACAGCTCTATAGAGAGTTACTTACCTGGTGTCAGTTTATTTTATTTATTTATTTATTTTTATTTTTTTTTTTATTTATTTAAAATAGTACAGCCACATCTTAAACATTAAACTATAACTACAACATAGCAAAGAGGTAAGATAACTGATGCTTAAGAAAATTCAGGCGTACATAGCATTTTCTATCATAATTTAAAAAAAAAATAACAAAAGTAAGTAATTATAGTTAGATCACTTATGTATTGTCTTTAAGGTATCTATTAACTTTAGTTTTAAATACAGAGAGTGAGTCATGAAAAACATCGAGATCTATTTTATTGCTAATACTATTGTAATAATTGGAGATTTTGGCTATTGGTGTGACAAGATTAGTTTTTGTATTAGGAATATGTAATATTTTTTGGATTTTGTTTCTAGGATATTTAAAAGGTACATTTAAAGAAATTTGGTTAATGAGATGATTATGTTTACCATTGATAAGTTTATGCAGGAAGCACAAGCCATGAAAATTTCGTCTGTCACGAAGACTCAGCATTTCGAATTTTTTTAGACGCTGTTGATAGGGTTGTCTATGTGAGAAACCACTAGAACAGTAAGCGAGGTGCCTGGTAAAGGCTCGTTGAATACTCTCAATACGTTGCGAGTGAACTGCATAGATAGGACTCCACGATGCACTAGCGTACTCGAGATGGCTGCGTACGAGGGCATTAAAGAGAAGATGTTTGGTGTGGGGTTTTTTAAAACCAACCGTATTACGTTTCAAGAATCCAAGCAACTGGGCCGCTTTAGCCACAATTTTATTTATATGTGATGTGAATTTGAGCTTGCTATCAATGATAACACCCAGATCTCGGATTTCATTAACCTCATTTAATGCCACGCCACCAATCTCGTACTTTGTAACAAGCGGTTTTTTCTTACGGGTGTATTTAATGTGGTAACACTTATTTACATTGAGAGTCATACAATTTGAGTCACACCAGGATTTTATGTTGTCTAGATCATTTTGAATTAGCATTACATCTGATTGCGATTTTACAGGTTTTACAGGTTTTAAGTCATCGGCAAAAAGAGATTTACTGCAGTGTTTTGTTTGTGATGTTATGTCATTAATAAAAATTAAAAAAAGTAGAGGTCCCAAATGAGAGCCTTGGGGGACACCTGATTCAGCGAAATATTTCTTCGATTCGTAACCGTTGATAACGACACTTTGAGGTCTATGATTAAGGTATGACTTGAACCATTGAAGCAGTGGATCTCCAATACCGAATAAGTTTAGCTTTCGTAAAAGAATGTGGTGATTCACTTTATCAAACGCGCTACTAAAGTCGGTGTAAACAGCGTCGACTTGTGAACCATTGTCAAGCTCTGTCGAAAGCTCGGAAATGAAGGGAATGAGGTTGGTAAGAGTAGAACGACCGGCTCTGAAGCCGTGTTGGTGTTCGGACAAATTTTCATCTATAAATGTAGAAATTGTGGGATATAAAAGTGATTCGAATAGTTTAGAAAAACATGACAGGAGAGATATGGGTCTATAATTTTTAACACTAGCTTGATCTCCTTTCTTATAAACAGGGACAATTCGGGCCCTTTTCCATACATCAGGAAACTGACCTTTTTTTAGAGAATGGTTAAAAATTATGGACAGAGGAAGAGCTAATACTGTACGGCAACGTTTGACAAAGAGTGGTGGAATTGAATCAGGTCCTGCACCCTTCAAAATATCAATATCTTTAGTTTTTTTTAATATATCTCTTTCACTTATGTTTACGGTAGAAATGTGACTGTTTATACTCGTAGCTAATTGAGGAATATTGTCAGGGATTTCATAGGGAAGATCCGAGGAATAAACAGAGTGAAAATGATCGGCAAATAAATTTGAAATATCTGATCCTGAGTTAGCAGTCTTTTCGTCCATTTTCATAGTTGCTGGAATTGTAGAGCTACCGCCTCTTTTGTATTTTATGAAATTCCAAAACGCTCGCGGGTTTTTCGGAATATTGGATTCAATCGTGTTTTTGTAATTACTGTAACACTTGTCAAAGATATCATGACATCGATTTCTTAAAAGTTGATATTCCAACTCATCGCGTGGGTTGCCATACTTTCGGTATTTTATACGATTTTTTTCTTTTTCTGCAAATATCCTGCAAAATGCGTTGCTGAGCCATGAATGACTGCTAGATTCTGATGATCTGCTCTTCGGCACAAATCGTTCAATAGTAGCGTACAAGACGCTATAAAATTCCGATAACATCTCGTTTACATTTTCGAAACAAGATAATTTACTTCTCCAGTTGATTTTACCTAACTCATTTATAATTGACTCATAATCTGCCTTATAGTAATTAAATTTATTTGACATCTTTGGACGAAGATAATTAATACTAGAATAAACAATGTTTAACAATAGACTAGGATGATTCTGGTAACATTTAGAAAGATAATTAATGGGAGTGGTCACAGACGCTAGTGGAAAATTACATAGAATGAGATCGAGAAAACGGCCATCGCTATTACCGATACTGTTAATCTGGTATAAGTTATTGTAAGATATAAAATCAACTAGCAAATGTCCTAAGGACGAATCATAATTAGTTGGGACCATATAAGTAAGACTGTCTTTAGGTTTCCAGTCAATGAAGTTTAAATTAAAGTCACCCAGTATAATAAGATCGTCAGTTAGAGGGGAGACGTTATCAATACTTAACAAGAATTGTGACAGACTAGCTGCTTTAACGGGTGGAGGCAGGTACACAACGCAAATAGACAATCTCTTAGTTGTTTTATTAGTTGTCAATTCTAGAATTACCCAGAGGTTTTCCGAATCAGTTTCCCAGCTAAGCATTCGTGTAGAGGGTATGTCGCGTGAAACCGCCAGCAATACACCACCACCGTCTTTCTTTATACTGTTTGTGCTTTCTCGATCTCTGCGATAAACAATGTATCTACTGTCAAATAGTTCGTTATTAGATATGTTTGAATTTAACCATGTCTCAGTAAATGCGATAACTTTATAATTATTAGTGAAAACATTTCTAAATAAATCATTAGTTTTGGTCCTCAGACCTTGAACATTCTGATAGTAAATATCAAGCATTTCTGACAAAAAATCCTAATACTTACACTAAAATAAAGTAGAACAAACATATCAGCGAAGCTGTTTCACACGATCCAGACTTTTAATTAAAATGGCTTGATGGGTTTCATCCTTACGCATATAAATACGTCCGTTCCGTACCCAGACGAACTTATACGACAACTCCTTTGCCTTTTTTCGCGCTTCCGCGTGTAGGATTTTGTTTCCAGGTGTGAGATGCTCTGCTACGTAGACAGGGGCTCTTGAACCAGCGTATCCAAGATGATGAGAGTCAAGCTTTTTCTGGGGACTTTTCTTGTTGAATTTGGTAACAGCTGCCAGCACCGAATCACGCACACGAGGACTACGTAGTTTGACAACCACAGCTCTCGGCCTATCATTGTCTGGTGATAACTTGGCGACTCTGGTTACATGTAGCACATCGTCGGAAGTTAGTTCGTTTTCGATTACTTTAGTTAGTTGAAGAACTGTCTCATGTAAATTTTCTGAGCGACTCTCAGGGATTCCGTTTATTTCCAGGTTACATTCTCTCATGTGCATTTCGACTGTACTTAGACGACCTTGCAAATCAGACACAGTTGTCTTCAGTGTGTCGTTTTCTGTCTTTAGGGTGGAAATTTCATCGGATTTATTTTTTATATCGCTTTTCATTTTTTCTAAAAGATCATTCATAAAACTAATGGACGATTGGAATCCGCTTATAGAAGATTGAAAGCTACTCATTGTTTCGTTGATGCTTACCAGTTTCGAAGAAACTAGTTCGTTAATGGTTTTTGTAATTGCCGTATCAAACTCCTGTTTAAGAATTTCACGTAAACTTTTCTCAGTTAAGTAATTGGTCTCAGAAGACAGTTGCTCGCTATTTTCAGATGGTACAGTAGCATTTCCGGAAAAACTCTTATCCTGTGTAGGGGTGAGTGAGTTACTAATGTTTAGCTTTTTGGCGCTCGTAACACATCCAAGACATTTCCAAGTCGATTTTTTCTGCGGCTCCAACTGAAAAAAACTCCCTACGGACATGTTTGTGCAACCAATGTCGTATTTATGTTTGCAGATAGAACATGTTAGATACTCTTTTTTAACTAACTGATTATTGCATCGAAAACACTTATTACGAGAGGTGTTTCCTACCATCTTCGGATTAATCAGTCGTAGGTATGCAATTTAGACCGTGTGGGGTGAACGACCGCTTCTGTTCGTGGGTTCTTCGGTCGTTCGACGTTTCGCGCGTTTTTGATGCACTAATATTTTTAATTGAATAGACAAAAACTCGGTGATTATGACCACATCCAATGACTATTCACAAAACTATCACAATAATTATGTCACAGGCAGTGTATACTTTAATTATGTGTAATATTTATGGAGATTTATGCACTTTTTTCATTTAAAACGGATTTTAGAATCAGACAAATTATAGAGTGATGTTTACGCTACGGAGCGCGCGCGCGACTTTGGTTGCGCAACCAATTTGGCGGTGCAACCAGTTCGGATGCTGGTCACGGACACTAGCGGCGCAACCAGTGGCGCAACCAGTCGCGCCACCGTGGTGTCCCAGTGAAATATCGGCCTTAAGGTAATGTAAGTCAGTTATTGACCTTACAACCCACACGATATGATATTTAATGACCAATATTATATGTATAATGGTAAGTCGTGGATGACCCAAACAACATCTGAGGATGGCGTAAATTTCCTACCGGAAATTCCTGGATCAGGTCACCGCAGACTGTGATTAAACCACTGGGTATGGCCAACGAAACAATCAGAATTTTTTAGAAACATATAAGCTTAAAAGTGTTATTAACAAGAGTGTTGGCGTAGTTTGTAGAAGCCCTACTTTTTATGTTTCGAAATCGTAGGTTTGATGAATTAAAAAATCGTACTTTTGAAAATCATTTTTGTAATGTAGTACGTGTTTATTTTGCGTTTTATTTTGAATTGTACTGCAACCTAGCGTACGATATCTTATTTTATTAAACATTTACCATAATACTAGTCTTTTTGCATTGTTTCTATTCAAAACATCTCAAGTCAAACTGAAAGAGATTAATTTAAAATGGTTCAGCTGTAAATTTTTATGAAAGTTTAATAATTGGTACCTACTATTTTTCTTACAGATCTGACGATTTGTGGTAGTGTAGTACCAGCACTTTTCCATAGATGGCGCTACCTTCGCCTCAGCAAGTTTCCGAAACGCGCTATCGAGATGCTCACGTGAAATTATGACCCCAACGCTTAGTTCCAGCATTCACCCAGAGATGGCACCACTGTAGCGTCGGCAGATTTCTGAAACACGCTATCGTCTTGTTCACGCGTTTTAACGACCTCGGAAATCCGACCACATAGATTGAGTACTTTTCTAGGGACCTCAATTACTGCTCCTAGGGTTGCTTTCAAGCCATTGGAACTCCCTAGAACGGATAACTGAGTACATCGGCAGTTAAGCACAGTGCGGAGTTTCTTTCGAAGCGCCCACTGGTATTAATTGACGAACGTATTATATACAAGAACCTGTAACTATAATACACCGTAACCAATAAACGGAACCAACAATTACCTACGTTGTTTTCATCACCGCCCGCGCCACCAACCCCTTCTTACAGTGGCGTCCAACTCGGGCTCGAACGAACCCAAATTCTTGGTAACGCGAGCGGGTCGGAAGACTACGTATAGATTGAAAACACCAAGAAAAGCACCTGGCAAGATGACTACAGTCAACTTATCGGAAGCACAGTTCCAGAAGTTACTCCAGAGTGTCGGCAGTGGTCGAAAAGGCACAATGGCAACGTGCAGCGCTTCGTTTAACGGCCGTAAAGACAGAGAGACCGTGGAAGCCTTCCTCACGGCAGTACAAGTCTTCAAGGATATTGAAGGTATTACAGACGCTGATGCCATAGCAGGTTTACCACTAATCTTGCACGGTGAAGCCGCAGTCTGGTGGCAAGGAACCAAGACAGCTATAAGTAAATGGTCAGAGTTTGAAGCTGCCTTGAGAAACTCATTTGCGCCCAAAAAGCCTGAGTACCTAATCTATCTAGAAGCCTGTGGTGTTAAGCAACTGCCTGATGTATCTACCGACGACTTTGTAGCAAAAAAGAGAATGCTTTTCTCTGAACTCCCTGCGGACGAGAAGCTCAACGACAAGCAGCAGCTGAATATCGTCTATGGCCTGCTAAATCTAAGCATTCGGGATAAGATCCCAAGAGAGAAGATCAAGAACTTTGACGATCTGCTTACCCAAGCTCGTGGTGTTGAGGCTTTACTCAAAGAGAAATCCACCCATGAGAATGAAAGCGAACATCAAGCAACAACTTCTAATATAACTGCTCCTTCACGCCATAAGAAGATAAGATGTAATTTCTGCAAGAAATTAGGGCACACATTAGAAGACTGCCGCAAGAGGAAGAAGTTGCTAGAAGGCAACGAACAACCAAGCGAACAAGAAACCAAAGGAACTGAAACTGTTATACCTAAACCAGGCTTGGCATGCTATGGATGTGGTACACCGGGGGTTTTTCGTAGTAACTGTAAGGTATGCACGAACAGGCCACCCTCAGAGTCAATCAAGAAAAGGAACAGTACTGGCTTCAATGCCATTGATATAGAATTGGTATCACGCTCGAGACCTATGGTGTTTCTTAAGATAAATGGTATCGACGGAAAAGCGTTTGTCGATACATGTGCTAAGATGAGCGTTGCTTCTCGCGATCTTTATAAGAAACTGCGGTCGCGTGGGCAAACATTTGATGAGGTAGAGGCTACAATCACGATGGCAGACGGATTCCCAAAAACGCAAAGAGTGCTAACATTTGAAGGAACCGTAGAACTCGGAAACCGCAGCTTCAAGTCACCTTTCATTGCGCTCTTGGAATCAGCTGATAACCGTACTTTGTTAGGAGCTAACTTCATGAGACAGGTTGGCATGAACCTTGATATGGGCCAATTCACTTGGAAGTACATCGATAAACCGGAACAAGTGTTCGAGTTGTACGAAGAAAAGTTTCTTTCATTTGACGGACCAAACCAGAAACCTACCTGGCCATCACCAACGTTACCGGTTGCTACTAACACTGAGGAACGAAGTCAGAAACAAAGCTTAAGTGCAGAGAGCCAAAGCGCCAAAACAACATGGCCATTTAAGCTGATACCAATAGACGTGCCTGAGCTACCTTCGAAAATTAGTTGCACGGAAGCCAGATTTCTTTTCGACGGATACTCACCAAGGTTAGAGTTTATGATGCGAGACGCCATAACTAATATTGAACAGTCTGAAATTACTTTGTCGCCACATTCGAAGACGCTGTTCGACGCTGTTGGCTTATGCGCTATTGACGTCACCACCAACCTGGACGCGACACTGGAACATGCAAAGGAAGTCCATGGGCTGGAAGAAGAAAAGAGGAAAATTCTGGTTGATAAACGTCGACATGCGAGACCTGACTATGAAATTGGGGATCTTGTGATGGTAGAATTACACCCACTGAGCCAGGCTAGCAAAGGAATAAGTGCTAAATTTGAACCACGCCACGACGGCCCATACCAGATCAAAGATAAACATGGTCCTGCATCATACGAAGTCGCAGACCCTGCTAATCCCAATGTAACCCTTGGGACTTATCACGCATCAGCATTAAAACGATATGCTGGACAAGCACAAGACTTACCTGCACCGGCGCAGCCCTTACGAAAACGAGGAAGACCCCGCAAGGCAATCACAGCCAAGGAGCAACCTACTCGCGGGCGTGGAAGACCGAGGAAGAACCAAAGCAACCTCGCTGGGACAGCTCGGACCAGAGAGGGGGGAATGTAGTACCAGCACTTTTACATAGATGGCGCTACCTTCGCCTCAGCAAGTTTCCGAAACGCGCTATCGAGATGCTCACGTGAAATTATGACCCCAACGCTTAGTTCCAGCATTCACCCAGAGATGGCACCACTGTAGCGTCGGCAGATTTCTGAAACACGCTATCGTCTTGTTCACGCGTTTTAACGACCTCGGAAATCCGACCACATAGATTGAGTACTTTTCTAGGGACCTCAATTACTGCTCCTAGGGTTGCTTTCAAGCCATTGGAACTCCCTAGAACGGATAACTGAGTACATCGGCAGTTAAGCACAGTGCGGAGTTTCCTTCGAAGCGCCCACTGGTATTAATTGACGAACGTATTATATACAAGAACCTGTAACTATAATACACCGTAACAAATAAACGGAACCAACAATTACCTACGTTGTTTTCATCACCGCCCGCGCCACCAACCCCTTCTTACAGTAGTAAATAGATTATTTATTTTTTATTTTTTTGTTTGCAAATTGTTAACAATTATTTATTTTTAAAAACAAGCCTGTCTCGCCATATGATCAAATCATGGCTACAATACAATAATTTTCTACAATAATTTCTACGTTCAAACAAATAGATTAGACACGAGCACTGGTTAATGTACACTGCAACCCCGAGGGCACCGGACGACCTGACCTAATCGTAGATAATGCAACTTTATTTTCTGAGTTTTCAAGGCACTAAATGGCCTCTGAGGTTTTGACTGTAGCTGGGATCAAAGGCTTAACATGACTTCCTTTGCACAAATACGCTAAGGGATCCAGTGAAATTACTGGCAAATGAGATCTTAGTTCTCAGGGAGGGCAACGCGCTTTGCAGTCTTATTAGCGTCAAAGTATGTCACTAATAAGACAGTGGGTGCTATGGGCGGTGGAGACCACTTACCATCAGGTGGCCCACCTGCTCGTTTGCTCAAAAAGAGTAGTTTTATAAATAGGGGTCATCCATTCAAGTTCTAACTTCAGCCAATTATTAATTTTTATTTTCGTGATCGGAGTAACTATCACAAAGAGTTTCATCTTAAATTATGTGAACAAAGAATATGAATTATCGTATTGTAATCGGTTATAAAAAACTAACAGCTAGTTGTGACAGAGTAAGTAAATTTCCTTTATCGCAACTGGTTGCGTACAAATATCAAATTTTCTTGCAACTGGTTACAAAACCTAGTTACCAATGCGATCAGAATTGTGACTTCGTTGCTGACAGTACTTTGAACCGAACGCTACACTAGCAAATATTGACTCCGTTTGTTTGTTTGAACATGTTTGTAGGTTAGGAACACATTCTAAAGACAAACTAAGTTCAACATCGCTCGCGCTGGTACACAAACAATAATAACAATGTCAGTGTTGCAGAATTATTAATGTCACATTAGGTCGTGTGCTCTCTTTATACGTAGTTTTGGAAAATACAGTTTTAGCAGTAATAGGTATATTTCATCATCATCATATCAGCCGAAAGACGTCCACTGCTCGACATAGGCCTCCCCTAAAGATCTCCATGACGACCGGTCCTGCGCTGCTCGTATCCAGCGGCTTCCCTTGACCAGATCGTCGGTCTGCCTTGTGGGGGGCCTGCTAACGCTTCGTCTTCCGGTACGTGGTCGCCATTCTGCTTGCTCACCCGATGATATTTAAACGTTGAGGCGGCTATTATAGAGGGAAGTTCGGTCGCCCAGGTACTGATTATTTAATCTTATTACTATTTCTATTTTTAATATTTGTGTACAAATTCTTGTCGCTGTCTATATCGTCTGTCTTACCAACGTGTGGTTGGCTGGAAGAGATCTCTTCAAAGGGATAAGCTCGCCATTGTAAACTTCTTTTGTAACACTGTATCTTTATTTACGTGTACAATAAAGAATATTAATGAAAAAATTATCTTACAATGTCACTGGAATCAAAGCTCGTGAGTTTACTAACGTAGTGTATTATATTTCTATGGTTTACTGCCTTTCAAATGGTCATTGACAGAGTTGTAAAAATTTTGGCTCTAGGTTTGCCAGAGAGTCATATAGGTGTTACAAGAGACTGCATAACTGCATCCCTGCGCTCTGAAATCTTTGTTTTCTATTGCAAATAATGCAGAACTAACTTCAATCAAAATAGTTTGCCACCGGAAACTACTCAGCGGCAAGCAGAGAGAGAGACTCTTCAGGGTGTAGGTAGGGGATCCAAAAGTCAAACGAAAAGTCAACGAGTTTATTATGACAAAGTAGGTACAAAATACAAGGCGGTGGTCGTGCTGCACGCGGGCACGTCTGAGCACGACCAGAATCAAAGGTAAACTGACTGTTTTTGACACGAATGACACCGAAAGACAGAGATAGAAGACATTTGAAATAGGAATTTGGAATTTTGGGCCAGGACGATAGAGCCAGGATCACGAAAGGAGGCAGCATGCGAGGCATGCAGCCCCGCTCCGTGACAAGTTATTTTCGACGTGCTTTAGATAGATAAAGTAAGCTTTTATCGGATATCAACATTTTTGGATTGTCTTTGGGTGGATTTTACAAGTCATATCTATAAAAAATTCAATGGAAAGGAGTATTTCACGTTATTCTATATTATTTTGTACACTATTGTTATTCTTTTTATAAAAAGCAACACTGTATTCAAGAGCATGTCAAGCCTGAAACTTTTGTCAATAATACCGTAAATAACCACTATAGTTGCTCAAGACTTGACTTGCCATTAACAGTAATCAGTATGTACCTACTTTAAGCTATATTTAAGTAAGGCTAATTTATGTAAGATCGAAAATTCTACAGTTTGCTATTGATATTCATAATTATAGATAACTATGGAACTCTGTACGTGCTAAGTTTATAAGCTAGCTGTAGGTGCTACGAGTAATTTTATAAGCTATATTAATGACTGTTTGTTTCCTCAAGTAAAAAAAACTACAAGGTTGCACCACTGACGACGGTATATAAAACAGAAAAATTAAGGCAAAATATCTCTCTCACAAGCATTTAGCAACCGAGTGGGTACTGGAATAATCACCAACGGCGGTATAGGAAGGCTCCTAAGACAACCTCAACATCCTTTTGGAGGATAGGCCAACGACTCAAGACAGACACGACCTGCATTACAAAGGGACCTGCCTACCAAACACGACATTCGAGGTTTACCTTCAAAACTTTAAATGTCTGCTTTTTGACGTTCGAAAGTTGGTTTTAGACCCTGTCCAGAAAGGCCGAATTCGCCGCGAATTGTTACGCGCGAGTTTCTACGCGCGTCGGCGAGGTACTGGGCGTCAATACATCGCGTCCACAAGCATCGCGCGAATTTTCTCGAGTCGAGATACTAGGAGCGCCTTGTTTGCGTCCAGTTGAACGCGCGAAACACGCGCGAGTAAATCGTGCCGAATTCGCCCTTTCTGGACAGGGTCTTAAGGTTGTAAATATTTGCATAAAATATTTTTTTTATCTGAAGCCTAGAACAAAACCAAACAATCTAAAATAGTTTCTCTCAGATGTCATCCTATTCATAGTTAAGCAACAAGTAATGAAATGTCAACGCAACCAACTTGCTAAGTTACTCGTAGCAGCATGAACAGCCACAGTATGCTGAAATTAATCACAGTTTTGATTTTCATCACTAAATCCCGCTTATCTTAGCTCACAGCTGCATCCAACTCAAACAGTAGACTAGGGTTTAAGCTAAGTTATCTTGTATACAGGGTCTTAAAATTACGAGTCTTACACCATCTAGAATTTATAATGCATGATGGAGTATCAATTTGAGGCCTAATATTAGTCCGTGCGGTGCCGACAGACTCTGTGTGGTGCCGGCAAAGAATAGTACCAACCCATCTCTACCCGTGGGTGTGGTAAGAGGAAACTGAGAGTTTATGAACCGGAAGATGGGCAGCAGCATTTTTCTGTGTATTGTATCATCTTACATACTGCGGTCACCAAGAACCGCGGCCCATGGTGCCAGCCGCAACGCTTTTAAGTGTGGTGACTATGCAAAATCCCCTCGAAAATACCATGCGTTTTTGCTGGAGATTTAGAAGGAGCTCCCTGTCCGGCAGTGGACGTTTCATGAAATGTTATGAATAAATGAATGAATTGTAAATCCTTTGAGTACTGTTTGACCAATTTGACTAATTTTGGTTTTGTTTGTATTCCTAATTGTCATAGGAAAAATTCGTTAATTAAAATTTTTCAGAAGTTGAAATTTTTCTGAGAAAATTTTCTTATAACTTTATAATAGATATCTGTAGGTACGAAAAAAGAGTATGAAAAAGAAAAAAAAAACTGATAATGTGCGTTTTTCTTTCGAATTGGTATATGATAGGTACGGACGGGTTATATGCGTGGAAAGTCGCAGGGCAGAGACCAACTAATATTTATTGACATGCCTAGCGTCGTTCCATTTTTAGGGTTCCGATACCAAAATGGTAAAAAAAGGAACCCTTATGGTGCCGCTCTGTCTGTCTGTCTGTCTGTCTGTCACACCTGTATATCTCAGCAACCACTCATGCTATCGACCTGAAATTTGGAATAGTTTTAGAATATAGTTGCCTAACTTAATTGCACATGAAAAAATTTTGAAAAAGGTATGATTATTAATGTAAAGGGGGCCAAAATAGGGGGGGCCAAATTTCAGATAGTCGCTACTAGGTCGAGTGGGGTATCATATGAAAGGACTTTACTTGTTTATATGTTTTTTTATTTCAATAAATGAATTAATAAGCTTTACTTGTACATTTTAATAAATATTTTTGTATTATTTAAAGTTTCTTAGTTTTCAAGTTATGATGAAAAATGTCAAAAAAATACCATTCCCCCCCTCCCTTATCTCTGAAGTTTGTGTAAGGAAAAATTGTAATTAATTACAGATGACAGAAGTTTAAGTAAACTTTACAGCAAAAATAAAACGATCTTTCTAAGTTGCACAGTTTTTTAGAAATCTGCAAAAAACCTTTACAAACAAATTTAGTTTTGCGGTCCTGAAAATGGACTTTATTGCTTCCAAAAATACTAAAGGTATAGCGGAACCTTCGGCGCGTGAGTCCAACTCACACTTGACCGGTTTTTAAAGCTTACTTAACCTAATTTGATGAGAGCCTACAATGAGAGCGCTAGTTTTCACACACAGCAACTGAAATAAGTATACTTATTGTTTTTTTAAAATAAATGTGTAATTTAGAAAAAAACCGGTCAAGTGCGAATCGGAATCGTGCGCCGAGGGTTCCGATATAATTATAAGCAATTAAGTCAAGACTTAGGACTGCATTACTAAATTAAATTTTTGAAAACTTCGGAGTTAAGGCCCCTTAATTGAATTTTGGTTGAATGGCAATTTTTGTAATTTTTCATCATAATTTGAAAACTAAGAGTTGAAAAAATAAAAATGACGGGTTGCACTTCGGGAGTGCCGGTAGAAGTGAAAACTTAAACATCAACGTTGTGCATTTTTGAATATTTTGGAATGGTTAGGGAATAATTTAGCACGAATTGTTTTATTTATCAGTATTTAAGTTCATACAATATTCATTTATTGCGCTATCGTAGACAAACATGACAATTTATATTACATATAGACAATTTTTGTCAGATCTGACGAGCGGCTACAGAAGTTTTCACTTAAAAACTTAAACATCTAACGCGAGATCTGACGCGACATATGACTTGAGTTTAACATTTTTTACCCATCTAAAAAAGTGCCAAGCGACGCTAAAGAAAGTTTTCACTTCAAAAACTATTTTGGAATGTACAAGAAAAGTCCCTTGACATTACTAGGTTGAATGGGGTATCATATAATAACTATTAAATCTTTAATTTGCAATTAAGTTGAGCAATCATATTCTAACTCTATTACAAATTTCAAGTTGACAATATGAGTGGTTGCTGAGAAACTAAGACGAATTTTGGATCGGAATCCTAAAACGGCAACAAAAGTTCGGGTAGCTTTCATACTTCCATCGGCGCTATTTTATATAGGGTGACTTTTAATTAGTTCTTGATAGAAAAAAGTATGAATGTACTCATGATACTGAACAACTTTTCCCAAGGAACATATGTCGAATTACGAAAATTAAGTTTTGACCTCCCACATAAACTGCATCAACTGATAACGCATTTTGTATGGGAGGTCAAATATGGTTTCGCGTATTTCGACCTATGTTCCTCGGGAAAAGTTGTTCAGTATCATGAGTACATGCATATCTTTTGCTATCAAGAACTAATTAAAAGTCACCCTATAGATTGGGTCTTTTGATTCCATGACGGAGTAACACTCGTATATTTACTTTGATACCACATGAGCAAGACGACCTTTTAGCCTACAGAAGGCCGGATATTGAATTATTTCCTGTAATAGACGAGTTTTTAGGTCAATAAGAGACTCTTTCAGACCTACAAAATATAGTACCTAGATATTCATAAAGTGTCTGGACTGAAATCAAAGACATTTTGCTCCATCTCATTATTTATGGGCGAAGGTTGCCACCGCAAACTACTCAGCGGAAATCAGAGAGAGAGACTCTTCAGGGTGTAGGTAGGGGATCCAAAATGCAACGTAAAGGGAACGAGTTTATTATGACAAAGTAGGTACAAAATACAAAGCGGTGGTCGTGCTGCGCGCGTGCACGTCCGAGCACGACCAGAATCAAAGGTAAAACTGACTGTTTTTGACACGAATGACACCAAAAGACAGAGATAGAAGACATTTGAAATAGGAATTTCGAATTTTGGGCCAGGACGATAGAGCCAGGATCACGAAAGGAGGCAGCATGCGAGGCATACAGCCAGAAAACTGACTGTTTTTGACACGAATGACACCGAAAGACAGAGATAGAAGACATTTGAAATAGGAATTTGGAATTTTGGGCCAGGACGATAGAGCCAGGATCACGAAAGGAGGCAGCATGCGAGGCATGCAGCCCCGCTCCGTGACAAGGTGTCGTTCTGATCTTGTTTTATTATTTGTCTTTTTGACTTAAAATTCATTAGTAGTTTGTGCAACAGTGTATAATAATAATAAATAAATGCGTAGTGTTAAAAAATTGTTAAGACACGGACAGACATAATGTTTATTATCTTATGAGGGTATCCTAGCTGTATTTCTTCTATACAGATTGATGCAATTGTATTAAGCCTATAGAGCAAGCGATAGTAATTTTTTTTTTAAATCAAGGTCTACTGTAGGCTTGCCCCACTCAATTATTTCTTTCCGAAAAATAATTACCAAAAGAAATAATGACTATCTAAAAACCTGAAAAAGTCCCCGTTTTTCCGCCATATTTAAACATACTTGAAAGTTTATTAAAGATAAAAGAAAATAACAAGAGCGTAGATCTTCTCTTTCTTTATATGTTAATACAAAAAATATTGAATCAGTTTAATATTGGAAAAAAAAAGAGAGGAAAGCGAAACGTCGTTTTGTAGGTAAAATCGGTCTAAGCTTGTAGGTGGTCCCTATCTCATACTACGAGAGGATTGTTGGAGCGCAGCGCGACAGCAATAGTTTTACCTATTTACGAAGAGGGCCTACAATGCCCTGCGTGTCCAGTATAACAATGGACTTAGGATGCTGTTGGGGCTGCCCCGATACTGTAGCGCATCGGGGATGTTCGCAGAGGCCCGTATCGTGGATTTTTATGGCATCATGCGCCAGAAAGTAGCATCCCTGATGAGTCGGGTTCGTGGCAGCACCAACAGTTTGATGAAAGTTGTGGGGGATCGAGTGGACAGTCCCTTTTTTAAACACTGGATGGTTGTCCACCTATCCTTAACAATGTCAACCCTAAGATGTTAAATAAATATAGGTTACCCTACTAACATAGAATATAAGTTCTTGTTACTAACAAAATATGGATAAGAAATGTCTACGTGATTTTTCAAATCTGAAATAAAAGATTATTTATTTATTTGTCGCACAAAGATTGCCCTCTTAATACTTCAACTAGCGTCGAGTAGGGCACTTTTGTGCTTTCCCTTGCTTAATATTCCTACAAGCTTCCGCTGTCTTCAAACCTGCTAGTTTTGGTTGATTTGATATTGATTTCAGCGAAATGAGCCTTAAGTCTTCTGGTGTCAAGTAAGCCTGACCCAGAATGCTTATACTATACGCTCCACAGGCTACATACTCAAGGATTATGGCACAAAATATAAAATTCAGCGCAGATTGAGAACTTGATATTAATATAATAGGTCTTGACCTATTAAATTGCCGTTTTGTATGGCAAATTTTAGGTTAACTAAATTTTCAGTACTAACATTTTCGCATTTTTCTTAGGAATTATAAATCCAATTTTTTTTTATTTTTTTTAGCATTATTGGTAAGACATTAAGCTAACAGAAGCTTAAACTTAATTTTCGTAAAAAATTATCTGTTAAAAAATATAACAAATCTAATGATGAAATCGGACGACATTTAAGACGAACAATTTTCGAACCTTTAATTTTATATATTAAACTAAAAATAAAAACTTTATTTTATGGGTAAATTGATAACCTTGAAGTCAACTTTCAAATATAAGACAAATGAAAAAAATAGCATTAGAATTATAGGAATTATGATCTCATTAATCTGTAAGAAAATTTCGGCAATTTCATAGGTAAAGACCTATTATTAGGGTTCCGAACCAAAATTATAAAAACGGAACCCGGTGCGACTTTGTCTGTTTCTCTCTCTGTCACACCTGTATATCGCAGCAAATACTCATGGTAACAACTTGAAATTTGGAAAAGTTTTAGAATATTGCAAACGAAAGAACTAAAAATGAATTACTCTTATTATAGTAAAGGGGGTCCAAATGAGCGGGGTCACAATCTAAATTGTCGTTACTCGTTCGAGTTGGGCATCATATGAAAAGGCTTTACTTGTGCATTCCAAAATAGGTTCTTTTATTTTATTTGACGACTAAGTTTTCAACTTATGATGAAAAATATCTAAAAAATACCATTCCCACCCTAATCCCCTATACTTTTCTCCGAAGTTTCCTAAAGGAAAAATATAATATATGTAAATTATATAACAGGAAAAAATAAACACAAATCTATCCATCCATCATCTATCTATCTATTCTATCTAGGTTCAAAAATTACCCAATATTATGAACTATCCGGATTGAAAACACGCTGATATACCCCTCACCTCACTTTAATTTAGATTAAGATTAATTTATTAGCTGAACGTATTACGAGTATCAAAGATGATAAAAGCCATATAATAAACTATTTGTCTCCAAAAAAGACAAGACTTAAGATTAATACAATAATGTTTTTTTTTATAGAAAAGGGAGGCAGACGAGCAGACGGGTCACCTGATGGTTAGTAATCACCGACACCCATAGACACCTGCAACACCAGGGGATCACAGGTGCGTTGCCGGAATTTTAAATATTTATAAGAAAACAAACTCACCCATGATCAGCATAATTACAGGTAACGTGGAGAGGATTGCCAGGAACACCGTCATCAGAACTGAAACAAAAAGAAAACAGTTAGTCTAACATACTAATAATAAATTCCACACTGTCCGTGATGTGGCAACACTTGTTGAGTCTTGTCAGACGGTGCGGTGCCACGGGTGTGTGTGAGAAAATATTAAATTTGTGTTTTCATTTAAACCTTCTAAACAGTTATCGAGTTCTTAAACGAGGACATCCATAAAAGAACGAATGTTACTGACGTAGCTCTTAGAACAGCCTCAGTGGCCTAGTGGTTAGCGAACAGGGCTCTCAATCCGGAGGTTCCGGGTTTGGTTCCCGGAGTGGACACTGTCGAACAAAATCCCTTTGAGCGACCTCCCCAGTTTGGTTAAGATTTTGCAGGAGGAATCATCTGATTATATGAAAAGTTAGATGACGTTAAGCCGTTGGTCCCGACTACTATGTACGGATATAGCCGTTAATGAGCCATGTTAGAGGCCCTTATACAATACAACATATCTCTGACACCAAGTTTTGCGTCTGGCGACCTCTCTTTGTCGCGAAAGAGGCGTTATTTTTTTATACGTATGTTATATTTATGATATTTAAAATATGCAGAATTATTCTTCTGCCCGCCTTCTGGTTCAGAAATTCCGTCGCCTTTTAGACGGAGCGGAGTAGTAACTACACTTTTCTGGCACCATACGAAATAATTAGGATTGCCGTGCCGTTGATCGTCCGTGTGGTGCCAACAAAGAATAGTACTGTGCACTTGCGGAACCCTAAAAAATTTTAAATGCATAAAATACTATTTACAGGGATTGTCAAAAGTTTAGCTCAATATGATTAGAAAAGAAATATGACAAATGGAGACAGGTGTGAGAGAATTGGGGCCGTCAAGCAAGAAAAATTTGGAATAAAAACGGAGAAAAAAGAAGAATGGAATCGGTAAACGCTCCAAATATCCTTGTTATTACTTGGAGACGTCAGTGAGAGGAAAGTCGATAGTAAGCTGGTTTTCTGTGAGTTATAATTTTTTTTATTTTGTAGCTCGCGAAAAATAGACTTCATACAGCTGATGTGACGAATCTTTTGTAGGAGGCTATGATCCTGGATTGTGGGTTCCTTCAATTGAGATAAAGATAGGAATTGCTTCGTGTAGGATATAGTATAGGAAGGTTTATTTGCGCATAAATTCAAGACGCTAACATTCAGGGTTTGATTCCGAGGTGTATAGAATAAGTGGAGTGAAACTAACGTTATGTAAGTATTCAATTTTGTGGTTTTCCATCTTTTATTTAATTTCGGTTCAAAGTTGTTGTGTGTATTTGAGATAAGGTGAAATGTGACTTAATGAAATTTATAGTTTCTTCCAGGTTGTGTGAGCTAAATAACGTTGAGAAAATCAGATTTCAATGTCAAAAGAGGAAGAGTTGAATGGAGAATATTTGCAGCTTTACAGATCTACCTGCGGGATCATAAGAAGCTTGTACTGTGTGATACTTTAAGTAAATTGTTATTCCTTCTTAATGATTTTCTTTTGTAAACATTAATAACTCTGCGGGAATTATAACATACTGTGTTTCTAAGCTGAGTCGTTATTTGTAGATAGAAATAAAGATTTCCTTTTCCCATAATTAAGTATAAACTAGTTCTGCAAATGTCTTTGTTCGCGTATAGCTAGGCAGGATAATGTTTTCTTTCTAAACAGGTACAGGAATTACAAGGAACATTATAGACATGGAAAAGCAAACCACAAATGATAAAACGTGAAGGCTAAAAAAGGTATTGCTTGGATTGTAAAGGTAATGTAAATTTCATTGTGTTTAATTTCTTTCTTTTACAGAGAAATTGATTAAAATAGTCCTTGGTGAAATCATAGAAACTGGACTCTGATGTATATATATTGTCATCGTTTCAGGGTGGCTTTAGATGTTGTATATTTTATCAACATTTCAAAGTGACTTTAGACGATGTATAATTTTATCATCATTTCAAAGAGACTTTAGACGATGTATATTTTTTATACTTTTTTAGGTAGAATTGTCTATTTGACATTATTGTCAAATAGTCAACAAATAAATCATTTTTGATTTAGATTTCTCAAAGCTAGACGCTATTTTTGAAATCTTTATAAATTTTTAATCTCTTTAACAAAAAAATGAATCAAGGTCCAAAAATCAAAATGGAAGAAAATATTAATACATTAAATAATTACCTTTTTTAGAAAATAATATAAAATCTTTGGCCCTAAATCAAAATTCCAGTTTTTAATATACTAGTGTCATCATATGATAAAATTTAAAAATATTCCGTCAGTTCAAAAGAATTAGAACGTCAATTCAAAATCTTAAAATAGTATGTCTGAAAACTAAAACTTGGATATAGTTTGTGACATTTTATTGTGAAATAAAGGGTAAGTTTAAGTTGAGTGAATATTATAAATAATATTATTTCAAACTATAATAAATTGTTTTGATAGTGATTTTGAATCTTTTGCCTCAATTTCCCAAAATTGGAACATGCTGAGAACATTACTACATTTCAGTACTCATGTTCATAGGAGGTGCTTATCTTTTCTTTTACTATCATTCTATAGGAGTCCCAGTTTTTGAGATTAAGAAATATCTGCTCTCAGGTTTATTTAGTTCAACCAAGCATGGAAGGATGCCTTTGTGACATGTGTCCCCGATGTCCGCTATATTGGTTGTGGCAAATGTTTGTCGCGTGTCACTGGAGTATCTGTCTAAGTCTATCTGATAATATCAACCTTCGGATTTATTTATTTTAATCATTCTTGGGCCGGAGCCTTCAAGCCTAAAAGAGTATGACACTAGAGTTCTTCTCGTTCTATTTGTATGAGATTTCGCTGATTCATCCTGATTTCCCCCATCTGTATGTGTGGGATGGATTGGTGATATTCCGGTACAAATGGAGGAATATTAGCAAGGTGTTTTAACGTTGGATTTTGGAATTGGTGTTTCTTGTGTTATGTGCTGACAACGCTCGCCCATTATTGGATGCGTCGTTTGAGTGGCATATACCACGGGAGGACCTCCTGATCTTTGCGTTGGTCTACCAAATGTAGAGTAGTTAGATAATTTATTACCTTCTTCTTTTGTGTAGGGACATTCTAGTTTAGTCTAATGACATTAAATTGTTTATAAGGAATAAATTAGAATTGTCTTGAATCAAAAGGAAGAATATCCTTGATGGAGACATTATGTTCGTTCGTGGGTTGCTTCTTGTAAAGTGTGTTGACGTCGTTCGCCCGTAAGGCTGCGACGGCTGTACGACACTCTGACCTTGGGGGACCTCTGAACTTTATGTGTGTCATCCTAAAGTAGTTAAATAATCTATTTAATCTTCATTGAATCATACAGGAATCTAAATCTTATAAGATTCTATGTTTTATTTTGCTTAATAAAACTTGTCATAATTTAACATACTTAAAATTATACTTTGACTCAGTGTGAAACCACCTTTAACATTACTAAATAGATTCTTGAAAACAATAATGGAACGGAAATTATAATGTTTAGTTTCTTTCATTATAGATATGTTTCGAATATTTAAGTATATACAATAATCCCATTTTTATACTTCTTTTGAATCCTCTTTTAAAGAACATCGAGTTTTAGCTAGTGTTGTTTACGCTAAATTCTCCCAGTGTTCTTGGTTTTGAATACTCGATGCTTTTGATTTTTCCCTTAAGATCTTAAATCATAAATGTTTGGCCCAACCTAGCTTAGATACTACTATCCCGTATCTTCTCGGTTCTGGTCATCATACGTCACTTTTATTTAAGGATTACCTTCAGTAATCTTTTGTCATACTTACTTCTTATTTGTTCTTCTTCGAAATATGCTGAGTAATCCCATTATAGTTTAGATGCAATTCATTTTATTTAAATGAGTGTTTAGACTGGGGTTACTCTACATAATTCTTGTCCTGCGTGGGTTGGTAACGGAAAAGAGATTTAGCTACGCATCACAAGTGAGAGCTATGAAGGATATACGGAGACCTTGTTGGTGCAATAAAGTCACTCAGTGACTGGGGGGAGGGAAATTGCCCTTCAAACTCTTTATGTCTCTCGTTATAAAACCGTTATTGATCTAGGCTGGCCATGCAAGCAATAATACTATACCCGTATCTAGTACAGACTTCACACTTGGACGTGTGGAGCTGGCTAATTATTTTCAGTTTAACTTATTTCAAAACAAACTAAGGGATTCGATGATGTCGATCATTGTCTGCCCGGAGGGATTACAGGAAGAGCTCATTTTGTAGGAGTGCCTTGTTTTCCTAAAGGAAGACTGTATGCTTCGTGTGCCTGGCGGGCTCGGTGACCAGCTCTGGTATGGGTGACTAAAAGAAATAGTCAATACCCTGTGAACCCTGGATGAGTCAGTGATCGTCCCTTAAAGGTGGGCCACGTGGAAGTCGGGTTTTGACGCGGGGCATGAACATACCGGGGGGAGACATCATCACCGTCTGGGTTGTACTGTGGTTAGTTAGTTCCACTCTCCACATACATTAACCCTAGTCTTTACTGTAGTTTAAGGTTTCGATGGGATTTCCAGCTCCGCGAGGATGATCAGAATCCTGACGATCCAGTTGGATTGTTAGGGTAGTTTAGCGTCATGTCATCGTGAGCTGGGTGATGATATGCCTCGGACCTAGGACTTAGGGTAGAGGAAGCCTAGGACGAGCTGTTTGGGGCGAAGGTGGTGCTCCAAACCTGGGGATTGTCCCCACATTATTTTTATTACTTCATTTATATTAACATAGGTTTCTTTTCAGAAACTTATCGGCTCTAATATTGCATTGTAAATGAGATGAAACCTTTCCTAAATTGATGAATCTACATGAATTCAGTTGAACTACACCAAACAATATGAGACTAAATTTAAATAAATAGTGATATAAAATAAAATAAATAACCCAAATTAGACATGTAAAGATTAGGTTTATATTCAAATATAAGTATTAAAATAACAAGTGTGTTTCTTTTTCATTCTTCTATTGCCACTCTCCACCGAGCAGAATCTGTAAATTACAAGATATTATAAGGATATAAAACGGAATGACGTAGGATTCAGAAAAAATATAATATTCTTAAAGGATATTATTCTAGACGATCAACCTTGGCCAAAACAATCACGTATCTGACTTGAGGATCCTATATGAAGGGACTTCAGATCTGTACAGTACCAACCCATCTCTAACCGTGGGTGTTGTAAGAGGCGACTAAGGGTCTATGAATCGGAGGATGGGTGGCAGCATCTTTCTGTGTATCGTTCCATCTTAGATACTGAAGGCACCACCCACAGCGATCGCCAGCCACAACGCTAACAAGCGTGGAGACTATGGTAATTCCCCTCCAAAGTATCAAGCATTTTTGCTGTATTCTGAAGGAAGTTCCCCTTCCTGCAGAGCTGCCAACTTTAAGATAACTTTGTGCGTTCATACTTATGTCCTTTTGATAATTTGTTTAATGAACTTTCAAAGAAAACCGCACCAATTTTTTTTATTCTGCTGTACTGTAGTGCCATAAACATCGACAAAGTCGGCGCCCCTGATGGAAATAGTTTTCAAGGCGCCACCTGGCATCTAAAATGGCTTAACTTGAAAGCATTTTTAAGTAATATTACAACCTATAATGTATGTGGCAAAGAATAGCACCAACCTATACATAGCCGTGGGTGTCGTAAGAGGCGACTAAGGGTTATAAACTAGAGGGTGGGCAGCAGCATCCTCCTTTGTATCTTACATCTTACTTACTGAGGTCACCTATGACTGCGGTCCATGGTGCCAGCCGTAAAGCGAACAAGCAAGGTGACTATGGTACTTCCCCTCCACATTTTTTCAACAAAAGCTAGAATTCTAGAGGGAGCTCCCTGTCCTGTAGTGGACGCTTCATGTGATGATGATAATGGATGTGTGTGTGTACCGCAAAATTTTGAAATATTGAACCTTCGAAACGCAAACAAAAATTTATGTATGCCTTCTGAGGTTAAAAGGAAGTGAAAACTTGTTATTGGCATGTTAAAACTTCATCCTAAATTGGAGATTAAAAAGGAGGAAAAAGTTTTTTTGGATCCATCAATGGAGCCATCCAATGGATCCAAATGGACGAAGGGGGAGAAGCTGTAAATATTCCTCTGTTAGTCCCCGTTAGTTCAATGAAGTCTTTCAAAAGTTGATTGAACTAAAGTTGCTGTTCATCATAACACTCATCATAACTTCCACCACTGGATAGGGAGCTCCCTCCAAAATTCTAACTTTTGTTGGAAACATGAAGAAGGGAAGTACCATAGTCACCTCGCTTGTTAGTGTTACGGCTGGCACCATAGACCGCGGTTGTAGGCGACCGCAGCAAGTAAGATACAAAGGAAGATGCTGCTGCCCATCCTCCAGCCCACAACCCCTAGTCGCCTCTTACGACACCCACGGGTATGTAAAAGTTGATTGCACTGAAGTTGTTGGTAGTTTAATCAAGTCTTTCAAAAGTTGATTGAACTAAAATTGCTATTAGTTTAATAAAATGTTTTAAAAATATTTAAGTGTCCATGCTCAGTGTTTTTAGTTTACCTTTAGGTAAAATAATATTATAGTATACCCAGCGGCACGTCAGTAGAAACACTTTGCACTTTATCGCATGGTATTGAAGTTGCAAATGTTTCCACTAACGTGCGCTTGACCGTACAATGTCGCGTCAATATTTGATTCAACGTAGACAAAACAAAAATAACGAGAGGCACAAAAGGTTGTACTCGTATCCAATTCTATTGTTGATTGACGGCGGGATACAATTTCATCCCTTTCATTCAAAGGGATAAATATTTTTATAAGGCAAATGTTTTGTTCCCAAAAAACAAAGAATTTATAAGCAAAATAGAAATATGTTTGAAAAAAAAAATTTTTGAATTATGCCAGTTTGAAACGATTCCTAAACGCGATATGTATCATTTTCATAAGCCGTTAATAATGTTTGAATCCTATAGTCTGACCGCAACCGCTATACCGCGGCTTAGGTAACTTTTCTTACACATTTTTGTCTAAATGCTTATTAGAAGCCTATCTATACATATAATAAAAGAGTAAAAACTGCGTGTCTGTACTTTTGTTTAAATTTATAAAAAAATTGTTTGGGCGATAAGAAACGACTAATAGAACTCAAAAATATGTTTTCTGAACTTTTTGTCTGTCTGTCTGTCTGTGCATGTTTTCGATAAACTCCGAAACTACTGAACGGATTTTCTCGTGGTTTTCGCAGGTAGATTAAGCTTAGCTCTGAGCAACATATAGGCTCTGTTTCATTCAAATCGGTTCACTCAATCAGAAGCTACACTAATGTAAAGTATCAAATTGTCTGTACGATAATAACTCACAAACCGATTCAAACTGAGTTTTCAATTACGAGTTTGGCTTACTTTTGTGCAACATAAAAGTTTAGTTTCATTGCAAACGGTTCACTCAGACAGAAGGTACGCTAAGTTTCATGCGGCGGCGCAAATAACTCACAAACTATTGTACGGATTCAAACGGGGTTTTCAATAAACTGTTAAGCTTACTTCTTTGCAACATATTAGCTTACTTTCATTGAAAACGGCTCACTCAGACAGGTGCGCGAAATTTCCAGCGGAGGCACCAATATCTCACAAAGAACTGAACTGATTAAAATGAGGTTTTCAGTAACGTATTTGGCTTACTCCATGCAACATGTATGCTTTGTTTCATTGCAAACAGTTAACTCAGACATAAAATACACTAGGTTTCAAGCGGCGGCACCAATAACTCACAAACTACTAAACGGATTTAAACGGGGTTTTTAATAACGTGTTTAGCTTAATTCTTTGCAATGTATTAGCGTACTTTAATTGAAAACGGTTCACTCAGACAGAAAATGCCCGAAGTTTCAATAGGCGGCGCCAATTGCGAACAAACTACTGTACCGACTCCAACGGGCATTTCCATGACGTGCTTGGATTAGGTTCTTCCGTGCAACATACGTATAAGCTTAGGTTAGTTGAAAACGCTTCACTCTGATAGAAGTTACGCAAAGATTCAAGCGAAGACGCGAATAATTCAAAAACTTTTGAGCAGATTCAAACGTGGCTTTCAATAACGCGTTTGGCTTACTCCTGAGCAATAAATAAGCTTAGTTTCATTGCGATAGGTAGGTTCACTCTGACTGAAGATACGCAAAGTTTCAAGCTGCAGAACCAAGAACTCACCTACTGAACTGTTCAGTTCGGTTCATTCAAACAGATAATAGGCGAGTTCAAAGTTTCAAGCTGTGAAACAGAGCTGAAATCAAACAAAGCTTATAATTTTGACCGGAAGAATGCCAAACACGTTGTTGAAAATTCCGTTTGATCCGGTCCAGTTGTTTGTGTAAAAGTCATGGGTACAGCTAAAGATACAATCTAGATTTAGTTTTATTGTAAAAATAATAATTAAAATATTCCTGTTTCGGCATGGCGATGCAACAAATGTATTTTTTTTTATGAAGTTCTAAAGTTTTGAAAACTTAGGAAGTAGGTACTTATAAACGAAATACTTAAAAAAAATAAAGAGAGAAGTGAATCATTGTTTTTTAGGAATTGTCTTTTAAGGGGAGATATAAGTTACAAAGATTGTACGGAAGTGAAATCCAACAGTTTTGTATGTAGGTTCATGTAGAGTTAAAAGCATGTGAAGCTAGACACGTTGGACTTTGTACCGCTCTTTTTTCAGTAGCCACAGAAGCTAAAGTGACTGAGCCTCAGATTTAGTTAGGCTTTGTTTTGTATAAGAAATAACGAAACCCGTATCATAGTTAATCCGCGTGGAATTCGACTATGATTTTACACTTACGAGGATAGTGGGCGACCTAACAGTCCACACGTATACAAGAGGTGTTTAATTTCCAAAAATCCGTAATATCGGTACTCTGTATACCTAATAATATAAAGGCGAGAACTGCACTGTCTTTCCGTCTGTCTGTTACGCTTTTATGACTAATCCGATAAATCAATTGTGATAAAAACTTGGTACGAATATAGTTAAAACCATGGGAAAAGTCATTAGCTACTTTTTCTGAACCCCACGCGGACGGAGACGCGGGCAACAGCTAGTCACAAATATATTTCCATTCAGGAATCTTTAGTTTTTCGATACCTGTTTCCCTACAGCTATCTTCTTATTGCGTAAAGATGGCAAAATTATCCTTTCATAACTAAAGAGGCTACCTCCCGTCCACTAGCGCCCCCATCAGTTTAATAGTAGATTAGTAGCCAAGGGCTGTAAGGCATCAATTGCAGCCCGAGATATTTAGGCGCACGAGCGCAGCGAGCTAACTACTATGCTTTACATCTCAATTGTGAGGTAAGTAGGTCCTTATTACCACCAAATTGTAGGTGACCAATTAGCGCTCTAGGGTAATAATGTAGCTAGAAAAGCCCTAGGGTGGTAAGTAATTAAAAATAACACTTCAATCTTTCAAATCTCAATTACTTACCACCCTAGGGCTTTTCTAGCTTTATTATTGCCCTAGAGCGCTAATTGGTCACCTACAAGCCCCATTTGGGGGTAATAAGGACCTACTTACCGAATATGAGAGATGTAAAAAATATTACTCACTAAATACAAAAATCCGGAAAGACAGATTGAAATAAAGGTATCCTTGTTTATTCAGAACCTATTAATTCTGAATAATATAATACACTGTAGTTACAGATACAAAAATTGCGAAAAACGGCCACTTTTAGCAGTTTTTGTATCTGTAACTACAGTGAACTTTATTTTACAGAGTAAATACTTTCTAAATAAACAAATGTACCTTTACTTCAATCTGTCTTTCCGGATTTTTGATAAGTTTCGTATTTAGCGAGTAATATTTTTTTAACTGATGGGGGCGCTAGTGGACCGAAGGTAGCCCGTTAAAACAGAATTTTCTAAGACGCCAAATCTATCCTTTCTCCGAGAGCTACTACCTTACACTCGTAAAAAAAATTCATACTCACTCGTCCGATTCATTATCTTGGCAGCTCGGCACACGAAGTCTACGGTCCCTGAAGCCTCCATATTTGCATCTTTGAGTTGGTAGGCTACGGAGCCGTAAGTTGTGAGGCCTACCCCAAGGCCTAACCCTACGCGCTCGTTGTACTTCGCTTGCTCGCCACATAGCCTGCGCTGTTCGTCGCCTGACACCTGCAGACAAAAATATATTTGTGTAGCCTCTTTGTTCGTGTTAGGTGTTTTTTTTTTCGTTTCTTGTTTGTAGTAGCGGTCTTGGCCCAAGACCTGAGCCACTGCCATCTGGCAATCACCGAGTGACAGACGGCGTCGAGGCCGGCCACGGTGCAGGGTGTCTACTCTCAAAGTCCGATATATCGAAACGATACTACTCAAAACATGCAACAGCAAAACTTCGTCTCTTGACAATAGAGTTAGAATATTGGTTGGATGAATTTTCAAACTGCATCCAACCAATATTCTACTCTATTGTCAAGAGACGAAGTTTTGAATTTGCATGTTTCGAGTAGTATCGTTTCGATATATCGGACTTTTAGAGTAGACACCCTGATGGCGCGATGAACTAGACGCTTTATGTAAATACTTTGATTCGAGTAAAGACTGGCTGCAAGAGACTTAGAGTTAAGGCAAGCAGAAAGAATAGAAGGAGGCCTTTGCCCAATGAACTAGTAGATAAGTTTGTTGGTATGACTGTTGTTTGTCATAGTTGCTTGTGCGTTTGTTGTTATCTATTGGAGAACGACCTAAAAAACCGTTGTTTCAGAGTTGGGCCAACACTGCAACTATCTGGAAACCGCCGAGTGACAGACAGCGTCGAGGCCGACCACAGCGCAGATGGCGCAATGAACTCGACGACGTAAAAAGAGGCTCAGAGTCTCCCTACTCAGAATACATACAAGTGGAAGGAATAGAAGAAGGCCTTTGCCCAGCAGTGGGACAGCAATGGCCGTATGGTAAGATAAGATTGTTTGTATGTCTGTTGTTTGACAATGTTTCTTGTGAGTTTGTTGTTACTCATCGACGACCGACCACAAAAACCGTTATTTCATAGTTGTTTTTACTGTTGCTTGTTCTATGTTTGTTTTTTACATGATATTGTTCATAATGATGATGATTATATTGTACGTGTTTGTTGTTTGCTTGTGTTGCTTGGTGTTTGTTATTTTCTTCTTTGTTTGTGATTTTTGTTTGCTGTAATACATTTTCGTTAGAGATTAGAGGCATAAGTGGTATTCTTAAAACAAAAAGAGAATGAAAATAACACATTCTAAATCTTCGTTAATCTTTGTACAAATTTAAAACTTAAATTGTATTTTAATTATTTGTCCCCTTTTCTTCCCTTTTCAATCACAATATAACTCTGAGAATATAACCAACAAAAAAATTGGACAAGTGCAACTCGGACTCGCGCGCCAAGGGTTCCGATATAACTGTAGACTTAGAAGCAATAATGTAAATTTTTAACTTAGTCTGTTTGTAAAAGTTTTATCATCATCATCATCATGTGTCATCTCCATCCCAGAGGTCGGCGACCATATGTCTATATGTCTTCCTATCTTCAGTCATGCGAATTAACTTTACTGGGCTCTCTACTTCCAACCAGTCTCTTACATTTTTCGTCCATGATATTCGTCGTCTGCCTCGGCCTCTTTTTCCTTCTAATTTTCTTTCAATGATTAGTTAAATAAGATTGTATTTGTCATTCCTTTAGATGTGACCAAAATATGCCGCTTTCCTTCTTTTTATAGTCGATACAACTTCCATTTTTTTGCCCATGAGTTCCAAAACCCTTACATTTGTTATTCTGTCTGTCCACTTAATTTTGAGAATTCGTCTGTAAATCCACATTTCGAAGCTATCAAGTTTTTTGATTTAGTTCTGTTTCAAGGTCCAGCTTTCAGAGTCGTACATTAATATAGGAAGAATGTAACATTTCGCCATCCTCCACCTCAGTTTTAGATTAATTTTCCTGTTTGTAAACAGCTTCTTCATCTTCTGAAAGGTGTTTCTGGCTGTTTCAATTCTTATACGGACCTCTTTCTCTGATTCCAAACCTTCATTTAAACAGCAACCCAAATACTTATAGTGCTTAACTCTTTCTATGATTTCATTATTTAAAATATTGGTGCTGTTGATGTAATAGTTGGATTTTTACAGATGATCATGTGTTTTGTTTTATTAATGTTAATTTTTAGGCCATATTCTGATAGAGCGTCACTTAGTTTCTGTAGCATGTATTGAAGGTCACCAGGGCTAGTGGCCAATAGGACGGTGTCATCGGCATAGCGTATATTTTATATCACTTTACCATTTAGACGAATGCCCAGTTGTAGTTGATCAAAGACATTTCTAAAGATCATCTCTGAATAAAGATTGAATAAACAAGGCGATAAGATACAACCCTGTCTAACTCCTTTTTCTATCAGCACTTCTTTAGCGAGAGTGTGATCAATTCTAATTTTTGCTTTTTGGTTCCAATATAGGTTTTCTATAAATTTAATGTCGTTTTTATCTAATCCAATGGATTTAAGTATTGTTATTAATTTATCATGTTTCACGTTGTCAAATGCTTTTATGCAGACATCTAAAAAAAATTGCTACTTAGAGATATCGCTTTATTTTTGCTGTTATATTTACGTAGACTTCCATCGACTGTAATTAATTTTTTCGTTTGGCAAACTTCGAAGATAAGGGGTGCAATTTTTTTGACATTTTTCATCATAACTTGAAAAATAAGAGATGTAAAAAATATTTTTATGGTATGCACAACAAAAGCCCTTTTATATAATACCCCACTCGACCTAGTAAAGACAATTTAAAATTTTGCCCCCTTTACAATAAGAATAATAATATTTTTTTAATTCTTTTATATGCAAGTTGGGTTAGAATATGCTACAGCTATTCCAAATTTCAAGTCCATATCGTGAGGAGTTGCTGAGATAATCGGGTGTGACAGACAGACGAAGTCGCATCATAAGGGTTCCGTTTTTACCATTTTGGTTTGGAACCCTAAAATTGTTTCAAATGTTCAATAGACTTGCGTCTATAACTTCTTTACCTTAACCATTTGACGAAGGTTCAATCAACGGGGTTTCTTAGCGTAGAAAGGAAAATGCTCTATAAAATTGTTGATTTAGAATCAGATTTGATGTTTCTTTTTAGGGTTCCGATACCAAAATGGTAAAAAAAGGAACCCTTATGGTGCCGCTCTGTCTGTCTGTCTGTCTGTCTGTCCGTCTGTCTGTCACACCTCTATATCTCAGCAACCACTTATGCTATCAACCTGAAATTTGGAATAGTTTTAGAATATAGTTGCCCAACTTAATTGCACAAGAAAAAATTTTGAAAAAAGTATGATTATTAATATAAAGGGGGCCAAAATAGGAGGGGCCAAATTTCAAATTGTCGCTACTAGGTCGAGTGGGGTATCATATGAAAGGGCTTTACTTGTACATTTTAAAATATATTTTTGTATTTTTTTAAATTTCTTAGTTTTAAAGTTATGATGAAAAATGTCAAGAAAAATACCATTCCCCCCCCCTTATCTCCGAAGTTTGAGTAAGGAAAAATCTGAATTAATTACAGTTGACAGAAGTTTATATAAACTTTACAGCAAAAATAAAACGATCTTTCTAAGTTGCACAGTTTTTCAGAAATCTGCAAAAAACCTTTACAAACAAATTTAGTTTTGCGGTCCTGAAAATGGACTTTATTGCTTCCAAAAATACTATAGGTATATCGGAACCCTCGGCGCGCGAGTCCGACTCGCACTTGACCGGTTTTTTTTTCAGAATCAAATCATCAATCAGGAAAGTCGTCGTTTCGGTTGCGTGCTATGGCAGCGTAAAAAAACTACTTACAAGAAAACACTGCAACAGGGCCGGCCTACTTCAAGTGTCGACAATATATTTTTTTTGTGTTTCGCTAGAATTATGCATTACTTCATCAGCGTAAAAAAACTATAGAGTCCGTCAAATACATATATTCTGTATGAGCTAGTGAAGTGTAAAGCGTATTCCAGTCGCCTATACTAGTCGGTCAAAAAACTCAGTAAAGATTTACAAAAATCAAGAAATGTTTAAAAATTTTAGTATAAGCTTTGTTTGCGAAAGTGAAAATATATCTTTTTTAACTTGTGAATTGAAGCGTAAATAATCCATAACAGCCATTTTACGCGTAATTTTTAACACTGATTTTTTCCCGAATGGTAAGTGTTTTCACCAGAAAAACTGTGGTACTAGTAACATTTAATATTATTAGAGAGAAAGATAAAAAAATTACGTTTTTGGGATTTGATAAAAATCGATACATTTTAGTATGGAGGTCCCTCGCAAGAAAGGGATACGCTTATGGGTCCATCCTTAGCAGGAAGTGCTGCTACTCAAACATTACTCCTTTATGTTGAATAGTAATTTTACTATCCAGTAGATAAAAAAATTGAGACTTTTTGGCCGGAGCTCGGCGTGGAAGTCTGCCTGCTCGATTGAAATTTTGGTTTTTTGTAGTGAATTAGTGGAAAATAAAGATAGTGTTTTAAACAATAAATTGATTATGGAGTACGCAGTAAAATTTCAACTGATCTCGTGTATAAGCCCCGTTTGTGTTGTCTCAAAAAGTCACGGACATTTTCTTTTGGAAAGTCCACTATCGCTTTACAAGGGGAGCATTGCCTTTTACTCGACACTGGTGTCGATTCTGGCAGACCCAAACTAAAACTAAACTAAATTTGACAGGTCTAAATGTGTTGTTGTCTTTGTTTCTCTCTACAGCCTAATAAAAGACACCATCATTTTTAGACCTGTCACATTTAGTTTAGTTTTAGTTTGGGTCTGCCAGAATCGACACCACTGGCGGTTTGCCTTTTATATCTTCTAAAAACTAAAGAATTTATAAAAAAAACTGAAGAATGTTCTAGAACACGACACCGGCAGAAATGTCCCCAAATATGGGTTGACGATTGCTGAATAAAAAAAATCGATGACTGAGTCATATTCAAACAAGTAAGAAATTATGACTACAATCATTAATAACGGATGGAAGCCGGCGATTGACAATTTATCGAGGAATCGTACATTCGAAGTAATAATTCCTAAAGTACACAGGACCCAAGGAATGTCTATTGATTTTCTGTCAATGTTGTATCGAGTGCCGCCGCAGTAATAATTCATCAGCCATTAGACTGCCAAAAGATTTATTGGATATACACAATTATGGCGTTGAGGCTTATGGAAGTATGAAAGCTATACGTTGTGAAATTATTTATGAGATGATTATTTTCATAGACGTTTTATTAAAGGCTTTTCTTTTTATTCATGGATTTTAGCGACTATTTGTTTGAAGTTTTTCTGGTTTGGGTAACAGCGTCATTTGAAGCGATCGTGGGCGAGTGGTGTTTGTCATTTCTTTCCAACCCTGAAAGATAAGCAAAGTTAGCTGTGGAGAAAACCCGGATGGGTTCCCGCTAGTGGCAAAACAACCAGAGCGTGTACGTGGTGCGGAAGGCACGTTAAGTCGCTTTACGATTTCAACTGTTTTGTTAATGATACTGGTTGTTAAGCCAAGTCAGAGGTCATTTGGCGGCTTGAAAGCTTGAAAACTCTGACAGCCAGGTTGACCACTAACCTTGGCAAAGCCTTGTCTAGGATTGGGTCTGGTTTTCCCTTTGGGTTGAGGAGGTCAGATGGCTCTATGTAATAACTAGTGCTTTAGTCAAACCGAATCCAGAAAATCCTTTGGTAACAACCAAATAAGGCATTGATGACGGGTAACAGGGTCTTGTCAAGCCCAGCTTTTTGAGTTGTCCATCCATGTTTCGTTGTCCTTTACTTTTCATCCCCTCTATTTTCCTTTATGACTTTTATAAGAATTTGTGACGAATTTTTTTTATGTTACTATGCCGTGTACACTGTTTTCAATTAATATTTTAGGTACAACAAATTTACCTCATGTTTTATTCCTAATGATTTTAAAGGTCGATTAAGGAAACTTTAACCAGATAGTACAGAGATTGATGGTAGTTTTTTTAGGAGGCCTTTGTCGAAGGATAAGCTGTTGTTCCAAACCAGACTGTCAGTAACAACAAAAATATAAATATTGCAAAGCTTATATCCTGGATGAAATTTAGTATACAGGGGATTTTGGGGGCAAAAAATCGATTAAGCTAGGTCTCATGTCTGGGGAAATTCGTTTTCACCGTCTTTTTTAATATTTCTTAGCGCGTTTTGGTGCGTTCAAGAAACTTACAGCGCCATCTGTTGTTGAGTAGCATAGCTTGCCCACCCGATATATTTTAATCAAACAGAGCATAGCTCGGTCGCCCAGGTACTATATTTGTAATCGGTTTCTCGAAAACGCTCTAACGATTTCGATGAAATTTATCATACGGGGGTTTTCGAGGGCGAAAAATCGTTCTAGCTAGGTCTCTTTCCCGTGTTTTTAAGCATTTGAGTTGTACACAAAAACCTACAGCGCCATCTATTGAAGGGTAGCATAGCTTGCTCACCTGATGATAATTATTTTAATTTGGAGGCAGCTATTACAGAGCGAAGCTCGGTCGCCCAGGTACTAATAATAAAACAGATAGTATACGACGGACACATACATGTCAAGCGTGACGATACAATTTTCTCAATATTCATTGCGGCTGTCAGGACGTTAATTTTCCTTTTATCAAAAAACTATTTTTGCAATTGCGCTCTCTCTCTACAAATCAGCCTTAATGTTTTGTTTGAAATAGGCAACCTAAAATTGCGGATATGACGAGGGCACTGACAAGAACTTCCACCTGACCTCAATCTAAAAGGGTATGCCCTAGACCAGACCAAATATGAGGTTGACGGGCAATTTGGCTGTCAAAGTCTTCAAAAGTAGCATCTAACTAACAACTTGTAACAGATTATCAGTCACAGGCTTATCAGCTTAGTGCCTGTGGAACGGAAAACGGTGGACTTGTTTTAGGTGCTGACTACGGCTACGTTGATTAACAGGATGTAAGAACAGATAGTTATTTGACAGTGGGCGCAGTGTTTTCACTTGAAAGAAAGGCATAAACCCTTCTTATGTTTCTATGTATGGTATGATAAGTAGTATATAAGATGGATCTTTGTGTCTGAAATAAAGAAAATTTATTATTATTATATTATTATTGTAGTCTCTGGCTGGAGTTCACGGGCCGAAACCCGGGCCTTAGGCTTGCGTGGGGGCATGGGTCCAACACGTAGAGGCCGTTTGAGACACTAATCTAAATTGTGAGATGGAACTGACCTTTCGGGTCTTACCTCTAAGTACACCCACCCATAAAATGCATCAGAGGTAATACCCGATGGGTGTAGTAAACTATTGCAATAAGAAGGAAACTAACGTTACGAGGGTTATGGAGGAGGGGCTATGGATTGGAGTACTGGGCTATGGGATGAGATAACGGACGCCTGCTGTATCAATATCTCACAAATTGAAAGCTAAGCAGACGGTGACTTGCCGGTAACTAAATGGGCCCCCAAAATAGTGGCGCATGCCTTGGGCGCAACATTGGTGTTACCAGCTGTGGAGTGTCGAGAGGTGCGGCCCCGATTTCACCATCACGGGCGGTTCACCTGGTGCGGGTCGGCGCCCGGAGCGGGCTTCCTCGTTATTACGCCATTAGACACTTCCACTCCCGAGCATATAGCTCTTGCGACTCCACTCTAGCCGGCCGGTGAAGGCAAGCTGGAGGCGGGTGCCTTGTAGGACCCAGGAGTACTCAGTATTATTATTATTATTATTATAAATTGCGCAATCCGCAAAGCATTAGATTGCGACAGATATACTGTGCGTGTTACCAAAACTAAATGACATAAGCGCCGGATATGAAATATCAACTTTTTGTAAAAGCTTAGTAATAAAATAAAATTTCAGGATGGTCATATGATAGCAACTACGAATACCTTTCTGTGTAATTAATTTCACAACTTAATGCACCTCAGTTTCCACAAAAAGAGAAAAGAATGAAAATTGAAGAGGCAACTTTGGATTTTTATATTGTCGAGTCGATTTTCACTAATCATGTTTTAGTCTTGATGATATGATCACTTGAATGGTCAAGAAAACATACCTGAAAATCACGGCAAGATACTAAAGTAAATAAAAAGATATTTGTCTTCAAAATGCCCAAAAAAAATTACATGTCGTCTTAACTTTTGTGATCGAATACAGAGAGCCAGCGCAGCGAACAGTGCGAATAAATAAAATAGGTACCATCTCTTGAGGTAACGGAATAACAATTTATCATCGTAAGCTGCCTTTAATAGAAGTAAAGTGAGAATTTCCTCAATCCAATAGGGAAAAGGACGTAATTTCAGAAAGTAAGTATTTTTATTAGAGGTTTTTCTTTCGCAGTGAAATACGAAGAAATCAGCTTAGGGATTCGATAAGAAGACTTAATGTTTATATAACACATATTATAGATAGTCCAGTCTGCGAAATGCGTATTCTCGTAAGTAGAGATGTGTAGTATCAGAATCAGAAATCTTTATTCCAGAACTGGTTAAAAAGATGACAAAGTTTTAATCGATACAGTCCTTACATAAATTTAAGAATGAAAATTTTTGTTTTTAGTCCTAGGTAATATAATGGTAACAAATTCAATTTCAAATGAAAAAAAAATCTATAGAAATGTAAGCGCACTAAATATTTAAATATATGTGCAATATAATTCATTCATCATCATCATCATAACATCACATGAAACGTCCACTACAGGGCGGGAGCTCTCTCCAGAATTCTAGATTTTGCTGGAAAAATGTAGAGGGGAAGTACCATAGTCACCTCGCTTGTTAGCGTTACGGCTGGCACCATGGACCGCGGTTGTAGGTGACCGCAGTAAGTAAGATGAAAGATACAACGAAGGATGCTGCTGCTAGTTTATAACTCTTAGTCGCCTCTTACGACACCCACGGGTATGTATGGGTTGGTACTATTCTTTGCCGGCAACACACGGGGCATATATTAATATAATTCATTAGCTTTCATAAAACCAAAAAAAAAAAAAAGTAGTTAATATTGGTAAAGTTGTTAAAAATCACCATAATTTTGAATTTTGAGTTAAGTAGATCGTAACTTGCGTTGTGAATTTGTTAATTTCCTCAAATTAATCATATTAGAACATAAGTGGTATAAATAATTTTAACTGGTATAAATTATTTACTTTTCTGTGATAAATCAATAGAAATAAATGAATCTAAAATATGAAAATCGTCTGAAATAATGAAAACATATGGGGGAGAGCAATCATCATTAGGTATTAAGTCTAGAATTCAACTCAATACCAACTGGAGGCGTTTTGTACTAACGGGGTTTTCAAGGACTGTCGGTACGATTATGATAAACCAATGATCTTACATTTACCATGATAGCGTACTCTTAACAATTTGTACAGAGGCAAAACGAGCAGAGCAAGACATCATAGGCGATGTACTTCGTCCCTTTCTAATTATTGCCAAACTAATGAAGTTTGCACAATTTCCGTGCAAAATGTTAACTTTTATATTCACAAATTTATATTTATACGTATTTTTAAATACTTATTTGAATAATTTTCAACGTGCAAAGTATAAACTTGTCTCTCAGTTTTCATTAAATATTGATAAATGCAGAAAATCATTTTCTTTTGATTTATCTGGATAAAAACTCTTTGGTAAAATGCTTTTTAACAAAGATTTTGCATGACATATTGTTGATGTTGTCATGGCAACATAAACAAAATGTCATGCAAAATCTATTAGAAAGGGACAGCTTCCTCTCATCTTACGTCCTACTCTGCTCGCATAATTTTTGGAAGAGCGCAATCTGGTTAAAAGCGCCACGCGCGAAGTAATAAATCTATGTGATAAACAAACTCAAAAAATCCTCCATTTTGAATAGTCGTTCATTTTTAATTTGTTATTTTATACGTGTAACTGCGAATGCATGCATATTGTTATGTGTATTTCTAAAATATAGTAATATTTAAATAAATAAACATACTAGACACGAATACAGAAGGTTCAATCTAAGTCTATAGTTTAGTAAGTACATTGATAGCACGTGTGAATAAGGCACCTAAATTATCCGAAACCTAGAAGGCCTATTGTCTTAAACCCAGCCTATTGTGCTGTTTACTTCCATGCGTTGTTTATCTTACCTAAAGGGTCGCTCAAATTAAATGATGAATAGCAGACACTATTAATTAGTCTTCATGTAAAATAAAATATACAGGGTTACTGTTAAAACTTCACGATCCCGTTAAGGGCTTATAGTGGAGGCTAAATGCAACAAATTTTGTTCTACGACTTTTGGAAATTCGCAAAAAGAAATTTTTTGTTTCAATACTAATTAGGTCAATCAGTCGATCATTTTGTAAGAAGGGTAAACTTTTATTTTTGCGAATTTCCAAAAGTCGTAGAACAAAAGTTGTTTCATTTAGCCTCCACAATAGGCCCTTAACGGGATCGTGACGTTTTACCAGTAACCCTGCATACCAGTGGTTAAGTCAAACTATTAGCTATCAAATAAAAAAAGTTTTATTAAAATAGATTCAGTAGTTATTGTGTGATGCTCGAACAAGTAAACAAACAAACAGATAAAAACTCCAAAAATTTGGGTTTTGGATTCATGGGCATCAAATTGCATAATGTGATTTTTTTTTATAAATATCTTTAATGCAAAGACAAAATCAATTTTAAAATGGTAGAGATTCTGTGTTTTACTCTAATCTTTATAACACCATCCGTTTTTTTTTCCATTATGGCGTCAATTTGTTTGTGAAGCGATGTAGTTTAGCTTACGTCATTAAGAGATTTTAATATCCAACAATGAATAAACTATTTTGACTTTGATTTTGACATACGTATGGTGCCGGCAAATAATATTACCAACCCATTTCTACCCGTGGGTGTCGTAAGAGGCGACTAAAGAATTATGAACCGAAAGAAGGGCAGGAGCGTCCTTCTGTGTATCATACCATCTCAAATACTAGGGTCACCAACCACCGCAATATATAAGGTGTTTTTAAATTAGACTAAAATATTTCTAGGGGTGGTGTAACTATGATAAAGAAGCTCCCGCTAGTTTTTTTTTATAATTTTCAAACAAAAAAAATATTATTATTGCAATCATCCTTTAGTAATGATTTCGACTGTAATAAGAGCCCGAAACCGCCCGAACCGCGCACTCGGCTTGCGCGTGATTGGCTCACGACTCCGCGCTGCCGCCTGTACGGAGTGTTCATTTTACGATATTTAACGGTATTGTTTTTAGGATTTTTCTCGAAAACTAGCTAATAGAAATGTAAAAAAATAACACCAATAGTATTCATTTAGGTCCTTGAGGTAACCCTAACAATATTTGGGTCTAATTAAAAAACACCCACAGTCGAAGCCACAACGCTAACAAACGTTTTGATTCCCACGCGTTTATGCTGGTGTTCTTGTGGGAGCTCGTTATCCAGTTCTGAACGTTTCATGCGATGATATAATCAATACCGTTCTAGGTTGTTATTGATACAATTTTAGATTATTGATACCCTATTAGTAAGTTAGTTGTATTGTGATTAATACCCTGGCAGTCGACAGGTCAGGAAACTTAGGCTTGGATCAGTGCAATGTAAAATGTAAATCTAAAATGTATGAAGCTTATGCAGTCCGTACTGTAAAGCTGGAGCTATATAGGGTCCTGATGAAATAGTGAACACAATTTTAGAATGTTACTTAGACCATAGAACTGAACAACTTTCTCAAAGGAACATAGGTCGAAATACGAAAAACCAAATTTGACCTCTCATACAAAATGTGCTATCAGCTGATGCAATTTTTATGGGAGGTCAAAAATTTACTTTCGTATTTCATCCTGTGTTACCTGGGGAAAGTTGTCCAGTTTCATCTTCTGAGTCATCATAACATCCCATGAAATGTCCACTACAGGACAGGGAGCTCCCTCCAGAATTCTAGCTTTTGCTGGAGGGGAAGTAACATAGTCGCCTCGCTTGTTAGCGTTATGGCTGGCACCATGGACCGCGGTTGTAGGTGACCGCAGTAAGTAAGATGTAATATACAAAGGAGGATGCTGCTGCCCATCCTCCAATCAACCCTTAGTCGCCTCTTCGACGACACTTACGGGTATTACTAAAATTATGTTTACTATTTCATTAGGACCTTATATTGTATTAATCCGTTGCGCAAAGCACTAAACGGACTGTATAACTAACTAGCTTCATACATTTTACCGTCCGTCGCGTAGGTACATCCTCGTCCGTAGCGTCGGAGTCTGTGTCGCACTGATCTTGCCAGGCCTCATATTACTTTGAAATTTTAATCAAGAACACTTGAATGAGGACGCTTAGGGAGAATGGGGAATTTTCCAACAAATTTTAAATATGACTGTGTACGTCAAACTCATAACTTAAAATAGTTTATTCGTTTTTGGTTATTAAAATTTCTTAATGACGTCAGCAGCAAAACTACATCGCTTCACAAACAAGGTGGCGTATTGGTGAAAAAAAAAGGACGGGTGGCACTCCGGGAGTGCCGGTAGAAGTGAAAACTTAAATTTTTGAATATTATGCTTTTTGTAAGGGTCAATCGCGCCATTGCTCGCGTACTTCTTTGATGTCACTGAGTAAAAACCCGTATTGTAATAACAATATATACGATTGACAGTTGACGCTTTTTCGATCAGGCTACAGATCTGACGCGAGATCTGTTGCGACATCCGACGCTACATCTGACGTGACATCCGACGCGACATCTGACGCGAGTTTAACATTTTTTACCCATCTTAAAAAGTGCCAAGCACCGCTAAAAAAATTTTCACTTAAAAAAGAAGCGTCATGTGATTATATTCTAAATTGTTAACACCGACTATAATAAGTTTTATAAATACTGTCGTACGTAAACACAAAATATAAATTTGTTTGTCAATGTAGAGAAAAAGGAAAACATACTTTGCAAACTGAGGCAATAAGTATGAAATTAAATGTCGTCGTTGAAGCTTCTTAGAAATTCTATCACCGTGCCTCGGTGCAGAATAGCATTTGCGTCAGAAAGGAATTTACGTCAGAATCCGTAATATGATGGCCGAGAAAGGCGACGTCTGTTTTATTGGACGCTACGATCGAACAAAAGCTTGTATTTTTATAAGCAACTAATCAGATAAAAGGTTCTTCATGGAAAAATAAAATTTACCAACTTTTTTATTCAGCTTGCCAAAAACTATAAAGTCATGATTAGTCAACATATACCTGAACATGTTTCGAACAATAAAACTTACAAGAAATGATAAAAAATATATATAGGCTTCAAAATTGCCGACTTGATTGGACAATTTTTATAGAGGCCGATTTTATTTTTTATTTCCTGATTTTTTATCCGCAGAAAGTTGGTCAGTTATGTTGACCGATCATGCCCCTTCAGTATTCGGAAGGCTGTCCCTTACACACTTTATAGAGTTGATCCCTTGGACTTTTTACCGTTCTAATTTAATTCATCGTTAAGACAAGAATCACGTTGCAAGTGATAAGTTTGACCTGCTTTGGACTATAATTACAAGACAAGAACGAGGTTGACAACGCAGTGCGATTTAAATTCTTACGGATATGGAAATAAGGTCGCTACATAGTGTGTACAATGTGTCAAGTTTGATGTGTTAATATATTAAGAAAACGAGCTTTTGTCCACATTTCGACGATATTTGAAATTAGAGGTACTTTCCGTCGGGAAATTGTTTTTCCACGACGTAGGCCACGACCTCTCGGTCTTTTTGTAAAATTTTATAATTTTCTTTTAAAATAAATACTTTCTTTATTTGCAACTTTACAGTTTTTGGAGTAGAAACTCAGAAACTTGTCCTGAATTAAAACTGTCACAATACAAGCCTCTGCGTAATTTCGATTTACTGATACATGTTGCAAAAGAGCAATCTAAACTAAGAGAATAAACATGCAAATTTAGAAGAACTACGAGTATAAGTATACGACTATTAATAAGAACGTGAAAGTGTTAGTTTATGTGTGTGTGTGTGTGTATGCTAGTGTGTGAGAGTGTATGTATCTAGGTGAGAGTATATGTGATTGTGTGTTAGTATGTGAACGTGCGATATTTTAGTTCACAAATATTACTACAGTCATCGGGGTATTACTCGTATATCAACGCAAGTAAGTGCTATATGAAACTCCTTCATCCGAAGTTAAGTAGGAATGTGATAACAAAAGCTTGTATTTTTTGTGAGCAACTAATCTGATAAAAGGTTCTTTATAAAAAAAAAAAATTACCAAATTTTTTATTCAGCTTTCCAAAAACTGAAAATGATCATGATCAGTCAACATACCTGAACATATTTCAGTGAATAAAACTCTTCATACAAATTTGCAAACTTGATTGGACAGTTTGTACGGAAAAGCCGATTTTAATTTTCATTTTCTGAAAGTTTTATTCGCTGAAAGTTGCACAGTTATGATGACCGATCATGCCACTTCAGTGTTTGGAAGGCTGTCCCTTACACCTTGTGTAAATTTGACACCTTGGACTCTTTACCGTTCTAATTTAAATAATCCTTTAAGCTAGAACCGCGTTGCAAGTGATAAGTTTGACCCGCTTTGGACTATAATTACGAGCTGTTGTCCACATTTTTACGATATTTGAAATTAGAGGAACTTTCATTGGGGACTTTGTTTCAACCTTGTGCCACGATACCTCTCCGTAATTTTTGATAAATTTTATCATGTTCTTTTAAAATTATAATTTCTTTCTGTGCAACTCTACAGTTTTTGGAGTAGAAACTCAGAAATTTGTGCTAGTTAAAACTGTGTTACACTCCAAGCCTCTGCGTAATCTCGATTTACTGATACATTTTCCAAAAGAGCAAAGATAAACTAAAAAATAAACATGCAAAAGAAGAACTATAAGCTACAATACGACTATTAATAAAAACGTAAAAGTGTTAGTGTTAGTTTGTGTGTGTGTGCGTGTGTATGTGAGTGTGTGAGAGTGTATGTATCTGGGTGAGAGTATTTGTGAGTGTGTGTTAGTATGTGAAAATGCGACATTTTAGTTCACAAATATCATCGGGGTGTTATAGCAACGCAAGTAAGTGCTATATGAAACTCCTTCATCCGAAGTTAAGTAGGAATGTGATAATAGCATTACTTCACGTAGAAGATCCAATATGTTCGATGAGATACGTAGGCCCTTTATGTAAAAGCTGCCATTTGTTAGCTCTCTTTGCTTTGATAAAATGGAAATTCGGATAGCTGATTGAATTCACATCGACGCAATAAAGTTTGGCTAGTGTTGCTATCAAAGTCTATAATTTTAACGTTTAAGAGAGTGGAATGTAAAGTACGCTGGAAACTTGGTGAGAGACACAAAAATATACTGATATTTTGAATATGAAAGTTAATGAGTTTATAACTTTTTCACGCTTTGAATTTTTTTAATGGTTTCATATTTTTTTAATTATAGAAAGGTGCTGTCAAGTAAGGCCAGGTTATCCTAGTGCAAGCGTCTCTTTCTAACAGACATAAGTTTTCAATTAGCCACCCCACTTTTAATAGAAAGCGAGATATCAATATAATTTCTCTTACGTATTTCTAATCTAGTAAATAATTTAAAAAAAAACCGGTCAAGTGCGACTCAGACTCGCGCGCCGAGGGTTCCACTATACCTTTAGTATTTTTTGAAGCAATAAAGTCCATTTTTGAGACCGCAAAACTCAATTTGTTTGTAAAGGTTTTTTGCAGATTTCTAAGAAACTGTGAAATTTAGGAAGATTGTTTCATTTTTGCTGTAATACTTACATTAACGTCAATCAACTGTAATTAATTCAGATTTTTCCATTCACAAACTTCGGAGATAAGGGGGGGGGGGGGGGGGATTATTTTGAAATTTTTCATCATAACTTGAAAACTAAGAGTTGTAAAAAAATATATATTTTAGAATTTACAAGTAAAGCCCTTTTATATGATTTCCCATTCAACCTACCACCGATAATTTGAAATTTTGGGCCCCCTTTACATTAATAATCATATTTTTTTCTTAATTCTTTCACGTGCAATTAAGTTTGACAACCATATTCTAAAACTGTTCCAAATTTGCTGGTTGCTGAGATATACAGGTATGACAGACAGACAGACAGAAAAAGCGGCACGATAAGGGTTCCTTTTTTTACCATTTTGGTATCAGAACCCTAAAAATAAGTATCAGACAGCAGTTAAATCATAATATTGAAAAAATATATTAATAAATTTCAGTAAGTTAATGTGCTAGATTTTTTGAGTCCGACACGCGCTTTACCAAATTTGATTATTTGTTGTTATTTTATAGCTTATGCACTATAAACAGACCAATTTTCAAGTTTGTAAGTATTCCCGTTTTTAAAATAGAACTAAGACAAAAATCGCCTCCGCGACCATTCAACTTATATGAATGTTCTTGAAACGGGAGCTCACCTCAATTGGTTACCATTAGTTGTGAGAAAAGTTGTAATATTTAATGATTTCAGACTTTTACTTACATTTTTACTGTACGACCTAGCTTCTTGCCAAATTTCATAATTTTAGGTCAACGGGAAGTACCCTGTAGGTTTTGCATTTTTGCATTAATGTATGGAGATGAGGACATAAAAAGCCATATCTTTAAAAAAAAAAAAATAAAATAAATAAATTTTTTATTCAGATAATAACACCCTATTTACATGTGTTATACTTCTGCCAAACTGCAGAGCAGTTTGTTGGCAGAGGATACTCCCTTAAATTACCAGACGGGTAAATATACTTACACATACCCATTTACGCACGGCAGCAAGTAAGTGGAAACAAAACCAGTATAAGCTGAACCAGCGTACTAAGCCACAAGTTTCTGAATCCGGAGATTGGTTCAAGGTCAGAGTGTTTCCACTGACGTACAGCCATTCGTACTAATAACGATACAATTCATGCGTCAGATCAATTAGTTATTAATGATATGTTGTGTTACGATGCAAAGATTAGGTACATTACATTTTCAATTTACTTTTAATTTCTTTTAATAAAAATCCTTTAGTTTTAGACTTGAACAAATTGAAAGTTTTACATTTTTCTTTTATTTCATACGGTATATTATTATATATTTTAGGGACCAAGTGCTTCCTACTTCTCTGTGCATAATAATTATCACCACACGCAGGCACCTCTAGCAATTTTTTACTAAGTTTCCTTGCCAGCATAGGGTGATTTACATAATTTTTAAATTCTTCTTTATTGAACTGCTCTAAAGCCAACAAAAACACCACCCTCTCATGAACCGGCAACATACGGCATTCCACGAACAATTCTTCGTAATCAGTTTTTTTACAGCGTTCTTTTGTTTTTTTATCTACTAAAAGCTTCATAAACCGTATCTGAATTGATTTGATCTTGTCTAAATAAGTTTTAAATGTCCTCCCATAGCTTGCCAGTCCATAAGAAAGGAGGGAGTCTACCAGCGCATAGTATAAAGTAAACAATGTAGCCCTATCTAATACAAATTTTAACTGGTGAAATTTTATAAGTACAGTTCTTAGTTTGTCACATAATTTGTTGATATGATTCTTCCAAGAAAAGTTGAAATCTGTTAATAAACCCAAATACCTATATTCTGACACAACTTCGATGCTTTTACATTGACAATTCTGCTGCACGCTGTGCAGGCACTCATATGTGTGGCCTATTATGTGTGGCGGACGGTTAACATGCCTGCTGTACGGGGATCGCACGTACATACATTTGGTCTTATTTATATTGATTACGATTCCATTGTCGTGTGCCCACTTTATGATGTTAGTAAAGTCCTCTTGGACTTTGTTTTCTATGACACTCAAATCTCTATCCGCATACAGTAGGCACGTGTCGTCCGCGTACATATATATGTTGCAGTTTCGAACTACATTGCACATACTATTGACATGCATGATAAATGCAATTGGACCGACCACGGAACCAGTGGGGACTCCGCACGTGACGTGCGCAGGCGCACCCCCGACGCCGTCAACGACAGTCTGCAGGGTTCTGTCCGTGAGGTACGCGCGAAGCCACCTATTCAACGGGCCCGCGATACCACACTCCTCCATAGCCTGAAGCAGCTGGTGGTGCCCTAAAGTATCAAAAGCTTTCTTGAAGTCTATGTACACCACCACCACCTGCTGCCGCTGTCCCAGACTCTCGTTGACGTCGTCCGCGAACCGAGCCAGAGCCGTCGCCGTGCCCCGCCCACGTCGGAAACCATGTTGCGAATTAGTTAAAATGTTATTTTTTTCCAAAAAAGTACTTATCTGTTCAACTATATATTTTTCAACAATTTTATTGACTACAGAAAGGATCGCTATAGGCCTATAGTTAGAATAATCGCTATGAGATCCTTGTTTATATATTGGACGTATTAAGGCTGCTTTTAGTATACAGGGATATACTCCTTTTTCTATACACAAGTTGATGAATAACGCTAGCACTGCACTTAAGTCGAATTTTAGTAGTTTTATTTCTTTCATCCTTATTTTGTCCAGCCCAGGTGACTTGTCGGCACTTAAGCTATTTATAATTTTTTCTATGGCCTCGGGACACGCTTTTTTAAACCTTAGCGAGACCTCACTACTTTTAACATATTGCGACCTATCCAAGAACTTATAGTTACAGTCATGCTTGATGGTTAAAATTTCCTTCGTAAAAGTTTCAGAAAATTTGTTACATATTACTTCTGTTTTTTCTAATTTACCTAGATACCTTAGGATAGTAGCATCCACACTCATCTTTTCTCTCCCTGTCCAAGCATTTATTTTTGTCCAAATCTTTCTTATATTCTTATTACATTTTAATATTTCTTCCTTTCTGTATTCATTTTTAGCTCTAAATATAAATTTATTTACCCTATTTCTATACCTATTATATTGCAGTCTTAAATTCATATCATTAGGTTTTCTTTTCCAATTTTTAAATAATTTGTCCCTTAAACTAATCATACGTTTTATTTTTTTACATATCCAGGGTTTACTATGACGCTTCTTACGAATAGGAATTTTAATTTCCGACTTCTTATAAATACTAGAAAAAACTGCACACAATCTGTCATATAGTTCTAGAGGGCATACACAGTCCATGAGTTCCTTCCACGACACATTAGTTAATTCTGTGGCGATTTTACTATCACATAATCGAGTAATGTAAGATTGCTCACCAGTTCTGTCACAATCTGAGACATTCGTAAGGCTCAGTCCTATTGGATAGTGGTCCGATAACTTACTTGTGATCACATACGAACTTGTAGTACGCGGGCTACGGATCCACGCGTGGTCAATACACGTGCGCGTCACTATATTTCCATATACTTCCTCGCGCGTTACATCTCTTATGGCACATTGCATACCTAACTCACTCATATTATTGCAATAGGCACTGATAACGTTTCCAGAACCGGTTTCACTCAACAAATTAATATTTGTATCGCCTAACAAAATCACTTCACAGCTCGGGGGAATACTAGATAAAAATTGATGTATTTCCTCCAGGAAACCCATTTTATTCGTCTTCGGAGGTCTGTATGCGATAACAATATGTATTGTTTTTCCATCCTGTAGCAACTGCCCATGTAATCCTTCACAGTAATTATATCTAATTAATTGAGCGCTGAAATTGTATTTTTTCTTCACATATAATAAAACTCCGCCTCCTCTAGTAGTTTCCCTCGTATTAATGTATGTATCGTAGCCATCCAACTTATACATAGACAGTTCATGCTCTCTTATGTTTATCTCTGTCAGTGCGATGATATCCAGCTTCTCCCTACACATATTTAGCCATATTTGTAACTCATTAAAGTTTTTTCTCAGGGATCGTATGTTCAGATGAAAGACGTTTAGGTTATTGCTCTGTAAATCCTTTTGCCAATAATAAATATTTTCATATTTAGTGTATTTTATTCCAGTATCAATATGTATCGCTTGATCATCGAATATTAAAGAAAAGGTTACCCTTATAATAATAAATCACGAAGAAAGAATTTTATTCATCTTCTTCATTTTGTTTTGAATAATTATTTATGTCGTTAAGTGTACGTACCACACGTATCTTGGTATCTCGGGGGTCATCTTTTCTCATCAATACCCTGCCGTTTTGCACCCATATATACTTAAATAAAGGTTTTAACTCACTTTTGGCGGTCCAGAGTAAATTGCGAGTGTAGTTTGTAAGATCTTCATTGACATAGATACGTTGCTTATCTCCATTGCCAAATACATCATCATTCGTTAACTTGTGGGTTTTTCTAGTAGCTAACCATTGGTCGCGGGCATCACGCGTAGCCAGCGTGATCACGATCGGGCGCGGCTTCTCCGTGCGCGTTTCGTCGCGTTGTTTTTTGCCGAGGGCCGCGGCGGTGCCGGCGCCTACCCACTTTATTTGGCTGACATATTTGCTATCCATACCCAATTGATTCGCTATCTTCTTCACAGAATCTTCTAAGTTTTCCTTATTGATTCCTTGCAACCCGTACAACTCGACATTGTTTTCTTTCTCCTTAGTTTCTAAATAAGCCACCCTTTCTTCCAGCGCCTTATTGCAGATCTCCAGGTGCAGGTTTTGGTGCTCCAATGCCTTTATCTTTTTATCTGTTGCAGCTTTGCTTTCTATCAGATCCTGATACTTTTCGGCATAGAAACTGATTTCTTCCGCCATCTCTTCCAGCGTTTTTTTCATGGTAAACACTACGGCGAGTTTATCGTTGACCGCTGCCAATATTTTTTCCGGTGTGGCCCTTGCCATCTCCAATGGTATTGAATGGTCAACCTTTGGCTTTGGTGAATCCTGGCACTCATCACATAATTGGGTACTCAAGAACGCATTTATTTTCCCGGCGCATTTTTTGTGATAAACACCTTCACATTGACCTTTGCACTGGACCTTGGAAACGGCCTTTACACGAGACAAAGATCCTTGGCAGAGTTTACACAGCACCATGGTGTAACACGAAAATTGATCAACAAAATCAATAACTCGAAATTGATCGCACGAACAATGTATCGTTACCGGCGCTAGCGCATAAATAGGTCAGCGCGTCTACACGGCGGGAGTGCGGCCGGCGAACTTTTGATTGCGTCGTTGTAAAAAATTTAAATTTGCAGATCTTGTCTGGTTTATGGACTTTAATATTCGTTATCGATTTCAACCTGATACCTTTACTCGTTCGTGAGAAAAAGGGTCTTGATAGACAGACAGACAGACGGACAACAAAGTGATCCCATAAGGGTTCCGTTTTTTTCTTTTAAGGTACGGGACCCTGAAAAGGGGTAACTTTGGGATATATTTTATCGAGTCAAGTTTTTTCAGAATTTATAACACTATTTTCTACGTCTCGGATGTATTTCAAAAACTTCTTGGATAACCTAGCCCTAAAGCTCCTTTATATCAGTTTTTTGAGACTGTTAATGGTAAAAAAGTAATTGAGAGCAAAAGTTCCATCTGTCCTCAGGGTTAGATCGAGGTCAAGATTCGGCCCGTAAAAAAAAGACTTCACATACTTAAAGGAGCTTCAACTTTAAAGATACTTTCTGCAACTAGCGATTGGCCAAGATAAGCCATTCTTGTGTAACTAACTAACCTGACTGACTGAACTTGATGCCCTTCTCGATCCTGTATCAGATAACGCCCCGGTCCCACTTTGTCGTCCACCCAGTGAGGCACGGTAAGGGGACACGCTGCGACCTCTTGTTGCTGCAACATATTACAAAATAGATTAGAAAACTAAATGCTAAGAACTGGAATTAAAATTAAGTACCTGGTCGACCGAGCTTCGCTCTGTAATAGCCGCCTCAACATTAAAATATCATTGGGTGAGCAAGCTACCCGCCAACAGTAGGCTGTAGGTTTTTGTTTCAAAAGCGGTATTTTTAATAAAATACTTAAAAGCACAGGGAAAACGAATTTTTCCAGACATGAGACCTAAAAATCTGAAAATTCCCGAAGAGTAAATTTCATCGAAATCGTTAGGGCCGTTTTCGAGAAACCGATAACAAATGTATACATACAAATATTTTATTTTATCACAGCCTTGTTTTCCAAGTTTTTTCCTTATATATTTACATATTTTCCATAATTTTATATTTATGTATCATTGCTTGGTTCGTCTTCTGACGAAGGTCTCCTCCAGAGCCCGTTTCTCTCTGTTCTTAGCAACCCTCCACATACAAATATATTTATATACAAATATATAGTACCTGGGCGACTGAGCTTCGCTCTATAACAGCCGCCTTAACATTAAAATATCATCGGGTCAGCAAGCTATGGTACCTGCCAACAGATGGCGCTGTAGGTTCTTTTGTGAAACGTAAATGCTTAAAAACAAGGAAAAAACAAAAACTAGCTAGATCGATTTTTGGTAAACTTCATCGAAATCGTTTGAGCCGTTCTCGAGAAACTGAATACAAATATATTTACAAATATTGCTCGTTTAATAATATAGGATTATTTTTACAGGTTTCTGCGGTAGATGATGGGATTTACCAGCAGCCAGTAGACTTCTGCCAATGTGCATGGGTGTTACGAGTACACTACACAGGTCAAACTGCGTCTGGTGAGAGGGGTGGGCAGGTTAAATATCGATCTCCCTAAGCTCAGAAAAAAAATCTGCGGATCTATTTGCACTATGCCAAATTTGGTAATGGGAATCCGAATATGAGTAAGTGCCCATAGCAACTTAGTAAGCGTTAGCGCGCGCTTTTGCTAGGTCTGTGCAACTAACTGTCTTCTAAATTGTCTCATGCATAGAATACATGAAACGTCTCATGTGTCAGTGAATTCGCTATAGCTCGCTTACGTTGCAAGCACTGCTGTTTTAAAGCAAAAACAGGCAAAGAATGGTAAGAGGTAACACCTCCAAAAAGTGAGAGGGTGTTGAGTGGAGGGGGGCAGTAAGGGGGAGGGGTGTGAGTGGACGTTGGTAGTAGCTTGACGTGTTTTTGACTGTACCACCTACATACCATCCACGTAAAACTGACGACTGTATCAACGATGCAGCACAGCCCACCAGGATTTTTTTTAAATCGCTACTATTTCACCTGCTTGTTTTCTTACTAGTGGGATAAAAAAAACTCATAAATGTAAAATGCAGTAACAACCAAACAACCAAAAAATATACAACACATATATCACTCTCAGAGAAAGACAATATAATGTGATATAATCTTCATAAATGCTCTCGAAATAGATTTCCAGCGATCAGCTAAATAGCTCTATCCGGAAAAGCGCTTCCGGCGTTGCATTAAACTATACAGCAGCTGTAGATGATAGCTCTTTTATCTATCGTTGAGAGGCTGGTTAATGCAAAAGAGTGATCCTAGGGAGTTTTCCTTTTCCACAAAGAAAGTTCATTCTGTATTCAAGCTAACAGAACAATTACTATATCGTGCAAAGGGTACGATGTTTTTTTTTATTTAGTTATAGTAACCAACCATTTTTGCAGGTTGCGTAGGAATAGAAACTTAATGTGCAAGTTTAAAAACAATGTAAAACAAATTCCAAACTTAATTTATAACAAGTTTCTGGGAAATTAGTCTATCTGCTCTAAAACACGAAGAAATATAACTACCATAAATTAATCCATATAGCAAAAAAGAAAAATATAATTTAGTAAATAATTATGAGTAACTTCGTAATTATTTACTTAATATTTGCTCCGGTAGGGATGTTTAGCCGTTGGCCTTGGCATGCCTTGGCTAGTATCTACGGAGTATGTCTGTCTGTCTGTCAGTGGGCTGTATCTCATAAACCGTAATATGTAGACAGTTCAGTCTTTTACAGATTATGTATTCCTGTTGCCGCTACATAAGTATAACAAAAAAACCGGTCAAGTGCGAGTCGGACTCGCGCGCCGAGGGTTCCGATATACCTATAGTATTTTTGGAAGCAATAAAGTCCATTTTCAGGACCGCAAAACTAAATTTGTTTGTAAAGGTTTTTTGCAGATTTCTGAAAAACTGTGCAACTTAGAAAGATCGTTTTATTTTTGCTGTAAAGTTTATATAAACTTCTGTCAACTGTAATTAATTCAGATTTTTCCTTACTCAAACTTCGGAGATAAGGGGGGGGAATGGTATTTTTCTTGACAGTTTTCATCATAACTTTAAAACTAAGAAATTTAAAAAAATACAAAAATATATTTTAGAATGTACAAGTAAAGCCCTTTCATATGATACCCCACTCGACCTAGTAGCGACAATTTGAAATTTTGCCCCCCCTATTTTGGCCCCCTTTATATTAATAATCATACTTTTTTCAAAATTTTTTCTTGTGCAATTAAGTTGGGCAACTATATTCTAAAACTATTCCAAATTTCAGGTTGATAGCATAAGTGGTTGCTGAGATATAGAGGTGTGACAGACAGACGGACAGACAGACAGACAGACAGACAGAGCGGCACCATAAGGGTTCCTTTTTTTTACCATTTTGGTATCGGAACCCTAAAAAGAAACAAGCTGGGCTTCCTTACTAAAAACGTGTTTTTATGCGATCTTTGCTTGATTTTTTTTAGTAGCTCTATCGCAAAAACGGGTACATATACAAGCGTAAAATTTGGTATGTTTATAGTGCGTAAGATAAAAAATAACGAATAGTAGAAATTGGTCGAGTGCGTGTGAGATTGGAGTCTATTGAATACACTTCTGCGTGACTGCGTGTCCATAACTAAGACGGTATCTTTACGTTAGTAGTACGGAAGCCTCAGTGCGCGAGTCTGACTCATACCTGGCCATTCTTTTTCTGTTAGGTGAGCCTTTTTTTCTGTTAGGTGTTCGATTTGATAAGGGCACTGTTTTTTACACAGAGGGACTGCCACCTGACCTCCGCAACCCAGAGGGTAAACTCTTAGATTAGGTATTGCTAGGTTAGGAACCAAACTGTCTGTCAGAATCTTCAAGCTACAAAATAGCTTGATGACAGTAACCAGGACCTAAACGTGCCTTCCGAAGCACATTTTCTTGTTATTTAAATAGAATAAAAATAAGATCCACTTAGGATCCAATTAATACAACAGTGTTGGAATATGTTCGAACAATTGAGTGACAAATTCATCGTTACAACTACGTTGCTACGTGTGATGATATTTTCCTTTCATTCCATTCCCATGAGAATTAATTACGAGTACTGTTGCTTCACAATAATAACATCGAGATCAAAAACGTATTACGAGGAAAAAGTCTGTTTCTTACAAGGTTATATGAGGGCAATAGTATTTTGTTTGTGTTTTTCTTATTTAATCAAATATGAAAGGCTATAATTATATGGGATAATTCGTAGATTTATCGGATTTATTGCCTTTTTTCTTTTCAAGTATTATACGAGTATAGCTCAATGATTATAAAAATTAAAACAGCTAACCATCTCCTTTTGCTAGAATCTTTGCTAGAATATTTAAAAAAGTACGAGGTACAATCCGATACTTTTATCAACGAGCACTAGTTGTAAGTATTTTATTTTTAGATTTTTTTTAGATTAAGAGTAAAAGTTCAGAAAACCCGCCAAGTGGTGCAGTTTGTTTTAGGGCGAATCTGGCCCTAGCTTTTTTTCAAAAGGTACATCTCGCCCACATACCAGTTTTTGAGGTGGCGAGATGTACCCTATGCCGCAGCGGTACCTGTTTGTCTGCTTTGATATTGGATAATCTTGTCGGTCGCCCAGGTATAAGTATTAAGAAGCAAAATGTGTAGATACATACCAGTTTGACTATCTTCGCTCGCCCTCCTCTCCTTAGAAACTAAAGGTTCTTGAAAAGTTAATGTCAGACTGCCTCGTGGACTGATCCTCGCAGCTTCCAAATCTCCCGTCACCAAGCTCCCTCTAGCACTTCTTTCTGAAGGCGCAATGCTTCCTCTAGGACTTCTCTGGCATTCCGGTGGTACAATAGAGCCCCTAGGACTTCGGCACATTTCTGAACAATCCTTTTTCATAGCGGTTTCTGGACAAATACTCCCACGTGGACTTGTTCTAGGACTTGGCCCTAGTTCTTTCTGACTCCGAGCTGGATCTATCTGAATACTCGCTACAGAATGCCTTGGACTTCTTCCTACATCTGGAACTAAGGAATTCCTAGGCTGATTCCATGAGGTTCCTTCTGGTACTAAACTTCTACGCGGACTTCTTGCTGTTGAGTCAGGAGTAATACTATTTCTAGGACTTCGGTTAAAGTCTTGAGGGTTTAAACTTAGACGAGAACCATAGTTCATGTCAACTGCTAGATTATTTCTTGATGGGGCTAATGTATTTCGTATGTTTTGTGCTGCGTCAGGGGTTATAGAGTTCCTAGCTGATCTGGCTTCAGGGGTGAGAGAATGTCGTGGGCTGCGATGATACATGTCTAAGGCAGCTTCTGGAGCTAAACTGGCTCTAGGGCTTCTTTGTGGTGGTGGTGTTGGATCACATTCATCGTCAGTCTCTGTGGTTGCTAAGGATGCTCTCCGTGAAGGTTGAGCTGATCCTCGAGGTGACCTGGCTTGAGGAGACGTCGCAGCACTTCTTGAAGCCCTGCGACGTCTTTGGGACGAAGAAGTTCTGTGCAACATTGTGACTCACTTACGTCCTTGCAAATCCTTTCTCTCCGGGTCCATTATTCTCCATTGATCTGAAACAATGAACAAAGGCAGCTAAGTAAACAGATATGAAGTTACGAAGTGCTTAACACTAATGGCTATTTACGAACTGAAGGCATCGGGCATTCTTTACACGTTTCGTTTATAAGGGAACTTGGTAATCCCGAGTTGAAGCCGCAATTTCAACTTGTTTGTTTGGAAGCTCGGCCATAAATTTGGGGTATTAGGGCGTAAATACACTCGGGGCCAAGTAGCTAGAAAAGTGCCGACACTTAGTGTTGTCCTTTGTTCTTTGTAGGTTTTTGCTCTTCGTTTGCAGTTGGAAGAAGTTTAATTAAAACTTTGTTGAAAGTTTAACAGAGTTTTAGACAGTTTGTCATTTGAAAACAAGGGATAATATGACACGATAATTACTTATCGTGCTTGACTTCTAGAAGAAGTATATTACTGGCCCCAGACAAAGGCATCACTGTCAAATATGTGCCTGATTGACAGTGCCTTCATTAGCGGGCGCAATGCGTTGAGTATGCGGGTCGGGGGAGCAGTAAAAAATTCATGTTGATTGGTTGGTTCAAGGTTGTCTAGATTAGCTCCGATAACTTAATTCACTTTATTATTCAATTCGCAATAAGCTTATGAGATATTTACAAATCACGGACGTGGTAGGTATAAAACGTTCCTTGTGTAAGTACTAAAGGATGCTACCGCCCATCAGATTCAGATTCAGACGATTCAGATAATTTTATTCAATGTAGATTCTTTGCAGAATACAATGCAAATTGAGCGAGTCTACGCCGTCTAAGCAGTCATCATAACCTTTAGTCGCCTCTTACGACACTCACGGGTAAAGATGGGTTTGTACTATCTTTGCCGACACCACAACACGGCAACACATTAGATATGACCTTACGTACATCGTATGATCTTACATACCACGGTCACCAACATCCTCGGTCCATGGTGCAATGCTAACAAGCGTGGTAACTACTTCCCCCCCGAGTCATACCACGATTTTTGGAAGGAAGGAAGCTCCCAGTACTGCAATTGAAGTTTTCATAGGATGATGTATGGTGTGATGCCAGAAAGTGTTCGCCATGAGTTAGGGGTTTAAAGGTTGTGTGATTGAATGCGGGCGCCCAGTGGACACGAACGCAGCCACGAGCCTCGAAAGGCTTGCAAGGGATTATGTTGCTCTTTAGTACGTACTCGTATTTACGGAGCCTTGCTTAGCCACGTGTGGCATCGGCTAGGAGAGGTATTGACGAACCCTCGTCAGGTGGGGGGGCGGACTTCAAGCAACATGAATTCCCTTCCATAAGAATTTGTGTCACTCTAAGGGGACGGAAAAAGTTCTATTCCTACTTAATCATTACTCCACTGCGGCGGAGCCCAAAAGAAGGGTTATGTGCTAGACCTGTATGTATGTAAGTATGTATGTCTGTCCGTTTCTTTGTTCCCTTGTAACTCTGAAACGGATGAAACGATTTTGATAAGTTATACATTACTAAATTTGCCTTAAGCGCGGGTGATAATGGGCATATTAAAATTATGAAAAATCAAAATGGCGGATTTAAAGGGCCAAATTGAGCATGTTGAAAAATTTTTTTCCCCTTTAACCTATAAAGTGGGGTATCGAAATATAGGGCTTCAAGAGGCGATCTCAAAAATATATGTACTACTTATATGTTCAAGCAAATGTTTAAGAATATGTGAACTACTGAAATTGACGATACAAATCAAAAACTAAAAAGTATAAAATAAATGTATTATTAAAAAACAAAATACGCGACTGCGTAAAAACACGTCTTGTGCTGGTAAACATAATTTTGTACTGTAATACTGTACTGTACTTTATCTACTCCCGTACCGGAATATTCCGAATTCGAAACCAATGACAGATTCGAAATTGAGGTCATTGTCCGCTATCATTTTCATTTCCACACTGTTCCATACTACGAGCAGTACGGAAATGGAGTATGGATTTTCATTCCGCAACTGTTATAATACATAATTTTCAATCTGCATAGGCTAAGGCAATACTACCACAGTACTACATACAGACTATTTTAAAGTAATTTTGTAAAAATACTTTTTACTGGGGTGACGATTGCCTACAGCTTGACCAACTTTTCTGTAGAATGGCCAAAAGCGGAACTACTTACGTCATTTTGACAACCTCAGAGTAAAAATGTATAGAGTCCTATATGACGGACTAGTCGTGTTAAGCGTCTCCTAGTCGACTATGACAAGTCGGTCAAAAAACTAGGGTCTAGGTAACGTTTTACAAGTCAAACAAATCTAATGTTTCATCCAAACCTTGTAATATGCGAAAGTAAAAATATATCTTTTTAACTTGTGAATTGAAGCGTCAATGATCCGTAATAGGGTACCGATACCAATACCAAAATGGTAAAAAAAGGAACTCTTATCATATGGTGCGACTTTATCTGTCTGTCTGTCACACCTGTATATCTCAGCAACCACTCATGCTTTAGACTTGAAATTTGGAATAGTTTTAGAATATGGTTGTCCAACTTAACTGCATATGAGATAATCAACAAAAAGTTATGATTATTAATGTCAAGGGGGCCCAAATAGGGGTGGGGGGGCAAAATTTCAAATTGTCATTACTAGGTCGAGTGAGGTATTATAAGAAAGGGCTCTTCTTGTACATTCTAGAATATATTTTTATATTTTTTTACAACTCTTAGTTTTCAAATATGATAAAAAATGTCAAAAAAAAATACCATTCCCCTCCCCTAAAAACCATCTCCGAAGTTTGTTGAAGGAAAAATTTGAATTAATTACAGGCGATAGAAGTTTATGTAAATATTACAGCAAAAATAAAACGATCTTTCTAAGTTGCAGTTTTTAGAAATGGACTTTATTGCTTCCAAAAATACTATAGGCACGTCGGAACCCATCGGAATCCGCGCGAGTCCGACTCGCATTTGACCGGTTTTTTTCTTGAATGGTAAGTATTCTTACCAGAAAAACTGTAGTAACAAGATTATTACTTTTAAGCTATATATTTCTTAAAGAGAAAGACAAAACTTTTACGTTTTTGGGATATAAAAAATTTTTCATACATTTTAGTATATCGCTAGAAATGGATACGGTTATGGCTCCCTCCTTGGCATAAAGAGCTGCTACTTAAACCTCCTTGTGTCAGTCAGTGTTGCCTGTACTGTTCTTGTTTTCCTGCATATTTCCAAGTATTTTATGAGAATGTCGTACCAAAAGCGATCGAAAGTGGTGTGCGAGAAATGATTCTCATAATGACATCGTTCTCTGATGCAGAAAAGGAGCAAGAATCTCCAATAACACCATTTGTTCATGTATACAAACGCATTTCTGCCGCTACACGTCAGTGTTACCCAGATCTTCTTCTTTTAGTTTCGACGCAAATCCAATATTGATCCAGATTATTATTGCAGTAACAAGTAGAAGCACTAGTTAAAGACCTGCGTAAAGTTTCATTAACCTAGGTTTAAAACTCTAACCACTAGAGCATTTTGAAAATCTCAAATTTTGCCAATTGTAAAAACATGCTGCAATTCCGTGAATTCCGTAAAATTTACCTTGTACTTGATAGGAACGGTACCATCATCACTTTTTAGACATTTCCAATAAGATTTAACTTTTCTTTTCTTGTTTTGGAGAAATTTTGCAAATTATCAGGAAAACAGGTGCTGCTGGGGATTTTTGAAGTGAAAACTTTTTGAGCGGCGCCCAGCACTTTTTAAGATGGGAAAAAAATTATAAATTCGCATCAGATGTCGCGTCTTTGTCACGTCAGATCTTATACTAAGTTAGAGCAGGCTCAATATATACAAAAGCTCTAGTGTGATAAAAACCAAAACATCTATTTGTCTTTGTCGCGTCAGATCTTCAGATCTCGGATGAAGTATAGGAATGGATTTGCAAATAAGCATACCAAGTTAGAGCAGGTTCAATTTATACATACAAAAGTTCTAAAGTGTGATAAACATCAAAACATCTTTTTTGTCTTTGTCATAGTCTCGGCTCTTTTTTTAGCAGTCAAACTAAAAACAGTTGTCAAACTAAAAATCGCTATAACTTGAAAACTACTGACCCTAGACTACTCATGTGCTGAGACAAATGATAGATCTCGATGAGATCTACATTTCGGATGACAGCTGTCAAACTAACAATCGCTATAACTCGAAAACTACTGACCCTAGACTACTCATGTGCTCAGTCAAATGATAGGTCTCAATGAGATCTACATTTCGGATGACAGCTGTCAAACTAAAAATCACTATAATTCGAAAACTACTGACCCTAGACTACTCGTGTGCTGACACAAATGAAAGGTCTCGATGTGATCTACATTTCGGATGACAGCTGTCAAACTAAAAATCGCTATAACTCGAAAACTACTGACCCTAGACTATTCGTGTGCTGAGACAAATGATAGGTCTCGATGTGATCTACATTTCGGATGACAGCTGTCAAACTTAAAATCGCTATAACTTGAAAACTACTGACCCTAGACTACTCATGTGATGAGTCAAATGATAGGTCTCGATGAGATTTAAATTTCGGATGGCAGCACTTCAAAATGAACTGTTGTAATGTACCTATAAATTTATAATTGAAACAAATAACAGGCTTGGTTATTTTCTATTACTTCACTTAGTTACTGATTATTAACTGTTATTGTTATTTTATACTTTTTATTGCTAAAAGAAACCTTGCAAAACTTTGAAGAAGGTGTGTAGTTTTTTTAAAACAATTTTATTCAACGTAAAGTTAGGCATTTGACCGCTTTTAGTATAATTCTACAACTATTCCAAATTTCAAGATAGCATGAGTGGTTGCTTTAATACAGGTGTGAGTGTGACAGACTGACAAACAGACAGACAAAGTCGCACCATAGAATAGGGTTCCTTTTTAACCGTTTCGATATCGGAACACAAAAAAGGTAGAATTTGTTTATTTTTGTAATAGGTGGCAATCCTTTTCGATCGTAGCGCCATCACAAAATTCTCCAGATAAGTTGGTCAAGCTGTACCTATATTTAAAAGAAAACGGAGAGTACCAGGCGTGTTTAGGAGTACATAAATCGACAAGAAGCTGACAGTTGGCTCGCTTCTATATAAAGTGACATTGGCAACAAAAGAAGTGATTTGAACAAAATGGAAAGTATGTACCAGGAGAACATGATTCTACAAGAGGCTGTCAGTAACCATATACATGAAATTAATGTTAAAGCAACGCCATCCACAAGCTCTGGATCTGGAATAACTTCGGGAATAACTTTAATGCGCCTCGTATCAAAAACCAGATCTCGTGTTAAAATTACTCTCATTACGCAACAGGTGCATAAATAACTATTATATCCTAGCTGGTTTTCCTCTTTTCTGTTAAGCAATCGGGTTTTTGTTTTTAAATAATTTTCAAAATAATAAAACGTCCACTGCTCGACGACAGGACTCTTTCAAGAATTCCAGCAAAAACGCTTGGTATTTTGGTATAGATTTACCATCAGTCACCACACCACACTTAGCTTGTATGGGAACTTATTCATACCTACTCATTTTACCTACTACTATAAGTGCTTACTTTTGTTATATTTCTTTAAAATGTGTAATTGAAGGATTTAGAACCGTAAGTTAATGTTCTTGATTGTTAAACAAATGTTTCTTAGCTAGAAATTAACCAAACGTAACATACTTTTGGATTCAGCTTTCAGCCTCACAATGCACATGCCTAATGTTTGTAATCAGTTTCTCGAAAACGGTTCTAAAGATTTCTATGAAATTTTGTATACGGGGTTTCTGTATTTAGTTCTTGGGTACGAATGTCTGAGAAAATTCGGTTTGTCCGTTTATGTAAACATTTCATTAAAATTTCGCGTTTCAAAAAACCTACAGCGTCATCTGTTAGTGAGCTTTGGTTAAGACTATGTCAACTCGGTCTCCCAGGTACTAATCCCTAAACACGACCGGTATCCATCCAAAACTAACCAAAATGTTCATTCTCTTTTAACGGTATTTTTAAATTGTTGCACGATACCACAACAAATTATTCCACCGAGGTTTACCGGAACCATTATTTTAATAAAATGAGGAAAGCTCCTTTACAAAATGCTAATTTTAAAACCAATTTTGGCGTAATAGGAAATTTTAGCAATTTATTTTTATTGTAATACCTTTCGCTCGCGGTTATTGGACGCTTATTTCCATTATTTTTCAGAAATATTGTTTATTTGATGGGAAAATAACATAAAACGAGAAGACAAAACAATACACCAACAATTGTGTTTTTATCAGGGAAAACGGAAACACATTCATGGTGAACCATTTGAATATATTGTGAATATAATAATATGGTGAGGTTGGGTTTACCGTGGCTAAAATACTTAAAAAGCACTAGTGCTCTAAACCTGTTTACAATCTACCGTTTCTATAAGACTTTATAAGGTTCAAGCTTATCGTTTTCCAAAATTGTTCTACACTTTTAATTTCATCATAACATCCCATGAAATGTCCACTATAAGACAGGGACCTTCCTCCAGAATTCTAGCTTTTGCTGGAAAAATGTAGAGGGGAAGTACCATAGTCACCTCGCTTGTTAGCGTTACGTCTGGCACCACGGACCGCGGTTGTAGGTGACCGCAGTAAGTAAGATGTAAGATACAAAGGAGGATGCTGCTGCACATCCTCCAGTTTATAACCCTTAGTCGCCTCTTACGACACCCACAGGTATGTATAGGTTGGTACTTTTCTTTGCCGGCACACACGGGACATTTTTCACATAATTACGATGTATCTGAACCACCTTTTGGACTTAATAGCTGTTTTCATTCCAAACTACTCAAAAATAATTATACTGGCGGACTGTTACGTTATTTATGTGACTTTTTAGATTTAAAGCAGCATGAAATTAAAGTAGTAACAAAGTTAAAGCCAACCGATTTTGTTTCCGCAGTCGGAAAATTAGAAGAGATCGCCTGCATACTATAATCTAGGTAGTTTACAATTTCTGCAATTAATTTGAAATGCCATTGACAAGATTATTTTCAACTGAGCAAGAAGAGTAAGTTTGAACAGTACTAGCTAGCACGTATTAAAAGCTGCTGTAAGCGCTAAAATCTTCAACATAATAGGTACCAGATGTTACAGCTTGCGAGCTGCAGTAGTTTGAGAAGTTTGCAAACTACCGGGAGTTCTTAATGATTGCTGCGATTAGATATAGACTGTACATACAGTATTATTTTTTTATCAGCCCGGGAATTTTAAGGAGTGGTTTTGACCATGAAACTGAACAACTTTTCCAAAGGAGCATAGGTAGAAACATGGTATATTCCTCGGGAATTGTTGCGATAAATTCGACCTCCTCAGGAAAAGTTGTTCGATTTCATGGGCAGAACCAAATCTTAAAAATTCCATAAGCTTTATTCTTTCAATTAGCTAAAGAATGACAAAAATGAAGGATTCCGTAGTAAAGAAATTATTATTGATATTATTGATTTTTTTTTCATGAACATTTTTCTCATCTAACGACCAGCCATGTCCAGCGCCTGATTGCTATTGATATTTCTGTTATTTTCAGTTTTCGACTATTACTCCTTAACCTCTAAATCCTTCTAAGGTGTGATAGTTTTCCTTTTAATTTCATCATATATGCTACTACTACAATTTTTTGGAGTTCCAATAACAACAGCTGACAAGGGGGGAAAACTTGACTCTAACAAAAAAAGCACTTCTGAGCTAAATATTTCGCAAGTGAATCCCTAAATCAAAAAGTCGTCCTTGTAAACTCACAATATTTTTAAATACCCATCTAATGACATCCCACACTATAGAGTCAACGAGAAAAAAAAAACCGGCCAAGTGCGAGTCAGACTCGCGCACTGAGGGTTCCGTACCACCACACAAACAATTGTATTAGTTGAAATTTCAGAAAGTTAATGTGCTAGATTTTTTTGAGTCCGACACGCGCTTGACCAAATTTTGTTATTTGTTGTTATTTTATAGCCTATGCCCTATAAACATACCAATTTTCAAGTTTGTAAGTGTTCCCGTTTCTAAATAGAACTTAAACAAAAATCGCCCCAGTAACCATCCAACTTGACCCCTCTCTTATATGAATGTTCTTGAAACGGGAGCTCACCAAAATTGGTTACCATTAGTTGTGAGAAAAGTTGTAATATTTAATGATTTCAGACTTTTCCCATTATTTGTACTGTGAGACCTAGCTTCTTGCCAAATTTCATAATTTTAGGTCAACGGGAAGTACCCTGTAGGTTTTTCATTTTTGAATAATAATAATAAATAATAAATAAAATCTTTATTGAGCAAAGCCTAATTACAATATGAACTTATCACAAAAGAAGAAAATAGACTACAAGGCTGATAGAGCTTACTAGATGTAACGTCTAACTCCCAAGCTAGAATAATCTGTATTATGGGAGTTAGCGTTCCTCCGAGTGTCAACAATAAAAAATATCAGTACAAGTGAACGCAGGGCGATTAGATTCTGGTTCAAGGTAAGTAATTAGGTTACATTAATATGTATGTTTATGTATGTATGTATAATATAATATAATATAATATAATATAATATAATATAATATAATATAATATAATATAATATAATATAATATAATATAATATAATATAATATAATATAATATAATATAATATAATATAATATAATATAATATAATATAATATAATATAATATAATATAATATAATATAATATAATATAATATAATATAATATAATATAATATAATATAATATAATATAATATAATATAATATAATATAATATAATATAATATAATATAATATAATATAATATAATATAATATAATATAATATAATATAATATAATATATATAATTGAGTGTGTGTGGTGCGTGTGTGTGTTTGTGTGAGTGTATGACTGAGGGCAGGAATGTGGTAGATTTGGTGTAATATATGAGGATATAATGTGGTAAGTTATATGAGGATGTAATGTGTGTGTATGTAATGTACTAACTAAATATAAATTTTATTAAAGATTTGTTTGGGTAAATCTAATTGCCTCTTATCAACAGAGCTTCAGTGTCATCGTAGGTTTTAGCAAGTAACCATTTGATGAGTGCTTTCTTGCATTCATACTCGTTGTAACCCAAAATTTCTATGGCTTTATCTACTTGATTGTACAGGTGAGAACTGATGTGTATAAAATTTTTACTTGCGAAAGTAGTATTAAATGGTAAATATGGGCATGGGCGCGGGCGTCTTCTACTCTTTGAAAGGAGAGACTTGTCGGGACAGATGACGGTAGGGTGTTTGCGTAATATTGCGTGCAGCACATATAGTTGTCTTACAGAAAGGACTTTGGCGTCATTGTATAATTGAATCGTTGGATATCTGAACGGTTTCGACATCATTACCTTAAGGACTGCTCTTTGTGCCCGTTCTAGTTTAATAATTCTAGTTTTGTGTGTACCACCCCATATGGAAATGCAATAGCCAATGACGGATCTGCACAGTGCGTTGTAAACCATGAGTAGCGTGTCATGATCAGCAGACACTCTGAGTCTTTTCATGACGAAGATGATTTTTCTAACTTTTGCACATACGCTCTCCACGTGAGCGTGCCAATTCAGCGAACTATCAATCAAGACCCCAAGGTATCGAATAGTATTTGTTCTTGTGAGCTTAGGACAAGCGCAGTGGGCAACATACGGGGAGCACGTGTGCGCAGATATATTAAAGTCAATAGGCGGCTTACTATAGTTGGTTAGGGAAAACGCAACGTATTTAGTTTTGTCCACGTTTAGTGTAAGTAGGTTCCGATTCATCCAACTCACAACAGCTCGCATTGCTTGCTCAGCATATAATTTGGTCATTGCCCAGGTTTCACCACGAATAACAAGGGCAGTATCGTCTGCGTAACAGTATGTAACACAGTTATGCATAACGAGATTACATAGATCATTAATGTAAACTTTAAATAGAGTTGGGCCGAGTATACTGCCTTGTGGCACTCCATAGCTAAGAGACATGGTATCACTAACATATTCTTTAACTTTTACGATCTGACTACGATTAGTTAAGTAGCTAGTGAATAACGCAAGACTGTTTCCTCTTATTCCTATGTCTTCTAGTTTTCTTAACAGCAAAGGAATGGAAACCGTGTCGAAGGCCTTGGAGACGTCAAGAAAAATTCCTAAACATTTTTTCTTGCAGTCTAGGGCTTCCACAATGGAAGTGGATAACCCGAAGACGGCATCTTTGGTGGATAAACCTGTGCAGAATCCAAACTGATTGGGTGATATCATATTGAATTTGGTTAAAAAGCTATTTAGTCGCTTATTAAGTACTCTCTCCAAGACCTTTGACAAGGCAGTTAATACAGAAATTGGCCTATAGTTATCGGGCACATCTTTGGGGCCAGCTTTGTGAATAGGATGAACTAAAGACGTTTTAAAAACAGTGGGAAAAACACCTGTAGAGAAAGATAAATTACAGATATTAGTTATTATCGGAGTGAGTACGCTACGGCAATTTTTTAAGATTTTTGCCGATATTCCATCATGACCTATCGCGCAATCAGTTTTCAAGCTAAGTATGACATTCTCAATTTCACTGTCGTCTACATCTAACAGAACAAACGAGTTAGATGTATTTTTGTCTAGATGGTTAGCGATAAAAGATTGGTTTTGCGAAGACTGTTGTATTTTATCAGCAAGGTTCTTCCCGATGTTTGAAAAAAAGTTGTTGACTGCATTGAGTGCGGTTTTTGGATCATCAGAGAGTTTGAGAAGTTCAGAGGAAGGAGAGGATTTGTCGTCATTCAGTTGAGCAACCTCTTTTAGGGCATTCCACATATTCTTAGGGTTATTTTTGGCAGCAGAAAGTTCGTTGCGTTCGTAAGTCTTTTTTACTTTGCGTAATAAGTTGTTGCAGAAGTTCCTATAGCGCTTGTAGCTGATTTTTAGAACATAATTGTCCGGATGTGCTTTTGCTTTCTTATGAAGTCTATCTCTATGACGTATACATCGTAAGAGACCTGGTGTAATCCACGGTTTCAGAATTTGTTTATTTCTCGGTACCATGACTTGTTTTGTATGTTTTTTTATTATAGGAACAATGATGGATAAAAGTTCATTAACTAATTGATTAACGTCAGAGTAAAATAATAAAGGGGATAAATCAAGTTCATTTATTTCGGTGCAAATTGCATTGTAGTCCATCCGATTGTAAGTAACTTTTCTCCGCTGTGTCGGATGGCCCCAGTTATTGCAAATGATAATTGCCTTATGGTCAGTTATTAACGGTTCTAGTTTAAAAATGGTTGATATTTCTGTAGATTTTAGTATTACGTGGTCTAAACATCGATTTATTCTTGTAGGAGTATAATATGCTGGTAAAAGTCCATGATACGATAATAAATTCAGATATGAATCGCGGTGAGAATCGGAGCTTTGTAAGGAAATATCAATGTTTATGTCGCCAGTAATTATGATATTTTGACAAGATTTCAAGGATATAAGAAGAGTGTTTAATTCTACAAGAAATACGTCCACATTTTTGTACGAGGGGGACCTATAAATTACTATTATAGCAGTATCTTGGCCTAGCTTGCATACAATTCCACTGGCCACATTAAAAATGGCTACTGAGGTAAGTACATTTAGTTTATTTCTGACATATAGGACTACACCGTCATTTTGGTTTTTATCGTTATTCAAATCAAATCAAATCAAATCAAAATCGTTTATTCATTGTTGGATATTAAAATCTCTTAATGACGTCAGCTAAACTACATCGCTTCACAAACAATGTGGCGCCAATTGTGGGAAAAAAAAGAAGCGACAATAAAAACCCACGCGCTCTTTTAAATATGTTTGAATGTACAAGGTTGATATACAACATACATAGGTCAGTTCTAATTTTGAATTAGCCTGTTAGAACCGTAGTCTAATCCCATGGATTTTTCTCTTCTAGATAATCTGATATTTTATAATAACCCTTCTTACATAATTTCTGCTTGATTACAGTTTTGAATTTATCTAACGGTAAACTTTCAATATCAGTGGGTACCTTATTATAGAAGCGTATACATTGACCTTTATATGTTTTACTAATTTTGTGAATACGGCTGACATGAGAAGCAAGTTGATTCTTGTTTCTTATGTTGACACTGTGCCTGTCACAATTTTTATCAAAAATATGTATATTCCGTTTAGCATATATTAAATTCTCATAAATGTATTGCGACACAAAAGTCAAAATGTTGATTTCTTTAAATTTATTTCGAAGAGATTCTCTAGGCTTCATTTTATAAATTGCACGAACAGCTCGCTTTTGTAGTAAAAAAATGCTGTTTGCATCCGCAGCATGACCCCATAACAAAAGGCCATATGACATGAGACTATGGAAATAACTGAAGTAGACTAACCTCGCGGTGTCTACATCCGTCAGAGCTCTTATTCTTTTCACTGCGTATGCTGCAGAACTAAGTCTGTTCGACAATTTATTAATATTTGTTTTGTGATATGTGAAGCCGTCAAGTTTAGGCAAGTTAGGAGCTTTACTAAGCCAGCACTCAGTCAGGGCAATAATGTCTATTTGAAGCTTAGTGGCTGTTAAGACTACAAGCAATTCATCTAGATTTTTGTTTATACTACGTATATTTTGATGAACTATATTTAACTTATTCTTAGTGGGATAAATATATTGAGCACAATCCTCTGGTATGCAGTAATAAACGTTTGCTACTTTAAATGAATCAATATCCGGAGTAATTAGGTTAGTCATTTATATTTTCTTTATCAACACACCAGGGGCAAGAACGAATAGGTTTTATTTTAATCAAAAAAGAAAAAACTATTTTTGCTAGTGCTATAGGTACTGAATTAGGACTGGGCGGATATGTGAATGCAATTAGACCAATTAACTTGTAGTGATATACCAGGGGCATGATAGTTAGTATGTTAAGGAGTACGTTTTGGTTATTGTGTGTGTGAGAATATGTGTGTTTTATAAAGTGAATGTATGTGTGTGATATATTTGTGTTTTCATGGATTATATAATATAATATAAAAGTAAAAATAATAACATAGGCTTGTGAGTGTAATAAAAAAGTCATCAAGCTTGAGAGAATAAAATGATCGATGAAGAATCTATTGTTTAGAGCGCAGTTCACGCAGACAGTCTTCGGATGTAATGCGAAAAAGCTCCGTCCCATTGTCCTTGCGGAGAAAGATCTTGCCGTTCGTAGACCAACAGAACTTATATTGATTTTCCGAGGCAAAAAGGCGCGTAAGGTAAAACAGTCTCTTCGTACCTGGCGGAAGGTATTCAGCAATGTAGATCGGTTTGCAATTTCCAGGTAACATTAAAGTTTCCGTATTTAATTTTTCATCCCGAGTTTTACCTTTATTATACGTTTTTGACAGCGCTATTATGGAGTCTTTTTTCTGCACCGATGAGAATTCCACAACGATTGGTTTTGTGGTTCCTGCTTTGCTCGGTAAACGATAGATGTCGCGTATGTCAGTTTCTGAGATTTCTTTTCCGAGGGTTTTCCCGATCTTACTCATAACCATTCCAAGGTCATTGACTGTTTCCTTATCCTTCGTCGGTACATTTCTAATTTACAGGGTAGCGGACCGAGAAGAAATTTCAAGATCCTTGATCTTTTGTTCCAAGGAGGCTATATATTCACGATCTTCTCTATGCTGTTTCTCGAGACATTCCATCTTACTTTTCATATCTTCATACATTTGGTTACTGAACTCCATCCAATTTTGTATTTCGCTATTTGTCTTTTTTATTTCGGCATACTGGGATTTCATTTCATTAATATCTTTTGTTAAGCTGCAAAATTTATCATTTTGATTTTTCGTCAATGTGCATAGTAGATCCTTAATTTCAGTGAGCCCGTCCTTAGGAGAAGATTGCATATGTGCGGGTCTATAACGTTTATATCTCGAGGTACCGTGGTCAATAACTGGGTCGCTTGAAGGGGTAGTCATCCCCGCTAGATCCGGCTCAGATGATGTTTTAGATAAGTTATGGGCAGCCGTTTTTGGTGGAGTACGTTGCACATTCATCATATTGGTATTATAAAATGGTTTAATGATTTACCTCCGTCAGTAATGACCTCCCGCGCACGCCCCGCGCTGCCGGTAGCGATATTTGAAGAATGAGAAGGCGTAGCAGTCGCGTAGCACTGGTCTCGCCGTAGGCGCACGATAGCGCGCGGCGTAGCACTCGTAGAGGAAGCGATGATGTCACACCACACGCTCGAACCGGTATCTAAGTTTCGCCACACGCTCCAACTGTCTCCGTAGTCGTGTCGGTTCACTGGCCGGCTCTCAGCCGCCGCGTATTAGTGGTCGTGAGTTCGATCCCGCGCACCGGCAGGCAACTCGTCGAGCACCTCGTTGAACAATTCTTGATAGCAGTCGAGGTAAAAATATACGTATCCCTTTCGCGCACCCCCCGAGGGGAGAAACAACCATTTAAGCCACACAAGAGCGACAAGGAATTGGATTTCGGAAAGCAAGATTCAAACACTTATCAACGTAACAGGTTTTAAACAAAAATAACAGGGCCCTGCGCGCACGTCTACTCTCCGCTATAGCACACGGAGGAATCATAAATAAATGTATGTAATGAATAAATGTATGGAGATGAGGACATAAAATGCCATATCTTTTGATGGCGTCGTTGTAAAAAATTGAAATTTTCAGATCTTGTGTGGTTCATGGATCCTAATATATAGTATTAATTTCAACCTGATACCTTTACCCGTTCGTGAGATAAAGTGTCTTGACAGACAGACAGACGGACAACAAAGTGATCCTATAAGGGTTCCGTTTTTTTCTTTTGATGTACGGAACCCTAAAAACATCCCCTCTTTACGTGTAGGGGAGGTAGCGCATAATTATTTTTTTACCTTTTTGTTGGCGTGACTATAATATGTAATACCTGGTCGATCGAGCTTCGCTCTATAATAGCTACCTCAACATTAAAATAAACAGATTGCACTGTAGGTTTCTGTCTTAAACGCGGTATTTTTTTTAAAATGCTTAAATACACAGATAAAATAGAATTTTCCCAGACATGAGACCTAGCTAGATCGATTTTTTGCCCCGAAAATCCCAGTATTGTAAATTTCATCGAAATTGTCAGAGCTGTTTTCGAACAAATGTTGCTTGTTTAATAGAATAGGATATCCACACCAAATTAAAGCTTTCTACACCAAACTAAAGTACGAAGGATCACTGAGCGGACAGACAGATGGATATGACGAAACTATAAGTGGTGTTGACTACGGAACCCTAAAAATCTTCATCATTCATTCTTTATCTTCAGCATTATTAAGTTGATTAGGTATTAAGAGGAATTAACCAACAACATTCGCAAATTACAGTCAAACTCGAGATTCAGTCTAGTTCCAGAGTGCAATTAGTAATATTCAAGCGATGTTGGATTGAAGCTTCATCACTTTCTCATTGCATTTCTATTGTCAATAATAACATTTTTGCTAAATAATCTCTTTAATTCAGATTATTTAATTTAATGCCGATTATATTCAGTCACTTCTAGAACGATAGCAAGATTATGACGTCAAAGAAGACAAGTTTTTACAGAATACTTATAGAACGCCATATCAAGCAGAATGCAATGCAAATAAAGCTATTTTAATTAGTTGATGACATATTTATTATCTGTGCCCATATTTCTAGAAACAAGATTTTCTTTGGAAATTCATCGTTTGTATAAAACAATATAAAACAAAAAAACGGAAAAAATTGCTAAAAAAGATTTTATAGACTTAAAGGGCACTGCGGTCTCTGCCTACCCCGACGGGAACAAGGCGTAAAGGGCACTGCATGTTATCCTACGTCATCTAGTACACGAAATTTGCAACTTTGTAGCGATAGTAGTGGCCTACTAGGTCCACAAAACGTTGGTCTGCCAATCCGAAACCTGGCAGGTTTTGTACAATCGGAGCGAAAAGTGGTTAAGTGACAGATTACACGAATAAAATCTATTCGTAGAAATAGCAGGTACCAATATAAGTAAAAAACAGCAGGTCTGCCTTGCATCCTCTTGGCAGTTTCGCCAGTCCGACCAAATTTGTGGTCCAATCGCATCTGACCACATTTGTGGTCCGACTAGCGAAACTGCCAAAATTTCAAGTCAATATAATGAGTGGTTGCTGAGATATACAGGTGAGACAGACAGTCAAAGTCGCAGCATAAGGGTTCCTTTTTTACCATTTTGGTATCGGAACCCTAAAAAAGCATTTTTGAAGTTAAATATTTTTTTTTTCTAACATTTCCAATTTATTGATGTCACTCGAAGCAAGGAGGTTTTTGTTCTGAGATGTCACTAAACAAAAAAACCGGCCAAGTGCGAGTCGGACTCGCGCACCGAGGGTTCCGTACCACCACATAATCATAAAGATAAAGGATAAAGATAAAGATATTTATTTCAAAAAGTGTTACACAGGTTTACATATATTACCTTTGGCTAGCGCACTAGGAAAATCCTGTTTCGCGGTAAGCCATTCGACCGTTACCTTACGTTATATTGTATTACATTATATTATTAAAAATAAAAAGTAAAACTAAACTAAAAATAACAAAAAAGTAAAATTCTAACGATAACTTATATTGGTATATTTAAAATGTTCTCCGTGCTGTTATAATCTAGGGAGGTAAGCCATTCTTGCAGCTTACGTTTCGCGGAAGAAATAAGAACATTTTTTAAAGAGCAATGTTTATTGACGAATGAATAGATGAACGGATATGCGAACAGTCTAAATCGTTGGGCAAATTTGGAATTAACTTTGGGTGGGTTAGTTCTATACACTCTTTTTTTACATAATGTATCAAGATCCGGTGACATCAGGACAACTCGATGATGAGCGAGACAAGCTTTTAATATATATAACTGTCGTACAGTTAGTACATTTGCGTCTTTATACAGTTGAATAGTGGGAAATCTATAATGCTTCTTAAACATTACCTTTAAAACCGATCTTTGTGCTCGTTCTAGTGTTATTAAGAACGATTTCGCTGCGCTACCCCAAACGCCTATGCAATAGGTCAGTAGGGATTGACATAAGGCCGTGTAAACTAAACGAACAACGTTCATTTCTGCGCAATTACGCAAAAGCTTCATTACCCCGACTAATCTCCTAATACGGTTGGACATTACATTGATATGTTACTTAAAACACAGCCGTTCATCAAGCAAAACACCAAGGTACCGCAGACAGTCAGTTCTTTGGATAACAGCGCAACTGCAATAAGGAAGTAAAAGTGACTGTGAAGTGGGGCTACAACTGTGGATCTTTATGCTAGAGCTTACAGCAACGGGAGGGGCCGTGGACTTAGTTTTATGAAAGCACAAAAACTTCGTTTTTCCAATGTTAAGAGTGAGAAGATTGTTGTTCAGCCAGTCGGAAACGGAAGCCATACATACCTCGGCCGTTTCGAAGACTTTGATCCACGAATCATCTTTTACAATTATGGCAGTGTCATCAGCATAACAAATGACTTTTATCTTTTTATTTTCGCTAAAAAGATCAACTATATCATTAATATAAATTGTGAACAAAGTTGGTCCCAAAATGCTGCCTTGGGGCACGCCATAACTAACATTTGAGGCTTCACTCAAGTGGTCACCAACTTTGGTACATTGGGAACGATTTGACAAATAGCTGCTGAACCAATCCAAAACCTTGCCTCTTATACCAATTAGTTCAAGCTTTCTTAATAAAATGAGACCTGAAACCGTGTCGAAGGCTTTAGCGAGATTCAAAAACACACCTAGACAGGGTTGGCCCTCGTCCAAAGCATCCGACACGGCATCGAGCAATAGACCAACAGCATCTTCGGTAGATTTACCACTTTGGAAACCAAATTGGCTTTCTGAAATGATCTTGTGTTTGCTTAAGTAGCTTGTCAGTCTACGGTTGACGACTTTTTTAAGAATTTTTGAGAAGATGTTAAGAAGTGAAATGGGCCTAAAGTTAGACGGATTGTCCTTGGGACCTCCATTATGAATAGGGACTACAACTGCCTCCTTCCAACAACCGGGGAAAACTCCTGTCGTCAGGCTTGTATTAATTATGTAGGTAAGAGGTTCTAAAATGGCTGGATAAATTAATTTGATTAAGTTGCCATTGATTTGGTCTTGACCTGGGGCACAATTGCTATTTAGGGATAATATTATTGATTTTACTTCATTTACGTCTGTTGGAAACATGTAGAAAGATAATTGTATTAGTATTAGTTTAAATTTCAGTAAGTTAATGTGCTAGATTTTTTGACTCCGACACGCGCTTGACCAAATTTTATTATTTGTTGTTATTTTATAGCTTATGCACTATTAACATACCAATTTTCGCGCACCGAGGGTTCCGTACCACCACATAATCATAATTGTATTAGTGGAAATTTCAGTAAGTTAATGTGATATATTTTTGAGTCCGACACGTGCTTGACCAAATTTTAATATTTGTTGTTATTTTATAGCTTATATTATATTATTCCCGTTTTTAAAATAGAACTAAAACAAAAATCGCCTCCGCGACCATCCAACTTGACCCCTCTCTTATATGAATGTTTTTGAAATGGGAGCTCACCACAATTGGTTACCATTAGTTGTGAGAAAAGTTGTAATATTTAATTATTACAGACTTTTCCCATTATTTGTACTGCGAGACCTAGCTTCTAGCCATATTTCATAATTTTAGGTCAACGGGAAGTACCCTGTAGGTTTTGCATTTTTGCATAAATGTATGGAGATTTTTTTTTTCTTCGGGATGCTAACAGCTAAATCAGTCTAGGATACAAAATATTGTTACAAGAGCCAAGATGAGGGATTTTGATTGCGTCGTTGAAATATATGTTATCGATTTCAACCTGATACCTTTACCCGTTCGTGAGATAAAGGGTCTTGAAAGACAGACAGACAGACAGACGGACAACAAAGTGATCCTATAAGGGTTCCGTTTTTTTCTTTTGAGGTACGGACCCCTAAAAACGGAACGATTTTAGACAGACATAAAAATATTAACCGATTCGATATATAGGGTGAGTTTTAATTTGTTCTTGATAGAAAAAGGTAGGAATTTTCTCATGGTACTGAACAACTTTCCCCAAGGAACATAGGTCGAAATACGAAAATTAAGTGTTGACCTCCCATAGAAACTGCATCAGCAAATAGCGCATTTTGTATGGGAGGTCAAATTTGGTTTTTCGTATTTCGTCCTATGTTCCTTGGGAAAAGTTGTTCAGTATCATGAGTACATGCATATTTTTTGCTATCAAGAACTAATAAAAAGTCACGCTATAATATTATACAATATAGTTCTATCGTAAATCGAAAATATCTACAGATAAATTCATCACGATCACCTTATTCCACTCCATTTCACTCCACACACACGGCTTACATCCGTACAACAGAGACGTTAATCAAAACGAAGTACCAAACAGACAGATCCGTTCTGGTTCCGTTCCGGATCCGTGCTACTTATGACGCGGATTTCAGTCACGTACGGCTTTCATACGTTGAATTATGAATACAGTCTTGATAAAGTTAAGTGAGTTGTGTCTTGCACATAATATGCAGACGGGAAATTTATACCTTCGCATTTACAGAAGTATGGTTTCCTAAATTCACCTGGCAGCACTGTTTTCACAGTTTAATGTCAACTGATTATTCAAAGGTGCGCTGAAGACAGTCGCTGAAGAACTTAAAATAAATTACTTTTTCAACACATTTGCTCATAAAACAGCTCTATTTGCACTTTAATAAGGTCTATAATCCAGCTTATTAAACACGCGTTTTTTTCATTACATTACCGCACTAGTGTTTTATTTTAGTTTTTTTTTATATGTCGGCCAGTAGCAAGGAGTTTTTATGGTTATTAAGTTTTAATCTTTTTTATAAAATCAATCTGAATTCAAGAAAATATCATAAATGAACATTCATTATATAAAATTATTTATATTAAATAACTAATTAAAAATAAATTTGTCATTTATGTAACAAGCTATTCAATTTTTTTATAATTTATTTCAAGGTTAATGGAATAGGCTGTTTGCAGTTTGGTATATGGTATAAATACTCGTACGCGTATAATCCATGTGCCCACTGAAAAAGAAACAATGCGCGCCAAATTAATGGATATTTCTGGTGTTTATTATAATTTTAGTTATTTCTAAGTGTCGATTGTTAAAAAAAAACTGTTCCTCAACGGTCTAAAATACTTATAGTACACGAAATACAACTTTGGAAAGTTGTAAAAATCAAAGGAAAACACGAACATAATCGACAAAAATTTAATGTTCCGGTGGACGTGCGGTGGACATAAGGTTAGCAAAGTTTAGTATTTTTATTCGCAAATGTGTTGAAAAACGTCGTGAGACACACGTGCGACTTGTCACTACACTCTCGGCTATATTACGCCCTCGCCTGTGGCTCGGGCTACAATTTCTGAGCCTCGATTGTAATGAGCAAAACAGCGCAATAGCATCTAAATATACAATTTTTTGTTTGGGTATTTTTTTTTTTTTTGTAAACTTTTGTGTGGGTGGTAAGTATATCTTATATGGCTTATATCTTGGTGCGCATTTCCCTACAGAAGTATAAAAAAAAAACATTTTTATTGCATGAAGTTTTCATGATAGATCTTATATCTAAAAAACACATTTGGCAAAAGGTACCAGTCTCACCTGATGGATTATAAGCCATTTGTTGCAAGTGCTGGATTATAAGCCATTTGTTTGTTTGCAATAAACAGTTACCATCTCTCTATCTACCTACTAAAAAAATACATACTTAAAAATTGTGTAAGAATGCACACAAAAATCACGGATTTCAATTTCTAATAAATTACATTGGCACGTTCCGAAAGGGATTCCAGCTGTCTTTTAATCGAAGCAAATAAATCTTTTCCTAACAGCCAATACTTTTTAGTCACGATCGTAAAAGAATGGTTTTTTATCCTTTTCTAAAAACTGATCATAAATCAAACCGAACTTTTTAAACTTTCAGCGTAAAACATAAAGTTTCGGTACTAGATACTTATAGTAACTTTTAGTTGTATGAACTTATTCGTATTCGGATAAGATAGTCGAGTGGATATTTTAAACGTTTATGTATACATGTGGATATATTATTAAGATCATAAGCGCTACATTAGTAAATTATAGTGAGTTTTGAATTTAAATATGCCTTAATCTTACTTACTCATGAAAAAATTTGTTTTTATTATTATAATCTCAATTTCATCTCGTGCTTGCTCTCTATTTTATTCTCTGTTGTTTCATGTTCGCCATCTCTCCCTATTTTAAATAAATTTAAAATATGTTTTTATTTATTTATTTAGTCCAGTCAATCTACGAAAGTTTATATGGAGAGGGTTGCATTTAAGTGTACTTTAGAGAAAAATTTATTAAATTACCAGTAAAAACATTTAAAAAATTAAATTCACAGTAATCCCAGTATAAGGTGAACTCAACCTGTATAATATGTACAATGTAGCATAGGTCAGCTTAATTAAATGACATGTCTTGACTGACTGATTAACTAACTGATTAACTGACTGACTGAAGCCAACCCGTAACCGCTTTAGCTACACGTTTGAAAGTTTGTGTGCTAATTTAAGGGCTTTCCCCCAGCCAACTAGCGCCCCCATCAGTTAAAAAAATATTACTCGCTAAATACAAATCTTATCGAAAATCTATCTTAAAAAATTTAAGTAAAGGTACACTAGTTTATTTAGTACCTATCAATCCTGAAAAACATAGTCACTGTAGTTACAGATACAAAACTACTAAAAATACGTTTTCGCATTTTTTGTATCTGTATCTACAGTGAACTATACTTTTCAGAATTGATATATTTTAAATAACCCAACATTTACTTTAATTTGTAAGACAGAGTTTCGATAAGTTTTGTATTTAGCGAGTAATATTTTTTTAACTGATGGGGGCGCTAGTTGGCTGGGGGTAACCACTTAATGCATACCACAAACACCACATCAGAAATAATTTTTCAAAAGTTGCCCCCAAGGGTGTGAAATAAATAAGGTGTGAAAGTTATATGATTTTTGTGCTAATTTCGCTCCCTTGGGGGATGATTATGGAAAAGAGCCAAGACATCTATTTCTTTTTTTTGTTACCACAAGCAAAAGTGAAAAAAAAAAATTAAAACTTTCATCCCCTATTTCACCCCCTTTGGGTATGAGTTTTAGAAAATCCTTTCTGATATGATGTTTGTGGTTTGCGTTGAGTTAGCACACAAAATTTCAATTGCAATTGCAATTTTAGTTCATAAGATTTTGTCAAGACTGTTCCCGCAGTCAAACTGTATTAACAGTTTTGCGGGTGCTTGTTTAGTTTTTAAGAAAAACTGTAACATTTTTTAATAAATATATTCTATCTAACTATTCAAACGTGTAGCTGAAGCGTTGACGGGTCGGTATTAGTCAGTCAGTCAGGACATGAAATTTTATTGATATTTTAGTGAACTACGAGTATATTTCATTCCAAGTTTGACGCTCGGGTTTATAAATGTTCTGACGACAGAGGAAAAACAAACAAAACACGTTTCTTGTATGGCGACCGGCCTTATTTTTTTTACTTTTTTTGTTTTTATTATTAGGTGATATATTTGCCTTAAAAACACATATTCTGTGAAATTTTAAACGAGCTACCTGTGTCGTTTCAAAACATATAATTTTCAAACGACGTATTTTTGATATTTTGCCCCACTGTGCGTCACCGTCGCGTCCTGCCGGGGAGCACCACTTCTTATATGTTACCTATAAGTGTTTACTTGAATTGTGCAAAGTTTCATCCCAGCAGGTTTTGTGCAAGGTACCCAACACAAGCTCGGCCTTGGATCTCCTACTATCATAGATTGACTGGACTTGGCAGACTGTCTGTCTGGCGCAGTGTATCCTCTAGTTCAAATTACTCTTTGTGATCGTTAGTTGTAAATTTCACGAAGAAAGTGGAATTGGAAATGTTGTTTTAAATTCTTTGCGATCGTTTGAATAATTGACTTTTAAGAAAACTTCCAGACAGGCTATTTAAAAAACAATAGGGTTTTAAGATAATCGCCCTCTTCCTTTGTCAAGAAAGTCTGCGTTTCGATTGCTTTGATTTATTACCATCGAAAGATGGTACAATGTCAGAGGATGGTTCTATACAAAAAAAAACTGTGTTTCAAAACTCGTGCACGCTAGTGTTTTAGTTTTTTTTTTGTAGTTTATTTTTTTGACGTATTTTTAATGAGCTGTTTTCACAGTTAAGTTCAACTGAGTATTCAAAGGTGTCGATAGATTTCGCTGATGACAGTTGCTGAGGAACTTAAATAAATCTGTCATAGATGAAGCGTGAAATTTATAAACCTCCTTTGACAACACTTACACTCACTTAAACAAAAGGTTGGAAAAAGAAGTTGACAGTTAATTTTGCCTACAACGACGCTATCTATCAAGAAAAGGGTAACTAACTACGAACTTGAAGCCGAACTTGTAGCCGTACGAGCGGTACTCTGTCCTCGCAGATAAACCACGTAAGTGGTTTTGTGAGACCCTATGTAAATTCATGTAAAAAGTTCTAAAAATAAAGATTTTTATCTATCTATCTACGAGTAACTAGTTTTTTTTTTTAAAAAGCGGCTCATTGAAAATAAATTTTAATAAATTATGTTTCTAATCATATCGTAAAAGATGAATAAGGGATAGTGAATCAGAGGAGAAACAGCGTTGTCCTTCTGCGTAACGCATCATCATACTGCAGCTACCTGTATCGCTAATAAATTTTCTTCTTTTGAAGGAGGTTGAGAGTTGGGATATTCAAGACCCCTATTCGTCTTCTATGACAACCATGGGATTCGATTCAATTCAATTCATTTATTCAATTCAGTTGTAACATAACAGTATAAAACATACCAAAGCGTTACAAAAGCTGTCTACCATATATCCCACGTTAGGATGAGATGCTGGAACCACACGTATCCTAACAGCAAGTCACTGAAAAAACTTTGGTTTTTATGGCATGGTTACAGAGTTACTAATATGCCCACTGACTTGCAGTTGACCGTACTAAACTGTCTTATAAAAATATATAGTCCATTTCATGAGTCAATGCCAACGCTTTCCAACACATTTTATTTTACAGCCATGACTCTAAAACCAGAGTATATTTGATGGAAAAATAACATTATTATTATTATTTCTTTCAAGTAACCATGACTCATTACAATTACATTAAAATATAAAATAACTAAAATTAAAATTAAATCAATCAGAAGAAATAAAATTAAATTACCAACACAACACATTGTTTTACACACTTGTTTTTTCTGACAGCTTTAGCTGATTACTATTGATATAGCTGCAAAATGTGTTGGTAAGCGTTGGCATTGACTCATGAAACGGATTATACAAACCCGTGCTAAACAACAATGCGTGAGATGAGTAACCGTAGGTATACAAGGTTATTTTTCCCCTCTTGCCAGCAATACAGTTGTTATTCGTAATATATATATATATGTGATGAAATAAAAAAGGAATCGATTTTAGTGAGACAGCTTTACTAAGCTGTGTCACTAAAATCGATTCCTTCGAGCCTACTGGCTTTACAAGTTAATGAGCTATAGCCAAAAAACTGCAAATAGCAAAAATAGCAACAGCATTCAGGCGCTAAAACCTCGCTGAGAGGATGTAAAAAAATTATGTTGTGAACGTTTTAAAAAACTTAATCGAATCATGCTTTGATAATATTTTAAAAAAAATACAGAACCCTATACTGTGCGTGGCCCAACATGCACTTGGCTGGTTTTATAAATACTACTGTGTGTGTTATCCTCCAAATTCACATTGAGTCCAGTGCTGTACCTTTTTCCTACTTGTTTAAAAACTACTGTATCAATTCGTTAGCTCTTTGTGTAAAAAAATACAACAAAAAAAACTAATTTGAAAGTTTTGTATGAAAAACGCTTCGATATGTATTTTCTGTGATCCCTCTTGTTACAAAGAGTATTTGAATTAGATTTTCAGCGACATCGAAACTTGATAAATACCATCTTCTCTTTATGCTAAACGAGGCTCAAACATTGTCCAATTTTGCAAGAAGAATTTGAAGAACAAATAATGTCTTGCCTTTTTGGATTAAATGGATTTTTTCAAATAAAATCACTCTTGCTTTTAACGTAAAAATCTGGTGTCGAGTCTGGCTGGCACAGTCTTTTTTGAAGTGAAAACTTTTTTAGAGGCGCTTGGCACTTTTTTGGGTAAAAAATATTAAATTCGCGTCAGATGTCGCGTCAGATCTCGCGTTAGTTCCGTAGCCTGATCGAAAAAGCGTCAACTGTCAACCGTATTGTTATAACAATACGAGTTTTTATTTAATGACATCAAAGAAGTATGCGAGCAATGGCGCGATTGACCCTTACGACCGCTTTTGCCATGCTAAATTTTTTTAGGTAGTAAGTGACGATGAAGTCGAAGATGTAACATGCTTACCTAAGTTTCTCTTACCTTTTCAGTCTTGCCTTGAACTGATCCAGATTGTATTATTCGAAGGAAAAATGCGCAGGTAGCTAAACGTAAACTAAAAACTGGTTTAACAGCAATTTTGTACTTATAACCCATTATAGGCTAATTACACTTGAAAAAAAAATTAATTAAAAAAGATTAAAATGTATATAGAAATGAAAAACCAGTCAAGTGCGATTCGGACTCGCGCGCCGAGAGTTCCTATATAACTATAGTATATTTGGAATTTCTTTTTGTTTGTAAAGGTTTTTTGCCGATTTCTGAAAAACTGTGCTACTTATAGAGTTCGTTTTATTTTTGATGTAGGTTTGGCTTTGCAAACTTCGAAGATAAGGGAGGTGGAATTATACTCTTATTTTTTCTGGTATTTTATAAAATGTACATGTAAAGCCCTTTTATATGATACCCCACTCACTAGAATGACGACAATTTGAAATTTCGCCTTTCCTATTTGGTCTCCCCATTTTCAATAAAACTAATCATATTTTTTTCATTAATTCACTTCCAATATAGTTGGACAAGCATTATTCTAAAACTATGCCAAATTTCAAGTCGATAGCTTGAGAAGTTGCTGAGATAAGCAGTAGTGATAGTCAGACAGACCAACAGACAGACGAAGTCGCACCAAAAGGGTTCCGTTTTTACTATTTTGGTTCGGAACCCTAAAACCAAATAGTTTTTTTTTTATCAATAGAACCACAGTCAGTTTTAGCCAACCAAAGAAATTTGACCTCATATAGAAGTAATATATGAGAAATAATTCGTCACAAGTAGGAATGTGGGCATGCTTTCATCTATCGATAGTCGATAAGTTACACAAGGACAAATCGATGTCGAAACTTTGACCAAAAAGTTGAAGTACTAAACTTTAATAAAAGACAAATCTGTTAAAAGCAGTGATTGAATTCATTAAAAAAAGTATATTTTTTGCATTTTTTACTAAAGGTGATTTCTTACGTAGGTGTTTTAATATTAAAGATACCAAATTTCTTACTTACTTACTTACTAAAAGTAATGGACGGTAGCGGTGGAGGCAAGAGGGGTAGGAGGTGTAAAGGTTCTTTTTTTTATTTTCATGAATATTACAATTATATAACAATATTTCAAGCTTACATACAAATTATGTAGGATTTTAAAACAAACTTTTATCCCTCAATTCAATCCCTTTGGGATGGTTTTGCAAAAATGCTGAAATACGGGTTTGTGTTTTTCTTCTAAGTAGCTCAAATCAATTTTCAAGCGAAATTTTGTGTATCTTATCTTGCCTTATAACGTGGAGCTGAGTTCCTTATTCGACCTTAGAGCACAAGGAGCCTGTAGTCTTCTGGTTTCGGATAAGCTTGACCCAGAATCTTCATACGCTTGTGAGCCAAAGCGTTGCATGAGCACATGAATTGCTTGTCAGTATTGTTTGTAGCGAAAAACTTTAAAACCTTTTTTGTAGAGAATTTTATGTAGATTAATTTAGTATTTTTATTAATTTTCTTACAATTTGTTGATTCAGGATGATTCATGCTGATTGAGACATTTCAATTTGGCGAAGACACACAAAGTTATATTTGTTTGACAGTGTCCCCATCGGGAATCGAACCCAGAATGAAAACAAAACGCGTTGAATGTTGTAAAATATAATAAATGGTACAGCAGCACTGCACTTACTTTCTCGCGATATGCAAGTAGAACTGTCAACCGCAAACTTAAATTTGTAATACCATACCTACACATAGTATGGAATTACAAACGTTTATTAAGGTTTTTCTGAAAATGTTCTACCACATGAATTCGGAACTCGAATTGTAAAATATTAAAACAAACCAACCGTAAACTATTTCGAACAAATCACATGTTCAAATTTTGGTAGTACTGGAACACCTTTTATATGAATTTTCACAGATTTTTAAATTTCAAAACTCTGTTTCTTATGAATAGTTGTTCAGTTTTGTCGACTGTAAAGCTCTTTCAGTTTTTGGTACATCCTGTGTACTAAATTTTCACAAAGTCCAATCAAATTGAATATCCATTCAGGTAGATATCCAAAACAAAATTAAAATTACTACCTCATTTTCGTATGCAATGATAGCGCGCTAATGTGACGTCACTGATGACGTCACGTTGCTTGAACGAGTGAATACGAGCAAGGTTTGATCCGACTTTGAGCGCGCACACACCGCACACAGTGCTCATATGCGGGTGATGAACCGTAGTGTATGTAATTTTCGACTTTGTAGAATGGAATCAAAGTTACGTACGGTAGCGACGATGTGTTCCTACGGTGTTTTTATACAACATTAACCAGATTAACCAGATGTCTGTAAAATTAAAATGGAAATAACGAAATCTGAATGAATACCGATTAAATAAAAACAAAATGCAATGAAATGAAATTAAACAAAATAATTTGATCACACAGCTAATGCTGACTGGTTGAAATGGTGATCGCTGTTAGGCATACTCTGTGACTGTAGGATGCCAGTTGAAACCAAGAGCACTAAATACAAGTTTACAAAATAGTGGAGAAGCAACATTTTTGAGTCTCAATGATAATGAGCATCTTAATTAGAAATTTCGTGTCAACTCAGTGTGTAAAAGACTCATAGATTCGTATTTGCGTCAATGAGAGTTTCCCAAACAATATCAAAAGATGCTACACTAACCGCATATCATGGAAATCAGGTCTGTCGTCAGTCCTTAGCTATGGTCTGCTATTTATGGGGACACAGCGTTGATCTAGAGGATGTGTTCAAATTGAAAGATGTTCTACTAGCAAATAAACGATTTGATTAATTGATCGAAAACCTGTGGTAGACCCGCAATGCTCTACAAGGATGAATGCTGGATAACTTAATAAGACTATGTAACCAAAATCCATGTAACCAAGATGATAATGTTTTGATGGGCCGGTAGCACTTAATTGGATAGACTCAGTGTAGTGTATAGCCTTTGTCTCGAGCGTGCATACTCAGTCTGCAACCGACCGTACAGCGAGTAGGATGTGCAACGTGGTGTGTGCGTTGGCGAGCCAAATAAAGAGCTTAACAACTAACATCGGCGACGCTACAGTTGGCGACGAGGATTAAAAGTGAGTACTTGCTTAGAAAATAATAAAACAGAAAAAAAAAGGAAAGGAATTACCTAATTTCACCGAATAGTTGTGGAAAAAAAAATTTTGGCCTGATGTAAACAAACATAGTTATTGTCGGCCGGCTATAAATAGAACAGGTTTGAACGGACAAAGGATGCGTGTTAGCCCATCCAGATTTTGCATTATATTTAAAGATTTCCTTGGCTGTGGTTTGAGTATTTTAACCAAAGAAATCGGAACGGATAGAAGTCAATACGTAGGTAGTTGGGTCAAGCCAATCAAAATAAGGAGGATTTAAGGATTTAAGGAAACTTGAAAATAACCTATAGGGTTCCTGTAGGTTTCGCCGAACAGTGGTTCGGTAGGTCGTTGACAACTTGTCACGGCAAGAATTATTTTTGATGAATATACCTATGAACTACCTACACAAACTTATTTACTTTACTATTAAAAGGGCTGACCCCTCATAATTGACCCACCGTGTGGCATATTACGGGGTTACCAGTACAGTAGATACTAATACTTTGATACATATTTCCCATTGGTTTTGATACCACCACCCATGTAATAATATTTGGACTGCTACTTCGAATAACGTATAAAACTAGAACGCAAGGATATTACATGAGATAAAACGATACACTTCGTAGCGCAGACGCAGATAGAATGACTGAAAAAATGTTCGATGAAACTCGATTCAAAAATAAGGTTATTTTTTAGAGTATACGTCGTTGAGTTTTTAGGGCCGCTGCTAGAAAACTCCACTGAACCCAAAAAAACTAACTAGCTGGATGCTAACTCAGCGCAGGTTATTTGTGCTGTTTTTACTACTATTTATAGAATAATTTACTTACCTTGGATCCAACGAACCAGCCACGAGTTAGTTTTAATGATCCTAATTATTTTATATCCCGTGTAGTGCCGGCAAGAATGGTACCAACCCATACATACTCGTGGGTGTCGTAATAGGCGACTATGGCTCATAAACGGGAGGAGGTAACTGACATGCCAATTTTTATTTATCAATAAATTTTGAATTGTATTGATGGGTTATCCTCCTGTGTGCCATACCATATTACATACTGCGGTCACCTACAACCGGGTTAGATGGTGTTAGCCGTAGCGCTGACAGGCGAGGTTTCCCTCCTCACTTTATACAGAAAAAGCTAGAATTCTGGAGGGAACTCAGCGTCCTGTAGTCGTCGTTACTTTGGATTATGATGAAATATTATATGATATAAAATATACTCTGAATTTGTCAAATGCAATCTATTTAAGTTGCGTTAAGTGGTACTTGTGCTACATATGTACCATGTTATGAGCAGTTATGATTATACTAGGCATTAAATTGCATATTACACGTATTGGCAGTTATATACTGGGCATTAAATTGCATATTAAATATATTGGCAGTTATATACTGGGCATTAAATTGCATATTACACATATTGGCAGTTATATACTGGGCATTAAATTGCATATTGTCTTTTAATAATTTGGCATATTGGCAGTTACATACTGGGCATTAAATTGCATATTACACGTATTGGAAGTTAAATACGGGGCATTAAATTGCATAATACACATATTGGCAGTTATATACTGGGCATTAAATTGCATATTACACGTATTGGAAGTTAAATACGGGGCATTAAATTGCATATTACACGTATTGGCAGTTATAAACTGGGCATTAAATTGCATATTACATATATTAGCAGTTATATACTGGGCATTAAATTGCATATTACACGTATTGGAAGTTAAATACGGGGCATTAAATTGCATATTACACGTATTGGCAGTTATATACTGGGCATTAAATTGCATATTACACGTATTGGAAGTTAAATACGGGGCATTAAATTGCATATTACACATATTGGCAGTTATATACTGGGCATTAAATTGCGTATTACATATATTGGAAGTTAAATACGGGGCATACAATTGCATATTACACGTATTGGCAGTTATATACTGGACATTAAATTGCATATTACATATATTGGCAGTTATATACTGGGCATTAAATTGCATATTACACGTATTGGCAGTTATATACTGGGCATTAAATTGCATATTACACATATTGGCAGTTATATACTGGGCATTAAATTGCATATTGTCTTTTAATAATTTGGCATATTGGCAGTTATATACTGGGCATTAAAATGCATATTGTCTTTTAATAATTTGGCATATTGGCAGTTATATACTGGGCATTAAATTGCATACTATCTTTAATAATTCGACATGTAAGCAGTTATATACTGGGCATTAAATTGCATATTGTCTTTTAATAATTCGATATATAAGCAGTTATATACTGGGATTTTAATTGCATATTGTGTTTACAATAATCTGATAAACAAGCAGTTACAAACTGAGCATTAAATTGAATATTGTCTTGTTAATGATGCGATATGTTATAAACGGTTACAAACAGGGCATTTAATTGCTTATTGGCTAATAATTGTTCCAATAATGAGATACATACGAGCAGCTACATACTGGGCATTAAATTGCATATTGTCTTTTAATAATTTGACATGTAAACATTTATAAACTGGGCATTAAATTGCATATTGTCCTTTCAATAATCTGACAAACAAGAAGTTACAAACTGAGCATTAAATTGAATATTGTCTTGTTAATAATGTGATATGTTATAAGCGGTTACAAACTGGGCATTTAATTGCATATTGGCTAATAGTTTTGTCAATGTTGAGATACATACGAGCAGCTACATACTGGCCATTAAATTGCATATTGTCTTTTCAACAATTTAAAATATGAGCAGTTACTAACTGGGCATTTGATTGCATTATGTCAATTATAAAATGAGGCATAATTGGAGCAGTTGTGAATTCCAACTGAATTATTAATTGGTCGGCTCCAATGGTTGGAACGGCTTAGTCCTCACCAGTAAACAAAACCATAGAATTACCATTATATGCATGTTTATGCAGGTAACATGAACAATACCTACATAATTATTTAACAATTCTGTAAACTGAATCAGCTTTCATTTCCTTTTGTTTAATATGTAGGCGTATGGAAAAAATGTGTAATTATTAGACAAAAATGATAGTAAATCGTATGTCCATATTTGTTGCATCAATAATATTATGAAACTCAAAGAATAGCCACGCATAAACAAAATATAAAGAAAATAAGGAAGTCTAGATACGATAGCACAGTGGTCTATGCATTGGATTCGTGCTGCTTCTGATGTTTGTTGTATGTAAATACAATTCATGCTTGGTCCGTTCCAAAGGTGCGGGTTTAAATCTAGCTCGCGTCTTAAAATATTTCTCATATATTTTCAGAAAGGTTATATGCGTGGGCGAATGACATGTGTTGTTTTGAGCCATGGTATTAAAGAGTGCAAGGAAAGTCCGGGTGGATAATGGATAATGATATCGGGAACCGATTAGTGTGAATTATAAATAACAAAATGCTTCCTTGTTTAGTTGAAAAGAAGTAACAAATGGATTTCAGATTCACACACATTGTTTGACAGTCAAGTCATCTTTATAAGGACATATGGTGACAATTTTATTTTGTCCATAAATTCAGTTTAAACATGCTGAGTGTTTGGAAAAGGTATGATAAAAAGTACCAACCTACAGTTTGAAATTTAAATAGTTTGATACCTACCTTACAGTTTTCAATACCACTGGTGTAGTTAGGGAGCAGGTAAATTCTGGCACTTGTAGCGAGAGTACCCATTACTGTACATTTCCTACTATAATTAATAAATACCCACGAAAAGTCAAATTATTCTGGAAGGGTTTATTTAATGATCATGTCCCTATTTCATTATGTTTAACATACGTACTTTGTACAACGATGCCATAGCAAAAAAAAAAAAAAAAACTTGTGTACATCGGCGTGTAGCTAGTATATTGTATTGAACGATTTCACTTAAATTGGAAGGACCGGTACATAGACAATATGCGTACTTAATACATCTTAAAGTTATATTGATTCTCCTCTATGGGCCAAGACAACCACAAATAATACCTACCAACCTATTTCAAGTGCCTAAATCAAGACATTGGGATCAAGGATTATTTCTTCTTCTTGTCGTGTTAATCAATAAATAAATAAAGCTCAAGAAGCAATCGATTTTAAACATAATTAAGTAAATAATTTTACAATGTTTGAAATAAATTATGTGGTTTGTCCATTTACAACGATAAAAAAAAAACTAACCTATCATTCTTAATAGGTACCTATTTAAAATTAGTGCATACTCAAATATACTTTGGTTGGTAAATAGCTTGGTTCCTGTGAAAGGCTACAGAAATTGGAATAATAATCCGGTCACCTAGTAGGATTTTTGTGGTAAATAAGCCTCGCAGGTAACTATTGAAAAGCAGTTTTAATTTAGGTTTTCTTATGTAACTTTACTGTAAAGCAACAAAATACTCTTTAAAACGTTGTAAAAATAAACATACCTATGAACTTACGAAAACGTTATTAGGTATGTTTGCTTAAATAAATGAATAGTTCTGTCTGAATAATGAGTCCCAATGAATTAAAAATTTAATGGAAAAGTTGATTTGTCGACATACACGGTACAGGTAAGACAATAAAATCAACAAAGTGGACAAGCAGCAATTCCACAAGAAATTTGTGAGCAAAGGTTTTAAGAGATTAAACGTGGGTTTTTATTGTCGCTTCTTTTTTTTCCCACAATGGCGCCACATTGTTTGTGAAGCGATGTAGTTTAGCTGACGTCATTAAGAGATTTTAATATCCAACAATGAATAAACGATTTTGATTTGATTTGATTTGATTTGAAAAATAAAAATAAACAATAATAATAATTCCTTAAATTTGACAATAAGGTTTGAAAATTGATCAGTAACATAAAAAATAGTTTTCGACAAACATTTCGAGTTTAATTCTGGTGAGATTCTACATTCAGATTAAAGGTACCAGTAGTTGAATTAGATTGAAAAATAACTTTATTTGATATCGCCATCTTATTAATTTATGTCAAATTGTGACGAAGCACTTTATTGCGATCAGGACAACTTTAGTTTCCTTTTTATATGGGAAAAACACCATGGTAAACAGAGATCATTCACCTGAAAGCTATCATTAGCCTATCTATATTATAAATTATTGATGTCATAATTGCTACCGTGCTAACAGAAATAATATAGTACAATAATAGTTTAAAATACTTATTCTTATCATAATAGTCTTGGAAGATGTGTTGGACGCTCGATCCAGACGTGGTGGGTTGGAGTTCAGCAGGTACGTGCAGAGTAATGAGCCGAATTGATAGATCGACTTTCCGAGGAGTTCCTGGTTTGAAACAGCCAGTTTGTATCATCACCACACATTTCGATGACATAGGTGTGCACCATATAAATATGTACTTTGAAGAGTGCGTTTTGTATGTCTGGGTATAGATCATAATTTTAATAGGTGTAATTAGAACACCAAGAATTCGTTGACCCTGCAAACCATACGAAAAAAAAAAGAAAAGAAATTACATACCTATAATAAATAGCTGAAGAACTTGTTATTGTTCTGGATTAGTTGTAATATTTAAAACCTTCATTTAATTTGAATAGTCTTTGTATTTTTCTTTGTTTATCACCTGCAAACCTATGGAAACCAGTAGTGTGAAATAAAAATATTAAGAAAAAAGGTAGAGGAAAGACAGGTAGTGGTGTTTCTCACTCTTGCCTTCCTCTCAAGGCTTTAAAGTAACACAGGGCTTAAAAGTAAGGTCCTCCTGGAGTTTGTCCATATTTGTTGCATCAATAATATTATGAAACTCAAAGAATAGCCACGCATAAACAAAATATAAAGAAAATAAGGAAGTCTAGATACGATAGCACAGTGGTCTATGCATTGGATTCGTGCTGCTTCTGATGTTTGTTGTATGTAAATACAATTCATGCTTGGTCCGTTCCAAAGGTGCGGGTTTAAATCTAGCTCGCGTCTTAAAATATTTCTCATATATTTTCAGAAAGGTTATATGCGTGGGCGAATGACATGTGTTGTTTTGAGCCATGGTATTAAAGAGTGCAAGGAAAGTCCGGGTGGATAATGGATAATGATATCGGGAACCGATTAGTGTGAATTATAAATAACAAAATGCTTCCTTGTTTAGTTGAAAAGAAGTAACAAATGGATTTCAGATTCACACACATTGTTTGACAGTCAAGTCATCTTTATAAGGACATATGGTGACAATTTTATTTTGTCCATAAATTCAGTTTAAACATGCTGAGTGTTTGGAAAAGGTATGATAAAAAGTACCAACCTACAGTTTGAAATTTAAATAGTTTGATACCTACCTTACAGTTTTCAATACCACTGGTGTAGTTAGGGAGCAGGTAAATTCTGGCACTTGTAGCGAGAGTACCCATTACTGTACATTTCCTACTATAATTAATAAATACCCACGAAAAGTCAAATTATTCTGGAAGGGTTTATTTAATGATCATGTCCCTATTTCATTATGTTTAACATACGTACTTTGTACAACGATGCCATAGCAAAAAAAAAAAAAAAAAACTTGTGTACATCGGCGTGTAGCTAGTATATTGTATTGAACGATTTCACTTAAATTGGAAGGACCGGTACATAGACAATATGCGTACTTAATACATCTTAAAGTTATATTGATTCTCCTCTATGGGCCAAGACAACCACAAATAATACCTACCAACCTATTTCAAGTGCCTAAATCAAGACATTGGGATCAAGGATTATTTCTTCTTCTTGTCGTGTTAATCAATAAATAAATAAAGCTCAAGAAGCAATCGATTTTAAACATAATTAAGTAAATAATTTTACAATGTTTGAAATAAATTATGTGGTTTGTCCATTTACAACGATAAAAAAAAAACTAACCTATCATTCTTAATAGGTACCTATTTAAAATTAGTGCATACTCAAATATACTTTGGTTGGTAAATAGCTTGGTTCCTGTGAAAGGCTACAGAAATTGGAATAATAATCCGGTCACCTAGTAGGATTTTTGTGGTAAATAAGCCTCGCAGGTAACTATTGAAAAGCAGTTTTAATTTAGGTTTTCTTATGTAACTTTACTGTAAAGCAACAAAATACTCTTTAAAACGTTGTAAAAATAAACATACCTATGAACTTACGAAAACGTTATTAGGTATGTTTGCTTAAATAAATGAATAGTTCTGTCTGAATAATGAGTCCCAATGAATTAAAAATTTAATGGAAAAGTTGATTTGTCGACATACACGGTACAGGTAAGACAATAAAATCAACAAAGTGGACAAGCAGCAATTCCACAAGAAATTTGTGAGCAAAGGTTTTAAGAGATTAAACGTGGGTTTTTATTGTCGCTTCTTTTTTTTCCCACAATGGCGCCACATTGTTTGTGAAGCGATGTAGTTTAGCTGACGTCATTAAGAGATTTTAATATCCAACAATGAATAAACGATTTTGATTTGATTTGATTTGAAAAATAAAAATAAACAATAATAATAATTCCTTAAATTTGACAATAAGGTTTGAAAATTGATCAGTAACATAAAAAATAGTTTTCGACAAACATTTCGAGTTTAATTCTGGTGAGATTCTACATTCAGATTAAAGGTACCAGTAGTTGAATTAGATTGAAAAATAACTTTATTTGATATCGCCATCTTATTAATTTATGTCAAATTGTGACGAAGCACTTTATTGCGATCAGGACAACTTTAGTTTCCTTTTTATATGGGAAAAACACCATGGTAAACAGAGATCATTCACCTGAAAGCTATCATTAGCCTATCTATATTATAAATTATTGATGTCATAATTGCTACCGTGCTAACAGAAATAATATAGTACAATAATAGTTTAAAATACTTATTCTTATCATAATAGTCTTGGAAGATGTGTTGGACGCTCGATCCAGACGTGGTGGGTTGGAGTTCAGCAGGTACGTGCAGAGTAATGAGCCGAATTGATAGATCGACTTTCCGAGGAGTTCCTGGTTTGAAACAGCCAGTTTGTATCATCACCACACATTTCGATGACATAGGTGTGCACCATATAAATATGTACTTTGAAGAGTGCGTTTTGTATGTCTGGGTATAGATCATAATTTTAATAGGTGTAATTAGAACACCAAGAATTCGTTGACCCTGCAAACCATACGAAAAAAAAAAGAAAAGAAATTACATACCTATAATAAATAGCTGAAGAACTTGTTATTGTTCTGGATTAGTTGTAATATTTAAAACCTTCATTTAATTTGAATAGTCTTTGTATTTTTCTTTGTTTATCACCTGCAAACCTATGGAAACCAGTAGTGTGAAATAAAAATATTAAGAAAAAAGGTAGAGGAAAGACAGGTAGTGGTGTTTCTCACTCTTGCCTTCCTCTCAAGGCTTTAAAGTAACACAGGGCTTAAAAGTAAGGTCCTCCTGGAGTTTCTGGGTTGGCTGCTGTAGGCAAGCTTCATTGGTCAATAGTTGTTGTAAGTCCAGAACAAGGAGACGGGGCAGATAAGAAGAAACGTAGTACATTTGAAGAATATACATGGAGACTGGAAAGTGTTAGACATAAAGAATAATTTGGGAAAAGATAACATTTGCAACAGTAGTGGAGAGGAGGAGTAACTAAGGAAACTATGAAAAACTATTTTGTAGAAGGTACCGCTAGAAGCGTATTATGATTTGATAATTTCCGATTCAAATGTAATTTATTATTTTAATTAGGTAATTCATGAACGATATAAAAATCTAATTAAAATAGGGAAGGGATGTAGTGTATAGCCTTTGTCTCGAGCGTGCATACTCAGTCTGCAACCGACCGTACAGCGAGTAGGATGTGCAACGTGGTGTGTGCGTTGGCGAGCCAAATAAAGAGCTTAACAACTAACATTGGCGACGCTACACTCAGGAACGTACATGTTAGTGGCAGTTTCAAAGTATCGCCTATTCTAGACAAACTTCAATAAAGTCAGCTCCGGTGGTACGGATTATGTGATGCGCTGGGAAGAAGAGCACCACTTTGAGTCTGTGTCAAATATTGACAAAGGGAAACAAACAGAAATAACCCCTGGGATGCCAAAGAGCTACTTGGTGGACGAAAATGTAAGAACTTACAAAAAATATTGTGGCCGATTATAACGACAGAGTCAACGGTTGAAAATCAAATTAATATGGGGAGAGAGGCATGGAGAAAGAAAAGAGACAGGAAGTGTACTGATTTTTAATACAAATTGCCCAAAGTATAGTGATTACTGGTAATACTCAACAAACCATTGCTGTATTCTTACGAGTAGCAATATCGGACAGCAGAAATGGAATTTATTTGATGTATGTGAATGGTCTGTACGTAGACAGATTATATTGATGTGACCTACCTTATGGATATCCGGTGAGCATGTTCCTTATTGTGAGATAGTATGATATGTGACGCACATAATTTGAAATTGCTATGTTGATAATATGATTTGAAGTTACTCAGTTGGTTTGGGTGGTTGTAGGGCGATTACTGTTGAGCTGATAGAAAGGACAATGTCGTACGGGCCAGCCCGATTCGTTGGGTGGTTGAAGGTTCGCATTGGTCCAATCTATGTTTGTGGAGTTGATAGAGAGGGCAATGTCGTACGGGCCAGCCCGACTTGGTTGGGTGGTTGAAGGTTCGCATTGGCCCAATCTGTGTTTGCGAAGCTGGTCGGACAGTGGCGGATCCGGTCCATGCCCATCGGGGCTGGTCGAAGGGACACACTGGTCCGGGCCAGGCTTTGTTGATGGTCGAAAGGGTACATGCTTTCAGAGTTGGGTTGAAGGGGCACATGCCTTCAGAGTAACTTCACAATGAGTGGTTTCAGTTTTGTGTGTGATGATGATCTTGATTGTCAGGATAGACGAGCGGATTGCTTGGTGATCTTGTTTTTATTTGTTTTAGGACATTGTTAATGGATTAACGCCCGAGGACGGTCGTGTTGTCAGGACGGCCGTGTAGGCATATTACTAGCAGCACCTTCTTAGTATCGCCGAGTGAGGTCTCCAGGGTCAGACTGGACCGGAAGAGTCCGGGTGGCTCATCATAACCCCGGAGCACGAAACGTGATGTGACAATAATTAGATCCTGGTTAATTATACCTGAACCCACTATATCCTTGTGAGACTTGGGATTATGATATTATGGCCTCCTGCGCCGATATATATATATAAAAGAAGAAGGTGACTAACTGACTGACCGACTGACTGACTGACTGACTGACTGACTGACATATCAACGCACAGCCCAAACCACCGGGTCTAGAGATTCCAAATTTGGCATGTAGGTTCCTTATAAGACCTAGGGGTGCACTAAGAAAGGGTTTTACAAAATTCCACCCCTAAGGGGGTAAAATAGGGGATGAAAGTTTGTATGAAAGTCCGTCAGTTTTGAAGTTAGGATCTTCAAAATTTGTATTTAGGCTGTCGACTAAAAATTAAGTTTTAAGTGTCTCATGGTTTTTAAAAATTCGACACCCTTAAGGGTGAAAAGGGGGATGAAGTTGAAAATTCTTTATTTTTAAAGTAAAGTCCACATAATTTATTATTTAGGCATTAATGATGTAATTCTATGCAACGTTCATCACTGTTATTGAAATTCCACCCCAAATTCAACCCCTTAAAAAGGGAAATGGGGTGAAAAAGTCTAAAAACCAATATGGGTATCGTTTGTATGGTTTATCGGGTCGCTGATTACGAAAACTACAACAATTTTGAAATCCAACGTGGTGGACGTAAAATATTATCATTCCCTTGGGATGGGGTTGGGGTGCGATAGGGTTGAAATGTGAATATGGGTGTCGTTTGTATGGTTTATCGGGTCGCTGATTACGAAAACTACAATAATTTTGAAATCCAACGTGGTGGACGTAAAATACCATCATTCCCTTGGGATGGGGTTGGGGTGCGATAGGGTTGAAATGTGAATATGGGTGTCGTTTGTATGGTTTATCGGATCGCTGATTACGAAAACTACAACAATTTTGAAATCCAACATGGTGGACGTGAAATACCATCATCCCCCTGGGGATGGAGTTGGGGTGCGATAGGTTTGAAATGTCTAAAAATCAATATGGGTGTCGTTTGTATGGTTTATCGGGTCGCTGATTACGAAAACTACAACAATTTTGAAATCCAACGTGGTGGACGTGAAATACCATCATCCCCTGGGGATGGGGTTGGGGTGCGATAGGTTTGAAATGTCTTAAAATAAATATAGGTGTCGTTTCTATGTTAGGGATAGCGGTTAAATTGGCGTTAGAGGTAGAGAGGCAGAGAGGTAGAGAGGCAGAGAGGCAGAGAGGCAGAGAGGTAGAGAGGTAGAGAGGTAGAGAGGTAGAGAGGTAGAGAGGTAGAGAGGTAGAGAGGTAGAGAGGTAGAGAGGTAGAGAGGTAGAGAGGTAGAGAGGTAGAGAGGTAGAGAGGTAGAGAGGTAGAGAGGTAGAGAGGTAGAGGTATAGGTAAAGTAGAGGGAGAGCGAGGGGAAGGGGGAGAGGGAGGGAGAGAGGGAGGGGGAGAGGGTGAGGGAGAGGGAGGGGCAGGGGGAGAGACAGAGGGAGGGGGAGAGGGAGAGGGAGAGGGTTTTAGTTTTTCTCAATTACTTCTGCGAATTGGCTCTGTTTTGAAATATTACATAAAGGTGTCTCTCATCTCTCTTTCTACATTTGTTAGGTTAAGTGACATTTTTAAGACATAATACTGCTGCTAAGTTGTTCTGTTCTGAGTGATTTAGGAGTAACTTCAGCTGGATCTTGAATTGTACTCATTGATTTGCGCAGGGTTAGTCCCGTTTTTCCATAGTTTAAAATTACCCCGAAATGACGGGAAAATATCTCATTGCTTCGGAAAACCGGTAACAACATAAATACGACATCCACGCGAGCGAAGCCGCGGGCAACAGCTAGTAGAAAATAATACAAGCTTAATGGAGTCAATCAGGGTCAATGTAAATACCACTAGTTGACCATTTAAGCGGTTTTATGACGAAATTCATAAAAAAACTAAATTATTAGTTCTACTTTCAGAGTCACTTCTAAAAGTTCGACTATGAATTAGTTAGGCTTGTGATATAATAAGTGTTAAGGACTTTACAAAATATGCTCTTAAAGTTTTTTTTTTTCAAATGTTACATTGCATGACCACTTCGAATAAACATACTAAAGTATGTGTATCTTTAGTATGTTTATTCGAAGTGATCATGCAATGTAACATTTGAAAAAAAAAACTTTGAGAGCATATTTTGTAAAGTCCTTAACACTTATTATATCATAAGCCTAACTAATTCATAGTCGAACTTTTAGAAGTGACTCTGAAAGTAGAACTAATAATTTACCCATAACTTTATTGTAAGACGCCAACATACGTTCTTACTTTCAGTTCAAATTTAAGTTTTGGTCAGCTATTGGTGCTTGGTCATCTAGTGGTGCAGTGACCCTATGAGTAAATCACAAGTTTACGTTTTGGTAGTACAGGAACACCCCTTATATGGAATCACACAGACAAACTGATGATGGCGCAAGATACCTTGCATAGAGATGCTTAGTCAAGCAAAGTTTCATAAAAATAATTTGAACCGTTTTTAAAAAAAAAAATCTTCATTTTTGTTGAATGACAGATACCCTCAAAATGAGAGCCAGCAAAAAACCATTCGGAAATAAAAGTCTTAAATTAAAAATATGGTGTTAATAGGACCATTCGTTTAGCCGCTAGGCCAAAGCGTGACGGACAGACCGACCAACCGACAGACGGACATTTTTAGGGGACTTGCTTAAGTGATATAGAACACATTTTTGAGAAAGTTTGTGCAACTTTTTTCACGAATACAATACCTTTCTCGCTCAGCTCGAAAGTAAAAAAAAATACTACTATCGATAAAAAAATACATCACTCATAAACTCCAACATGATCCCACAAAAAACGATAAATTACAGTAAAATACGTAACAATTTCCTTATTATCTGACTGTAGAAATGATAAATTGTCATTTTTTTATGCAATATTTGTGATAATAATCCACAAACATGAAAAATACTGAATAAAACTTACAGATGAAAAGACAAAATTTCTTTGCAATTTTCGTTTTGTTGTTTTGAAGATGTACAGCCATCAACTACAAACGTTATTATTAAAAAGAACAATCACTAATATGGAGAGCAACTTAAGAATAAATTCACGATATTTTCAAGTTATTCACTACATGTTTTTTATAATTTACACAATGTTTACAACATATAATTTAGGAAATATTTTCAACCGTTGAAATCCCAACAAGTTACAATAATCCTATAAACTTTGTAAATGCAATGAACGCGTCGTTCATCTAATTTGGTAGGATGTGATAATTGACGATTTGACATGGCATGAGACATGCTAGCAGTTGTCATCCCATACTGAAAAAAAATAGCATGGTTTCTTCTCCGAGCGAAGCAAGGATGTTTTGTTCTGAGTAGCCAACAATCTATTTCGCTTGTTTTAATATCTAAAACAAGTCTGAATGTAAACCGTTTATCTAAATCAGTATCTACTCGTAAATCAGTTTGTTTCTCAATAGGATTTTTCTACATATGTTGTTGTGGTGCAGGTGTAGTCAACGTAAAATGGCGCCAAGCACACATCCGGTGGCGCAGGAAAAGCGCCGGAAATTGCGAAGCCGCGCGCGCGCCTCTTGACTATTATTGGATCGCGTTCCTCCAATCACTTGGATTTATTCAAATTTGTTCGAAACAAGGTAAGTTTTGTATTTACAAACTTCTTCTATAGTAAGGGTGATGAAGAACAAATTTCTATATGATGTGCTCATGTCTGCCTCTTTGACTAATGATAAGGAGCATCCTCTAAAAGATACAAAAAATATTGGCGGACATCCACACCCCTGCGCTTTTGAGGAATTAAGTTTTAACTATTTTGAAATTTTACACTGAAACGTACACCTGGCAGACTATGACTATCTGATTAAATACAATATATAAAACCCCAAAAAAATGGTCTGCCATCATAATAGCCCTGCGTCGTAAAGTTACAGCGCTTCAAAATGCAAAAATGCACTTCTTCGTCCTGTGATAATGCAGAGCCCTGCATGTCTGCCTCTTCGGTTTTCTACATCTTCAGAAGTATTTTAAACAGGAGCCACAAAGGCAGACAAAAAAAAACATTATTTAGTATCTTATTTTTATTTTTTTGCTTTAACTCATAAACGCAGCGAGGCACAGAAAAACTTGTTAGGACCAAATCGATTCGTATTGAGCTGATCTATCATCCCTATTAATATGAATCATGAGCAAATCATATACCCAAATTGCAGCCAGCACCCTAACTACTACTGATTTTATCTGAAAATAGAGAGTGTTTGTAGAGTTGATAATAGTAGAGAAGCGATGGAAGCACTTATGACGAGATCGAATGGAAGGCTGAAATCTCTGTCTAAATCTACGGGAAAGAGGCGTGATTTAATTGTTTTTCTGAGGTTAAAAGCAAAAATTTTTTCACAAATTTCACAAATTTTTCACAAATTATGTTTCAAATTGTGTAATTATGTTTTTCAAATTTTTTCACAAATTTTGCACTTCGCAAAGAAAAAAATCATACTAATGCGACCGATTGTGTTCGAATAGACCAAATCCATAAGTCGTATAACAATTGTTTTTATTAGGGTCCCGTACCCGAAGAGTCCAAATGGAGCCTTAATGCTGTCACTCACGTGCACGTCCGTCGTCTGTCTCACATGTTATTAAAATGTAGAAATTTGTTTGTTGTGTATTTGTGTTAAATAGTTTACTGTCCTTTGTATATTGTGTGTCGAATACGTGTATGAATAAACATTTTTATCTTAACCGAAAAATAGAACCCTGTATATTATTTAATACTACCTTACTTATTAGTGTGGTTTAGTTTCATAGTTACAATTAATAATATAAATATTTTTGACGAGATGAGACCTTATTATAAACTGCTAACTTAGCGAGAAAATTAATAATTTGTCGGCACAATCACAACGTTAATAACTGAAAAATCTGGCTTATTATTGCTTGGAAAGGTAATTAATTAAGAACCGTTTCACGTTGAACTTTGTTATTAAAATTACACAAATACAAAAAAACCGGATTATCTATTACGTTTTTAGGGTTCAGATATCAAAATGGTAAAAAAAGGAACCCTTATGGTGCCGCTTTGTCTGTCTGTCTGTCCGTCTGTCTGTCACACCTGTATATCTCGGCAACCACTCATGATATCGACTTGAAATTTGGAATAGTTTTAGAATATGGTTGTGCAACTTAATTGCTCGTGAAAGAATTAAGAAAAAAAATATGATAATTAATGTATAGGGGGCTCAAATAGGGGGGCAAAATTTCAAATTTTCGTTACTAGGTTGAGTGGGGTATCATATGAAAGGGCTTTACTTGTAAATTCTAAAATATATTTTTGTATTTTTTTACAACTCTTGTTTTTCAAGTTATGATGAAAAATGTCAAAAAAATACGGTACCCCTTATCTCCGAAGTTTGTGAATGGAAAAATCTTAATTAATTACAGTCGATAGACGTTTATGTAAATATTACAGCAATAATAAAACGATCTTTCTAAGTTGCACAGTTTTTTAGAAATCTGCAAAAAATCATTTACAAACAAATTAAGTTTTGCGGTCCTAGAAATGAACTTTATTGCTTCCAAAAATCGGCGCGCGAGTCCCACTCTCACTTGACCGGTTTTTTTAGAGGAAAACATATTTTAAATACTGATTTTTGTATTTTAATACGGCTGCAGCTGTAGAGCAAATTTTCGGTTTTAGATAATTTCAACACGTAAATATCCGTCACGAAAAAGTAAAAAATATTTTTCTTCAGCATAATTGAGTAAAAAGAAGCTTTCAAATTATAACTAAGCCATTACGAGGAAACGGAATGGTAGAATTGTAATCCAAATTTATTATCTTGTTCAAATATTAATTTGCGTGGAGCGGCAGTTTTGCGATATTCAAATTACATTTTGTGTAATTTGTTATTTGAAGGAAGTTTAATGTCGAAATTAATGATAGACGTACAGGCTGTAACAAATAGGGCATATTAAGATAATAATATTGAAAAAGAAAAACCCTGAAGAATATTAATCAACCCATGAAACCTAATAGCTTTCCCTAAGGAACATAGGTCAAAATATGGAAAAAAAATTGACCTTCGATAGATAGAAACTGAATCAGTTGATAGTGCATTTTGTATGGAAGGTAATTTTCGTATTTCGCCCTATGTTTCTTGTAGAAAGTTGTTCAGTATCATGAGCATAATCACATCCTTCAGGGTTGATATACCCTTTCTGTTAAACATTGTATTTTTTTAATCATTATTTTTTCTTTTTAGGGTTCCGTACCTCAAAAGAAAAAAAAACGGAACCCTTATAGGATCACTTTGTTGTCCGTCTGTCTGTCTGTCTGTCTGTCTGTCTGTCTGTCTGTCAAGACCCTTTATCTCACGAACGGGTAGAGGTATCAGGTTGAAATTGATAATATATATTAGGGTCCATGAACCACACAAGATCTGAAAGTTGAATTTTTTTTCAATGACGCAATCAAAAGATATGGCTTTTTATGTCCTCATCTCCATACATTTCTGCAAAAATGCAAAACCTACAGGGTTCTTCCCGTTGACCTAAAATTATCAAATTTGGCAAGAAGCTAGGTCTCAAAGTACAAATAAAGGGAAAAGTCTTAAATCATTAAATATTACAACTTTTCTCACAACTAATGGAAACCAATTGAGGTGAGCTCCCGTTTCAAGAACATTAATATAAGAGAGGTCAAGTCAAGTTGGATGGTCGCGTAGGCGATTTTTGTTTTAGTCTATTTTGAAAACGGAAACACTAACAAACTTGTAAATTGGTATGTTTATAGTTCATAAGCTATAAAATAACAACGAATAATAAAATTTGGTCAAGCGCGTGTCGGACTCAAAAAATCTAGCACATTAACCTTCTGAAATTTCAACTAATACAATTATGATTATGTGGTGGTACGGAACCCTTAGTGCGCGTGTCCGACTCGCACTTGGCCGGTTTTTTTAACGGTAGAGTTTCTTTTTTCATCATCATCCTTACTTCCTACCAGAGGCCGGATATTACACGAAATTCGTAGCATATGGGACTGACAAAAGCTAACCAAGTGTCCCGTGATAATCCTATACATTTTGGGGTCAATTTAACACAAGGTCATCTGATCCCAAACTAGGCAAAGCCGTACTATGGGTACTAAACACTTATATAAGTACATAAATAAATAGATAAATAACACCCAGACACAAAACAAACCATTGTCTTCATCACACAAATGTTTGCCCTGGGCTGAGATCGAACCCGCGGCCCATGGCGTGAGAGGCAGACTCACTACCAACCTCAACAAAGGGTTTTCATTTCTAATAACGATTAGGAAAATAGATAGCGACTATTCTTCGACCAACTATGTTCTTAATCACCGATCGTGTAAGAAAGAAGCGAGGGAAAAAGGTAGCCAAGATCTTTGCCGGTGGAAGAATGGTGTCTTTGCTTAAGTTTTGCCTACCTCTACGCGAAATGGTGTGATTTTTAGGTACGAATGTGTGTAAGGAATCTTAGAGCAACATGTATCAAATCCGCACAAGTTCCATCGAAATAGCAAAACTCTCGCGGGATCTTCCACCACATTTTCTTATTCCTCAAATCTTGAGGAGGTGAATAGAGAATTTTTAAGGTCGGTCTCTGTTCGCCCTAAATTGACGAATGTTGCCGAGACCTCTCGGAGAGATGTGTAGCTGACTTATGGCCCGGCCGTCTCACCACTTGCTGCTTATTTCTAGATAGCCAGTTATTTTTACAACTAGTTAGATCTGTCAGATAGTAAATTGTTTTTATTTGCCTGATTGCTCTAACATGGCTCTAACTGATAGGTTAACACGGGAAAAAATCTGCCATGCTTACATCTGGCATTACGTTTTACCTAATAATTGCGTTAGTACTTAACGGAATTTTTAGGAATATACGGGCCCTTAATGACATAATAATATTTCTACGCAACGTCATTTGATGGCACGAAATGTCACAGCCTTAATTAATCTTATCCTTACATGAGCTTTTCCAATTAATTTTTAATTATCATTTAATTAATTACTTTTCGGAATGCCATATAAATAAAATTACAGCCATAGATTGTTATATCGGTGTTTGATCAAAGTCTGAAAAATATCCTCTTTAATTAATTGAAGAACAAATATTAACTTTGCCTTTTAAAAATTATATTACTTTCGTTTGTTTGAATGTTCTACGTAATTTATTTAGGTACTCCTTTACTATTAGATGAGCAATGACCTGACATCCGAATGCCTACTTGTTCATGAACCAGCCGAAAGACATCCACTACTTGGACATCGGCCGCTCCTAAAGATTTTCACGACGACTGAAGACGACAATTTTGATGAACATTACATAAGTAGCAAGGTTAGCGAGAATAAAAAATTTATAAAGCTGGGCTTGGGAAACCCTAGAACCATCGCAACTTGGATTACTAATTTTAGTATCGCAAGCTATCTGTTGGTAGAGTCTTTTGGTGACTTGCCATTAGTTGCCATCGGAAAAGGTATGAAATAGTTCCGGGTTTAAGGCATGTCCAAATTTACTAAAAATTTCGCCTTTATTTTACTTTGCAGCGCTAAAATATTAATTACAGACTCGGCTAACTTACCTAATAAATTTGACGAAGACACTGGTTTTTACACAAAGCTACTGCCTTCTGACCTCCACAACCCAGAAGGGAAACTAGACCCAATCCTAGATTAGGCTTTGCCTGGTTATTTCCCCACCTGGCTGTCAAAGTTTTCAAGCCGCTTAATGGCTTGTGACTTGGCTTAACGCCGACTATACTGGAAAACCCTAGAAATATCGCAACTCAGATTACTAATTTTAGCATCGCAAGCTATCTGTTGGTAGAGTCTTTTTGGTGACTTGCCATTAGTTGCCATAGGGAAAGATATGAAATATGCCCGGGTATAGGGCATGTCCAAATTCGTTAAAAACATTCGCCTCTAGACATTATAAAATATTAATTACAGACTCGGCTAACTTACCTAAGGGATTTGACGAAGACACTGGTTTTTACACAAAGCGACTGCCTTCTGACCTCCACGACCCAGAGGGGAAACCAGACCCAATCCTATTTTAGGCTTTGTCTGGTTATTGTCCAACCTGGCTGTCAAAGTTTTCAGGCCGCTGAATGGCTTGTGACTTGGCTTAACGACGACTATTATTAATATTAGCCGTGACCACCGACTTTATGTGCCTTCCGATGCACAGAAATACTCTAGTTGTTGTGCCACTAGCGGTCACCCATCTGGATTCTGACCACGGTCAACGTTGCTTAACTTTCGTGATCGGAACAAAAGAACATTTTACCATTCGGCCACAAACGCTTCTAAAATATTAACTGAGAATATTCAAATATTCTTAAGGAATAGACTGATAGAAGGACGAATAATTTCAATTTATCATTTACAGTCCGCTCCAATTCCTGACTCTTTGTTGAACGGCAGTGAAGTGATAATCGGGCCAATAAGCAAGATGGGGCTGACACCCGCACCGATTGAAATCACTCAAGTGACAGAATCAGATGCTTTTCTGATACGCAGCTTAAGTGATAAACATAAGCAATTGGATAATGGGCTATCGGTTGCGTAGGCGGCCGAAACGATAATTTTTAAAAGGAGATGTTTCAGATTACTATAGGGCCATGTCTTTAAACAGTTGTTAGTTGACTTTGAAAGCGCTTTGAAACACCTTTTATAATGCGCACGGCTAAAGAGTGGAATGCTGCCTGCGTCTGTGTTCCCGAGTTCATATAACCCGAATCTATTCAAGTCGCGAGTGAATAGGCTTCTTCTGGGCAAGCTCGTTCCATCGTCGACCTCATCTCTGTCTTCAAGACTAGATCGAGGTCAAGAGTAAGCCCATTTATGATAAAAAAAAACTTTAAGTACACTATTAAAACACTTTTGCGATAAGAATTTAGAGTTTACTTGTACAGTCAACGACAGGTCAAGCTTGACACTCGCAGTGCGAATCTAGCCCGTAAGTCTATTGAAATAAGAACGGTACAAAGTCCAATGTGTCAAGCTTGATGTGCTCTTGACTGTACCATCCTAATATTTTTTATTTTGAACAGCCATACCCGCAACGTAAAATACGAGGGGAAATATCACTTTTATGCTCAACAATATCACTGATCTGAAATAGAGTATGTACGGACGGAGAATGAACGAGTTACTCGTCAAATGCCTCCTCTATGCTAATGACCAAGTTATACTTGCGTCATCTGCTAACGAGTTACAGGAGATGGTAACAATGATTAATGTGGCTTTGGACAGAAAGGAACGAAAGTAAATGTAAGCAAGGTGAAAGTAATGTTTAGTAATGTTTCAGCTCCATCTTAAAAACGGAAACACTTACAAGCGTGAAAATTGATTCATTTATAGTGCATAAGCTATAGAATAACAACAAATAATGAAAGCTGGTCAAGTGCGTGTCGGGCTCACGCGTTTTTAATACACTTTTGCGTGACTGCGCGTCCATAACTAAGACGGTATCTCTACCCGATTTACCCTAGTGGTACGGATCCCTCAGTGCGCGAGTCCGACTCGCATTTCCTCGGTTTTTTTTACAGCTGGTGTACAAAGACATGGCCGGAGATGTAAAGTCCAGTTCAGTAGAAATTAATAAAAACTATAAAAAACTTTCATTTACTTAAGTAAGTAATTGAAAACAGCACATACCGAGAGATAATAACCATAATCATAATCAGAGATGATCGTTAGCTCACGATTAGCTGGTAAATTGTTTATTGTCTGGACATATAAATTTAGTGGTAATCAATCAATCATTATTCGACATTCAACAAAATGAAGATATTTTGCTGGGAATAAGTAGAATAACAAAATAAATGTAAAACATAAAATTTTATGTATATCGGGTGTAAGGGACAGCCTTCTGAATACTGAAAGGGCATGATCAGTCAACGTAACCGAACAACTTTCAGCGAATAAAAGTTTCAGGAAATGAAAAAAACAATCGGCCTCTCCATACGAAAATGCAAACTTAATTTGACATTTTGTATGGATGGGCTGATTTTATTTTATTTTCTGAAAGTTTTATTCGCTGTAAGTTATTCAGTTACATTGACTGATCAGATCACGCCCTTTCAGTATTCGGAAGGCTGTATAGTGACTTCAAAAGTATAAAAACTAATTAAATTATTATTTAATGCCAAAAAGAAAAAAATATTTTACACAAAACCTTTAAAGGAGTGATAGATTGCCTCCTTATTAAAGCTCTCCATTATAAAGCCCCAATCCTAGCTTAAAGCTCCGCCATTTTGGAAAGCGTTTTGCAGCTGTGAGTGAAGCGTGCCAGGTGTCTGCTAATTGAAATATAACAGGTGTCTACTAATTTGATCGATCCGAAGAATTAGCTTAAAACGGTGGTTTACCTATACTGGGTCTTTATTTAGTAATTTATAAATCCCATTAAACGTCTAATGAATCTCAGGGAGTTCCCTTTAGAATTACTGTTTTCAAACACGCTTGTTAGCATTCTGGCTGGCACCATGGACCGCGGTTGTTGGTGACCGCAGTAAGTAAGAGCCCACCAAAAACATAAATGTAAAAATGTAGGCCAAGTTCTTGTACATAAATAAAGAGTTGAAATCAAATCTAAACTACAGCCAAGTTAATAATAATCAGAACCGATATTAATCATTTCAACTTGGCGGGTTTTCATCACACCACTACTTCTGAATAGAGCAAATCTTGCGGAGGTAAGTTTTAGAGTTGGACTTTTTTCAGTGGCACTCTTTTGGCAGTGAATCTATTGGAATAAGGCATTAAAATGGTGATTCGATAAAAAAAAAGGACGGATTGCAGTCCGGGAGTGCCGGCAGAAGTGAAAACTTATATTTTTGAACGTTATGCTTTTTGTAAGGTTCAATCGCGCTATTGCTCGCGTACTTCTTTGATGTCACTGAATTAAAATAAAACCCCTATTGTAATAACAAAACGGTTGACACTTGAAGCTTTTTCGATCAGGCTACAGATCTGACGCGACATCTGGCACGAGTTTAACATTTTTTACCCATCCAAAAAAAGTGCAAAGAGCCGCTTCAAAAAAATGCTCGACACGAAAGTGTATTGTATCCTATACTATTAAACGAGCAATATTTGTACATATATAAATATATATGTTTGTAATCGGTTTCTCGAAAACTTCGATGAAATTTACCATACGGGGGTTTTCGGCTGCGAAAAATCGATCTAGCTAGGTCTCATGTCTAGGAAAATTTGTTTTCTCCGTGTTTTAAGCATTTGCGTTTTAGACAAAAACCTACAGCGCCATCTGTTGTCGAGTAGCATAGCTTGCTCACCCGATGATATTTTAATGTTGAGGCGGCTATTATAGAGCGAAGCTCGGTCGACCAGGTACTGTAATATTAACGTTTACCATGTCGAAATTTCGTTTGCTGTTTAAGGTCCCTGTTTTACTTTCTAAATTAAATACAAATTCTTCAATTGAACTTTGCTTTCTATCTACCATATGATATACTAAAAGCTTTTGCTCTTTGATTTTAAAAACTCCACTACCATCCAACTTGACCCCTCTTTTATAGAATAGTTCTTGTAACGGGAGCTCACCTTAATTAGTTACTATTAGTTGTGAGAAAAATTGAAATATTTAATTAATTTAGACTTTTCCCTTTATTTATACTGTGAGACCTAGCTTCTTGCCAAATTTCATAATTTTAGGTCAACGGGAAGTACCCTGTAGATTTTGCTTTTTTGCATAAATGTATGGAGATGAGGACATAAAAAGCGATATCTTTTGATTGCGTCGTTGTGAAAAATTTAAATTTTCTGATCTTGGGTGGTTTATGGACTTTAATAATAGGCTTTTATCATAGGTTTTGTATGGCGAATATTAGGTAAACTCAATTTTCAGTACTAACATTTTTGCATTTTTCTTAGGAATTATAAATCCAATATTTTTTTATTTTTTTCATCATTTTTGGGAAGACATTAAGCTAACAGAAGCTTTAATTTAATTTTCGAAAAATATTATCTGTAAAAAATTATAACAAATCTAATTATGAAATCGGACGACATTTAAGACGAACAATTTTCGAACCTTTAATTTTATATATCAATCTAAAAATAAATACTTTATTTTATGCGTAAATTGATAACCTTGAAGCCAACTTTAAAATATAAGACAAATGAAAACAATTGCATTAGAATTATAGGAATTATGATCTCATTAATCTGTAAGAAAATTTTGGCAATTTCATAGGTAAAGACCTATTATTAGTTATCAATTTCAACCTGATACCTGTTCTCGTTCGTGAGAAAAAGGGTGAGAGACAGACAGACGGACAACAAAGTGATCCTATAAGGGTTCCGTTTTTTTTTTTTATTTTGAGGTACGTACCCCAAAAAGTACGTGGAAAACATATAATTACATTGCTACTGTGATTTTTGTATCTTTGTGCACAGATAAACAAAATTACCTACAAAAAATTCCAATAAACCTAAAAGCATTCTTCTCTTATTTTTTTCGGAAACTCTAACCGTCTTAATAAATTCCAATCAAGAGTAACAATAAGAACTATTCCCCTACAAATAGAGACAAATCGCTAGAACAAAGGTTTGGGACGAGAACTACATGAAAACGCTTTCTCCAATACAAGAAATAAGTTTCTTAAACACGAAAACCTTACTTGTCGTTCTTCGCACTGAAGTGGATGATTTTAATTAGATATTTTCTCATAATATCCATACTAATATTATAAATGCGAAAGTAACTCTGTCTGTCTGTCTGTCTGTCTGTTTGTTTGTTGCTCTTTCACGCCTAAACGGCTAAACGGATTTTGATGAAATTTGGTATGGTGATAGATGGTAACTTGGAGACGGACATAGGCTACTTTTTACCCCGGGAAAATATCTCATTCCCGTGGGAATCTACACATACAATAATACTCTAGCGGGGTTGTATCTGCTACAGCACACCGAAACTACTTAACCGATTTTGATGGGACTTTTTTTATTCAACTAAGTATCGCTGATTACGAAAACTACTACAATTTTGAAATCCAACGTGGTAGACGTAAACTACCATTATCCCCTGGGGATAAGGTTGAGGTGCGATAGGGTTGAAATGTCTAAAAATCAATATGGGTGTCGTTTGTAAGGTTTATCGAGCCGCTGATTACAAAAACTACAACAATTTTGAAATCCAACATGGTGGACGTGAAATGCTATCATCCCTTGGGGATGAGGTTGGGGTGCGATAGAGTTGATATGTCTAAAAATCAATATGGGTGTCGTTCGTATGGTTTATCGGGTCGCTGATTACGAAAACTACAATGATTTTGAAATCCAACGTGGTGGACGTGAAATACCACCACCCCTGGGATGGGGTTGGGATTCGATAGGTTTGAAATGTCTAAAAATCAATATGAGTGTCAGTTGTATGTTTATATAAGGATAGGGATAGCGGTTAAGATGGCGTTAGGGGTAGAAGCAGGGATAGGGGTAGGGTCAGGGATAGGGATAGGGAGAGGGGGAGGGATAGGGAGAGAGTGTAAGGGAGGGGAAAATGAGGGGAGAGAAAGGGGGAGGGAGGGGTAGAGGGCGTGGGAGGGGGTAGAGGGAGGGGGGGTAGAGGGGGGGGTAGAGGGAGGAAGAGGGGGAAGGGGAGGATGAGTGAGGGGAAGGGGGAAAGGGAGGGGAATGGGAGGAGGGCGAGGGGGGAAAGGGAGGGTGATGGGGAGAGGGGAAGGGGGGAAAGGGAGGGGGAAGGAAGGGTGAGGGGGGGAAGAGGGAGGGGCGAGGGAGAGGAAGAGAGAGTGGGAGAGGGTGAGAGAGGGGGAGTGGGAATGTAGGGGGGGGGATACAAAAGGATAGATAGGGAGGAATAGGGACCTTTTTTACTTTTATGAATACCTCCTCGCTACCCATTCACTTCACTCCCTTTATTGCCTTCTTTTTTAAGTTCGCCTGTAACGGTTGACAATGAAAATTCCGCACTACCTACCAGTTAAATAGTAAGATGCATTTATTCAACTTGGATAAGTACAAATGCATCTTTTACGTAGGGATCAAGAAGGATAAGCGCTCCGTAAAATATGTTTCAATTAAGTTCGAGTTCTGTTTTTTTATAAAATCTACGCGGACGAAGTCGCGGGTAACAGCTAGTATTTTCATAAGGCATATTTTTTACCTTGAACACGTATAATTTAAATGTTGGTAAATATTCGTTGCATAGATAATTTAAAAAATAAAATTTAATAAAAAGCCTGCCAGTTGAGAGTTGGACTTGCAATGCAATGGTTCCGTACTACTAAAGTAAGTTCATTGTAACAAATCCGTTTTGACAGCTTTAGATTATTTTATTCAAAGTATTAATTAATTAATACTTTGAATAAAATAATATTGAAGAATATAATATTATTATTAATAGGAATATTATTGTAAGAATATTATTGAATTTCATAAAATGCAGAATACAACGCAAATAGAGCAAGTCTTCTACTGTTTCGGATCGTGCTATGGCAGCGTAAAAGAAACCACTGCAGCACGGCCTACTTTAGTGTTCTTGTGTTTTGCTAAAATATCAGAGTACCATACTTCCTACAACAAAAACCCGTTCTCAGAAGCAACAATTAAATAGCAGCCTGAGAGGAGTTCATAGATATGCTTGGTGAGTGCCGTCACAACAAGTATATAACGCTAGTTTATTAACACATTGATATGACGCACAATTCTAAAAAAATCAGCTTTTTTAAATATACTTCGAAAGCACACAAGTGACCCTCCTGTTGCCGCACAACCTGGGCCTGTTAGGCCGATATTTCACTGGTACACCATGGTGGCGCAACCAGTCGCGCCACCGTGGTGTCCATTACTAGACACCAGTAAAGACACCAGAGTCGCCACACTCTGCGGCGACAGTATTAAGGGCTATATTTCACTGGGAGTGGTAGCGCGACCAGCATCCGAGCTGGTCGCGCCGCCAAATTGGTTGCGCAACCAAACGGACACCAGGTGAGTAACTCGCTATAGAGCTGTATACATTTTGTTGGTAGCGGTGACTGGTTGCGCCGCCATGGTGTCGTAGTGAAATACAGCAAATCAAGACGCACACCAACTACTTAAAACTAATACCGGAAAGTCACCCAAAAATCAATACATTAACTTATATCTCAAACTGTAATGAACGTCCAATTAGCCAGCTTTTCAGTATCACTGACATCAAAAAAGCAATAGGCGTACTAAAAAAAGTGAAATTTACTTTTGATATAAGACTTACTTACTTCTGCTATTAATGGCTAGCTTCCTGCCACATTTCATGATTATAGGTATTTGGGAAGTACCTATCACATTTTGTAAGTATCTATCACATAGAAAATGTAACCTTCGAAATTTTCAGACCTCCTGGGGTCTATAATTTTTTGTATTTGATAGGCTTTTCAACTTTATATCTTATTCCATTTCTGGAGAAAAAAGTTCTTGATAGACAGACCGACAAAGTGATCCTATAATGGTTTCGTATTTTTTCCTTTTGAAGTACAAAACTCTTAAACAGATGTTCAAGTTTCAATAACACTTTCGAGAATCAACAATTTATAGATAACACTTCTTCAACACTTCAAGTTCCTAATATACTACCTTTAACGACGACAAGGACCATTCTTCACTAAACAGATCTCTTTCATTATAACTTCTGCGAATTAAATTTCCAGTCTTTGATGAAGCTAGTAAGCAAAGTTTGGGAATGACTGGATTAGAATACTTACCTACATTACAAGCAGAGTTTATGAGGTTAAAACACATAATCTCAGTATGATACTGCTCAGTTTTACCAACGTTTTGGTGTAAGTCAAGAGGTATTTATTGTACCTGTATGATATTGTTTATCTTCATTTTTTTTTTATGTTACCAGTGAGCAAACGAGCAAGTGGGCCAACTGATGGTAAGTGGACTCCAACGCCCATAGCACCCACTGTCTCATAAGTGACATACTTTGACGCTAAACAACGACAACTATGCTCACTCTGAGAATTAAGATGTTATGTCTCATGTGCCAGAAATTTCACTGGCTCCCTTACCCTTCAAACCGAAACACAGCAGTGCAAACACTGCTGCTTCACGGCAGAAATAGGCAAGGGGGTGGTACTTCCCCAGACGGACTTTGCACAAAAGCCCTACCACCTTATTTTTGCTGTCGCTGTTACAAATTCTAAAATATATGACTTTCTTGCAGACTGGATATTTGTTTATTACAATAAAATGGCACACACGGTACGTTGGTGAAAACACTTTGACCTGGAGCGGATCTCTGGTTTCAGGCGTTTGTAGCGTAGCGATCGTTCAGCTTATACTGGTTTTGTTTCAAGTGCTTGCCGCCGTGTGAATCTAGATCAATGAATCAAATAAAATCAAAATCAATTATTCAATGACGTCAGTTAACATCGCTTTACAAAACAAAGTGACGCTGTGGTGGAAAAAAAAGGTTGTTTTACATAAATACAAATCAAATCAAAGTCATTTATTCATTATTTGATATTAAACATATTTAAATGACGTCAGCGATGGTAAAAACCCAAGCGCAATGTAAATTACCAAGCGGCATGTGTGCCCAAGGAACGTTTATTACTCACCTACCGCATGTGTGCCATTTACTCACAAATTACTGAAACAATTCAATCGCAGTTTTTAATAATGTATTTTGCTTAGTTTCGCAATTAAACAAAGCATAATATTGCACGGGAGTAAGCCAAATACATTATTGAAAACCCTGTTTGAATCGGTTCAGGGTTGGTAGGGTAGCAACAAAAATTCCCGCGCAAAGCTCGCATTTCCCTCTGCCAAAGAAAAATCAAGACTATTTGCGTTTCCGGGCTTTGCAAGGGAACTCGTGTTGCAAAGTAAGTAGTTCGCATATTAAACAAACACGTTTAGGCTACCCCCAGTTGTCTACTGTAAAAGCCCAAACTCCCACGCGAAACCAATCATGTGCAAAATGTGATATGAATCAAATTTTAGTAACATATTAGAACCTTATCTTACATGACAAAACAGACCCTTATCACCTATACCAAACCTTCATGAGGTTAATTTAACGAAAATTGGATCAGTCAAAATGTCTTCAATACCTTGAAAGTTTAAGAGCATTGTCTAAGTTTGTAAATTGAGATGGAAAGACAGCTTATCTCCAAATCTCTTCATAATTTGATTTGTTTATTAATTTAAACTTTCCAGATTGAAGGAAATTGAATAATTTTCTCATAATTTATTGTTTTTGCAAAAAACTTATTCTAAATTAAAGATCTATTTTTTTTATTCAATTCTGTTTTGCTATTTTCTCAGCTCGGAAATATTTGGTTTGTCGGTTAAATTCTGCGGCCAGCGGCTTTTGGCCGCTAGCGGGCAAAATGTTCTTGAAATTCGAACGTGATGTGTTCATTGATTCGAACGTGATGATTCAAACCTTCATGGTGTAGTACTGGCCGCTAGTAAAACCAGCTGGCTTTTTAATGTCCCAAATTTTTTATATGGTATGGGCAATAGGAATAGAGCTCCTACATTGCCTTAGTTTATGTGGGAAACTAGCGACCCGCCCTGGCTTCGCACGGGTGAAATGCTGATACTAAATACACTATTTACAGGCACGCGCCGCCGGGCCCCCGGTCGGCCGGTACCGCCGCAACCGCTATGTCCCTGCATTTTAAATCTCTCATATCTTCGAAAATATTCATTTAAACTACATGCTTTAAAGGGCCATATTGATCTATTTTAAATGCGCAATGTACTTAAGATACTTAATTGGATAAGGATTAATGCTGTACTCCTTAAAATCACTTCGTAAAAATATAAAGGATATTTTTTTTTTATTGTGGGTTATCCCTAAGAGATAGATATATACCTACCATCACAGACTTTTTTGTAGATGTTTTTAAGGTGTACAATACTGTAGTACATTATTTTGATCTATCTCTTACGGTTCAGCCAGCGTTTGCAATGTAAGCGCAAAAAATGTGTTTATTTACGACATCACATTAGAAACCTCTAAAATTATCAGTGTTTCTATACTATATTATGCATGTATTATACATATAAACCTTCCTCTTGAATCACTCTATCTATAGAAAAACCGCATCAAAATCCGTTGCGTAGTTTTAAAGATCTAAGAATACATACAGACAGATAGCGGGAAGCAACTTTGTTTTATACTATGTTGTGATAGTGATATATGGAACATATATGTTCCTTCTGTCCATTCCACACAATAATTTTGCATAAACGTCTGCCCAATCAAGGGTAGAATTTTTGAATAGTTACAAAATATGATTGCCAACAAAATAATTAAAATATTATTATTATGAAAAGGGGGCTGAAATAAGGGAAGGGGACAAAATTATAAATTGTCTTTATTTAGGTCAAATGTGGTATCATATGAAAGGGCTTCAGGTACCTGACAAGTCTAAAATAGATTTTAGTATTTTTCTACGACTTCAGATCTCCAAAGTTTTCGAAAGAAAAAATTTGAATTAATTACAGTCGATAGAAGTTTACGTAATTATTACAGGAAAAATAAAACAATATTTCTAAGTTGCACTGTTTTAAAGATATCTGCGATAAAAAAATCACAAACAGTTTTGCGGTCCGAAAAATGGATATTGCTTTCAAAAATACCATAGTTATATCGGAAGCGCGTGAATCCGAGTCGCACTAGACCGGTTTATTATTTTTAGGACTTTACATGGCGGCAAAAAAGAACTAGATTTATCCATTGGCCTTCGATTACACTAACCGAATACAGCTACCCTCATCATTCTCCTTGTAGACAATTCAATTATTTGAGCAAAAAAGCTATAACAGACTATCCCTCGTTATTTGATTGTTTTAGCTATGCACATTGGACTTTGTTCCGTTCTTGTTTAGCAGCTCAACTCGCGCTACGATTTCAAGCTTGACCTGGGCACAGATTACTATAAACCTGGGCCCAAGGAGGTTTTACTACGCTTCACTACGCTTCCCTTTAGTAAGGAGTGTTTAATGCAAAAATCTTGCTACACAAATTTAGTCAATCGTATATTGTAATACGGTATAAATTCCTGTGATTCGCGAAGAAGAGAAATTGTGCCGAGCGAGAGGTCAATTAGTCGCGGTTGTGTCACGCTCACACAGTTGCCATAGCAAAACGAAATTGCGGGTTGGTAGGAAAATATATTTTGACATTATGCTTGGTTTTCATATAGAAAACCTTTTTAGAGCTAAATCTTAAAAAAATAATATTTTTCGGGTGCTTTTGGTTCTGTGATTTATCTAGGAAACTCTCAAAAATATTTTTGATCTAATTGTGTTGTTTAAGGTCAAGCAGGTTGTGTACTTCTTCATCAACCTTTTTGGTAATATTTTTTAATACATTACTGGTATCCCCGTCTTTGACATATTTTTATGTCATGCTAAATGTTGTTTAAAATCGCGTATTTTTTCTGTAAAAACAGTGTAATATTGTAGAGTAAATGGATGCAAAATTGATAGTTATGCTACTTGCGGAACTTCTATGGGTATCAATTATTCCTTTAATTTTTCTATGAAAAAGCCGAACTGTTTTACGTATGAAGTAGGGTGGCTGTAATGTACGATATTTGAACACAAAGGGAACTAAAAAGGTACAACCACATCAGTATTGTGGGATGTGAATCTGCAGAATCTGCCCACAAAACTGAACAACTTGTCCCAAAGTACATTATGATGAAGATATCTGAATCTAAACAAGAAAGAGAAAAACAGCTTGCATTAGTTTAAAAAGAAAATCAAACAAAACAACGGAACCTGTACTGTTGTACAATAATAGGAAAATAGTACATCTGATGCTGCCGGTTATTTGCTGCGTTCTTATTGACGACATGCGGGAAGCTAATAATTCGCACGCCTGCCCTGCCAGGGATCGCGATAGATATTTCGAGCCATTTACGGTCAGCATCAAAGTTTTGTGCCGGGAAATTTTATGTGATGCCCTTGGGTTGGAATTTGTTTAAAAAAAATTCAGATGTGGACAGATGTCACTTGGTAGGCAAGAATGATTCATTCATTTAAAAAAAATATAATAAAAAAATACGATCGAATAGATCCTTCTTTTTGAAGTCGGTTAAAAAATAGGTGGCTCGCAATTAGGCCCAAATGTAGTTAGTTGATGATGAGTTTTTAGAAGAATACCAACAAAAACAGGTATCGACCTGTTGTTCCCGGACAGCCATACGAATCGCAAATATAGATGGACAGAGAGACAACTGATGTACGAGGGCTGTTCAATAAGTAGTGAGAATGAACAACATAATGGTTTTAAGTCATTTAATGTTTGATGGTATTGATAGTTTATTTCAGTAAAAAGATAGTGACAAAAACTTGGGCCATAATATTTAGAAACTTATAAATGAGGCTAAGTACAACAGCCAATCCATATTTTTAAATTATTGTTATTCCATGTGAATGAAAAAAAAAGTAAAGTCAGAACTGAATCGATGAAATAAGAAATAAAATCTTATATTTGTTCGATTATTTTGTAACATGTCGTACCTATAATTAATTTTGTTTATCAATAAATATTAAATCATAAAATACACGTCAAATTTTATTAATTGCTTTGCTTCTTGATGATGAGGCATGCAACGTACCTGGGGAACAATTCTTGAATATCACCGGGTGATAAAATATCACTCAAAAAATTAAAAATCATAGATTTTTGTTTTCAAGAGTTGAGATTGATCTTCTTAAAATATAAAGAAGTCCTTGATTGTTAATTTTCATGTATTCTGATTTATCTCTCAACAGTTTATCAGTGCAAATGTGAATTTCTAAAGTCTCAAAAGTAATATTTTATCACCCGGTGATTTTCAAGAATTCCCTGGGCTTTTCTGGAAAGCAAGAAGAAAGAAATGAAAAAAAGGTTTATTTTGGAAACAAAGAAAAAGAATGCTGCTGCTGAAAAACTCTGACCCAATTGTTGAATAATACCGAGTGATAAAATATAATTTTTGAGACATCAAATAAGGCAGTGGGTGCTATGGGCGGTGGTGGTGACCACTTACCATCAGGTGGCCCACCTGCTCGTTTGCTCACTTTTAACATAAAAAATATCAAATGTACCCTGATAATCTGTTAAAAATGTAAACTATAATACCTGAAAAGTAACAATCAAACACTACTTTATATTAAACGAATATCATTCTGCACTTTTGTAAAGAAAAATTTTGAATTTTTCGGGTGATAATTATTTATCATCCAGTGTAATTCAAGAATTAAGCCCAAGGTACTCATGACATGCTTGAATAATATTCATGACATGCACATACCATGCTTGAATAATATTCTCATGTTGTACTTGACATCCCATGAAACGTACACTGTAGGTACATTACAATACCCACGGGTGGAGATGGGTTAGTACTATACTTTGCCGGCACCAAACGGACTCGATTTCATTTACCTCTATGACTATATAATTGAGCCACGAGCCAAGCGAGTGGTTCTTAAGAAGAATCCTCAGCGTTGCGAGGATTTTAAGACACGAAACACTTTGTTGCCGAGGGAAGCACAACTTATCAGGTAGAAACTAAAGGATAATATCCTGCCATATAAAATATTGAAAATGAAGCTGCTGTTCCAGAGGGCTTTAATAATATTACATCCCCAAGCGTACAATATTAAGGTCACCCTACTGTGTGAAAGAGATGCTACCGCGACTATTGGATATACTCGTCACGCTTTTTTTGGCCATTCATCTCTCCTTCCTAGAGCGTAGCGTGGGTTAAAACCTCCTTGCCTGGGCCCTATTCATCAAAACTGTCAAACTGACAAATTTGTCAAATAGCGTCATAATAGTCAATTGTCGCGACAAGTAACGTTTTATAAAATGACAAATATGTACACTCGGGGAAGAAAAAGGTTCGCCAGTTCTCAAATTGATTCGTTTAATGTCGCTAGCACATATTACTTTTTGAAACTGTGACAAAGATACGACTATTACATAGAAAAGCATACTTTACCGATCTTAAATAAAGATCAAATTAATTCAGACCTTGTCCAAGAAGAAAACTTTGATGAATTGAAACCTTTGTGTTGGTTTGACTTCATCTCTTTGGTTACGGTGATTAAAAAGTATTTGTCATTCTTAATGTCTTTAAATGTCATAAATTGAAGTTTGTCACGTTCACGGGATGGCAAAAGGGATGGAATCTATAAAATATCTATTGAGTTGTATGTTTTACTATAAAATACCCATATAGTGGATAAAACAGATAAAACCTTATTTTTCACCAAATGTAACATTTATTTAAATATTGGCGGTACTGCTTCTTGAACTTAGATGTTGGTATAATTGATTCTGGCACTGGTATGAGGAAAAACCAATCATAAGGTGGCGAACCTTTTCTTCCTCCGAGTGTACAAAAGTGTCAAGTTTTTACCCCGAGTGTACAAACCTGTCAAATTCCTAGAATTTTAACTCCGTTCAATGAAGCTCGCTCGACATCCGATCGGAACCACTATCTATCGGCCTGACACTGACAAATATAAGTTTGAAAAAGAGAGTCCAAGAAGAGGGAAAGTATGTTTTAGTAGACTAGATATTGATACGTAAATTAATAAAATAAATTAAATATTTTTTTTTATCTTTATATTAAATGCTTAAAGTCACTTTACTTTACACCTCACTGACATAAGGCTCTATTATACCACATGTCGGATATCTGTAACAATTCTATAGGTTTGTCAAATTGTCGCAACAATTCCTTGTTCAATAAAACAAAAATGACAAGTTATTCACGTGAAATTCTCACTGAACGATAATCTGACTAATTGTCGCAACAATGTCGACTTTTCCTTTATGACAAATTTGAAAGAAAGAATGAAAAAAAAGAAAGAAGCCCCATGTCAAAATTCGCAGGAATCAAAAAGAAAACGTAGTTATTTACGCGTTAAGGCATAATTTCGCATAAATTGCAATAAATTTTTCATGAATTTTCCATTTTCCAGGAACTCTATGGGAAATTGACATAGGGGTCATATGTCAAAATTTTCCTGTATTCCGAAGGATATTATGAGTCTTGTGAGGTTAAATGACACTGTGTTGTTTGTTGAACAGAATCTTGTCAAATTGTCGATTTGTCGCCTGTTACCTGTTTATTATCAGCTTTGTTGAACCATGTTGCCAGAATTTTTTTAAAGGAAGCACTATAAGGCGACTGGTTAACATGGCCGTAGCCAAAGGCAAGATGAAAGACCGCCAGTGTTAAAACCGTTTGACTGTTCTCTGTGATTTGGAAGGCACGTTTAGCATTAGCCACTAGTTTTTGCCCGCGACTTCATTCGCATGTTGAATAAAATACCAGTGTTTAAGTCAAGCTATTAAACAAACAAACAGACAAGAAAGGCAAAATGGCATAAAGTGATATATCTTCTTAAATATCTTTAATGTACGTACCTACAGACATAATATATTTATAAATTTATAATAGCCGAAATTTATTTCAGATAGCTTCACTGGGACACCATGGCAGCGCAACCAGTCGCCGCTACCAACAAAATGTATACAGCTGTATAGAGAGTTACTCACCTGGTGTCCGTTTGGTTGCGCAACCAATTTGGCGGCGCATCCAGCTCGGATGCTGGTCGCGCTACCACTCCCAGTAAAATATAGCCCTTAATACTGTGGCCGCAGGGTGTAGCGACTCTGGTGTCTTTACTGGTGTCTAGTTACGGACACCAGTGGCGCAACCAGTCGCGCCACCGTGGTTAGAGGCGGCCAGAGAGAAGGTAAATAGGCGGCTTGAAAATATCTCCTATTGACCCTTTACTTGCCTTTGCAGAAGTCAGAGAGTAGTACCCATGTAAAAACCAGTAGGTATCCTGGTAAAATCTTGGAGAATAGGCAAAATTGACTTTTATCTAGGTTAGATTAGTATCCGACTCAATAAAAAAATGGAATAAAGCAATGAATACGAAAATAAAAAACATGGTGGACATCGACCGATATTTTATAATTTGGTTTCAATTCAAAATTTGGAATAATTTGGTTAGAAATTATATAGAATAGAATAGAATAGAATAATTATTTATTGTCCACTGTGTCAAAAAGTTCTTAATTTACAATGATACAGATGCAACAGTGTGCCCATTTCGGACGTACAACATTCGAAAAATTGAATTTAAATAATATATGTCAATGGTTCTAATAATAAAAATGTCACATGCAAAATTAAATAAAGTTGTCCATACAAATCAGATAATCACATCAATTAAAAATAACCTACTTCAAGAAAGAGAAGGCAGAAACATTACAGTGTATAGTTAGCAGTACCAAAATATTCATTTAAGTTATAAAAGGCCTTATCTAGGAGCCATTTTTTTAATTCCTTCTTAAATCTTATTCCGCTCCACATTTTGATACTGTTTGGCAAATTGTTAAATATTTTTACACCTCTTGCAAGAGTGCTTTTTTGCATGATTGCACTTCTGATGCAGTTACTTGTTAAGCATAAATCATATTTATATTGTTCACGTACATTTCTTTTAACTTCAGATCTTCTTCTTCTTCTCCCGGCCTTGTCCCATTTTTAGCTGGGGTCGGCTCTCCTAATCTTTTCTCGCCAGAGTCGTCGGTTCTGGGTCGTCACGGGGTCTAAGTTCTCACTTGCGAGGTCCTTTTTTATAACTGACATCCATGTGAGTCGGGGTCTGCCGCGGCTTTTTGGTCCCGAGTCAAGCTGTAGCACTTTTTTGGTCATGTGTTCGTCCGGTCTTCTCATGACGTGGCCGTACCAGCGAAGGCGGGACTCTTTGAGTTTGTCTGGCATTGGTCTGATTTTGAAGCTACCTCGGATGTATTTATTTGGCACTTTATCAAGCATTGTGACCCCTGCTGACCACCTAAGCATCCTCATTTCCGCTACGTGCATTTTATTAGACTGCTGCTTCTTAATTGGCCAGCATTCTGCGCCGTAGGTCATAGCGGGTCTTACTGCTGTTTTATAGATTTTGCCTTTAACGCGGATGGGCATTCGAGCATCACAGAGTACGCCAGTCAGATCTCTCCATTTTTGCCATCCAACGTTTATGCGGTGTGTGACATCGGCGTCTATGCTGCCGTCGCTAGATAACATGCAACCAAGGTACTTAAAGTGGTCCACTGTTTTCAGGGTGGAGCTTTGGAGGTCTATTGAGCGGGTGGCTGTGTTGGCTTCGGAAAATTTACAGTGCATGTGCTCCGTTTTCTCTCTACTGATCTTAAGGCCCGCGTTTTCGAGTGATGATCTCCACTTTTCCAAGGTTGCTTGCAAGGCGACCGGATCTTCATCAGTTAGGACGACGTCGTCTGCGTACAAAATGCTCCAAGGCGCAGGATGCTGTATTTCGGCCGTCAGGTAGTTCATCACTAGGTTAAAGAGTAGGGGGCTGAGTGCCGATCCTTGATGAACTCCAACCTTCACTTGGAACTCCTCGCTGGTTCCTGCAGGGCATCGTACTTTTGTAGTTACGCCATCGTACATGTCTACTATCAGTCTTACGTAGCATTCCGGAATCAGTTGCGATCGCAGGGTTTGCCAAATCAGTGGTCTAGGGACGCGGTCGAATGCTTTCTCAAGATCTATAAATACCATATGCAGGTCTTTTTTTCTAGCTCTGTACGCCTCCATTAGTAGTTTAATGGAATTGATAGCATCGGTCGTCGACTTCCCTGGGACAAATCCGCACTGATTGTCGGTGATATTTGTGAGATGTCGAAGCCTTTCATTTATCACTCGTTCCCAGATTTTAAACGTGTGCGATATTAGCTTTATTGCCCGGTAGTTACCACATTGCCTTATATCGCCCTTATTTTTGAAGAATGGCACTAAGGAGCTCTTCCTCCATGCATCAGGTATACCGCCGTGAGGGATTTTATTGAACAGCCCCTGTAGGAAGTACACGCCGGCATCTCCCAGCCTTTTCCACAGTTCAGCCGGAATACCATCTGGTCCTGTTGCTTTATTATTGGACATTTTGCTTATGGACGCTCTAATCTCTGCGTACGTGATTTCATCCCATGGGCCTTCAGTTGGTGGCAGTTCAGCTATCGTTTCAGAGGGATATGTTTCATTGAGTAACTGAGAGTAGTACTCTACCCATCTTCTGTTAATGTCCTCGTTAGATGTTAAGAGGGTCCCTTGAGAATCTTTAATGTATTTGATAGGTCCGGTGTCCTGGGCATTACGGTGTCTTTGCTTGGCGGTCTTGAAAAGCTGTTTATCATTGGTGGCGTTCTCCAGCTCAGTATACAGGTCCGCCCTATTCGCAGCGTTGACTCTAGCCACAGCACGTTTAGCCTCCTTTTTTGCGTCTCGGTATGCGGTTTTGTCTTCATCAGAATTTGTTTCTTGCCAGATCTTGAAGCAGGATTTTTTTGCTTCAATCTTCTCTTGTACTTCTGGGTTCCAGATAGTTGGGTCTTTATTTTCTCTGGCTACTCCTTTTGATACCCCTAGGTGTACAGTGGCCCTTTCAATGCAGAATTTGAAGAACTCATCCCACGTACTATTGATATCTTTGGCAAGTGGCGTTTCTTGTATGTATTTGACAAGATCCGTGCATAACTTTTCACCCTCTACGCCTTCCAGCTTATACCATCGAATTCTCTCTACTTTTTCTATTCTAGCTTTTATTGACCTCGGTGTTATAAAGTCAGCTACTAGGAGTCGATGTTGGGATGTTAAGGGTTCTCCGGGTATTACTTTGCAATTTCTAAAAGTTTTCAGCAAATGTCTGTCCGCTAGAATGTAATCCACTTGGCTACAAGCTCCGCCGCTCTTATAGGTTATTAAATGCTCCCGTGGTTTAGAGAAATAGGTGTTGATGATTGCCATGTTGAAAGTAGCTGCAAGGTTAAGTATATCGTCACCCTGTGAGTTTTTCTTTCCAAAGCCTCTGTTCCCGTGAACTTCACTGTGGGTAGTTGATGTTTCTCCCACATGACCATTGAAATCAGCACCAATGTATTTTGACTCCGTATTAGGAATAGACTGCAGAAGATCCTGGAGGTCCTCCCAGAAAGACTGTTTCACTTCTTGCGGCAATCCTATTTGTGGTGCATATGCTGATATGACATTCATGCATGTTTGGTCGTCCATAGCAAATTTGATAGCCATGATGCGGTCGCTGATTCTATTAACTTCAATGATTCGGCTCTGGAAGTTATTGTCGACCACAATTCCTACCCCGTTTTGTTTGGCCTTTGTGCCGTGATATATAAGCTTGTAATCGTTTCCAATATTTCGCGACTTCGACCCCTTCCATTTCGTCTCCTGTATGCAGCAGATGTTGACACGCCTTCTGCGCAATGCTTCGCTTAACTCCAAGCTGCGTCCTGTCATGGAACCCACATTCCAACTCGCCAAACGAATTTTTGGAGTGTGGGCTCCCGTGATCTTTCCGTCGCTTTGGGGGAACGCCCTAGCATTATTCGCATTTCTTCGCATCTTTTCTTGTCCGTCGCTTAAGGGGGACGCCCTAACTCTTATCGTATCTTTCTTATTCTGGCTTTTCATTAGATTAGGAGATAAATTGTGGTTTTAGTTTTTACGGCCGGTTGCCACCTGACGCCAAGGCAGTAACCCCTCTTGCTAACTGGGGCTTAGGATGCCACCGTTGACTTGCGCTCTTCCGCTGCCATCCTCGACGCGACGCCCTGCCTGACGCCGCTGTGCCCCGCCGGCCCGGTGTCAGAATATGTCCGAGCGGCCCGACGGGGCTGCCTGTTGGTCCGCGGGAGGTATTTTATTTCCCTCCTACCCTCTAGCTCAGTGCTAGCGAGCTTTCCCCTATCCGCCACCTGGGGACGCGTTCTCTAGGGGTGAGGCTCCCCCAAGAATTTAACTTCTTTTAACTTCAGATAAACATGCAATATAATCTCTATGCATCTTTACAAAAATACAAATTTCAAGTATATAGATACAAGTTAAAGTCAAAAATTTCTTATTTACAAATATATTTCGCAGAGTATCAGTGTTTTGCAGTCTGTATATAATTCTCAAGCACCTTTTTTGCAAGACAAATGTCGACTGGGAGTCAACGGAACTACCCCAGAAAATGATTCCATATGTTAAGACGGGATAAACATAACCAAAATAAGCGTTTCTTGCTACATCTTCTGTGGTCACATTTCTTAATATAGAGATTGCATAACAGTAACCAGACATTTTTTTATTTACTTTTTCTACGTGAGGCTTCCAATTTAAATGAGTGTCAATAGTAACACCTAGAAAACTAATATGGCCCACTTCTTCAACTTTTTGATATTGATTCACAACATGTAGATTTAAAGCTTGTTTTTGATAATTTCTGAATTGTAATATCTTCGTCTTGTTCACATTAACCTTTAAATTTAATGACTCAAGCCACGTAACAATTGTATTTAAGGTTTTATTTATTTGTGAATTGTACTGAGATTCATCATTATTCAATTTTGGTATAAATATAGTTGCATCATCAGCAAACATGACGCACAGGTGATTCACTACTAATGGTAGCTCATTTATGTATATCAAGAATAATAAGGGTCCCAGAACGCTTCCTTGGGGGACTCCTAGTGTGATAGGCTTTAGGTCAGACGAGACCACCTCTATGGTTTTTGTCACATTATTAAAAGATTCGAGAGCAGTAGCTTGTTGTCTATTGTTTAGATATGATTCTAAGAATTTAAGCACATTTCCCCGTATTCCAGCACGTTCAAGTTGCAGTAAAAGAATATCATGAATGACACAGTCAAATGCCTTAGACATGTCTAAGAATAAGCCAATGCATCCTTTTCTATTATTCACTTCCCTCCAGACTTCAAGCAAAATCTTATAAACGGCTAGAGAAGTGTTTTTTCCTTTTTGAAATCCAAACTGGTTTTTATTAAGTATATTATTAGAATTTAGAAATGAAATTAGCCTCACATGAAAGAGTTTCTCTAAGATTTTTGCAAAGCAAGGTAGCAATGCAATAGGCCTATAATTGGTCATTTCTTTTTTTGAATCTTTTTTATGTACAGGTCTTACTATAGCCTTTTTTAGGTCATCTGGGAAACAACCAGTTTCAAGACACAAGTTTATGACGTAGACTAGAGGGTCAGATATGTAATGAATACTACGTTTAATTATTTGGATAGGTATATTGTCCATTCCATAACTTTTTTTATTTTTTAAGGCAAAAACTACTTTTATAAGTTCTAATACGGTGACTGGTGTAACAAACATGGAGTTACTGTTTAATGAACTTAGTGATTTGTAGGGTGTTCTAGAAGGGTCAGGTTTACATAGATTTATATAATATTTATTAAAAGTCTCAGCAATGTGTATTGGATCACTGATTATACGTCCAGCATCGTTAATCGATGTTATGGTTTGACTTATGGTATTCGTTTGCGTGGTATTTTCTTTAATTACATTCCACGTAGCTTTGTTTTTATTTGCACTTTTATTTATATATGTTATATTTGTTAATTGTCTAGACCGCCTAGTAACAGACTTCATTATTTTTCTATATTTCTTGTAAGTTCCAATAATTGCTGAATTATCACTTCTCTGTGTTTGTAAGTATAACAATCTTTTATTTTTACTAGCTATTGAAATTCCTTTGGTTTTCCATATTGGCTTTTTCTTATAAGTTATTTTGATTTTATGCAAAGGAACACACAGGTCATAGACAAGATTAAACAATTCTATAAATGATTTGTAGGCATTATTTGCATTTGATTCCATGTAAACATCCTTAAAAGCAAAGCTTATTTGTGATAAATATTTGAGAAAAATCTCCAAATACCAATCATTACTTCTCTTGTGAACAAACCAATATTGCTGATGAAAGCTTAAAGAACAGGGAATTTTTATTATTTGGCCAGTGTGGTCCGATAAGCCTAAATTCAAAACTTCAATTGTATATTTTGTGATATTCGTAAAAATATTATCTATACAAGTTTTAGAGGTCTTGGTTATCCTAGTAGGTTCATTGATAGTTACTTTTAAATTAAACGATTTTAATTCGTTAATTAATGTTTCAGTATGTTTATTTTTTATTAATAAATCCACATTGAAATCACCAAGAACAAATATTTTTTTAAAGATATTTCTTCTTCTCGTCGTAAGTTTGCAAAGTAATGCATTTAAAGTATTTATAAAAATATCAAATGCACTACCAGGGACTCTGTAAATACAGACAATTATCCAATGTAGGTCATTCAAGATAATACCACAGCATTCAATTATACCTTCCACTGTCATTTGTGAAATCCATTCAATCCTACGATAACCAATATAGTTTCGGAGATAAATGGCAACTCCACCCCTTTTTTGATTTTTCCTACAATAGTAATCGGCTAATTTAAATCCTTGGATTTGTAAATATTGTATTTCTTCTCTTTTTAAAAAGGTTTCACTAAAGCAACATATGTCAAGCTTACGATCAGAGATTAGTATTTCGATTTCGTCTTGTTTTGGTTTAAGGCTTTGTACGTTCATGTGTAGAATAGATAAAGATTTATTGCCAGTACTTAGACAATTATGTTGATTTAAAGAGCCAAGCTTCGGGTTCGTGTTTAAATTAGTATTTTTATCAATAGTATTAGGATTTAAGTATGTATGATTATAAATTGTATTAAATTCAGTAGAATCACATAAGGTATTGTTACGATTACTTAAATTAAACGGCTTAGTATTAATAGTTTTATTATTTAAATTATTACTAATACTCGTCACGAAAAAAATTCTGGATCTCATTTACTTGGTTTGAGATAGAATCAAACACAGAACGCATACCATGATAGTTAATTACACCTGTGCGTCTGCGGAACATCGAATAATCAAATTTTAAATGAAGATTAGAGTCTATTATGTAGGCATATTCATTTTCAAGATTACTCCAGTAAAGATTTTTATTAAAGATTTCAAGCCTTGAATTATACATATCAAAGTATTTGCCTAATTTAAAAGTAGGTAAGCATAAGATAACATTAGTGTTTTTAATTTTACTAAGTGTTTTTTTAATGTTTCTTACTATATCAGTATAGTTACGTGTAGTTTGAAAATCTTCCTCCCCAATCAGAACAACACAAAAGTCGTTAAGAGAAAAATTTTCAACTTTGGTTTCTATACCATGAAGAAGTTCCATCGCTCCACAGTTCGGTTTGAGGTGGTGACAATACTGGAAGTTGTTTCCAAAAGTCTCTTCCACAATCTGTAGGAGTTTCATTTGTTTGCAGGTACTAACAATGCACAATTTACTCTTTTCTTCTAGATAATCAGTTACACATGATGATGCTTCAAATTCTTCTTCATGTTCTTCTTGAAAGTCTAGAATTCTCTTGTCTATTAGATGGCTGATTTTATTAACTGTTTCTTTGAGCTGGTATTGAAGTAATGTTATTTGTCTCGAAATGGAATCAAGTTTCAAACTGCAGTCTTCAGGTTTCAAGGACGCTGGCTTAGGAGATGTAACAAAAACTTGATCATTTAAGTTTTGCTTTATATGATCTAAACAACTTAAATCTATATCTAAATTTCTTTTCTCCTTCTTAGCAGAAGATTTTGTTTTAGTTGGCTCACATATTTGAACTAATGCCTTTATTCTTGCCTCATATTTGGTGACTCTGCTCTGCAATTCGCAGTTTTCAAAGAGGTATTTATTTACCAATGTATCTAACGTTACCACCTTTTCTTCAGCTTCAATCAATTTCTTCTTTGTTGTTTCTAATTCTTGTTGTAGGTCAATATTTTCACCTAATTTCGGACAACTTCTATTTAATTGTAATTGAGTAGACGTATCCTGTGAATCACTTTCTTCATCATCTTCTATTAAAAGAGAATCGTACGAATTATGCAAAGGCACATTTACAACAATTGTTTGAGTGGTCGGTTTTCTCATTGTCACGTTTTTGCGTTGAGTGTTTGAGGAGCAATTCAAAAGAACTTCCGTAGTTTCCAAATCAGCTTCTTCAGCTGTGTGGGCAGTGTTATTATGGGCTTGTGGGCTGCTTGACGCTTGATAATCTGTTGTATTCATATTTATGAACATGTCTCGTTCATTTTCTGCTGGTTTAGTGTGATTTCCCTCATTCTGTAATATTTTTGATGTTTGCTTAGAAGTGGTTGGATTAACGCATTCCAGTTTTCCGTTGGGTGTATTATTATCATTGGTAGGTTTATTGAGATTTTTTCTGAGGCACTTGTCACATCTCCAGGTAAGGCGACGATCTCTTTCAGTATCACTTCTCATGAGATCATATCGTTTCAAAGACACTTTGGCGCAATGCAAATCAAAAATACTCTCACACACGCAGCAAGTGAGAAAATTATTCTTTTTAACTCTTAATCTACATATCGAGCATAATTTACAATTTTGTGCCATTTTCCCAGATCTACGTTTCCAATTTTACGTTTCTATAAGTATTCAGTTCTATAAGTATTTCAATATTTATTTATTTTCATATAAAACATAAAAATAAAGGTTATTCAGACTTCGTATCACTTATAGTAAAAAGATCGTCCATCAAAGGAAAAAAATAAATAAAATCAATTTGCAAAAAGACCGGGTGATCCCAGGATCGAACTCAGTTTCTCCGATTGCGACGCAATCGTTCTGCGGACTACGCTGTTTAGTCGTTAGTCGCAGTATCGAAATTTTAATATGTATACGGGGATACAGCTCCGGCAGTCAAGTGAGTGTGATGCGTGTTGTTCAAGGTCGTTCACTAGGCGTTCGTTGACACTGGCACAGTCGCTACGTTCAACCGTCACTGGATTATTACTCTAAGAACCGTCATTATTTTGTTTTATACATTTAATTTAGTAATTTAAAGCACTATTTGGATGGTTTTTTTATGTGTTTGTAGTAAAACTTAAGATATATTTCACACAATAAGTCACTTATTCACCATACTATTTAGTTTTTTAAAAGAATTCTGTTTAAAATTTTAAAGTCTTATAGCGTTTTAGTTACTGATTTAATTTGCTTGCAAACACTCACACTTAATAATTGAAGTATTTTCTTCATATCTAATGTATTAGCTAGCTGAAATTAACACTGGGTGATTTAAAAAAAATATATTTATACGGAGCTGATGTTATACGCCTGGCGCCCTCTGGCATCCTCATCCTCATATGAAGCTGTTGTTCTGTTTGTGGTTGAGTCAGTAAAGTTGTGAACTATACGTCTGTACCGAAAATCTTCAACTTCAAATAGCTAGAAATGGGTAATCCCCTCATAATCCAGGATTACACAAGGCGCGAGCTTACGGCTCTTTTGACACCAACGTGGCGCCCACGTGACACGTTTCAAACTACGCAGACAAGTCTGATAAATAAAGGCTTTGTTATTTGATATTACGGTTTTTTAGGTTCTGTATCCAAAGCCTTTGATGTTTGTGTCAGTCTGACATTTGAAGGGGTGTATCCTCCTCCAAGGGTGTATCCAAAGAGTACTATAATAAGACAGGGTGTATCTTTTGAACTTAGATTACTCGTATGAATAACGGCAGCTTTCTTTGGAACCGTAAAAGCCTGCTAGCTAAAATTTTCTCAGATTATAAATGTGTTACGTACTCGTAACAAAAAATTAAAACAGGTAACTCCTTATTTCACAACTTGTTAGGGTTCCGAACCAAATTGGTAAAAAACGGAACCCTTATGGTGTGACTTCGACTATTTGTCTGTCACACCTGTTTAACGATAAACGATCCCAATATTATTATTATTATTCGGCTGGCTTGTGGTCCGTTAGAGGCCCTTGATATGGCGCATGGCGGAGTGAACTTGGACAAGAAAGAATTGTTAAAGCTTTATAGATCAAATTGTAGCTAATTGACTCATTTGTGCCTGCAATTATCAAAATGCCATGTAGCAAGCAAACATTATTTAATAACCCTAACTAATCATACTTTAAAATATCTCATAAGGTACAGCGCTACAATAATGATACATGATCATTCAGACATCTCCGAAAGAATTTGCAAAATAAACACCAAGATTTATGACCAAAACAGACTACTGCATATTTTATTGTGAAGATACTTCGAGAAATGAAATACGATGTAACATAGACAACAGACACGGAACAAATGTGGCTTTCAGAGATAAATGCGTTTTCGTTCTTGCAATGGCGGATTTAGTTACATACAGCATCATCGATAAGAATATCAAATGCCCCTTGTTGACAAGCTTGTAAATCTGGACCATAATCTTGACAATTTACAGAAGAAAATCACTATGTAGCTGATTATTTGACCATTGTTCAGACGTCCAAACTAAATGTTTATTGTTGAGGGATAGAGTACAGTACAGTGAGTACAGCAGTAAGTCCATTTTGCCTAAAAATCTTTAATCGAAATTTCACTGAGTTATAAATACGACGTAGCTAAAAAAGTTGGCCGGGCATGTTGCGTCTAGGCAGATTTTTGGATAAAGACAGTCAGGGAACAAATCCGTCAAAGCTTGTCTTGGGCCAAATAAAGTGACGAGACCATCTTGTAGCCTTCAATAACCAAAAAGGAAGGGGTTTGTACAGATACGATGTATAAGAAAAAGCAAGGAAAGCCTTTTGGTCATAAGTGTGATAGCGACCGCAAATATGCGTTGTATACTCGTACCTAAAGTTTTTAACAAAATCCGTAATGATTTATGAACCCGTACTATAGGAGTGATCACACCTAGCTGAATTCAAAGACTAATTCGGCATAAATTGCTGGGAAGCTTGGTTATGTTAATTGAAATATCCTTACTTCAACGAGCAATGTATGCCAAATTAGTCTTTGAATTCAACTAGGTGTGATCAAAGTTAGGCAATATTTATTAAATAAATTTCAAGATTAGATTGAGAGCTTTTATGTAGATACTAAATAGGTAGGTATCTAGCGTGCTTACCTTTATTTGCAAGGTGTTTTTATATTATTATTCTCTTCAAATAAATTTAAAAATATTTTCTTGCATATAACAATTGATCTAACAGTATAAAATTGGGAGCCAATATCTGCCAACAAACTGTCATACAGTTTGGTGGAATTAGTGATGTTATAAGTATAACTGGTGTACTTTTGGAATAAAGTTTTGAAACTTTTAGATTTTTCAAATTTTCAAAACTTTATTCCAAATTTTAAATATAATAGTAATATACCAATTAGTCGGGGCATTGTGGAGCTCCATCTCCGAACATGGCGCACTTGCTCTCTTGTCCACTGTGCGCCGCTCCACCTGCACTGTCGAGGACCTGCGCGAGGCATTGGATAAAGCCATAGAAGTGGCAAGGTTTTGGGAGGGAATTATTTGATCCAACGCCATGGTATTTGAACATTGATACGACGAAGAAGGGGCGTTTGTGTTCGTATTCGAATTATTTGGTGTTTATTTGTTTTTTTTTTTACATACAACTTACATTAAAAGTAATGTAACTTAGCATACAAGTCATCAAGTCAGTCAAGTCAGTCAGTCAGTCAGTCAGTCAAGTTACATTAGATCAATGACCAGTGGGAAAAGTACGTAGTATTACCACCAAAAAAGAATATAACCCGGTAGTGATCGATTCCAAGTGGGGACCAGCGATTGACAGATTCTTGGTTTCAGAGCTAATATACAGCTTGAATTTTCATTAGCTTTGAATACAAGCTATTTTTTCAAAGAAAATAATTTTAATTATTTATATAAAGGATAAACTCACGTTTTATATTGCCGGCATAGGACCGTAACATGTGTAACACTCACGAGTCGTTTAGTGATGAAAATAATTTTATTCGGAAATAATTTTTCGTCTTCCCATACATAATACGCCGATCACGTGACCACTTTAGTGCGGAGTCGAAAAATCTTTTTGGATGTTTTCATGAGAAAAATCACTGGGAGAGCGAAACCAATGAAAATTACATACAAACATCATATCACGCCTCTTTCCCATCGGGATAAGCAGAGACCACAGTCCTCTACCTGCTACGATCTTGACATACTTCCCTTGCTTCCTGTACTTTCATCAATCCAATGAAAATTCACTTTTCATAAATCGAAGTTATCGCTATTGATACTCGAGTCTGTTTTTGGCACGCACAATTTAGGAGAAATTCTATGAATAAATATTTTCAATATGGATAGGCATTTATATATAACTCTATGTCTACAAATCCTCCCACAAGACTTCAAGGAGATTATCTTCAAAGGATGTTTCGTAAACAGAAAAGGCTTTCAAATTCCTATTCTATCCTATGTAATCTCGTTTATTCACGCCTACTCTTGTCACCTTCATACTCCCTGTCAATAGCTAATCTGTACCAAGTCTGTACTAAGGAATTTATCGTGAACTACATCCACCTTTGTGGAAAGAATAGGTGGGCAGGATCTCTGTTTTTATTATTCTATCCATTGCGCTGAGTTGCCATCCAATGGGTGTTAGCCGCAACGAAAACAAAAGTGGCGAATACATGGTAGGTCCCCCATGTTCTATGTGTTGTCTTACATGGAAACGTTAAATAAATAAATTAAAAAAATTGCTGACTCCAAAACATGCTAGAAATCGCCTTTGACCCAGGCAACCTCGGCATGGACCAGCACTTCAGTTTTGTCGCTCTTCGATATTTCTATGAAACAGTGTTGCTGAAGATGAACATTTAACGTATAAGTCGCCATATTACGACATCCAATGCTGGTAATCCTAAACCTTCCACGACGACCGATCCTGTAGGTGCTGGTCGCATCCACCAAAATACAGCGGCTTCCCGTAACCCTGACTAGATCATCGGTCCGCCTTGTGAGGTTCCTGCCTATGCTACGTCTTATTGTTCCTGGTCGCACTTTAAAACCCATCGCCCATCGGTTCTTCTAGGGATGTGCCCTGCTCACTGCCACTTCAGTTTAGTAATTCTCGAAGCTATTTCGAAAACATGTGTTCATCTACGGTTAGTTTACCCTGTAAGTAAACTCCTTGAATAATAACTGTTTTGATCGTAGTGACTCGAATCTGGATAGTAAAATGCGTAGGTTTAATTGAGTTTATTTTCGAATACAAAATTAGTTACAAAGCCAGATAATTCTATTCTAATATTAAAAGCATTAGTTACCTTTAGAACCGCCCACGCTTCGATTAAACGTCTTTACAAATGTTTATTGCGTCGCCCACATTAAGATTAAAGGTATCGGTATCATAGGATATCCTGTAAGTCTTAAGATAAATCACAGAAAAATAAAGGTACCTACTTAGAAGGAGGATTAAAGAAATAATTCGTCACTAGGTGGTGTAGGCGTTTTTCTATGGATTTGACAGGTTATTTTGAATATTTTCTATGGATCATCAATGATGGGGCTGTGACATGTTGGCAGATGTCATCCCCTACTTAAATAAATTTGCAAGGTATCTATTCCGAGCGAAGCAAGGAGGTCCGAAATCTTTGAGATAAACATTGAGATTGGTTTTTCTAGAGTTACCTAGAGTCAGACTCAGTTAATGTTATGTTTAGCGTCCGTGTGGTGCTGGAAAAGAATAGTACCAACGCATCTCTACCCTTGGGTGTCGTAAGAGGCGACTTAGGGCTTATGAACCGGAGAATGGGCAGCAGCATCTTTCTGGGCATCGTACCCTGAACCATCTTACATACTGCGGTCACTAAACAACTGAACAGCGGTCGCTGGCCGCAACGCTGCAAGCGTGTGACTATGTTGAATCCCCTTCAAAGTACAACTAGTTTTTGTTGAAGTTCTGGAGGGAGCTCTCTGTCCTGCAGTAGACGTTTCATGGGATTTTATGTAAAGCTATGAAGTATTTTAATCAAGGTTTCATAGTTTTACCCGTCTGCCCCAACTGAAAATGAAAAAATTATTGGCAACAAAGTTACAAGTCAATCAAAATATGATCCACATAGATTTACAAAAACAACAATATAAAATCAATTAAATTTTAATTGCATTAAAAATTGCATTGAAATATTTTGTTTTATTATTTATTATCTTTCGCTACTTGAAACTTTTTACTCGCATTTGTTTAAGTGACCAAAAAGAAACAGGTTTTGTTTATAGTAAGATACATTCAGTCTATGTACTCAGTATAACTTATATGTAACAAGTTTCAGAATTTACCCAACTCAATAATTCTGTTAAAGAGGCACGAAACTTGACGGGAAACTAGGAAAATGCGATTTGCTCTTTTAATTAACTACCCGTCAGTTTCGGAATGAGTAAATACAGTGTTTGAACATGTAAATCTTTTTCAGGGATTATTCTGAAGGCTTGTGATTTAGTAAAATTGTTCTTTTATTCAGGTGTCTCGGTTAGATTTCACCAGCCTTGAGTAATAATGTGAATTATCGCGCATTGTAATAACAATCAATTTTAACAACCTTTTCCACCAAATTCAACCAAATTCAGAAATTACAATCAATTTTAACAACCTTTTCGACTTATAACTCTTTGAACTTAACAACTACTCAAGGTGTTTTCCTTCTAAACCAAAGATTTTGAAAAATACGCGCATAGAAGCGGAGCTTTTTCTCATGCCATTGACTATAAGAATATGAAAATAATTGCAGTACCGGCCACACGAGCGGACTGCCAGAACAAAAAGTCTGTCGTCGGCTGTGCCTCGTCTAACTTCAGATTTTTCAGACCATATAAGATGATTCATGCTGGAATGTCCTAACCAAACTGAGGAAGTCACACAAAAATTTATTACTACTCTTTAAAATTTTATTTTATTTTGTCGGTCGTATATAAAGTTTTGTATGCAAGTTTACGTAATTAGTCATTTTAACACCTTGATCTATACTAAATAGGTCCCTTTACCTATGAAATTTCCGAATTTTTCTTACAGATTAATGAGATCATAATTCCTATAATTCTAATGCATTTTTTTTCATTAGAATTATTAATTGAAAGTTGACTTCAAGGTTATCAATTAACGCATAAAATAAAGTTTTCATTTTAAGTTTGATATATAAAATTAAGGTTCGAAAATTGTTCGTCTTAAATGTCGTCCGATTTCATCATTAGATTTGTTATATTTTTTTACAGATAATATTTTTCGAAAATTAAATTTAAGAGTCTGTTAGCTTAATGTCTTCCCAATAATGCTTAAAAAAATGGAGTTATAATTCCTAAGAAAAATGCAAAAATGTTAGTACTGAAAATTGATTTTACCTAAAATTCGCCATACAAAACGGCAATTTCAAAGGTTAAGGGCCGTTTGCACTAAACTTAAGAATCGCCCCTAACTTGTTTAAGACACTCCTAGCAATAGTTTGACGGCCCTTAAGCAAGAACTTGGGCGATTCTTAAGTTTAGTGCAAACGGCCCAAAGACCTATTATTTTGATAAAAAATCAGATCTCGTGTTAAAATTACTCTCATTACGTAACAGTTGCATAAATAACTAATGTTTAAAAGTGTCACCACAGGGAATCGAAACCAGACTCTCCAGATCAAGAGCCGAACGTTCTGATTACTAGATCACGAAGGCTGCGGAAATTAAAGAGAGTTAAAAAGAACTAACTGCAAACTTTTTTGAAAAATTTAGAAAAATTTAGAAAATTTACAATACTTTTCTCGCTCCATTCGAAAGTAAAAATTAACTGTCGAGTGTGAATGCCATGTTCATTTTATTTGTCATTACTGTAACAAACCGTATCCTACCTAAATGGTTCTTGAAACTGGAATTTATTTATTTTTAATTCTGTAATAATTTTGGCCATGAATGCGTGATCGTCTAACTTCAACACCTAAAAGACCCGTACATTGTGGATTGGTAATTAATAAAAAAATATATATTTGATTTGTGAAAATAACTAAGTAGAAAATGAAGTTAAAAAGGAATTACACATACAAAATAAAATATTTGGAACAAAACATACCAATTCAGCCCGCTAGCTTGTGTGTGACGTGATGTCAAACCGAGCGGTGCAGACTCATCTCAACCGCGCGTCTCTTTCAACTTCTAGATGACCTAGGTTTCCTAGATTTAGACCTAATAGTGGGAAGTAAAATAAAATTAAGTGTGTAGTCTCTTCGTCTCGCGTTGCTGGAATGAAAGTGACTCAAAACCAGGGATAGGGTTTGGATGAAGACTTGAAAGTCTAGAATTAGGTTTCCTATAGATTTAGATTCTCAGAGGCTCCCTTCCAATTCCTAGCACCTCTGCTACCCATCAAATCCTTAGAACAATCCTACGCCCAAAGTTTAAAATAGGTTACCTTGCAAACCATCACACACATTATTCCGATCATCTCAAAATAACATCCATCTCCACCTGCCTAAAATTTATCTACGATTAGTAAATTGTTTTATATCCAATTGATCCAAACGAAACAAGATTCGACACTAAATTTTTAACGTGTAAGAGTGCTGAATATTGTCCCTTTATAATACAGGCTAGGCGACTTAGGTAATCTAACCAGTACTATATTCATGGAACATTAGACGAAACCAATTTACTAAAATAATATTGTCTTATAAATGCATGTGTTATACCGATTAATTTTATTGTGTATTCATCGATATAACATTATAATACCTACATCACATTTTAGTGTTAAACATCCATCACCACCTAAGTGCCCTAATGACCTAGCATCAAATGAACTCAACCTAATTCTCACGCTGGCTCCATAAAACACAGGATTCAGCTGCACCTAGATTTAACTCAGAAAACTCGTCGTTGATCACCCCAGCACCTTCTCAGATGACCTATCATTTCAAAAGACCTAGCTAGCACTTTTAAATGAATAATTAGTAGGAAATCTGAAATAAACTCACCAACAACGAAGCCATAAATTCCCGGCGAGAAAGACACAAACACGAAGCCCTCTCGTACAATACCTGTAGCACGTTCACTGCACTAAATTGAAATATAATTATAAATTACTTTACACAATTTTACACTTGCTAAAAAAAGTAAGTTAGTATTCCCTATTGCAATACGCTTGACACTTCTTTATTCAGTAAACCTCCACGTCTAACATTTAACACTAATGCGCATTAGGTACCTAAATTAATACCTAGCCTACTGAACCGCAGTCGCTAAGTACAATTTTTTTAAGCTCCAACTTTATATCCTATCGCACGTAAAGTTAGGCACCGTCTCTAAATCAAACCCTAATTTTAATCACTAAAGTACTATAATCAGGCGGCCGCCGAAAAAAAATAATAATTTGTGCACGTAATCCCTATTCTAAAGCCTAGCGCTGACTGCCCCTCTCCTGCCTCTCTCATACAATACCAGTGTTTGTTCCTTACAATTTTATACCTGCTGCGTTTCTCCTAAAATGAACCTTAAATCAAAACAGTAAAAATCACCACATGTGCAATTTGGCTGCAGTGTGTTACGTCACTGCCTCGCTATGCCTTTTTTTCTTAAATTTCTAAGAAGTATAGTTTTTACAATAATACGTCCACTGCGTCTTTATACCAAAATGAATCTAATTACAAGGCATTACAGTCCAATACGAGCGCAATGCTATTTTGTAAGCGGGAGGTCTGTTTAGATGTACAGTCTAGAGGACGTTCAGCTTGACACGTTGGATTACGTACCAGAATTATTTCAATCTCAGCAAGAGCTAAAGACAAACTGCGAGTGTCAAGCTTTACCTGTTGTTGACCGTACCTGTTGTTAATTGAATAGTGGTGAAATATTATAAGGTCTTATTTGTTTTAGCTTAGTAAGTCTATATCATTTTATACGTTTATTATTAATTTCCTAAAACTGTGACGAATATAATCGTTACATCGCCCCTTTATTTCCGAGTTGGATTGATATTTTCCATAAATAGCAGAAGACAATGAGGAAATAACAATAGGAAAACTAAATTTGTTGTTGTCAATATCAAGATCACTTCAGTAGTTTTTTATTATTATTATTGAAGTCGTACTCCGTACACTACAAGTTTTAAATTATCTTACACAAGTACTAGCACTCCTGCTAATGTTGTCTTCCAACATCATTTACCACCTTAATTTACCTCACGCCCCTAGCTTTGAAAAATCTTTCATACTTGTACTCCTTATAAGAGTAATGTCTTCCTACTTCATTCAACCCTTCTTGCAATAAACCTAGACAAGATAGATTTACTTTCAGATATTCAGTTCAATAGTTTTTGCATGTTAGGTTTTGTTTTATGCAAAACGCCCCTAAGAATTCAAGAAATATGCATACTTTACATAATTATACCTAATAATGCACTTCCAGTATTATTTCAATACACACTTAATTCAATCTCATTCCGACTTTATCTCTGATAGGATTGTGTTTGTGTCCTATTGGAATAGTCGCATAAAGTTAAATAAGACCCAATTCTGATTGTTGAATGGCTCAGTGGTAGTGTACTTGCTTACCGTGCAGAAAGTTTCGGGTTCGATACTTGATCGAAATCGATGTCAGAATGTAACTAATGATTTGAAGTCTGAGTATCTGTGTACTGATATTCTACACTTTTCTTGATAGTAACAATAAAATAAATATTTTGAAATTAACCGTAACTATTATTTCCTTGTCCGTGTTGTACCGGCAAAGAATAGTACCAATCTGACTCTACCCGAAGGTGTCATAAGAGGCGACTAAGGGATCATGAACCGGAAAATGGGCAGCAACATTTTTCTGTATATCGTCTCATCCCAACTGCGGTCACCAACAACTCTAGTCTCCAGCCGCAACGCTTACAAGTGCGTTGGTAAATCCCCTTTTAGTACCAAGCGTTTTTAGTGAAGGTCTGCAATGAACGTTTAACCGGGCGAAATATTATGATGATGATTCTTTCCTAATCACAATAACAAAAGAACATCGACTGTGGTTAAAACCTAAGTAGATAACGCATAGCAGTAAGAAAAAGAGCGTTTTCTCTGCTTCGTAAGGCATGTTAAGTCGTTCAAACGAGCTTGGTTTCCTGCCAGTAGTCATTTAACTATATCAAATATCTTTATAATAAAATTGTGCGATGGGCTGATTTTCGCAACTAAACGTTAAGCAATGCCCTTAAAACTATTTACTGACTTGAAAAACTTCTGACTCTGACACATGTTAACTATTTAACTAACAATAGACTCCGTGGACTAGTGGCTAGAGTGCTCGGCACCCGATCCGTGGTTCCGGGTTAGTTTCCAGGTAAGGACACAGTTAAACAAAATCCCATTGAGCAACTTCTCCAGTTTGGTTAAAACATTAATGAATTAATAATCTGGTTTTCCGAAAAGCAAGATGATTCCGTGCTTCGGAAAGCGCGTTATGTTTTTGGTCCTGACTACTATCTACGGATGCAGTCATTAATGAGCCATGTCAAAGGCTTTTGGCGGCTCTACAACTCTGACACCAGGATTTGTGAGGTTGGTCATCGACCTTGAAACCCGTATGATATGATGATGATAATGATGACGATGAACACAACCCATTAAAGTCCACTGCTAAACATATAGGTAACATTTTTTCGCCCCAAAATTTTAACTAAATTTTTGACTCAAAATAAAAAAATTTAAACTCAACAAGCAACAGGTATAAAGCTCATACCGAGATTAAGTAATTTCGCCCCTATAAATCTAATTTATCTGTTTAAAATAAAAGCTAACTATTAGGTACAAATAACATGAGTTCCATTTTGCATTTTCAACAGATAGTAGAAACCTACATTGATATAAAATAATTGAATCAAATTATTTCGCCCCTACGAATTTAATCCATTTGTTTATGATAAGCCTACTGTTAGTTCTAATTAATTTAAATAAAAAGAGTTTTTTTTTAACGTACAACTGAACTAAATTGCATTTTTTTTTAAAACTACTAAAAAAAATCTCTGTATTCAAACTGTTAAATTGATACCTCAAAATTATCATTTTACTGACAAAGAAAGCAACACTAGGTCTTTGGATTTAACAAAGCTTAACATTTAACACAAAATTTTAGGGTTCCGTCCCTCAAATTTGAAGATTAAAAACCCTCTTATGATAACGTTGTGATCCCTTGGTCAGTGCGTGTGTCACGTACTAAAGATTTATACGTTGTTCTTTGCATATTAAATAGTCAAGTTTTTATTAATAAAGAATACCTACCTATATAAAATTAAACTACAAAAAAAATAGTTTAACTACCACAATACTCATTTTGTTTACTATATCAACTTTAACGATTATGTTTAATTATAGGTAACCCTTTTAAATGAACATTAAACACATCACCTATTTATTCGGCTAAAGGTCTTTAAAACAAAAATGTAATAAGGCACAACCCATAACTAAAATATAAAAGGTACAGAACCATGTCGGAGTTTGATCTTCACACTTGACCGACTACCTTTTTTATGACGAACTGGGTCTGGGAATCACCGAACTTCACCGAACCCACTCGTCTCACTTCGTCGTCAAGCGTAAACAAATTGCCACTTTTGTACCTATGTGTCAACTACGACCAAATTTATTACTACAAAAATATTTCTCAAAATCTCTCTGAACTCAAGTGGATTGCCTACCATCATGGGAACTATTGACGCACTTGTGTTATCGACAACTTAGGTACAGTATCAGAAAACTTAAGCCGGAAACAATAATAAGTTGCGTGAAGCGTTTTGTTTTGAAACAGAGGTCTTTGTTTTTGAAGCAGAGGTTCTCAACCTAGGTCTTATAAAATCTTGGTTGGTAAAACAGAGTCGATAAACTTGAAAACTAACACAATATATAAAATTAGTTTTAAATAAGGAATAGTATTAATGCAAATAACTAAACGATTTTGTGTTATTCAAATTCACCAAATAAATTTAAAATATTAGCATTAATTAAAATTATGCTTGAGCGATTAGGTTTGAAACTTGCGTAATGTACTTTTGAAAACAATTCAAAGCTCAAATTCAATATTTATTTATTACTTTTTTTATGAAAACATATATCTTCATACTTTGGGTATGAGTTACTGTTCTGAACTTTTTCAAAGCCCGTACTTTTTTTAATTCCAAAAGTTGTAAACCACTGACTTGCGACGCACAAACATGTGTTACCAAAAAGAACTGACCTGCCCATGGTACGAAATAATAGAAAGTTAAACTGTGCCATAAAACTGTAAAACCCAAGGGTCCGTTTGTTTTTCATTGTTTGACTGATATGACCTGCTCAAAATATAGATGCCTTTTAAAAAATAATGCTTCTATTCATTTTTAAAACTCATGTAATTTTACTCTGTTTATTACCTAAATATCCTTGAATTCAAAATGTTTTATACACTTTCATTGAGGCAGTCCTATTTTTTTTACATCTTATTAAAAACATTAAATTTAATTTAATGAGAATATCTACCCAAAATTTTTATTTACCTCTAAAAATCTATCTGCTTACTAAAATACCTATAATACCAATCTTAACAAGAGTACTAAATACTCGCATGTTTGTGCTAAGTACAGCTGACCGCATATCAGTGGCAAACTCCGACCCTGAGCGAATCTCTGGTTTCGAGCGTATGTAGTGCTGAGCAAGTTCAGTTTATACCAACTGATTTTGTTACTACCTACTTGCAGCCGTGTTTATTACTTTTATCAATAGATATGTAACCGCTACCTGGAGTTGTAATAAATATAACTACCAATTCAAAAATTTTTATACCGTTCCTGCATAATTATTGTAATTCACAAGACATTAACGTCCAAAAATATTTTTATGTAACAAGTGACCAAGCGATCTCGCGAGCTACCTGATGGTAAGTAGTTACCAGCGCCAATAGTGCCTACTGTCTTATTAGTAGAATAAATGACACTAACAAGACAGCAAAACGCGTTGCTCACCCTAAGAACTAAGTTGGTTTGTCTCATGTGCCAGAAACTTCACTAGCTCCCTTGTCCTTCAAACCAAAACACAGTAGTGCAAGCACTGCCGCCTTACGGCAGAAAAAAGCAAAGAGGTGGCACTTCCCCAGACTGACCCTGCACAAAAGCCCTACCACCTTTCAGGCTTTCATCTCAAGCATCCACCGTATTATTTTTTTTGTTAACTATTGTCAAAAGAACTTAAACTATTAAAACTTAGATGTCAAAGGTTTCCTATTTTTATACCTATTAAATCATTAGAATATAACGTTCGATACAAAAACGCCATAGTAAAATAAACCTTAACTTGGCAAACGAAAACACTCTTACTTTTTCGAAACAAAAAAAAAATGCATCCCATTTCGAAGGGCATGTGGCGTGGCCGGTAGCGACCCTGTCTTCTGCGCGTGCTATGTTGAGTTGCGGGTTCGATACTTCGCAAAGCAAACATTTATGTGATTAAGAAAATAACTTTTTTATTGTGTGTGGCGTTATTTATCAATTTATTGTTTCAAGTTAAGGATCAAATTACAAAATATGATATGACTAACGTAATTTATCTATGTATTTGTGTACAATATTGTCACAGATATATCATCATAACAGTCATGTTTCAAGATGATAAATGACCACCATACCCACCTTTTTTAAATTCTTATATCTAGCCTATTTTGTGTCCCACTGCTGGCCAAAAGTAGGTATTTGCGTACCTAAAATATATTTGTTTATAAAACTCTTTATGCCATCACATTAAATTTATAAAACAAAAAAAATACAAACTAGTCATACATTATATTTGTTTGTTATGCTGTACTCTATGTATCGTCTCAAAAAGTGAAAAACACATAAAAAATTCTAGTCATCCTAATAAATGACCTATGCTATGCTAAGTCATATCTACACGTAATAAAACAGGTTCTTTTATTGTGTGTTCGAATCAATCAAGATCCGCCCTTTAAGAACACAATCCTGGTCACGGCACCAATGTAACAAACCGTATCCTACCTAAATGGTTCTTGAAACTGGAATTTATTTATTTTTAATTCTGTAATAATTTTGGCCATGAATGCGTGATCGTCTAACTTCAACACCTAAAAGACCCGTACATTGTGGATTGGTAATTAATAAAAAAATATATATTTGATTTGTAAAAATAACTAAGTAGAAAATGAAGTTAAAAAGGAATTACACATACAAAATAAAATATTTGGAACAAAACATACCAATTCAGCCCGCTAGCTTGTGTGTGACGTGATGTCAAACCGAGCGGTGCAGACTCATCTCAACCGCGCGTCTCTTTCAACTTCTAGATGACCTAGGTTTCCTAGATTTAGACCTAATAGTGGGAAGTAAAATAAAATTAAGTGTGTAGTCTCTTCGTCTCGCGTTGCTGGAATGAAAGTGACTCAAAACCAGGGATAGGGTTTGGATGAAGACTTGAAAGTCTAGAATTAGGTTTCCTATAGATTTAGATTCTCAGAGGCTCCCTTCCAATTCCTAGCACCTCTGCTACCCATCAAATCCTTAGAACAATCCTACGCCCAAAGTTTAAAATAGGTTACCTTGCAAACCATCACACACATTATTCCGATCATCTCAAAATAACATCCATCTCCACCTGCCTAAAATTTATCTACGATTAGTAAATTGTTTTATATCCAATTGATCCAAACGAAACAAGATTCGACACTAAATTTTTAACGTGTAAGAGTGCTGAATATTGTCCCTTTATAATACAGGCTAGGCGACTTAGGTAATCTAACCAGTACTATATTCATGGAACATTAGACGAAACCAATTTACTAAAATAATATTGTCTTATAAATGCATGTGTTATGCCGATTAATTTTATTGTGTATTCATCGATATAACATTATAATACCTACATCACATTTTAGTGTTAAACATCCATCACCACCTAAGTGCCCTAATGACCTAGCATCAAATGAACTCAACCTAATTCTCACGCTGGCTCCATAAAACATAGGATTCAGCTGCACCTAGATTTAACTCAGAAAACTCGTCGTTGATCACCCCAGCACCTTCTCAGATGACCTATCATTTCAAAAGACCTAGCTAGCACTTTTAAATGAATAATTAGTAGGAAATCTGAAATAAACTCACCAACAACGAAGCCATAAATTCCCGGCGAGAAAGACACAAACACGAAGCCCTCTCGTACAATACCTGTAGCACGTTCACTGCACTAAATTGAAATATAATTATAAATTACTTTACACAATTTTACACTTGCTAAAAAAAGTAAGTTAGTATTCCCTATTGCAATACGCTTGACACTTCTTTATTCAGTAAACCTCCACGTCTAACATTTAACACTAATGCGCATTAGGTACCTAAATTAATACCTAGCCTACTGAACCGCAGTCGCTAAGTACAATTTTTTTAAGCTCCAACTCTATATCCTATCGCACGTAAAGTTAGGCACCGTCTCTAAATCAAACCCTAATTTTAATCACTAAAGTACTATAATCAGGCGGCCGCCGAAAAAAAATAATAATTTGTGCACGTAATCCCTATTCTAAAGCCTAGCGCTGACTGCCCCTCTCCTGCCTCTCTCATACAATACCAGTGTTTGTTCCTTACAATTTTATACCTGCTGCGTTTCTCCTAAAATGAACCTTAAATCAAAACAGTAAAAATCACCACATGTGCAATTTGGCTGCAGTGTGTTACATCACTGCCTCGCTATGCCTTTTTTTCTTAAATTTCTAAGAAGTATTGTTTTTACAATAATACGTCCACTGCGTCTTTATACCAAAATGAATCTAATTACAAGGCATTACAGTCCAATACGAGCGCAATGCTATTTTGTAAGCGGGAGGTCTGTTTAGATGTACAGTCTAGAGGACGTTCAGCTTGACACGTTGGATTACGTACCAGAATTATTTCAATCTCAGCAAGAGCTAAAGACAAACTGCGAGTGTCAAGCTTTACCTGTTGTTGACCGTACCTGTTGTTAATTGAATAGTGGTGAAATATTATAAGGTCTTATTTGTTTTAGCTTAGTAAGTCTATATCATTTTATACGTTTATTATTAATTTCCTAAAACTGTGACGAATATAATCGTTACATTACTTTATCAAAGTTAAAGAACAATATTTATAGGTTATAAAATCCTACCAACCCATCACACTTACCTAACTATAATACCTACCTGTAATAGGTAGGTACGGATCGTAAAAGTTTATGTAGGCCCGTTAGTTGGAGCGACTTAAGACAGATTATGGCTGCTCTACTTTTTCGCCTACTTTTGCTAAGTAATTTATTATTAATAATAAAAAAAACCGGCCAAGTGCGAGTCGGACTCGCGCACAGAGGGTTCCGTACCACCACATAATCATAATTGTATTAGTTGAAATTTCAGTAAATTAATGTGCTAGATTTTCAAGTTTGTAAGTGTTCCCGTTTATAAAATAGAACTAAAACAAAAATCGCCTCAGTGACCATTCAACTTGACCCCTCTCTTATATGAATGTTCTTGAAGCGGGAGCTCACCACAATTGGTTACCATTAGTTGTGAGAAAATTTGTAATATTTAATGATTTCAGACTTTTCTCATTATTTGTACTGTAAGACCTAGCTTCTTGCCAAATTTCATAATTTTAGGTCAACGGGAAGAACCCTGTAGGTTTTGGTTTTTTGCATAAATGTATGGAGATGAGGACATAAAATGCCATATCTTTTGATTGCGTCGTTAAAAAAAATTGAAATTTTCAGATCTTGTGTGGTTCATGGATTCTAATATGTGGTATTAATTTCAACCTGATACCTTTACCGGTTCGTGAGATAAAGGGTCTTGACAGACAGACAGACAGACAGACGGACAACAAAGTGATCCTATAAGGGTTCCGTTTTTTTTCGTTTGAGGTACGGAACCCTAAAAAGAATAAGTGTGGTACATTGAAAAAAATTAAGTGATAAAAAACGGCGCGAGCCGATCTCAAGCCTGCGACATCATACTCCTTTAAATACTTACTTGGTCCAAGTTTAAATACCTTTATTTTTAATTTTGATACTGTAAACCTTAATGTCATATTTTACTTTTTGCTTATTTTATTGTAAAATTTATAAGAACTGTAAGCTGAACCAAGTCTCCTTTGACGAATTTCATTTTCTAAGTAAATTGTACTAAGTAGTAAATGACAAAATATTTTTTTTTTCTGAAATGTATAAATACTGCATAAAATGTATAACTACTGCCTTAAATGAGCTAATCGAAAGCTGTTTTCGTTTTACAGTAAAAAAATAAATAATTTTAAAATTTAAAGTTATTGAATGTAAACATAAAAATTGAAGATTATAAAGTGTTAAAATGTATTATTCTGTAGTAATTTCAATGCTATGATTTCTTATCATGATGTGCTAATATCGATTCGTATTATCCTACTAATATTATAAACGCGAAAGTTTATAAGTATGTATGGATGGATGTTTGTTACTCTTTCACGTAAAAACTACTGAATGGATTTTAATGAAACTTTACAATAATATAGCTTATACATCAGAATAACACATAAGTTACCATTTATCCTGCGCAGACAAAGTCGCGGGCAGCAGCTAGTATATCATATGGTAATAAAATTAAAATTAATGACTGACATACTTTTTGACATAGGATTAAAAATTTTGATGATGAAAACATACTAAAAATGCAAAGTGCAATTAAACTACAAATAAACAAACATTGTTTGATTGAAAAATTTTTGCTAAAATTTAATTAGAAATTTTGGCCTAAAACTGGAAAATCACCAAACTCTCCCAAACGAAAAAAGAATGAACGAACGAACGAATGAACGATAACTTCGGTCATTAGATGTCATTCTATCTCACTGCCAAGATTGAAAAGAAATCGCACGGAAAATAGCTTGAGGTTGAGGAAGTTAGAGAAAAACTGTAGGAAGTGATAAATGTGGTCAAATTTATTTTTGCCAAGATTCGTTCCCACAACGTCAAGGCTCAATTCCCTACTTTATTACTATTTTAGATACTATGCTGTGCTGTTTATAAAATAAATACGTATATTTGCTGAGAAGTAATGGGAATGAAATGTATAAGGAGCTATATCATGCCCTAGCCATATTCTGAGTATACGGAGTCGATTATCTAACCTAAGGGATTTGAAGAGAGCAGATTTATATCCAGAGCACAAGAAGATATTATTGGTAGGGGAGGCGCGAAGATCAGGAAAATCAGGTCGTAAAAGAGATGTCTCAGTAGATGGGGCTTCATGAGAGGATCACGAAAAACTATGTTATAAGTTCCAGACCAGAGCCCGGGTTTTTTTTAGTTTTTTTGTGTAACTATTGAACTGAAGATGTACATATAAAAAATCACGGTCGAGTTAATTGTACAAGTATTTTATTTATGGTATCTAAAATGCTACATTTGATTTTGGACATAGCGCCTTAATAATTACCTACCGTATCACATGTTAGTTTTTAACGTTATCGGTAACCTCCTTAATTATTCTATCACTAGCTGTTGCCCGCGGCTTCGCTCGCGTGGATTTCATATTTATGTTGTTACCGGTTTTCCGAAGCAATGAGATATTTTCCCGTCATTTCGGGGTAATTTTAAACTAAGGAAAAACAGGACTAACCCTGCGCAAATCAATGAGTGTAATTCAAGATCCAGCTGAATTTTATATAATATACAGACGTTACTCATAAATTACTCAGAACAGAGGAACTTAGCAGCAATATCCTAACAAATGTAAAGATAGAGATGAGAAACACCTTTATGTAATATTTCAAAACAGAGCCAATTCGCAGAAGTAATTGAGGAAAACTAAAACCCTCTCCCTCCCTTTCCCTCACCCCCTCCTGTCCCTCTCGCCTCCCTCTCCCCCTTCCTCTCCTTCTCCCTCTCCCTCTACGTGTACCTGTACCTCTGTACCTCTCTACAGCTCTACGTCTCTACCTCTCTACCTCTGTACCTCTCTACCTCTCTACCTCTACCTCTCTACCTCTCTACCGCTCTACCTCTCTACCTCTCTATCTCTCTACCTCTCTACCTCTCTACCTCTCTACCTCTCTACCTCTCTACCTCTCTACCTCTCTACCTCTCTACCTCTCTACCTCTCTACCTCTCTACCTCTCTACCTCTCTACCTCTCTACCTCTCTACCTCTCTACCTCTCTACCTCTCTACCTCTCTACCTCTCTACCTCTCTACCTCTCTACCTCTCTACCTCTCTACCTCTCTACCTCTCTACCTCTCTACCTCTCTACCTCTCTACCTCTCTACCTCTCTACCTCTCTACCTCTCTACCTCTCTACCTCTCTACCTCTCTACCTCTCTACCTCTCTACCTCTCTACCTCTCTATCTCTCTACCTCTCTACCTCTCTACCTCTCTACCTCTCTACCTCTCTACCTCTCTACCTCTCAACCTCTCAACCTCTCTACCTCTCTACCGCTCTACCTCTCTACCTCTCTACCTCTCTACTTCTCTACCTCTACCTGTACCTCTACCTCTCCCTACCCCTATCCCTACCCCTAACGCCAATTTAACCGCTATCCCTAACATATAAACGACACCCATATTGATTTTTAGACATTTCAAACCTATCGCACCCTAACTCCATCCCCAGGGGGATGATGGTATTTCACGTCCACCACGTTGGATTTCAAAATTGTTGTAGTTTTCATGATCAGTGACCCGATAAACCATACAAACGATACCCATATTGGTTTTTAGACTTTTTCACCCCATTTCCCTTTTTTAGGGGTTGAATTTGGGGTGGAATTTCAATAACAGTGATGAACGTTGCATAGAATTACATCATTAATGCCCAAATAATAAATTATGTGGATTTTTGTGGAAAAATTAAGAATTTTCAACTTCATCCCCCTTTTCACCCTTAAGGGTGTCGAATTTTCAAAAACCCTGAGACACGTAAATATTAATTTTTAGTTTTCAGCTTTAATACAAATTTTGAAGATCCTAAGTTCAAAAGTGACGGACTTTCATACAAACTTTCATCCCCTATTTTACCCCCTTAGGGGTGAAATTTTGTAAAACCCTTTCTTAGTGCACCCCTAGGTCTCATAAGGAACCTACATGCCAAATTTTGAATCTCTAGACCCTGCGGTTTGGGCTGTGCGTTGATATGTCAGTCAGTCAGTCAGTCAGTCACCTTCTTCTTTTATATATATAGATTTACTTATTACAAATCCTAAAAAAACTACGGAACACTACACTGCGTGTGGCCCGACACGCACTCAGCCGGTTTTAATATTTTGATCAGACCGACCAATTAGGAAATTTTTGTGAAATGAAAATGAATTTTCCTTGATCAAACCAAAGGATAATAAACAAAAAGATTTATTGAGTAAAAGTAAGTAGATGTTTGTCTTTTTTTTTTCTGAAAGATGCATAGAGATGGCCAGAGATGAAACGACTCCTTCTACGACACGGAAATCTACGGCCTGTTTTTCTTTTATCTTGGACTTTTCCTTGGAGATTCAGTTAAATGAGTTCTTATTTGTTGTTTCTGATGGAGTGTCTTAAATATTTTAACTTCCTTTTTTTAAATATCACAATCGGCTAAACGAGCAGGTGTGCCACCTAATAGTAAGTGGTCACCACCGCCCATGACACCCCTTGTCTTATTAGAGAAATAGTTTGACACTATAAGACTGCAAAGCGCGTTACCCACCCTGAGAACAAGGTAGCATGTCTAATGTGCCGGTAATTTCACTGGCTCCCTTAATCTTCAAACCGAAACACGCAGCATTACAAACACGGCAGAAAAAGGTAAGGGGGTGGTACTTCCCCAGACAGACTTTGTACAAAAGCTCTACTACCGATAAATTACATTAAAAAAAATCTGTATTATTACGGGTCTATGATGGTTTTCTCACTCTTTGAAGTACAGTGGTTGTCTTCTGGTTTCTCCTAGACATTTTTTATACATGACTTGCAGTTAAGGTCCATGGTTTTTTTTTATGTGGCTAGTGAGCGCATACGAGCCACCTGATGGTTAGTGGTCTCTACCCACTCTCTTCTTAGCGTCATAACTTAAAACTAATAAGACAGCAAAGCACGTTGCCCACACTGAGATTAATATAGTGTGACTCGTGTGTCAGTAATTTCACTGGCTCCCAATCCCTTCAAACGGAAACGCAACAGTGCAAACACTGTTACTTTAAGGCAGAAATTAGGTAAGAGGGTGTTTTTTCGCCATACAGACTATGCACAAAGTCCCAGAACAATCAAAAAGTTTAAATTTATTTCATATCAATGCAGTATTTATTCAGTCACTTTTGTTTTCTGACTAAATCAACTCCGTTCAAATTGATATCCAGCGGGTCACGAAATCAATTTGGCTATAAATAGAATTATTCTTTACAAGTCGAAACTCGTTATCGAAAATTACTGTTTCATAGCTATTAACTGTGCTGTAAACGTAAACAATTGTATTTATTTTTGAAAGAAATATTTATCGATCGATTATGGTAATATTTAGTTACATAGAATGTAGATAACAAAAAGGGCTTAACGTCCGTAAAGGTTTTTTTTTTATTATTGAAAATGGGCTTACTCTTGACCTCGATCTAGTCTTGAAGACAGAGATGAGGTCGACGATGGAACGAGCTTACCCAAAAGAAGCCAATTCACTCGCGACTTGAATAGATACTTGGTGGTAGGGCTTTTGTGGAAAGTCCGTCTGGGGAAAATCCACCCCTTGCCTTTTTCTGCCGTGAATTAGCAGTGTTTGCACTGCTCTGTTTCGGTTTGAAGGGCCATGGGGCCAGTAAAATTACCGGCACATGAGACATACCATCTTAGTTCTCAAAGTGAGCAACGCGCTTTGCTGTCTTATTAGTGTCAAAATATGCCATTAATAAGACAGTGGGTGCTATGGGCGGTGGTGGCCTGCCTGCTCGTTTGCTCACTTGAAACATAAAAAAAAACCGGCCAAGTGCGAGTCGGACTCGCGCCCTAAGGGTTCCGTACCTATCTACCATATGATATACTAAAACATTTGCTCTTTGATTTTAAAAACTCCGCGACCATCCCACTTGACCCCTCTTTTATATAAAAGTTCTTGAAACGGGAGCTTACCTTAATTGGTTACTATTAGTTGTGAGAAAAATTAAAATATTTAATGATTTTAGACTTTTCCCTTTATTTGTACTGTGAGACCTAGCTTCTCGCCAAATTTTGTAATTTTAGGTCAACGGAAAGTACCTTGTAGGTTTTGCTTTTTTGCATAAATGTATGGAGATGAGGACATAAAAAGCCATATCTTTTGATACCATGCTTGTAAAAAATTGAAATTTTCAGATCTTGTGTGGTTCATGGATTTTAATATTAGTTATAAATTTCAACCTGATACCTCTTCTCGTTCGTGAGAAAAAGGGTCTTGACAGACAGACAGACAGACAGATAGACGGACAACTAAGTGATCCTATAAGGGTTCCGTTTTTTTTTTTGAGGTACGGAACCCTAAAAAGTGCGTAAGAGCTTCTTCTGAATATTTCTTATAAAAAATCACCACCTAACACCAGCACCTAACTAATATTGCATAATGCCCAAACAGGGTTTCATGTAGAACTTTACACTAGCATTAAGACGCACTTGTACTCATGGAGGCAATTAATAAATGAATGAATGAATGAAAAATCGATAACGCATTTTTCGTAAGTATTAACAGAACTAAAATAAATAAAAATAATGAATGCTATTGATCGTAATAATAAATGATTTAATACAGGAAGCATGCAGAAACCAGACGAGCAATTCTAAAATTAAGCATTCTCAGTTTTTGTCCTTGACAGGCCGACATTGAAAAGGGTTGACAACTCACTTAGGACTGCTCTTTTGCATTACTCCAGTTCGATGTTCGCTAATCGAACTTTGGTAGTGGACAAGCACGGAAAAGCCGGTCAAGTGCAAGTCGGACTCGCGCATATAATATATTATTACAAAAATTTACTTTGAAATGTAATTTATTTTTGTTAAAAAATATCTTATTATGAAAGGTTTAACAGGATACTTTCAAACAAAATAAATACTTGTTAAAAAAGTCCAAGCTGAATCTTTTCCGCTGTTATTTTTCTCTTATATTTTTTAACTTTTCCTTGTTACACTCTTTCCCCTTGTTTGTGTCTGTATATTTTTCGAGTATATTCAAACCGAATATTTTTCACGATTTGAGTGAATGAGCTACTTTAGGATAAACTAACGCCATCCTCAACCTGCTCTTAGCTCTTGAATTTATATTGAGGTCGAGAGTACGCTCATCGAAATAATTTGAACATCCGGTCGAGTGCGGGTCGCGTTCGCGCACTAAGGGTTCCGATATTTCTATTATTGGGACGTGAACGTAACAAAGTTATTGGCGGACCAAATTACTAATTTGATTGTGAAGCGTTTATGCTGTTTTATAAATAAAACTGGCAAAGTACGAGTAAGACTCCCGCAATGGCGGTTCCGTACCACTAGCTTATGTCATTTGTAAAAACTTTGCCTGCTTGGCATCTAATACTTGCGGGCAACTCAAACTTAGCCCCTTTTTATGTGAGTATTTCATTGACGTAAGAAAAACGCTGCGCTTCTAAAGGACCTGAAGCTATTGTCTATGGAAAACTTAACTGATAGAGTTAATGCTATTTCTTTCTAACTAATCTTTGTTTACAAAGGTTTAAAAAGGACAACAATATTTTATCAGTATCGAAACTTTTTTTTCCGAAAACACTTTGTCGCCAGTTCGCCATTTTGAAAAACGGTATACGACAGTACATGGGCTGTCAAATTGGTGTACATGTTCGACAATTTTATTGTTATTGTAAACAAACATATCAGTTTAGAAATGTTTTTATAAATGGATTTCTTTATTTAGGCTTCGGCAGGATGCCAGTGTTCTATTTTGTTGTGTAGTGCAAGGAAGATCAAGAACCATCCACAAATATCTATGCACAAGTAAGTCGCTGGTTATTTGGCTTTTTGACGAATATTTCGCATATTTGTCTGATCGAATTTTTGATGTAGCGGTGTTCAACCATGAAGTAAACTAATTTATATTTATTTTATGTATTCAAGCTGCCATTGTCTTTATTTCATTACAAAACTTTTACATACAAACAATGTAAACACGTAGTGATGTAATCAAGCACAGCTGATATCGATATTACAATATTCTTACATTATCATATAATGCTGTTCAATAAACCTTAACTTTTAGCAAAATAATTAAGTGTACGGTTAAAGGATACAAAAGGGGTCATTTTGGAGTTGGAACTTTCAATTCAATAATTTATGAAGAACTGCTGCCGCCTCTGGGATGAGTCTGAAAAATACCAGCTGGCCAATCTTACAGCAATTTAAAAGCGTGCCATTTTAACAGATTAAAATAAAAGTAGGGAGAAGCATAATGTCTTTGGTTATAACGGCCAGTTGCACACAGGGTCTACAACTCATTTTTTAATTTGTTTTGAAACTAAAACAGTATGAGACTGTAAAAGATTGAGAGACTTTGTGCAGCAGCTGCCCGAGTTGCCCGACCAATATTATAGATTGAACGTGAAGGAATTTAATAATATGTTCTAACCTTTTCTTGTAGATTCCCACGAAATGAAACTGCCGGAAAGAAGTGGACTGATATTTTTGATATAGAAAACATAAATACAAATTTTAAAACCAATTTCTCTATACGCTGCATTTTGAGGAATCTTGTTTTGACAGAACTGTGGATATCATACGTTTACATGCTGGGGCAGTACACTCACTGCTCTATGCGGTTCGTATTTGTGAAGTAGTAGACTATCAACCATTATTATAATGATGATGATGAAGATGTGCTTGGCCAATGGTTTTATTTCATGTCAACTATACAGGTTGAAAAGTTGAGATGGGCACACAGGGCAGCTACAACAGACCATAAGAACTCACCTCCTCAAAACTCATCTTGCCGGTACGGTGATTGTGATGCTATTGGTGTATCTAATTTGACTTATTTTATAGTAACCAAATGTTTTATTGGAAGGGGAAGTGTGACGTAATAAGAATGCGAAAAATGGCCTCGTTTTCGATCGATCGGGATAATTTTAGGGAATAATTATGACAAACTTTATTTATTTTATTCACCTCTTAAAATTACCGGATGGTAAAAAAAATAACACTGTATAATCACATTAATTATGAAACTCGAGTTACATAATAATACTGAGTATGTTTTATTATCGTCATAACGTCCCATAAAACATCCACTGCAGGCTCCCTTAAAAAAATCGCGTGGTTCTTTGGAGGGGATTTACTCTAGTCACCACGCTTGTTAGCGTTGTGGCTTGCCACTGCTGTTGTTGGTGACCGCAGTATGTAAGATAGTAAAATCAACAGAAAGATGCTGCTGCCCATCCTTCCCATCATAAGCCCTTAGTCGCCTCTAATTCTAATTATGTAACTGTACAGTCAAGAGCACATCAAGCTTGACACATTGAACTTTGTACCTGTAGTGTATAGCCTTTGTCTCGAGCGTGCATACTCAGTCTGCAACCGACCGTACAGCGAGTAGGATGTGCAACGTGGTGTGTGCGTTGGCGAGCCAAATAAAGAGTTTAACAACTAACATCGGCGACGCTACAGTTGGCGACGAGGATTAAAAGTGAGTACTTGCTTAGAAAATAATAAAACAGAAAAAAAAAAGGAAAGGAATTACTTAATTTCACCGAATAGTTGTGAAAAAAAAATTTTGGCCTGATGTAAACAAACATAGTTATTGTCGGCCGGCTATAAATAGAACAGGTTTGAACGGACAAAGGATGCGTGTTAGCCCATCCAGATTTTGCATTATATTTAAAGATTTCCTTGGCTGTGGTTTGAGTATTTTAACCAAAGAAATCGGAACGGATAGAAGTCAATACGTAGGTAGTTGGGTCAAGCCAATCAAAATAAGGAGGATTTAAGGATTTAAGGAAACTTGAAAATAACCTATAGGGTTCCTGTAGGTTTCGCCGAACAGTGGTTCGGTCGGTCGTTGACAACTTGTCACGGCAAGAATTATTTTTGATGAATATACCTATGAACTACCTACACAAACTTATTTACTTTACTATTAAAAGGGCTGACCCCTCATAATTGACCCACCGTGTGGCATATTACGGGGTTACCAGTACAGTAGATACTAATACTTTGATACATATTTACCATTGGTTTTGATACCACCACCCATGTAATAATATTTGGACTGCTACTTCGAATAACGTATAAAACTAGAACGCAAGGATATTACATGAGATAAAACGATACACTTCGTAGCGCAGACGCAGATAGAATGACTGAAAAAATGTTCGATGAAACTCGATTCAAAAATAAGGTTATTTTTTAGAGTATACGTCGTTGAGTTTTTAGGGCCGCTGCTAGAAAACTCCACTGAACTCAAAAAACTAACTAGCTGGATGCTAACTCAGCGCAGGTTATTTGTGCTGTTTTTACTACTATTTATAGAATAATTTACTTACCTTGGATCCAACGAACCAGCCACGAGTTAGTTTTAATGATCCTAATTATTTTATATCCCGTGTAGTGCCGGCAAGAATGGTACCAAAACATTCATACTCGTGGGTGTCGTAATAGGCGACTATGGCTCATAAACGGGAGGAGGTAACTGACATGCCAATTTTTATTTATCAATAAATTTTGAATTGTATTGATGGGTTATCCTCCTGTGTGCCTTACCATATTACATACTGCGGTCACCTACAACCGGGTTCCATGGTGTTAGCCGTAGCGCTGACAGGCGAGGTTCCCCTCCTCACTTTATACAGAAAAAGCTAGAATTCTGGAGGGAACTCAGCGTCCTGTAGTCGTCGTTACTTTGGATTATGATGAAATATTATATGATATAAAATATACTCTGAATTTGTCAAATGCAATCTATTTAAGTTGCGTTAAGTGGTACTTGTGCTACATATGTACCATGTTATGAGCAGTTATGATTATACTAGGCATTAAATTGCATATTATACATATTAGCAGTTATACACTGGGCATTAAATTGCATAGTCTTTTAGTAATTTGACATATTGGCAGTTATATACCTACTGGGCATTAAATTGCATATTGTCTTTTAATATTTTGACATACAAGCAGTTAAATACTGGGCATTAAATTGCATATTATACGTATTGGCAGTTACATACTGGGCATTAAATTGCATATTACACGTATTGGAAGTTAAATACGGGGCATTAAATTGCATAATACACATATTGGCAGTTATATACTGGGCATTAAATTGCATATTACACGTATTGGAAGTTAAATACGGGGCATTAAATTGCATATTACACGTATTGGCAGTTATATACTGGGCATTAAATTGCATATTACATATATTAGCAGTTATATACTGGGCATTAAATTGCATATTACACGTATTGGAAGTTAAATACGGGGCATTAAATTGCATATTACACGTATTGGCAGTTATATACTGGGCATTAAATTGCATATTACATATATTAGCAGTTATATACTGGGCATTAAATTGCATATTACACGTATTGGAAGTTAAATACGGGGCATTAAATTGCATATTACACGTATTGGCAGTTATATACTGGGCATTAAATTGCATATTACACGTATTGGAAGTTAAATACGGGGCATTAAATTGCATATTACACATATTGGCAGTTATATACTGGGCATTAAATTGCATATTACATATATTGGAAGTTAAATACGGGGCATTAAATTGCATATTACACGTATTGGCAGTTATATACTGGACATTAAATTGCATATTACATATATTGGCAGTTATATACTGGGCCTTTAATTGCATATTACACGTATTGGCAGTTATATACTGGGCATTAAATTGCATATTACACATATTGGCAGTTATATACTGGGCATTAAATTGCATATTGTCTTTTAATAATTTGGCATATTGGCAGTTATATACTGGGCATTAAAATGCATATTGTCTTTTAATAATTTGGCATATTGGCAGTTATATACTGGGCATTAAATTGCATATTGTCTTTTAATAATTCGATATATAAGCAGTTATATACTGGGATTTTAATTGCATATTGTGTTTTCAATAATCTGATAAACAAGCAGTTACAAACTGAGCATTAAATTGAATATTGTCTTGTTAATGATGCGATATGTTATAAACGGTTACAAACAGGGCATTTAATTGCTTATTGGCTAATAATTGTTCCAATAATGAGATACATACGAGCAGCTACATACTGGGCATTAAATTGCATATTGTCTTTTAATAATTTGACATGTAAACATTTATAAACTGGGCATTAAATTGCATATTGTCCTTTCAATAATCTGACAAACAAGAAGTTACAAACTGAGCATTAAATTGAATATTGTCTTGTTAATAATGTGATATGTTATAAGCGGTTACAAACTGGGCATTTAATTGCATATTGGCTAATAGTTTTGTCAATGTTGAGATACATACGAGCAGCTACATACTGGCCATTAAATTGCATATTGTCTTTTCAACAATTTAAAATATGAGCAGTTACTAACTGGGCATTAGATTGCATTATGTCAATTATAAAATGAGGCATAATTGGAGCAGTTGTGAATTCCAACTGAATTATTAATTGGTCGGCTCCAATGGTTGGAACGGCTTAGTCCTCACCAGTAAACAAAACCATAGAATTACCATTATATGCATGTTTATGCAGGTAACATGAACAATACCTACAAAAAATTCTGTAAACTGAATCAGCTTTCATTTCCTTTTGTTTAATATGTAGGCGTATGGAAAAAATGTGTAATTATTAGACAAAAATGATAGTAAATCGTATGTTCATATTTGTTGCATCAATAATATTATGAAACTCAAAGAATAGCCACGCATAAACAAAATATAAAGAGAATAAGGGAGTCTAGATACGATAGCACAGTGGTCTATGCATTGGATTCGTGCTGCTTCTGATGTTTGTTGTATGTAAATACAATTCATGCTTGGTCCGTTCCAAAGGTGCGGGTTTAAATCTAGCTCGCGTCTTAAAATATTTCTCATATATTTTCAGAAAGGTTATATGCGTGGGTGAATGACATGTGTTGTTTTGAGCCATGGTATTAAAGAGTGCAAGGAAAGTCCGGGTGGATAATGGATAATGATATGATACGATTCGGGAACCGATTAGTGTGAATTATAAATAACAAAATGCTTCCTTGTTTAGTTGAAAAGAAGTAACAAATGGATTTCAGATTCACACACATTGTTTGACAGTCAAGTCATCTTTATAAGGACATATGGTGACAATTTTATTTTGTCCCTAAATTCAGTTTAAACATGCTGAGTGTTTGGAAAAGGTATGATAAAAAGTACCAACCTACAGTTTGAAATTGAAATAGTTTGATACCTACCTTACAGTTTTCAATACCACTGGTGTAGTTAGGGAGCAAGTAAATTCTGGCACTTGTAGCGAGAGTACCCATTACTGTACATTTCCTACTATAATTAATAAATACCCACGAAAAGTCAAATTATTCTGGAAGGGTTTATTTAATGATCATGTCCCTATTTCATTATGTTTAACATACGTACTTTGTACAAGGATGCCATAGCAAAAAAAAAAAAAAAAAAATTGTGTACATCGGCGTGTAGCTAGTATATTGTATTGAACGATTTCACTTAAATTGGAAGGACCGGTACATAGACAATATGCGTACTTAATACATCTTAAAGTTATATTGATTCTCCTCTATGGGCCAAGACAACCACAAATAATACCTACCAACCTATTTCAAGTGCCTAAATCAAGACATTGGGATCAAGGATTATTTCTTCTTCTTGTCGTGTTGATCAATAAACAAATAAAGCTCAAGAAGCAATCGATTTTAAAGATAAATAAGTAAATAATTTTACAATGTTTGAAATAAATTATGTGGTTTGTCCATTTACAACGATAAAAAAAAAAACTAACCTATCATTCTTAATAGGTACCTATTTAAAATTAGTGCATACTCAAATATACTTTGGTTGGTAAATAGCTTGGTTCCTGTGAAAGGCTACAGAAATTGGAATAATAATCCGGTCACCTAGTAGGATTTTTGTGGTAAATAAGCCTCGCAGGTAACTATTGAAAAGCAGTTTTAATTTAGGTTTTCTTATGTAACTTTACTGTAAAGCAACAAAATACTCTTTAAAAGCGTTGTAAAAATAAAGATACCTATGAACTTACGAAAACGTAATTAGGTATATTTGCTTAAATAAATGAATAGTTCTGTCTGAATAATGAGTCCCAATGAATTAAAAATTTAATGGAAAAGTTGATTTGTCGACATAAACGGTACAGGTAAGATAATAAAATCAACAAAGTGGACAAGCAGCAATTCCACAAGAAATTTGTGAGCAAAGGTTTTAAGAGATTAGAAAAAAAAATAAACGTGGTATAAAAAAAGGGGTGCTGTTCTTTTGTGCAGCGGCAAATGTATAAATAATTCATTTACAGAAGTCTTAAAAATAAAAATAAACAATAATAATAATTCCTTAAATTTGACAATAAGGTTTGAAAATTGATCAGTAACATAAAAAATAGTTTTCGACAAACATTTCGAGTTTAATTCTGGTGAGATTCTACATTCAGATTAAAGGTACCAGTAGTTGAATTAGATTGAAAAATAACTTCATTTGATATCGCCATCTTATTAATTTATGTCAAATTGTGACGAAGCACTTTATTGCGATCAGGACAACTTTAGTTTCCTTTTTATATGGGAAAAACACCATGGTAAACAGAGATCATTCACCTGAAAGCTATCATTAGCCTATCTATATTATAAATGATTGATGTCATAATTGCCACCGTGCTAACAGAAATAATATAGTACAATAATAGTTTAAAATACTTATTCTTATCATAATAATCTTGGAAGATGTGTTGGACGCTCGATCCAGACGTGGTGGGTTGGAGTTCAGCAGGTACGTGTAGAGTAATGAGCCGAGTTGATAGATCGACTTTCCGAGGAGTTCCTGGTTTGAAACAGCCAGTTTGTATCATCACCACACATTTCGATGACATAGGTGTGCACCATATAAATATGTACTTTGAAGAGTGCGTTTTGTATGTCTGGGTATAGATCATGATTTTAATAGGTGTAATTAGAACACCAAGAATTCGTTGACCCTGCAAACCATACGAAAAAAAAAGAAAAGAAATATACCTATAATAAATAGCTGAAGAACTTGTTATTGTTCTGGATTAGTTGTAATATTTAAAACCTTCATTTAATTTGAATAGTCTTTGTATTTTTCTTTGTTTATCACCTGCAAACCTATGGAAACCAGTAGTGTGAAATAAAAATATTAAGAAAAAAGGTAGAGGAAAGACAGGTAGTGGTGTTTCTCACTCTTGCCTTCCTCTCAAGGCTTTAAAGTAACACAGGGCTTAAAAGTAAGGTCCTCCTGGAGTTTCTGGGTTGGCTGCTGTAGGCAAGCTTCATTGGTCAATAGTTGTTGTAAGTCCAGAACAAGGAGACGGGGCAGATAAGAAGAAACGTAGTACATTTGAAGAATATACAAGGAGACTGGAAAGTGTTAGACATAAAGAATAATTTGGGAAAAGATAACATTTGCAACAGTAGTGGAGAGGAGGAGTAACTAAGGAAACTAAGAAAAACTATTTTGTAGAAGGTACCGCTAGAAGCGTATTATGATTTGATAATTTCCGATTCAAATGTAATTTATTATTTTAATTAGGTAATTCATGAACGATATAAAAATCTAATTAAAATAGGGAAGGGATGTAGTGTATAGCCTTTGTCTCGAGCGTGCATACTCAGTCTGCAACCGACCGTACAGCGAGTAGGATGTGCAACGTGGTGTGTGCGTTGGCGAGCCAAATAAAGAGTTTAACAACTAACATCGGCGACGCTACAGTACCATTCTTATTTCGGGCTAGAGTTACAGTACTTGGAGATAAAAGTACTGATGGCGCGGCGATTAAGCTGTCTATCAGCAATCTATCTATCACTTAACGAAGTCTACTTGTACGTCTCCGACGTCGTCTGCCAGCCCGCATATCGATAAAATATCGATTACAAGTTAGATAGCACTACTAAACACCGCCATTTTCAAGTCCACTTTGTCTTTTATGTGGCACGCTTTTGCCGAGTATATGGCATATCTATAAACGCCCCCTGGCGTAGTTTCCAAAATCTTTGGAGTATTTCAAATGGCAGCTTACCTTAAATATTATATATAATATATTTGTAAAATCTAGTAAGAAAAATGGCACAATTTGATGCCTTTTTACTTTTATTTTTACTTGTTCTGTGAGACCTAGTTTCTTGAGAAATTTCACGATTCTAGGTCATCGGGAAGTATCCTATAGATTTTGATTTATGTTTAGTAGCAGTATCTTTTCATTGCATTGAATTAGACGCTTGAAATTTCACATATTTAAAACTCTATTACAACACTAGATATAAATTGCAAGAGGAAAGGGTCTAGTTTGTCAGACAGAAGATAACGAAGTGTCAAGTGATCTTATGAAAGTTGCGTTGTTTTTTTCGTATTGATACCTCAATATACCTCAATACGAAAAAAACAACGCAACAACGGAACCCTAAAAACAAGAGACATCGTTATATTCTTGCCGTTATATTTGCATAAGTATCTTCCTACCTGTAACTATTTCATATTTTCTATTTTTTTCACCTCCCTCTAACAACAAAAATACACATATTAATAACCAGCATGTTTTCCATTTACACAATCGACAAACATAATATTACGTTACAGCATCACAGGATCACCTTACATGATAGATTACTGCGGAGGTGGTAAACAGTTATAACGCTCTTGGTGCTGTAAAAGCTTTTTAATATTGCATTCTGCCTGTTATAAGTGTGTTGGGCTAATGATTCTGAGGTTTTATATTTGAGCTAAGCTCATTACAATAAAACAGCAGTACCAGGGCGACCGAGCTTCGCTCTATAATAGCCCCCTCAACATTAAAATATCATCGGGTGAGCCAGCTATGCTACCCGCCAACAGATGGCGCTGTAGGTTTTTGTCTAAAACGCAAAAGCTTAAAAACACGGTTAAAACCATAGACATAAGCATAGAAGACCAACAATGAGTGCGAGCGAGAAACAAATCTCTTATGGTGATACTGCGAGATAGCAAAGGATAGCGAATCGAATAGCTCTGTAACCGATTTTGAATGACAGGGGGTCACTTTGGGCCACGCGAAAAACCAGCTTTCCAGTTTTTTGTAAAAAATTGCGTAAAAACTACATATTTATATTAAAATAAGGATACTTTTAATTATGACGGTGCGTAGTGTAGTTGGATGTGGTGTTAATCACAAAAATAGTCCAGAGAAATGTACATTTCACGGGTAAATTCCTAGGACGTTATTACTTTTGAACTATATGTTTTTTTGCTTAAAATAACTTATATTTCATGTTTAAAATATAGAATAGCTTCTTCTGAATTGCAAATTTTCGTATTTTGCATTGAAATAAGTTAAGTTGTTGAGAATGTTCTGAATTTTAGTGTTATATTTTTCATCAATATAGCTCACATTTACGCTAGGGCTTGACTCAAATTTATCGATACCTATTTCCTTTATGTTATAATGCGAGCTCACAGACACATTGTTACGCGTCGCATACTGAAATACTTGATTTACCATTTTTGTCTTGAAATAAACAGAAGTAGGTCAGTCCTAACTTTGTTTTGCCATTTTGTTCAACAGTTTCCAAAGGATTCGAATATGAAAGGAAAATTGATAAGGTGATTGGACGAGTTGGAATCCTAAAAAATACTCTTAAGTTTGTAGCAAACATTTTCTAGATATAGGTATATAAAAGAAAATGTCGACTAAATACAACTTTATTAAAAGGAGCTAACAGATTCGGCCGCTTGGAATCGGGGTTGACTAATTTAGTTCTGTTACCAATTTCAAAAAAATATCAGCGCCGGCAGCCATTTCGGCAACCAGCGCCGGTCGGTAGCTCAAATGGGACCCGGCGCCGGCAGCAGCGGAGGCACGTCCGTATAGTTATTATCGGCTCAAACAAATTGTTACCAAAATATAATGTCATTCCTTCCTTAAAACTGACTATTTTAAAATTTTTGTTTATAAAGTAGAAAATCGCAAAATTTCACAACCACAGACAGTATTCGAACCTGCGTTTTCTCCGTGAGTACCGGAGATGTAGCGTCGCCGATGTTAGTTGTTTAGCTCTTTATTTGGCTCGCCAACGCACACACCACGTTGCACATCCTACTCGCTGTACGGTCGGTTGCAGACTGAGTATGCACGCTCGAGACAAAGGCTATACACTACATCCCTTCCCTATTTTAATTAGATTTTTATATCGTTCATAAATTACCTAATTAAAATAATAAATTACATTTGAATCGGAAATTATCAAATCATAATACGCTTCTAGCGGTACCTTCTACAAAATAGTTTTTCATAGTTTCCTTAGTTACTCCTCCTCTCCACTACTGTTGCAAATGTTATCTTTTCCCAAATTATTCTTTATGTCTAACACTTTCCAGTCTCCTTGTATATTCTTCAAATGTACTACGTTTCTTCTTATCTGCCCCGTCTCCTTGTTCTGGACTTACAACAACTATTGACCAATGAAGCTTGCCTACAGCAGCCAACCCAGAAACTCCAGGAGGACCTTACTTTTAAGCCCTGTGTTACTTTAAAGCCTTGAGAGGAAGGCAAGAGTGAGAAACACCACTACCTGTCTTTCCTCTACCTTTTTTCTTAATATTTTTATTTCACACTACTGGTTTCCATAGGTTTGCAGGTGATAAACAAAGAAAAATACAAAGACTATTCAAATTAAATGAAGGTTTTAAATATTACAACTAATCCAGAACAATAACAAGTTCTTCAGCTATTTATTATAGGTATATAATTTCTTTTCTTTTTTTTTTCGTATGGTTTGCAGGGTCAACGAATTCTTGGTGTTCTAATTACACCTATTAAAATTATGTTCTATACCCAGACATACAAAACGCACTCTTCAAAGTACATATTTATATGGTGCACACCTATGTCATCGAAATGTGTGGTGATGATACAAACTGGCTGTTTCAAACCAGGAACTCCTCGGAAAGTCGATCTATCAATTCGGCTCATTACTCTGCACGTACCTGTTGAACTCCAACCCACCACGTCTGGATCGAGCGTCCAACACATCTTCCAAGACTATTATGATAAGAATAAGTATTTTAAACTATTATTGTACTATATTATTTCTGTTAGCACGGTGGCAATTATGACATCAATCATTTTTAATATAGATAGGCTAATGATAGCTTTCAGGTGAATGATCTCTGTTTACCATGGTGTTTTTTCCATATAAAAAGGAAACTAAAGTTGTCCTGATCGCAATAAAGTGCTTCGTCACAATTTGACATAAATTAATAAGATGGCGATATCAAATGAAGTTATTTTTCAATCTAATTCAACTACTGGTACCTTTAATCTGAATGTAGAATCTCACCAGAATTAAACTCGAAATGTTTGTCGAAAACTATTTTTTATGTTACTGATCAATTTTCAAACCTTATTGTCAAATTTAAGGAATTATTATTATTGTTTATTTTTATTTTTAAGACTTCTTTCAGTTGTATCAATTTTGTAAATGAATTATTTATACATTTGCCGCTGCACAAAAGAACAGCACCCCTTTTTTTATACCACGTTTATTTTTTTTTCTAATCTCTTAAAACCTTTGCTCACAAATTTCTTGTGGAATTGCTGCTTGTCCACTTTGTTGATTTTATTATCTTACCTGTACCGTGTATGTCAACAAATCAACTTTTCCATTAAATTTTTAATTCATTGGGACTCATTATTCGGACAGAACTATTCATTTATTTAAGCAAATATACCTAATTACGTTTTCGTAAGTTCATAGGTATCTTTATTTTTACAACGCTTTTAAAGAGTATTTTGTTGTTTTACAGTAAAGTTACATAAGAAAACCTAAATTAAAACTGCTTTTCAATAGTTACCTGCGAGGCTTATTTACCACAAAAATCCTACTAGGTGACCGGATTATTATTCCAATTTCTGTAGCCTTTCACAGGAACCAAGCTATTTACCAACCAAAGTATATTTGAGTATGCACTAATTTTAAATAGGTACCTATTAAGAATGATAGGTTAGTTTTTTTTTTCGTTGTAAATGGACAAACCACATAATTTATTTCAAACATTGTAAAATTATTTACTTAATTATCTTTAAAAGCGATTGTTTCTTGAGCTTTATTTATTTATTGATTAACACGACAAGAAGAAGAAATAATCCTTGATCCCAATGTCTTGATTTAGGCACTTGAAATAGTTTGGTAGGTATTATTTGTGGTTGTCTTGGCCCATAGAGGAGAATCAATATAACTTTAAGATGTATTAAGTACGCTTATTGTCTATGTACCGGTCCTTCCAATTTAAGTGAAATCGTTCAATACAATATACTAGCTACCCGCCGATGTACACAAGTTTTTTTTTTTTTGCTATGGCATCGTTGTACAAAGCACGTATGTTAAACATAATTAAATAGGGACATGATCATTAAATAAACCCTTCCAGAATAATTTGACTTTTCGTGGGTATGTATTAATTATAGTAGGAAATGTATAGTAATGGGTACTCTCGCTACAAGTGCCAGAATTTACCTGCTCCCTAACTACACCAGTCAGTGGTATTGAAAACGGTAAGGTAGGTATCAAACTATTTAAATTTCAAACTGTAGGTTGGTACTTTTTATCATACCTTTTCCAAACACTCAGCATGTTTAAACTGAATTTAGGGACAGAATAAAATTGTCACCATATGTCCTTATAAAGATGACTTGACTGTCAAACAATGTGTGTGAATCTGAAATCCATTTGTTACTTCTTTTCAACTAAACAAGGAAGGATTTTGTTATTTATAATTCACACTAATCAGTTCCCGAATCGTATCATATCATTATCCATTATCCACCCGGACTTTCCTTGCACTCTTTAATACCATGGCTCAAAACAACACATGTCATTCGCCCACGCATATAACCTTTCTGAAAATATATGAGACGCGAGCTAGATTTAAACCCGCACCTTTGGAACGGACCAAGCATGAATTGTATTTACATACAACAAACATCAGAAGCAGCACGAATCCAATGCACAGACCACTGTGCTATCGTATCTAGACTCCCTTATTCTCTTTATATTTTGTTTATGCGTGGCTATTCTTTGAGATTCATAATATTATTGATGCAACAAATATGAACATACGATTTACTATCATTTTTGTCTAATAATTAAATATTTTTTCCATACGCCTACATATTAAACAAAAGGAAATGAAAGCTGATTCAGTTTACAGAATTGTTAAATAATTATGTAGGTATTGTTCATGTTACCTGCATAAACATGCATATAATGGTAATTCTATGGTTTTGTTTACTGGTGAGGAGTAAGCCGTTCCAACCCTTGGAGCCGACCAATTAATAATTCAGTTGGAATTCACAACTGCTCCAATTATGCCTCATTTTATAATTGACATAATGCAATCTAATGCCCAGTTAGTAACTGCTCATATTTTAAATTGTTGAAAAGACAATATGCAATTTAATGGCCAGTATGTAGCTGCTCGTATGTATCTCAACATTGACAAAACTATTAGCCAATATGCAATTAAATGCCCAGTTTATAACCGCAGTTTGTAACATATCACATTATTAACAAGACAATATTCAATTTAATGCTCAGTTTGTAACTGCTTGTTTGTCAGATTATTGAAAGGACAATATGCAATTTAATGCCCAGTTTATAAATGTTTACATGTCAAATTATTAAAAGACAATATGCAATTTATTGCCCAGTATGTAGCTGCTCGTATGTATCTCATTATTGGCACAATTATTAGCCAATATGCAATTGAATTCCCAGTTTGTAACCGTTTATAACATATCGCATCATTAACAAAACAATATTCAATTTAATGCTCAGTTTGTAACTGCTTGTTTATCAGATTATTGAAAACACAATATGCAATTAAAATCCCAGTATATAACTGCTTATATATCGAATTATTAAAAGACAATATGCAATTTAATGCCCAGTATATAACTGCTTACATGTCGAATTATTAAAGATAGTATGCAATTTAATGCCCAGTATATAACTGCCAATATGCCAAATTATTAAAAGACAATATGCAATTTAATGCCCAGTATATAACTGCCAATATATGTAATATGCAATTTAATGCCCAGTATATAACTGCCAATACGTGTAATATGCAATTTAATGCCCAGTATATAACTGCCAATACGTGTAACATGCAATTTAATTCCCAGTATATAACTGCCAATATATGTAATATGCAATTTAATGTCCAGTATATAACTGCCAAAACGTGTAATATGCAATTTAATGCCCAGTATTTAACTTCCAATATATGTAATATGCAATTTAATGCCCAGTATATAACTGCCAATACTTGTAATATGCAATTTAATGCCCCGTATTTAACTTCCAATACGTGTAATATGCAATTTAATGCCCAGTATATAACTGCCAATACGTGTAATATGCAATTTAATGCCCAGTATGTAACTGCCAATACGTATAATATGCAATTTAATGCCCAGTATATAACTGCTAATATATGTAATATGCAATTTAATGCCCAGTATATAACTGCCAATACGTGTAATATGCAATTTAATGCCCCGTATTTAACTTCCAATACGTGTAATATGCAATTTAATGCCCAGTATATAACTGCCAATATGTGTATTATGCAATTTAATGCCCCGTATTTAACTTCCAATACGTGTAATATGCAATTTAATGCCCAGTTTGTAACTGCCAATACGTATAATATGCAATTTAATGCCCAGTATTTAACTGCTTGTATGTCAAAATATTAAAAGACAATATGCAATTTATTGCCCAGTAGGTATATAACTGCCAATATGTCAAATTACTAAAAGACTATGCAATTTAATGCCCAGTGTATAACTGCTAATATGTATAATATGAAATTTAATGCCTAGTATAATCATAACTGCTCATAACATGGTACATATGTAGCACAAGTACCACTTAACGCAACTTAAATAGATTGCATTTGACAAATTCAGAGTATATTTTATATCATATAATATTTCATCATAATCCAAAGTAACGACGACTACAGGACGCTGAGTTCCCTCCAGAATTCTAGCTTTTTCTGTATAAAGTGAGGAGGGGAACCTCGCCTGTCAGCGCTACGGCTAACACCATGGAACCCGGTTGTAGGTGACCGCAGTATGTAATATGGTAAGGCACACAGGAGGATAACCCATCAATACAATTCAAAATTTATTGATAAATAAAAATTGGCATGTCAGTTACCTCCTCCCGTTTATGAGCCATAGTCGCCTATTACGACACCCACGAGTATGTATGGGTTGGTACCATTCTTGCCGGCACTACACGGGATATAAAATAATTAGGATCATTTAAACTAACTCGTGGCTGGTTCGTTGGATCCAAGGTAAGTAAATTATTCTATAAATAGTAGTAAAAACAGCACAAATAACCTGCGCTGAGTTAGCATCCAGCTAGTTAGTTTTTTGGGTTCAGTGGAGTTTTCTAGCAGCGGCCCTAAAAACTCAACCACGTATACTCTAAAAAATAACCTTATTTTTGAATCGAGTTTCATCGAACATTTTTTCAGTCATTCTATCTGCGTCTGCGCTACGAAGTGTATCGTTTTATCTCATGTAATATCCTTGCGTTCTAGTTTTATACGTTATTCGAAGTAGCAGTCCAAATATTATTACATGGGTGGTGGTATCAAAACCAATGGTAAATATGTATCAAAGTATTAGTATCTACTGTACTGGTAACCCCGTAATATGCCACACGGTGGGTCAATTATGAGGGGTCAGCCCTTTTAATAGTAAAGTAAATAAGTTTGTGTAGGTAGTTCATAGGTATATTCATCAAAAATAATTCTTGCCGTGACAAGTTGTCAACGACCGACCGAACCACTGTTCGGCGAAACCTACAGGAACCCTATAGGTTATTTTCAAGTTTCCTTAAATCCATAAATCCTCCTCATTTTGATTGGCTTGACGCAACTACCTACGTATTGACTTCTATCCGTTCCGATTTCTTTGGTTAAAATACTCAAACCACAGCCAAGGAAATCTTTAAATATAATGCAAAATCTGGATGGGCTAACACGCATCCTTTGTCCGTTCAAACCTGTTCTATTTATAGCCGGCCGACAATAACTATGTTTGTTTACATCAGGCCAAAATTTTTTTTCACAACTATTCGGTGAAATTAAGTAATTCCTTTCCTTTTTTTTCTGTTTTATTATTTTCTAAGCAAGTACTCACTTTTAATCCTCGTCGCCAACTGTAGCGTCGCCGATGTTAGTTGTTTAGCTCTTTATTTGGCTCGCCAACGCACACACCACGTTGCACATCCTACTCGCTGTACGGTCGGTTGCAGACTGAGTATGCACGCTCGAGACAAAGGCTATACACTACATCCTACTAGGCTAAAATGTGGTTTTGTTCTGTCTGATGTTGTGAAATATGCGTCTTCAATACGTATTCCAACGTTGCGTTGCGTTTGTGGTTGTGAAATTTAGCGATTTTCTGCTTTGTAGAATTATCAGCCATTAACATCTTCCATGGTCTAGTGGTTAGAGCGCTCGGCTCTCGATCCGGAGTCCGGAGGTTCTGGGTTTGATTCCCGGTGGGGACTCTGTCAGACAAAAATCCCTTTGTGCAACTTCCCCAGTTTGGTTAGGACATTGCAGGATGAATCACCTGATAGTCCGGTAACTTGGATGATTCCGTGCTTCGGAAGGCACGTTAAGCCGTTGGTCCCGACTACTACCTATGGATGTAGTCGTAAAAGAGTCATATGTCAGAGGCCTTTGGCGGCCTCAAATGCTATATTTGGACATTTGCTCCATACATTAAAAATAAAAAAATACATTTGGCCTAAGATAGGGGCTCATGCTGGTGGCACTGGTCATGCAGTGACGAAGATAAAAAAATGAGGTTTGAACAAAGAAACATAAATTACAGTTCCACCGACACTTTTGGGTTGGTACCTAGAAAAGGGGCTTTCTGTAATCGTAAACGGTAGTTGCATATAATATAGCCATAGCCGTCACGCAACATTTCGTCAGTTAACATTTTTATTCTATACTACTGGCATTTACGATAGTAGAAATCCACTTATCTATGGAGGATTATCGACACTACTACCTACTACAAGTGAAACACTGCGATTGTTGACAGCGACGCTACCGCCTGAACAGACAAGTCAATGTCGCCAGGGTACACGAATATCGATACCAAAATGTACATCACTATCTAACGCACACATTGACAAATCAAAATTGGTTACGCGTTTTCGGGCTCTTTGTTTATCTATAGGCAGTAAGCTGCCATTATTCATAATCTAAGGTTAAAACGAATTTTCCCAGACATGAGACCTAGCTAGATCGATTTTTCTCCCCCGAAAACCCCCGTATGGTAAATTTCATCGAAATCGTTAGGAGGGAATCGTACCTGTGAATAAATCGAAAAAAAGGTATTTGAACAAACTATCGCCCGAGTAACCGCTTTATTATGTGCGATAGGCTACTACGCTTTTGTCTACAAAAACCTTGATCAGATCGACGTTTTGTTTTCCCCTATTTTCTCCTTCAAATCTGAGCCGATTCGATTCATTTTGATACCAATATTTAATCAAAGTGTAGATCTATGCTCTTATGTTTTTCTTTTATTTAAAAACCATTTAAAATTTGAATGGTAGTCGTCTGAATAGGGCGGCAAAATGGGGCATTTTTTAGGTTTTTTGGAAATTTACATTTCTTTTTGTAATTTTTTTTTGCGCAAAAGTAAAACATAGAGGCATGCCTAGAGTCGACCTAGATTTTATAAAAAAGAATCATTGCTCTACGGGTATTACCCAGAAAGAAAACAGGGGAAAACATTTGTATGAAAAAATCCAACTGCTATTCCCTCTTAGAGCCATTTCGAGAAACCGATTACTTAACAATTATATAATATACCGAATGCGTTTCGCCATGGATACGAAATTAAAAATTGTATTCCTAGGAGAGATAGTTAGTAGGTATACTAATATACAAAATATTGCTCGTTTAATATTATAGGATAAATGAAAGGTGTGATAATTCTGAAGAGAGTGAATCTGCCCATGAAATTCAACAACTTTTCCTTAGGAACATAACTTTGGTTTCCAAAATTTGAACAAAAAAGTATTGCTCAGCTGCTTTTCTAGACATCTCTCAAGCATTCGATCCAGTTTGGCACGATGGACTTCTATGTAAATCCAGAAGTCCCTCCCAGTTAACTGCTTCCTATTTATAAAGTCGTACCTGACAGAGCGTCATTTCTACGTGAAACAAGGAGAAGCCATTTCTTAACTGTTCTAGATCCAAGCAGGCGTCCCTCAAGGAAGCGTAATGGGGCCATTATTTTATCTCATTTACACATCAGATCTACCAGTAACCCCAGATCCTAATGTCCTGGTTGGAACTTTTGCTGACGACACCGCTATTCTAGCGACCCACGAAGATCCGAAAGTTGCCTCCTCACTCCTTAAAAAAAGTCTTGATGACATAAGTGTTTGGCTCAGAGACTGGCGAATAAAAGCCAATGAGAACAAATCAGTCCAAGTCACATTTACTCTAAGACGAGAGACCTGTCCTCAAGTGAAACTCAACAACGTAACAATCCCCAAGGCTGATGAAGTGCGCTACTTGGGAAATTATCTAGATAGGAGACTAACTTGGAAAATGCATATCTACACTAAACGAATTGCACTGAGCCATCAACTAAGAAAGATGTACTGGCTAATAGGGCGAAAATCAAAACTTTCTTTGGAAAACAAATTACTGCTATACAAATGTATCTTAAAGCCAATATGGACTTATGGCCTCCAGTTGTGGGGAACGGCCGCAAACTCAAACCTCAAAATTCTGCAACGCTTTCAATCTAAAATGCTACGCATCATAACAAATGCACCTTGGTATGTTACACACTGCCAACTATATCGTGATCTACAATTATCTACCGTCAAACGAGACATAGGAAAAAATTGGAATCATACATCTATCCGTATCTAAAGTCATCCAAACGAACTGGCGTCCAACCTAATGAAGGCTGAAGCTAGCCCACTCAACTTTCCAAAGACTCAAAAGAAGAGCGCCGCAAGACCTGTTACCAGGAAACTGATAAAACACCTTAAATTACACTAAATGGACATTAAATGTCCACGATGACAGCTCGCAGGATTAAAAGGGAAAAAAGAAATGATACAGCAGCACTGCACTTACTTTCTCGAAATACTCAAGGAAAAACTATCAACCGCAAACTTAAATTTGTAATATCATACACATAGTATGGAAATACAAACCTTTATTTACGTTTTTTCATAAAAATGTTCAAATGAAATATACAGATCAATTCAGAATTCAAATTGTCAAACATTAAAACAAAAAAACCTCAAACGATTTCGAGTTTAACATGTTTAACTTTTGGTAGTACTGGAACACCCTTTATAAGAATTTTCACAGATTAATGGATACTACCGTAGGATATTAAATAATATATAACCAATATTTTGTAACCTAGACTGATTTAGCTGTTAGCTTCCCGAAGAAAATAAAATAATAAAATAAAACTTTTATGGAGATTTTTTTAATTTCCCAACACACACATGTTCCTTATGAATAATTGTTCAGTTTAGTCTACTGAGCAAGCCCTTTAAATTTTTGGTACACCCTGTGTAATAACTTTTATTCAAGAAAATCATAAAGAATATCCAGTCAGGTAGACAACCAATCCAGGATTAATATTATAGAAAATTTTAATAAACTCAATGGAACCAATTTTGGGTAAATCACATATTTACAATTTGGTGGTAGAGGAACACCCCTTATATGAAATGAAACAGATCAATCGATACTGGCGCAAGATATCTTACATGGAGATGCTTGGTCATGCAAAGTTTCATCAAGATTCTATGAGCCGTTTTTAAGAAAATTTGTATTTTTCATTTTCGCTGTATGATAGCTACCCTCAAAATGAGAGCTAGCAAGGAACCTTTCGATGGATTTGCATAAAACTCTTAAATTCAAAATACGAGTATGATGTCAATCGGACCATTCGTTTAGCCGCCAGGCCAAAGCGTGACGGACAGACCGACCGACGGACCGACCGACCGACCGACCGACCGACCGACCGACCGACCGACCGACCGACCAACCGACTGACCGACCGACGGACGGACATTTTTAGGAGACTTGTTTTTTATGATGTATAAGTGATATAGAACACATTTTTGAGAAAATTAGAAAAACTTTTTTTTTCACGAATACCATACCTTTCTCGCTCCGCTCGAAAGTAAAAAGGAACATAGGTCGAAATACGAATAACCAAATTTGACCTCCCATAGAAAATGCGCAGTTTCTTTGGGAGGTCAGAACTTTTTTTTGTTTTACGACCTATGTTCCTTGGGAAAAGTGGTTCAGTTTCATGACCCGAGCTTCCACCTTACTATGTTGCGCAATTTGACGCCTGAAACAGTGAAAAGTTTTGAAGTGAAAACTTCTTTTGCAGCAGCACTATTTTTATTTTTTAGATGGGTAAAAAATGTCAAACTCGCTTCAGATGTCGCGTCAGATCTGTAGCCTGATCGAAAAAGCGTCAACTGTCAACCGTATTGTTATTACAATACGGGTTTTTATTCAGTGACATCAAAGAAGTACGCGAGCAATGGCGCGATTGACCCTTACAACAAAATTGAAAATTTTAAGAAAAACCCACGACGGCTGTCATTCAAAAAATATTAAATAAAACTTTGGAAATTCCCCCGACTAAAAATAAATATTTCCACCTATCTATTCAAATATTTTATAAGCCAAGAAAATCCGTCGGGGGCAGTCATTGCCATCTTTTCATAATTTATACTTAACTGCAGCAAACAAAAGCTATTTTACAACTAGCTCGTATGCACTATTAATTTACGTAAGATAAGGAATGGCAGCCCCGACGGATTTTCTTGGCTTATAAAATATATGAATAGATAGGTGAAAATATTTATTTGTAGTCGGGAGAATTTCCAAAGTTTTATTTAATATTTTTTGAACGACAGCCGTCGTGGGTTTTTCTCAAAATTTTCAATTTTGCTTTTTATTTTGAATTTTTCAGAGAATTCCCACTTTACTAGAGCAATTAAGAAGGACGTTGCGCGAGTAAAGAATAATTATTACTACACAGCACCCCCTGGTAAGTTGACTCCACAACTATAGTCTAAAAACTGTCAGTGATAAATATGATACTGATAGATGAATCTTATACTGAAAACCGTATCTAAATCGGTCAAACCGTTTTGGAGATAAATGGGAACATTTTCGTAAATAGAAATTTATATTTACAGCGCCCCCTGGTGAGTTGGCGCCACAACTCTGGTCTAAGAACCATCACTGATAAATCATAAATATTTTACTGAAAACCGTACCTAAATCGGTCGCACCGTTTTGGAGATAAATGGCAACATTTGCTTAGATAAAAATTATCATTACAGCGCCCCCTGGTGACTTGGCGCCACAACTCTAATCTACAAACCATCATTGATGAATTATAAATCCATTACTGAAAACTGTATCTAAATCGGTTAAGCCGTTTTTAAGATAAAAGGCAACATAACTTTGCACACACAAACAAACAAACACACAACATCTCACCCTAAACGCATACACCTTCTCCGTTCCGTCGTGGGTAAAAAGCATAATATTCAAAAATGCAAGTTTTCACTTCTGCCGGCACTCCCGGAGTGCAACCCGTACTTTTTTTTATTTAAACTTTTGTCGATCATAAGAAAAATGCAATTTACAATGAAAACAGATTACACAATTTCATGATAAGGAAAATTAGACACACACATAGGTTTTCAAGTACCTACTTATCAACTATTGTATCCTATTAAATGCTATTCCCTTCTATAAAACTCCCTTGTGAATAAAAGCATGACATCTAGACATTTCTAATTATCACCAATATACAGCTATAAGCCGTATACAAGCTGTATATTGGTTTTATAGCGTTCCAGTGGTCAGCTATTGTGGTCTCTGGGGAAATTTGTGGAGATTCAATCACGCCACAGGCATTATACCATAAATTGGTACTATTTGGTATTCATAAATGGATGATACTATAAGGCACACTTAATTTTAACACGAACATGTTACCTGTTTCTGGCTAGACTGATTTTAAAGTTTTAAATAGACAAATTTGATTGAGAAATTTAAGCGGCGTTGGCTGTGTTTCCGGATGGGTGACCACAAGTGGCACAGCACAAAAACTACAGCGTTTCCGTACGAGTACTTCGGAAGGCATGTCAAGCCGTTGGTCCTGGCTCGTTAAGGTCGTAGTCGTTTACCTCGTTAAGCTCGTAGTCGTTAACCTCGTTAAGCTCGTAGTCGTTAGGCCAAGTTAGAGCCCATTTAGTTGCTGGAAAACTCTGACAGCCAGGTTGGCCACTAACTTGGCAAAGTCTTAGGATGAAGCCTGGTTTGCCCTCTGTAATAATAAATATATTCAAGGAAGGTGATATGAATTTCACTTCTCGAACTAGCCAATAAAGTGTATCGTTCGAATTACAAATAACCTTGTAGTTATAAAATTCTATCCAGAAGCTTTACAAGTTACAAACACAAGAATGTTACCATATCGACCCATAATAATGGTACCATGTGTTTCTTTTTCAACTTCAAGAAATTCATACTTGTTAGAGGTTAAAACAGTACTTTTAAAGACTCAAGATTCAATATATTTATTGCAAATTGCAACCACATGGTAGGAAGATGGCAACATTAATGTAGTATCACATGTGGACCCGAAAGGGCACAGCAGTTTCTCACTTTAAAAATTTATATAATTAATTAAAATGCTATTTCTATTACAACATACATTAATTTATCAATTTAAAATTCCTACACAAAAATACAATAAAACAAATAAGTAGAAAAAAAAAATTTGATAGTATCATGAAGTTTTAATTTAGCATCTCTCTTGAACAACTTTCGAGAATTTGAAATCTTGGTCGAAACGAATCTCATATCATTATTTCTAAGTTTTCGTCTTCCTAGAACTAAACTCGGAATAGAACAAAATAATACCAGGAATATATCCTGAAGTCTCCAAAGAACTTCTGAAACTCGTTGCAAAGTTGAAGTAACTTTGTTCCAAGTCGTGAAGTCAAACCTGTGAGAACCCAGCCCATGTTAAATCAATAATTTCTTTCTCCCCAAATATTGTCTTTATTTCAGAATACAATGTAAAATTATAATAAAAATACTTCATTTAGTTATTATCACAATGAAACTAAAGTTTTAACGGTTATAAAACATTAGATTCATAACTTAGGGAAACGTACCATAGGGAAAGTCGGTAAGTTTTATGATCGAAGTAGCATACCGAAAGGAATGCAGTTGATTAGGAAGCAATATTATTGTAGCTACTCACCGGTATATATTGACGAATTCCATATACCTGTAATCAAAATAAAAGACTGTGAAAATTCAATAACGATGATAATTAATTATATTTTATTGTAAGTCTTTCATTATACCATCCCATGAAATGTCCACTCCCTCCAGAATACGAACAAAAATGCATGTTTAGATTTAGGAGGGGAAGTACCATTAGTCAACACGATTGTTAACTTTGCGGCTAGCACCGACTGCAGTATGTCAGATGGTAAGATACACACAATAATGCTGCTGTCCATTCTCCGGTTTACAATCTCTTAGTCGCCTTTTACGACACCAACGCGTAGAGATGAGTTAGCACTATTCTTTGCTAGCACCACACGAGCACATATAGGGTGACTTTTAATTATTATTAGTTCTTGATAGAAAAGGGTATGAAAGTACTCATGATGCTGAACAACTTTGCTCAAGGAACATAGGTCGAAATACGAAAATCAAGTTTTGATCTCCCATAGAAACTGCATCAGCTGATAGCGCATTTTGTATGGGAGGTCAAATTTGGTTTTTCGTATTTGAACCTATGTTCCGTGGGAAAAGTTGTTCAGTATCATGAGTATATATGCTATCAAGAAGTAATTAAAAGTCACCCTATATGGTAAATTATTTGTGGTACCGGCTAAGAAACTTTTAACGCGAGCTCCGGCAGCCCCGCATGTCTGTTCAGAAGTCAGTTCGAAACTAGTTTTCAACCTAGCTAGTAAAAGTCCAAATTCGTGAGATTATTTCCATGCAAAGTGTATGCAGAAACTAATTGCAGTTGTGTGAATGGGCTAGTATAGGTTGAGGAATTAGTTAGCAGCGAAAGCTTTTTAGAGGCTCAGCAGACGAGAGCCGGGCAAACGCGGGCAGTCACGGACTTTGTCCGCCAGTGTAGCCGGCATTTCGAAAATTATAGCTACGTTTTAAACTAAATAACAATCAATCTGAACAACCTTTTCAACTGAATTGCTCTTTGAACTGTACAACTATGCAAGCTTCTTCCTTCCAAACCAAATATTTTCCTTATGAACGTTTTTCTTATGTCAATAACAATAATAATACGAAAATAATTGCAGTATCGGCCACACTGGCGGACTATCAGAATAAAATGTCTGCCGTCTGCTGAAAACGTCAGATCCGAAGTTCTTTTTACATTTTACATCGATTAAGTACGGTAAAGTCAGAAAAAAATATCTATTGTTTTACTATCCGAAACATCGATGTAAAATTTTAGTCACTTTGGAAAATAAGAATAAATAATGTAAATATGTTGGAGTATAAAATTTAGGAAGCTCCCTAAATTTCAATTGGCACAAACTACTCTACAAATGTTTCATGTTAAAAACGAAAGGTTCTAACACGGAACCTTGTGATTACAGCAAAAAATATACATGTACATGCAATATACATGCTTGATCTGAGTTAACACGATAAAAAGTTGGAATACCTTAGAAAATCGAAAACTTTTGAATATCTATTCAAAATAATTTTACATCCTAACGGAAATTGAAATCCATTTATTGTCAGATTGTGGTATGTCACAAGTTATTGATTATATACATAAGGGTCTCACAATCAACCCGGAATGGGCATACAATAGTAAGTTAAATTTAAACATTGAATAATTAATGAATCTAATAATAAAATAATAGCAGGGGTTAGGTTACCTTTTGACCACAACGCACGAACCGAGCAAAGCAAGAGTGCCGCGGCAGCGGCCAGCGAGTGTCAGAAACGAATTACGTGCCGTTTTGTAAAATGCCGCGGGATTATGTAAAATGACGTATTAATAATTTTTCGGCATTTTTAATTGGCAAGGCATGATATAAAACGACGAATTATAATTTAACTGCGATTTATTCAATGTGCAGTAGTTGCAAATAGGGTGCTGCTACCTAATCAAAAAAAAAATTGGTTCGAAAAAAAATCAACCTTTCATAAATATCGGATTCCAATCAGCTGTTGCAGTTCCTATGTGAGTTCAGTCTTAAGAGAAAGTTGTTCAGTATTATCATAGAGTAATATAATTATGGTATTATTTTCTGAGTACGCTTTGGCCACTTTTGAAACTTAAGTTTCGAATACAGTTTCGAAAACAAAATAATTTTATATTTTTTCGAAACCTGGTTTCCAATAAGAAAAAAAAATTCTGTTTTCCAAAAAGTAACAAACTAAAAGGAACGCATGCAAGTACATCTTTATAGCAACAACGTTAAAGAAATGTTTTAGTTGCTTTTCGATGTGGCTTCACAAACAACATTTTGAAGAAATGTCGAGGGAAACATGAAAATAATTGTTTCTTGCAGACAAATTGTTTGTTTCAGGGACTGAAGTGCTCGGTGCAATTCGGTTTGCAAAGTAAATAAAATTATAATGTATGCTTGTATGTTTCAATTTCGTTTTACAATAATGATATATAGGGTGACTTTTAATTAGTTTTTGATAGAATAGGGTATGAATGTACTCAAGATACTGAACGACTTTCCCCAAGGAACATAGGTCGCAATACGAAAATCAAGTTTTGACTTCTCATAGAAACTGCATCAGCTGATAGCGCATTTTTTATGGGAGGTCAAATTTGGTTTTTCGTATTTCGACCTATATGTCCGTTGGGAAAAGTTGTTCAGTATCATGAGTACATGCATATCTTTTGCTATCAAGAACTACAGACTAGGATGAATTTCATAATTTTGCTCTCCTTCTTAGGGTCAGAACTTAAATGGAACCAGATCTGACAGTCAAGTTTTTCTGGGGTTTTGAACACCGCAGAATTCAAAAATCAATGTTGTCAAGCCGAAATTCTACTAGTCCAAAAAAGTCAAACAATAACCTAGGCTAAATTACTGTAAGAGGTTTCTTGTTTTAAAAGTGTTCCTTAGGTCCCCCTGAAGATATCTGGAAAAAAGTCCGTTGATCCCCCCTCCCCACGCTCAAACAGGTCCCTGATTTTAGTTTTTGTCATTTATTTCAGAAACGGTTAAAGATAGATGAAAATCGTTAACATTAATTCAAACGTTATAAAATTACCAAGTTTTATTTCAATGTGACCAATAGCAGCTGAAATATAGGGTTAAGTTTGCACTTACAACTGAATACCTCTTAGCCAGCTTCTGGTAATGTAATAGTTGTCTAAATGAGTAGGATTTCGAACATTTTGGTGCAAACTTAACCCTATATTTCAGTTACTATATAGGTCACATTGAAATAAAACAGGTGTCAACGGGTTGGTAATTTTATAACGATTAAAGCAACCTTAACGATTCACATCCATCTTTAACCGTTTATGAGGTAAGTAAATGAAAAAACTTATATCAGGGACCTGTTTGAGGGTGGGGAGGGGGGAGCGTACATGGGATCAACGGAGAATTTTCCAGATATGGTCAGGGGGACCTAAGGAACAGTTTTAAAACAAAAAACCTCACACCTTAAATTAGCTTAGGTTATTTTTTAACTTTTTTGAACTAGTAGGATTTTGGCTTGACAACATTGATTTCTGGATTCTGCGATGTCCAAAACCCCATAAAACCTTTGTTGTCAAAAATGGTCCCGTTTATTTCCTACTCTAACTAAATAAAAATCAGCCTATATAACCTTATTGTAAGAACAACCAAGATACAATTTAACTATAATTGGTTAAGTATACGAAAAGACACAAATCATTACACACATCCGGGCTTCACCAATTTCGCAAAACAAAGGGCGAATCAATTACAGCCACTGTTAGTCATACTACCAAATTCGCAACTTAGTGACTACCTTCTTTTTATTAACATGCCCTCCGAAGCATGCTATTGTCTTACTTTTCAGACAATCAGGTGATTCAACCAGTAACGTTAGGAAGTTAGGATTTCAAAATTCACCAAAAATACGAGTATAAGCATATCCCTATTTTTCCTTTCGCTGTTTTCCTTGTTGTTTATACAGAGTTGGCGAAAACCAAAAACTGAAAGAAACATAATAAAGGCTTTTTCATACAAATGGTTTACCTTGTAAAATTTATACTTTTGTATGGAGCGGCCATCTTTTTAGGGTTCCGTAGTCATAAAGACCCTTATAGTTTCGTCATGTCCGTCACTCTGTCTGTCCACAGCTTAGCTCAGAGACCTTTAGTACTAGAAAGCTGTTATTTAATATACATTGCATCTTCGTGGAATAAGTGGTAAAAAAAAATGAAAAACACAATTTTTAGGGTACCTCCCTTCCTAGTAAAGTGTGGAGGTGAATTTTATTTTCTTGTCTACCCCTTAGTGTAGGGTGTCTTTAGATAGGTCTTTTAAAAATAATGTGAGTTCGCACGATTCATTTTTCGATTTAGGGATCCGTTTGCAAAATCTTAAAAGAGCTTAAAAGAGCAATTTTTGGTGGAGGCAATTGTCCCCTCTCTGCCACCTAAACGGTTGTTACATTAGGGGTAAAAATTAATGTTATGAATGTTATGAAAAACTTAATCAAAACCTGCTTTGCGATAAGAAATACGCGGAGAAAGTTGTGCAGTTTTATTGACTGATGTGAAAATGTCTCTTACATCCTGTATACCACTACGTGTAATGTTGTTTGTTCGTTGGGAAGCAATTGATCTTCAATCGAACTCAATTCCAAGTGCTTCTGTAAACATTACAGAAATAGAAGTGTTTGTAAGTGAGACGTGCTTAGAAGGTAGTGTTATTAGGTTTCTATATCTAAACGATTGGGATTGGTTTTCCACCCGGAGCCCGTAAACAAGTGGCTTTCTTTTGTCGTAAACGCTCCAAAACGCTAGTAGAATAGAATAAAAATGTATGGGATTAATCGATGTATGCACCGATGTCTCTGGAGTATGTTCATTGACGTTTAGCTGTAATTTGATAGTCCTGTGTTAATTACTAACGTAGTTTTAAGTCCAATAAAATTGTAACTAAATATTTTTATTTTATTTTCATTTAATTTGATTTTTATTGTAATTATCCAGAATAATAAATAATAACAATAAGCTAACGAAATGTTGCGTGACAGCTTATGTCAATTCCCACACAGGTTTCTTCTATTCTACCCTTTCCTAAGGCCCTGTACCTTTACTCAGGTGGTCATTTGTTGAAGTTGGTCACATGATGGCTAAAAATGCAGTGATTCTACGAATGAAAATAAGCAACTACCACAAAACCTGTTTTTTTTTTTTATAAAGAATAAGATAATTTTTTTGATAAAAAGTTGAAACCATAAAAAAAAATATTACTTAGCATGGCAAAAGCTTACCAACACATTTTGCAGCTATATCAAGGCTATTGTGCTCCATGATTAATAGTAATCAGCTAAAGCTGTCAGAAAAAACAAGTTTGTAAAACAATGTTATTTTTTTCGGTCAAATATACTCTGGTTCTTCTGGTTCGTGGTAGTTTGTCTGGTTCTATGGCTGCAAAATGTGTTGGTAAGCGTTTGCCATGCTAAAAAAATTTGGATATACATATCGTAATTACTTTTGAAGAGTCGAAAAAGATTCATCGATTTTTTTTCTTTGGGAAAGATGCTAAAAGAAACGTTAAAGTTGTTCTTTTCTTTTCCTGAAACCAATTGGGATTTCAGGAGTAAAACCAATGAAAATTTTGATTTTAATCTCCCGACCACTGCCATCGTTGCCCTGTAGAGCCCCGGTGTATCCCGAAGGATACAGAAGAGGATCGAGTTCCCGCGCTTTATATTCTGCCTTATTGCGTCGAAGCTATGGTTTATTTTGGTTTGGTGTGTATAGGGAGTAATGACCTATTTAAATTACCTTTCGAATGACGTATAAACCACAGATTAAAGTTGGCGGCAATCGGACGGATGACGCGCCAAAGTTCAAAATTTTTGAAAATCTTGGTCACGTGGCAACATCCGACCGAATTGAGTCGGTCAATGGCGGCCGGGGTTCAAGGCCATATTATACGACCGTAAAAATTCGCAACCGTCTTTTTAATTGCATAGATTATTGCGATTTTTTTGTATGATGGGATCAGTGAGGTTAACATTCATAATCGAAAAGAAATAAAAAAGCAATCACCACTTAGCTTTCACTGATCTACACTACAATATCAAATGATATTGATTAGAATAACAGTAGTGCGAGAGCAGGACGCAAAGACACGTGAAATATCGGAGCGAAAGAGACAGCTCACGTACAATTCTGTCCTGCTGTCCAGCGAAACACAAGAAACACATTGTAAAAAGCCGACTCTTAAAGTAGGCCGTGCTGCAGTGGTTTCTTGCCGTTCCTTTTACGCTGCCATAGCATGATCCGAAACGGCGTAGACTCGCTCTATTTGCATTGAATAAATAATCTGAATCTAATCTGTCATTCTAGTAGGCATAGATGTTAAACAGGATGTAAGGGACAGTTTGTCAAATGTCAAATATCGATCAACGTAACTGAACAACTTTCAGTGAATATATCTTTCAGCTAATAACAAAAATTGGCATCTCCATACAAACTGTCCAATTAAGTTTACAATTTTGTGTAGAAAGTTCTGTGTTTTTTTTTTCAATTACTGAAAGTTTTATTCCCTGAAAGTTGTTTAGTAAAATTGACTGATTATGCATTTTCAGTAATTGCCAACCTGTCCCTTACCTACACCAAGCTTAAACCCACAGAGCTCTGAAACACATGCGTCTTGCTCTACATCTAGAGACGAATTCTTTATGTCATTCAATACAAATCAGTGTCACCATTTAGTAAAACTAACAAGTTTCCCGCACCCACACTACTAGGGTCATTTGTGTGCGATAAACTTATACTATTATTGCGAGAGAGTAAGATGCAAAAAACCAGAGACAGCGTCTCTATGGCAACGAATGCGTTTATGATGTGCATTCAAAATAAGCGCCTACAAAAATTGGATAGTATAACTCTTCAATAAGGAACCAAATTTTTTTACTATATTTGCTTCTATGCCATTTATTTATTTATTTATTTATTGATCCAGTTGCAAATTACATGTCATCTTATAAAACTAGTAAATGTCAATGGCATGCAACGCCTTGTTCAGGCACAGCAACATATCTTAATCTAATTACATTATTTTAACGGCACAACTGTTTATATAATCTATACGAAAATTAAATAAATAAATCATCTAATTTCTACAATTCTTTATCAGTAAGGAACTCTTTCACAGAATAATAACATTTCGCAATTAATATGTTTTTGAGTTCGTTTTTGAATTTGTCATCACTTTCTACCGACCGAATGCTCCCTGGAATCTTATTGTAGATTTTCACAAATCTATTCAAAGGGCTATTACAAAACATATCGTTGTACTGTGCTTAAACAAAAGAGATTTGAACTTTTAAACGGTAGGTCACAACTACAATTTGCAATGGTTTGTGTGGAGACTGAATACGTGCCTGGAGTGAGTGGAACATCACGTACCAACTATAAATATTGTCCTCAGTACCAACGCAATCTTCTACTGGACAGTCAGACGTGCCAGATCTAGGTGTAATAATGTTGTTTAACGTTGTAGAGGTGTTTTGAAAACAAAAATAACAATGTAATTTAAATTATACGAGATATCGTATAAAGTCTTGATGAAGTAACTATCTCTATGAATCTTTTATTAAATTTTACTTCGTACTTCAAGTTACTTACAGATCACGTATAAAATATACTTATGCAATCTTCTATTTTATGGAGTGTACTGGACATAAAAACGTGCTAGATGAAAAAACAGAGCGTTTAGTGGTGTAATTATATTGTTTATCTACACTCATGTCGTAAACTTTGAAATATGATTCAAAAAGTTGATACGTAAGGCTGTATATTACGCAGAGTATCTATAAAAAATTTAAAAGTTACCATTACGTAACGATTTTTGTATGAAAATGTTGCAAAGGTGTTACGTAATTTAATTTTTTAATTATTACATAACACTTGGATACAATTCTCCTTGAATCTAAACTTTTTTTAAGAAGACTGAATAGAAGGTCTTTTAGAGAGCCCGTTAGTAATGTATCAGTTTTTCTTAGTAGCTGTCAAATATCAGTAGCATATTACAAAGTGTACCATATAAACAACCTATTATTTTGGAGCAGTTAAAGTAACAGTTACTGTAGTTACAATTATTTCATCTGTGACTGAAAATATGCGCGCGTATTAGATTTGCCGCTATTTTCAAACATTTACCTTTTTCAAGTATTTTGTGCCCGTGAAAGTAATGTGACAGTTTATTGAAAAGTAGATAAAGTGATGCAGTCAAGATACTGCAGTCACACCAGAAGATACTCAATAACTTATGATCTTCTCTCATATTAGTCTAGGACACTTTACGACATAACCTACAATTAATTGGGAAAGAATGAAAATCGAAAAGAAAACCATGTCTTGTTAAGAAAATGTTCTGCTTGTATATTTCAAAGAAGACCTAGCGGATGTATTAAGGCGGTTTCTTTAGACTTATATCAGAACTGTAATATGTATACATATATAAGTTGCCTTTGTTGTTTAGTTACTTTTGTTTAATTTTTATAAGTAAGTACCTACCTATTGTATGAGTGAAGATAAAGTAGTATACGCAACTGCATATAATATGATATCAAAACACTCGTTTGATGCTATTATAAGCCCAAACTCGTGTTTTAATAACCTGTTTTATATAACAGTTGCATAAACTACTATTATTGTTCAATAAAAAAAGAAATTATTATTTTCTGATAATAAAATAAAAAAATCGGCCAAGTGCGAGTTGGACTCCGAGGGTACTAAAGTAAAAATATCGTCTTAGTTCTAGATGCATAGTTGCCAGAGCCGTAACGCTAACAAGCGTGGTGACTATGATTCTTCCCCTTCAATTTGTTTCAGCAAAAGCTGGAATTTTGGAGAGAGTTCCCTGTCCTGTAGTGGACGTTTTGTGGAATGCCATGATGAGTTACGCAGAAGTGTATTAAAAATGCGCGAGTCCGACTCGCGATTGACCAGTTTTTATTATTTGTTATTATTTCATAGCCCATGTACTATAAATATACCAATTTTCAAGCTTTTGAGTGTTCCTTTTTTTACGATAGAGATAAAACAAAAATAGAGCAAAAATCACCTAAAACACGTTTTTAGTAGGGAATCCCCCTTAATTTATTATTTTATTTTATTTTTAGTATTTGTGGTTATAGCGGCAACAGAAATACATAGTTTGTGAAAATTTTAACTGTCTACCTATTACGGTTCATAAGATACAGCCCGCTGGCAGACAGACATCAGAGCCATTTGGGTACGGACCCTAGCCTTGTATTTGTACATTACTCAGTTGACTAATATAAATAAATGTACTAACTTATTTATAACTTTTAATAACCTGATTAATGTTTACTGCACCGGAAACACATGTGTATAACTTGATGTAACGTTTCTATCTAAGAAGTGCGTTACGAAGTTAAAGACATTTTTATGACGTTTACTCTATTTGATTTTTAAGACATCAATTTTTCCGCGTCATATTGCACGAATAAGCGTATTTTTGTCATATGAAGTAGACTTCCCTCGGTCAAACTAAAAGAAAGAAAAAGAAAGAAAGAAATATTTATTTGTTGTATTAAGTTCTTAAAACTTAGGATACAATTTAGTTAGTACATGCAACAAAAAGGTCCCGCTCAGCAATAAGCTACGGTTGGACCGTAGCGCTGATCTTCCGCGAAACCCAATATACCTAATCTACTTAAAAATACTTAAAACTAACACAGGAAGTTTGGTTAAACGTTCAATATATATTTAAGTATATATAAGGTGACTTTTAATTAGTTCTTGATAGAAATAGGTAAGAATGTTCTCATGATACTGAACAACTTTCCCCAAGGAACATAGGTTGAAATACGAAAATCTAGTTTTGACCTCCCATAGAAACTGCTTCAGCTAATAGCGCATTTTGTATGGGAAGTCAAATTTGGTTTTTCGTATTTCGACCTATGTTAATTGGGAAAAGTTGTTCAGTATCATGAGTAGATCCATATCTTTTGCTATCAAGAACTAATTAAAAGTCACCCTATATACGGAAAAAAATATGTGATAAAAAAGGTGTGTGTTTGTAAAGTACAGTTTTTAATCCTATAGACAACGCTGACATTTCAAACGGGGTAATATTGCCAGACACAACATAATGCTGTGCGTATCCGAGTGTGTGAGTATCGATAAAGTTTTTTTTTGTTTGTTTGGAACCTAGCCTTTTTGCCATTTGTATTTCATAAGATGAAGAAGAGTTACCGTGTAAAACTAAGTATTTTTTTTTAGCAGATGTACACAAAGACGATGGCCGGAGAAAAAACTCCTCCTTTTCTGCTGTTGAGTTACTTATATACAAAATTTTGCACTTATAATGATTATCACACTAAACATCACTGAAAAAAGTATTTGCTGATTCAATCAATATTTTGATAGTTTCAAACAAGCATCTTCATTCCATTTGAGCTTGCAAAGACCTTATTGGATTGTATCAATTTGATTACTGAATAAAAGATCACAAATTTTAATTGACTAAGACGTTTTATTGAATCTATCAATATCTTTTTCGATTTAATCACAAAATGCCAAACAAGAGAAAATTTTCTATGAACAATATTGATATAGGGTGACTTTTAATGAGTTCTTGATAGAAAATACGTACTCATGATACTGAACAACTTTCCCAAAGGAACATAGGTCGAAATACGAAAATCAAGTTTTGACCTCCCATAGAAACTGAATCAGTTGATAGGGCATTTTGTATGGGAGGTCAAATTTGGTATTTCGACCTACCCTGGGAAATGTCGTTCAGTATCATGAGTACATGCATATCTTTTGCCATCAAGAACTTATTAAAAGTCACCCATATAACAATAACAACAATATTTATACAAGAATATTGATGTTTTTAGAATTTGCGATGCCACATTTTGCAATACAGACGCACCTAGACCGTGTTTCATTGCGACTGGAAAGTAACCATCTTGACCGCAGACAAGTAAATACTTTGCTCCTACATACAAGTTTTCGTGGCCCTATTTACAAGTACTTAACGTTTTATCACCACTCCAGAAACGAAGCTATAAGCTACCAAAAGAGCGACGAATTAAAGATGAGAGAATCGCATTTGAGGGAGGAAATTACATTCTCCGCCATGTTTTCCTCAAAGCAATTTGTCCAGCTTACACCTGTTCCCGGTCTTAGTTCTAAGTACAACGAATTATAGAAACGTAAGACGTTATTTATTATGTTGTTTTTAAACATGCTTGTATACGTGTATGAAAGGGTTGATGAGAGTAGAGAAAACGAGGCAAGTAAGTCGAGATCGTAGCAGGTGTGGCTGTGGTCTCTGCCTACCCCGACGGGAAAGAGGCGTGATTTTATGTATGTATGTATTCAGGGTGTAAGGGACGGTGTACCGAAAACCGAAAAGGCGTGTTCAGTTAATGAAACTGAACAACTTTCGCAAAGAAACATTTCTGGGAAATGAAAATAAATATTTGACCTCTTCATACAAATTGCTCACTCTGGTCGAACGTTTTGTATGGAGAGGTCAATTTTTTTTTCATTTCCCAGAAATGTTTCTTTGGGAAAGTTGTTCAGTATCGTTGACTGAGCACGCCCTTACAGTTTTGGGTACACCGTCTCTTACACCCTGTATATGACAGGAGTAGAAGAAGTAGTAAATAGTCGAAGGTGATTGGTTTATTATTTTTAAACTCGTTACTGCCCGCGACTTCGTATGCGTGAGATTCATAATAAAGTAGACTTTGTCCTTTTTTTTATTGTCAATGGGCTTACTCTTGACCTCGATCTAGTCTTGAAGACAGAGATAAGGTCGACGATGGAACAAGCTTGACCAGAAGAATCCTATTCACTCGCGACTTGAATAGATTCGGGTTATATGAACTCGGCAACACAGACGCAGGCAGAGAATTCCACTATTTTGACATGCACATTATAAAAGATATTTCATAGCGCTTTGTGCGAGTGTGCGGAATATCAACCAAGTCTGGGTGATATCCTGCGGTGCGTCAGTACTCCTGATGGTAGAAGGGAGATGGTGGAATAAGCTCGCTCCTAATTACGTACCCACTAATCAAATCATCAAAGCCTGCTGGCACACAGCATTACATCATTGCATTGCATTGTTACCTACATTTTTTAATTTAATTTAATTTATTCAGAGAAAACCTAACAGCATTACATTTTTATAAGAATAATTAATTAAATATAATTGTATGCCAAAAACAAGATTTCACGTATTATGTAAACAAACATAGGTAACAACAGCTGATGAAAGAAATGAATACAAAAACTACATCTAAATTTTTCAGATCAAGAAAATATTACGTTATACAAAATTAGACAATAAAATTAGACAAAAAATAAATAAGTATAAACAATAAAAATTTGACTAAAAACTCGTGAGTGTGTGCGTGTAGGTGTGTGTGTGTATGTGTGTGATATAATTATTATGAATATTTTTAAGTTATATGATATTGCAACTACCAGTTACGCAGAATATTCTGAGCACGGTATACCCACAACGGCGTCCACATCATGGTTAGTGATAGTACCACCAGCAAGTATGGTAAGTACGTGTTTTTTGAAGTTTTCCCGCTTCAAGCAAAAAAATGTCTATATCCTTGAAGGAGCTATTATATGTGCGGACACATCGAGTCAAAACCGAGTTTTGAGCGTAGTTTGTTCGAGAACTGGGTTCGCAAAATAGACTTGTGTGTCTAGTACGTACTTTAGGCGTATTAATGCCAATTTTTCCTACCAATTCTGGGCAGTCTACAAGACCGTTAACTATGTTATAAAGAAACATCATGTCAGCAAGCTGTCTTCTCTTTTCAAGCGATAATAAACGGTAATGCTTAAGACGCTCTTCGTAACCAAATAACGTGTCTCCACACCGATGGCTTAAAAAACGCAAGAACTTACGTTGAATGCCTTCTATTCTAGCCGCGTGTACAGAATAGCAGGGGGACCATAACTGTGAGGCGAACTCTAAAATACTTCTTACAAAAGCAAAATATACCGTAGTAAAAGAGTGCACCATTTTAAACGGCCTGGTAATACGCATTACAAATCCTAACATTTTGTAAGACTTCTGCACTATGTGTTCATAATGCATTGTAACCATACCCGCGCAACCACTGAGGCATATACAAGTGATACCGTGTTGTCCGATATAAATAAATCCAAAATAATAGTAAAACAAGAAAATCGTGCCTATAAGTTGTATTTAAAGAAGCCCTAAACAATTTCACAAGTGATAGTGCAATCCACAGTTTTAGATACATGTGATAACATCAATTAATCACGAAATCAAAATTGTGCAAATCAAACAGTGAATGTGTAACGGCCATTTAGTAGACACAGCTGATTGCCAATAACGCAGGTCGTACCCACTGATTTTGGACTCTATTCCGAGCGCAACAACATACAAAATCAATATGCGGGTATGTGCTGCTTGCAATACTCATATCTCCATTGGCGAATTGTTAAAATGTAGTAAATGCATAGAAATGTTTCACTATACTTGTGTGAATATACCTAAAGCGAGGTTCCACCAACAAAAAGACGAATTAGAGCGTATTTGGTCATGCCCAAACTGTACAATGCGCCGCACAAAAAACGATGACACGCCTATTCACTGCGTTGCTAATGCATCGAATCCTGAACACCCAAGACAATTCGATTTCAGCCGGTCCGAATTAAATAGAATCGCACATAGACCGAAGGACAAGAAGCAGGATAAAAATACTACCCTATCATTTCCAAACAGTGATGATGAGGAAACGCCGGGGGCAGAGGAAGAATCGATGAATCACGAAAGCTCCTTTATAAAATCATCACTTCCCAAAACATCACTTGCAGCACTAGAAGACTTGACAAAAGCTCTGACAGCGCTGACAGAAAAAATTTCGACTCAATCTTCGCTGATTGAAGCACAAAATAAGAAATTGATAGCCCAACAAGAGCTCTTAGATGATAATAAGAAGGTAGTTGACGAACTCAAAAACATTGTAAGTACCCTTCAGGCATCAATTAGCACTCGGCTAGTCGTCGGCAAACACACTGAAGGAGATGGCTTATTGGACGTCGGCGGATGTAAGAGTAGCACTCTTTCACCGGTTACTATCGAGAAAGAGTACCGAGAAGTCTTATGTGCAAGCAAGCCCGAAGCTCCAAAGGATACCCTGTCTACCACAAGTAAGAAGGAGACGAATACTGTGCCATTACTTCCAGCACAACTTCCACCACTACTTCCACTTCCACAAATCATAGACGCAGCGAAGAAAGGTGACGACGGAGTCGGGTCACGAAAAACGCCGAAGCTGAATACAAATGACGGTGACGGTATTAAGTGGCAGGAAGTTCGGCGCAATAAACGAAAATCTAAGCCAACTACAGTGATTTCAGGAACAGGAAAAAATACCAGTGTCCTTCAAGCTGTACAAAAATTGAAGTATATCCAAGCATGGTCTCTTACACCCGAGACCACAGAAGAACAGCTTCTTAACTATTTGAATAAGGTGTCACCGTCCAAAGAATATCAGGTTGAGAAGCGAGTGATAAAAACCAACCGACATGCCGCTTTCGTAATTGGAATACCTGAGAGTTTATATCCACTACTAACCGCGCCGACTTCGTGGCCACAAGGCGTCCGCTATGCAGACTGGTTTCGCGTACTTCCCCGCGCAGCGCGCGGGCCCACCGCAACTCAGCTGCCAACCTCCGCACAGTAACCGTGCGCCGGCGCCGGCGTTCACAACTCTTAACTCGCCTACGATCCAACTTACTGTATGCCACCAAAATATGCAATCGCTAAGTAACAAAACGTTTAAGCTCGAAGTGCTGCTCAGTTCTGATTTAAAGTGTGACGTGTTAGCTCTAACGGAACATTGGTTGCCAGAAGACAAATTAAAATGTGTTAATTTAAACGGTTACACTCTTTTATCACATTTTTGTCGGAAACGAGCAGCGCACGGCGGTAGCTGTTTGTATGTGAAATCTAGCTTAAACGCAGTAGAAATTCCCGAGCTAAATAACTTATCTGCGGAATTAATTTGTGAGATATCTGCAGTACGTCTTATAGATTTTAATTTGATAATTGTGTGTATTTATAGAACAGGCATAACTGTTCCGTCTCAAAATATTACTACCGACGTATTCCTTACTCGCTTGGAAAGTGTGATCGAGGTAGCTAGTTTGAGCGATTGTGAATGTGTTATCGTCGGTGATTTCAACATTAATTGTTTAGGCAAACCTAATGCTGACACGAAAAAACTATTCGACATTTTATCTAACTATAACTTTAGATGTGAGGTTGATTTCCCGACGAGAATAACTTCGCATTCAAGCACGGCACTGGATCACTTATATACCAATATACCTACAGGTTCGGTAACTACCTGTCCTGTCACGACCAACTTAAGTGACCATTTAGCGATTCGGGGCGAGATGACCTGCTCCCGCCGAGTACCTCACCCACTCACTCGCATTACTAGGGACTATTCCAAAGATAATTTGGTTTATTTTGCATGTGCAATTGAAAGTGTTGATTGGCCACAGATATATGCTCAGAATGAACAGTCTGTTGAGGGCTTGGCTATGGCTGTGATTTATGTAATTTATAATAAATTTGACATATGTTTTCCTTTGAAACGTAAAAATAATCGTAAGAAAAATTTGGGTAGTTGGATTTCGGATGACGTAATTAATACAAAAGAATTTTTATTTGACTTAATTAATTTAAACAATAAATTTCCTCATATTGACATTATTGAACAATTTATAGATATTATTGACAAAAAATACAATTTACTAATTAATTTGAAAAAGACTAACTTCTATTGTAATTTAATTACTAACGGCCAGAATCGTTGTAAAGTTATGTGGCAAATTGTCAATAAAGAAAGAGGTAAAGCCAACCACCCAAACGTTGACTTCACAGACATAGCCGTAAACTCTCAAGGTGTGAAGTTTAACTGTAAGAAGGACGTGGTGGATGCGATGAACTCACGCTTCGTGTCGGCAGCGGCTGCCTGTGGGGCGCCCGCTGCCGACCTGTCTCGCGTGATCGCCGCGCTAACAGCCGCGCGTCCACCTGCTCACACTTCCTTTCGACTTCGACTTTTTTCTCCAGAGGAGATATATAAAATCATTAGGATGCGCATACCTCATAAACCGACTAAAGATATTTACGAGATTTCCATGGAACTTCTGAACGGAGCTGCCTCTCAGCTCTCTCCAATTTTGGCTCACCTTTTTAACCTGTGTTTAAGTGGGGGGACCTTTCCGTTACCTTTAAAAGTAAGCAAAATATCACCGCTATTTAAAGGTAAGGGAAAGAGAGAAGATATTGATGGGTACAGACCCGTTTCAATAATACCGGCGGTAGCGAAAGTCCTAGAGAATGGCTTGAGTGAGAGACTAATTGGTTACCTACAGTCGACTGAAGCCATCTCCGACCGACAGTATGCTTACCGTGCGGGGCGCTCGACGACCGGGCTCACGCGGGAGGTGGTGCGCCGGGTGCTGGACGCGCGGGAGCGCAACTTGCAGGTGGCAGTGCTGTGCTGTGACCTCTCCAAGGCCTTTGATGTAGCCGACCACTCCGTGCTTGCCCACAAGCTGCATCACTATGGCATCCGGGGTCCAGCACATGCGTTGTTTACAGATATTTTGCGTGAACGGTCGCAAGTATTGGTCGCGTGTGGAGGTCGCGTCAAGTCTGATGCCCTCTCAACAACTATGGGTGTAGCACAAGGCTCGTCGGTGTCGAACATTCTCTTTTCATTACTTCTTAATGATCTGCCTGAAGCCATACAAGCCGGAGAAACGTTCATGTACGCCGATGACGTCGCCTGCGTCGTTGGCGCTCCGAGTGCAAAACAGTTAGAGGAAAAGTTGAATGTAGCCGTGGAACAATTATCGCAGTGGTTTGGCTATAATGGTTTAGCACTAAATCTAAAAAAAACGCACTTCGTCCACTTTCATCTAGGGGGCAGGCCACCGAGACCCATCGTGGTTTACGTAGGCGGCAATAAGTTAGACCAAGTGACATCAACTGCATTTTTGGGCTATGAATTAGATCGAGGCCTGACCTGGGAGTCGCACATAGGGAAAATATGTGGGAAAATCGGCAGTGCTTGTTTTGCACTGTGGCGTTTGGCCCGAGTGGTCCCGCAAGATGTGGCCCGGTCGTGCTATTTCGCTACAGTGCATTCACTTTTAACTTATGGCGCTGAACTATGGGGACAAGCGGCTGAATGGGAGCGGGCATTTCGTATGCAAAAGAGAGCCGTTCGAGCTATAGTACACATACCACAAGATGTCTCCGCTAAACCATACTTTTCCAAACTGGGAATACTCACACTACCGTCGATCGTGATCTATCAGATCGCAGTGTACGTACACACGCACAAGGACGAGTACCAACTGCGAGGGGACAATGCTGGTAAGACGCTCCGTCATGCGAGCAGACTCCAATCTGTCACACATAAACTTGCCAAGTCTGGAAAACTGACCCACGTCATAGGGCCAGCGATATACAACAGACTGCCGAAGACCATTATAGACACCCCATCGCTAAATTGTTTTAAAGCTAAGCTTAAAAGCTGGCTTCTTGATCGCACTTTTTATAGTGTTAAGGAATTAATGCAATCTGACTATGTAAACTAGTACTTGAAGGTACCTAATTTATTTTGTGACTATACTGATAGCATTCAAATAATTTGATATTTACAGATTTGACATTTGTGTTCTTTATTTTTATATTATTTTTAGACTGACATTCTTATATTGTATTATTTTAATTTTGATATTATGATTAAGATATTTGTTAAAATTTTGACCTGTAATAACTGTTATTACGAAATATACGAATATGAATATGAATATGAATATAAACATAAACTTTTGATCAAGCATCACCCCCAAGTCCCGAACGTCTGTATGTCTTTTAACAGGTACATCATTAATTGAGTAAACAAACTCGACAACCTTTTTTTTCTGGTGTATGTAATACATTGACACTTGTCCACGTTAAGATCTAAACCGTTCAGTCTACAATAACTGCTCAGTCTATCCAGGTCATCCTGAATGTACAAACAATCATTGTGGCAGTTCACAGAAGAGTAAATTTTCATATCATCGGCATACATGGAGAATAGTGAGTGCTGAAAGCATGAAGAAATGTCAAATATGTAGACGTTAAAAAGTAACGGTCCCAGGTGCGACCCTTGTGGAACACCTGAAGGGATTAATGAAAAGTTAGACACACATGCTCCAATTCTAACAGCTTGGCATCTATTCTCCAGGTATGACGCGAACCATCTTAGGAGATCGCCATGCACACCCACAGCTCCTAATTTGCCAATCAATATCGAGTGATCTAAACGATCAAAGCATTTGGAGTAGTCAGTGTAGATGACATCCATCTGACCACCACCGTCAATACTCTTCAACACGTTGTCCGTGAACACAGCCAAGTTAGTCACAACCGACCTCTGTCGCATAAAACCGTGTTGTTGTAACGGTATTGACTGTGATAAAAAAGGGTAAATGTGATCATGAACTATTAACTCCAAAAGTTTGCTAAAGACTGATAAAATGGAAATAGGGCGGTACTTGTCAAAACGAAATTTAGGTCCGCTTTTATGTACAGGGACCACAACAGCTTCTTTCCATTTTTGAGGGAACACTCCTTCAGCGAGTGATCGATTGAAAATTATTGTGAGTGGTCTTGACAACTCCTTGGCACAAGTTTTAACTAAAAGTGGCGAAATCCCATCACTACCCACACTCTTATTAACATTTGTTTTTTTAAGGTATCGATATACCGTCTCTTCAGTTAAGCGTATACTATTGTAACAAGAAGTCGAAATGCTGTCAATATTATAAAGAACCGCTCTTCCCATACCCGGCCGATACACGGACTGGAAATAATCCAAGAAGTGTGTACAGATCTCCATTGTGTCAGTAAAAACAACGGAGCCATCTTTCATTTGCTTTGGAATCGATCCGCAGCCTTTTAATTCTTTGGAGTATTTCCAGAAGTATCTCGGATTTTTGGATAAGGCGGATTCACAGTTATATACATATTTGTTCCAGCACTCGTCCTGGGCCTGTTTTTGCCGTTTGCGCAATAACACGAAGGAGTCCTGGTCGCGAGGATTGCCATTTAATTTCCACAATTTGTGGTAGTGTAGTTTTTCCTTAATTATGTGAATTAGGCTCCTGCTGTACCAGACGGGGAAGAACTCATTTCGTACCAAGATGAACGTGGGAACAAACTTTTCAATTAAGCTATTTAACTCAGCATAAAATTGGTGGACAGCTTCGTCAAGGGAATTTGAAGTTAGTATTGAGTTCCAGTCAATATTATTCAAGTGAAAACGTATAGAATCATAATCGCCTTTTTTGAATAGGTATATTTTCCTGGGAGGTTCTTTTAAGGGCTTAAGTATAATGTTTTGGAGTTCGACTTCGAGGGCAGGATGATGAGGCATGTCCTCTCGAGTAAACGGGTTACAAGATCGAGTGACACTTACATATGTAGTGCTGAATACTAAGTCAAGAAAATTGTTGTTATCGTTTGCTAGCTTATTATACTGACTCAACCCCGACATACACAATAAATCAGTAAATTCCTGAATGTGACCTGAAATATTACCAATAGGTATCAATTCATCATTAGTATCCGCGAACCACTTAACGCAGCTCATATTAAAGTCACCAAGACAGACAAAGTGGTCATCTGGGAATAGGTTAGTTAGTTTAGCAAGATACAGGTTGAATTGATTAAGTATTGGATCGTTTGAGGCACGCGTACCCGTTAAGTATACGCAAATAATATGCAAATTATTAGTGGAGCCAATAGTTTTAGCAGGAATGACAACGTGAACTGAATCAAATAAAACATTACAAGGTAAATATGAGTCATCGCGCCTGGCAGCCAGGCCACGGCGCGTAAGTAGCATTACCCCTCCCCCCCGAGTACACTGTGTGGCTATCATATCCCGGTCACATCTATGAACGTCGTACCGACCATCGGAGATTTCTGAGTCAAACACGCCGTCATAAAGCCAGTGCATGTGCGTTGTTGTTTGCATTTACTTTTTAGTCTGGATAATATTACAATAACTATCAAAATAATATAATATTATTTGTTTGTGGTGTGTATAATTGTAATTATAAAAAATATACTTCTTCAAATAAAAAAAAAATTGAAGAGTGAATGAGACGCCAGATGGTTGAGATACGTTTATTCATACAGAACTTAAATAACATAGACTGGTACTAGGCATAAGTTATACGTAGACTAAGTTAAAGGGGTGAGTTGGAGGGTGGACTGCGTGGCTATCGCACCCCTTCTCACATACAAGCATAAGGGTGGACTGCAGTGCGGCTATCGCACCCCGTGCTTCTAGGCAAGGTATAACTTGAGTACTGCGTGGCTATCGCTCAAGCTAACCGCTAGCTAGATAATGAGAATATTGGAGATGCGCCAGCTTTTATATGCTTCGGTCCGTGCAGCCGGGCGTCGCTGGTGGTGGGGCACGCTCCGCAGTGTCGACGCGCAGAGCGAGCGAGGTAGATGTGTGCGAGCGAGAAAGTATTCGAGTCCGCGCGCAACGAATGACGATGATGATAAGATGTACTTGTTACAAATTTTAATTAATGTAGTTCCTCAACGCCGGTAACACTAAGACTCAAAACACACGTCTGGAGTATCGGATGTACGTAAAAATGTAAGGAAAAATACGTTACTTTGTAGTCTACGAATTGACATCGGGAAAAAAATTAAGTACATTTTTTTTTTCATTGTGAAATGCCCTTGCGTTTTGGTTATTACACTCTGGACTCCATTACGTCTTTGCCTACGGTTTGGGCTGCAATTCTCGACCCTCTCATACGGATGTAATCACCAAAATAGGCACTTGCATCTTAATGTACTATTACAACTGTACGTTAGTTGTTGACAGATTCAAGAATTCCAAGGAAGCTAGCTAAATGGTTGTTTCTAGTCTGCACTAATAGTATAGTTTCCCAGTAACCTTAACTATTACTTAGTTGTCAGGGCTAATTGAAAACTGCTTGTGGGAGTAAATGTTGCCAGAAATGTGGCATGGAAATAGTATTACTTCAAAACATAGAATAACACGATTTTCGCGCTCAAAGACGGGCTTGCGCGGTTTGACGCGTTGCTCTAAGCTTCAAAATGATTCACAAAACACGTGACGGTGTGATTCTTCCTGTACTTGTTGCTGGTTGACACAATATTTTTTCTAGTTTTGTCAACTGCGTTCATAGGCAACTGGGTTCGGCGATAGGTAACGTTAAAAAGTCATCATCTTCATACCATCCCATTAACCGACCATTGCATGACAGGGAGCTCCCTCCAGAATTCCAGCAAAAACGCTTAGTACACACGGCCGCACATCGGTAGAAACACTTTTAGACCTTATGGCGTGGTAATAGAGTTGAAAAAGTTTCTACCGACAAGCGGTTGACCGTACTAAGGAGAGGATTTACCACAAAAACGCATGATACATGTTAGAGGGGAAGCGAGTATGCTTAAAAAGAAAGATATTTTAGTAAGCTATACACCGTGTTCCTGAGGATATGCATTAATTTAAAGAGCACGTTAAGTTACCGAAACTGTACAACATTCCCTAATAAACATAGGTTGAAATACTAAAAGAAAATTTGCCCTACCAAACAATTTTTTTTTACCACTTTCAGTTTACGAAACTGAACAACTTATCCTAAAAATTAAAGGTTACGAAAATAGTAGTTTAAGATACAAGGGCCATAAGTAGGGTTATTACAAACGGGTTGACGTTTTGTAAACCCGAGACGAAGTCGAGGGTTTACCATCGGCACGAGTTTGTCATAACCCTTACGGACGTGTATCTTACGACGTTTTTCAATACATGTGTGAGAAAACAGGTATAAGTAATACACTTGTTAAAGGAACTAACTATGGGTACTGTCAGTCTCTTGTCGATTTATGTTCTCCTGGTACTCTCCATTTTATTTTAAATATACGTAGGCAGTCGTCACCCAAGTAAAAAGTCACCACTGTAGTATTTTTACAAAATAATTTTATGATCAGAGTGTAAAAAATCCTTTGTAGTATACTTTTTTTTTACTTACCGCACTAGTTCGGTAAATAACTACTTACGAGCAATGTTTACGACCTTGTAAGTACGGTTTTCGAGAAAATGTAATGAAAAAAAATTATGGGAGTATTTTTTTTTAATTTCAACTTATGTTTCTTGGGGAAAGTGGTACAGTTTCGTTAACTGAACGTGCTCTTAAAATAAATGCATTTCGTCTGGAACACGGTATATAGCGAACTAAAATTTCTTTCTTTATTTAGTGTCCTCATACTTCCTTTCTAACATATATCCAGGACAGTGGTAAGATCCTATTTTATTCACCTGCTAACAAAGATCACATGACCTGCGCAACCTGTCAACAAATTCTCGTCATCGTCGCCTATGTTGTAAGTCTAAAGAAAAGTTGACTTTACCACGTTTTGACTTTGAATTTCATCACAAAACAAAATTGATTATCAGCGTCTTGTCAGCGTCTGGGTGACATCCTTCGGCAGTATGAATAATAAGTAAGGCGGTGATAGATGGTCGATCGATAGAGGTACCGATACCGTACCGAACTTCGAAGTGCCTTTACGGTGTCATAACTTTAGTAATAAAATGGAATAGGTGTATTAAATGTCCGTGTGGTTCCGCCAAAGAATAGCACCAACCCTTCTCTAGCCGTGGGTGTCGTAAGAGGTAACTAAGGGCTTATGAACTGGAGGATGGGCAGCAGCATCTTTCTGTGTATCGTACCGTCTTACTTACTGCGGTCACCAAAAACAGGCAAAAGTATCACGCGTTCATGCTGGAGTTCTGGAGGGAGCTCCCTGTCCTGCAGTGGACGTTGCATGGGATGTCATGATGAAGATCAACACTATGCATTTATACCATGAAACTTTACTACTTTTTTTAAGAAACTCTTTTTTGCAATTATGTTAGTTTATTCAATTCAATTCAAATAATTTATTTCAGATAAGAATCCATATAATTTGTTAGTAACACTTAATCTATATTAGTTTTATCATAAAATGTCAAAAAAGTCCAGTATCAATAAATCATGTCAATAATCAAAATCAATTCATAATTACCCTATCAGAGTCCCAATCCAGTGACTCTGTATAGGACACTCGCACTTATCGCCTATCACCTTCAGAATGCTGTTGGTACTCCCACGCACCCTGCTCATCAGGGAAGCCACTTTTTTCCGCATCATGGCGTGGAAGCCATCGGTGCGCGCTTCCGCAAACATACCTGATGCGCTGCAGTAGCGCGGAAGCCCCAACAGCATCCTGAAGGAGTTATTATATTGAACGCGCAGGGCACTGTAAGTTTTCTGCTTATATGTGATCCAGAGACTGCTGGTGTAAAACAGACAGACAGAAACAAAAAGATTTGAACAATGCAATCTTAACCTGATCAGTACAATGAGCAAATCTCCGAATCAGCATGTTGCTTCTAACTGCCAGCGCCCTACGCTCCCGTTCAATATCGGGATTATGCAATTATGAATATGTGAAGCGATGTAGTTTAGCTGACGTCATTAAGAGAATTTAATATCCTACAATGAATAAAATATTTTGAGTTTGAGAGAAAATTACGTATATTTATTTACTTAAGAACAATAAGACATGGCATAGACATAATGAGAGGCATATAACAATATCCAAATTCTTAATTCAAATAACTTTTAGTCCCTGTTTGTGATTTAAGCCCCTGTTTACGTAGAACGAAATAGCTCTTTATCCACATTCCTATAATATTTCAAACTACTTTTAGTCCCTTAAGGATTAAAACGTGATTTTTGTCCCTGTTAACGTAGAAGTTAAGTACGAGTTTGTTCTTTTCGAATAAATGTCATAAACAATATTTTTTCGTATTTCCACCTATGTTCCTTAGCGAAATTTGGACTAAATGCACAGTTTTCAGGATCACACTGTTAAACTTCACAACTATATTGGTAGGTAGGTACTGGATGAGCAATATAAATATGATAGAAATTTTCTATGTAGGATCAGACATAGGTTTTTTAATGCAGACGCTGTCCTCAACGTGTAAAAAAAAACCGGCCAAGTGCGAGTCGGACTCGCGCACTGAGGGTTCCGTACCACCACATAAACATAATTGTATTAGTTGAAATTTCAGTAAGTTAATGTGCTAGATTTTTTGAGTCCGACACGCGCTTGACCAAATTTTATTATTTGTTGTAATTTCATAACCTATGCACTAATAAACATACCAATTTTCAAGTTTGTAAGTGTTCCCGTTTTTAAATAGAACTAAAACAAAAATCGCCTCAGCAACCATCCAACTTGACTGTCGTAATTCGTATCGTGCCTGTTACGTAACTAGCTGTTATATTTTTTTATTGTGGTTACCTAGTTACGAGTTGTTTGATGATTGAATAAAAATTGATTAGACAAACGGCCATCTGAAAACACTCTTTTTATTTTCATAGTTATTCAATAGGTTCTGGTCCCTCTACAATGTCTTCCACGACGAAATTTACCGTAGCCAAGCTCAATGGCATGGAAGATTATTCTTCTTGGAAATTTACGATGAGGATGTTGCTTGTACGTGAAAAGTTGTTCGCGTATACGTCAAAAGTTCCTCAGAAAGAAGATACAGCAGGTTTGGAGAAGGACGAACAGGCGTTAGCACTGATTTGCTTGCATTTAGAGCCGCATCTTTTCCCGTATGTCAAAGACGCCACTTCGGCAAAATCGGCTTGGGATTCGCTAGCAGCTGCTTTCGAGGATAGAGGAGTCAATCGACGAATTGCCCTGATGAATGCACTTCTCGACGAAAAGCTGGAAAACCACAGCTCTATGCAAGGTTATGTTGCTTCGGTGATGTGTCATGCGCAGAAACTAAAGGAGATTGACAAAGGTCTTGATGATGATCTTGTGGCAGTGGTACTCCTGCGTGGATTGCCTGGAGAGTATAAGCCCATGCGGATGGCTCTTGAGCACTCTGGTATGAAGCTTACTTCAGAAAATGTGCGTATGAAATTGTTGCAAGAGGATTCTCGTCAAAGTACTTCGTCTACACCTTCAGTGGATACTGCGTTGTCATCCAAGAGCAAATACAACAAGAATTCTACTCCAAAAATACGTTACTTCAAATGCGGCAAGAAAGGACACAAGAAGCCCGACTGTCCACAACTAAGGAATGATTCGACTTCAAACACGAAAAACGCGAGTTTATTAACTTCTTTTAGTGTTCGTAGTGCTTATGATCCTTTACTTTGGTTTATAGATAGTGGTGCATCTAATCATATGTCTTTTCAGAAAAATTGGTTCAAAAATTTGGAGGTTACTGATAAGAATGATGTTGTGACGTGTGCTAACAATGACAAACTATCAAGTGCAGGCAGAGGTAACATTGAGGTATATCTAAAAGAAGGTCTGCATACAATAGAGAATGTTACGTTTGTGCCTGATTTGAAAGTAAATCTTCTCTCTGTATCGAAGTTGATTGAGCGAGGTTGGGAGGTAAAATTTGAATCAGATGGTTGTAAGTTGTTTCACCGGTCGACGAATACCCATGCTAGTAATACGAAGCAGCTTGTAGCTACTGCTACTGAAGTCTTAGGTATCTATAAACTTGATGATTGTTATCCTGTTTTAGAAGGGGTTTTGGCGACAGTTCAGGCTGGAAATTAATTATTGCTGTGGCATAAAAGGCTTGGTCACGTGAATGTCAATGATTTGCGCAAGCTACCGGGTATCGATATTGGAAAAGAAAAGGTAATGGAACCCTGTGTATCTTATATTCAAGGTAAGGCGCACCGATTACCATTTCCTGTAGGTGAAGCTGGGCGAGCGGTAGAAAAGCTCGGTTTAGTCCACGCGGATATTTGTGGTCCTATGTCGGAATGTTCGTATGGGGGTGCTCGTTACATGTTGCTGATTATAGACGATTTTACAAGAAAAATATTTGCGTATTTTGTGAAATCAAAATCTGAAACTTTAGACTGTTTCAAACAGTTTGTGGCGCATGTGGAGAATGAGACGGGTTTAAAGTTAAAATGCTTACGAACAGACAATGGAACGGAATTCGTTAATAAAAGTTTTAATGTCTACCTTCAGAACAAAGGAATCAAACATCAACTTACTGTTCCCTACACACCGGAACAAAATGGAGTAGCTGAGAGAGCTAATCGTACCATATGTGAAATGGCGAGGACTATGTTGCTAGAAAAAGACCTGAATCAGAAATTTTGGGCAGAAGCGTGCAACACAGCGGTTTACACTAAAAATAGACTGCCGCATAGCGCCAATGGTGGTGAAATTCCGGAAGAAATGTGGACAGGGAGAGTTCAAAGTTTTGATCACTTTAGAGTTTTTGGATCAACAGCGTATATTCCGAAAGAAACTCGAAAAAAGTGGGATCCTAAGGCGAAGAAATATATTTTTGTGGGTTACTGTGAAGAAACAAAAGGTTATCGCTTCATAGATCCAAACAATCCACGTTCTTTTTTGAGAGCGAGCAATGTAAGAATAAGAATAAGAATAATTTATTCGTCCAGTTAACATGTTTAGAATTACAACCATTGTTTAATTCCTGCACTAGGCTAGGCCTGAATCGCAGGAAATCTTCCGTGTTTACATTCCAGATTACTTGATTAACAAAACGAGAGAAAAAGATAATGTAACCTAAAAACTAACTACAAAATTATTATGAATTTGAAAATAATAGCAAAAGTTCAAGTAAGATAAATACAAACAATAAGTACAAAATAGCAACTTCATAGTTTCAGGACCCGTGTGTGTGGGTGTGTGTATGTGGGTGTGTTTGTGTGTGTGCAGGAGTCTTAAGTGGTTATACCGCCTCTACTGACATTGTCTCATGAAGTGCTCGATGGATGTGTAAGACAAAGATCTTATCCAATCCTTGATTTTAGTTTTTGCCTCGAGCACTGTGCAGCGTTTAATGCAGCAGTGTTCGTTTACTTTGTTATATAGGAAGGGATGTAAGTGTCTACCAAACCTCCTTGCGAAAGCGTACTTTATCTGAGGGACGTCGATTTTGAATACTCGTTTTTTCAGCAGTGCAGGGTAGTATGTTGCATTCAAAACAGAGCGGTGCGTTTGCGTTATTGCTTTCAGAAAGAAGAGGCCTCTCACTCTCAGTACACCCGCTTCCGCATATAGATCGTCAGTACTAAATCGCATTGGTTTTTTCAGCATCACCTTTAAGATCGCGCGCTGCGCTCTTTCTAGTTGTATCATGTGAGAAGTGGCAGATCCACCCCACACTGGAATACAGTAGGAGAGGATTGGTTCACAGATTGCAGTATAAACCAAAGTAAGCAATTTTTTGTCAGCTGCCTCTCGTAGGTTCTTAAATACGTTCTAGAACGGGTCTAGAACCACCGCGGATATCAAATATCAGCATGTCTTCTAGCTGTACGCCTGCAACCTGCGGTTCAACCTCAACATTTTTTAACTGGCGATTTTCAGCTCGCCTTACAAGGAAACAACGCCGCCAAAAGCGACACGCGTACAATCGACGCCAGCAGCGCGGAGACCAGCATGAGCAGACCGCTGTGAGTGACGTCATCGTGGTGGCACCACGGCAGCACATCGATGAGAGCGTGGTGACTGCGAGTAAAGACATCACCACGTCGCCAATGTCGCCAACACATGATGCCGCCGCGCGTGAGCAAACTGCTGTGAATGACGTCATCGTGGTGGCACCACGGCAGCACATCGATGAGAGAGTGGTGACTGCGAGTCAAGACATCACCACGTCGCCAATGTCGCCAACACATGATTCCGCCGCTGGTGGCGCCACGGTGGAACAGCAGCCACCTGTCGATAACAGCACAGAGACCACGGATGGCGAGGACTTTTCGTCGACTTCCAATAAAAAGAAGACCTTTGTATATTCAGACAGGATAAGAGTAGGTCTAGGGTCTATTTTTAATTACTGCCATAATCAGCAGGTGACCAATATTTGCTGTCCCGATATTACTTTCGATGGTCTTGTAAGAAAGATTGCTGTAGGCAAGTTTGACATAAACACCACCGTTGTTATCGTGGTAGGCAATCATTCTGACATAAGTAGATTAAAATTAAACAATTTTGTGACATTGTTAAACAAGATACAGAGTGAAACTAAGTGTAGGTTTATTCTGTGTAACTTTCCATACTGTTCAAATGTTACTGAGCAACACAACAAATGTATACACAGAATGAATTTACATTTACAAAATTTGACAAGTCGTCATAGTGACATTTTATATCTTGACATGAATATTTTTGTAAGTTATTTTAGATTGACAAAGGATACTATGTATCTGCCTCTTAAGTTTAAGAAAGACCTGGCTACATTGATAGCATATAATATATCTGACTCTGTTATAGGAAGTTATACACAAAAAACTTCTATAGTTAGTAACATTACTAACACCAATTCTTTAAACTAGTTCATACGACAAAAGAGGGTTTTTCTACACAAAATTTTACTGAAGTAAATGAAAAAAAACCTTCTGGCAAAAAACTTCCTATAGCAAAGACAAAGGAAAAATCTAATATTTTGAAAATTTTACATCAAAATATTCAAGGTTTTTCTGGAAAAATTTTAGAATTAGAATTATTCTTAGAAAGAACAAAATTTGACATTATTTGTCTGACAGAACACTGGCAAAAAGACTATCAAATGTTGATAAATTATGAAAATTATTGTATAGCCAGTGCTTTCAATCGAAAGTCTGCTTTACACGGTGGATCACTGATTTTAGTTCGTAACAGTTTTAAGATAAAGAACCGTAAAGATATTGTTCGACTTTCGGTTGAAAGATGTATTGAAATATCTTGTGTTGAGCTGGACAAGCATGTTGTAGTATGCGTATACAGACCTCCCGCTTTTCAAAATTTTTCAATGTTCGAGTTAGTAATGGAAGATGTTTTAAAAATAGTGACAAAAGAAAATAAGTTTGTGATAGTGTGTGGTGACTTTAACGTCAATATCTTAGAAAATAATACCTATAGTAACAAACTTATAAGTCTTTTCAAATGTTTTAATTTAGAGCATGTATTTTTTGAACCTACAAGGGTGACGTCATCCTCGGCTACCTGTATTGATAACGTCTTTTGTAATTGCGATTATTTTGAGAAAAGTATCATAAACTCGCTTCAGTCTGACCACTCTGGTCAAAGTGTTACTTTTAATTATTCTCGAGTAACCCAGAATATAGATATAGAAACCAGGAGCCTAACGAGCGGTAGGTTAGAAAAGTACAAAAACACGTTGCTAGAAAAACTGCCCTGTCACAATTATAATACTAACAACCCTAATAACTCATATGAAGATTTATTCACATTGATTAATACTGAATTCAGTAAAATTTTCACTATTAGAAAAAAGCAAATTATTGTAAAATTCAAATTCAGTGACTGGGCTACCGCTGGTATTCGCAAAAGTAGAGAGAGACTTTTTGAATTATATGAGCTTAGAAATTATTCAAATGACGACAATTTCATTGAATATGTCAAAAATTATTCAAAATTGTTTAAATTAGTTTGTTTAAAAGCAAAATCATTTTTTCTACGGAAAAAAATACAGTCTGCTGATAACAAAATTAAGGCTGTATGGAATGTTATAAACAGTGAAACTGGAAAAGTGAAACCGCGTGACAATCTAATCACACTTCATACAAATCGCGGAACTATTAGTTCAAACGTAGAAGTGGCTCAAGAATTCGAAACCTTTTTTACTAATATTCCTTTGAAAACAACAGAGTCACTCAATTCATCATCTTCACTTGCTAGCGATTTACTTCAAAAGAATGTGGACGCCTGTGAAACTGAATTTGGGTTTAATCATGTCACCCCTAACGAAATTGTTAAAGCCTTTAAAAGTATTAAAATGAAAACCACTGAGGACCTATGGGGAATGTCAGTAAAAGTCTGTAGTGCGATCATTGATACTATATCTCCATATTTAGCTGTTATATTCAATGATTGTGTCGATCATGGTACATTTCCTGACTTAATGAAAAAAAGTAAAGTAGTTCCATTATTCAAAGCTGGTGACAAAAAGGATCCCAGTAATTTTAGACCAATATCAGTCTTACCTGTACTTAGTAAAATTTTTGAGAAGGTCATACTCAATCAAATGCTTTCACACTTCAATAGAAATAACTTACTACATGACCATCAATTTGGTTTCACGAAAGGGCGCAGTACAACGGATGCCGGGACTGCACTTTTAAAATACATCTTTTGCGCGTGGGAAAAATCTGAAGATGCTATTGGTATCTTCTGTGATCTATCCAAAGCATTTGATTGCGTAGATCATAGCACATTGTTGCTAAAACTTGAACATTACGGTGTTAAGAATAATTCACTTAAACTACTTAGGTCATATTTGGAAAACAGGATTCAAAAGGTACAAGTAAACAGGACGAAATCACTGGGATCTGTTGTCAAAATTGGCGTACCTCAAGGGTCCATATTGGGGCCATTTTTATTCCTTATTTATATTAATGACCTTCCTTCTGTGGTGAAGAATCTGTCAAAGATTGTGTTATTTGCTGATGATACTTCATTAATATTCAATGTAAGTAGGAAATCACAAAATTATAACGAAGTCAATGATGCACTTCGACAGATTCATGCATGGTTTACTGTTAACAATCTAGTCCTAAACGCCAAAAAAACTAAATGTATTAAATTTGCACTACCAAATGTAAGGTCTACTTCACATAACATAGTATTGAATAATGAACCATTAGATTTTGTAAATAGTACAGTTTTCTTAGGGTTAACACTAGACTCTAAACTTCAATGGGGCCCTCATATAACGGCTCTTTCTGGTCGATTGAGCTCGGCTGCATATGCTGTTAGAAAAATCAGACAACTTACTGATGTAGCTACTGCAAGGCTGGTTTACTTTAGCTACTTCCATAGCATTATGTCTTATGGCATACTGCTTTGGGGCCGAGCAGCTGATATACATTCAATATTCGTTTTACAAAAGAGGGCTATAAGAGCAATTTATTGCCTGAAGACTCGTGATTCCCTGAGAGAACTGTTCAAGGAAATCAACATTATGACAGTGCCATGCCAGTATATCTATGAAAATATAATGTATGCTAGAAAGAACATTCATCAATTACCTAAAATTTGTGACAGGCATAATTTTAATACTAGAAATAAGCATAAAATTGATCAACCATATACTAGATTAAGTAAAGTCAACACATCTTTCGTTGGTCTGTGTATACGATACTACAACAAAATACCTGACAATATAGTGCAATTACCTGAGAGAAAGTTTAAAGAATGTGTAAAGCAAACGTTATGTAAAAAAGCTTACTATAGATTGGATGACTATATGAATGACAAAGAGGTATGGTGCTCTGATATTCCAGCGAAACACAAGAAACACATTGTAAAAAGCCGACTCTTAAAGTAGGCCGTGCTGCAGTGGTTTCTTGCCGTTTCTTTTACGCTGCCATAGCACGATCCGAAACGGCGTAGACTCGCTCTATTTGCATTGTATTCTGCATGACATTCAATAAGTATTCTGTAAAGAATCTACATTGAATAAAATTATCTGAATCTGAATCTGAATCTGAATCTGAATCTTATCTGAATCTGAATCTGAATCTGAATCGTATATAAGTTTTCTGACTCTCTTTGCAGACTGTTTTAGGTGTTCACTAAAAGTCAACCTCTCGTCCAAAACTATCCCAAGATATTTTACAGCAGGTGCTCTGCTTATAATATTTTTGCAAAAGCATGATGGATTAGTGGATGAAGATTGACACTCATGAATTCTCAGTTCTGATAGACTGGATGGTGACGACGAGGATGCCTTATGAAAGCATAAGAATTTGGTCTTAGCGGGATTCAGAGTCAGCAAGTTTCTGTCAAGCCATTTTACTACTTCTTGTAGTCCAGTCTGCACCTTGTCACACGCTAAAAGCCACGAATCTGCATAAAATATGATGGCAGTATCGTCCGCGTAACATGTAGCATCTGCGTTTTCTAGGCTCAAAGTTAGGATATCATTTATGTAAACGTTGAACAGGGTTGGACCTAGAATGCTGCCCTGAGGCACTCCAAACTCAATAGCATTGAGACCACTTATATGTCCACTAATCTTAACGCATTGGGAACGACCAGTCAAATAACTCTGAAACCATTTCAGAGGAGTGCCTCTTACACCAAGCTGCTCGAGCTTTCTGAGAAGAATTGTTGTTGAGACAGTGTCGAATGCTTTGGCTAGGTCCAGGAAGACGCCTACGCATGCTTTATTATTATCAAGATGACCAACTATGGTGTTTGTTATGTGCGTAACAGCATTTTCCGTGGACCTGCCTCTGCGAAAACCAAACTGCTTCTCAGACAGCAGTTCGTTCGACTCCAGGAAGTTTGTAAGTCTCTTATTAATAATTTTTTCCAGCACTTTGGAAAAACAGTTCAAAAGTGCAATAGGGCGGTAGTTACATGGATCGGATTTAATGCCTGCTTTGTATATCGGTGAGATCGCCGTTATTTTCCAGTCCTTAGGAAAACATCCTTCCGAAATGCTGAGGTTGAAAATGTGTGTAAGTGGGGTAACAATGTGGTTTTTTATTTCCCTCAAGACCCTGTTTGTAACTCCATCAATTCCTGGGGCACTATCTAGTTTAAGATTCAAAATAATTGCTTCAACTTCAGCTTTATCAGTTGGTTGCAAAAACAGAGAGTGCAAAGGAGAATTTTGAAGATTAGTTTTTGACGCCAGGCTGTCTTGGGTTTCATTAATTTTGGTAAGTATCTCTTCGGCAAGTGATTTTCCGACACCAGTAAAATAGTCGTTGCATTTATTTATTGAATCCTTCACGCTCTGTTCAGGATTTATTAGCTCAGTTGTGCTGCTTTTCGATTTGCTTGAGTGAGTAATGTCATTAATAGTATGCCATAGCATTTTTGGGTTATTTTTGTTCTTTTCTAGGTCTTGTGCGTCTTGTGCGTTTTTCAGCTTACGGAGTAGTTCGTTATGAAAATTTCTATACCGCGTATAAGTTATTTTCAAAATGGCATCATCCGGGTTCTGTCTAAGTTTGTTATGGAGGTAATCCCTGTGCCTGGAACATCTAAGCAGTCCTGGGGTCATCCAGGGTTTAAGTATGATCTTGGACCGGCTGATGAAGTTAGTCTTGGTGTGTTTTCTAATAATAGGGTTCAGAATGTCTGAAAAAGAAGCCACGGCTTCATCGGTATTTGTTGAGGACAAGACAGGTGACCAATCAGTATTTTGAAGCTCCTCTTTCAGACATCGGAAGTCAATCTTTGTGACTAATCTTTTAGGGTCAGGAGATCTGCGTACTTTAGTGTCTACCCCAGAGATAATCAGGTCGTGATCTGTAACGTCATTCCTACAAATAGTGGTGACAACGTCAAATCGTGAAGTGACGTGGACATGATCAAGGCAAGAGTCACCCCGTGTGGGCTTGGATATTCTTGGGAGAAGGTCTAACTCAGCTAGGGTGCAGAGATAGGTACTGATGGAGTGATCGGCTTCATTGCCGAGATAGTTCATGTTAATATCGCCCACGACCATTTTGCATGGTGCATTCTTCTGAAGCAGAGTAGCATTAGAAAGAGAGTTTAGGAATGGTGTTGTGTCATTGAAAGAAGGTGATCGATAGATAGCGAGCATACTAAAATGGTTTTTGACGACTATAGACAGGCAATTAGCTCCCTCAAATTCCGGTTCAGTAACCTCAGGATCCCAGGCATTACTTATGTACACAACCACCCCACCTGCTTTATTAATATATTTATTAGTTTTGAATACTTTGTAGCCGGGCATGTCTGGCAGTATCGAGTTTTCATTAAGCCAGTACTCGGTTAGCACCAACACATCAAGTTGCATCTTAAGGCGAGCAACGGTAAGTTGCAAAAAGTCGAAGTGTTTGTGTAAGCTCCTGATATTAAGAGTGAGTACTTTGAGGTTAAACCTATCGGTAAAGGTGCCGCGGCAGTCTTCTGGTGACTCCACCAAGTGGCATAGATCGTCTTGCGAGTCGAGATCATCTATAATTGATAAATTAGCCATTGTCATAGATAATTATTGGTTGGTGACTTACTTTTCTGCTGAGTCGCCATTTGTGGGATCTCCAGTGTGCAGCGTGCTCTTCGGATATGGAGTGCTCGTAGAAAGGTACAAGATTTTGGTTATAGTGTGGGTGTTTGAGTGTGTTAGTGTGGTGTTGGTCCTCTAAATATTTGTAACATAATAAGATATCTAAAATGCAAGTAGTACGAATTATCGAGAGTCTATTGTTTACAGGTGCACGCAGGTTAAGGGAAGTGTTTTTTCCTATATCTGATTTAGATTCCTCAATCAAGGAAGCAGGAAAGGTCGTGTAGGCTGTTGATCTTGGTTGCTCGCTCTCCTTTTCCTTCACGCTTTTTAATGAGTATAGTGCCACCATTTGTCCAGCAGTACTTGATTCCAGCTTCGTTACATTTGATTCTACACTCACGAAATAACAGCCTTTTCTCGCGAGTTAGTCGTTCGTTGAAAAAGACGGATCTCGAAGCGCCGTTGATTTCAAGGTCAGCTGTGGTCAGACGACGTGATCTTGCTGCTTTTAGGAAGTTGTCTCGGATCGCCCGCCGGGTGAAACGGACCACCATTGGGCGAGATGAAGTGCCCTTGTTGTTAGAGCCAACGCGATTAACGAAGTCCACATCGTGGTCTTTTAAAGCTACGCCTATTTTGGCCGCAGCAATCATGAGAATGTGATATGGGTTTTCGGTAGGAGATTCCGTGATTCCATTTATTTCTATTTCATTCCGGAGCTGGGCCTGGGATTGATTAGAAAGTTGCTCCTGGAGGCTCATTATGGTGGTTCGCATACGTTCAGCTTCTTCTTCTTTCTCCTTTGCAGTGTCTTCTGCACATTTCAGGCGAATTTCAAAGTTGTTCATTCGTGTAAATAAGTCTTCTAGGCGTGTTTCGCACCTGTTTAACGCCTCCACAGCCGTTACAAGATTATTCTTCATAGTCGTTACTTCGTGCCGGAGCATACGTATTTCAGTTGTTAGCTGCAGCATGTGGTTACTCGTATCGGTTTCTTCTAGGGTTTGCGACAAGATCGGCTCTGCGCTTTCAGATTTGGAGGTGGAGTCTAAGTTTTCAAAATCGTTGTCTGGTTCTGGTCTAGGCCTTCTTATGGTCACACTATCAAGGCCGCGCACAGGAGTCGACGAGTTGTCACCACCTTTTTTCTGAGAATTTCGACAATCTGGACAAATCCAAGAAGATTTAAGGTCAAAAGATAGGTTGCTTTTCAAGTTGACGCACGCTAGGTGAAACTCCTGTTTACACTCCTTTTTGGTACATACAATAGATTGTTTGGGTGTCGTCGTTTGTTGACATCCCGCACAGGTTTTCATTATTTCTAAGCAATCGTGGTACAGGGGAGAAGCGACAAACTAGCGACGGCTTGATCGCTAAGCGGGACGTAGTACGGGTCACTCACTAGCGCAGTGGCTGGCAGGCGGTGGTGAGTCACACACAGCAGCGGCGAGACGCGAGTTGGCCTAGGTCAGGATCGCAACGGATAATTTAAAAATTCGATGATATTTTTGCTTGTATCTTTATAATCTCTGAACTTTTCTGAATTCTCTTTTCACTAACACTTGGCTACACACTTAATACAGGTTATAATGTAAAAATTTTGTACAATACTTTAAATTTTGCGCGATTTTTCGACAGTAAATACGGTGCGTAGCAACACGGATGCTAACCGAGTAACGTTCGTACGCCGAGACGATTTGTGATTTTCACTGAGGATATTGATGTAAAGAAGACACCATCGATGGATCCTATACCAGTAAAATCAACTTCTGTTCCAGATCAGCAAGTCACCAGTGACTTAAGAGCTGGTGATGAAGGTGTTACTTGGGAGTTTAGTAAGAAGGTAGTACCCAATTCAGTACAAGAACCACTGATTGATTGCTCTGGGACCTCTTCACCGGCTGAAGTTGACGCGTTCAATGACGCTAGAGCTGATTTAAATGCAGCTGGACCTAGTAGAATTGAAGTTGAGGCTGAAGAGACTGCAGACGAATATGAAGAGCAAATTGATAGTGAAATTAATGAAAAAGCAACTGAAGTTCCTCGATATCCACTAAGGAACAGGATTCAAAAGGAAGAGGACAATAATTGTCATATTTGCTTTAATGTTCTTGAAGAACAAGAACCTCTGACAATCAAGGAAGCATTAAGTCGTGATGATAAAGATTGTTGGAAGGAAGCTATAAAGAAGGAATTAGATTCCATGGCTGAAAATAAAGTTTGGAATTTGGTGGATAAGCCACCTGGAGCCAAAGTAGTTGGAAACAAATGGATTTTCAAATATAAGTTTGATGCAGATGGGAATAAAACGTATAAGGCTCGACTTGTTGCAAAAGGCTTTACGCAAACTTTTGGAGTCGACTACTTTGAGACGTTTTCCCCAGTAGTGCGAAGATCAACAATTCGTTTACTCTTGTCTTTAGCAGCTCAGCGAGGATATTCCATCGCCCATTTTGATGTGAATACGGCATTCCTGAATGGAGACTTAAACGAAATGGTTTCTGAAGGATGCGTTAAAGGAAATTCTAAGAAGGTTTGTCTATTACAGAAGGCAATATACGGACTCAAACAAGCTTCTCGGAGCTGGAATGAAAAAGTCAATGACGTTTTGTTGTCAATTGGTTTGACAAGATGAGCAGTACACCTTGGTTTATGAAATCCAAAATTTCCAAAAGCAGATCATTCTACAGAATTATTTTCAGATTGAGACTTGGACACGGTACATTTAACGCTCATCTTGCCAGAATGAATATTATAGATTCTCCGGTATGCACAGATTGTGACTTACAGACTGATCAGACACTCAATCACATCTTTTTTGAATGTCCTGCGTACAACATCCAAAGAATAATTTTAATAGATGAACTCCTTGCAGTATATGAGACACCAGCAAATCTCCCGCGCGACATTCAAGTTTTGCTGGCAAATCCATTGAACTATACACCAATTTACAATTTTATTGTTAACACAATTGAGACAATTTAACTAATCGGGACAAAGTTAGAATTTGGAAATGATGATTACACGGAAATGACTTTTATACACGGAAATGAAAATTTTACCAGGATTTGACGATTACATGGAAATGAAAAATAAGTTCAACTGAAGACTTGGCTTCGGCCTGAATAATTTGATAGAGACTAATTTTATATTGATTGAAAGACTTGGCTTACGCCTTGAAAACTGAATAATAATTGAAGACTTGGCCTTGGCCTTACTACCCGAAGATCTTAAATTTTTTTATCGAAGACGAGGCCGAATGGTCACTGATCGTTGCCTGCCTTTTAAGGCGAAATAAACAAAAAAAAAAAAAAAAAAAAAGATGTCCGTATGATTCTTGTTTATATTATATTAGCCAAATTATCATATTATTATATGTGGACGATTTTGTGTGTTGTTATTTTAAGGAACAGCATAAAAATAACTTCTTGATTAAATTGCGCGAGTTCTTTAAAATAAAAGACCTGGGGAGTGCAAGGCAAGTCCTTAGTTTATTTGGCATGACAGACTGCAAGCCAGTAAAAACTCCGGTGGAGCCAGATCTTCATTCAACTTTGGCTGTAGGGGGTGGTGATGAACTGTTGGACAGCCAAACTCAGTGGCGATATCAGTCCCTTATAGGAGCACTGAACTATTTAGCTTGTAACACGCGCCCCGATATTTCAGGTGCAGTGAGTTTTTTATCCCAGTACAACTCCTGTGGTACAGAAGTGCATTTTAAGGCAGCAAAAAGGGTGCTGCGTTACCTAAAAAGCACAAAGGATTACTGCCTTACATTTGGTAAGTCTAACTTAAATTTGTTTGGGTATGTAGATGCCGACTGGGGTGGGGATATAAAAGACAGAAAGTCTTACTCTGGTTACATTTTCAAAATAGGAACTAATCCAATTTCATGGGAATGTAAAAAGCAAAATTGCGTTGCGCTGTCTTCAACAGAAGCAGAATACATTGCTTTGTCAGAGGCATGTAAGGAGGCGATTTATTTGAGACGTTTGATTGGTTGTTTGCTAGAAGAGAGTGCGAGTACGATACAACTTCATGTTGATAACCAAAGTGCCATTAACCTTGCTAGAAACCCAGTGCAACACAAACGGTCAAAACACATTGACATCAGATATAATTTTTCAAGAGATTGTGTCGGTGATGGTAGTGTTGAATTGTGTTATGTTCCTACAGAGGAGAACATAGCAGATGTTTTGACTAAACCCTTACCTCGTATTAAATTTGAAAGATGTGTGTCTGGACTCGGTTTATCTCTGCCTACGTAGTTTGATATACAGGGTCTTAGACTTATTTACCTTGTGTTTTTACAGATGTAGTTTGAGGGGGTGTGTCGTAATTCGTATCGTGCCTGTTACGTAACTAGCTGTTATATTTTTTTATTGTGGTTACCTAGTTACAAGTTGTTTGATGATTGAATAAAAATTGATTAGACAAACGGCCATCTGAAAACACTCTTTTTATTTTCATAGTTATTCAATATTGACCCCTCTCTTATATGAATGTTCTTGAAACGGGAGCTCACCACAATTGGTTACCATTAGTTGTGAGAAAAGTTGTAATATTTAATGATTTCAGACTTTTCCCATTATTTTTACTGTGAGACCTAGCTTCTTGCCAAATTTCATAATTTTAGGTCAACGGGAAGTACCCTGTAGGTTTTTCATTTTTGAATAAATGTATGGAGATGAGGACATAAAATGCCATATATTTTGATTGCGTCGTTGTAAAAAATTGAAATTTTCAGATCTTGTGTGGATCATGGATCCTAATATATGGTATTAATTTCAACCTGATACCTTTACCCGTTCGTGAGATAAAGGGTCTTGACAGACAGACAGACGGACAACAAAGTGATCCTATAAGGGTTCCGTTTTTTTCTTTTGAGGTACGGAACCCTAAAAAGTAAAATATGACGACAGCATTTCAGCTTCCCATAAAAATTTGGACTTTTTATAAATTAATTTTTTCGTTTGTAAACCATTTTTTCGGAATTTCTGTTTAGTTTTATGGACAGATTGAGATTTACAATCCACATTATGATAAGCCGAATATGGAAAGGAATAACTATAATAATAATAATTTATTTCCAGATACACAGGTAAATTTGCTTTAAAGTACCTTAATTGAGTATCTGTTACCAAAAGTGAATAATTTTGAATTATCCGCAGCCAAATGAATAACTAAAATCCCACACTAGGCTGGACCCTTCTTGTGGAAATTTAACAAAGTACCACGTAAACTATTCTAAAAGAAAATATATTTAAACACAAAAACAAATTACAACTTTCCATAGAAATGGTGTTACATAATTGTACCTTTTGTGTGAGTGAAACGTAAATTTTTTCCTGTCGGATTAAAAGTATGGAATTAATTCCTACTTCTATGTTCCAAAATACGTTGAGTAAACTCGTCAGCTGTTATTGTTTGTTTTCCAAACACAAGCAAGAAACGGACTGGAAAATCAATTCAAACATCTGAAGCGAGTTTGTGTCTGAGTCGGAATACACGAGAACTGAGAGTAACTTGTTAATAAATTATGAGATAATGTAAAGACGGCTTAGCAAATAAGGAAAATGAGAAAAAGCTTCAAAGATAGATAGAAAAAACAATCTATTGAAGGCTGTAGGGCTTATGTGCAAAGTCCGTCTGGAGGAGTACACTCAACAGCACGTCAGTAGAAACACTTTTGGACCTTACAACGTGGTAATAGAGTTGAAAAAGTTTCTATCGACGTGCGGTTGACCGTACCACCCCCTTGCCTGTTTCTCGTGAAACAGCAGTGTTTGCACAGCTATGTTTCGGTTTGAAGGGTGAGGGAGCCAGCGAAATTACTGGCACAGGAGACACACAATCTTAGTTCTCGGAGTGGGTAACATGCTTTGCTGTCTTATTAGTGTCAAGTTATGCCACAAATAAGACAGCGGGCTCCATGGGCGGCGGTGACCACTTTCCATCATGTGGCCTACCTGCTCGTTTGCTCACTTGTCACATAAAAATAAAGGACAGTTTGCACTCCGGGAGTGCCGGCAGAAGTGAAAACTTGCATTTTTGAATATTAGGCTTTTTGTAAGGGTCAATCGTGCCATTGCTCGCGTACTTCCTTGATGTCACTGAATAAAAACCCGTATTGTAATAACAAAACGGTTGACAGTTGACGCTTTTTCGATCAGGCTACGGATCTGACGTGAGATCTGACGCGACACCTGACGCGAATTTACATTTATTACCCATCTAAAAAAGTGCCAAGCGCCGCTAAAGAAGTTTTCACTTCACAAAAAAACTTCGTCCCACTGAGAGCTACCTTACGGTTACTGATTCCTTTCAGTATTGGAAAACCTGTCCCTAACAACTTGTATATTTACACTCTTACGCCTACGACCAACGGATATTTATTTTATCCGTTTGTTTTGTTCACGTTACTATGGTTGCCGAGCAGTTGCCGAGTGTATTATATACCACCCCTTTAAGACAAATTGAAGTTTATTTGAAAAATCGAAAGCAATAATTTTGGATTGATAAACTAGGTGTAACAGAAAGTGTGTAATAACCCTGAAAGGTATAAATCTACCCATGATAGGTAGAAATAGAAAAATACACTTAATGGCTTTGACTGCCACAACACAAAGTAACAGCTCATGCAGTTTCTATTGGAAGTAACTTTTTATCATATTTGGACCTGTATTTAATGGGAAAGGCTTTGTAGTTTTATTTCCCTATTCACATTCTTCAGATTTTTTTACCCTTTTTGAAAGATGCTTAGAACACATACACACACACAAACACTTACACACTTCACTTACACACACACTCCTAGTAGCGTTATTTGACTCCCGCTATTCTTTTGCTGCCTTACAAAATAAAATTGCATTTCAAACCTCAGATAAAGTATACTCACTGACGATCTCTGGTTAAAATTATGATTTTCAGAAATTCATCCCCTATAGGGGTGAAAAAGGGATGAAAATTTTAATAAAAGTCATAAAGCTTTGACACGACATATAAAAATATTTGAATTTGATCTTACAAAAATAAGAAAGATTTCAGAATTTTTGAGAAATCATCCCCAAAGGGGTGAAAATGAAGGATATGAAAATCCTGCAATTTTGACATTAGATACTTATAACATGTAAGTTACTGAAAATAAATAATGAAGCCGATTGAAAATTGAGGATTGAATCGAGGTATTTTTCAAAATAAAGTTTAATAAACCTGCATACTTTGAACGAAAACCACACTAGTAATTTATAAACCTCATAATGTTAGCTACGAATTTGCTACGTCGTAGGCACCTGTAGCGAAAGTCAATAGTCTGCGTTGTTATTCATTGGAATGATACATGCTTAGATACGAACACCCAACAGCAAGACAGTGGAAATATTTTGGACCTTATGGCATGGTAATAGAGTAGCAATAGTTTCCACTAACATACAAAGTGTAACAAAAAAGATATAACATTTTCGAAGATATATAATAACTAATAACTATAATCGTCCGAAGAATAGCGAAAGTACTTTATGACATTAGGTATTCTAACTCTGCTATCTCTCATTGTGTTTGAGGTAGATAAATATGTCCGACTCAATATAAAAGAATTTCCTAAACAGAAATGGTTTGGTGCAAGACAATATGAAAACCCTGAACACAGACTGTTGAGACTGGACACTCCCTACATTACTTAGGGCCCCGTATCTACAATGTAATATGCAACGATATAAAGTGCGCCAAATCGGATCGTTCCTTTGTTTATAAACTTAAAAAAATTCTTTTGCAAAAAGTGTTTTACTCAGTGACGGAGTTCCTCTCCTATGAAACACCTCAAGTATTATAGGAATCTACAAAATTGCAACGGTTGTGTGTGTGGCATAATTTTTTATTTACATTTAACATTATACAAAAATGCAATAAGGACAATTTTTGTTCACAATGTATTTTTAGTTCCGATTAAATGAATCTGAATCTATAAAATAACTGTTCCATGGAACATAGGTTGAAAACTTGAAAAATAGAATGTAACTTCCCATAATATTGAGTGTTTGAGAATTCTGTACGGAAGGTCTATTATTAGGGTTCCGATACCAAAATGGTAAAAAAAGGAACCCTTATGGCGCACCATAAATCAACTTAAAGTCGCAACTTTGTTTGTCTGTCTGTCACACCTCTATATCTCACCAACCACTCGTGCTATCGACCTGAAATTTGGAATAGTTTGAGAATATAGTTGCCCAACTTAATTGCATATGAGATAATTTTGAAAAAATATAGGGGGGCTAAATTTCAAATAGCCGCTACTAGGTTGAGTGGGGTATCATAATGAAAGGGCTTTACTTGTACATTCGAAAATATGTTTTTGTATTTTTTTACGTGTCTTAGTTTAGGTTTTTTAGGTGTGTAGTTTTTTAGTTTTCAAGTTATGATGAAAAATGACAAAAAAAATACCCTTCCCCCCCATTATCTCCGAAGTTTGAGAAAGGAAAAATCTGAATTAATTACAGTTGACAGAAGTTTATGCAAAAATTACAGCAAAAATAAAACGATTTTCATAAGTTGCACAGTTTTTTTGAAATCTGCAAATAACCGTTACAAACAAATTTAGTTTTGCGGTCCTAAAAATGGACTGTATTGCTTCCAAAAATACAAAAAGTATATCGGAACCCTCGGCGCGCGAGTCCGACTCGCACTTGACCGGTTTTTTTTCCCTTAAGTAACTTAAGAAAATTTCTGTTTCATGATCAAATCAGGCTTGTACCCTTTATATATACACTTGCATACATTCGAAAAACATTACCTTCATTCTAAGGCAGTCAGGCAGCAGTAACATAAAAACTTTCCGCCTTAGCCAGCAAATGACCACCCCATTACCCCCATGATCAATAAGTCCATTAGGAACTTTATCACGCCAGAATGTAGATAACGCACCAAGTAACCTTTCGGAATTGATTGTTACCATAAAGAATAAGTTTTTGTAGGAATTATGTGTCTGCATGACATTTATTAAGTATTCTGTAAAGAATCTACATTGAATAAAATTCATCATCATCATAACATCCCATGAACGTCCACTACAGGACAGGGAGCTCCCTCCAGAATTCTAGCTTTTGCTGGAAAAATGTGGAGGGGAAGTACCATAGTCACCTCGCTTGTTAGCGTTACGGCTGGCACTATAGACCGCGGTTGTAGGTGACCGCAGTAAGTAAGATGTTAGATACAAAGGAGGATGCTGCTGCCCATCCTCCAGTTAACCCTTAGTCGCCTCGTACGACACCCACGGGTATGTATGGGTTGGTACTATTCTTTGCTGGCACCACACGGGACAAAAAAAAATAAAAATAAAATTATCTGAATCTAACTAAATCATATGAAATAAATGGTACAGTAGTACTGCAACTAGATTTTCCTACTACTTGATTTTTGTACCAACTTTTTTATAGACCTCTTCTAAAAAACATTGTAGACAACATAGGAATAAGTTCTAAAAATTACTTTAGAATTAAATACAGGGTGTTGGTTACAAAAATACCAAAATTGTAATTATACGATATACGAAACAACAAATTCTAGTTAATATGTTCACTTAACTGATCAACCTCCAAGAAATAAAGAAATTAAATAGAATAGACTAATCTCCTTCCGTCTTACCACAAAAAAGTTAGACATCTGTTGAACACTTGATTAAAAAATCGTACCAAATAACTGTCTATGTCATTGATGCGCAGAAGTCAAAAATGACTTATTTTCTTATGACTTGACTTCTGCGCATCAACTGACATAGCCAGTTAATTTGTGCGCATTTTTTTAATCAAGTGTTCAACAGATGTCTAACTTTCTTTTAGTAAGACCCCTTATTTTGTTCTTTGGCATAAGCAAATCAATTTCACGGGCAGTTTTCCCCTTATCCGCTCTTATACAAGGTGTAACAAAAAGGGTATATCAACCCTAAAAGATTTGATTCTGCCCATGAAACTGAACAACTTTCCCTAAGGAACATAGGTCGAAAACGAAAAAAAAATTGACCTCCCATAGAAACTGAATCAGCTGATCACGCATTTTGTATGGGAGGTAAAAAATTTTTTTTTCGTATTTTGACCTATGTTTCTTAGGGAAAGTTGTTCAGTTTCATGGGCAAAATCACATCCTTCAGACCCTTTCTGTTACACCTTGTATACCGAATCAAATATATTTTATACAGAAGGATCACGTCGTTCAGAAAAATAACAGTTTTCTAATGTTGTATCTAATACATACCAGGCCACTCAGAAAGTATTGCGAAAAATAGTTTTTATATATGGGAGACTGGCCGGTCAGAATCTTTTTCGAAAATATGATTACTTGTAAGTAAAAATATGTGTGTTCCATTTTCAAAATTTCCCTCCACATTTTTTGCGAGCCAATTCAAAGTATCGTGTCTTACTGAAAAATGGATCTGCGCCGGGAACATTTTAGAGCTATGATTTTTTACGATTTCAAGTGTCGCCTGAAACCGGATGAATCGTTCGATAGACTTCAAATGGCATTTATGGATGAAGGCCCCTCCAAGGCAACCGTGTATCGTTGGTATAACGAATTTAGGCGCGGTCGACCAACCTTGGGGGATGAAGAAAGAAGCGGTCGCCCTTTGACGGCTATTACGGAAGAAAACGTGCTAGCAGTGAAAAATTTAATCCAAGATAATAGGCGAATTACATATCAGGAGATTCAGCACATATTAAAGATTGGATCGGGAAGCGTTCACGAGATTCTACACGGGCATCTTCGCGTGAGGAGGATAGTATCGCGCTGGGTGCCGCACTACCTCACCGACGCTCAGAAGCAGGCCCGGGTGGAATGGTGCCGTGATATGCTGAACAAATTTGAAGCAGGCTCGTCTCGGCGTGTTTACGACATCGTAACAGGTGATGAGTCCTGGATTTATCAATACGATCCAGAAACCAAGCGCAAGTCGACAGTTTGGGTGTTTCAAAATGAACCAACGCCTACCAAAGTGAAGCGATCTCGAAGCGGGGGGAAGATTTTGATCGCCAGCTTTTTTAATTTGACTGGCCACTTGGTCTCAATTCCCTTACGAGATCAAAGAAGCATCAACGCCGAATGGTATACTACCAAATGTTTACCAGAAGTTTTTTCTGTTGTGAGCAACAAGCGACCAAACACAGGGCTCCGCGGACTACTGCTCCACCACGACAATGCGCCTGCACACACCGCGCTCAAAACGAGGGACTTCCTGGACAGCACACCAGTCAAACTCCTGGGTCACCCTCCTTACAGCCCTGATCTAGCACCGTGTGACTTCTTTTTATTTCCAAGAATAAAAAATCAGCTCAAGGGGATACAATTTTCGTCGCCGGAAGATGCGCTGGCTGCGTTCGAGCAGGCTGTAAACGAGGTGTCTACGGCGGACTGGAAAAAGTGTTTTGAAAACTGGTTCAGACGCATGAATCTTTGTATAGAGGCTGGTGGAGAGTACTTTGAAAAGATTTAATAAAAATATATGTACCTGTAGAACAATTTTTTTTAGTGTCGCAAATATTTCTGAGTGTCCCACGTATATACTTAAATTACACTGACTAAAAATAATATGTCTTTATAGAAAATCAAAAGTTTTAGCAAACTCCTTGTATTGAGACTTCTGTGAATAAAAGGCGACATCTAATAATGTTTGTTGTGTTCATTGATCGTTCTAAAGACCGTTTTAGTTCTATTTCAAACAAACCTTGGCCCATTTTGACAGGCTTTTACTCTGATTGATGATAAAAAAGAAAACCTATAATAGTAACGGACTTCTTATCTTTTAGTACCAAATTAATGATTTTTAGGGTAATGTTACCCAAAAGGTGCTTTATTTGATCTTATTTATTACTAAGGGTTGCTGTCCACGTACGCCGTATGACATCAGCACAATAGCGACATTAATCACTTGTTTTCATCTTGCATACATCCTGCAACACTGTGAACAACGTCAAGCATGCTGTACGAAATACGCACGGTAGTGACTTAGCGATATTAATACCTGCTTGCATCGCTGCCATTGACCTATCATTCTTCACACTTACAGTCTTAAACTCGCAAATACTCTCGCACTCTTGATATCGTTTTCAGGTCCACCGCTCCGCTGATAGTCTTAAAGCCTAATTGACATTTTACGGATGACTAACATCTATAGCACAGGTTCTTCCTAGCTTAGATGTTAGCTGGCAAAACTTTTATGTATTATCTTAAGGCAAACTACTGTTTTTATTGTTTACATCTAGCTATTTTATCTTTTTGTTGTTTGCAAATAAAAAAGCTTGCGTTTCGGTGCGTGGACAGAACCAAAATACAAACGATATTTGTGGCTTGCATTCGACAATTGTCGCCGCTTTGGACAATGACCTTTCTTCTTCTTCTAATAGTGCCTCTCCACCTAGTGAAGGTTGGCAGTCAGCTCCGCATATTTCTTCTTGTCTCCAACGAAGCGAAGAAGTTCGGCTGCACTCGCAACCCCAGTCCACTCCCTGATGTTCTGCAACCAAGATTTCTTTATCCGACCTACTCTTCGTTTTCCTGCATCTTTATCTTTGTCCATCTTTCTTCATCTTTGCCCATCATTATAAGTTGCAGCAGCTCGTATCTTCCGTACTTTGCACATGCCTTAAGTATGCAACAATGACACTAAACCTACGTGTCTGTCCATTCGTTTTTACTTCCTTTTATTTTTCGAGCAATTTTGAAATTTTCACAGCTTATTCTTTTTCTTAGCGTGTTATAGAAAGGGTCGCTTACCAACTCAGGAAAACTTAATTTACCTACGGCCTGTTGGTACCCAGTGATCCCTATACTAGGTTAACGGCTAACCATCAAATATGTACGCGACCACACCCGTTCAGAATTCAAACACATTGCGTATACGAAGTTTAGCAGAATAGTTTCGGTAGCACGGTCTATACAAAATAAAAAGTATTTTAACTTAACGTGAGAACCTTCTGTAACATTTACATTTTGTCTATTTACGGTAATAATTGGAAAAAATTACAATAATAAAGACATTTTGTATGTTTTTTTTTTATCTAATCACAGGTTAGTGAACGAGAAAATGGGTGGGTCCTGATGGTAGTGAGCTCCTGTTTTTTTTATTTGTGACATACTTTTATCACCATAAAGATAGCAAAGCGTGTTTCACACCTTTAGAACTAAGATCAAAATATCTCACATGGCGATAATTTCACAGACCCTACCCTTCAAACTGTAACACAACAATCCAAACACTGCTTTTTAAGGCAGAAATCGGCAAGGAGGTGATACTTAATACTCCAAACATACTTAGGTCCAAATGCTTTAAAAAAAGTTTATTTAAATTGTTGTTGTTTTCAAAGGTCTTTATTTGATCATAATACTATAACTAACAGAATATAATAGGTTAAAACACAACTATATCTACAAATAAAATAAGGCACTTACAGGCTAGGAATTGCTTCTTAAAGTTAACAGCATCAAAGTCGGTATTTTAATACATAACACATATTTAAGCACTACACTTTAACCACAATTGATTTACACGTAAAAACAATAGTTTAGTTTTACTTTTTACTGATGCTTATATCTATCACTAAGAAGAACACACAGGAATAAATTACAAAACAAGAATTGAACTTGTTAAAAGAAGGTATACTTAGATAACTAGTAGTTACTTTGTATTGAACCGACCAAACTAGGTGCGCGTGGAATATTTAAATTGAAATTTGTATAAACTGTTTTTTTTTTGGAGCCGTGCTATCTTAGAAAATAAGAGTTGTAAAAACCGATACATAGCATCGGGATTCAATATTATTTAGAATACTTTTTGTATAGGCCAAGTTGTGTTATTTAGGTAAGTTTGGAAGTTCCGGCGAAATTTTGTTTCCAACTCCAGGATTTTAAGTTGCAGTGAAGTTTAATACAAACTGCTAGTTATTTATGTACCAAAAGGAGCTGGAGCGTCTAGTTTTGAAACAATAAAGACATTTGTCCACTACCTTGGTCCGGTATCCGGTTTCACTATGATGCACTTGCAGTTGAAATAATATAGATTTTATTACAATGTGTTACATACTGGAGCGAAGGAGACGGATATCGCTTCCCTCTTGCTCTGTCCTGCTAGCTCAGCACAAGGCCCTAGATAAAAAAAATATTACCTCTAGAGCACTGCCATACTAGAAATTTGCAATAATCTATGTAATTTAATAGTCGGACAATATGGCCGCGCACCCTGGCAGCCATTGACCGACTCTAATCGGTCCAATGGTGCCACGTGACCAGGATTAAAAAAAATTGAACTTTGGCGCGTCATCCGTCCGATTCCCGCCAACTTTAGTCTATGGTTTATACGTCATTCGAAAGGTATTTTCAATAGGGTCTTTCTCCCTATACACACCAAACCAAAATAAACCATAGCTTCGACGCAATAAGGCAGGATATTGAGCGCGGGAGCTTGATCCTATTCTGTATCCCCGGGGATACAGCGGGGCTCTAATGGTGGCCAAATGTATTTTTTTTACTTAAATATATGGAGCAAACGTCAATTTGCCCGCGGGTACATATTAATGAAACTTTTATCTAGGGCCTAAGCTACCAAGCATCACGTGATGCTCAAACAATTACCTCTATTAATTTGATTGTAAAAATACTCCATTCATTCAATATGTGAAAAAGAAAATTGTGTATGAAATATGAATTTGAAAGTAAAACATGTTTTATTCAAAGGCTGTACATAAAATCGTGAACGATAGGACAACAAATGGGTACTGTATTGTGTAGGGACTCTTATAAACGAAACGGATGGAAAATAAATTTATCACTGGACACTTCATTATCTAAATGTCCTAGCTCGATTCCAAACTGCTGAATTATACTAATTATGTTTTTTTAAACCATTGCAGAGAGAAAGCATTTCTTAGTCATTGTTACACAAAGAAGGAGGGTTATATTTGTCGTAGTTCTAGACCATCGGCAAAATTTGAGATGATTGATTGATTGATTTATTGATTTATTCGATTTGAATATACAAGTATATATAAAAGTATTTTATCTTAGCAGTGAAAAACGCACAAAATAGACAGCAAATAAGATTAATTTGTATTAAAATTCGCAGGAAATTATTTCAAATTTAAAAAAATTACAACAGTTATTACCAGGCGCAAAAAAATTAAATGAAATCAGTGTGTATGTCAATCACTATTTAAGTTTAAAGTTTGGCTCCTGTGGTGCCAGAAAAGAAATAGAAATCTTTATTTACGAAACATTTGCACAATTTACAATAACTTGAACCCCGCACTAGGTAAACCTGTAAGAATACAGTAACAACCCATCTCTACCTGTGGAAGTCGTAAGAGGCGACTTAGGGCTTATGAAACGGAAGATGGGCAGCAGCTTGTTTCTGTTTATCGTACCAAGTAACAAACTGCGGTCACCAACCACAGCGGTCGCCAGCTGCAATGCTTACAAGCGGGGTGACTATGACAATTCCCCTCCAAAGTACCACGCGTTTTGGTTGTATTCTAAAGGAAGTTTCCTGCCCTGCAGTGGACGTTTATTTGGAATTTTATTTTTTATTTTCAACTTTAAACGTCTTTTAAACAATATAAAATCGAGTCGTTCTTCATCTTTACTATTTATGTGCAAGGAAAATAATTGTGAATGCAGTAAAAACACAGTGGAAAGTGGAACATTCAAGCACTGTTTTCGCAGCTTCGAATCCTTTCATATGTATTATGTACTACTGAATAGCAAATGCAAGGAAATGACTATTGCAAGTCGGCATCGTATTTTATAAGGATTCTACAGGAATTGGAACAGTGGAAATATGTACCTAACTATTCTTCATTACTTTTATGAGTTTATCCATGAATTAGGCTGCCTAGGTTCAAAACTAGTTGATCGACCTACTCTTTTAATGGAAAAATATCTTTAACTTAATTTGGTCCAATTGACATTAAATGATAAAATGAAAAGTTATTGCAAGTATTTAAAACGATACACTGCATAACACTGCAGTTCTGACACAAAAATTACAAAATTTACTTAATGAGTTCATAAGTTGATGGGAAAAACGTAAATATAAGAGTGAATTTGTGTGAGTATTATGAAATTTAGATTAAAATTACAAGATATTTATTAAACTGGATTAAATCTCACTAAATCTACCAAAATACTAAATACCAGTAACTTTAAAGATGATACTGGTAACTCAGGCCGACATATTAGATTACAGTAACCAAATCCCTTCAATAATGGAGGGTAAAGCCTAACCTTTAACCCTTTGGGTCATTGCAAATATGATTATAGCGTTACTCTCGTAACCTTCGTCAATTTATGCTACTTACTACAAAAAAAAACCGGTCAAAAGCGAGTCGGACTCGCGCGCCAAGGGTTCCGATATACCTATAGTATTTTTGGAAGCAATAAAGTCCATTTTCAGGACCGCAAAACTAAATTTGTTTGTAAAGGTTTTTTGCAGATTTCTGAAAAACTGTGCAACTTAGAAAGATCGTTTTATTTTTGCTGTAAAGTTTATATAAACTTCTGTCAACTGTAATTAATTCAGATTTTTCCTTACTCAAACTTCGGAGATAAGGGGGGGGAATGGTATTTTTCTTGACATTTTTCATCATAACTTTAAAACTAAGAAATTTAAAAAAATACAAAAATGTATTTTAAAATGTACAAGTAAAGCCCTTTCATATGATACCCCACTCTACCTAGTAGCGACAATTTGAAATTTGGCCCCCCCTATTTTGGCCCCCTTTATATTAATAATCATAATTTTTTCAAAATTTTTTCTTGTGCATTTAAGTTGGGCAACTATATTCTAAAACTGTTCCAAATTTCAGGTTGATAGCATAAGTGGTTGCTGAGATATAGAGGTGTGACAGACAGACGGACAGACAGACAGACAGACAGACAGAGCGGCACCATAAGGGTTCCTTTTTTTACCATTTTGGTATCGGAACCCTAAAAATTGGTTTACTTCAACTTGATACAAATACTTTACGTCAATGTTTTGAATTCTACTACAAGTAGTAATAATTATATCAGTAAGAAGATCAATTAACAAATATTAAAGTTTGAGAAGTCAAAGAAGTTTAAGAACAAGCAAGCACGCAAGATGCAGGACACACACTACAACCACGCACACACACACACACTACACACACATACACATTAGGGTGTCCCGTTCAAACTTTTTTACGATTTTATTAACACCATAAATACCACGCAAAAGTTGCGTAATGAAACATAGATTATCGTAAACATATTTAAAAAAATATTTGAAAATGTCTTTATGGCTCTACTGAGCTTTGAAGTTTTTATAAAATTGCACCAAAGAGGTGGTGGTGATTGATCATGCCCCTTCAGTATTCGGAAGGATGTCCCTAACACCCTGTATTTTACTCCTTTTAAGGGTTCCGTACCTCAAAAAAACGGAAACCTTATAGTATCACTTTGTTGTCCGTCTGTCTATCTGTCAAGACCCTTTATCTCACGAACGGGTAAAGGTATCAGGTTAAAATTGATACCGTATGGGTCTATGAACCACACAAGATCTGAAAATTAAAATGTTTTACAACGACGCAATCAAAAGATATGGCATTTTTAACCGACGTAAAAAAAACGGAGGAGGTTCTCAAGTCGACGCGTATATTTCTTTTTTTTTAATGTATGACCACGCATAACTTTTTACAGAGTAGTCCGATTTTGATAAAAAAAAAATTATTAGATAGGGTATATACCTCGAAGATGGTTCCATATAAATTTGGAAAAAAAAATCCAACCCTAAAGGTAGGAAAACGGGGGATGATTGATTGTTCACTGAACTTCACTGACTGATTGTAATGTATGACCACGCATAACTTTTTACAGAGTAGTCCAATTTACCCTAAGGGTGGGAAAGTTAAATTTATAGTCACAAAAAATTGTAAAATTCAAACTTTTTAACAAAAAAATTAACCGCCGAAAAAACTGAAAAGCAAGAAATAATTAAACTTTTTTATTTAACCATAATAACAAAGTTCTTAAACTAATGTAAGAATACCCGAGTAATTTTGAGGCGGCGCCAAACAAGCAAATTAATTAATTACGTAAAGCGTGATGCACGGCGGCGGCGCCGACTCAAAATTACTCGGGTATTCTTACATTAGTTTTAGAACTTTGTTATTAAGGTTAAATAAAAAAGTATAATTATTTCTTGCTTTTCTGTTTTTTCGGCGGTTCAATTTTTGTTAAAAAGTTTTAATGTCCTCATCTCCATACATTTATGCGCTAAAGCAAAACCTATAGGGTACTTCCGTTGACCTAAAATTATGAAAGTTGGCAAGAAGCTAGGTCTCACAGTACAAATAAAGGGAAATCATTAAATAATACAACTTTTCTCACAACTAATAGTAACCAATTGAGGTGAGCTCCCGTTTCAAGAACATTCATATAAGAGAGGGGGTCAATTTGAATAGTCGCGAAGGCGATTTTTGTTTTAGTTCTATTTTAAAAACGGGAACACTTGAAAATTGGTATGTTTATAGTGCATTAGCTATAAAATAACAACAAATTATAAAATTTGGTCAAGCGCTTGTCGGACTCAAAAAATTTAGCACATTAACTTACTGAAATTTAAACTAATACAATTATGATTATGTGGTGGTGCGGAACCCTCGGTGCACGAGTCAGACTCGCACTTGGCCGGTTTTTTTAAAGAAAAAGGTATGACGTTCCGTTTCGAATATTCGCAGAATTATTTTACACAATCTCTTTTCGTCTTAACAAAATCTGCATAAAAATAAACTTTTTTGGCATAAATCATACAAATGTCTTTAGCATTTTTTTACAAATTTATTTACGTAGTTTGTTTTTTGCAAAATTCGACTAGAATTTAAATTTATCCTGATGAGTGATAATTCCAGTAGTGATGGTCTTTCGAAAACAGACAGTCTAAGCGGTAGGTTTTGAGAAAACGACCAGATTTTTTAAAGAAATTTTGTTTTGAGGGTCATGACCACGATGTAATTATTCTTGTCGAATAAACAAATACTCGTAATAGTAACATCGCCACCACGCTTTTTAGTAGCATTGTAGCTATAACTCGCTTTATAGTTAGACGATATTTTTTTTTAATATTGGGCAAACGAGCAGGTGGGTGGCTGGGTGGGTGGGATTCCATGCAGCTTTGACTATCCCGGCTATTAACTTGTAAAGTTGTTTGCTCGAGCGTGCATCGCGACAGCGGGTCAGAGGATACGAAAGGGGGCACTGAGGAGTTGGGATTTTTCTAAAAATTATTTCTAATGATTGTTTTGGATAAAATGAACAAAAATAAACATTTTTTAAATAATTCAATTTTTCTCTAAAATTAATAGATTCCGAGATATTTTACCTAAAAGAATTGAATTTACCATGAAGATATATTCTGTCAAAAATCAATATTTTTACAAATTCTTCGAACTTTATGAACCTAAATAGTTTATAAAACTTACTTATGACTTTAAATTAGGTCGAGGTCGCGCGGGTCTCCTATTTCTGGCTGCGAGGGATCACAAGGGAACCTAACAAAACCGTGTATGTGTCGTTCTGTCTGGAATTTGTTTTTTCATGGCGGGGGGCTTCACCCCCTGAGCCCCCAGTGCGGGGGTGCTGCCCCCCCCCCCCGTCCCACCGCTTCGTCGTCCCGCCTTTCAGTTGGCCTAATAATAAAATTGGGTTGGGCCAATTCGGTTCTGTAACCACTTTTGAACCTAACCTATCCTATTCGGAAGTAACCAATTATCTCAATAACTAACAGCCGTAGAGAAAAAATTATAAGAATAAAAATTAAATATTTTTATTCAATCTATCCGAAACAATCATTAAAAACAATAAAAATCAAAATATTTTTTTTTTGTGAAAAATTTTTTAAGTCCCAACTCCATAGCGCCCCCTTTGCTACACCCTAACCCGACAGCGTAATATACCCTATTTATGGATTTAGTCGTAAAGAAGCCTTAATTCGCTTAGGTACATCTCTTACCGTGTGGTGCCGGCAAAGAATAGTACCAACCCATACATACCCGTGGGTGTCGTAAGAGGCGACTAAGGGTTACTGGAGAATGAGCAGCAGCAACCTCCTTTGTATCTTACATCTTACTGCGGTCACTTACAACCGCGGTCCATGGTGCCAGCCGTAACGCTAACAAGCGAGTTGACTATGGTACTTCCCTTCCACATTTTTCCAGCAAAAGCTAGAATTCTGGAGGGAGCTCCCTGTCCTGTAGTGGACGTTTCATGGGATGTTATGATGATGACATCTCTACCCATCTCTTTAGAGTCAAGGGACTTTGAACCAGAAGGTGATCTAGATCAATAAGAATATTAGTTATTTTAAAAGAAAAGGTTAATTCAATATTTGCCTTTTAACATTTCTTTCAGTTGACACATCAATACATATTTTAGAGCGTGAGAGCAGAGATGAACCAATATGTAAGTGACTTCAGATATATTTAAAAAAATATGCATTCAAAATAATTTAAAACACAATGATATATATCGCAAGGAAATGATAAGAAAAAATTACCACCACCTGATAAAAAGTGGTCACCACCGCCCACCTACAGCTTGCCTTATTAGTTGCATTATTGACACTAACAAGACTTACAGGCTCCCTTGCCCTTCAAACCGAAACAACGTTGCATACAATGCCACTTTATGGCAGAAAAAAGCAAGAGGGTGGTAGGTACCTCCCCAGACGGAATTTGCACAACCACCTTCAAAATCCGTAAGCGACAAAGAGTTAAATTCAACGAAATTGAATAAAATTTTCAAAGAAAAGCAAAATATAAAAACTTAAGACATCATAACATCCCATGAAACGTCTACTACAGGACAAAGAGCTCCCTCAAGAATTCTAGCTTTTGCTAGAAAAATGTAGAGGGGAAGTACGATAGTCACCTCGCTTGTTAGCGTTACGGCTGGCACCATGGACAGCGGAATTACTGGGCTGCGAGAGCAAAACCAACGAAAATTCACTGTGTATGTACTCGTATATCTGTGAGCTTTACTCTCAATAATTGTGTATTTACGATTTATAAGGTGTTTTTCAAGATTTTCTTTTTCTTTCAGATACATCAAACTACGGAGAAAGTTCCATGCCAACTCCAGTTGAAAGTGAAATCAAAAGAAAATATTTCGACGACACAGTAGACCTAGACAAACAGAAATCGGATGATCTCGTGAATATTTACACGGATAGTGCTGAAAAGTCCCTTCGTTCCCGATCAGAAGCTTCTTCCAATGCAAGTAAAGAATATGACCAATATATGGCTCAATATCAATCTGGTCATCGACAGTCACTTGATAGAGTAAAAGAAACCTCAAGTAAAAAATCGGGTGGCAAACGGTCTAAAGATAGTTGAAATCATGCTCAATTTAATAGATAAATAAAGTATATTTTTTTATTTCATAGTTTTATTTTATTAGTGTATCCTTAGTTATTAGGATCTGGTAAAATCATGATAGACATTGGCGATAGAACTATATAGCTATAGGTAAAAAGACTTACTCTATCAATACAATCACTATTTATCTTAGCTAATAAATTGATATTCGTCCGTCCGTTTGGTGAATACCACCAAAAAGTAAGTACCCACTTATCTCTACCCGTGGGTGTCGTAAGAGGTGACTAAGGATTTAAAAACTGGAGGATAGGCTGCAGCATTTTTCTGTGTATTGTACCATCTTACATACTGCGGTCACCAATAACAACGGTCGCCAGCCGCAACGCTAACAAGCGTGGTGACTATCGTAAATCCCCTCCAAAGTACCACGAATTTTGCTAGAGTTCTTAAAGGAAGCTCCCTGTCCTGCAGTGGACCTTTCATGGGATGTTAGATAGATATATAGATATACGAACTTGGTAAATAGTTCCTGATTTATCGTATCAGACCCACACTAACGTATAATGTCTAAAGGAAGAACACGAATAATAGGCTCGGCTGTAGTACGTAAACTTACTCTCGAAACCAGGAGGAGTAGGCTCACATACACACACACACAGTCAAACCACTCTGAAGTCAGTTGCTATCCAAATAATTGATTGTCACTACAAAAACCGTACTCATGACCCAAAAGTTTACCCGACAAAATATATGTACATTTTTAATAACAAAAACAAAATACCTAAGTTTAATTTCTGCGAAAAACTATATAATATACTTATCCCTTGATCTGTTTAACGAAATAATGGAAAAGAAGTATGATATTTTGTAGCACAATAGCTACTTAATAAATGAGTAAATGAGGACGAGAGTTGTCCATTAAAAACCTTTTAGAGAAGATTTTGTTTTCGCCCAGAATTCATCCAATCTGCGCTCTTGGGCTTAAAATAAAGGCATTCTCAGAAATATTTTTGTTTTTAAGTCTGTTTTGTTATGTAAAAGCAATATGTACCTACCTGTTTCGTTAATTAGTAATTGATAAAAGCGAGAGAAGATTCTCAATCTGTTACGTTAAAATTTTCCTTGTTGATCTCTCGTAAACAGTTTTTTACTTGATGTTTAATATAAAGACTAAGCGAAAAGTCTAATTACAGGTTCTCTTTCTTACGGTTAGAACTTTTTGGCTAGCAAGCGTATGACGATTTTGGGTCAGGCTTATCCGACACCAGAAGACTACAGGCTCCTTCCGCTGAAATCTATATCGAAGCTCCTAACGAGCATATTCGGAGACAGCGGAAGATCACAGGAGCAATAAGGCAGGGGAAGCACAAAAGATCCCATAGGGTCGAAGTGCTCTGAGGTCCATCAAGGAACTCAGCCCCACGTAATAAGATAAGATACGGTTAGAACTTAAACGTGATGAACTATGACAAAAAGATTTTATGGGGTTTCGTTTGGGTCGCGGAATCCATAAATAGATGTTATCACTTCAAATTTTGACTCCTTGCCTGTTAAATCCATAAATTGAATTGTTCAGATTTGATGAGTTTCTTGTCTGTAAGGTTTATAGGACGTTAAAGAAATCGTGCTTCGTCAAATTTTGTGCTGTTATAGTGCATACTCTGTAGTAAAACAACAAAATTAAAATCAGGCAAATACGAGTACCTATTCCCTAATGAACACATTGGTTTAAATACGAAAATAAAAATTATTTTCGTTGCCCGCGACTCCGTCCGCGTAGGGTTCTGAGAGATATGGCTATAGAGTGAATATACTTTATATGGGGTTCAAACTATATTCTTACCAAGTTTTATCAAAATCGGTTCATCGGATTAGTCTTAAAAAGCGTAAAAGACAATAGAAAAAGGAATTTTCGCTTTTTCGATAGTATACGGAGTACGGATGTTTTGTAAATTAAACACCTCTTGTGTACGTGTAGGCGGTTAGTTCGCCCTCAATCCTAGTATGTGTAAAATTATAGTCGAATTCCAAGCGGACGAAGTGTGATACGGGTTTCTTTATTTCTTGTAAAAAAACAAAACCTATTACTAAATCTGAGGCTCAGTCACATCAGCTTCCGTAACGGAAAAAAGAGCGTTACAAAGTCCAACTTTGTTTGTTGGATTTCGCGGAAGATCAGCGCTATGGTCCGACCGTAGCATATTGTTGAGCGGGACCTTTTTGTTGCATGCATTAACTAAATTGTTTTCTTATTTTTAAGCACTTCAATGCCACAAATAAATATTTCTTTTTTTCTTTCTTCTTTTCAATATGCCTAGTTTGACATGCTTTTAACTTTAGATGTACCTCCATAAAAAATAGTAGAACTATGATTCTATACAAACAGGATTTCTAAAAAACATTATTACGTGAATATTACTTAAAGTTGAAAACTTCATTAGATGATTTTTGTACACGTGTGGACCGATAGTTCGCCCACTATGTTCGTATGTGTAAAATTATAGTCGAATGCCACGCGGACGAAGTATGATACGAGTTTCTTTATTTATTGTACAAAACAAAACCTACAACTAAATCTAAGGCTCCGATACTTTAGCTTCTGTACCTACTGAAAAAAGAGCGGAACATGTCTAGTTTCACATGTTTTTAACTTTACATGTACCTCCATACAAAACAGTATAACTATGATACTATACAAACAGGATTAAAAAAAAACATACACTTAATATTACGTTAATATTACTTCAAGTTGAAAACTTCATAAGATGATTTTTAGTTTAATTTCTTGAATGTTTTTTTTATGATAAGTTAGGTTGACAGATCTTGTCCTTTCAGTCAGAAACCTGCCCTTTATAACAATTAATTTTCTCATTAACTCAAATAATTAAAGTATACAAAACCTTTGAAAAAACAACATGGTTGAATACTTAATGCGTACGTGGACATCCAAAACCTGCACTTTCTATCAAAGGCTTCGGAATCCATCCACTTTCATATTCTACAACCAAACTACGACTCCTATTGTTCATCTATGCCCATACCAACCTAAACTAATAAGCTTCTACAGTATACACTTCTATCAGTATTGCCAACACCTTAGTTTGCCGAGTTCCGAGCCCGTAGCTTATGTAAGGCGGTGATCGATCGGACTTGCTTCGAACTTTCTAGGTAGCAGTTCATATGCATATGACTTTAGTGTTCTTTTGATTATACACAGTCTTCCAAGAATAAACAGACACCCGTTCTCAGTTTTTCTATAGATAAGGTCAAAGTTAGCCTCAATAATAATAATAATTGATATATTTATTTGGCAACAAAGGCCCACTTGTTAGTACAAATTACAAAAAAATCTTACAAACTATGGTAGTAGTAAAATAAATGGTCATTAAAAATATCAATAAGATTTTCGTCCCAACAAACACATTTAGGACAAAGTGACCTCCTGACGAACCAGAACACGCATAAAGCGAGTTGTATTTGGCCGCTAGCAACTGCAGGATGCTGTTCCGACTGCTTCTCATTCTTGCGAGTAGTGATGCTGTCCTCTTTCTGTTAATGGCAGAGACGTCATCTGTTCGCGCAAGTGCGAACATGCCGGAAGCACTGCAAGAACAAGGAAGACCGAACAGCACCCTGAAGCCATTGTTGTATTGCACACGGAGGGCGCTGAATGCTTTCTGCGAATAATTGATCCGCAGGCTACACGTGTAGAGAAGGTTTGGCAATACGCTTTATACAAGGTAATTTTAACCTCCTTACTACAACGTGCGAAGTGCGAACCTATGGGCCAATATCTATCTCTGCTAAATATCCCTATTAAAAAAACCAGTCAAGTGCGGGTCGAAGTTGCGCTTCGAGGGTTCCGATATGCCTTTAGTATTTTTGAAAGCGATAAAGTCCATCTTTAGGACTGCAAAACTGAATTCGTTTGTTAAGGCTTATTTCTAAATTAATGGTCAGAAGAAACATTTTTTCACAGTTCCTGTAATATTTAGGTAAAACTTTATTGACTGTCATTAATTAAGATTTTATTTTCGCAAACGTGAGATAAGGGGGGAAAATGGTATTTTTAAATATTTTTTTATAATTCAAATCGTTAGATGACATCACTGGGAAAATATACTGGAAGATTTGTGAATCCCAAGCTTTTTCGGAACTCTCTTAAAATAAAAGAGTCCCTCTCTTTTAACTTTTTACATATGACTTTTCAAAATTGCAAGTGAGTCTTTATTTTTACAGTACAGTGTAATCCAGACAGATTCAGATTCAGATAATTTTATTCAATGTAGATTCTTTACAGAATACTTATTGAATGTCATGCAGAATACAATGCAAATAGAGCGAGTCTACGCAGACAGCAAGATATTATCCATACCTGGTTGACATTCTACACAATCACACAAAGGGTTTTGGAACATCTGCATTTTAAGTCGGCGTCTGTGTTCCCGAACTTATTCAAGTCGCGAGTGAATAGGTTTCTATTGTGCTTGCTCGTTTCATGGTCAACGTTATCACTGTCCCATAAGATCAAAGTCATTGTCACGAGCAATTAATCACATTTTTGTAATAAACACAAAAGACACAAATCGAAAGATATTTTTATGTTGTCTACCTATAATAGATAGATAAATGCTTTATTGCGCACAAAACAAAATTATAACTAGTTTTACAGGAAATCTTAAATATAAAAATACGGTATAAATATTTAAAATAAATATAATACATGAAATAAATAAATATATATCTTGTGTTAATAATAGGAAAACTAAACTATTTTATTTAGGAGATGTGCACGCAACTTAGATTTAAAAGATGGCAAGAGACTTTGAGTGACGAATCTCTCGAGGAAGGTCATTCCACAAACAAGCAGCTTTCACAGTGAAGGATTCCCTGAAGTAGCCGGATCGGGTTAAAGGCAATTTTAAAATACTATCCGATTTTGATCGAAGAGCTAGCTCGCGGTCGGAACCCAGATATTTGAAGCACTCCTTCAAGTACGGCGGAGAACGAGGGTCGTACAGAAGATTGTAAAGGAGAACAAGAGTATGCTCTTTCCGCCGTAACCTGATTGGGAGCCACCCCAGCCTCTTCCGATACTCAGACACATGGTCGAACTTGCGCAACCCATATATAAACCTTATGCAGATGTTTTGGAGACGCTCTAGCTTGTTCAAAAATTCCTCATTGAGGTTTATGAGACAAACATCTTATGCAGATGTCTAAAATAGGGAGAAGAAGTGATTGCGCAAGTTCGACCTTTGTCCTCACGGGAAGAAGATTCTTCCACCTTTTAAGTGCCCCTACAGCTGCAAAAAGTTTCCTACTTATCTGGGAAATGTGGTGAGACCAGGATAGAGTGGAGTCAAAGTGGACACCAAGGTTTTTGACTACTTTACTGAAGAGAAGAGGGACGCCATTAAAACTAACAGGGGGGAGATCAACATAGCTTGGTCGATTGATTTGCTTAGAACCACCAATAACAATAACCTGTGATTTTCTTGGATTAACCGTGAGGCCATGAGCAATACTCCACTGAAGGACAGTCACAAGGTTATTGTTAATAGCAGCAATGGCAAGATCAAGTTCATCAACAGGAGCTTGTGTGTAAATTTGAAGGTCATCATCGTACAGGTGGTAGGAGCAAGAGAGGAGAGGGGAAAGGAAGTTGAGAAATATGGAGAAAAGGAGAGGAGACAAAACACCACCCTGGGGAACACCGGCAGTTATATTAGCAAAGCTGGAAACTTTGTCACCAGCGCGAATACATTGCTGCCTACCATTGAGATAACTAATGAACCACTCCACCACCGTATCTGTATCGTATCTGTATCCGTATCGTTTAGTGTATTGAACACTAGACTCCTGAAGCTCTGGAACTCGGTGTTAAGTGTGGCGATAGAGTTAGGCTGCTTTCGACCGGCAGCCTGCTGGAGCTCAGCTTTGAATTCAGCCATTTTGGAGTTGAACTGCTGGGCAGCCTGCTGGAGCTCAGCTTTGAATTCAGCCATTTTGGAGTTGAACTGCTGGATCATGTCATCCATTTTCAATTGTACTTGTGAGTAGTCCATATTGTGTTTTGAGGTTAGGTGATGAAGTGGTAATTATGGAAAAAATTATGGAGATTACACTGCAGGCAAGTAGTTCTAATTATGCATAAATAAAAAGATAGTGCTAAGTGGCGTTTTATTATTTTTAAACAGAAAAATACAAGAGCACAAGTAAAAAGATGTTTAGTTTCCAACTACCCGCAGCGAAAAAAAATAAAATAATATATCTTTATAAGTTATGTGATAAATAACACAATAAGTGTCTCTTCAGAATATTCTAATTGCTGTATTAATGAGAGTCACCCTCCATAATATAACGTATCCGCGCCAAAACTACGCAGTGAGCCACTGCCATCAACCAAATTGCTCTTTCTCACGGTAGCATTACATACTTCATACAATGCTACTAAATTGTAAAGATACCTTCTGGACTCGAAGTTAAAGGTATTACCACAAAGAATAATGAAAACATAAAAAAAAACAAAAATCCCGACTACGCAACATAAAACCTCTTAGTAAACTTGAATTTTATAAGATATTGCAGGCGACGAAGATACGTTTTGTGGTATGAGATGAATGCCAGAGAAACGAGGGTGAAAATGTAACATTGTGTTCATTGTACGTGGGACACTCAGAAATATTTGCGACACTAAAAAAAATTGTTCTACAGGTACATATATTTTTATTAAATCTTTTCAAAGTACTCTCCACCAGCCTCTATACAAAGATTCATGCGTCTGAACCAGTTTTCAAAACACTTTTTCCAGTCCGCCGTAGACACCTCGTTTACAGCCTGCTCGAACGCAGCCAGCGCATCTTCCGGCGACGAAAATTGTATCCCCTTGAGCTGATTTTTTATTTTTGGAAATAAAAAGAAGTCACACGGTGCTAGATCAGGGCTGTAAGGAGGGTGACCCAGGAGTTTGACTGGTGTGCTGTCCAGGAAGTCCCTCGTTTTGAGCGCGGTGTGTGCAGGCGCATTGTCGTGGTGGAGCAGTAGTCCGCGGAGCCCTGTGTTTGGTCGCTTGTTGCTCACAACAGAAAAAACTTCTGGTAAACATTTGGTAGTATACCATTCGGCGTTGATGCTTCTTTGATCTCGTAAGGGAATTGAGGCCAAGTGGCCAGTCAAATTAAAAAAGCTGGCGATCAAAATCTTCCCCCCGCTTCGAGATCGCTTCACTTTGGTAGGCGTTGGTTCATTTTGAAACACCCAAACTGTCGACTGGCGCTTGGTTTCTGGATCGTATTGATAAATCCAGGACTCATCACCTGTTACGATGTCGTAAACACGCCGAGACGAGCCTGCTTCAAATTTGTTCAGCATATCACGGCACCATTCTGAGCGTCGGTGAGGTAGTGCGGCACCCAGCGCGATACTATCCTCCTCACGCGAAGATGCCCGTGTAGAATCTCGTGAACGCTTCCCGATCCAATCTTTAATATGTGCTGAATCTCCTGATATGTAATTCGCCTATTATCTTGGATTAAATTTTTCACTGCTAGCACGTTTTCTTCCGTAATAGCCGTCAAAGGGCGACCGCTTCTTTCTTCATCCCCCAAGGTTGGTCGACCGCGCCTAAATTCGTTATACCAACGATACACGGTTGCCTTGGAGGGGCCTTCATCCATAAATGCCATTTGAAGTCTATCGAACGATTCATCCGGTTTCAGGCGACACTTGAAATCGTAAAAAATCATAGCTCTAAAATGTTCCCGGCGCAGATCCATTTTTCAGTAAGACACGATACTTTGAATTGGCTCGCAAAAAATGTGGAGGGAAATTTTGAAAATGGAACACACATATTTTTACTTACAAGTAATCATATTTTCGAAAAAGATTCTGACCGGCCAGTCTCCCATATATAAAAACTATTTTTCGCAATACTTTCTGAGTGGCCTGGTATATGTACCTGACAAAATTGTTTGAAATTGACAGAAATAACATTTTATATTCTGATTTAATTTTAAATATCATAAATTTTATATAATGAATTATTTTATATTATGACGGCTTTTGTAACGCATTGGTATGTATTTATACTGTTATGTTACATACATACATACATACATAACATCACGCCTTGTTCCCGTTGGGGTAGGCAGAGACCACAGTTCTCCACCTGCTACGATCTTGACATACTTCCCTTGCTTCCTGAACCTTCATCAATCCTTTCATACATGCTCGTCGGTTTAGGGTACTTTTAACCTGGCCTTTATTCAGAACGTCTTGAATGTTATAATTATAATAAATAATTAATGTTACATTATAATAATTAATGTTACAACTGAATTGAATAAATGAATTGAATTGGTGTTTTTTCTTTACTTTTTAGGGTTCCGTACCTCAAAAGAAAAAAACGGAACCCTTATAGGATCACTTTGTTGTCCGTCTGTCTGTCTGTCTGTCTGTCTGTCTGTATGTCTGTCTGTCTGTCTGTCTGTCTGTCTGTCAAGACCCTTTATCTCACGAACGGGTAAAGGTATCAGGTTGAAATTAATACAATATATTAGGATCCATGAACCACACAAGATCTGAAAATTACAATTTTTTACAATGACGCAATCAAAAGATATGGCATTTTATGTCCTCATCTCCATACATTTATTCAAAAATGCAAAACCTACAGGGTACTTCCCGTTGACCTAAAATTATGAAATTTGGCAAGAAGCTAGGTCTCACAGTACAAATAATGGGAAAAGTCTGAAATCATTAAATATTACAACTTTTCTCACAACTAATGGTTACCAATTGTGGTGAGCTCCCGTTTCAAGAACATTCATATAAGAGAGGGGTCAAGTTGGATGGTTGCCGAGGCGATTTTTGTTTTAGTTCTATTTAAAAACGGGAACACTTACAAACTTGAAAATTTGTATGTTTATAGGGCATAGGCTATAAAATAACAACAAATAATAAAATTTCGTCAAGCGCGTGTCGGACTCAAAATATCTAGCACATTAACTTACTGAAATTTCAACTAATACCTACAATTATGTTTATGTGGTGGTACGGAACCCTCAGTGCGCGAGTCCGACTCGCACTTGGCCGGTTTTTTTTATGTAGAAAGGTGAACATTTGACTCCTAATGGTAAGTGACGATGGAGTCGAATATGTAGCATGCGTACCTAGAAGATGTTCACTCTTGCCTTGCAGAGATCCACATTGTTTTGTGCGGGGTGATTCGCATACCTATAATTTTACTTGTCCTTGCCTGCAAAATCTTATAAAATTAAAGTTTAAGATCCTAGAGCTTGTTTTCCTCTTTTATGTTACGCAGGCGGGTGTTTGGTTGATAAATATTTTTGTATTTTCAACTTTTTGTTTCAAATTTGTTGTAAGTTGCATATATTTTTGTGATTGCCTCTTGAAACCTTCCATTTTAATATCCAACTTCATAGGTTTAGGAGAAAAAAAATTTTTCATGGTGCTCAATTTGGCCCCAAAATCCACTTAAAAGATTTTGCATAATATTGATATACCAAGTGACACTGGCGCTATATATAAAAATTTAACGATGTATGATTTACTTAAATTTGTTTTAGCCGTTTAGTATTTATGAGGGAATAAATAAACGGACATACTTCTTTTGGACTTCGCTGCAGTCGGATAAAAGACCCCTTACGATCCCTTTTGTATAATAACATTATTTCGATTCCCGTCTTATCCCCTGAACATTCTCCGTGCGAAGAAGAATGATGACATTCTTCGATAAGTAGGTACAGTTAACAGAATAAGTGTTTTAAACGTATAAAAAACTCTTTTGCATATGAGTAAAGTTGTAATTAACAAAAACGGTACAATTTTAAATGTGATACAGAAAAGCTAAAAATCATAAGGTATCCGATGAAACTAACTCCTTGTTTAGTCGAAGAGCTTGTAACATCTCTTCTTGAAGACTGCGGGGGTCTAGTTTTTAAAGTTTCTGGTACTAAAACGCAGGATGGAGTCTCGCATCTAATCTTTTGTAAAATATTAGATTGTATAAGGTGCTTTTATAAAAGGTGTAAGTGACACGTTTCCAAAAACTAAATCGGCATGATCAGTTAACGTAACTGGACAACTTTCAGTGAATAAAACTTTCAGGAATTATAAACAAAAATTAACCTCTCCATACAAAGTTTTAAACTTCATTGAACAAATTGTTTGGAGGGACTTATTTCTTTTTTTTCTTTTTCTACTTCTGTTTCTTGGGGATGGTTGTTCAGTAATATGTCCCAAGTTAGATCCAAAGATCCAGATTCAGATAATTTTATTCAATATAGATTCTTTACAGAATACTTATTGAATGTCATGCAGAATACAATGCAAGTTGAACGAGTCTATAATCATATATTTTACTACTCGTATCACGCCAATATCACACTGTATAGTTGTCAATTCTAGAACTGAATTGGACAGCTGCAGCTGTCTTTATCAGTCTACGAGTATATCATTGAAATTCGTTAAGCAAATGATATGTTATAAAAAATACCACGGATTATTTGATAAGACTATATTGAGGAAATGATGGGCCCAAGTAGCTAGTGAAGAGTTCAAGACAGACTAACACAAAAAAGTAAAGCGAGCAAGGAGTCTATGACTATTATAGTAGCAGTTTTTTTTATAGACCAAAGAGATTTGAACCTCGCGAGTTATAGACTCTATAACAAAGCCAGCAAAACTTTTAGTCCTGTCAAATCAGTCTGAGTCTGCCAGAAATGACATCACAATCCCAGATTAGTAAGTTAATGATCACAATCAAGATTACTTCTGTACTATACTTACTAATCTGGGATCAAGATCGCCATACAGTGGGAAGCAGCTATAGAAAAGAAAGAAATATTCGAATAAATTAATTGCTGCATCCTTCAATATCGCGTTTGAGATTGATAGTATAATGGCACCCGATAAAGCGAGCGCTAAGTAATCGTGTTCCAGTTTTTAGCGATCAATCGGTAGGTCGTCACGAGTTAACTAGTCAAATGAGCTACCTATTATTGAACGTCAAAACAGAAATCTTACATATTTTTTGTATTAAATTTTCTTTCTTGCCAGTTTTTATTCTTTGCCATCGTTTAGTCACTTTTTAACATTAAATTGATTATTTGAAATACGAAATTTTAAATTTAAAAGTTTTCATAAATTTTACATTATTTTTTCTTAAACGCAAAGAGAATGTTATTTTATTTTTGACTCAGTAAGCTCACGAGTGGTTTGCCACCACTGTGCAAGGGAGCTAAGCTATGAGTTGGGAAAATTTTAACCAATAGGGTTGCTCCATTTTCCTGGCTTGTCAAATGGAGCAATCTTATTGGTTTAAATATTTCCAGCTCACAGCTAAGTTAACTCGAACAGCTCCGGCGTTTGGGACCACCTTTATTCATTGGAAGGAAAAAAGTCAGAATCTTTATTATTCTTAATTGTTTCTTAGTATTTCAGTCACGCGAAGTAAGGGTCGCAATTAAGCAACTTTTGAAGTCTCGTTCTTTCATTCGTGTTATAGAAAAGAAATTAACTTTTATTTGTTACATTTGCGAAATGGACTACACAAGCTAGAAAATAATATGGTATGTTTTTTCATGAAACAAGTGAGCAAACGAGCAGGTCTTGCCAAACGATTCGTGAATCTGCCTATAAAATTGAACAACTCTTCCAAAGAAACGCAAGAATTACAAAAAAGCTAATGAAAATAGGCACAAAAGGTATAAAAAATAAAATAATGGTAATGCTGGTAATGCTGCCTGACAAACCGATACCAATAGCAGATTTCTAGGTCTGTGGTACGGTCAATCGCAAGTCAGTGGAAGCATTTGCAACTATATTACTATGCAATAAGGTTTAAAGTGTTGCTACTGGCGTGCTGTTGGGGGTACCATCCGTACCGACAATCTTCTTCATCATGATTTCACTCTTGTTTAGTGTACTTACCTGGCCTGTCGGTATATAAAGGTTTGACGTAAAAAAAACGCTGCCCGGGCGAAGTTTCCAAAATCTTTAGCCGTAACATATACACTTATACGACCAACTAGTCAGTAGAGAAACTTACAAACTTTCGTGGTAATAAACGCCAGTTCATAACACTAAAAACTAGTTTTATGGTGCTTGTATAACTTTATGGCTGCATGTTGGTTTGTTTGTCATGTAAATATTGTTTATTTACTGAAGCTGTCACTTTGTTATTTGTAAAGAAATCAAATGGGCTTGTACGACATCATCATTATCATTATATCAGCCGAAAGATGTTCACTGTTGGACATAGGCCTCCCCTAAAGATCTCCATGACTACCGGTCCTGCGCTGCTCGCATCCAGTGGCTTTCCGCAACCTTGACTATATCGCCGGTCCACCTTGTGGGGGACCTAGCCACGCCACGTCTTCTGGTACCTGGTCGCCACTCTAGAACCTTTACGCTTCATCGGCCATCGATTCGTCTTGCAATGTGCCCTGCCCACTGCCACTTTAGCGATTCTCAGGGCTATGTTGGTTATTTTAGTTCTTCTGTGGATCTCCTCATTTTTTATTCAATCTTGCAGGGAGACTCCGAGGATAGTTCTTTCTAAAGCCCTCTGGGTGACTTAGAGCTTCCTAATTAGATAATCACGTGTCGGTGTCACACGGTGGTTTTTTTTCGGCATAAAAAGTTATATTGGATGTCCTAACTTTCTACAATTTCAAATAAACTTGAAAAAATTGGAATAATTTAAGTAATTTGAAATACCTAAAATAACTTTGTACTATATGAATTGCTTGTCATTGTTATCCCTTGCTGGCCCACCCAAAACGAGAAATCGTGCCACTACTATTATCGGAGTTCTTAATCAACACAATACATACCTTTTCTCTTTAACTCCGAGTCAAACTTATCCTCTGTCCTCCTCTATCCTAGATAGACAATGGTACATCCTTATCAGACGTCTGCTATGGACAAATCTATTACTGGACATAAACGGTCCGTAGTCCAGAGTCATTCAGTAGTAAATCAGATACCTAGTAAAATACTTGCCTGTCTTGTTGGTACAGCCAAGAGCACGTCAGTAGTAATACTTTGGACTTAATATCTTGGTAATTGATTTTTATCTACCAGGCCACTCAGAAAGTATTGCGAAAAATAGTTTTTATATATGGGAGACTGGCCGGTCAGAATCTTTTTCGAAAATATGATTACTTGTAAGTAAAAATATGTGTGTTCCATTTTCAAAATTTCCCTCCACATTTTTTGCGAGCCAATTCAAAGTATCGTGTCTTACTGAAAAATGGATCTGCGCCGGGAACATTTTAGAGCTATGATTTTTTACGATTTCAAGTGTCGCCTGAAACCGGATGAATCGTTCGATAGACTTCAAATGGCATTTATGGATGAAGGCCCCTCCAAGGCAACCGTGTATCGTTGGTATAACGAATTTAGGCGCGGTCGACCAACCTTGGGGGATGAAGAAAGAAGCGGTCGCCCTTTGACGGCTATTACGGAAGAAAACGTGCTAGCAGTGAAAAATTTAATCCAAGATAATAGGCGAATTACATATCAGGAGATTCAGCACATATTAAAGATTGGATCGGGAAGCGTTCACGAGATTCTACACGGGCATCTTCGCGTGAGGAGGATAGTATCGCGCTGGGTGCCGCACTACCTCACCGACGCTCAGAAGCAGGCCCGGGTGGAATGGTGCCGTGATATGCTGAACAAATTTGAAGCAGGCTCGTCTCGGCGTGTTTACGACATCGTAACAGGTGATGAGTCCTGGATTTATCAATACGATCCAGAAACCAAGCGCCAGTCGACAGTTTGGGTGTTTCAAAATGAACCAACGCCTACCAAAGTGAAGCGATCTCGAAGCGGGGGGAAGATTTTGATCGCCAGCTTTTTTAATTTGACTGGCCACTTGGCCTCAATTCCCTTACGAGATCAAAGAAGCATCAACGCCGAATGGTATACTACCAAATGTTTACCAGAAGTTTTTTCTGTTGTGAGCAACAAGCGACCAAACACAGGGCTCCGCGGACTACTGCTCCACCACGACAATGCGCCTGCACACACCGCGCTCAAAACGAGGGACTTCCTGGACAGCACACCAGTCAAACTCCTGGGTCACCCTCCTTACAGCCCTGATCTAGCACCGTGTGACTTCTTTTTATTTCCAAAAATAAAAAATCAGCTCAAGGGGATACAATTTTCGTCGCCGGAAGATGCGCTGGCTGCGTTCGAGCAGGCTGTAAACGAGGTGTCTACGGCGGACTGGAAAAAGTGTTTTGAAAACTGGTTCAGACGCATGAATCTTTGTATAGAGGCTGGTGGAGAGTACTTTGAAAAGATTTAATAAAAATATATGTACCTGTAGAACAATTTTTTTTAGTGTCGCAAATATTTCTGAGTGTCCCACGTATTTAGATTACTAAGGCGGCCAATCTTAAGTGGAACTGGGCTGGCCACGTCGCACGAATGCCACCACAGCTATGGGCGAAACGAACGACAGAATGGATTACACCTAACGCCAAGCGTCGTCGTGGTCGGCCTAGAAAAAGATGGAGGGACGAGCTCGACACTTGCGCGAATAACTGGAAGGAGTTGGCCCAGGAATGGGAAAAGTGGAAAGGTGGGAGAGAAACATTTGCCCTGCAGTTGGACACAACAGGCTCCTAATAATAAGAATAGATTACTGATGATTTGAATTGAAAATGAATGACTTACACGTTAAAAATGTTTCCACTGACGTGCGGTTGACTATACTACGCCTACGTGCTCATTAGTAAAACAAACATGGCCCTATCTAGTAACTTTCTTATACTAACACATAGTTCCAGTAAATTATGTAAATCGCCTCTAGTTAAGCATGTGAAAATGCTAAAAGCCGTTGAGGTAAAATTTGGGTATTATAAACGTTGAGAAATTATTTTTTTAGCTTCCCTCATGTAGGATTTACCAAATCGTTGGACCATCTTGTCAGAAGTTAGACAGTATTTTGGCTTATGCGGTACATGAGTTGAAATGAATAAACACGAATATGAATATGAAGCTTGTTTATCCTCCAAAACACCGTGAGATTCTTTGCAATTTTTTTTGCCAAGCAATTGGCAATTCTATGTTTTTGTAAATAAGGTAATAATTCAAGGTCACGCTGAGTCATCACATGTGTTAAGCCAGCGCGTTTGAGGAACTATGTCTTCCGATGTATGGGCCATGCGATACTATAGAAAATTTATTCGTTCTTGTAGTTACCCACTGCATTATGTTATGAATTTGTCAATTCACAGAGTTATCTAAGACCCTGTCCAGAAGGGCGAAAGACGCAAACAAGGCGCTCCTAGTATCTCGACTCGCGCGAGCCGAGAAAATTCGCGCGATGCTTGTGGACGCAATGTACGTGGGACACTCAGAAATATTTGCGACACTAAAAAAAATTGTTCTACAGGTACATATATTTTTATTAAATCTTTTCAAAGTACTCTCCACCAGCCTCTATACAAAGATTCATGCGTCTGAACCAGTTTTCAAAACACTTTTTCCAGTCCGCCGTAGACACCTCGTTTACAGCCTGCTCGAACGCAGCCAGCGCATCTTCCGGCGACGAAAATTGTATCCCCTTGAGCTGATTTTTTATTTTTGGAAATAAAAAGAAGTCACACGGTGCTAGATCAGGGCTGTAAGGAGGGTGACCCAGGAGTTTGACTGGTGTGCTGTCCAGGAAGTCCCTCGTTTTGAGCGCGGTGTGTGCAGGCGCATTGTCGTGGTGGAGCAGTAGTCCGCGGAGCCCTGTGTTTGGTCGCTTGTTGCTCACAACAGAAAAAACTTCTGGTAAACATTTGGTAGTATACCATTCGGCGTTGATGCTTCTTTGATCTCGTAAGGGAATTGAGGCCAAGTGGCCAGTCAAATTAAAAAAGCTGGCGATCAAAATCTTCCCCCCGCTTCGAGATCGCTTCACTTTGGTAGGCGTTGGTTCATTTTGAAACACCCAAACTGTCGACTGGCGCTTGGTTTCTGGATCGTATTGATAAATCCAGGACTCATCACCTGTTACGATGTCGTAAACACGCCGAGACGAGCCTGCTTCAAATTTGTTCAGCATATCACGGCACCATTCCACCCGGGCCTGCTTCTGAGCGTCGGTGAGGTAGTGCGGCACCCAGCGCGATACTATCCTCCTCACGCGAAGATGCCCGTGTAGAATCTCGTGAACGCTTCCCGATCCAATCTTTAATATGTGCTGAATCTCCTGATATGTAATTCGCCTATTATCTTGGATTAAATTTTTCACTGCTAGCACGTTTTCTTCCGTAATAGCCGTCAAAGGGCGACCGCTTCTTTCTTCATCCCCCAAGGTTGGTCGACCGCGCCTAAATTCGTTATACCAACGATACACGGTTGCCTTGGAGGGGCCTTCATCCATAAATGCCATTTGAAGTCTATCGAACGATTCATCCGGTTTCAGGCGACACTTGAAATCGTAAAAAATCATAGCTCTAAAATGTTCCCGGCGCAGATCCATTTTTCAGTAAGACACGATACTTTGAATTGGCTCGCAAAAAATGTGGAGGGAAATTTTGAAAATGGAACACACATATTTTTACTTACAAGTAATCATATTTTCGAAAAAGATTCTGACCGGCCAGTCTCCCATATATAAAAACTATTTTTCGCAATACTTTCTGAGTGGCCTGGTATTGACACCCAGTACCTCGCCGACGCGCGTAGAAACTCGCGCGTAACAATTCGCGGCGAATTCGCCCTTTCTGGACAGGGTCTTAGTTAGGTACTTTCTTTGTTTTGCAAACCTATCATTAGGTTTAATGGACCGAAAAAACAACTGTCTAGTCATTAAGAATTGACGTTACTATTTATCTCTCTAGGAGTAAGAACAAGCTGAGTATATTTTCAGGAAAAATCCCAACAAAATTGTGCTCTTTTAAGGCTTCAAATAATATCCCGGGACATCCAATTAGCTGGCGAATTGAAATCGGGTCGGAATTAATCTGGTTTCAGTGGTCTATTTTTGGAATTAAATTGAATGTACTTTTTGCCTTAAACGTATACTTTTTCATAAGTATTACATTGTTCAAAGATAGTTATAAAAAATGCAGCATCATATTAGAAACACATTGTCAGGGGTTCAGAGGTTACCGATTTTTCTTTCAACTTTATTTGTACTTGTATGTTTGTTATACATGAATAAACTATTTGTTTATTTATTAATATTTATTATCTAATGAAACCAAGTCATTAGCTCAAATAATCTTGCGTCACAAAGCACACCTAACTCCTTGAAGCACACAAAGAGGGGCCATGTTACTAATTTTATTAAAATATTAACTCTTTTTTTTTTCTTTTTGCTTGTGAATCTCAAGAATAATCCCCCAAGGGAATGTTTGGGCTGCCTGGAGCAGACGATCGGTCGACTGGAAAGCTCGTTCAAAAATTAAATCAGCCAGACACGAGCCAAAAAATACTAATTTAAATAATAAGGCGGATTTATCCTTGATTTTTATTTTATAATAGGGAGTTTTCTTTGAGTTATCAACTACGTTTTTTTAAGTGTCGATGGGTGGTATGCTAATCACTGTTGGTAATTCCTTTCTTTAGACTATAAAAATATATGGGACTAAAACTATAAATAAAAATAAAATAAGTTTATTTGCAATCGACAGGGTTTAAATTCAGAAAGTGGGGGCAGGTGTCTCCTATTAAGCTTTTTGCCTGTGTTAGGAGGCACCGCTCTTCCAAGACAAAACTTATTCTATAAAAGTAGATTGCTCTATTACATCAGTGTTTTTAATAACAATATTTAAGAACTAACTAAATACAAGTATACAAATATTATTATTTGCCATTTATTAAGCTGGTAATAAGTGAATGTGGGTAAGTGTTAATGTGAGTGGGTGTGACTTTTGTAGTGTGTGTGTGAGAATGTGTATATGTATGCATGTGTATAAATGTGTATGTCTGTTTGAAAACTAGCCATAAGGAGGTTCATATAAAATTCTTTGAAACTAGCTAACGACATGTCACGTGACGTGACAGCTAATGTCAATTACATACATTTTTTGTTCTATTCAACTTTCGATTTTACCACAGAAAAAATAAGGGTAATTAGAAGGAGGATTCGTCACAAGGTAGTTAAGGCGTCATTCTATGGATTTGACGGGTTATTTTGAATATTTCCTAGTGATCATTGATGATTTGACATAAAAATTTGGGACATATTGGCAGATGTCATCCCATAGTAAAATAAATTAGCAAGGTATCTATTCCGAGCGAAGGAAGGAGGTCTGAAATCTTTGGATTTTACTAAAACCATTGTTTACTAGTATTTATGATGGCAGTAGAAAACCGCATGCACGGAAAGCGATACGATGTTTATTTTTTGGGAAATTTCTACTCTTTTCCTTTTATTCGAAGAATGGTTACGTTTCATAACCTGTCATAACTATGCCAATTATTCTGCAAGTTTTCTAACATTTTGGCAGCATTAACGCGAAAACATTTCTCCAGACAACTTTGGTAGAAAAACTTCGTAATTTAATAAATAGAGAAAAAAGCCGGTAAAGTGCGGGTCTAACTTTCGCGCAGAGGGTACCGTCGTAAAAAAGAGTTCTCTAAGGAGCTTCAGTCATCAAGGTTTGTAAATTTCACAACCAACTAGTTTAATCAGGCAATTAATTGAATGCCTAGGCGGTTGATGAACTGTCTAGGCTGATTATTGACTGAACTACTATCGCTAAACGTTTAACGCGTTGGCTAATCGATAGCTGGCCCAAATGACACGACCTTGAATCAGCCGGGTAATCAAATTCAAGATTGTCAGCTAATTTAGATCAGCAAAAAATCCTGATTGAACAGCTCTTAATTTATTTGTCCAGCAAAATAATTATTTGTGCAGCAGCATAAATTATTTGAGCCGCAAAATAATTATTTTTGCAGCAAAATAGTCAGTCTGGTGCCACTTTCTTTGTGATGGGATATAGTTTAGCTGCACTATTTAATAAACAATTTTGAATTTGAGTTTTGAGTTTGTGCAACAGTACAAGCAAGTTTTAATTCGCTTCTGGCACTCTAATGGCTGGTGTTATAATATTAATTGTTGTTAATACTATTATGATTTACGTTTTAAGAGTTTATAAAGGCTTGTAAAATTTTTGAACTCCGAAAAATCACCTGTAGCAGAATTTCGGATTATAAACTGTAGTGTTTCTACTATACGCTAGGTGGCGCTTGAGCATATCCTGAAAATAACGTGTTTCAGAAACTGGATGGGCTTTAAATGAGATAATTTGTTCAATTTTGGTGAAATTATATTGTCTTTGATAAAGAAAAACTTGGTCGTCCAGGTTCTATGTATTCATTACAGATAATTAAATTGACTCATATCACAGAAGTAACTTAAGTACATTACAAATATATAAATTAAGTGTTATGTACTTTTATTTTTTTGATTGGACCATAATTGAACTCGCAAACTTATTACACTTTTTTTATCAATTTGGGTAGGTAAGTACTGAAAATGTATGAATAATCTGATATTTCTCCTGCAATTTTCGCAGAAATTTAATGTTTGCAATCATGAGTAAAACCGTTAGAACACTTGGTTTCAATCTCTAATGTTTACAGTACTTTTATTAAAACGCCTAAAGCTGTTTACAGTGACTGCCAAAATTTTTAATATCTGGGCTCAACATAGAAATATCACGATGCGTCAAGCGACATGCTTTGCGAACAAAGAATTTTGCGATTAATAAAGAAGTACCTGGGTGACCGTGCTATGCTCTGAATGATTAAAATATCATCGGGTTAGCAAGCTATGCTACTCTACAACAGATGGCGCTGTAAGTTTCTTGAACGCACTAAAACGCACTAAGAAATATTTAAAAAGACGGTAAAAACGAATTTTAGATCGATTTTTTGCCCCTAAAACCCCTGTATACTAAATTTAATCGAAATCGTTAGAGCTGTTTTCGAGAAACCGATTACAATTATATACAAATATCGCTAGTTTCATAGTTTAGGTTACCTGTTTATACCTGACAAATTCTCAGGGTTGTGCTGTGGGGAGAGTAGGTAACCTCTATTTATAGGGTTCCGTACCTAAAAAGGTTCACTCACTTTGTTCTCCGTCTGTCTGTCTGTAAAGACCCTTTTTCTCAGGAACGCGTGGATGTATCAAGCTGAAATTCATATCGAATACTCAAATCTACAGTTCCTTGGAGCTGTGAAAAAGTCAAACTTCTAAGCCCACGTAATCAAAAGATACAGCCATTTATGCCTCAAATTTTCGAGTTTTTCGACACTCGCAAGGGAACCAAAACCTACAGGGTACTTCCCGCAAATTTTGAATCTTGAAATTTGGTACGTCTTATAGTGCAGATAAAGGGAAAGTCCCGAAAACCTTACACTTTTAGGTATATAACATATTTTTTTTCTTTTTGCAATAAAAATACCATAACTTTTACTTATATACCTAAAGGTTTGTACGGAACCCTCGGTGCACGACTCCATGTCGCACTTTGCCGGTTTTTTATGTGTCATATCCTCTCAGTGTACTAAATTTTTAACAGACGAAAAAAAACAGAGGAGGTTCCTAAGTCGACGCATATTTTTAGGGTTCCGTACCTCAAAAGAAAAAAACGGAACCCTTATAGGATCACTTTGTTGTCCGTCTGTCTGTCTGTTAAGACCCTTTATCTCATGAACGGGTAAAGGTATCAGGTTGAAATTAATACCATATATTAGGATCCATGAATCACACAAGATCTGAAAATTTAAATTTTTTACAACGACGCAATCAAAAGATATGGCTTTTTATGTCCTCATCTCCATACATTTATTCAAAAATGCAAAACCTACAGGGTACTTCCCGTTGACCTAAAATTATGAAATTTGGCAAGAAGCTAGGTCTCACAGTACAAATAATGGGAAAAGTCTGAAATCATTAAATATTACAACTTTTCTCACAACTAAAGGTAACCAATTGTGGCGAGCTCCCGTTTCAAGAACATTCATTATAAGAGAGGGGTCAAGTTGGATGGTCGCTGAGGCGATTTTTGTTTTAGTTCTATTTAAAAACGGGAACACTTACAAACTTGAAAATTGGTATGTTTATAGTACATAAGCTATAAAATAACAACAAATAATAAAATTTGGTAAAGCGCATGTCGGACTCAAAAAATCTAGCACATTAACTTACTGAAATTTCAACTAATACAATTATGATTATGTGGTGGTACGGAACCCTCGGTGCGCGAGTCTGACTCGCACTTGGCCGGTTTTTTTTAATGTATGACCACGCATAACTTTTTGCAGAGTAGTCCGATTTTTTTATTTTTTTTTATTGGAAAGGGTATACCCCGAAGTTGGACCCATATTTTAGTCACAAAAAAATGTAAAATAAAAACTTTTTAACAAAAAATTAAACCGCCGAAAGACTGAAAAGCAAGAAATAATAAAACTTTTTTATATAACCTTAATAACAAAGTTTTATTATTTCTGGCTTTTCAGTTTTTTCGGCGGTTTAATTTTTTTGTTAAAAAGTTTTTTTATAGATGACAGATCGAGTTTTTAAAGATATTTTGCCCTACGCCGGCAGATGCCAGTCTACCACCAACAAAGATCGACGATCTTGTCAAGGACGCAGGAAACCGCTGGATGCGGCAGCAAAAGATGTCGTGGAGATTTCTAGAGGAAGCCTTTGTCCAGTAGTGGATATGATTGAAAACTTTTTTGCACATTATAAAACAAAAGAAATGTTGGCTTTGCTTCACATTGGTGTACAGTTTCGGTGTACAGTACGAAACGGTAATTTTGGCAGCTGGATGACGTTGTCAAAAGGGCGCTGCTGTCATATATTTTGTATTTAGTTCGTTAAATGTCGAATTCCCTTTGCAGTGGCTTTAGTTCCGAATTTATCCACCTGCCAAAATAAAATTTAAATTAAATTAATTTCAATTTCAATTTCAATTTCGAAACCACTATACGAGCACTGTAGGTATAGTGGTTTCTGAATTTAAATGTCGTCAGCACAGAACAACGATAGAGCCACTCCGCCTGCGCTCGCAGCCCCCCATAGAAGCGAAGAAAGTAGAAAAATTTGGTTCCTTGTTGACTAGGTATACTATCCAATTTATGTAGGTAAGCGCTTATTTTGAATAAAATTCGTTGCCATAAAGACGCTCTGGTACTATGTTTATCGCACTCAAATGACGCTAGTAGTGTGGGTGCAGAAAGCGTGTTAGTTTTAGTAAATATTGACACTGATTTGTATCAAATGAAATAAAGAATTCTTCTCTAGATGCAGAGCAAGACGCATGGACTTTAGAGCTCTGTGGTCGTCAGCAATGGCATGGTAAATAATAAGATGGACTGACCATATCCCCATAAAAAAAATAGTAATAAAAAAAGTATAAAACTAGATGGCATTAATAGATATCCTGAGAAATTATTACGATTTTTCGAGCATTCTGCTAAAAAACGCACCAAATTTCAATGTTATTTTTTTCTTTATATTGAAACTATGTTGAAATTTTGAATGATTTTTAGCAGAATAGTCGGTGGACCATAGTAACATTCTAGAGGTTATTTGAAATTAACGCATTGAAGCCATGAGTTAAATGCTGAGTTACGTTTTCTAGTACGGGCGCTGTGAATCCCATTATTTTTCGCGCTTATCAAAAGAAAGAGGTCAAGGAGAGCTATAAGACTAATTCACACACACACACTCACCTCACACACATATATCTCACAAACATCTTTGGTTAAAAATTTATTTGTGGAATTTTCCATTTTGGTTTATCTATTTATTTATTTTAGACGTCTTGATCCGTAAATTTTAAAATTTAATTTTTGATAAATTGATCTATGGAATTTAAATTTTATTTCTATCACTTAAAATCAAATCTGTGTATAAGTCATTGACGTAAGAAGAACGCTGCCCCCTGGCGTAGTTTCCAAAATCTTTGATATAAATGTTTCTTAATTTTTTGTTATTGGCAATACATTGGTAAATCTTTTGTTTGTAATGCCCGAGGTATAGTGTACGGGTTCTGGTCCCCGCCATACAAGTTAGTGCAGGATCCGCTGTGTATTTTATAACATTTTATATCTTGAAAAATTTAATTTGATTGTATGTAACTGTTAAATAATTGTAAGTGTTCATTGTAAGCTTACTGTTAAAGAAATTATTCTTATTCTTTTAATTTGAGCTCTCAGAAAACTACTCATAGCGTCAGCTTTCGATGTTAACTTTCGTACAGTCAGAATAGCATTCATCAAGCAATTTACGTGACCCACGTGAAAAGGTAGAGTGGTGCTATTCATAGCTATTACCACACGAGCTTGTAAATAGATATCTCTTTCTTGTTGAAATACGATATGCATTAAAATCTTCCTAAAAATAATTATAAACGGCGGTTCGTCGAGTATAGAGTAATTGGGCCCACATTCGACCCTTATCCAACTTTGAATAACTCTTGTTTGTTTTTCCTCGTTTTTGCCCCATTTGTATATAACAGGTTTTGGTATTTTAGTAATGATTTATTCATTTTTAGGGTTCCGTTTCTAAAAAAAAACAGAACCCTTATAGGATCACTTCAAGGCGCAGTCTATATGAAAGCCCAACAATTTTGTAGGCTGGACCTGTTTGAGCTGGGTATCTCCTGCATACACCTGGAAAGGCATAGATCCTTTCCCGTTTAGGTTGAACGTCATGAAACACGTCTTGTCGCGACTTAGGGCCAAGCCGTTTGACCTGAACCACCAATCGAGTTGTTGAACTGTTTCATTGAGCTTGTGCTCGAGCTATCGCTTTGTGGTTGCTGTGACCAATACGGCCACGTCATCTGCGTACATGTACGTTTCAACATTCTTTATCGATTGAGGCAGGTAATTCAGTAGTAGGCTAAACAAAATAAAAAGAGAAATCAAACAAATACTGTTGATTGTAATTTATGATGAAAATGAGAACTTGCTGTTACCTATGGAATGGAGACCCCTTTTAAAAGCTAAGTACACACAAACCCACATACACTCATACACGCACTTACTCTTACACAAAAACTCACACACTCAATATGCATGCTATTTAAAATGCTAATGTTAATTAATAGTTTTTTTTTTTTTTTTTTGTAAAAATGAAAAGAACAAGCTACTTAAATTACAGCACGCCAAACTGCAGCGCAGTTTGTTGGCGAAACGCTCAATAGGTAGTTAACTTTAAAAGACTTAAAACTACACAACAACATTCCACACCCTTACAGTCTTATATGTAGCCGTTTGACTCCTAAATCATCCGCGCCGAAGTATAGGCCCCATTGCAGTGCTATAGAGTCTATCCAGCGGCCGTAGTACCATCAAAGACCTACAGACCCTCTAGTAATACCTGTTTTAGCTTAGTTTTTAAAGAGGTTAATTGCAATTTTTTGCTATCTCTTAAAAGAGATATTTTATTACATAATTGAGGAGTTAAGTATTTCCTTGTTCTCTCTCCATAATAATTTAAAGCCCTAGGTTGCATTAATTTATTTTCTCTAGCCGATCTTGTTGCGTAACAGTATTGAATTAGGTTTTTATTCTCTGATGTATAATATGTTTCGATTGCAAGTGTTTGTTACGAACCTAACTTTTTTTTAAATGTTGGTCTTAATAACCACGACACAGGCCTAGCCTAGTGTGGTTATTAGAGTTTAATTTGTTTTTGTAAGAAGGAAAGTATAATAAACGATTTTGTATTTTGTATTATATTGCGGCGTTCATACTATTTAGTTCGTACTTAACGAAACGTGTATTATAAAATTGCAGGTCGCTCTGTCCTGTGGCTCCGCCGTTAGCGTCGTCGCGGCGTAAGCAAGGCGACAAAAATTCATACAAATAACATCATCGCCGTGATATCGCCGCGCCGAATATCGCCAGTATGTACGCGCACTAATTATGTGCTGTGTCTGACTTTAAAAAAAATTCTGGTTTTTCACCCTGAAATGTCCGTGGTCCTAATGCAGCGAACTTTATAGGTCTGTGGTCCTAACCAGGCCAGAGAAGTGTCTAAGGGTGACAGTATCTCTACCGGGATACGAATTCAGAACCTCAGAATCATGAGCTCTAACCACTAAAGTCACAGCTGAGTGGGTTTCGTTATGTTATGAGTATAAATTAGTTTAGTATTAATGTCACAGGCCAATGATGAAATTCGTCAATTTACATATGTCATTTCAGCAAGATGACGCGTATACTGCAATTCTTGGGTTAGCCTATTGGCTGATGACCAGTGTCCTTACAAATTTACTACCTGAAGACACCGTTTTACAAAAAGGCGAATAATACAATTTGCCGGCCGTTTGTCAAGCGACCTGCAACATACATACTGCTATTAAATCTGTATTAAAATAAGGGTAATAATTTACTTTACATCTCTCATATTCGGTAAGTAGGTCTTTATTACCCCCAAATGGGGCTTGTAGGTGACCAATTAGCGCTCTAGGGTAATAATGTAGCTAGAAAAGCCCTAGGGCGGTAAGTAATTGAGTTTTGAAAGAGTGAAGTGTTTTTTTTTAATGACTTACTGCCCTAGGGCTTATCTAGCTACATTATTACCCTAGAGCGCTAATTGGTCAACTACAATTTGGTGGTAATAAGGACCTACTTACCTCACAATCGAGTCGGGTGTAAGAATCAATTGCACCCTCGAACTATAGGCGCCATCGCTGCGCTAGTGCGCCTAAATATCTCGGGCTGCAATTGATGCCTTACAGCACTTGGCTACTAATCTACTATTAATATTAATACTATTAAAATCACACCTACACAGTACACACGTCTATCGATATAATAGTAAAGATAACTAGAGTTCGCAACTACCATTAACAAAGTTTGTCTTTTCAGCCCGGAAACTTATGTCCTATACTTACATATTATAGGTAGGTGTATAGCCACTTGCAGAAAGCTTCATTATAGTTAAAACTCCTTTTAAATATGGTTCTGACAGTTTGACAATAAAGTTAACAGAAATATGTTCGAAGTACCTTTTCAGAAAATTTAAACCAGAATTTCATCAACTTGGTTGATATTACACACATCCGCACAAAGCGCTTTGAAACATCCTTATAATGCGCACGGCTAAGGAGTGGAATTCTCTGCCTGCGTCTGTGTTCCCGAGCTCTTATAACCCGAATCTATTTAAGTTGCGAGTGAATAGGCTTCTTCTGGGCAAGGTCAAGAGTAAGCCCATACATAGTAAAAAAAAAAACTTTCACTCAAATTCAACAAGTAGGTGAAACCGCTTGATATGCTTTTAGCAGCGCGGAAAGCGCAAAGGTGGTTGTCATAACGTTAGTCAGAAATTGAGGTGGATGTGCTCTCACATAAACAGTGATTCTAGCTATACCTAAAATTTTTTAGCATGACAAACGCTTACCAACACATTTTGCAGCCATATAACCAGACAAACTACCACGAACCTCACGAACCAGAGTATATTTGACCGAAAAAATAACATTGTTTTACAAACTTGTTTTTTCTGACAGCTTTAGCTGATTACTATTAATCATTGAGCACAATAGTTTCATCCCGTTGGTGTCACATTAGGAGAGTTGTGGATCTTGTACCGTAAAATGGGCTGCAAACCTATGTTCTTCAGCACCATACTACGGTCAACAGCTACCGCTACCCATTGTCCCAACTATAGTGCTAACAGGCGTAGTAACTTTGATACTTCCTTGTTTAAATATACCACGTTTCTTTATTGTAAAAAATCTGGGAGAATCAAATTTATTTCTTCTATGTAAATTCTTTAAGGAACATTGAATGAATGTCGTATCATGCAGAAAAACTGGCAAATAGAGTGAGTCTACTGCGGATAGTGCTATGGCAGCGTAAAAGAAATGACAAAAAACCACTGCAGCACGGCCTACGAGTCCACCGCGACGATTCCGAGCGGATACCGATAAAACAAAAGAATAGCGCCGATAGAAGCGACTCTATGAGTAAGTAATAAGCACTGTTTTTGCTCGTAACTTTGTCGCCACTTCTCGTATCATTGATATCGGCTCGGGATCGTCACAGTGCACAAACTGACTAAGAAACAGTTTTTTACGATGTTTCTTTTGTGTTTCAATGGAATATCAAAAGAGGAGCAGTGGAAACTTTTTAATTGGATGCTCTGATGATGCTATAGCAATCGACATAACCTTAGCCACTTGATCATAATAGTCGATATCGGATGAACTGAAAACATTCAAATTGGGTCAAAGAGGCCGCACCACTTGTTTTGATTACCCGTTAAACAAATTAACAAAAGTTCATGAATATGAGGGTTCCTGCTTCTGGTGTTCTATTTTAGATTTGCTTGATGGACTTCATTTTGTTTTAATCAAGTTGTTTTATCACTAAACGACTTGTGAGTGTTACACATAATTTTGTACTTTAAACGGATAAAGTCTCGTTTTTGACGGCATAGGACTGACAGGTTTCGATCCTGTTCGAGGATCTTCTTTAGGGAAGTCAATATAAAACTTGAGTTTATCCGTTGAAATACATAATTTAAACAAATTTTCAGAATAATTTTACTTAAATACTAACTTAATTGGATTTGATTTTTAAGTTGAATTGAAATTGTTTTTTTTTACATCGATTTTAAATATTATTTCGATTTTGTTTTTTACTTCTTTATCGTGTATGATTCGATGCTCGTCGAGTGTTTAGATTTTGCTTATTATGCTTATATATTCAACGTTTCACGTTTTTTATCATTCAAACCCAATGACCTAAACCAAATCGATTAAATTCGTATTATTATTAATCAGACCGATGGCCGATGGGGCGTAATGATTCTGGAGTGGCAACTACGTACCGGAAGAATTAGCGTAGGCAGGCCCCCCACAAGGTGGACCGATGATCCAGTCAAGGTTGCGGGAAGCCGCTGGAAAAAAGCAGCTCAAAACCGGTCGACATGGAGATCTTTAGGGGAGGCCTATGTCCATCAGAGGACGTCTTTCGGCTGATATGATGAATTAGACAGAAACGAAAGCTCACATTTTTAAATGACACTAATGCCAGAAAATATACCTGGATTTTGTAGATTTTCTTTGCCAAATTGACTTAGTTTTGGAAAAGAAAAAAACTTAATTTGTATCATTACAATGTGGAAAAAAAATACCGCAGTTCAATTCCGTGGATTATTTTAATCTGTCATCCAATTTTTTTTATATCAGTTTTGAATTGATCTAACAGTGAATTTTCTTTGACACTAACATCAAATTTAAAAAAACAGACACTATCAATTTCGTAAATAACACTTACCACTTCGATATCAGTCGGCTTGATCAATGTACTTACACACTTAATAGTTTACACACCAAGAACATTACAGTATCACTACAACTTAAGTCACAAAGTTACGGAAAAAACACTAATCACTAAAGTCCATCAACAATATAAATTCTTACATTGAGTTTTATATTTTTTCAACGCCTGCTGTTCAATTTTCGATAAGTTTTTTTGCTACGCGGCTCGTAGCGTCTGTTTCATTCGCCGGTCGTAGCGGGACTGGCTACGCGCTACGCCGAGCGCTCTACGGTGCTACGCGACCAAATATCATTGCTAAGTTTTGTAAAGTGTACCAAAACAGTTAACCGACTACGATGCAGAGTGTGGCGAGAAAAATTCTCCCTTCCGGTTCATTACAAACCTCCTAAAGAGAGTCTTCCATGTGACGGAAGACTTTTCACAGACTTCGTACTCGGTTCGGCCGGTGCCAGAAAAACAGACTGATACAGATGAGGGCACAGTGATGAGATGAACTTATCTTGCGAGTGTGGTAATTCCCCCCAGAGAAAGCCCGCCTAACATCTTACCGTGCGTGCCCTAACAACTGCACGCGGGATGAACTTATGCAAGTTAGTCAAAACGCTGTTAATTACTAGCTGTTGCCCGCGACTTCGTTGCTTGGAGTACGAAAAATCCTTATGGAAAAAGTCTAGTATATTATATCAGTGTGCCGAACAGCGAAATTAGTGTTTCGAGCTAAAGAGTTTTGAACCTCACTCAATTGGGCAATGCGTTGATAGATCAGTCAGTCTCGGCACTCCCGGACCCTACACACATCGAGCGCGAATTTGAAATTTGAAATTGGAAGGTTGCGTAGGCTCGCATACTCGTTACAAAAGACCCTCAGGACCACGAGTATTGCGCGGGCAGGTGCGCGCGGTGGTGCGGGGTGGATTGCGGGCGGGGGGCGGAGAGTGTCCGTTCTATATGATAGCTATTAATTTATTCTGTGGTCTCGGTTTCCTTGAATTATGCTCTTTAGGTCGACTGGCTCCTAACGCCGAGTTTCTTTACGTCGAGTCCCTTTTCGTCGCGTTCTCAACGCAAGTATAGTCATACACACTACAACGCGTGGAGTTTGGACTTGTAGACCAATTAAAACGAGATTTCCAATAACGTATTTAACTTACTTCCTTGCACCATATAAGTTTTGTACCTCTATAACCCCGCCAAATATATAAAACACTCCACTTAGCACCGCAGAATAACCGTCTAGCTCTGCCATACAAAAATTCGCAACAACCGTGCAAAAACAAAGTAACATTGCGAATTTGCAATTTTTTCCCGCCAATAGACCTACTTACATTGGTCGGGTATTCAGTGCGCGGGAAGTAATCGCTGATATTTCCGAACGTAGCCACTGTACCTCTATGGTTTATATGTCATTCGAAAGGTAATTTTATATGGTCTAAAGTCACTATACATGTCAAACCAAAATAAACCGTAGTTTTTTTGCAACAAGGCAAAATTTGAAAAACTGGTGGACCCGCGGGGCTTGACGAAAGGAAGCGATCTGGGTTCAGATGTGAACCCACGGGGCTTCTGAGGTTAATTGCAATGAAACGCTTAATATTTTGGATTCATGTAGCTTCTAGTTGATTAAGCCGATTGGAAAGTAACAAAGCTTATAAAAACCCATTGTAACCAATTTAGCTAGGTACTACTTAGGTAGTACTTATTTATAAATTCTAGAAAAAAATATATCTAAAATAAATTATAATATAAAATTTAATATTCCTCAGACCTCGGACTTTACTTGCAAACTACGAGAAAAAAAAAGTAGGAATGTCAAAAAAGTAATAATGCCATTAAGTAGTGTTTTTGTGAATTTTCATCTCAGTAAAATGTACAGATTCAAATACCATCAATTTCATGATCTATGGCCCGGCAAAAACCGTTAGCGCATATAAAATTTTTTGAAACAAGGAATGTAAATTTGTTTTAAATTATATAAACGCTTTGTTAATCAACACCTCAGTAAAATTTACAGATTCAAAAACCGTCAGTATCAATTTCTATGGCCCGTAATTCGAATTATTTTTACTTTGCAAGTTTTATGAGCAAGTTTTATTTTTTAAGAGGAAAGAATAGTTTTGCGATCCTAACAAAATTACTATTTAGGAAAACACATGATATCGCTCGTACGCTCATTCCCCTAGTAGAGAGAGCGATACAGAACGTTACAGCTCGCGACTGACAATAGGTACTTTTTTTATGAAATTTCCATTTCGGGAGAAAACGGTTTCCACTAACTAAATCTTATCAAACTACTTTGATGTCGGTCGTTTCAGCACAATATGTTCTAAGTTTGTAAGTTTCGCTTTAAAAAAATAAATTACGCTTTTTAAAAAAATAACATTGTTTTTACAAGTTTTTACAAAACAAACAAATACAAATACAAAATCATTTGGTTAAGGTCTATAAGTTTGAATCTATTGCAAATTTTGAAAAAAGGACAAAATATAAACCTGGTTTTTATCAGGTCAATAACATAATCTATATATATAAAAGAAGAAGGTGACTGACTGACTGACTGACTGACTGACTGACTTACTGACTGACTGACATATCAACGCACAGCCCAAACCACTGGGTCTAGAGATTCCAAATTTGGCATGTAGGTTCCTTATGAGGCTTAGGGGTGCACTAAGAAAGGGTTTTACAAAATTCCACCCCAAAGGGGGTAAAATAGGGGATGAAAGTTTGTATGAAACTTAGTGAAGTTAGTAGCTTCAAAATTTGTATTTAGGCTGACGACTAAAAATTAATATTTACGTGACTCAGGGTTTTTGAAAATTCGACACCCTTAAGGGTGAAAAGGGGGATGAAGTTGAAAATTCTTTATTTTTTTAAGAAAAATCCACATAATTTATTATTTAGGCGTTAATGATGTAATTCTATGCAACGTTCATCACTGTTATTGAAATTCCACCCCAAATTAAACCCCTAAAAAGGGAAATGGGATGAAAAAGTCTAAAAACCAATATGGGTATCATTTGTACTATGGTTTATCGGGTCATTACGAAAACTACAACAACTTTGAAATCCAACGTGGTGGACGTGAAATACCATCATCCCCCTGGGGATGGAGTCGGGTTGCGATAGGTGTTGAAAATTATGTTAAAATGGACTGTTTTTCCAATAAAAACCACCAATTCTCAAAAACCATGAAAAATTGCTTTATTAGCACAAAACTTCAAGTCGACAACTGACTGAAATATAAAAACAGAAAAAGAATGAAAGTCTTCCAGCCAGTTGCCAACATCCTCCCCCCCAGTGCAAGCGCTCAGTGGGAGTTGTCAACTGACTGGACTCCTAACGGCACAAGTTTTTTTGTAGGCCTTCTAAATACCCTTGAGTTAACAAATCTACTACTCTGGTATGACCATCCTGACCAGGGTATGTCTTTATTACCCTCCCCAAGGGCCAAGTTCCTCTTGGGAGGCTGTCATCTGCAATCAGTCCAATATCGCCAATCTTCCATTCTTGAGGGGCTACGTTTGCGATACGTCTAGGCACCAAGGTGGGAAGATATTCCTTTATTCAGCGCGCCCAGAACATGTCCGCAAGACGTAAAGTTCGTCGCCAGTCACACCGCCGTATAAGATCTGAATCTTCTAGATCTCCTGCGAGCCAATTTGTTGGAGGATGGTTCGAAGAAGAGCCGATGAGGAAGTGGAAAGGAGTTATTTCCGTAGAACTTTCTGGACTCTCGGTGGAAAGATATGTCAGCGGCCTCGAGTTAACAATGGCCTCTGCTTCCAATAAAAACGTATAAAAGACCTCTTCCTTGGGTGCTCTTTCTTTAAGTGTTACTTTTAATGCAGAATTCACGAACCTGATGAGGCGCTCCCAGGCTCCACCCATAAAAGGAGACACAGGTGGAATGAATGTTGGCGACTGGCTGGAAGACTTTCATTCTTTTTCTGTTTTTATATTTCAGTCAGTTGTCGACTTGAAGTTTTGTGCTAATAAAGCAATTTTTCATGGTTTTTGAGAATTGGTGGTTTTTATTGGAAAAACAGTCCATTTTAACATAATTTTCAACAGTAGGTTTGAAATGTCTAAAAATCAATATGGGTGTCGTTTGTATGGTTTATCGGGTCGCTGATTACGAAAACTACAACAATTTTGAAATCCAACGTGGTGGACGTGAAATATTATCATCCCCCTGGGGATGGAGTTGGGGTGCGATAGGTTTGAAATGTCTAAAAATCAATATGGGGTGTCGTTTGTATGGTTTATTGGGTCGCTGATTACGAAAGCTACAACAACTTTTAAATCCAACGTGGTGGACGTGAAATACCATCATCCCCCTGGGCATGGAGTTGGGGTGCGATAGGTTTGAAATATCTAAAAATCAATATGGGAGTCGTTTGTATGGTCAATCGGGTCACTGATTACGGAAACTACAACAATTTCGAAATCCAACGTGGTGGACGTGAAATATTATCATCCCCCTGGGGATGGAGTTGGGGTGCGATAGGTTTGAAATGTCTAAAAATAAATATGGGTGTCATTTCTATGTTAGGGTTAGCGGTTAAATTGGCGTAAGGGGTAGGGATAGGGGCAGGGATAGGGACAGGTAGAGGTAGAGAAGTAAAGTTGTAGAGAGGTAGAGACGTAGAGAGGTAGAGAGGTAGAGAGGTAGAGAGGTAGAGAGGTAGAGAGGTAGAGAGGTAGAGAGGTAGAGAGGTAGAGAGGTAGAGAGGTAGAGAGGTAGAGAGGTAGAGAGGTAGAGAGGTAGAGAGGTAGAGAGGTAGAGACGTAGAGACGTAGAGAGGTAGAGAGGTAGAGAGGTAGAGAGGTAGAGAGGTAGAGAGGTAGAGAGGTAGAGAGATAGAGAGGTAGAGAGGTAGAGAGGTAGAGAGGTAGAGAGGTAGAGAGGTAGAGAGGTAGAGAGGTAGAGAGGTAGAGAGGTAGAGAGGTAGAGAGGTAGAGAGGTAGAGAGGTAGAGAGGTAGAGAGGTAGAGAGGTAGAGAGGTAGAGAGGTAGAGAGGTAGAGAGGTAGAGAGGTAGAGAGGTAGAGAGGTAGAGAGGTAGAGAGGTAGAGAGGTAGAGATGTAGAGAGTTAGAGGGGTACAGGTACAGGTAGAGGTAGAGGGAAAGGGAGAAGGAGGGAAAGGGGGAGAGGGAGGGAGTGAGGGAGGGGGAGGGGGTGATGAAGAGGGAGAGGAAGGGGGAGAGAGAGGGGCAGGGGGTGAGGGAGGAGGGGGAGAGACAGAGGGAGGGGGAGGGGGAGAGACAGAGGGAGGGGGAGAGGAAGGAGGGAGAGGCAGAGAGAGGGAGAGGGTTTTAGTTTTTCTCAATTACTTCTGTGAATTGGCTCTGTTTTGAAATATTACATAAAGGTGTCTCTCATCTCTCTCTTTACATTTGTTAGGATACTGCTGCTAAGTTCCTCTGTTCTGAGTAATTTATGAGTAACGTCTGTATATTATATAAAATTCAGCTGGATCTTGAATTATACTCATTGATTTGCGCGGTTGCTGTTTTTCCTTTTGGCCTTCTCATCAAGGAGGTTTTAATCCACGCTACGCTCTAGGAAGGAGTGTTTAATGCAAAAATCTTGCTACACAAATTTAGTCAATCGTATATTGTAATACGGAATGAATTCCTGTGATTCGCGAAGAAGAGAAATTGTGCCGAGCGAGAGGTCAATTAGTCGCGGTTGTGTCACGCTCACACAGTTGCCATAGCAAAACGAAATTGCGGGTTGGTAGGAAAACATATTTTGACAATATGCTTGGTTTTCATATAGAAAACCTTTTTAGAGCTAAATCTTAAAAATTTAATACTTTTCGGGTGCTTTTGGTTCTGTGATTTATCTAGAAAACTCTCAAAAATATTTTTGATCTAATTTTGTTGTTTAAGGTCAAGCAGGTTATGTCAACCTTTTTGGTAATATTTTTTAATACATTACTGGTATCCCCGTCTTTGACACATTTTTATGTCATGCTAAATGTTGTTTAAAATCGCGTATTTTTTCTGCAAAAACAGTGAAATATTGTAGAGTATGGCTGCAAAATTTATAGTTATGCTATTTGCGGAATATTCTTCTATGGGTATGCATTATTCCTTTAATTTTTCTATGAAAAAGCCGAACTGTTTTACGTATGAAGTAAGGTGGCTGTAATGTACGATATTTGAACACAAAGGAAACTAAAAAGGTACAACCACATCAGTATTGTGGGATGTGAATCTGCAGAATCTGCCCATAAAACTGAACAACTTGTCCCAAAGAATATTATGATGAAATAACATTGTGATGAAGATATCTGAATCTAAACATGAAAGAGAAAAACAGCTTGCATTAGTTTTAAAAGACAATCAAACAAAACAACGGAACCTGTACTGTTGTACAATAATAGGAAAATAGTACATCTGATGCTGCCGGTTATTTGCTGCGTTCTTATTGACGACATGCGAGAAGCCAATAATTCACACGCCTGCCCTGCGCGATAGATATTTCGAGCCATTTACGGTCAGCATCAAAGTTTTGTGCCGGGCATTATTGAGAGATTTTATGTGATGCCCTTGGGTTGGAATTTGTTTAAAAAAGTTTCAGATGTGGACACATGTCACTTGGTAGGTAAGAATGATTCATTCATTTAAAAAAAAAAATACGATCGAATAGAGAACCTCCGCCTTTTTGAAGTCGGTTAAAAAGTAGGTGGCTCGCAATTAGGCCCAAATGAAGTTGGTTGATGATGAGTTTTTAGAAGAATACCAACAAAAACCTGTATCGACCTGTTGTTCCCGGACAGCCAGACGGATCGCAAATATAGATGGACGAAGAGACAACTAATGTTACGAGGGCTGTTCAATAAGTAGTGAGAATGAACAACATATTGGTTTTAAGTCTTTTAATGTTTGTGAGTATTTATAGTTTATTTCAGTAAAAAGATTTCAGTAGAAAACTTGGGCCATGCAATATTTTTTATGGCTTTATTGTTACATATTATGCGAGCCAGCGCCAGCTCCAAATACCAGACATGGGAAACAAAACAATTTATTTACAACTGCACATCCAAGGTGTTTTTCAATATTGTTCTGGTTTGATCACACGATTAAAAGTTTTATTTGTTGTACTACATTTTTGAACTATCGCGGTTCCAGGTCGTGGCGGCCCCTTTTCATTGAGTTCAAGTCGTATTTGTATAGTATTTTTCATATTTTTTAATGTAAACGACACTGTATTCGTCCATTTTTACAGTAACTAGGCACGTCTACTATTTAAAAACAATTATTTCTAAATAAATGTAAAGTCAGAACTGAATCGATTAAATAAGAAATAAAATCTAATATTTGTTCGATTATTTTGTTACATGTCGTACCTATAATGAATTTTGTTTATCAATAAACAATAAATCATCTGATTAGTTGTGTTTAGGTTTATACTTTTCTGCTATGATAAGTTTAGAGCAAAACCTGAATGAAAATGAAATTGTTTAAGGTTGTTAATTTTAAAATCTTATCTAGTTCTTAAAGACGAAACCATTATACTGTTATAAACATTAAGGGAACTTTAGGTTTATTAGAAATTGATTTGAGTAATTACTGTTTGTAAAAAAAAAACTGTTTGTTTCCTGAAAATAAACAAAAAAAAATACACGTCAAATTTTATTAATTGCTTTGCTTCTTGATGATGAGGCATGCAACGTACCTGGGGAACAATTCTTGAATATCACCGGGTGATAAAATATCACTCAAAAAATTAAAAATCATAGATTTTTGTTTTCAAAAGTTGAGATTTATCTTCTTAAAATATAAAGCAGTCCTTGATTGTTAATTTTCATGTATTCTGATTTACCTTTCAACAGTTTATTAGCGCAAATGTGAATTTTTAAAGTCTCAAAAGTGATATTTTATCACCCGGTGATTTTCAAGAATTCCCTGGGCTTTTCTGGAAAGCAAGAAGAAAGAAATAAAAAAAGGTTTATTTTGGAAACAAACAAAAAGAATGCTGCTGCTGAAAAAACTCTGACCCAATTGTTGAATATTACCGAGTGATAAAATATAATTTTTGAGACATCAAATAAGACAGTGGGTGCTATGGGCGGTGGTGGTGACCACTTACCATCAGGTGGCCCACCTGCTCGTTTGCTCACTTTTAACATAAAAAATATCAAATGTACCCTGATTGGTTTAGATTTTTAACAGATAATAATGTAAACCATAATACATGAAAAGTAACAATCAATCACTACTTTATATTTAACGAATATCATTCTGCACTTTTGTAAAGAAACATTTTTAATTTTTCGGGTGATAATTATTTATCATCCGGTGTTATTCAAGAATTGAGCCCAAGGTACTCATGACATGCTTGAATAATATTCATGACATGCACATACCATGCTTGAATAATATTCTCATGTTGTACATGACATCCCATGAAACGTACACTGTACGTACATTACGATACCTACGGGTAGAGATGGGTTGGTACTTGGTACTATACTTTGCCGGCACCAAACGGACTTGACTTCATTTACCTCTATGACTCTATAATTGAGCCACGAGCCAAGCGAGTGGTTCTAAAGAAGAATCCTCAGCGTTGCGAGGATTTTAAGACACGAAACACTTCGTTGCCGAGAGAAGCACAACTTATCAGGTAGAAACTAAAGGATAATATCCTGACAAATAAAATATTTAAAATGAAGCTGCTGTTCCAGAGGGCTTTAATAACATTACATCCCCCAGCGTAAAATAGTAAGGTCACCCTACTGTGTGAAAGAGATGCCACCGCGACTATTGGATATACTCGTCGTCACGCTTTTTTTGGCCATTCCTCTCTCCATCCTAGAGCGTAGCGTGGATTAAAACCTCCTTGGTTCTCATTCTATACGCGCATCCGGCACTCGCAAGCGCAGCGTTTTTCTTACGTCAATGGCACCCGCACCCGCCCTTGTACCCTAGAAAATTGTACCCCGCGGGCGAGGGCGGTACTATCAAAGATTTTGGAAACTACGCCAGGAAGCGCAGCGTTTTTCTTACGTCAATGACTACTATACATACCTGCTTTGTGCACGCTTTCTTTCTTTACAATTTTTCCATGGTACTGACACTGACAATGACTTTACCAATCAATCAATCAGAGTATTAAGGGATGTGACGCCATTATATAAATAATAATAAAACAGATAATTGATTGAGAATAGGTTCGTTTTTCAACATTTGAAGATGGCGGTCGTGTTTCTATTTCAATTTTAGTTATATTTGTTTATTGAAGAGTTTAATGAATAATTTGATTGGGTGTTATGCAGTAAACGTCTTTGAAAATGAGCATCTATTAGAAGATTGGAATACATGCATTTATCAAGATTTTTGGATGGAGAGAAGCGGCCCATCGAGACTTCAATAATTTTCCCCATCAACTTATCGGAGTCATCATAGTACACAGGCCCTCGTCCTCGTGATGTGGATTCCTGTGTAAATCTTCCACTTGACATTGGCGAACTCGCCATAATTTTATAATAATTTGTTAACTTGACATTGTGCAAAATACATCTTGGATGTGACGCCATTAAATAAATATCTATCTCTATCTCTTGATTGAGAATAATCACTTTTTACGTGTTTTTACTTTTATATATTATTGTTTCGTATACATCCAATAACACCACAAAATAAATATTGTTAATAACATATATTATTTAATTTCAATATTTTATTTTGATTTGCGAGGAACAATGTTTTCTATATTTACTAAGAGGTTTAAAAATCCAAATAAAAATAGAAGTAGTAAAAGGCTGAGTAGTCACAGTAGACCAAGCAGTGATTTCACGAAACTGATGGAATTAGAGACTGAAGCCGAGGATTTCGACTTCAGGACCATAGTTAATATACAAGAGGTTAGTCCATGTCTTAAAGCCAGTAAGAATTTCAGTTTACTCATTTTGAGTTAATATTATAAAACATCAATCATAACATCCCATGAAACATCCAAGATATGGAGCTTGAATTGATAAGCTGGAATTTTGAAGAAAGTTAGCTGTACCACACCAAAAGCGTGGCATCTCGGTGCTTTTTTAATACATCAATGCGTTGGCGGATGGCAACATAGACCTGTGTTGTTTGTGACCGCAGTATGTAAGATATTTAGATACACAGGAGGACACTGCTGCCCATCCTACAGATCATAATCCCTTAGTCGCCCCTTACAACACGCAGGAGTAAAGAAGGATTGCAGTATTTCAAATATGGTCGAGAAGTATACGCCTAGCATGTGACGCTTCGTTGTCGTCTGTGTGACTTTCATTTTGTGCTTATTCTTACGACACGCACGAGTAGAGAATGATTGCAGTATTACAAATATGGTCGAGAAGTATACGCCTAGCATGTGACGCTTCGTTGTCGTGTGTGTTACTTTCATTTTGTGCTTATTCTTCATTCGACATTAACTAGGTAAAGGCGGTAAGCAACCGAATGGAGCAATACAACGTGTTAATGGAACAATCGAAATCTTCATACACTCCAACTGATTTTCATTACTATAAATCCATTCCCGTAAAAATTTTTTTTCTAAATATTGTAACTTTAAAGTTTCATCGTTGTTCTAGTAGATATTTAAGCTATCATGGCAAATCCACCTCGCGTACGCGCACGCCTTGCCTACTACCCTCCCCTCCTCACCGCTCATGCACCGCGCGCCGCCCGCGCGCGTAGCTACATAAATATTTAGAAGCGGCAAAAATTTAAATAACAAAGTAAAAAAATACCCCTATCAGAAATCCGTGAAATTGATTCTACCTTCGATCTAAATAAGCTGATTTATAAAATGTCTGCTGCAATAATTAAAAGTTGTTTCTCGTTCAAGGCTTATTCTTCAGTTTGGTTCGACATACACTGGTTGTACGAATTATCAGAGAATGGATACTGGAACGGCATGGTCTGTTTTTTCGCAGTGGCATCGTTGTGGGTATTCTCTATGTCATTTGAAACTAAGGTATGTAATACAGGGTGTCTCAGAAAAAAAAAATTTTTTTGAAGATGCTTAAAAATAAAACAAATGTGGTTAAAAAATTTTAAATTACACAACCAGAAACTTAAGGCATGACAAAATCACTTTTTTAAAATAACGTCATTTAAGGCGATCCGTTTTCCATACTAAATTCAAATGACTTATATTTTTTTGCGGGACATAAAATGCTGTTAAAAAACGAGTGTATACTGCTATTTTTAGCATAATTTTTCGCTGATTAATACAAAGACACAGCTCATGCGCCGAAAATACTAGTTTTGTGTTTGAAATTATTGGTTCAATATTATAATTGTGGGTGTGCGATCTATACAGTAGTACTTTCAGTGCATTAGCTGTATCTTTGTATTAATAGGCGAAAAATATAACAAAAAATAGCAGTATTTACTCGTTTTTTACAGCATTTTATGTCCCGCATAAGAATGCAAGTCATTTGAATTTAGTATGGAAAACAGATCGCCTTAAATGACGTTCATTGCGGCTCTGGCAATTTTTTCGCCAATAAAATTATATCTCTGCAATTGTTGGAAAAAAAATTAAAGTAACAATTTTTACAATTTTCGTTGGTAGACTAGAATCTTAAAAAAAGACATACAAAATGAGACTTGCTGCAATGTTCAATACTGACATTATTGACATATATCCAAAACTACTAACCCAAGAAAAGGGGATTGGGCGACTGCCATCTGATCCCCGCAACCAAGGAGGTAAACCAGAGCCAACCTCGTCGAGCGTCGGAATCCTTGGTGTCAACATTTCGAACAAAGTCCAGTTCCACGATCACTTAGAAGGGAAAGCCAAGCTGGCCTCCAAAAAACTTGGAGTTCTTAACAGAGCGAAGCGGTACTTCATATCGAGACATCGGCTTATGCTTTATAAGGCACAGGTTCGGCCCCACATGGAGTACTGCTCGCATCTCTGGGCTGGTGCATCCCAATATCAACTACTTCCTCTTGATCGCATTCTTGAGGGCAGTTCGAATTGCCGACGATCCTGAGCTCACCCGCAACCAAGGAGGTAAACCAGAGCCAACCTCGTCGAGCGTCGGAATCCTTGGTGTCAACATTTCGAACAAAGTCCAGTTCCACGATCACTTAGAAGGGAAAGCCAAGCTGGCCTCCAAAAAACTTGGAGTTCTTAACAGAGCGAAGCGGTACTTCATATCGAGACATCGGCTTATGCTTTATAAGGCACAGGTTCGGCCCCACATGGAGTACTGCTCGCATCTCTGGGCTGGTGCATCCCAATATCAACTACTTCCTCTTGATCGCATTCTTGAGGGCAGTTCGAATTGCCGACGATCCTGAGCTCACGGACGGTATACAGCCACTTAGTCTACGAAGAGACGTCGCCTCCTTGTGTGTTCTGTACCGCCTGTACAATGGTGAGTGTTTTGAGGAACTATTCAGTCTGGTGCCAGCGGCTCAGTTCCACCACCGCACCACACGCCGTAGGGAGAAGTTCCACCCACATTATTTGGATGCATGGCGTCCTACCACAACTCGTTATGCGCGCTCATTCCACTTGTGCACCAGTAAAATGTGGGACGGGCTTCTTTCAGCGGCTTTCCCTGTAACTTACAACATGGGGGCTTTTAAAAAGCGGGTAAACCAAGTCCTAAAAGGCCGCCAGCGCACAAGTAACACCCTTGGTGTTGCAGGTGTCCATTGGCGGCAGTAACACTTACTAGGTGTGCTGTCTGCTCGTCTGCCAGTTCTCAACATTCACCCTTGGTGTTGCAGGTGTCCATGGGCGGCAGTAACACTTACTAGGTGTGCTGTCTGCTCGTCTGCCAGTTCTCAACATTCACCCTTGGTGTTGCAGGTGTCCATGGGCGGCAGTAACACTTACTAGGTGTGCTGTCTGCTCGTCTGCCAGTTCTCAACATTCACCCTTGGTGTTGCAGGTGTCCATGGGCGGCAGTAACACTTACTAGGTGTGCTGTCTGCTCGTCTGCCAGTTCTCAACATTAAAAAAAACTTTAGTTTAGGTTTTACCGGGTTAGTGGCCAACGTGATTGTCAGGGTTTCAAGCGACCAAATGACACCTGATTTGGCTTAACGACTACTGTCGTAGATAGTAGCCGGAAGTAATAGCTTAACGTGTCTCCTAAAGCGCGAAACCTCTCTTGTTGTTACCCATTACATAAACTAGCTGTCACCCATCAGGGTGCTGAAGGTGCTAGGGCTTTTGTGGAAAGTCCGTCTGGGGAACTACCACTCCCTTGCTTTTTTCTGCCGTGCACTGCTGTGTTTCAGTTTGAAGAGCAAGGGCGCCAGAGAAATTACTGGCACTGAGATATATCATCTTAGTTCTCAAAGTGAGCAACGCGCTTAGCTGTCTTATTAGTGCCATATTAGCACCCACTAGGCCACGAAATTTGCTCCCCTATTTAGGCCCCCTTTACAATAATAACTATAACAACAAAATATTTTATCATTTGCAACAAAGTGAACAAGCATATTTTAAAAGTATACCAAAATTACAGTTGATAGCGTGAGTAGTTGCTGAGATAAACAAGTGTGACAGATAGACAGACGAAGTCGCACTATAAGAGTTCCTTGTTACCATTTTGGTTCGGAACCATTACTCCAGGGAATTTAGAAACTTATATATGAGTGGGTTTGAAGTAAATATAAATGTGACTTTTTAATTATTATTGACAAAATTAAGTTTAAATACATACTCGTATATGTTAATAGTTTTAAAGAAAAAAAAAGGGAAGATGACGAAACATGACATTTTAAATCGAAAAATGTAAAAAGAAAGTTTATCATTACAGTTGACATTTTAATTTTGCATAAAATATATTTAAAATAATATTTAAGAAGTAAAACATTAAACTTACTTCCATTACATATTATACTTTAAGTGCAATTTCGAGTTAACTTATTACCTTACTGAAACTCCGAATTTCAGCAATTCCTATGGGAAAACATTTTAATTTTTAGGTAAAATACCTATGATAATAGTTCTATTAACAATGCTAATCGATTGATTGCATTAGCATTTTAGTAGATTAGTTGTTTAACAAGAATCCGAGAAAAAACAGCCATACTTAATTACTTCCAGCTCAAATAATAATTTCCCTGGACTACATGTAAAGAATAACGTCATTAGCTTTTAACTAGATTACTTCAAAGAGTGCAAAGTGTAAGACCCGGTCTTACTAAACTTTCAACTGAACAAAAGTCTGGAGTTTCAAATTACGAAAAAGGTTACCCTTTGTCTTTGTGAAATTGTGATAGATTTCACCATTTCACATATTAATAGTGAAGTCTTAAAGATCGTAACCCACCGTATTCATATAAAGTGACGAGGGATGTAGTCCGGCCATATTGACAATAAGGCCATGTCCCGACCTGGCGTCACTGAGCCGCTCACTGTGAGCCGACCGACTCTGAGCGGCGTATCGGTCGCTCACTCAATTCGTTCCGTCGGCGTAGTGAGCTGACTGAGCCGCCGACCGGAAGCATAGTTCGCGGTGACTCAGCTGCTCACTGAATGAATCCGCAAGCGTTACGCCGGCGTAACGCTGCAGACTGCGTAGAGTGAGCGCTGAATGAACACTCCATCTACCCTAATATTAAAAAGAGGAAAGATTTTATTGTTTATTTGTTTGCATCGAATAGGCTTCAAAACTACTAGACCGATTTGAAACATTCTTTCACCATTAGAATTCTACAATATCCCTGATGAACATAGAATATTTTTTTTTTCAAAAATGTTAGGGTTCCGTGCGAAAACTTCGATAATGTAACCCAAGTTGTGAAAAAAATACCAAATACCACCCTTATATCGCATACGCTGCGGAAACTATTGACAATAGAGCAAAGTAGTTTACCACAGTTTTATAGAAGACATCAATATCTACAAAAAAATCCGTAGTGCCATATGTCTTACTGTTACAGTTATTTCACTATAACTACTTTTTCATCTTCAAACGCCAGTACAAACTATACAGGCCACATTATTCGTACCTGGGTATTAATCCTTATCCAAACAATTACTTTGTATTCAAGACTACATTAGTATCTGTAAATTACTTTTTGAATTATTCAAACCGGACATACCATTCAAAAGATATGATGATTGTAATAATTATTAAAATTGAAATTAAAGAAATGGCGCTTTATCTACAACAGAGAATAGACACGTAAAATTTGGCTAATGGTTCCTGTATGTTTAAATTTGTGTATCATCACGTCTATATCCCTAACGGGGTAGGCAGAGCATCAAAAAGTGTATAATATGATGAGAAATCTAGCTTTGTCTATTACTTAAGAACCTAAGGCCGCGTCCCATTAGGCTTACAGTGCGCGGCTGACTGATCACTGACCGCTGACTGACTCTGAGCGACGTATCGGTCGCTTATTCAATGTTTAGTTAGCGGCAAACTGTAGCGTATTAGCCGCAAAGTGCTTAATTGATAATTTTTGGTAGGATGGGTAAGTTTATGGGCATCCATCGCGGAAAGCGTTTCTGCGCGCGTCAGTCCGTCAGTCAGTCATTCAGTTATATGATGAGATACCGATACAATATGATACCGATGCGATACTGATACTAATACGATACGATACCGATACGATACCGATACGATACCGATACGATACCGATACAATACCGATACGATACCGATACGATACCGATACGATACCGATACGATACCGATGCGATACCGATACGATACCGATACGATACCGATACGATACCGATACGATACCGATACGATACCGATACGATACCGATACGATACCGATACGATACCGATACGATACCGATACGATACCGATACGATACCGATACGATACCGATACGATACCGATACGATACCGATACGATACCGATACGATACCGATACGATACCGATACGATACCGATACGATACCGATACGATACCGATACGATACCGATACGATACCGATACGATACCGATACGATACCGATACGATACCGATACGATACCGATACGATACCGATACGATACCGATACGATACCGATACGATACCGATACGATACCGATACGATACCGATACGATACCGATACGATACCGATACGATACCGATACGATACCGATACGATACCGATACGATACCGATACGATACCGATACGATACCGATACGATACCGATACGATACCGATACGATACCGATACGATACCGATACGATACCGATACGATACCGATACGATACCGATACAATACCGACACGATATTGATTCGATATCAATACGAAATTGATACGATAACGAACCGATACCAATAACGAAACCGATACAATCTGGGTGTCTACTCTCAATTTTCGATAAATCGATACAATACTACTCTGTACGGTCGAATTCATGACTTCGTCGTTCACTTACAATTAAGTAGAATATTGGTTGGATAAATTGCCAAACTGGCAGTGGTTAGCATCCAACCAATATCCTACTCTATCGTCAAGGTACGAAGTATTGAATTTGCATGTTTCGAATAGTATCGTATTGATGTATCGAAAATTGAAAGTAGGCTCCCAGTGTTCGTCGCTTCACTCGGTGGAGGGCCGCGTAACGCTGCGCAGCGTACCAGCGGCGTAGTGATCTGATTGAGCCGCCGACCGCGACCATCGTTTGCTTTGCACAGTATGCGCTGAATGGACACTCCGTTTAAAATATATAGGGAGGCGAACTAGAGGCAAACAGTTGGCCGCTCACTGTGAGCCTAAGGCCATGTCCCCACCTGGCGTCAGTGAGCCGCTCACTGTGAGCCGACCGACTCTAAGCGGCGTATCGGTCGCTCACTCAATTCATTCCGTCGGCGTAGTAAACTGACTGAGCCGCCGACCGGGAGCATAGTTCGCGGCACCTCAGCTGCTCACTGAATGAATCCGCAAACGTAACGCCGGCGTTACGCCGCAGACCGCGTAGAGTGAGCGCTGAATGGACACTCCATTTAAAATATATAGGAAGGCGTACTGGAGGCAGACAGTGAGTGGCTCACTGACGCCAGGTCGGGACACGGCCTAATGGGGATGCGGCCTAAACATTTAATTAAAAATAATATCCAAATTGTCTCTATAATATACTTCTTTCTTTTTATAATCCCCGACGCAACTAGAACCTATATCTACCCGTGCGAAGCCGGGGCGGACCGCTAGTTTAAAATATGTAGGGAGGCGTACTAGAGGCAGACAGTGAGCGGCTCACTGACGCCAGGTCACGGCCTTATTTACATTTTTGAGTTTTCGTTTCAAATTTTATTTATATATCTGTTAAAAGACCCTCTGAACAAATCATAATACCTGATTTAAGACTGTTTCTGTGGCCGGTTCAGATTTTAAGACTCATTTGGTCTTAAATTTGTTCTTGGCAAACCATAGCCTTACTATTAAGTATGGTAATTCAACAAAGCTGTACAACATGACAATAACGAAACAATGCGGTAACCTAGAAATGTATATAACTAAGATATATGGAGATTATAGTTTGGTCACTATTTATGGTTACGGCGGGTTACGATCTTTAATACTTCGCTTTTAGTATGTTTTTTTTTTTTTTTTTTTTTAATTTATTTCATTAACTACAATCTATATTTTAAGTTAAATCTTCGCCAAACTATGCAATAGTTTATAGGCGTTGCGCTCATATATAATTTTTTATATTATTACCTCAGACTGTAGATATTTTAAACTATATAGCTTTCCCTAACCTAACATGCGTTTTACAAAATAAATACTAACTTAACCTATAGGTACAGTCAGGAGCACGTCAAGCTTGACACAGTGGAACTTATACATTTCTAATTCCTCTCATTAGTGTCAAGCATGACGCGCCGTTGACTGCCCTTGCTTATCTAGAATACATTTTTTTTTTTTTTTTTTTGTGAAATGGCGAAATCTATAACAATTTACAAGCGGTGGCTGACAGAATATCAGCGCTGTGGCGTGCTTTGCCGCTGCAGCTTTATGCTGAGTTAGGGCCTATTTGGGGGTGCGGCACGCTCTATAACTGGATTTAGATTTAATGTGTATTTTATATTGTTAAATATTTTGTTGTGGATTTGTACTGTATCCTTAATAAACAATTTACCTATCTATCTATCAATTTCACAAAGACAAACGGTAACCGTTTACTCCAGTAAAATTACGAGAGATTGTATGGCGAAACGGAAATAATTGATAATAGCCGTGATTCTTTTTCAGATCGATAGATTATATTTCTGTGTAAAGGTTTTTAATGGAATCCACCTAAATTTACTTCATTTATTTATTTATTTTGCCGTCCAAACATTAAAAAAATATGGAATTTCAGAAAAAAATGTTAATAGATTATTTTTTTTATTTACGGCTTGCTATATATTCAGAAATTCATATTATACATGAATCCACCTAAAAATATTAGCTTTTTTGTATTGTTTAACTTTTATAGCACGAAATTTAAATACAGCTTATCTTCGCAACCAAAAATAGTAATAGATCCGTTTTGCTTTGCATTTTTGTGAATATATATAAGAATCACTTACATTTAAAAAGGTTGAGTTTATCTCAGTTTATTCCTATTATTTTACCTCGAATTTATTGGCCCTTATATGTAAAAATAAGTGGAGATTTTATATTTTGAAATAAATTGATATTTTTAAATATATTTATGGTGGATTTTGATGCCTATATGTAAAGTATACGTTTATCTATGATATAAAGTATATAATTGTCTATTACTATTTTTGCCTTAGCTGTTATTTGAAAAAAATATTCCGCTTTAAATTTTAGGTGGATTCGTAAATATTGCGTCTTAACATCATATTTAAATACGATATACACAAAAAAGTAGCTATTAGCATTTAATGTTTTGCAAAACCGTATTTTTACTGGACTAGTTTTCGTAATTTGAATGTCTACAGGATACAGCACTACTAGTCTTTTATTCTGTGACAGAGTAAATAGTTGGATTTTATTAGTGAGCTTCTTCTCACATTACATGTTTCTTTTCAGGAATCAATCCTAGGACTTCGTTATCATTTTGCAATTGATTTGGCACATAATATAATTTTTGGTATTCACGTGCTTTCCATTCTAATTAATGATATCTATCGTATTAGGCACGAGCAGCATTCTTTTCCGAATAAACACTGGTGTAAGTAAGATTTAATTGTTCTTTGTCATTCGTAAGTGAAGATAGCAAAGTCAGCACAAGATAATGGTAGTTTATGATACAAGGTTGGTAAGTAGGGTTATTGCGATGAGTTAATTTGTAAACCTGAAAGGAATTCGCGGATTCATCATCGTGACGAGTTTACAATCCCCGTATCTTACAACGTTTTTAGGGTTCCGATACCAAAATGGTAAAAAAAAGGAACCCTCATGGTGCCGCTCTGTCCGTCTGTCTGTCCGTCTGTCTGTCACACCTGGGGGGTGATCGTGGTAAATTCAACGATATTACCAAAACAAAAACGTTTGCCTAAAACACTCAGTTAAGACTTAACAAAACTTTTGAGACAAACGTTTTTGTTTTGGTAAAATCGTTGAAATTACCACGATCACCCCCCTGTATATCTCAGCAACCACTCATGCTATCGACTTGAAATTTGGAATAATTATAGAATAGGGTTGTCCAACTTAATTGAACGTAAAAAAAATAAGAAAAAATTATGATTATTAATGTAAAGGAGACCTAAATAGGGGGACAAAACTTCGGTACTAGGTTGAGTGGGGTATCATATGAAAGGGCTTTACTTTTGCATTCTAAAATATATTTTTGTATATTTTTACAACTCTTCGCTTTCAAGTTATGATGAAAAATGTCAAAAAAAATACCGCCCCCTTATCTCCGAAGTTTGTTAATGGAAAAATCTGAATTAACTACAGTCGATAGAAGTTTATGTAAGTATTACAGAAAAAATAAAACGAAATGCACAGTTTTTTGGATATCTGCAAAAAACCTTTACAAACAAATTTACTTTTGCGGTCCTAAAAATGAACTATTTTGCTTCCAAAAATACTAAAGGTATATCAAAACCCTCGGCGCGCGAGTCCAACTCGCACTTGACCGGTTTTTTAGATAAAGGACAACGAAACTAAAGTATGGAGAAAGTGGTTACAGTAATTTTTGATAAAATTTTAATATGTTATAGATTATAGTGTCGTGATTAAAAGTTTCTATGGGTATTAACACGGTTTCTGAGTTGATTTCCAAGATATGACTGATTTTGTGCCATCATCTAGATAGTTGGTGGAGCCTACTTTATTCAATTTAGAGACAAACTGCTTATATTAACAAAATCCTATTCGTATTTTTATTTGTATTCCTAATAGTATCCCTTACTTAATCGAATTCCTATTAAAATTTTTATGCTTATTCGTTTTCATCTTAGTATCCCTATTCACATTCCTTTTCGTTTTTATATTCGTATTCTTATTAATTCCTATAGGTATCCCTATTCGAATTTCAATTAGTATCCCCCTTTAGAATTCTTCGAATAAGGCTTCCGTAGCGCTCTTACGGGCGTTACGTGACAACTATTAGGTACAACCAAAGAATAAAGTTACAGCATGTACTGCATCGACACAAGAACTGTACTCTGACCTGACGACATTTTTATATTTTTACTTGCAGTATGGTATGTTGGTGATGTGGTGTCGTACGCGCACTACGCTGCCGAAGCAAATTTTCACCATACGTCGATGGGCGCTTTATTAAGTATAACGATGATTTGTTATGTTTATCGCTTGCACCGAGCCTTCAGGTATTTGTGTAAGTATTTTTAAGGTTATCTATTCAGCGTGAATTTTCATTTATTTTGCTCCTGACGCCCAGTGTTTCTACTCATGGTAACAAGCGACTTTTCCGAAGAAAGAGCTTTGTTCCTGAAAAAAATTTTTTCGCCTCCCTATAGTAAAGTGGTTGATCGACTCATTTTGTATGGGAAGACGAAAAATGCTTTTGGAGATAGTTTTTTATCAGAAAGTTGCTTGTTTTATTGGGCATCGAGAGCAAAACCAGTAAAATTCACGCCGTTTTCTTTTACATTTTTCTTATATTTACTGTTATATTATATCACTGTAATTTTATAACTTTCTGTGTCAAGTTTCTAAAAAGTGCTCCATCACAGTGTGTACTTAGTAGGTTTTTTTGAGAAATAAAGTTATGAACCCTATATAATATGTAAAAGGATAAACTGACTGATATAATAAGAAAGCAAAGCATAGACACTTTGGTGAACGTAGGCGAGCTCTAGGAAAATATTTCGAGAAATTCATCTCCTTGATGAATCCAACCATTTTAAGAAAACCATCCCCCATTAAATGGATCCATTCACATAAATCCACGTAAAAAACTGCCTCGCCTGCGGCTCGGGCTGCAATTTCTGAGCCTCGTACGTAATGAACAAAACAGCGCAGTAGTATCTTATTGTACTATTAAAATGCACAGGCAAAATGTAAAGTTACTAATTCCATAATGTCTCGAAATTTTTCAAAAATTGTTACTCATTCTGTAAAGCGTAAAATTTTACAATTTTTTCTTCGACATGAAATGTAAATATTGGTTTTTTATCTCTTATTTAAGCAGACGTTTATGCAAACTTATTGTGCGAAACGGACAGAAGGAACATATTTCCCACATAAACTAAGGTGATGTGGGAGCTCTATTCTTATTGCCCATACCAAAAGGCCCGCAAAATGTCAAATGCTGGGTGGGAAATATATTCATTTTACCCAATTAAGGGCCATTTGCACTAAACCTAAGAATCGTCCCTAACTTGTTTAGGACACTCCTAACAATAGTTTGACGGCGCTTAAGCAAGAACTTGGTCGATTCTTAAGTTTAGTGCAAACAGCCCCAAGTGTTATTATTGCAGCAATAAAGCTTTTTTTTCAGGTCGCATGTATGACTATTACTTGCATGGCTCCCCTCTTGGCACTCTACTAAAGTACTTATTCTACATTATGGTTTTGCAAATAATGATCGTCAATGTAGCCCTATTAGCTAAATTGACTTCATATGTGAGTACTATTGTAGAAAAGATAAATTTACAATATCTAATATTTGAAAAAAATAAAAAATTATGACGCTTCTGCGTCATAAATTATTCATTAAATTTTTACATTTAGTTTAAAACATTTGGTAGGTGACTGTTATAAAAAGCGGTCAAGTGTAAGTCTCACTCGCGACCCGAAGGTTCCGATATTTTTTTAGTAAGTACCAGGCCACTCAGAAAGTATTGCGAAAAATAGTTTTTATATATGGGAGACTGGCCGGTCAGAATCTTTTTCGAAAATATGATTACTTGTAAGTAAAAATATGTGTGTTCCATTTTCAAAATTTCCCTCCACATTTTTTGCGAGCCAATTCAAAGTATCGTGTCTTACTGAAAAATGGATCTGCGCCGGGAACATTTTAGAGCTATGATTTTTTACGATTTCAAGTGTCGCCTGAAACCGGATGAATCGTTCGATAGACTTCAAATGGCATTTATGGATGAAGGCCCCTCCAAGGCAACCGTGTATCGTTGGTATAACGAATTTAGGCGCGGTCGACCAACCTTGGGGGATGAAGAAAGAAGCGGTCGCCCTTTGACGGCTATTACGGAAGAAAACGTGCTAGCAGTGAAAAATTTAATCCAAGATAATAGGCGAATTACATATCAGGAGATTCAGCACATATTAAAGATTGGATCGGGAAGCGTTCACGAGATTCTACACGGGCATCTTCGCGTGAGGAGGATAGTATCGCGCTGGGTGCCGCACTACCTCACCGACGCTCAGAAGCAGGCCCGGGTGGAATGGTGCCGTGATATGCTGAACAAATTTGAAGCAGGCTCGTCTCGGCGTGTTTACGACATCGTAACAGGTGATGAGTCCTGGATTTATCAATACGATCCAGAAACCAAGCGCCAGTCGACAGTTTGGGTGTTTCAAAATGAACCAACGCCTACCAAAGTGAAGCGATCTCGAAGCGGGGGGAAGATTTTGATCGCCAGCTTTTTTAATTTGACTGGCCACTTGGCCTCAATTCCCTTACGAGATCAAAGAAGCATCAACGCCGAATGGTATACTACCAAATGTTTACCAGAAGTTTTTTCTGTTGTGAGCAACAAGCGACCAAACACAGGGCTCCGCGGACTACTGCTCCACCACGACAATGCGCCTGCACACACCGCGCTCAAAACGAGGGACTTCCTGGACAGCACACCAGTCAAACTCCTGGGTCACCCTCCTTACAGCCCTGATCTAGCACCGTGTGACTTCTTTTTATTTCCAAAAATAAAAAATCAGCTCAAGGGGATACAATTTTCGTCGCCGGAAGATGCGCTGGCTGCGTTCGAGCAGGCTGTAAACGAGGTGTCTACGGCGGACTGGAAAAAGTGTTTTGAAAACTGGTTCAGACGCATGAATCTTTGTATAGAGGCTGGTGGAGAGTACTTTGAAAAGATTTAATAAAAATATATGTACCTGTAGAACAATTTTTTTTAGTGTCGCAAATATTTCTGAGTGTCCCACGTATTTATAGACTCAAAAACGTTTACTACTGCGAAACTATGTTTGTTTGTAAAGGTTTTTTGCAGATTTCTAAAATTTTTGCTAAATAGAGAGATTGTTTTATTTATGCTGTAATGTTTACTTACCTAAACTTCTAATGGTTGCTTAGAATTTTTTGTTTAGCAAACTTTTGAGATAAATGTATTTTAGAAATTTTTCATATTTGTATACCAATTTTTATTTGTCAATGTGTGCGTTTTACTTGACTCAAGACATAGAAAATGGCCTTGAAAAAATATATCTCCCAAAATTTTACAAATTGTCAACAATTAAAATCATAAAATTTTTAAGGTTCCATAACTCACAAGGAAAAAGAAAACGGAACCTATTACTACGTTATCTGTCTGCTAAGACGCTTTTCCTTATGAACGGGTAACATAAGAATCTATATACCCATGAAGATGCAATTTTTTTTCACAATAACAGACTCGGAAAATACGGTATAAAATACATTTATTGACCAAACCAAAATCTATAGGATACTTCCTGTCTTTTTGTTGACCTAGAATAATTAAATTTGATAAGAAGCTTGATTTTATATTACAAGCAAAGGAAAGAATCTAATAGTTTTGTAAGGCAGCAAAATTGTTATTAGGCGCGAGGGCCTTATATTGAAACTAGAGCAAGCAAAGGATTGTAGGATTCAAAAAAAGATCCCGTGCGTCACAAGGGTTTCAAGGCTCGAGACGTGAAATAACTTTGCTGCCTTGCGAATCACATAATTTTTCACCTCATTATAGCAAAAAAATGCTAACGATCAGCGCCAGCTCCTTATATCATAGTTCATCATCAGTATCATCACGTTCTAATTTCAAAAAACTTTTTGACGCTGTCGACGACGGAGGTTGCCTGCCAGCCTGATGCTAGCAGGCTTCTGTAAATATGTATATTTAAACTTAGACGTAAGCAAAATTCCAAATTACGACATTGATTAGTTTTGGCAGTCTACTTGGTTTGCTTGTAAATACTGTGTGTTTTACTGTTTTTAATTATATTTATTAACCTGAGGAGCCGTCTTCTAATTTCGCAGCCAACCAGCGCAAATCAGTAATAGACGCTATTGGTCAAAAATTACTTTTTTCACTTCTCATGCTCGAAAAGTTGTAATTTATGCTGGGTAAAGGCAGCCTAAAAATGTATTCTATGTACTTGGTAAAAAAGGTATTTTTAGGGTTCCGTACCTCAAAAGAAAAAGACGGAACCCTTATAGGATCACTTTGTTGTCCGTCTGTCTGTCTGTCTGTCTGTCTGTCTGTCTGTCTGTCTGTCTGTCTGTCAAGACCCTTTATCTCACGAACGGGTAGAGGTATCAGGTTGAAATTAATAATATATATTAGGATCCATGAACCACACAAGATCTGAAAATTTCAATTTTTTACAACGACGCAATCAAAAGATATGGCATTTTATGTCCTCATCTCCATACATTTATGCAAAAATGCAAAACCTACAGGGTACTTCCCGTTGACCTAAAATTATGAAATTCGGCAAGAAGCTAGGTCTCACAGTACAAATAATGAGAAAAGTCTGAAATCATTAAATATTACAACTTTTCTCACAACTAATGGTAACCAATTGTGGTGAGCTCCCGTTTCAAGAACATTCATATAAGAGAGGGGTCAAGTTGGATGGTCCCTGAGGCGATTTTTGTTTTAGTTCTATTTTAAAAACGGGAACACATGCAAACTTGAAAATTGGTGCATAAGCTATAAAATAACAACATATAATAAAATATAGTCAAGCGCGTGTCGGACTAAAAAAATCTAGCACATTAACTTTCTGAAATTTCAACTAATACAATTATGATTATGTGGTGGTACGGAACCCTCTTTGAGCGAGTCCGACTCGCACTTGGCCGGTTTTTTTCTTCTAAATTGACTTTCCAGCCAGTCATATCATAAAACTCTTAAGAAATAAGCTCTCCTTTCGTTGTAAACTTACAATCTATTTATATTCGGAGTTTTAAACCAGTTTTTTAGCTTTTTCTACTTTTTAAACTACTTTTATGATTTATTGCCTCGCAATCAAAATGAAAAGCAGAGTTTATAACTCGACCAAAAAACACTTTTTAAGCCATGTTTTATGCACTCGTTGTAAAAACTACTATTGCAAGCAAATTTTTTCGAGCAAGTGAGGTGAAAAATAAATGACATGTTACTACTTTTCTCACGTCGCGTGTGGTGCCGGCAAAGAATAGTACCAACCCATACATACCAGTGGGAGTCGTAAAAGGCGACGGAGGGCTATAAACTGGAGGATGGGCAGCAGCATCCTCAATTAGGACTACTTATTAGGAAACAATATGTAATATTTGCACGCCTGAGAACAGGTAGAGTACATGGACGAATGGTAATTATAAGACCTTTGTAAAACTGTATTCATGCAAATAAATGTTTGATTTGATTTGATTTTGATTTGATTTGTATCTTACATCTTACTTACTGTGGTCACCTACAAAAGAAAAATGAAAATGAAAATTATTTATTTGCAGAATACACGTAAGATGGTGATATAAAATAGTGTCAGCATATTCTACCATATGGCGGCATGCAAAAACTTTTACAACTAATAATAAAAAATACATGAAATAAAAGCCTCCTACCCAAAAATAATTAAATGTCATAAAATTGTATAAAACAGCACATCCATTTGATAAATTATAAGATTGAATAAAAATTATGTCACAATTGTCAAAATTTATCGTCAAAAAATTCTCTCAAACTATGAAAACATTTTTCAATCAGCCATTGTCGCAATCTAATAAAAAAAAATTTCGTTTGAAGCTGTCTCTGACTTACAGGAAGACAATTATACATAAACTCGTATTTTAATCGTCATAATATGGCAATTTTTAGCACAAAATGCCGTCCTATGGCTAGGTACGACCAGTTTGGTTAAATCCCTTTCTCTTAGTCGTGGGTTTTGGGCAGAGACATTTTCAAAATATTCTGGGTGATTTCTTACTAAGCTGCATGCCTCTATTATGTACAATCCAGTCAAGGTAACCAACTTACTTAACTTACAACCGCGGTCCATGGTGCCAGCCGTAACGCTAACAAGCGAGGTGACTATGGTACTTCCCCTCTATATGTTTCCAGCAAGAGGAAGCTCCCTGTCCTGTAGTGGACGTTTCATGGGATGTTATGATGACTTTTCTCACAACCACCTATTGTACTTAATTAACGCGAGCTCAGCTTCGGTTTTAAGTATTATTTACATTTATATTAAAGGGTTATAACGGTGAACGCGTAGTTTTAAACATCAAAGGGCAAGCGCTTGTTGTATATCACGGTGGATAAGTACGGAACCCTAAGTGAGCGAATCTGACTTGCACTTCGCCGGTTTTTTTTATATGGTATTTTAGTTATCGCGTTTGTTCTTAATAGTACTGTAGCCCGTGGAAATTCAAATTACGAAAAAGGTTACCGTTTGTCTTAATGAAATTATTACAGATTTCACCATTTCACATACAAATAGTGACATCTTAAAGATCGTAACCCGCCGTAACCATATATAATATAGTGACAAGTAATGTAGTCCGGCCATATTAACAATAACTTACCTTTTTGAGTTACCGTTTCAAATTTATACATCTGTTAATAGACCCTCTTAACAAACCCTATACCTATTTTAAGACTGTTTCCGTGGCCGGTTCAGATTTTAAGACTCATTTGGTCTTAAATTTGCTTTTGGCAACTTTCCATAGTCTTACTAATTACGTATGGTAATTCAACAAAACTCAACATGACAATAACGAAACAATGCGGTAACCTAGAAATTTATATAACTAACATATATGGAGATTATAGTTTTGACACTATATATGGTTACGGCGGACTTCACTTTTAGTATGTGAAATTGCAAAATCTATAAGAATTTCACAAAGAAAAACGGTAACCTTTTTCAAAATTTGAATTTCCACTGGCTACAGTACTATAATTAAAAATGTCTGTTTCAGTAAAAGCATGATTTTTACTTTCGAGCGGAGCGAGAAAGGTATTGTATTCGTGAAAAAAAAAAGTTTATCAAATTTTCTCAAAAATGTGTTCTATATCACTTATACATCATAAAAAACAACACTCCCAAAAATGTCCGTCCGTTGGTCGGTCGGTCTGTCGGTCAGTCGGTCGGTCGGTTCGTCGGTCGGTCTGTCCGTCACGCTTTGGCCTAGCGGCTAAACGAATGGTCGGATTGTCACGATATTTTGAATTTAAGAGTTGTATGCAAATCTATCGAAGGGTTCTTAGTGGTTTCTTGCTGGCTCTCATTTTGAGGGTAGCTGTCATACAACGAAAATGAAAAATTGAAATTTTCTCAAAAACGGCTCATAGAATCTTGATGAAACTTTGCATTACCAAGCATCTCCATGTAAGATATCTTGCGCCAGTATCAGTTGATTTGTGTAATTTCATATAAGGGGTGTTCCTGTACCACCAAATAGTAAATATGTGATTTACCCAAAATTGGTTCCATTGAGTTTATTAAAATTTTCTATAATATTAATCCTGGATTGGTTGTCTACCTGACTGGATATTCTTTATGTTTTTTCCAATAAAATTTAGTACACAGGGTGTACCAAAAACTGAAAGGGCTTGCTTACTAGACTAAACTGAATCCATAAGGAACATGTGTTGGGAAATTAAAAAAAATCTCCATGCAAGTCTCCTACGGTACTATCGATTGATCTGTGAAAATGCATATAAAGAGTGTTCCAGTACTACTAAAAGTTATACTCGTACATGTGATTTACTCAAAATCATTTGAGGTTTGTTTGTTTTAATGTTTGACAATTTAAATTCTGAATTGATCTGTATATTTCATTCGAACATTTTGTTGAAAAAACGTAAATAAAAGTTTGTGTTTCCATACTATGGGTATGGCATTACAAATTTAAGTTTGCGGTTGATAGTTTTTCCTTGAGTATTGCGAGAAAGTAAGTGCAGTGCTGCTGTACCATTTATTTGCATTTATTTAGATGGTTTAGATATAGTATAATAAATATAATAATTTAGAAATATAATGTTATTAAATGTTATAGACAAAGATATGGTCGTATTGAACCCATAACGGTTCTTTGACAACTTTGGACAAGGGTAGATTCATCCCTTACAAATATTCTGTGTTATTTTGTTGGATCTTACATAAAATATGGTTTTCCTTTATTTTCAGACTTCATCATATGAAGATCAACCTGATTGGTTGATGAAAGAAATTTCCAGAAGATTCTTTCACACGTACATGCTTTTGAATTCGATTTTTTATCAAATGGGGTAAGAAAAAAAAATTCTATAAAAACATAATATTTGTGTTTGAGAGGCAGGGTGTCAGATTTTGCAGTAGTGACGACAATGAAAACCCTATAAAATTTTTGTTGGCAATGTTGAAACCGTTTAAGTTTTGATTATGAGAAGGTGAGTTGTAATTACATAGTTACAAAAAATTACAATGTGTATGAATATTAGCTTTTTAATTTAATTTTTATGATTGATGGGCTTACTGTTGACCTTGGTCTAGCCATAAGGGTAAACATAAGGTTGATAGTGAAACGAGCTTGCCCAGAAGAAGCCTATTCACTCGTGACTTGAGAAGATTCGGGTTGTACTCGTACAAACTCGGGAACACAGACGCAGGCAGATAGTTCCACTCCTTAGCTAGGCGTATTTTAAAAGATGTTTCAAAGCACTTACTGCGAATGTGTGGAATCAAACAAGTGGTGTTGATATCCTGCGGTGCATCTGAACTCTTCATGGTAGAAAGGCAATGGCGGTATAAGCTCATGGATCTCTTAGACGTCTCTGAGAGTTGCAGTAAGGGCCCTTTTCTTGTCATACGGATATCCCTCCGCGTCCGTATTTGGTCCAGTCCGGACCGTCCGCACTTGATAATTTCATACATTATGCGTGCCGTCCGGAAGCGTGACTTGGACAAGCGCCATCCGTACGGACCGTCCGAATCCGGACGATCGGTGTTGTTTATTACTCTAGCGCAGGTTACACGCATGCGTGAATACAGTCAAGTACATAAGATTTTTTTTTATTATAACAGTTTCTGTTTTCGGATTTTTCTTTAAAGTAGAAAATCGTAAATTTATATTCGTATTCCGCTAACTTTTGATAGATTCTTCCCAATAGCTCGTCAAAACAACAAATGGACATTCGGAAGTAATGGTTAAACTTGACTTCATTGCTTCTCAGTTTTTGATGATTTAGTAAATAATCTGGTTTCAACATAGGGGTCAACCTTGAATAGCTTTTTATTTTTATCTTGAAAATAGGATAGCTATAATAACTTTTTTTATGAAGTCCATATTTCTACACGACTTTACTCAATGGCGATCTGGATAGAAGTGCTGCGGAGCGACTAGTTTGTTCTCCGGACGGTCCGGATGGAATGCATTCCGGATGCGTACTGGGTCCGGATCCGGAGAGAAATCCTTATGACAGGAAAAGCGCCCTAAAGCAGTAAGAGTTTCTTTAACACCCCAGAGATACCGTTTGAAAATATCCCAAATATTCAAATTAAATTGTCAGACAAGCAACATTTACTAGTAGAAATTAATCATGTAGAAATTAATCATGCAGAAATAATGTAGCTTGATAAGAATGACAGCAGTTTGAGAGCAAGACAGAGCGATGCGTAAGACGTTAGAGCAACACAGACACATATCGACACGCCATACGTATAAGTGAATAACTGAAAAACGCAAATTTTACAGGAGAGCGTTTTAAAGATTTTAAAAAATTTAACGCTTCATTACTCGATAATTATACAAGCTACTATAATTTTTTTTGGGATTTGGCAAATTTCCTTAAAATATGTTATATTTTATTTTTATTCAAGCTTTACACTATTTAAATGCTCATTTTCTTAGAAATTTCAGATACATTCGGAATTTCAAAAGTTTTTTCCGTGTAAGTGACACTTGCACACTTATACGTCAGCACTAACGACTCATGATAGGTATATGTGGTATATGTACAGTTATACGAAGAACATTTATTTCTCAAGTAAATGCATGTGAAATATACTTACTTCTACGTCAGGTATCATTAAGAGCCATGCCACACGGTGCGTTGCGGTGCCGCAACGCAAATATTTCAACGCATAGCCGGCCACACGGGCGCTGCGTCACCGCTGCGGCACCGCAGCGTTGCTCCGTCGCCGCAGCGGTGACGCACAAGAGTTCCGTCGAGCATTTTGTACAAAACTGCAGTCAGTCTAATAGAAAACATGGATCAGAAAAGACGTCTGGCATTGCTCCTATTACTACGTCACCGCCGAAATCGACGCAAAATCACAAGACGGTATTGGGTCTGTCCCTTAATTTCATTAAGAAATAGTGATGGACAGTTTTTTTTATTAGAATATCGGAAGTTGCTCTATGACGAAAAGAAGTTTTATAAACAACAACTTTTCCAAAGAAACATGGGTCGAAAGCGGAGATTTTTTTTGGCTTCTCCTTACAAACCTTCAACAGTAGAAAAAAAAATTATGAGCTTGCGTGTGTCTTCCACGTCTGCGGTGCTGCGGTGCGGTGCGGTGCCGCTGCGGCGTCGCAATGAGTACAGCCCCGCCCGCTTCGTCTCGGGGGCTGCAGCTCCGTCGTGAGTGCGTTGCGTCACCGCACCGCACCGTGTGAACACTATGATTATTTGTATGTAAAACAACGCAGCGACACCGCTGCGGCACCGCACCGCAGCCGCAACGCGTCGTGTGGCAGGCCTCTAAGAGAGAGGCAGTGTGAAAAATGAGTAAGTGGTTGTTAAATACTAAGCATCGGATTGTTATCAGGACTATAATATTCAAGTAGGTATAAAAAATACAGTGCTGAATACAGCGCGTTCAGAACAAGTTTGTCCATGACGGTTATTTACCGCGCATGGGTGACAGGCGGAGAGCCAATGAACGATTCGCTCGCCCCCTGGGGGGAGCCGCGCTCACCCCCGCGACTCATTTTTTGACTTCTGCGCATTTACGGTCAAGGACAAAGTTATTTTGTACGCAGTATACTCGGCATAAATTCTGCACGGCTGGAAGACACTTGCGAATTTCCCCAATGGTACTGATGTGTTAGTGCTTTCTAGTCCTGGGATGAAGAACCCAGCTCCCGATCTTCCAGTCTTTTCCTTCCTTGAACCATCAGTACAGACTGTTGTTCCTTGTGTTATTTCTAGATCCCATTGGTCCCTTGTTCCTAAGTTTATACTTCTTATCGAAAATTCTCCGTTTGCCTATGAGATCATTGCGGGTCATGATCATCAACAGGTTTCTTTCTCAGGCTTTGTCTATGACTGAGTGCCCATTATTGACTTTTATGTTGCTCCATTGACCACAGGATCTCATTTTATACCACTGTTCAAGTGCCTTTTTCTTAACACCCAGATCTGGTAGGTCAAATCCAAGGATCATGTCCAGTGCTGCTGTGGGTGTTGATCTCATTGCTCCTGTTAGTGGTTCTATACCACCACACTACTGCCCCGTACATTAGGCAAAATGATGGCTTCTCTCTCTCTTCCAGTCGGTCCCTCACTGCAAAGGATCGTGACCCCGATTTATGCTTAGTCTTGTTAATTGCTTCCACCGGCTTCGATCTTCTGCCTTGTGGAGAGCAGAGCTTGCTGACAGGCATCTCCAGCTCTTCGACCTGGTCAGACCATCGTTTCGCGCATCGTCCTCTTGGCCGTTTGCCTTTGATCTTCCCCAACATCATAAGTTTTTCTAGATTATCTGGGCCTCTTCTAGAGATATGGCCAAAATACTGCAGAATTCTAGGCTCGCAAGTGGTTGACAGTCTCGGAGCACGTTCCAGGCGGCGTGATGGCTTGGTAGATCCAAAATACCACTAAAAAAGTGAAAAAAATAAAGCATATGCCAGTTTACTAGAAACCTAGGCGCACGATCGTGATATCCAGGGTTTATCTTAACCTAGTCACGAACGTTCGTTCATAGTATGTCAAAGTATTTATGAGCCAAAACGTCGGGAGTTTTAATAAAAACAATACATTTGACAATTTTAATTTATTTTCATACAAAGAAACTCGTTTTTTGTACAACAAAATTGAACGTACCTATTATCTAAGTGTAACAAAAATAAAAGAAACAAAAATACCTTTCCGGCAAAACAAAAAGTTAATCTAAGAGATCTGATCAGTCTGTTATAATATAATCTAGGAGATCTGAATACGATACAAAGTCTTACGTTTTTACTTGGTATGGTAAATATAAAAAAACCCTTATCACGACTCATACAATACAATACAATACTCTTTTATTGCACACAAATAACAAACAATACAAAAAAACATATGTGGACATAAAATTGGAGCACAATAAGGCGGCCTTATTGCTAAAAAGCAATTTCTTCCAGGCAACCTTTGGGTGCAAGAAAAAATAAAGATACAATAATGCGGTGGCGGTGCACAAAGATGAACTAAGTGAATATTGTATATTTAACTAATATTATTAATAAACATACATATACCTAAATTAACCGTAACCTACCGTAATTTTTAATCTTTATTCCTAGATGTGTGCAATAAAGAGTTATTCATTCATTCATTCATTCATATACCTACATATACCTACACAATAATATACTACATACATATTGCATACGTATAACATAAACTATACATACATAAAATACATATAAACAAGCAAGAGGATACAACGAACAACAACCAACATAAGATCACAGGACGAGAGAAAAAGGTTAGCCAGAGAGAGCTTTAATATTCCTTTTGAATGAGTCGAGCGAGGGACCTTGCCTCAGCGTGGTGGGAAGTGCGTTCCAGAGCCTAATGACTCTGACCGTGAAAGAGTCGTCATAGAAGTTTGTTGAATGGGAAGGCATAGAGAGAGAAAGGTCAAGAGAGGAACGGAGTGTACGATAGAGGTGAGTGGGACTGAAGTGAAATCTTAAATACACAGGTAAACATTGCATTTACGGCATCGGAGTTTAGAACGTGATGAACAACCTTCCAAACGACATGTACGTGAAGCCTTCAAATCATCAAATATAGGAAGATAATCATAGCCATCGTAACTCTTTCCATCAGATGGATCATTTGCTGGTTTGTATCTGGTCAAGAAGCTTGATTCGCTTTCAGCCACTGGAGATGAATCACGCCTTTATCTGTGAGTGCACAAAAGAGTCTCAGTAATATCAGATCTGAATGTGAGGAGATCTTGAATACGATTTTTTGGAACATTTTTGGCCAGCGAATTGCATCTGTATAGTCGCCATGCATTTACCATAGCTAAATCCATGAAATGAAGCAAAACTTTTAACGTCCACTTGCGGGTCTTCATGAAAGTCCAATAGTACTCCATGGATTGATCCAAAACATCAACTCCACTCATCAATGAGTTGTAAGACGTTACAATTTTTGGTGCATCAACATCAACATAGGATTTCTGTTTTTTATCGTACCGTTTCACTATTTCAATAGCTGTGCCCCCTGTACAATTAGATGCAGTCAATACTGCCTTGCTATCCTTCTATTTGACCAAAACTGTGTCATTTGACACTCTTTGCTCAATTTCTCCTCTTGTCATCTTTGAAATTAATTTGTTGCCTATCCGTTACTCGATTAGCCATGAATCGATTCCAAGCAGTATTCCATGTCGGGCCGAACCTGTGCCTTGTAAGCCACATGTGGCTCGACATGAAGTAACGCTTCGCTCTGTTAAGAACTCCAAGTTTTTAGAGGCCAACTTGGCTTCCCCTTCCAACACTTCCAAGTGATCGCGGAACTGGACTACATTCAAAATGTCGATACCAAGGATTCCAATGCTCCTTCAGATGTTAAATGGGGTGTTCAGAAATCAAGTTGCTGTACCGAAGGGTACTTTTTTCGCAGTAAATGCGCAAACCTGTGTTTAAGTGGGGTTAAATTCGACCCCACTCAGATACTTCCTCCATTCTCCAGTTACCTGGTATGTGTCCTAGGGATAGGCTGCCCTTTATAATGTGCACTAGTTCCTTCTTTATAATTCTCAAGGCTTTTTGTGGCATCTTTGGAAATATTCCGTCCGGTCCCGCCGTTTTGTACGGTGAGAAGGTATTTATACTCCACACTAAAAGTTTTTCTGTTGCTACTGAGCCTGTTGTACTCCCACACATTTATGAACATTGTTCCTTAGCTGTTCTTCTTGTACTTCTTTGTTTTCAGGATAGTGAGTGTTCATCATTGTCAGTAGAACCTCCTTAGGGTCCGTGATTACTCGTACCTCACTATCTGTTCATATACTACCTATTTTGTCTTTAGCTAGTGCTTTTATAAGCCTGGTTGCTTCGGGATGTTCTGATATGATACCATATTGTCCACCCTTTTCTACTTTCTCTTTGACACGAGCTGCTCAATTCATTGTTTTGGTCTCTGTAGGCCTGCTACCTGACTGGATCGTCCTTCTTCTTCAGCACTACTCTTAGTGCACGTCTTGTCTTCTTTATCATTTTCTTCATGTCTTTGTTCCACGATACTTGTCCTTTTCCCATCTCAACTGTCCTCAAAGGGCAAGCTTTGTGATGAGCGTCTTTAAGGTCATTACTAAGTCTTTGTACTCTTTCGTCTAATATATCCATGGGTTTGTATACTGCTTTGAGATTTTCCTCAAACAGATCAAAGCTACCACATTGTAATTTTGCCAAAGTCTACTGTACACTGCTATAAGTTTACCTAAACACTACTTAACTTTAGTGGTATAAATGTGTAAGTTGATGTATATCCTAAAAAGAGTTAAGCTTACCTTCCGACGCATAAATATGGATGTGACTAGATATACACTTATGCTGCGGACTAGCAATCTAAACTAATTTTCTGTCTTAATCATAATATTTGGTAGATCACTTTTCATTTAACGTCATTATTTCAATAAACTGATGTATTTCATAAGAACTTGAAACCAATATGAAATTATTGGCAAATAATTTTTATCAGTAATTGGGCGAATACAAACTTGCCGCTCAAACTTGGAGCATTTTTTCTTTTTATTTGTTTTGCTGGTATCTTCTGTTTCGCTTTACTTTCCAATGCCGTCATAAACATTCGCATTTCACTTGCCATTTTCACAAAAAAGTTTTTGAAACATGGGGTACGCACACGGCGTTCGGTCTCCGCTGTCAAACTGAACAACTGGCACAAGCACGTCGCCAGCGAGGGTCGCGCGGTCGCAGCGTTGGCGTAATACTGTACAGGTGGCAGATGCATACTTATGCAGGGGTCGTTTTTGCAGGAAGCTTAGATACATACTTATGCGATTTTCAAAAAACATAGTTACGATAACTTTTATAAAAAAAATTATATCATATTATAGAATAAACTATGCTGAATTCAATGCAACCAAAGTCGTATAACTGATTATCTGGCAGATATTCAGTTATTCGTAGGGCGTGTCGATATCTCTCCGAACTGCTCTCACGCATAGTTCCTGTACTACATTCCAATGAAGTTGGACGGTAAATAATTATAATTTCCTTTTCTCAAAAAGGAGTCCAGTACGATTAACCTCGTTTTACTTAAACTTAATTAACTTGACTCTTTCAACGGGAGCAGCGTTTATCTTGGAGGTGTTGGTATGCATCATGGCTCTCATAATCGTTCTGAGACTGCATTTAGAAGAGCTTTTCCAAGCGAGGTTCAGTCTTATTGTGAATAATATGGTAAGTAAATTGAAACACCTCATCCCATGAAACGTCCACTACAGGATAGCCTTGCTGGAAAAATGTAGAGGGGGAGTATCATAATCACCTCGCTTGTCTGCGTTACGGCACCATGGACCGCGGTTGTAGGTGACCGCAGTAAGTAAGATGGTATGATACACAGGAGGATGCCTATCCTCCAGTTTATAACCCTTAGTCGCCTCCTACGACCCACGGGTATGTATAGGTTGGTACAATTCTCTGCCGGCACCACACGGGTCATTCTTTGCCGGCACCATTTGCAATTGTAACGCCTAGTCACGGTAAAATCATAGATTTTGTCTGTAGTGTTTGGGCCCCGAGAGGCCTAAGGATTATTTGCTACATAAATACAACTCATATATCACTGAGGTAACTGGTTCAGTCGCGTAACTAAGTATAAACCTAAATCAAATGAAAATAAAATAATTTATTTGCTAAAAATAGTGATTTTTAGGGTTCCGTACCTCAAAAAATAAGTCATTTAAAATACAAACCAATAATAAAATTGAAAAAAAAAAATTTAACAAACAAATTAAATACAAAAACAATAGCAATGTCACTTCAAACTCTAGAAATGTCACTGCAAATAAATTAAATACAAATACAATAGCAGTCACTTCAAATTTATGATAAACTATTAATAATTAGTCCTCAAAAAATAAATCTGATTTATAATAAGCCTTATCTACTAGTAGAGCAAACAGACGCTTGCAAAAAATGCTCATTTAGTATAGTGAAGCGGATCGTTGTATGAAGACCCATGCATTAAATCCTCAGTCGATGAAATTTTGCTGGGGTATTACACTATATGAGACAAAACTTTTATAAAAGAATCCAAAAAAATAAAATAAAAATGTATGAATTTTTTTATGATTTTTTTTTTTGATATTTTGAATTACATGGTATTCATGATACCTTATCATCCTGTCAAATAAAATCTGCCTGAGAGAATTATTTTGGGGTCAACTGCTTCATTTCCTACACTAATTGGCAGTTCCTATAATGCGTGGGGCAATTTATTGTATACTTTTACCCTGTACACGCAGTAAGCTGCCGTTATTCATAATCTAAGCTGTACACTATTGACGGCTGACATAAGACTGGGCACGCCGTCCACTTGCGAATAGTATTTATTGACCCATAGCCTGTCCAACGAAGACAGGAAAAGGCTGAATAGGGGAAATCATTCGTGGGTGAGCCGATTATGGCAACGTTTCAGAAGAAAGCGTCCACATCAACATATTATTTAAAGTACTGGACGGTAGAGGTGGAAGCAATGGGGGGTAGGAGGTGTTAAGGTCCCTTTTTTATTTTTCATGGTTGTCTCGAAAACTAAAATACATTGCAATCATTGTCTCAGGACAAAATTTATCGACAAAAAAGATTGTAAAAGTTTATCGCTACAATCATTACTTTAAGTATCTTGAGAGAGGAAATTGTGCAATTAAGAATAATTTAATTATATTGTAGAACATGTCCGGATTGATACATCAACGCTGTTATTTAACTGGTGTGAAATTTTATACAATGGTTAACTGCATATATTGAGTAAAAAAACTAGTCAAATGCGAGTCAGACTCACGCGCATACGCGACTGCACGTCTCTGAGTAAGTCCGTGTTTTAACCTTAGTTTACGGCACTCGCGGTGCGCGAGTCCAACTTGTACTTGACCAGCTTTTTAGTAGTGGGGTAGAAGATATGATATCTGATCATCCAGTACCTATTAAAATTGTTTTGCAACGAATTGCAGAGGACGACTAACATACCCGAATCTCTTAGTGCAAAAGTGGAGACCTTTTACAAAATGTACTGGTATAAACAGAAAGCTGTATCTGTCACAAAGCTGTTGCCTACTTTTCCACCGTCTCTTTTGAGTGATGTACGAGCTGATATCTACTATGAAGCTCAACAAAAGGTAATTTAATCATTTAATCAGCTTGCCGTAACTATTATAGCTATAGATGTGAAATTTTGTACAAAGGTTTTTTGCTAGTCGAAACTACCCACTAAGAATGGATTTTTCAAATTTCATCCCCCAAGAGGGTGTGATAAAGTTCTTTAATATTTTGTTGTTGAATAAATTTATCCCACCATAAACATTTTCATGTATTATGATGCCAAGACGAGACCATATAGCTAGCATTTTCAAAAAGTTATCAGATCTCATTTACAGCCAAGTTTCTAACTCTACACGTCTTAAGTCTACAAGCCCTAACTTTACAAAATCTACACTATAGTCAAAATATGTAGCTATGCCGTTTCGTTAGTAAAAGGACATAATTGTATAACAGAAAATCAATGAACAGTGAATAAATTTTTCACCATACGCCCACGTAACGTTAGCTAAACGGCCAAGCCACATATTTTGACTAAGGTCATCTAAGGTGTAGATTTTGTGAAGTGGCAGTGTGAAGTGAAGAAGGGCTTGTAGAGTTAAGGCGTGTAGAGTTACAAGCTTGGCTGTAAATGAGATCTGATAACTTTTTGAAAATACTAGCTACATGGTTTTATCTTGGTCTCATCATGTAACAAGTGGCTTCGAGAAAAGGATGGTACGGCCGTGCCTTGGTTTGCTCATCTTGGCGGATGCGTTGCCGTGCCCCCAGATCTATCTATCTAAATAAGGGATGAAAGATTGTATGTAAATCCGGCAGTATTGACATGCGCTGCATAAAAATTTGGACTTGTGCTAATAAAATAAATAAATGGTACAGCAGCACTGCACTTACTTTCTCGCAGTATGCATGGAAAAAGTATCAACTGCAGACTTAAATTTGTGATACCATATAAATAGTACGGAAATACAAACTTCTATTCAGGGTTTTCCAAAATATGTTCTATGCAGATCAATTCAGAATTCAAATTGTTAAACATTAAAACAAACTACCCGTAAACGTTTTCGAGTAAATCACATGTTTAAATTTTGTTATTACTGGAACACCCTTTATATGAATTTTCACAGGTCAATGGCGCATAAGATTTTTTTTCATTTCCGAACACGTTTTTAGGGCAAATTGTTATGTTTAGTCTATTGAGCAAGCCCTAACAGTTTTTTGGTACACCCTGTATACCAGATTTTTGAAACAAATTTTTATTGAGATTGATAATAGAATCCATATTTTAGAACATTAAAAGAAGCTTAATGAAACCGATTTTGAGTAAATCACATTTTTACATTTTAGTAGTAAGGGAACACCCCTTATATGAACTTTCACATATCAGTGGATACTACCGCAAGATACCTTGCATGGAGATTCTAGGTCATGTGATGTTTCATTATGATCGTATGAGCCGTTTTTGCGCAAATTACAATTTTTCAATTTCGTTGTATGACAGCTACCCTCAAAATGAGAACCAGCAAGACACCACTCAGAATCCTTCGATGGATTTGCATAAAGCTCATAAATTTAAAATATGGTGTCAATCGGACTATTCGTTTAGCCGCTAGGCCAAAGCGTGACGGACAGACCGACCGACGGACCGACCGACCGACGGACCGACCGACCGACCGACCGACCGACCGACCGACCGACGGACGGACATTTTTGGGAGACTTGTTTTTTATGATATATAAGTGATATAGAACACATTTTTGAGAAAATTAAAAAAACTTTTTTTTCACGAATACAATGGGTGAATTGGAGGATGAAATTTGATTTAAGAAATAACAGTTTTGACACCAGATGCATAAAAAAATAGGTAAAGCTGCAGTTATTCATAATCTAAGGTTTGAGCTAGTAAAATGTAAATGTTACAGGCGAAAACTTGTAAATGGCGTAGTTTCAAGCTACTGTTTCTGAATCAACATAAGTATATTTTTTGCTGTAAGTTTTCCTAAAAAAGTAAAGTAAAATAAAAAAATAAAATAAAAGAAAACAAGAAACATGTGTAGTATTTTCGCAAAATCATCTTAAATAAGATAAAATAAATTAGTTCCAATTGTAACCCCCTGAACAGATAGCTTTGTCATGCTCTGTCTATTTTGTACTTTCACTCTTCTTTTCCAGAGTTTGATTATGCGTGACTTATCGTACCAAATATTATCTGAAATAGCAAAAGTAATGGTTACTATTAATTATATACCAGGAGACACGATTATATTGAATGACAATACAAAAGGCAATATGGTTTTCGTCGCTTACGGAGATGTAGAGGTAAATGACTGAACTTATAATGAAGGAGAATAAAAAACTTACATGTGGGAGATATAACTACTGTCTACTGACGGCACTGTTTGAGTCAACTGCTTTGTTAATCTTCTCCGTGTTTTTAATTATAAAACCGCGCAAAAAGTATCGTTTACAAACGAAATTCACCATATTCGTGTAGGCAGTGTTTCAAAGATTGTTATAGTGAAAAAATAATTTTAAAATACGCAAAATTGAGGAAAATACAAGCAAATCTTTGTGCAATTTTGACGGTTAACCGTAAAAATCAACAATCCGAGAATCGACGCGCTGCGCTGCTGCTGGCGTGAATCACAACCGGTTCGTCGCCCGTCTACCACTGTACGCGTGGGGTAATAACAAAGTCGATAGCGGTATCGCAATTCTGTCGTAAGATTAGTAAGAATTTTTTATGTTATAATGGCAAAAATATGTGCGGCGTGTCAAAGTGAGATATCATCTGACAAGTATCTCAAATGTTCTATTTGTGCGGAATTTTATGATCTCGAATGTTGCCAAACTGATGAAAAAGAATTTTTGAAGTTAAATGTACAGTATAAATCCACCTGGAACTGTGCGACCTGCTGCGGAAAGCAGCGCCGTAAAGGCGTAGATAACACTGAGACTCCACTCCGCTCTGTGAGTCCAGCTGGCTCGTACCGCACCAAGGAGATCACGGGTGATTGCTTTGTAAATCCTCACCGAGGAAATAACCGAAACATTAAGAAAAATGCCTCTGTACCCGCCATGGAGCCTGAGTTATCCCCGACCAACTCCTCTACATCCGAATCTGCAACTGTACATGGCGCACCTAATCCTGGAAATGAGTCTGTGATCCATCCACCGCATACGACCAATACTTCCAACCCACAGCTTACTGTGGAGTTGATTCGACGTATAATTAGGGAAGAGATCACAAAGGCGTTGAACAGCTCGACTGAACTGAAGGAAATAAACGCAACAGTTAATACAGTGGAAACGTCAGTGTCCTTTTTCAATACCATGATCGAGTCTTTTAAAACCGAGCTAGCTGCAAAATCTGAGGTAATCGATCAGTTGGAAAAAACCAATACAACATTGCAAACTACTGTAAGTGACTTAGGGTCAAGGCTGGAACTGATTGAGAACACATTGAGAGAATCCAACATTGAAATAAACGGATTACCTGAACACCGAGCCGAAATTTTGTCAAACACCATCACACAGCTTTCCAATGTTGTGGATAGCCCCTTGACTGATGGAGATATATTGACCGTTACTAGAGTTGCTAAAATGAATAAGGAAAACGATCGTCCTCGAGCAGTCGTTGTTAAACTGAAGAGTCGTCTACTGCGTGACAAACTTCTCGCCGCAGTCTCAAAGTTTAATAAACAAAATCCTAAAGAAAAGTTGAATTCCCACCACTTGGGCATTGCTGGAGGCAAAGTTCCAGTTTTTGTTTCTGAACACCTTAGTCCCTGCAGGAAACAGCTACATGCTGCTGTAAGGAAGAAGGCAAGTGCGCTTCAATATAAATTCGTATGGGTGCGCGATGGACGGATCTACGTGAGGAAGGACGAAAGTAGCAGTGCTATCAACATTCGTAACCATGAGTGCATGTCTAAGTTGAGCTAATCTATATCATTTGTAGACTTTGGGTAAGATTATGGTAGTTAGTAATTTAAATGTTTACCATATACTACCAGAATGTGCGTGGTATGAGAACTAAAACAAACGATATTTACAAGAATATCACACTCAACTCTTATGATGTTTTAGTTTTAACAGAAACCTGGCTTAACTCTAGAATTGAAAATGGCGAATTTATAGACTCGCGTTACGTTGTTTACAGACGGGATAGATCTAGTTCCATATCAACTAAACGCGACGGAGGAGGCGTGTTGATAGCGGTGTCGCGGAAAATTGAGGCGACACGTATACCATCCTGGGAAACCACATGTGAAGATATTTGGGTTAAAATTGAAATTAAAGTGGATAAAGCTGTTAAAAATGTTGTGATTTGTGGTGTCTACATGCCTCCTCCAGTCTCGTGTGGATCACTGAAGATATTTTTGGATAATGTCGATAATGTCTTAAGTCAAGTCGAGGATATTGTTATTCTTGGTGATTTTAACTTACCATTCATGGAATGGGAGAAAACTGCAAACTCTGTCGCTACTTTACCCTCCAATTACAACGGTTCCCTGGGTTTGTTATTAACTGATTTTATGGCGTCTAATAATGTGATCCAGCTAAATCATTTTTGTAATGTCGACGGTAGGGTGCTTGATCTAGTCTTAAGTTCTTTTCATGGCTTAAATTTAACTGAACCTATTGATAAAATATGTAAAATCGATCAAAAACATCCACCTTTGCTTCTCACTCTTGTAAACGTCAGCATTAAGTACCTTAATCATAAAAACCTCTCACGTATAAACTTCTACAAGGCGGATTATAAAGCTATTATGTCGGAATTGGACGCAACGGACTGGGACAGTATATTTATGGACTGTAATGATGTCAATGATATGGTGTCATTGTTATATAATAAATTAAACTCCTTATTTAGAGAAAGATAAGCTTAGGGCAAAATATCGCAAGTTCAACAATCCTCGAGACGAATTCGAATTTGGTTTGTTAAGGGATCGGTGTCATAAATTACATGATCAGCTTTATTCTGCTTACTTGGCAAGAGTAGAGGGAGGGATTGTCAAAAACCCTAAGTCTTTTTGGCGGTATGTAGCTGACAAAAAAAGTAAACGCTCGTGTTACCCCTCGACTATGCATATGGGTGATAAGAAGGCTTGCACTGGCACTGACATTGCAAATCTGTTTTCAGAAATTTTTTCTAGCGTTTTCGTGGTCAATAACGATGACGTAAAACAACTTCGTGACACGCAGTCGTCACCAAATAACGTCCTTAACTCAGTTCATGTAACTGAGCGTGATGTTTTCCGTATGACTAAACATCTAAAACCTTTTCAAGGACCTGGACCAGATGGCATTCCACCACTGTTTGTGAAGCGTTGTGGCCGTTGCCTTGCGTACCCTCTTGCATGTATTATTAACCGGTCTTTGATGGACGGCAAATTCCCTGATGAGTGGAAAAAAGCAATAATTATCCCAATTCACAAAAAGGATGATGTCGATGAGGTGGCTAATTACCGTCCTATTTCAATATTGTCTTGCTTTTCAAAATTATTTGAGTCACTTATCTGTCCCGTCATTAGTCGCCATGTCGACCAGGTTTTATCGGTCCATCAGCACGGATTTAAGAAGGGCCGCTCTGCTGAAACTAACCTCGTCTCTTTCATATCGAAACTATCTGAGAACATTGACAAGGGTCATCAAGTTGATGCCGTCTATACTGACCTGAGCAACGCGTTCGATAAAGTCAGACATCCGCTATTACTGTTGAGGCTGCGAGCTGTGGGTATTTCTGGCACCTTGCTCGACTGGTTTAAGTCTTACTTAAGAGAAAGACCTCTTGTTGTATCTGTAAACAATTACACCTCTGCCGCATATATCTCGGAATCAGGTGTCCCGCAGGGCTCTCACCTGGGTCCTATATTATTTTCCATCTTTTTCAATGATATTTGTAACTACATACATCACAGCAGCTTTTCTTTGTTCGCGGATGACCTAAAGGTGTACCGCATCGTCAACTCACGCTCAGACCTGAACCTATTGCAAAGTGATTTGGTTAGGATTACGCAGTGGTGTACTGATAATGCTATGGTATTGAATGTAAATAAATGTTTTCACATAAAATACACTCGTAAAAAACAACCATTTGGCGCCGTCTATTTTTTGGGTGATGCAGTCATCCAAGAGGTCACCGAAATACGCGATCTTGGCGTTACCATCGATAGGAAACTATCTTTTGACTCCCATGTTAATGCTATCACCAAAAAGGCTGCACAAATGCTTGGTTTTCTCCGACGAAACACTCGACAGTTTCGCTCTGCTAAAACCAAGATATTACTTTATAATGCAGTGGTGCGAAGTGGACTCGAATACGCGTCGACTGCTTGGTGTCCATTCTACGCAACACAGTCTCAGCGAATAGAGCGCATTCAGCGGTCTTTTACAAGAACGCTGGCTTTCACGGCTCGCGAGATCTCTCATAGATGTCCTTATGAGACTCGCTTATCTTTCTTCGATATGAGGTCATTGCGCAGCAGGAGAAAGATTCGCGATGTACTATTTATTTATAAAATTGTCAACAATGTAATCGATTGCTCTTCTATCCTCAACTCTGTAAGACTTGCTGTTCCCTATCAGTACCCTCGTGATATCATCAAAAAGATGTTCTCTACTCCGTCTTGTAGAACAAATCTTGGTATGAATTCTCCTATTTGTCGCATTTCCATGTCATATAATGAGCTTAATAGGCTTAATGCTAATCTCGATATTTTCAATGATTCACTGCCTAACTTTAAGAAAAAACTTTTTTTTAATGTTGACTTAATGTATTAAAATGTAAAATGTAATTGTAAATGTTTCACAAAATTCTCTGTCATGTTAAAAGTTTAATGTAAATTGTTATTGTTAAAATTTAGTAGTTAAAAGTAAGTAGGTACTCTTATGAATGTTGTGTTCGCCTGTAATGGGTATTACGTATCAGACCCAATACAATCATGTCTTATTACAATAAGTTTTATAATACGTGTACTGTTGGCGATCCTTATTACATAAATAAATAAATAACTTATAAACAGGGTAGCCAAGCCAACACTCGCGATCAGTAATTTACTTCCGCATCCAAAACATCCATCAAGTGAAATACGCTGATTTGCGTAAAGTGCTGATGTCGAAGCTTCTCAGTATAAGCATTAAGATCCGCATCTACCTACATAAGGGTAAAAATGGAAAACCATGCGGCAGTTTAAAGGTGTGCTCAAACCATGAAACTGAACAATTTTTCGAAAGAAACATTGGTCAAAAGCGGAGATTTTTTTACTCCTCCATACATACCTGCAACAGTGAACACTGTGAAAAGTGCATTTTGTTCGGAGAAGCCATAAAAATTTCTCCAATTTCGACCCATGTTTCTTTAGAAAAGTTGTTCAGTTTCGTGGTCTGAGCACACCCTTGAGCTAACGCACGGTTTTAAATTTACACGCTGTATAAGACTGTTCTTATACTGATACTTATATACGGGTGCCATTGGACACTAACACTCAAAGAAGAGTATAGGCTTATAGTTTACGAAAGAACAATTCTCCCAAAAATCCTTGGGACCATTTAGCACGGGAAAAACAACTTGCTGGGCAAAACGCCCTTGACTCGATAACTGCACACACTCAATGAGATAGCATATAGGATGGACATTTTCACTTACAGTCTTGAAATAATTCCGAAAAGTTGCTTCATGATAATATGTTTTATGTTAGGTATTTGTAATTGTCCCTAAGAATAGTTTTGTCTTCAAGGCCAGCTTTACCTGCTGATATTTAAAGTTTAACGCTTAACTAATTGAAAGCTCACTAGCTAAAAATCACTAGCCAGACTTAAAATTGCTAGGTACCTGCTCCAGGTATACTCCGGTATTTTAAGAATGTCTACGCATTCTATAGTATTCAAAACAGTCGAGCAATGTACCTATAAATTTTATCAAACATTTGCGCAGGCATTTTAGCCTAGAAAAATTTGAATAAAATGTTTCATATGTTGCCTGAAAAAAGTCAGTATTCTTTGAAATTCCCATGAGTTCTATTTCTTGTATTTGCTAGCTAGGCGTGTAGTTAATTCCAACGCATACATTTTCTTCTATATTTTTAAGTCATTCGCCTAAGGCGTACCCCATTAAATGATTAAAAATTATGCTCTGTGTCGTGAATAGTTGCTGACAGCAGATGACGATGAGACCCCAATGCTGCGCTTTTGTCGAGGAACTATCTTGAACCCTTGCGGAGGATTTATGCAAGTGGCTTGCTCAAAAGCCCACGTGGTCGTTCGAGCTGCCACATTCTGTACTGCTCACGTTCTTAACGCTGGCGATCTGTGGCGTATACTTTGGAAATATGGTGCTGATAATGGACAAGCCTATATTGCGAGAATTTCTTTCAAGGTACCTATTTTTAAAACATTTTGCAAATCGGCTGTTCGTGGTTGTAAAGATATACTTGTATTTGATCATTTTACCCCCTGTTTTTAAGGTTCCGTACCTCAAAATAAAAAAAACGGAACCCTTATAGGATCACTTTGTTGTACATCTGTCTGTCTGTCTGCCAAGTTCAAATTCAAAAGTATTTCATTTAAGATATTATATTCAACGTACCTGCGTATTTTCACAGCTATACCATATTTTAAGTTGCGTGTATGGTAAAGTGAATTTCGGCCAGATGAACCTTTGACGTGAATAAGGTGGCGGATAGTGGCTGGATGCGGAAGGCGGAGGACTGGATGTGGTGGCGAGTCTTGGGAATGGCAAATGTTTACTAGTGGATCAGGCTGCTGATGAAGACGATTATGATTGATATTAAAGTGCATCTAAACTTGGCATTGGATCGGATTTCAACCCTTTTTTAGGCAAACAATTAGCCGATAGGAACTTGGCCCCCTTTTTAACAGTTATGTTTTTGGTGGGATTTCAATACTTTTTGGCTTTTTTTTATTTACTAGGCTTTCCAACAACGAGTGCACATTGATTACATAGGTTGCTTACAATTTACAAGAACAGGTGCCTCATCACTTACAGGAGAGCACAGCATGCACAAATATGTCCAACGAGTTTAGGAACAAGAGAAGAGCAAATTTAGGTAAAAGTAGGTATTTGATTTATAGTAACTATCGCAACGTTGTTTGTATTTTCATAGTTTCGTTAAAACATAGGTACTTGTTTTCATGCATGACTAAGTCTGACTTTCTAGAAATACTACCTTTTTAATATTTGGTACATTAATTTTAGTCTGAATCGCACTTGACCGTTTTCCATTTTCCAAATTTTTCCTTTACTTTAATGCTAACGACTAACCCGATGCCAAGTTTCAGATTTGTAGGTGTCACAGAAGTATGACCAACAATTTTATGTATAGTAATGACTATATACTGACTCGCACTTGACCAATTTCCAATTTTCATATTTTTTCTATACTTTTTAGGGTTCCGTACCTCATAAGAAAAAAACGGAACCCTGTCTGTCTGTCTGTCAAGACCCTTTTTCTCACGAACGAGAAGAGGTATCAGGTTGAAATTGATAATGAATATTAGGATCCATGAACCACACAAGATATGAAAATTTCAATTTTTTTCAACAACGCATTCAAAAGATATGGCTTTTTATGTCCTCATCTCCATACATTTATACAAAAAAGCAAAACCTACAGGGCACTTCCCGTTGAACTAAAATTATGAAAATTGGCAAGAAGCTAGGTCTCACAGTACAAATAAAGGGATAAGTCTGAAATCATTAAATATTACAACTTTACTGACAACTAATGGTAACCAATCGTGGTGAACTCCCGTTTCAAGAACATTCATATAAGAGAGGGGTCAAGTTGGATGGTCGCGGAGGCGATTTTTGTTTTAGTTCTATTTTAAAAACGAGAACACTTACAAACTTGTAAATTGGTATGTTTATAGTTCATAAGCTATAAAATAACAACAAATAATAAAATTTGGTCAAGCACGTGTCAGACTAAAAAAATTTTGCACATTAACTTACTGAAATTTTAATTTATTAATTATGATTATGTGGTGGTACGGAACCCTCAGTGTGCGAGTCCGTCTCGCACTTGGCCGGTTTTTTTTTTAATGCTAACGACTATCCCCATGCCAAATTTCAGATTTTCAGGTCTTAGAGAAGTATTACCAACATTTTATACATAATTTTGACTAAAACCCGACTCGCACTTGACCAATTTCTAATTTTTGATTTTCAAAATTACTTTTATCCTAACGACTACCTAAATGCCAAATTTCATAACGCTAGGACAATTGGAAGTGACCTGGAGGTTTTGATTACCGGTCAGTGAGTCAGTCAGTCATTAAGTGCCAAAATTTGCTATTTTCACGGGGTCATATTTCAGGATCTACTGTAGCTATATCTATGTAGTTTGGCTAATTGCTTTAGTATTAGTATATGATTATGTAGGTACCGTTTTATCTCTGTACTTGCAATAGGCACTGAGCTACAGGGGGTTCAAAAGTGGGTCGAAACGGTTCGTGTAAATAGTGCACGGTGCGAGTGGCCTGTTGCGGGAACTTGGCCTGCGCACTGCCGTTCGCTTAGATGTTTAAATTTTGATAGTACTGGAACAAACCTTCATATGAACTTTCACAGATCAATAGATATTACCGCAAGATACTTGAATGATAATTTTTTACATTTCCTAATTTCCCATCACATGTTTCTTACGGACAGTTGATCAGTTTAGTCTACTGAGCAAGCCCTTTTAGTTTTTGGTACACCCTGTATACTCGTACAAGATTTTAGCAAACAAAAAAACAAATATGTTATCCAGTCAGGTATGTAACCAATCCAGAATTAAAATTATAGTTATACAAAATTAAGAAAACTCAATCGAAAAAATTATGAGTAAATCACATGTTTACGTTTTAGTAGTACTGGAACACCCCTTATATGAAATCACACAGACCAATTTATACTGCCGCAAAATACCTTCAATAGAGATGCTTGGTCATGCAAAGTTTCATCAAGATTTTATGAGCCGTTTTTGCGAGACCAGTTATCGTTATTCGATCGCGCTGAAATTTGGCATACTTATGTAAGTTCGGTTACAATACAATTTTATGTCTGCTGATGGAGACGGAAGCTGGCCATAGGAACCTCTAAATGGAACAACGTAACCCCGTCGAGTTTGGGTTCGTTGGATTTGTCTCGTCAAGTACTCTGGTCTCAGATGATCACCAGGGTCCTGATAATGAAATCGAAAGGTGGCCATAGGAACTAATAAACTATACAAGATAGATCCGTCGAGTTTGAGTTCGTTGTATTTATCTTTTCAAATTCTCTCGTCCCAGATGATCTCCAGGGTCCTGATGATGAAGTCGGAAGGTGGCCATAGGAACTAATAAACTATACAAGATAGACCAGTCGAGTTTGGGTTCGTTGGATTTGTCTTTTCAAGTACTCTGGTCCCAGATGATCACCAGAGTCCTAATGATGAAGTCGGAAGGTGGCCATAGGAACTAAGAAACTATACAAGATAGACCCGTCGAGTTTGGGTTCGTTGGATTAGTTTTTTTAAGTACTCTGGTCCCAGATGATCACCAGGGTCCTGATGATATATTCGAAGGTGGCCATAAAAACTAATAAACTATACAAGATAGACCCGTCGAGTTTGGGTTCGTTAGATTTGTATTCCCAAGCACTTTGGTCCCTGATGATAATCAGGGTCCAGATGACAAAGTCAGAAGGTGGCCATAGGAACTCCTAAACTAAATAAGATAGACCCATCGTGTTGGGGTTCGTGAGATTTGTATTCCCAAGCACTTTTTCTCAGATGATGATCAGGGTACAGATGATGGAGTCGGACGGTGGCAATAAAAACTCCTAAACTAAACAAGATAGAACCGTCGTCGTGTTTGGGTTCGTCTGATCAGGAAATAGCGAAACACACACTCAACGATATTTGAAACTTGATAAGGCTAAGCAACGCATGGAACGGTTAAGAGCAGCGGAATCACTTATACCTAATGGCGATTGCAATCTGCTGACGCTTTACATTTGGCCGGCCGTTTGTAATCCGGCGTGTTATACAATTTGGTTGCGCCATAACTATTAACAAAATAATGGCACAGGATAGTAGAATGTACTCGAAAAAATTACAACATTTTAAGTAATATTATACCATCCGATACAAACAAGCAACGGCGTGCACAGAGATTTTAGACAGGTATTGCACTAAAAATTTTACCAATTTATATGGAATTTATATAAAGATATCCTGCTGTCAAGAAAATTCTCACTGTTTTGGAACGCGACCCAAATAGGTCCAAGACATCCAAAGATTGATAACTTTGCGCTTACTTTTAGTTTATGTATTATTTCATAATGTATTCTTTACGTACCTATTTATACTGATTATTTTTTTTATCAAATCAACGCGAATATTTTATAAAAAATTTTTGGATCTACAAAACTTCGTCCTATAAACTCCTATATTGGGCTCAGATATCGGTATAATTAATATAATTATTTTACATTCGAAACACAATAACACTCCGACTAAACAAGTCGACCCTCTCGGCTTCTAAGTTGCACTAACACAGCTTACTGTGCTTCTGCATGCGCTACACACGCATAAATTTTCACGCACACAGACAAACTTTTGCTGTGTACTACACGAGACTTCACGAGATGCTTTGTATGAAAAATAAGCACGGTTTATTACTGCTTTTGCGCACGCGACGCCGTAGTTGCTGAGCGCTACGGTGCTTCACGCGAGTATTCACCGCTAAGTATAGATGGCGCGTATAAATACTCGTACGGGACACCGACTCAAAGACATTTCGACGGGAATTTTTTATTTTATGGGAGTTATTATAGTAAAGTTATCATATCATTTACATTAAGGGGCACGTCTGTATTGATCGTCTGGTACAGCAGGGTATGCAGAACTTTTTTGCATGTATGGAGTGCACGCCACGGCCAAACAAGACAGGAGGACTAAGGAGTTAGAAATATTTTTTGTGGCGAAGGTGATGTTGCGTTTCCAAAGGTCTGATAAATGGTGCCATTGGACATACTACAGAAACCATATGAAGTATCGTCAGTAGACATATCATCCGTCCGTATAGATTTCGGTAAAGACGGTGTTCATCTCATTCAACCCAAGACTGTGCAATTTCCAGCAAAATATAGTCACGGCACTGGAGAATGAAGAATGCTGCCAATAGTATTATGTTGGGTTTGCACAAAACACAAAATGCAGGGTAGTACCTAATGTCGACCATGCCGTTTTATACATAGGTTCGAAGCCATTCGCTGCTGGTCAAGCATAAGTAGCCTTAAGTAAAATCATTAGGTCTCCTTTTTGAAGAGTAGACTGTTCAAAATTAACCGGCCAACGACCGGCCAACGACAACGAGCTTAATTATTGTCGCTTTAGTTTCTGTAATTTTTTCTTCATTTATCTTTCTTGTAGTATAATGTATTTAAAGTTAAGTTATAATATAACTCTGTAATGTTAATTATGTTACCCTGTTTAGTCCTGATGATGACACAGACCTAGCCTAGTGTGGTTATCAGAGTAAAATTCAAATATTGGAAACTGGAATCCTAAAAACTCAAAAAAAAAAACTCAAAATCGTTTATTCATTGTTGGATATTAAAATCTCTTAATGACGTCAGCTAAACTACATCGCTTCACAAACAAGGTGGCGCCATGGTGGGAAAAAAAGAAGCGACAATAAAAACCCACGCAATAAAATCCCAAGATCATAATATGATGAAAGATCTTCTATATCAACTAAAAAATCTGTCTGTGTCTTCATTCCCTGAACGTCTCGAGATCTTTAAAGTCACAGTGGCCATTGGTAGCTAAACTCCTTTACTCTGCAATGAATTTTCGGGCTTCCTTAAAATTTTAGTATAGTTAAGTTTAAAATATTTCCTGCTCCGTGGCTTGCTCCAATGTAACAATTTTAACAAATTGATTGGCGAGCATTCTTTAGGCATGTTTAAAACGCTGGAATGTAGATAGGTACAATTGAACACTTTTTTGCCTGACCATCGACCAAAATTTGCAAAATTAAAAGTGAACTTCGTTGTGATTTCGCAACTGTAGTTCTCGGTCCAAAATTAAATCGGTAGAAAATTTGAATAAAATATTTTAAAATCCTACTTCCTACTCATATTATAAACGCGAAAGTTTTTAAGTATGGATGGATGGATGTTTGTTACTCTTTCACGTAAAAACTACTGAATGGATTTTAATGAAACTGTACAATAATATAGCTTATACATTAGAATAACACAAAGGCTACAATTTATAAACTAAATTACTGTGATGTAGTATTAGGACCTTGTCTTCTTTCGACATCCAAACGAGCTATTCAAAGAGTTCAAAACGCCTGCATTCGGTTCTGCTACAGGGTACCCCCTAGAAGTCACATTACACCAGTTCTAAACAAAGAAGGTATCCTTAACATGCACTCTATTGTTAAGTTCAAAAAACCACCATACCTCTATTCAAAATTAAAATGGGCTACTTAGTCTTTAGTCGTAGTTTTTCATAAAACTAGGGCCATTGAGGGAAGCTTCCGGTATCAGTCATCCAAATGCTGGAACAATCTCCCTCCTCCCCTCAGAGAATCTATTTCTAAAACCACTTATAATAAACATTTAACTTGAAAAACAGCGGATTTTCTGATACCGGAAGGTTTTTTTAAATGTTTTAAATTTACATTTTATTGTATTGATATTTATTTATTTAATTTTATTTCTTGTTTATTTTAAGTTAACGATAAAATTTATGAAGCATTTGAATGATTTAATACTATCTATTTATAATGCAAATTTATATACATGAATCATAATATTTATATAAATACTTATAATTATTATATTTACATTATTCCATAGTTTATTAAATTTTCATTTGTTATCTGACCTTTATTTTTATTTTTTTGAACTTGGTTCTCTATAAGTATCTACGAGTATCATTGTCACGTCCCTCTTCCTGAGATCCAACTGACGAAAAGGTGCGGCTGAAAATCAGCGTCTGTCTCTTCTGAGGCAGGCATTTTGCTGAGTCCGTGGCCTTTTTCTTATTGTGCCACGTTGCACACTAAAGTGTCCATTTTATTTGCTGTTTGTATTTTTTCATAGATTGTTTGTGTAACATTTTAATGTGTAGTGTGTCACAATTTTGAATAAATGTATTTCTTTCTTTCTATAAACCTGCGCAGACGACGTCGCGGGCAACAGCTAGTATTAAAATATTTTGTACAAATTTTCAACAGCAATGTCTTATTTACGACTGACAGCGTCGAGGCTGGCAGGAACATGGCGCGATGAACGCAACGCTTTATTTTCAACACGACTGGCAATAAGAAGCTCAAAGCAAACACTACTCGTAGACAATTTACTAACGCCTCATACTTAGTAAAGATTAGTGGAGGGAAAAGAATGGCCTTTGTCCAGAAGTGGGACGACCATGGCTGATGGGATGTTTTTAGGGTTCCGTACCTCAAAAGAAAAAAACGGAACCCTTATAGGATCACTTTGTTGTCCGTCTGTCTGTCTGTCTGTCTGTCTGTCAAGACCCTTTATTTCACGAACGGGTAAAGGCATCAAGTTGAAATTAATACAATATATTAGGGTCTATGAACCACACAAGATCTAAAAATTTTAATTTTTTACAACTACGCAATCAAAAGATATGGCAGTTTATGTCCTCATCTCCATACATTTATGCAAAAATGCAAAACCTACAGGGTACTTCCCGTTGACCTAAAATTATGAAATTTGGCAAGAAGCTAGGTCTCACAGTACAAATAAAGGGAAAAGTCTGAAATCATTAAATATTACAAGTTTCCTCACAACTAATGGTAACCAATTGTGGTGAGCTCCCGTTTCAAGAACATTCATATAAGAGAGGGGTCAAGTTGGATGGTCGCGAAGGCGATTTCTATTTTAAAAACGGGAACACTTACAAACTTGAAAATTGGTATGTTTATAGTGCATAAGCTATAAAATAACAACAAATAAGAATTTGGTCAATCGCGTGTCGGGCTAAAAAAAATTAACACATTAACTTACTGAAATTTCAACTAATACAATTATGATTATATGTTGGTACAAACCTTTGGTGCGCGAGTCCGACTCGCACTTGGCCGGTTTTTTTTAATATTATTAAAACTTACTAATAGCAAATATTTCATATTGCAGGACCATTTAGAAAGAGTTCAAATCCATTACGAGAACAGGCCACATCCACCAGTAAAGTAAGTCAACTTTTTTTTAGGGTTCCGATACCAAAATGGTAAAAAAAAGAACCCCTATGGTGCGCCTTTGTCTGTCCGTCTGTCTGTCTGTCACACCTATATATCTCAGCAACCACTCATGCTAGCGACTTGAAATTTGGAATAGTCTTGTACTGTCTGCCCAACTTCAATAATTACACATGAAAGAATAAAACAAATTATGATAATTAATGTAAAGGGGACCAAAATAGGGGGGACAAAATTTTAAATTGTCGGTACTAAGTCGAATGGGGTATCATATGAAAGGACATTAGTTGTACATTCTAAAATATATTTTTGTATTTTTATATGACTCTTAGTTTTCAAGTTATTTTGAAAAATGTCAAAAGAAATACCTTCCCCCCCCCCCCTTATCTCCAGATTGTGAAAGGAAAAATCTAAATTAATTACAGTCGATAGAAGTTTATTTAAATATTACAGCAAAATAAAATGACCTTTCTAAGTTGCATAGTTTCTGAGAAATCTGCGAAAAAACCTTTAAAAACAAATTGAGTTTTGCGGTCCTAAAAATGGATTTTATTGCTTCCAAAAATACTATAGGTATATCGGATCCCTCGGCGCGCGAGTTCGACACGCAGTTGACCGGTTTTTGACGTGGACACGTCTATGCTTTCGTTTGGGTTTGGGAGTGATGTGAGGGGGGTATAAAGGAAGGGGGAAAGGGGAAGTGGTGAAGGAAGAAGTGGTTACGGGGAGGTGGATTTGACTGTACTTACCTACTCCGGCGTTACCGCTTGCACCTTTTTCTTGTTTGGAACTATTTTCTCTATCCTAGATAAAACTTCCTGTTTGTTTCCTTCGTTATCGTATTTCAAAATTTGAGAGAGAATTGGGGTTTCTGCAACAGATATTTACCTCATAGTTTTTTCAAGAACAAAACATTGAATTTTTTTTTATGTCTTAATAGAGTTTCATTCGTGTAATTTAAATCAAAAATGTAAATGAACTGATATATAAATAATCCGGAAACCTTTTAAATACTCATTACTAAAACTTATTTTTTAAAATTTAAAAAGCGTCTTAGTCGCGCCTTCTAGTTTTCCGGCATTTCCTTTGGCTACAATTTAACCTATTTCGACCAAAGTTTCCGTATTACAGCCGAAACCAACTATACAGGGTGTAAGGGACAGCCTTCCGAATACTGAAAGGTCATGATCAGTCAACGTAACTGAACAACTTTCAGCAAATAAAAGTTTCATGAAATGAAAAAAAAAGTCAGCCCCTCCATACAAACTGTCCAATCAAGTTTGCAATTTTGTATGGAGAAGCTGATTTTTTTTTTCATTTCCTGAAACTTTTATTCGCTGAGAGCTGTTCAGTTACGTTTACTGATCATACCCTTTCAGTATTCGGAAGTCTGTACCTTACACCCGATATATACATTCTCGAACTGGATTTTCATACAGTTTTGTTTAGAATTGTATGCATGAATAAGAAAAGTTCCTGTCGTACCTACCAGTTGTGTATTTTTTTTATTTGACTCAATTTTTTTATTTTCTTGTATACAACGAAATATAAATAAATAATAGCCTCGTTATCATTTGGTTCTTACTTTTAAGGCACAAAAGCTCAATTCTTCATCTCAAACACAACATGATGGAGTTGAAGGAGGCAAAAGACGAATACGGTAGCTTGCTGATTGGGAGTACCGGTATCTTCCTTGAAATTGCCGGCTGCTATATCTTGAGAAATGTAAGAACTTTGTAATTTTTTTTTTGTTATAGAAGAGGGAGGCAGAGCACCTGATGGTAAGTGATCACCGACGCCCATAGACACCCGCAACACCAGGGGGGTCACACACAAGTGCGCTGCCGGACTTTGAGATATAATAAGATTCGGTTTGACGATACATTGCACCTTAAATGTAAAAATTTTCAAATGTTTTTTAGTTTAATAGCTAGTTAAATAAACATTGAGCATGTGAATAGTTGCTATACATTTTACATGCCAATAATTTTTAAGGTACCTACATTAAAAGCTACTTTCATGAAACTTTCAGTACCTAATTACTTATTAAAGTCAAAGAATATTTAACGGCGAAGTGGTTTTTTGAAACAGCAATGGAACATAAATGTTCCAAGTCTGTTATTAAATTTAAACTAATTGAATAATTCAAATTTAATTATTTATCACACAGACTAGCTTATGGAGTAAATGGAAACGTTGGAAGGGGAAGGCCTAGGCGAACGTACCAGAACCAAATTCAGGACGTTCTGAATATAGGCCAGGTTAAAAGTACCGTAAACTGACGAGCATGTATGAAAGAATTGATGAAAGTACAGGAAGCAAGGGAAGTATGTCAAGATCGTAGCAGGTGGAGGACTGTGGTCTCTGCCTACCCCGACGGGAAAGAGGCGTGATGTTATGTATGTATGTACTAGCTTATCTAAAAGAAAATTAAATTGCAGTGGGTCAAACTAAATAGTCGCCTTGTATTTGACTTATTAACTTGTATCTTTATTGATTACCCTTGATGATTTGTTACCAAATTCATCCGTATCGGTACTCTCTTCATATATTTTTACCCGTATGCGTGCTGTTAAGGGATCTCGCGCACTAGCCGGGCTCGACCACGGCCAGTGACCGCAACGACCAGATTTACTATGTTGGCCGTTGCGGCCAAGTGCGTGGACGTTCATATGGCTTCTTATTATTGCGGCCACTGGCCGTGGTCGTGGCTGCTAGTGCGCGAGGTCCTTAAATGTTACCAATATTGACCTTGATTTATGAATGTGTTTCAGCACAAAGACCTCACACTAATGGAGGAGTCGGACTTGATCTGCTTGCGTCCCAAATTTCCCTGCATTCTACAACCTAAATCCTCGCTGCTGACTGCATGGTCTATTGTTATCGCTCTTGTAACTCTTGTTGTTACGATTGTTAGTAAAAGTATTTTTTTTTTTGAGAATAGGGAGGCAGACGAGCAGACGGGTCACTTGCTGTTAAGTGTTGACCGTCGCCCATGGACACCCGCAACACCAGACGGGATCACAGGTACGCTGCTTTGTAGGCTCGTTTCTCAAAAGCTGCAATGTTGTACATGTCCAGAAAAAGGTAAAATGGGTCTCCCGATAGTTTAGTCTTTTACAGATGAGAACTATCGATAGTTCAGCAACGCTACTTTTATACGGGTCAATAAAGATAGTTTGAAAAAACCGGCCAAGTGCGTGTCGGGCCACGCTCAGTTTAAGGTTCCGTAGCTTTTTTACGTTTTATTATCGCAAAGCGGGTTTCGATTAAGTATTTCTAACGTTTATATTATAAACTTTTTACCTCCTAATGCTCAGCGAGGTCCCTAGCAGCTGATTGCTATTGCTATTTTTAATATTTCCAGTTTTTCAGCTATAGCTTATTAACCTGTGAAGTCTACTTCACTGTGATAGTTTTCCTTTTAACTTAATTCCCAATAACAACCGTTTAGCTGGCAGGGGGGGGGGACACTTGAGGCATAATTAAAATACTAGAAATCAGCACAAAATTGACCAAACATATACTAGATTAACTAAAGTCAATACATCTTTCGTTGGTCTGTGTATACGATACTACAACAAAATACCTGACAATATAGTGCAATTACCTGAGAGAAAGTTTAAAGAATGTTTAAAGCAAACGTTATGTAAAAAAGCTTACTATAGATTAGATGACTATATGAATGACAAAGAGGTATGGTGCTCTGATATTCTAGCGAAACACAAGAAACACATTGTAAAAAGCCGACTCTTAAAGTAGGCCGTGCTGCAGTGGTTTCTTGCAGTTTCTTTTACGCTGCCATAGCACGATCCGAAACGGCGTAGACTCGCTCTATTTGCATTGTATTCTGCATGACATTCAATAAGTATTCTGTAAATTATCTACATTAAATAAAATTATCTGAATCTATTCTACCACTTTGTCAGCGTAGTTAAAATGTATATCCGTACAAAATTTCAGCTTTCTAGTACTAAGGGTCTCTGAGCTAAGTCGCGGACAGACAGACAGACGGACATGACGAAACTATAAGGACTGTTGAGTACGGAACCCTAAAAACTATCTCGGCTGGCCCGTTGGTGTAGTTGGTAGTGAGCCTGCCTTCTGCGCCGTGGGCTGCGGGTTCGATCACCGCCCAGAGCAAACTTTGTATTATGGATGAACACAACTGTTCCGCGTCTGAGTATTATTTACCTATTTTGGTATGTACAAGGGGTAACAAAAAGAAATATCAACCTTGCAAGATGTGATCTTGCTCATAAAACTGAACAATTTTACCTAAGGAACGTAGGTCCCATAGAAACTGAATCAGCTGATTGCGAATTTTGTATGGGAGGTAATGTTTTTTTCACTTCTCATGCTCTGAAAGTGCTTATTTGTGCAGGATATAGGCTGCGCAAAGTCGAATTTTGTGCACTAGGGCAAAAAAGTAATCTCGGTGGTGTACGCCCTGCGGCACCCCGCCCACGCCGCGCGCGTCAACATATTCTTCACTAAAGCAGAACAACTCATTCTTCAGTTACATTTAGAGAGTAGGTACTTTTACGTTTTATTTCCTCGCAATCAAAGTGAAAAGCAGAGTTTATAACTCGTCCACAAAACCATTTTATCCTCGACATTACTATCAGCCCTCGCCTTCGGCTCGGGCTGCTAAAAGTCTCGTAAAAATGGTTCGTTTTGTGCACTTGTTGTAAAATCTACTATTTTTCGTACTTCAATCTACGTTTCTCAGTTTAGTTTCATGGGTAGAATCACGTCCTTCAGGGTCGATATACTCTTTCTGTTACACCTTGCATTTTAGTCTCTGATACCCGTAATACAGGCATTGCCTAGTTTGGGATCAGATGGCCTTGAGTGAAATGTCCTCAATACTAATTACTACTTGATGCCCTGCACGATCACAAATCATCACGAGTTCAAAACTTCTTCGTTTTCTGAACTAGGAAAATTTGATGGTAATGTTATTTAATGGAGAATAATTTATTTCATTATTTTAGATATATCCTATACAAATGATGTACGTGTCCACAATATCACTAACGTTCAGATTTTTTGACATTTTGGTCACTTTCACTTTCCTGTTGGATATGTTGATCTATCTTTCAATCGGAGCAAACTTAGAAGAAGGTACCAATTTTATATTTTCATTTTACTGTTTATGATAATGGTAAACTGTATCAAGGACTAGAAACCTGTTCTTTGTAAAAGCTTTTATTTAGTTTCACCTGTCACGGTGTCTGGCTGTTTGTCTGTAACCAAAACTTGACTTTTGACCCACTTTATGGTATCCAATTGAGATGAAATGTTGCACGCGTATGTAAATTGGATGATAATGCAATATTGTTTTGACATGGAGCTGATCTGATGATGAAGCCGAAAAATAGCCATAGAAAAGTGAGATGATACCGCGTTTCAGAAATCCTGCAGTGCCATTTGTTGGTGGGCAGCTTGCAGCTGGCTTGCTCACCTGGTAATATTTTATTGATAAAACAACTCTGGGAGATTGCTTTATAAAATATTTGGGTTTAGCTAGTCCTTTTGGGGAAATTTCTCTAAGATTTACATAAAAATCAACGACTTAATTTCCCGTGCAAGATGCAGCAATTACTTTTGTATAATGCTGTAGTTTTTGTACTCCGTACTAGAGGTGCTGTTTTTCATGTCGACTACCTCTCAACCGCAAGTAAATGGAAACATTTGCAACTCTATTACTATGCCATAAAGTCCGAAGTGTTTCTGCTGACTTGCTGTTGGGTATACTTAGAAAAAATTCTTAGGTTTGGGTTCGTCTGATTCTAGGGTGTGTAGATAGTTGTTTATTGTTTTTAGTATTTGAGATCATTAATACTAAAAAACTTAATATATACTAATAGTAAAAAATATCATTTATTTAAAAACCTTAGATTGTGATAATGTTTAAGTTCTTTTTCTACTCGATTCTTATTTTAATAGTAGATTGTATCACAAGGCTGTAAAATAATATGTATAAGGCGAGGGCGCTATTTTAAATTCAGAGCGAAGTGAAGGATTCTAGAAAAATATCCTAAACTTAGCGAGGGATTCAATAGGTCGCCCAAGATAAAAATATTTTTGCAGCCGCGTAATACACTCTACTTTTCATCTCCCTCTATGAGAAAAGAATCTAAATTATACTTCTAAATTTGAACTTGGCAGGTTTTTATGGTGTAAGTAACACTTGATTAATTGTGTAATTATATTTATTATTTATATAATTAAATTAACCTGCCAAGTTCAAATTCAAAAGTATTTCATTTTAGATATTATTTTCAACGTACCTGCGTATTTTCACAGCTATACCATATTTTAAGTTGGGTGTATGGTAAAGTGAATTTCGGCCAGATGAACCGTTGACGTGAATAAGGTGGCGAATAGTGGCTGGATGTGGAAGGCGGAGGACTTGATGTGGTGGCGAGTCTTGGGAATGGCAAATGTTCTTGGGAATGGAAGACGATTATGATCGATATTAAAGTGCATCAAACTTGGCATCGAAGGTCGAAAACGGCTCAACTCAGTGATTGTGCTGTGCCACAAGGCTAGATCATGGGAAATAACCTTTTTCTATTACTTATGAACGACTTTACCACCTCGTCAGCTGACGCCGAGTTCGTAATGTTTGCCGATGACGGTTGCGTAATCGTGGCAGCTGAAAATTATGAGCTTCTAAAACTGAAACTTACTAAAGTGATAGATGATATATCTCAATGGTTTGCAGCAAATAGTATGTTACTTAACGTAGACAAAACTAATATCATTCACTTTGGCCTACGCGGCAACAAAGTGAATGATCTTAGTATTACATGCAATGGTCAAAATGTCCCTCAGGTAAATGAGGTTAAGTACTGTACAGATCTGAAGTCCCTTCAGATAGGATCCTCAAATCAGATACGTGAAAGTTTTGGCCAAGGTTGATCGTCTAGAATAATATCCTTTAAGAATATTATATTTTTCCTGAATCCTACGTCATTCCGTCTTATATATTTATAATATCTTGTAATTTACAGATTCTGCTCGGTGGAGAGTGGCAATAGAAGAATGAAAAAGAAACATACTTGTTATTTTAATACTTATATTAGAATATAAACCTAATCTTTACATGTCTAATTTATGTTATTTATTTTATTTTATATCACTATTTATTTAAATTTAGTTTCATATTGACAGGAGTAGTTCATCTGAATTCATGTAGTTTCATCAATTTAGGAAAGGTTTCATCTCATTTACAATGCAATATTAGAGCCGATAAGTTTCTGAAAAGAAACCTATGTTAATATAAACGAAGTAATAAAAATAATGTGGGGACAATCCCCAGGTTTGGGGCACCGCCATCGCCCCAAGCAGCTCGTCCTAGGCCTCCTCTACCCTAAGTCCTAGGTCCGAGGCATATCATCACCCAGCTCACGATGACATGACGCTAAACTACCCTAACAATCCAACTGGATCGTCAGGATTCTGATCATCCTCGCGGAGCTGGAAATCCCACCGAAATCTTAAACTACAGTAAAGACTAGGGTTAATGTATGTGGAGAGCGGAACTAACTAACCACAGTACAACCCAGACGGTGATGATGTCTCCCCCCGGTATGTTCATGCCCCGCGTCAAACCCGACTTCCACGTGGCCCACCTTTAAGGGACGATCACTGACTCATCCAGGGTTCACAGGGTATTGACTATTTCTTTTAGTCACCCATACCAGAGCTGGTCACCGAGCCCGCCAGGCACACGAAGCATACGGTCTTCCTTTAGGAAAACAGGGCACTCTCCATCATGAGCTATAAGAGCTCTTCCTGTAATCCCTCCGGGCAGACAATGACCGACATCATCGAATCCCTTAGTTTGTTTTGAAATAAGTTAAACTGAAAATAATTAGCCAGCTCCACACGTCCAAGTGTGAAGTCTGTACTAGATACGGGTATAGTATTATTGCTTGCATGGCCAGCCTAGATCAATAACGGTTTTATAACGAGAGACATAAAGAGTTTGAAGGGCAATCTCCCTCCCCCCAGTCACTGAGTGACTTTATTGCACCAACAAGGTCTCCGTATATCCTTCATAGCTCTCACTTGTGATGCGTAGCTAAATCTCTTTTCCGTTACCAACCCACGCAGGACAAGGATTATGTAGAGTAACCCCAGTCTAAACACTCATTTAAATAAAATGAATTGCATCTAAACTATAATGGGATTACCCAGCATATTTCGAAGAAGAACATATAAGAAGTAAGTATAACAAAAGATTACTGAAGGTAATCCTTAATTAAAAGTGAAGTATGATGACCAGAACCGAGAAGATACGGGATAGTAGTATCTAAGCTAGGTTGGGCCAAACATTTTTGATTTAAGATCTTAAGGGAAAATCAAAAGCATCGAGTATTCAAAACCAAGAACACTGGGAGAATTTAGCGTAAACAACACTAGCTAAAACTCGATGTTCTTTAAAAGAGGACTCAAAAGAAGTATAAAAATGGGGTTATTGTATATACTTAAATATTCGGAACTTATTTACAATGAAAAGAAACTAAACATTATAATTTCTGTTCCATTTTTGTTTTCAAGAATCTATTTAGTAAAGTTAAGGTGGTTTCACACTGAGTCAAAGTATAATTTTAAGTTTGATAATTTATGACAAGTTTTATTAAGGGAAAATTAAAACTTAGAATCTTATAAAGTTTAGATTCCTGTATGATTCAATGAAGATTAAATAAATTATTTAACTACTTTAGGATGACACACATAAAGTTCAGAGGTCCCCCAAGGTCAGAGTGTCGTACAGCCGTCGCAGCCTTATGGGCGAACGTCGTCAACACACTTTACAAGAAGCAACCCACGAACGAACGTAATGTCTCCATCAAGAATATTCTTCCTATTGATTCAGGACAATTCTAATTTATTCCTTATAAACAATTTAATGTCATTAGACTAAACTAGAATGTCCCTTCACATAAGAAGAAAGTTTTATGTTGTCTAACTACTCTACATTTGGTAATCTAACGCTAAGATCAGGAGGTCCTCCCGCGGTATATGCCACTCAAACGACGCAACCAATAGTGGGCAAGCGTTGTCAGCACATAACACAAGAAACATTATTTCCAAAATCCAACGTTAAAACACCTTGCTAATATCCCTCCATTTGTACTGGAGTAACACCAATTCATCCCATACATACAGATGGAAGAATCAGGATGAATCAGCGAAATCTCACACAAATAGAACGAGAAGAACTTTAGTATCAGACCCTTTTAGGCTTGAGGGCTCCGGCCCAAGAATGATTAAAATAAATAAATCCGAAGGTTGATATTATCAGATAGACTTAGACAGATACTCCAGTGACACGCGACATACATTAGCCACAACCAATATAGTGGACATCGGGGACACAAGTCACGAGGGCATCCATCCAAGCTTGGTTGAACTAAATAAACCTGAGAGCAGGCATTTCTTAATCTCAAAATCTGGGACTCCTATAGTATGAAAGTAAAAGGAAAGATAAGCACCTCCTATGAGCTTGAGTACTGAGATGTAGTAATGCTCTCAGCATGTTCCAATTTTGGGAAATTGAGGTAAAAGATTCAAAATCACTATCAAAGCAATTTATTATTACTTGAAATATTATTATTTATAATATTCACTCTACTTAAACTTACCCTTTATTTCACAATAAAATATCACAATCTATATCCAAGTTTTAGTTTTCAGATATATTATTTTAAGATTTTGAATTGACGTTCTAATTCTTTTGATCTGACGGAATATTTTTCTTAAATTTTATCATATGAAGACATTAGTATATTAAAAACTGGAATTTTGATTTAGGGCCAAAGATTTTATATTATTTTCTAAAAATGGTAATTATTTAATGTATTAATATTTTCTTCCATTTTGATTTTGGGTTTTGATTTATTTTTTGTTAAAGAGATAAAAAATTTATAAAGGTTTCAAAATAGCGTCTAGCTTTGAGTAAAACTAAATCAAAAATGATTTATTTGTTGACTATTTGACAATAATGTCAAATAGACAATTCTACCTAAAAAAGTATAAAAATATACATCGTTTAAAGTCTCCTTGACTTGATGATAATAATATACATCGTCCAAAGTCACTTTTGAAATGTTGACAAAATATACAACATCTAAAGCCACCCCTAATCGTTGACAATATATATACATCAGAGTCCAGTTTCCATGATTTCACCAAGGACTATTTTAATCAATTTCTCTGTAAAGGAAAGAATTAAACACAATGAAATTTACATTACCTTTACAATCCAAGCAATACCTTTTTTTAGCCTTCACATTTTATCATTTGTGGTTTGCTTTTCCATGTCTATAATGTTCCTTGTAATTCCTGTACCTGTATAGAAATAGAACATTATCCTGCCTAGCTATACGCGAACAAAGACACTTGTAGAACTAGTTTATACTTAATTATGGGAAAAGAAAATCTTTATTACTATCTACAAATAACGACTCAGATTAGAAACACAGTATGTTATAATTTCCGCAGAGTTATTAATGTTTACAAACGAAAATCATTAAGTGGGAATATCAATTTACTTAAAGTATCACACAGTACAAGCCTCTTATGACCTCGCAGGTAGATCTGTAAAGCTGCAAATATTCTCCAATCAACTCTTCCTCTTTTGACATTGAAATCTGATTTTCTCAACGTTATTTAGCTCACATAACCTGGAAGAAACTATAAATTTCATTAAGTCACATTTCACCTTAACTCAAATACACACAACAACTTTGAACCGAAAATAAATAAAAGATGAAAACCACAAAATTGATTACTTACATAACATTAGTTTCACTCCACTTATTCTTTACACTTTGGAATCAAACCCTGAATGTTAGCATCATGAAATTATGCGCAAATAAACCTTCCTATACTATATCCTACACGAAGCAATCCCTATCTTTATCTCAATTGAAGGAATCCACAATCCAGGATCAAAGCCTCCTTCAAAAGATTCGTTTCTTCAGCTGTATGAATTCTATTTTTTTCGCGAGCTACAAAACAAAAAAAAAATAACTCACAGAAAACCAGCATACTATCGACCTTTTTTCCACAGACGTCTCAAAGTAACATCAAGGATATTTGGAACGTTTACCGATTCCATTCTTCCATTTTTCTCCGTTTTTTCCAAATTTTCCTTGCTTGACGGCCCAAAATCTCTCTCACCTGAAACTTTTAAAACATGTTAAAATTCTATTTGAGCTCCATTGCCCTCACTATTCAACAAATCCTGATTCTTAGTTTTCTTCTGTTGCTTTCGTTTATCAAAATTTTAGCAACTATTCTTTTTTATCAGCAAAAATAGCTTTTTCCTTCATTTTCCTTTTTCGACACTTTTCCGACCCTGTCACGACTGTCACTCCTTGTCATATTTTTCTACTCCCCGTTTATCGTTACACTTCTTGACACTTCCTCTAAATAGTATTTTATGCATTTAAAAATTTTTTAGGGTTCCGCAAGTGCACAGCCTCCCCCAAAATTTTATTATTTCGAAAAATCTAAGAAAACATTTTTTTTTTTTTTTCGAGAATTCTAAAATTTTCAATTTTAAATTAATTTTTTTTTTTTATTATTATTATTATTTTATTAAAATAAAACCTCCTATATTGGCCCTTAAATTTTTTTATTCACAAATACAATAAACAAAACAAATAACTAAACTACTAATATTATAAATCATTAAACTAAATTAATTTTTTATTCAAAATTATTAAAATTATTTAACATGTTTATCTAAATTTAGATTTATTTCAGTTCAACCCTGATTATATAACCAAATTAAATTTGTATTAAATTATAAATTATTATAATTCATTATATTTTTAAAACGAAGTCGATTTAATAATGCCAGTCAATTCACTAACAAATTGACTCACTATATACTATAATCAAAATAGTCTTCTAATATTAATTATTAAATTAAAACTAATAAAATTATATTAATTAGGTTGTGACCAGGAATATCTCAATTCCTCTAAAGTTAAAATTTATGATATAATCCCGTGAAAATCTCAATAGCTAACATCCTAAGTATAATATTTAGCCAAATGGACTGCATTATAAACTCCTTTGACACTTTGAGTTTCAGGATCAACGAGAATATACACATTAGCATATTTTATTCCTCCAATTCGATATGGTCCATCATATAATAAATCAAATTTCTTAGTTTTATTTCGACTAGAATCCGATTTATTAAGCCTCCTTAATTTTACCAAATCACCAACTTGAAAATCTATCAACTTATGAGTTCTATTGAATCTATCCTGCCGCTTCTGACTCGAAAGTCTAAGGTTTTCTCTAACTTCCTCTCTAATTTGGTCTAATGTTTTATTCGTGAGTGCCCGTGGTAGAAAACGGTCTACTTTAAGTTTCTCTGAATTTCCAAATAATATTTCATTAGGAGAAAATTTCGTACTCTCATGGAACGTATTATTATACAATTCCTCAATCTCCAACAAGTAATGATCCCATCTAGTATGGTCATCATGACAATAAATTCTAAAGAATTTGTTTAATTCTTTATTCACTCGTTCGGTAGTGTTAGGTCGAGGATTACGAATAGTAGTATACAAAGTCTTAATTCTCAAAGCTCTGAGTCCATTTTTCCACTTGTGACTAATAAATTGTTTTCCGTTATCTGTCATAACAGCTTTAGGTTGTATTATTTCAGTGAACACTCTCATACAATAAAGCACTGAGTCTGCTGAAGCTCCACGAAGTCCGAAAAGTTTAATAAATTTACTAAAAGAATCCTGTATTACAAAAATGTAAATATAACCAGCCTCAGTTTTAGGTAGTGGTCCGAAAATATCAGCCATTACTAATTCACCCGGGTTTTCAGTTAAAATCGATTTACATTTCCCTACCCCTTTTATATAGTCAGGTCTAGAAAGCTGACAAACATGACACTTCTGAATACAAGACTTCACTGTCTTACCCATATTTATCCAATAACACCTTAATTGTAAATATTTCAAAGTTTTATAAGCGCCAAGATGACCCATCTCTATATGTACCTGTTTACAAATCTCTTCTTGTAGAACCTTGGGCATAAACAAAACGTAATCTCCACGTACAGTTTTAAAATAAAGTAGATCATTATTGACAATACAACGCAAAGTTATACGCGTAAATCTATCTGTTCTTTCGGGAACTCTAGAAACATTTATTCTCTCCTTAATCCCACATATGACGTTATCAAGCCGTTGATATTCCATCATACGTTGTAATTTATTTTTCAAGTCACGGTCAGTAGAAACACCTACATACATAACAGTTGGATACCACACCTTCTCTTCTTGCAAAACTCCCCCTGGCGGATATCTAGATAAAATATCTACCCCAATATTTTCTACACCTTTTACATGTTCGACTTCGAAGTCAAATTGTTCAAGAAATAAAATCCAACGTGTGACTCTACTATTGTATAATTTCATTTGTTTCATGAAAGTTAATGCCTTATGATCTGTACGAACAACAAATTTCGCTCCTCTTAAATAAGTCTCAAACTTTTTCACAGAATAAATAATAGCCCACAACTCTTGTTCAGTTACAGTCCAACGTAATTCAGAACCCCGTAGTGCACGACTACAGAATCCCAAAATTTTAACCTCACCATTATTTCCAATCTGAAACAATGATCCGGCTATTCCGATCCCTGAACTGTCGGTCTGTAAATAATATAATTTATCCTGATCTGGAAGGCTCAATAGAATCGTTGTAATAAATTCTTCCTTTATATTATTGAAAGCTCGATCTAATTCTTCATCCCAAAACCATGCTTGGTTTTTCTTTAATAACCTAGTTAATGGAGCAGTCAAAATACTATAGTTTTTAATGAAACGTCTATAATAATTACAAAGTCCCAAAAATCCTCTTAACTGTTTTTGTTTCTTTGGAATAGGGAATTCCTTTATAGCTTTTATTTTATCCGGGTTAGGTTTAATTCCCGAAGTTGTAACTATATGCCCTAACATTTTTACTTCACTGCAGAAAAAGTTGCACTTTGCAAAATTACAAGTCATTCCAGCTGATTCTAAACGATCCAAAACTATATCAATATGATCCAAATGGTCTTGCCAAGTCCCACTCGTTAGGATTGCAAGATCATCCAAATAATTGACACAAAACTCTCTAACTCCAGGACCCAATATAATGTCCATTGCGCGACAAAAGGACCCTACTGACGTTTTAAGTCCTTGCGGAAGCACGTTGTATACGTAAGACTTTCCATTAACTGTAAATCCAGTATATTTTTTACTGTCCTCAGTCAACGGTATTTGAAAATAAGCGTTATTTAAATCAATCAATGTTATAAATTTTACACCAAGAAAAGCATTAAGTATGTCAATCTGTAAAGGCGGTGCTTCTACTTCTGGAACCATATATTTATTGATTTCCCTAGCATCAAGTAATATTCTAACAGATCCATCGGGTTTTCCAGTGAAAGTTAGAGGACTACAAAAATTTGTAGTTTTCCTCGATATAATCCCTAATTCTTCCATCTCCCTCAACTTTTCTTCTACTTTTGCCCTATGTGCATATGGTATAGGATAGGTTCGTTGTATCCTTGGAGTACCCTCAATCATTTTAATGTCATGAGTATAACAGTTTGCCCTTCCAAGTTTCTTTGTAAAAACTTGCATATGGGATCTCAAAACATTAAAAATTTGTTCCTTCTCTACATCAGACAAATCCATTCCCAACCGAATACTTTTAAACAAATCTAATAATTGCTTTTCTTCACCGCCTTCCTTTTCGTTTTGTTCCTCTATTCCAGATATTAGATTTATTCGATTCTCTTCTAAAAACCCACTAGAAAGATTTCGAAACGGAATAGTAATCTCTCCTTGTCCAACGATACCCAATTCTAATGTTTGTGGTTCTTTTAAATGCAAAACAGCGTTGTGCGCAACTAACCAATCTACCCCAAGGATAGCAGAACAAGTTAACTTAGCAATCACTAAAAATCCCGTATCAATATCAAATGAACCACACGTCAACGGTATAGAGACTAGTTTTTTTATTTGGAGACTCTTTTGTCCAACGGCTCCCCTCACACATATTGGTCTAACTGGTAACGCAGGGAATTCTAACTTTAATTCTCCTTGTAAACTCTCTAAGAATTCTTCCGAAATACAAGTTACTTCACTTCCAGTGTCTACCAAGAGAACTATAGATTGTCCCAAAATTTGTAACTCTATTTCTGATTTAAATTTGGGCCCCTCATTCTCAAAGCAAACCTCTTCATCATATAAAGAGTTACCTTCATATTCTCTAATGAACTGATTATACATTGGTTGATTTTGTTTAATCACGGAAACGTCAAAAACTTTAATTAAATTTACGACTGTTTGTTTATTATTATAATCTTCTGAAGAATATCCTAAACCTTCTCTATCACAATTCGTTCTAGTATTATTCGGGGAAACAGGATATAAGATCCCTTCTTGGTCACAACCCAATCCTACCCCTGGCTTCCAACCTTGTTTTATTAAATATTTTACAGGAAAAAGATAATTTAGTTTTTTGTTAATTGCGGCCACCTCCTGCTTATTGGAAATGGCCCCAACTAGTTTAAATCTTCTTCTTGAATTATTTCATCAGTGATCCTTCCCCTTGAAGTCTCCCCCTCGATGTGAGCCACCACTTTTGGTTTTTTATAAAATGGCTTGTCTTTATTTGAAACGAAAGGACTTTGACGCTTTGTTCCCCTATCAGCTCCAGTAGAGGAGTCAAAGGAAGAAGATCCACATTGTTTATTCACGTCATCCAATTCACGAAGAAACTCTGTTGCCTCAATCAAAGTATTTCCTTTCTTCATCCGCCAAGCATATTGTACATCCTTCGGAAAGTGTCTCATCAAATCCTCCACTATTTGCCATTCAGGAATTGGTCTAGACATCATCTTTGCTTGCCCTGCTAAACTAACGAAATGTTCTAGCATTGTTCCATTTTCCTTAGACCAAGTGCCATTTACAATCATTCTTCTCAAGGTGTTTTGTTCGGCTTCTCCCCAATAAGCATCCAAAAAATCTCTTTTGAAATCCGACTGTGTAAACCATCTCTGTCTATAAATTCTGGCCCATTTACGAACATCACCTTCTAAACAACTGATTATAGTTTCAATTGTAGCACCTTCATTAGGCATCCTCCGTAAATAATTCTGAAGATCCTCCAAAAACGACACTGGATGTACCCCAAATCTTCCAGGAAAACGTGGTTTTTCGACTCTTGTATCAATCACCGGGCATATATTAATCGGTGCTTCATGCCTTTCAGACGAAGCTGATGCAGCGTTAGTTTCCCGAGCTTGCGACAGCTGATTCTCTAAGTTCGACACCTTCTGTGTCAGAATTCCCATGTTTCTTCGAAGTTGGCGAAACATAGTGGAGTTGCGTAAAGAAGGTCGTGGACGTTCTTCTTGCTGACCTGTCCTTTCTAATTCATCTTGTCCCTGAGATGATCTAAGATTATAACGAGGAGGCATTTTTTCTTTTCTTTGGATACTGAAAGTTTATTACAAATTATAGGTTGGAATTTTGTTTAAATTAAAGAATAGAAAGCTTATCTAATATTCTTTCCTTAACTTCCCAAAACTGTTGCTTTATGGAGCTAATATTTTGATCTCCATCGATAATCTCTATCCTGTCAAAATCTTCCTTTATATTAGGGTTCAATAACCATTCCTCATGAATGTTGTGAATCCTCTCTATATAATCTAACGTTATCCCTGTCTCTTCAGGTCGACCACGACTTAGGGCTCTCTGATAAGAAACCATAGGGGAAGTCCTAAGATAAACCACTAAATTAATTCGAGTAACCAATTGTTCTTTGAAATAAGAATAGGTTTCATCTAAAACTGCAAACTCAGCCGGGTGCAACAATTCACTCTCTTGCAATTCCCTAATAAAACAATTTTTGGCTGAATAGATGGAACGTTCCATAACTTTAATCTTAGCGCTAGATTCTTTCGTATGATTCTCTAACATTGTTAGAAGAACATAATTTTGAAAACAGAAACCCCACTTCTTAGGATTTTCCTTAAATAACTGGAAGAGATTGACGCCAGATAAATTAGTCCATTTATCAATTGGTTCTGGTATTATCTCAAAATCAGAGTTGCCTCCCAAAGCTGCCAACAAAGTAGACTTCCCTGACCCTATGTTTCCTTCTATTGAGACTGTAAAATTTCCCATCTTTATTCTGAAACAAGGAATGCATCATATTTTCTATGGTCTCCAAAACAAATAACCCTAAGCTAAAACCAATTCTAACGTCCCGCTTAACAACTTTAACTTAGATAGACTTTACTCTCAAGTTTCTTCAGTTCAAAACTCGAAATTAGTGTATTTTCCATTTTGTTTCTTTTTTTCACTCTTCAATACCTCTCTCGCTTGAAACCAGCATATCCTGGTCACGGCACCAGCTGTACAGATCTGAAGTCCCTTCAGATAGGATCCTCAAATCAGATACGTGAAAGTTTTGGCCAAGGTTGATCGTCTAGAATAATATCCTTTAAGAATATTATATTTTTCCTGAATCCTACGTCATTCCGTCTTATATATTTATAATATCTTGTAATTTACAGATTCTGCTCGGTGGAGAGTGGCAATAGAAGAATGAAAAAGAAACATACTTGTTATTTTAATACTTATATTAGAATATAAACCTAATCTTTACATGTCTAATTTATGTTATTTATTTTATTTTATATCACTATTTATTTAAATTTAGTTTCATATTGACAGGAGTAGTTCATCTGAATTCATGTAGTTTCATCAATTTAGGAAAGGTTTCATCTCATTTACAATGCAATATTAGAGCCGATAAGTTTCTGAAAAGAAACCTATGTTAATATAAACGAAGTAATAAAAATAATGTGGGGACAATCCCCAGGTTTGGGGCACCGCCATCGCCCCAAGCAGCTCGTCCTAGGCCTCCTCTACCCTAAGTCCTAGGTCCGAGGCATATCATCATCCAGCTCACGATGACATGACGCTAAACTACCCTAACAATCCAACTGGATCGTCAGGATTCTGATCATCCTCGCGGAGCTGGAAATCCCACCGAAATCTTAAACTACAGTAAAGACTAGGGTTAATGTATGTGGAGAGCGGAACTAACTAACCACAGTACAACCCAGACGGTGATGATGTCTCCCCCCGGTATGTTCATGCCCCGCGTCAAACCCGACTTCCACGTGGCCCACCTTTAAGGGACGATCACTGACTCATCCAGGGTTCACAGGGTATTGACTATTTCTTTTAGTCACCCATACCAGAGCTGGTCACCGAGCCCGCCAGGCACACGAAGCATACGGTCTTCCTTTAGGAAAACAGGGCACTCTCCATCATGAGCTATAAGAGCTCTTCCTGTAATCCCTCCGGGCAGACAATGACCGACATCATCGAATCCCTTAGTTTGTTTTGAAATAAGTTAAACTGAAAATAATTAGCCAGCTCCACACGTCCAAGTGTGAAGTCTGTACTAGATACGGGTATAGTATTATTGCTTGCATGGCCAGCCTAGATCAATAACGGTTTTATAACGAGAGACATAAAGAGTTTGAAGGGCAATCTCCCTCCCCCCAGTCACTGAGTGACTTTATTGCACCAACAAGGTCTCCGTATATCCTTCATAGCTCTCACTTGTGATGCGTAGCTAAATCTCTTTTCCGTTACCAACCCACGCAGGACAAGGATTATGTAGAGTAACCCCAGTCTAAACACTCATTTAAATAAAATGAATTGCATCTAAACTATAATGGGATTACCCAGCATATTTCGAAGAAGAACATATAAGAAGTAAGTATAACAAAAGATTACTGAAGGTAATCCTTAATTAAAAGTGAAGTATGATGACCAGAACCGAGAAGATACGGGATAGTAGTATCTAAGCTAGGTTGGGCCAAACATTTTTGATTTAAGATCTTAAGGGAAAATCAAAAGCATCGAGTATTCAAAACCAAGAACACTGGGAGAATTTAGCGTAAACAACACTAGCTAAAACTCGATGTTCTTTAAAAGAGGACTCAAAAGAAGTATAAAAATGGGGTTATTGTATATACTTAAATATTCGGAACTTATTTACAATGAAAAGAAACTAAACATTATAATTTCTGTTCCATTTTTGTTTTCAAGAATCTATTTAGTAAAGTTAAGGTGGTTTCACACTGAGTCAAAGTATAATTTTAAGTTTGATAATTTATGACAAGTTTTATTAAGGGAAAATTAAAACTTAGAATCTTATAAAGTTTAGATTCCTGTATGATTCAATGAAGATTAAATAAATTATTTAACTACTTTAGGATGACACACATAAAGTTCAGAGGTCCCCCAAGGTCAGAGTGTCGTACAGCCGTCGCAGCCTTATGGGCGAACGTCGTCAACACACTTTACAAGAAGCAACCCACGAACGAACGTAATGTCTCCATCAAGAATATTCTTCCTATTGATTCAGGACAATTCTAATTTATTCCTTATAAACAATTTAATGTCATTAGACTAAACTAGAATGTCCCTTCACATAAGAAGAAAGTTTTATGTTGTCTAACTACTCTACATTTGGTAATCTAACGCTAAGATCAGGAGGTCCTCCCGCGGTATATGCCACTCAAACGACGCAACCAATAGTGGGCAAGCGTTGTCAGCACATAACACAAGAAACATTATTTCCAAAATCCAACGTTAAAACACCTTGCTAATATCCCTCCATTTGTACTGGAGTAACACCAATTCATCCCATACATACAGATGGAAGAATCAGGATGAATCAGCGAAATCTCACACAAATAGAACGAGAAGAACTTTAGTATCAGACCCTTTTAGGCTTGAGGGCTCCGGCCCAAGAATGATTAAAATAAATAAATCCGAAGGTTGATATTATCAGATAGACTTAGACAGATACTCCAGTGACACGCGACATACATTAGCCACAACCAATATAGTGGACATCGGGGACACAAGTCACGAGGGCATCCATCCAAGCTTGGTTGAACTAAATAAACCTGAGAGCAGGCATTTCTTAATCTCAAAATCTGGGACTCCTATAGTATGAAAGTAAAAGGAAAGATAAGCACCTCCTATGAGCTTGAGTACTGAGATGTAGTAATGCTCTCAGCATGTTCCAATTTTGGGAAATTGAGGTAAAAGATTCAAAATCACTATCAAAGCAATTTATTATTACTTGAAATATTATTATTTATAATATTCACTCTACTTAAACTTACCCTTTATTTCACAATAAAATATCACAATCTATATCCAAGTTTTAGTTTTCAGATATATTATTTTAAGATTTTGAATTGACGTTCTAATTCTTTTGATCTGACGGAATATTTTTCTTAAATTTTATCATATGAAGACATTAGTATATTAAAAACTGGAATTTTGATTTAGGGCCAAAGATTTTATATTATTTTCTAAAAATGGTAATTATTTAATGTATTAATATTTTCTTCCATTTTGATTTTGGGTTTTGATTTATTTTTTGTTAAAGAGATAAAAAATTTATAAAGGTTTCAAAATAGCGTCTAGCTTTGAGTAAAACTAAATCAAAAATGATTTATTTGTTGACTATTTGACAATAATGTCAAATAGACAATTCTACCTAAAAAAGTATAAAAATATACATCGTTTAAAGTCTCCTTGACTTGATGATAATAATATACATCGTCCAAAGTCACTTTTGAAATGTTGACAAAATATACAACATCTAAAGCCACCCCTAATCGTTGACAATATATATACATCAGAGTCCAGTTTCCATGATTTCACCAAGGACTATTTTAATCAATTTCTCTGTAAAGGAAAGAATTAAACACAATGAAATTTACATTACCTTTACAATCCAAGCAATACCTTTTTTTAGCCTTCACATTTTATCATTTGTGGTTTGCTTTTCCATGTCTATAATGTTCCTTGTAATTCCTGTACCTGTATAGAAATAGAACATTATCCTGCCTAGCTATACGCGAACAAAGACACTTGTAGAACTAGTTTATACTTAATTATGGGAAAAGAAAATCTTTATTACTATCTACAAATAACGACTCAGATTAGAAACACAGTATGTTATAATTTCCGCAGAGTTATTAATGTTTACAAACGAAAATCATTAAGTGGGAATATCAATTTACTTAAAGTATCACACAGTACAAGCCTCTTATGACCTCGCAGGTAGATCTGTAAAGCTGCAAATATTCTCCAATCAACTCTTCCTCTTTTGACATTGAAATCTGATTTTCTCAACGTTATTTAGCTCACATAACCTGGAAGAAACTATAAATTTCATTAAGTCACATTTCACCTTAACTCAAATACACACAACAACTTTGAACCGAAAATAAATAAAAGATGAAAACCACAAAATTGATTACTTACATAACATTAGTTTCACTCCACTTATTCTTTACACTTTGGAATCAAACCCTGAATGTTAGCATCATGAAATTATGCGCAAATAAACCTTCCTATACTATATCCTACACGAAGCAATCCCTATCTTTATCTCAATTGAAGGAATCCACAATCCAGGATCAAAGCCTCCTTCAAAAGATTCGTTTCTTCAGCTGTATGAATTCTATTTTTTTCGCGAGCTACAAAACAAAAAAAAAATAACTCACAGAAAACCAGCATACTATCGACCTTTTTTCCACAGACGTCTCAAAGTAACATCAAGGATATTTGGAACGTTTACCGATTCCATTCTTCCATTTTTCTCCGTTTTTTCCAAATTTTCCTTGCTTGACGGCCCAAAATCTCTCTCACCTGAAACTTTTAAAACATGTTAAAATTCTATTTGAGCTCCATTGCCCTCACTATTCAACAAATCCTGATTCTTAGTTTTCTTCTGTTGCTTTCGTTTATCAAAATTTTAGCAACTATTCTTTTTTATCAGCAAAAATAGCTTTTTCCTTCATTTTCCTTTTTCGACACTTTTCCGACCCTGTCACGACTGTCACTCCTTGTCATATTTTTCTACTCCCCGTTTATCGTTACACTTCTTGACACTTCCTCTAAATAGTATTTTATGCATTTAAAAATTTTTTAGGGTTCCGCAAGTGCACAGTACCTAGGAATAACGATAGACTCTGGTCTAAAATGGAGTTTACACATTGACGCGCTATGCTCCCGCTTGTCATCAGCCTGTTTTGCCTTAGGTCGCTTGCGTCCTAACATTAGTGACTCAAATCTCAGAAAAGCATATTATGGCTATTTTAACTCCCTGATGACTTACGGAATAGACCTGTGGGGAAACGCCGCAGATAGGGATAGAGTCTTCAGGCTACAGAAACGAGCTATACGCATACTTTCAGGTGTGGCTTGGGATCACCCAGCGAGGGAACTATTCATCAAACATAAAATCTTAATATTACGCTGTGTCTACATACTAGAGATAGCTAAGTACATGCGTCGTAACATCCAACAGTTCCCTACGATCGGTGATACCTCAAGCTAAACACGAGGCGGCATCACGATCTGCGCCTGCCCTCTTCTCGGCTTACTAAATCAATGAAATGCCTACATATAATGGGCCCTAAACTTTATAATAAAATCCCAAGTGAAATAAAAAACAGTAAGACCGATGTCTCGTTTGTTAATAAACTTAAAAGGATGCTAACGTTGGAAGCATACTACTCAATCCGCGAATTTGACTGTAAACCTGCAAATTTGCTAACCCAAACTGTAAAGGAAATTATGACAAATGTGGCAAATAATTTATAATTTTGAATGAAATTTAATAATATGTTGATTCCATTTCCATTTCTATTATAATTGTTGTATATAATTTGCTGACTTGTAAAATGTAATATTTTATCAATAAATGAATTGAATTGAATTGCATTGGATCGGATTTCAACCCTTTTTTAGGCAAACAATTAGCCGATAGGAACTTGGCCCCCTTTTTAACAGTTATGTTTTTGGTGAGATTTCATTTCTTTTTGTAAAGTTTAAGTATCGCAACGTTGTTTGTATTTTTATAGTTTCGTTAAAACATAGGTACCTACTTGTTTTCATGCATGACTAAGTCTGACCTTTTAGAAATACTACCTTTTTAATATTTGGTACATTAATTTTAGTCTGACTCGCACTTGACCATTTTCCATTTTTCCAAATTTTTCCTTTACTTTAATGCTAACGACTACCCCGATGCCGAATTTCAGATTTGTTGGTCTCACAGAAGTATGACCAACAATTTTATGCATAGTAATGACTATATCCTGACTCGCACATGACCAATTTCCAATTTCCAAATTTTTGCTATACTTTTTTTAATGATAACGACTATCCCCATGCCAAATTTCAGATTTTCAGGTCTTAGAGAAGTATTACCAACATTTTATACATAACTTTGACTAAAACCCGACTCGCACTTGACCAATTTCTAATTTTTGAATTTTTTCATTACTTTTATCCTAACGAATACCTAAATGCCAAATTTCATAACGCTAGGACAATTGGAAGTGGCCTGGAGGTTTTGATTACCAGTCAGTGAGTGAGTCAGTCAGTCAGTCATCATCATCATCATAACATCCCATGAAACGTCCACTACAGGACAGGGAGCTCCCTCCAGAATTCTAGCTTTTGCTGGAAAAATGTGGAGGGGAAGTACCATAGTCACCTCGCTTGTTAGCGTTACGGCTGGCACCATGGACCGCGGTTGTAGGTGACCGCAGTGAGTAAGATGTAAGACAAAGGAGGACGCTGCTGCCCATCCTCCAGTTAACCCTTAGTCGCCTCTTACGACACCCACGGGTATGTATGGGTTGGTACTATTCTTTGCCGGCACCACACGGAGCAGTCAGTCAGTCATTAAGTGCCAAAATTAGCTATTTTCACGGGGTCATATTTCAGGATCTACTGTAGCTATATCTATGAAATTTGGCAAATTGCTTCAGTATTAGTATATGATTATGTAGGTACAGCTTTATCTCTGTGCTTGCAATAGGCACTGAGCTACAGGGGGTTTAAAAGTGGGTCGAAACGGTTCGTGTAAACAGAGCACGGCATGCACGTGGCCTGTCGCGGGAACTTGGCCTGCGCACTACCGTGCGCTTAGATTTCAAATGATGGGATGAAAAATAATTTTAAAAATTAGAATTTCTATTTAGGTCCACCATAGGGATATTTTAGGTCAACCATAGAGGTCGAACCAAAATATTATATGAAAAATGATACTGGCCGGTTGTACTATTAAAATTCTTAAAATATAAAAAAAATATGCTTTAAATGTAAACAAGACTACCAACCAAAAAGGTTCTGTTCCTAATTGATACAAAAATGACAAAACTATTAATGTCATAAACTATAAATAATAATAATAATAATAACATTTTCTTTCGGTTGTTACAAATAATACTTAATATGATTTTAGTGTTTGTTAGTATTGTTTCATCAAGTAATAATATTGTAATGGTATTTTATATTTAAAATTATTGACGAGTGTGTGTCTCCATGAGCCTCTTATTCTTTTCTCATAGAGGGAGATGAAAAGAAGAGTGTATTACGCGGCTGCAAAAATATTTTTACCTTGGGCGATCTATTGAATCCCTCGCTACGTTTAGGATTCTACTTTAGAATCCTTTACTTCGCTCTGGATTCAAAATATCGCCCTCACCTTAAAAATATTATTTTGCAGCCTTGTGATACAATCTACTAATATATCATTATTTTCTTTTACTCGAACTATGTATAGTCTTGTTTTTTTACAGGAGTACCAATATCCTTCACCCACTCAGCTGCTCTACAAATGCAGACCATTTGGTTCGTTTTAGATGTTATGAGCGTAATACCTTCGTTCGAGTTTGTTGGTGATGGCCGCTTTGCTGGTATAAATAAGTTATTAAAAATACCAAAGGTACGCAAGTAAAATCAGTTCAGTTATCGGTTCGCCCAATTTTTTTGCACAGGCAATTTTATAGTTAACTAGCTGTGCGCGCGGCTTCGCCCGCGTGGAATTCAGACAATGTGCAGTCTCTCCCTCCCCCTCCCTCTCCCTTGCCCTCTCCCTCTCCCTCTCCCTCTCCCTCTTTCCCCCCCCCGTTGACATGTTAGTCAAATTCAAAATTCAAAATTATTTATTGCTGTAAATACAGTAGTATTAACAAGATGTTAGGTGATATGTACAGTAGGGTGGAGCGCGCTTGTATGGGGTTTTTTTTTTTTGGAATATTGAAGTGGCGGATGTCGCAAAAGGTGCTCTGACACTAACATAACTCACTCGTCTATTATCATTTGTACAAAATATAATTAGAAGTACTGCCGCATAGCTCGCAAAGTTTTCGAAATGTGCGAAAAAAAAGGTATACTTTCTTGACATGTAAAATGGTTTTAAATAATTGTTTTTCTTAAAAAATGCATTGATTCACTTATAAACAAGTGCCACTATGATATAAATTGCAAAAAAGTTACACAGTGTGGCCTGTGGCGTCATATTTTTGATCTACCAATCGCGCATTGTTTTACCATATAAGGTAATATTGGCCGAGCGTTTCGCCGGGAGTCCACGGGGTGAGAGGTGAGAGGGTGGGACGCGGGTTGATTTATTGTGTCGCATAGTCCGTCACATGTCAGTTATCTAGCTAAATTTGACATGAGACAACGTGAAAAGTAGTGTAATGAGTTTAAGAAGTAATTATTCGTCGCCTATCTTCGGTGCTGGTTGTGAATTACCAAAAAATGTGCTGCCAACATACAGTGATGTGATGAAATATTATGTCTTTGTATCAGTGGCACGATGTGCGGAAAAAGGACGACAAGATTTAGTACAGGCCACTTGTGATATTGTTGCTACTGAAATCGAAAATATCTGGAAACGAGCCTCTTTACCAATAGTACAACATAAAACAATAGTGTCGAAAATAAGATCCTATCATGAAAAACATCGCGCCCTTCTGAAATCCTACCAAAAGAGTAAAAACAACGAAAATTATAAAAAGAAACTACAGAAGTTCAAAGAAGACTGTGACGTTTTGTTTGATATTGCATCTTGTAAGTGCAAGTCGTTGTCGAGATGTTCTTGTGAGAAAACTCGCAAAATTCCTAAACAAGAACACGAGTTTTTGCTCGATCAACGTGGCGAAAGAAGAATGATGATTGGATCTCTAGATAAAAAAGCTACAGTTAAGAATATGGCTTTGTCTGATCGGAAGTTAAAAAGAAAACAATTTGAAGAGAACTCTATGACATTACAAAATGATGAATCTGAGCAGAAAAGAAGGAAAACAAAATCTTCGTCGTCAGTTACTAATGTCACCTCGATTGCGCCCGCAATTAATGTTCCCGGACCAAGTAAATTCCCAGTGGTAGCTATGACATTAGATAGATACGGTGTTTCAGACCGTGCTGGTGCTGCCATCGTGTCGGCTACGTTGCAAGATATCGGTCTGGTTACTGAGAGTGACACGTCAAGTGTTATCGATCGTAGCAAGATTCGGCGCGCTCGCGCACAAGCGAGAAGTTCAGGGGCTGCAGTTAACGCGCTAGATGGCGATGATTCATTGATTTGTATATCGTTTGATGGCCGCAAAGATAAAATAATGTTATATGAAGATAATCGCAGAAAAACCGTTGTTGAAGAGCATATTACCTTGGTAAAAGAGCCGGACTCGCAATACATTGGGCATATTACAGTGGCCAAATCAGATGCACTTACTATTTCAAAGGAACTTCATCTTTATTTAGCGTTGAAGTGTGATTTGAAACGAATAATAGCTATTGGGTGCGACGGTACGGCAGTCAATACTGGAAACAAGGGTGGAATCATATGTCTTCTTGAAAAGAAACTTCATCGCCCTCTTCAATGGCTCGTCTGTCTATTGCATGCCAACGAACTTCCTTTACGACATCTGTTTGAGCATCTTGATGGGAAAACTACAGGACCAAGAAGTTTCACAGGCGTCATTGGTAAAGCGTTGAAGGGTTGTGAGAATCTTCCAGTGGTTCAATTTACACCCATCGCATGTGAACTACCAGAAATTTCAAAATCACGTAGTGATCTCAGTACCGATCAGCTTTACATGTATGAAATATGTGACGCAGTTAGCAGAGGACAATGTGACGTAAGCTTAGCCAAGCGAAACCCCGGAAAGATTGTTCATTCACGGTGGCTGACAACAGCCACAGGATCCTTCGACTATATGTTTCCACTAGCCAACCTTCACATAATTTGCGTATTTTAGCAGAATTCGTCATCCGAGTGTATGCTCCGATGTGGTTTGAAATTAAAACCAAACCATTTTGCGTTTACGGATCGAAACACCTGCACAAAATGATTACATTATCGAGGTACCTTCCTGCAAACCTTACGAAAATAGTTGACCCTGTGCTTCAACGCAATGGGTACTTCGGCCACAGCGAAAACATTTTGCTTAGTATGCTTGCAGACGATCGCAACCATATCAAAGAATTAGCACTCCGGCGCATTGTTAACATACGAGAGCAGACTTCGGGCTCGGCACCAGTACGAATGTTTAAATTACCATCAATTAACTTCTCTGCCGCCGAATATACAGATTTGATTGATTGGAGCCATGTATCGGAGCCTCCCCTGATCAAACAGATACAAACCGGTGTCATTTATAGAGCTATTCGGAATATTGAAATAGTTGAAACGGAGATTCTGCCTACATTTCGCAAAATGCCATGCCACTCACAAGCTACTGAAAGATGTATTAAGCTGGTCACTGAGTCATGTGTTGCTGTGTGTGGACCAGATAAACGTGAAGGATGGATCCGAAACAAGTTAAAATCGTGCAATATCATGCCGGTCTTCAACACAAAAAAAGAGTTCGTAGCCACAGTCGTAACTCACCAAACGGCGAAAAATGAATAATTTTAAGGGATGTTTTTTTAGAAATTTTAATGAAAAAGGTTATTATTTTTGTTTTTCTTTGCACTCTCTATAATATAAAGTGTTCAATTATTTAATAAAACATACGATTTCCTCAATATTTAGTACCTGTTTTACATTTACCAAAATCCCTTATTTTTAGAATTTTTGAAATTTTCAATGGCCATGCGGCAGTACTTCCAGTCAAAATTCATCTTTGCTGTCCTGATATGTTCTGATTTTATCAGTACAGGGCACCGTTTCCGCACTCCGCCGTATCCAAAATGTAAAAAAAAAAAAATCACTCCACCCTAATGTACAGTATTGATTATGTAGGTACAGCTTTATCTCTGTGCTTGCAATAGGCACTGAGCTACAGGGGGTTTAAAAGTGGGTCGAAACGGTTCGTGTAAATAGAGCACGGCATGCACGTGGCCTGTCGCGGGAACTTGGCCTGCGCACTACCGTGCGCTTAGATTTCAAATGATGGGATGAAAAATAATTTTAAAAATTAGAATTTCTATTTAGGTCCACCATAGGGATATTTTAGGTCAACCATAGAGGTCGAACCAAAATATTATATGAAAAATGATACTGGCCGGTTGTACTATTAAAATTCTTAAAATATAAAAAAAATATGCTTTAAATGTAAACAAGACTACCAACCAAAAAGGTTCTGTTCCTAATTGATACAAAAATGACAAAACTATTAATGTCATAAACTATAAATAATAATAATAATAACATTTTCTTTCGGTTGTTACAAATAATACTTAATATGATTTTAGTGTTTGTTAGTATTGTTTCATCAAGTAATAATATTGTAATGGTATTTTATATTTAAAATTATTGACGAGTGTGTGTCTCCATGAGCCTCTTATTCTTTTCTCATAGAGGGAGATGAAAAGAAGAGTGTATTACGCGAATTCAGACAATGTGCAGTCTCTCCCTCCCCCTCCCTCTCCCTCTCCCTCTCCCTCTCCCTCTCCCTCTCCCTCTCCCTCTCCCTCTCCCTCTCCCTCTCCCTCTCCCTCTCCCTCTCCCTCTCCCTCTCCCTCTCCCTCTCCCTCTCCCTCTCCCTCTCCCTCTCCCTCTCCCTCTCCCTCTCCCTCTCCCTCTCCCTCTCCCTCTCCCTCTCCCTCTCCCTCTCCCTCTCCCTCTCCCTCTCCCTCTCCCTCTCCCTCTCCCTCTCCCTCTCCCTCTCCCTCTCCCTCTCCCTCTCCCTCTCCCTCTCCCTCTCCCTCTCCCTCTCCCTCTCCCTCTCCCTCTCCCTCTCCCTCTCCCTCTCCCTCTCCCTCTCCCTCTCCCTCTCCCTCTCCCTCTCCCTCTCCCTCTCCCTCTCCCTCTCCCTCTCCCTCTCCCTCTCCCTCTCCCTCTCCCTCTCCCTCTCCCTCTCCCTCTCTCTCTCCCTCTCCCTCTCCCTCTCCCTCTTCCTCTTCCTCTCCCTCTCCCTCTCCCTCTCCCTCTCCCTCTCCCTTTCCCTCTCCCTCTCCCTCTCCCTCTTTCCCCCCCCCGTTGACATGTTAGTCAAATTCAAAATTCAAAATTATTTATTGCTGTAAATACAGTAGTATTAACAAGATGTTAGGTGATATGTACTGTACAGTCAAGAGCACATCAAGCTTGACACAATGGACTTTGTACCGTTCTTATTTCAATCGCCGGAGGAGCTAGAGTCGCACTACTAGTGTCAAGCTTGACCTGCTCCTGACTGTACATTGTCCTTGAACTGTAAACTCCATAAGAGCATAGCAATATTTACAAAAAGAAGTCAAAGTTAAAAGATTTGATAGCATACATTACAAATTCACTAGTCATAATATAATCCAACTTAAATAATAATAAAATTTCATTGCCCAGTCATAAGAAGTCAAAATAATACAAATAAAATGTCAATTATAAAAAATAAAAAGATAATAAAAATAATGAAACAAAATGTCAAACAGAGAATCTTAAATGATATGGTTAGTGTCAGTTTCCAAATATTCCCTCACAGAGTAAAAACATTTTCTTATGAGCCAGCGGTGCAGTTCATTCTTTAATTTGTTTAGTGACAGTAGTTTAAATGATCCAGGAAGATGGTTGTATATTTTTGTACACATGTAATAACAATTAATGCTATGTATGTAGTTATTAGGGCCTATGTTAATAAGTCTGTTTGGGTACCTCGTGTTGAAGCAACATACATCCTGTTTTGTTTGAAATAATTCAAAATTACTTTTTACAAAAATACAAATTACATTTTCATTATAGTCAGTCACCTTCTTCTTTTATATAAAGGGTGTTAGGGACAGGCTTCCGAATACTGAAGGGGCATGATCAGTTAACGACACTGAACAACTTTCAGTGAACAAAACTTTCAGGAAACGAAAAAAAAATCGACTTCTCCATACAAACTGCCCGATCAAGTTTACAATTTTGTATGGAGACGCGGATTTTTTTTTTATGAAAGTGCTTTGCTTGTATATTTTAAAATATTTAACTTACTATTTTTACAGTTTTTCTTTTTCAAGTGATGATAAAAAATATCATGAAAATACAATTCCCCCAACTTCCTTTTAAAGTTTTTAAAAGGAAAAATCTGACTGATTATAGTCAGTTATTACAGCAAAAATAAAACGATCTCTCTAAGCACAGTTTTTACAAATCTGCAAAAAACTTTTTCAAACAAATTTAGTTTCGCGGTCCTAAAATGGACAGCGTTCCTTCTAAAAATAAAAGTCTTCTATATACTACAGTTATATCAGATCCCTCGCCGCGTGAGTCCAACTCGCACTTGACCGGTTCTTTGGTTGTAAACTAGCGGTTCTTTGGTTGTAAACTAGTGGTTCTTTGATTGTAAACTAGTGGTCCTTTGGTTGTGAACTAGCTGTTCTTTGGTTGTAAATTAGCGGATATTTCCTAAATCGAATTGTTCCAGGTATACAAGTTCATATTAAGTTACACAACTGGTTTCTCGGCCAACAGAGGCTTGACGAGATTTCTAATGTTTTCTTCCATCTACGTACTCGTCTGGTGGATAGTTGCAGCATTCACGCAAGGATTCATGTGTTTCAGGTATTTAAAAAAATATTTATTTACATCATACGCAATATAACTAAGTCAAAAATAAAGCCCTAGTCACACTGAGGCGGTAGCGGAAGCTTCCGGGGGCGGTATTTTTTGTAAGTAAGTTCGTATCCCTGTCACATTGAAAACTGGTCACGAAGCGGTATTTTCTTCCCGTAGATCCGCCCTCGGACCGCTTTCGCAATTATACCTGCTGTGTGTGACTTGGGCTTGAAATAAAATTGCATCTAAGAGTAAACTGTTTAAAAATGATGAAAAGCTAATAATCTAAAATTTCGTACGTAGATTAAAATTTTAGTGTTAAAAAGTAATTAAATGATAGCTAAAAAATAACTTCATCGTTCAAAGACTTCATACAAAATCTAAGGAAACATTTCAGTTTTGACGTCCATTAAAGAGTTGCTCATTTGACTAAAATATAAATGTTTTGCATTACAACAAAACAATTATTATGTGTCGAATAAAATACACAGCGTTGTATATGAAGAAGGCTGTTTGTGAATAGATGATAGGTAGGTATAAATACTGCAAACTTACTTGAAATTCCCGCGTTTCTCTATACTCACGGCAGAGAAGCACTAGCTGCTGTCACTGTGTGCTGTCAAATCTGACATTGGTTGTCTTCATAGACCAGCAAGGCCCTTTGGTGCAACGCTGTGTATTTTATTCGACACATAATAATTGTTTTGTTGTAATGCAAAACATTTATATTATGTGTCTTTCAAAATTACACAGCGTTGTATATGAAGACCTGTTTGATATCTGCTAATGAGATAGACACAAACGCCAATGTTAATATTTTATAAAATTTTGGTAAGTAACCATGTATGAATAGACCAAAATACAAGGTAAAACTTATAAACACACGTAGTGATAAAAGTAACAAGTTAAAAACTGAAAATTTATTTATTTCTTAGAAATGTTAAGACGTAAAAACGGATCAAGATGTAGGTTAGCTGAAAAAATGTATTTTTTTTTATTATATTTTATAAGGAATTGAAGGTAGGAAATGAATACCATGCAATAAAATCTTACATTTAAGCTCAGTAATCAACCCATTGATTGTCCCATGGACTTGAAAGTATCTCACAATGAGGACTTCAAAGATTTAACAACACTGTGTTAAGTAGCAACACTAGATTCCATGGATTAGAAACTATGTATATCACAGTGATATTTGTAGGTACCTATATCAACAACTGATGGTTCCATGCTGGACTAGGAAATATTTTACAATGACCATTGCGTTGAGTAGCCAAAGACCCAAAATAATAATTTTTCCCTTATTTCTTATAATACATATTAAGGTCTCCTGAGGGTTGAAATTCACTATATTACCATAATTACTATAAGGAGATAATATTTTCTAACTTCCCTGGTATCATAATTGTAAAATTTTCCGACGAGTAAATCTCCACTTTTTACGCTAAGCTAGATTGTTAACCTATTAAAACTAGACGATAGCTAACAGGCAATTTTACCGTTATTGAAGCAACTTAAGTTGGATTCGTAGTATAAATGACTATAATCGACCAATTGGTGCTTACATACTGTTCTTGATTGAGTCAGTCACGTTCGAGTAAAGTCAAAAGTATTTTTTTTTCTAAAGTACATATTTGTGTGTCTTGACGCCTCTTGTCCAGGGGTCTGGTTCAGACCTAAACTTAGGCTACGATTTATCTTATTTGTTCAAGTAAAATAATTTATATGACATATTTCTACCTGGAATGTCGCGTAGCGTCAAATCATGTAATCTGCCTTCCAGAGGCGAAGTAATGAAGCAATGCAGGCTTGGGTCCACTAAATAGGTTTTCTGAACCTTGATGTTTTTAACTAATTTTAGTTTGGAGTTCTGAACCCAAAAGTTCCAGTAGAATTTTAATGATAGGTATTGTAGTAAATGAGTTGCTTGCCTCAGCTCTGAAATCTTGTGTCAGAATTGGTATAGTTTTGTTAGATACATAATTACATATTCTGTAAGTAGCGACTTGTCTAAAAACCTAGTACTTAATCATTTTTATTGTTACCACGTTAGCAAGTGAGTTGTAGTAACAAAGCTAGCTGATTGCTCTTCGCTACAGACGCCCGCCACGCTCAGGTAGTGTTACCACAAACGTGCGGCCAACTTTGCTAAGGTACAAAAGAACAAATGTCTTTCATATAGTAAGTATAGATGTCTGCCAATTTATACTTACAAGCTTTAAATTCTATAGATTTAAGTGGGCAACTTGGTCTGTTTTCGCACTTGTAGGAACACTAACGACCATTGGTATATGAAGTGTGCTTAGTGCTTAGACGTCCGCCATCCAAAGCACTGATTCATCTGAGGTTTATTGGAACATTATTTATGAATGTTTGAATGTAGGTATATCGAGTCCTTTAAATCTATTTTATAGTTTTACAGAAAGACCTTACCAATTTATTTGGTAACCCTACTTTATATTGTTTTTAAAACAAGTTCGAGGCACACTCAGGTATAAGAGTATGGCTTCCGTAGCCTCTGGTAACAAGTGCCACTTTGGAACTGTTCGAAGTCTCGACCGGTGTTTCGCTAGCGAGCCTTCCTAGTTGGTAAGAGGTCGATGGGGTGAGATTGAGCTGCTCGGTAATTTTTTGTAGTTTTGTTATTTCGGGTACTACCAACCAGGCTTCCGTAGCCTAGAGTAACATGCAACTCTGGAACTGGTTCGATTTATCGACTTCTATGCAATCCGCTTTTCCGTTAACCCTGCTTGGCAGGTAAGCGACCGTCAGCGTCAGATTAAGCTGCTCGGTTAGTTCCATATTTGTAGATTTTGTAAATGTTGAGGTGCCTTCACCCATCCCCATCCTTTGTGTCTGGTGTAGTATATTGAGTCTCTTTTTGTCCGTGCAATGCTATTGAGTTACAACTCACTGCCTTTATCTGCCCGCGCACCACAGTTGGAGGAGTAAAAATTGCAATTTATTGCAATGTTACATTTATCAGGTACATGGTTTACTTTATATAAGGTCCTAATGTAATTTGTGCACAATAAAGAATATATATTAATCTATAATTGTGGTGCTCTGTTAGGGCATAGCAAATTCGTGCAGACCATTGGAGTAATCTAAAATAACAGCAATCAGTTTTGGTCTTGACACAGTAAGCAGATCTGACAACACTCTGTGTTAGTTGGGCATATTTTATTATAAATATGTTTTAAAGCTCTCTGTTTCAGGCTTATTATCAGGGGGCATTATTTGACCAGGCTGGTGATACCAGTGTCGAGAGCAGACATCTGCGAATGTCACAGAACAGAGTTTACATTACAGCCCATTTTGAAGCTTAACCTTCTTGGTGCCAAAATTTCAGTTTCTGGCTCGCACAGTCGCCCCGATACTTCCGCAGTAGTTAGGGGTAGCAAGTGCCATATCAGAGTCGGCCTTCTTCGCGACAACGATCTGCTATAGCAAGTGCCATATCAGAGTCGGCCTTCTTCGCGACAACCGATCTGCTATAATTCATGGTTAAAAGCGTGAACCATGTCAGAGGGCTATGGAAACCCAGCAATTCTTACAGTGGTTTTGGGATCGGTCATCGATCTTATAACTCACAAGATATTGTGATAATGACAACAAGGGTCTCCGTGAGCTGGTCCATTATTTTAGACGCTTATGGTTACTGGAAAAATTTTGTCCATGAATGAAATTTTGGGCTCGAAGGACTTCCGCAATCCAATTCGAAACAACTATGTTTAGACAAGCTGAACAGAAGTGAAAGCAAGTGCACTATTTATCTGTTGAAACTTATTATTAAAAATTTCGTTGCCCTTCTAAAGTTTGCACCTATGTAAAAAATTGTCTTGCCGGAGATGCAGATTGTTCATGTACACAAAATGTATATTTAGCCTGTTATTGGGAAAATAAATGATTTATTTATTTTATTTATTTATATTTATTCTGTAATAGGACTGTTATAATTTTGTAATATAATATACTAAGGATTTATCTACATCTACACTATCTACACTAATATTATAAAGAGGAAAGATTTGTACCTATTTTTGTATGTTTGTAATGAATAGGCTCCGAAACTACTGGACCGATTTAAAAAATTCTTTCACCACTAGAAACCTGCATTATCCGGAATGAACATAAGTTATAAAATATTTAAAAAAAAGTTAGGGTTCCGTATGAAAACTTCGATAATGTAACCCAGGGTGTGAAAAAAATACTAAATAGCATCCTTATATCGAGTACGCTGCCGAAACTATTAACAATAGAGCAAAGTAATGTACTAAAGAATTATAGAAGCCATCAATATCTACAAAAAAGTTCGCGATACCATATGTCTAACTATTACAGTTATGTCACAATAACTACTTTTTCATGTTAAAATATGTAATAATAACGCCGGTACAAACTATATAGGCCACATTATTCGTACCTATTAATCCTTATCCAAATAAATGATTTCGTATTCAAGGCTATATCAGTACCTGTAAATAACTTTTTGAATTATTTAAATCGGAAATACCATTCAAAAGTTATCATGAGTGTAATCGTTATCAAAATTGAAATTAAAGAAACAGCGCCCTAAGTGACTGTAATGGTTTTTTTTTATCTACAACAGAGAATAGACACGAAAAATTTGACTGGTCAAGTGCGTGTCGTTCCGTGTGGTAGCGGCAAAGAATAGTGCCAACCCATCTCAACCTGTAGGTGTCGTAAGAGGCGACTAAGGGTTTACAAACCGGAAGATGGGCAGCGACATCTTTCCGTGTATCGCACCATCTTACATACTGCGGTCACCAACAACCGCGGTCCATGGTGCCAGCCTTAATGCTAACAAGCGTGGTGACTAAGATACTTCCCCTCCACATTCTTCTAGCAAGGGCTCGAATTCTGGAGGGAGCTCCCTGTCCTGTAGTGGACGTATTATGGGATGTTATGATGGTTTTGATGAAGTGCGTGTCGGCTCGAGCGAATTTAATGCACTTCTGCGTGACTAAGATGGTATGACTGCCCATAACTAGGACAGTATTTTTACCTTAGTGGTACGGAACCCTCGGTGGGAGTCCAACTTGCGCTTGGCTGGTTTCTTTAGTAACCCCCGATGCAACAAGAACCTATATCTACCCGTGCGAAGCCGGGGCGAACCGCTAGTAATTAATAACTAGAAAATGTCTTGTAATTACATGATTAAAATAATTTTCTCCTGAGGATGAAAATTTTGAACTTGGCTGGCACACTGTTGTGTGTCTAGACACATTTCTCTAGTATTAGTTTTGGATCTGGACCTATAAATTACAAATTATAAGTTAAAGTCATGCGATAGAAGCTGTACAACACTTCATCATCATAACATCCCATGAAACCTCCCCTACAGGACAGGAAGCTACAACGCTTATCTGTAGCTTATATTGTAGTATTTAAAATGAACTTGAATATTTGAGATTGCCTTCCAGACGCACCCATACAGGTTTATTTCTCTTAGGGAACCTACTACGTTGGTTGAATCTTATCACTACATTACTTGCTCCAATATGCATTCAACATGACAATGTCACAGATTGCTAAAACTCAGTAATAATATGACATAATTAATTACTGATATTTTGTGGCCCTAGCTTTAGTAGCTCTATTTGTTATAGTAAAGCATTGGATATACCTGCTACAACTTGTTCTGTTCTAGGTAAAGAAAAATTATGACATTCTTTGTTAGTGCCGAATAGTTTGTGGCAAAACAAATAATTACTTTATTGAAACTGATAAGGCTGGCTTTCTTGTACTAATGCCTTGCCAAGTCTGGGGTAGGTATAGTTAGGTATACATTGCCATAATTGAACAAGTTTTGATGGTGATGGCTGCCTGTTAATGAAGCAGCATTTTCAATCGCAAACGGTAGGTATTTATAATTTCTAAAAGGAACTGTCCTTTAGATAAGGGAATATCCAACACTTTGTAAATGTGTTGGCTGTGTAAAAGGTTGAGTGAAACTTACTTATATGTATGGTGTACCTTAATGAAAATGATCCGTAGTCATAACGGAGTTACAAATAGGGCATAGGTCCCTTCATACCATCCAAAAAAGGATGATGCTTCATGCTTTCATTCGGAGACATACCTACGCAGTATGCGTTGCTTTTTTCTCACCACTTTCTCACATTTCTCACGGACTATCACATGAATCTAGCTTTTGCTATTGCTATTTCGTAATAAGTAGGTACACTGTGCACAATAATAAGTGTAAATTATTAGCTTATTTCTCTGAAAAAGCAGTAAAAGTTTCCATTAAACCTATCACGTCGAAATTTACAAACGCCAATGTCAGATTTGACAGCACACAGTGACAGCACTAGCTGACCAGAGAATAGACACGAAAAATTTGACTGGTCAAGTGCGTGTCGTTCCGTGAGGTAGCGGCAAAGAATAGTGCCAACCCATCTCAACCTGTAGGTGTCGTAAGAGGCGACTAAGGGTTTACAAACCGGAAGATGGGCAGCGACATCTTTCCGTGTATCGCACCATCTTACATACTGCGGTCACCAACAACCGCGGTCCATGGTGCCAGCCTTAATGCTAACAAGCGTGGTGACTAAGATACTTCCCCTCCACATTCTTCTAGCAAGGGCTCGAATTCTGGAGGGAGCTCCCTGTCCTGTAGTGGACGTATTATGGGATGTTATGATGGTTTTGATGAAGTGCGTGTCGGCTCGAGCGAATTTAATGCACTTCTGCGTGACTAAGATGGTATGACTGCCCATAACTAGGACAGTATTTTTACCTTAGTGGTACGGAACCCTCGGTGGGAGTCCAACTTGCGCTTGGCTGGTTTCTTTAGTAACCCCCGATGCAACAAGAACCTATATCTACCCGTGCGAAGCCGGGGCGAACCGCTAGTAATTAATAACTAGAAAATGTCTTGTAATTACATGATTAAAATAATTTTCTCCTGAGGATGAAAATTTTGAACTTGACTGGCACACTGTTGTGTGTCTAGACACATTTCTCTAGTATTAGTTTTGGATCTGGACCTATAAATTACAAATTATAAGTTAAAGTCATGCGATAGAAGCTGTACAACGCTTCATCATCATAACATCCCATGAAACGTCCCCTACAGGACAGGAAGCTACAACGCTTATCTGTAGCTTATATTGTAGTATTTAAATGAACTTGAATATTTGAGATTGCCTTCCAGACGCACCCATACAGGTTTATTTCTATTAGGGAACCTACTACGTTGGTTGAATCTTATCACTACATTACTTGCTCCAATATGCATTCAACATGACAATGTCACAGATTGCTAAAACTCAGTAATAATATGACATACCTAATTAATTACTGATATTTTGTGGCCCTAGCTTTAGTAGCTCTATTTGTTATAGTAAAGCATTGGATATACCTGCTACAACTTGTTCTGTTCTAGGTAAAGAAAAATTATGACATTCTTTGTTAGTGCCGAGTAGTTTGTGGCAAAACAAATAATTACTTTATTGAAACTGATAAGGCTGGCTTTCTTGTACTAATGCCTTGCCAAGTCTGGGGTAGGTAGGTATATGCAGGCAGGTATAGTTAGGTATACATTGCCATAACTGAACAAGATTTGATGGTGATGGATGCCTGTTAATGAAGCAGCATTTTCAATCGCAAACGGTAGGTATTTATTAAGGAACTGTCCTTTAGATAAGGGAATATCCAACACTTTGTAAATGTGTTGGCTGTGTAAAAGGTTGAGTGAAACTTACTTATATGTATGGTGTACCTTAATGAAAATGATCCGTAGTCATAACGGAGTTACAAATAGGGCATAGGTCCCTTCATACCATCCAAAAAAGGATGATGCTTCATGCTTTCATTCGGAGACATACCTACGCAGTATGCGTTGCTTTTTTCTCAGCACTTTCTCACATTTCTCACGGACTATCACATGAATCTAGCTTCTGCTATTGCTATTTCGTAATAAGTAGGTACACTGTGCACAATAATAAGTGTAAATTATTAGCTTATTTCTCTGAAAAAGCAGTAAAATCACAACGAAATTCACAAACGCCAATGTCAGATTTGACAGCACACAGTGACAGCAGCTAGTGCTGCTCTGCCGTGAGTATAGAGAAACGCGGGAATTTCAAGTAAGTTTGCAGTATTTATACCTACCTATCATCTATTCACAAACAGCCTTCTTCATATACAACGCTGTGCATTTTTGAAAGACACATAATATGGTCATTATAATAGGTCCATTATGAAAGCTGTCAAACGTATGAAAAATTACGACCTGCAAAAGAAAATGGACTCTGTGCGTTGGTGTTAAGGTTACGACAAAACAGACTTCTTAGGTTGGCCCTACTTTAGGTTGTAAACCTCTGTAATTTGCGGATTGCGGGCTAGCCCAACGAAGCGCTCGTGGCGGAGTGGTATTTTTTTACGGTTCCCTATCCAAAGGGTAAAAAACAGGACCCTATTAATATGCCTCCAGTGTATCTCTTTCAGCGGGCTGTATTCATGAACCGAAATAGATAAACTGTTGAAATTTTATACATTATGTTGTATTTATGTTGCCGCTTTAACAAGAAACACAAAAAAGTGGCTACCCTACTAAAAATGATTCTTACCCTGCACCTAATAATATTAGAAGTGTTTTTACGATAAAAAAAAGTGTATACATAAATTTGAATCACCTTTTGTAAGAATACGGCATGACTTTTGTTTTTCCAGTTTGCAACAATGCAACGTAAAATTTATCGATCAATTTTGGTTCGCTTCAAAACTTGAAGATGATGGACTAGCGTACCGATTATACACAAGTCTTTTCTGGTCCATCTCCATTGTAGCACGCAACTGTAAGTTTACAAGTCCTGCTCCATATTTTTTTTTAATACCATCATCTTTTATCTTCAATTACAATTTCTTATTAAATCAGATATTTGTTTGTACAGGGTGTAAAGTACAGCCTTTCTTATACTGAAAGGTTGTTGATACATGGTCAGTGATCATTTAACGTACTGAACAACTTTTAACGAGTAGAACTTTCAGTAAATCAAAAATAGGCGGCCTCTCCTTACAAACTGTCCAATCTAGTTTGCAATTTGTATGGATAGGTCGATTTTTTTTACTGGAATATTATGTTCAGGTACGTTGACTGATAATATCCGTTACAATATATTTTTTTTATTTTATTAATAACGTTATAATTGCCATTATAGTACAATATCCGGAAAGCTGTGCCTTACACCCCTTATAGTAAAGGGTCATACAAAAATAGTGAATATAATTTTAACATGTGACTTAGGCCATGAAACTGAACAACTTTTTCTATGAAACATAGGTCGAAATGCGTAAAGCAAATTTTGATCTCTCATACAAAATGCGCTATCAGCTGATATGCAGTTTCTATGGGGGAGGGCAAAAAATTGATTTTCGTATTTCGACCTATGTTCCTTGGTGAAAGTTGTTTAGTGTCATGCTCTGAGTAACAAACCTAAATTATATCTTGTCCTTATAAAACGTGTTAAGGCGATATGTAAGTTTTTTTGGGTATTCTAAAGAGAAATATCTTTATATTTACCCAATATCTTGCCGTGATTTTCAGGTATGTATTTATTGACCATTAAAGTGAGGGCATCACCAAGACCAAAACATGATTAGTGAAAATCGACTCGACAAAATAAAAATCCAAAGTTGCCTCTTCAATTTTCATTTATTCCTCTTTTTGTGGAATCGGAGGTATTTTAAGTAGTGAAATTAAGTATACAGAATGGAATTTGTAGTTGCTAGGGTTTGCCCAACCTAAAATTTTATTTTATTACTTAGTTTTTACAAAAAGTCGATATTTTATATCAGGCGCTTACGTCATTTAGTTTTGGTAACACGCACAGTATATCTGTCGCAATCGAATGCGTTGCGGATTGCGCACTTTATCCCTTTCTTTCAAGCGAAAAGACTGCGCGCACTGTCAAATATCTATCTTTTCCCATAGCCTCTTAATAGAATAAGCGAAACCCTCATACACTCCAACTGATTTTTACTAAAATAAATCCATTCCCGTAAAAAAAATCTAAAAAAAGATTTTTTTTTTGTAGATAGTTATTTTAAAGTTTCATCATAGTTCTAGTTTCATCGTTGTTCTAGTCCGCGCACGCCAAGTAGACTTCCCTCCCCTCCTCACCGCTCACTAACCGCGCGGCACGGGCCGCCAGCGCCAGCGCGCGTATTCACAGAAATATTTAGAATAGAAACGGCATAAATTTAAATAATAAAAATTAAAAAAAATTACCCCTATCAAAAACCCGTAAAATTGATTCTACTCTCGATTCTGAACAAACTATTTTCTCAGTTTTGCTTATTCCGTTAACACGTTATAGTAGTTTTCGAGGATGAAGAAATGATTTTTGTGCTCTTCTTGAAAATAGCGTCTTTCAAAAACCCTACTGCGCTGTTTTTTTAGTGGGCTTTAGTAAGATTATACAACCTGAATTTTCATTCGTTTTAAAGGCGAAGCTTTAGTGATTCTACTCATGAAAACAAGCAACTTTACCGAAGAAATAGTTATTTTCGATACAAGTGCGGAAAGGAAGTAAATCCTGAAGAGTTGTCGCGAGCCAGGATTACTCTTGAGCACGTGTATCGAACAACATTTTACAATGCATTCACTAGAACTTGTCATTTTTATCAATATAATAGATAAAAACTTTCAACAACTACTTTACAAGAAACATTTTGTAGAAAATAGCGGGAATATCAGCAACTGCGCGCGCTTGAACAAAAGGTTTCTGAACAGGTAAGACAAAGGGAAGTAATACAAACTGCCTAGTGCTTTGTAAAAGAAAAATATGACGTATTTAATATCTTTGTACCTAATAAAATCATTATTTACAAAAAAAAAAAAAAAATTAAAGACTACATTTATTTGTTGAAAATTTATCTTTTTACTCAGATATTTAGCTATAAATCAACATATTTCTGAACACTAAAGACTCCTTTCTCTGAACTTTTTATCTTTTGTACATTTAATTTAATAAGTTACTTTCCCGCACGGGCTGGCAGATCATGCTCGAATTGTCTACTTTCCGCACGGTTTGCTGCTATGCAATTGACGCCTATTCGAGCAAATGCATTGTAAATATTTTTTTACTAACCTACCATTTTTTACTATCTAACCAGTTTTTTTATTTATTTTTTAACCTCATTCAATCGCCCCAAATAAACCGAAGTTTTCCTTGTTTCAGGCAACAAACTAAAAAATGCATTCTACGCTTCAAGCTGGAAGTACATCGTTTACACGATGTTATTATTTAAGTTTGTGACAATTTTCTTCATATTATTAAAAGCTACATTTGCAGCGAGCATCATAGCAAAAAATACTATGAGGTATATTCTTTGTACAGTTTGCCCATAAGCTCCACGACCTTATTTCTCCATCCTCCTCCTAGCACTGGGAGCCCAGACGCACCGCAGGGTATAACCTATCTACATAAAGCGATCTGCAACATCTCTTGTAATGCGCATAACCAAACCTGGACACTACATACAACAAGCGCTAATTTGAAATTGGAAGGTCGCGTAAGCCCGCATATTCGGTACAAAAGACCCTCATGAGAACTACGCGATTCGCGCGAGCGGGTTCGCGCAGGGTTGCGGGGTCTCGGTGCCTCTTCAAAACCAGTTAATACAATAGTAGTTTAAGATAAAAGTGCCGTAAGCAGGGTACGAGTTGACGGTTTGTAAGCCCGAGACGAAGTCGAGGGTTTACCATCGGCACGAGTTTGTCATAACCCTTACGGACGTGTATCTTACGACATTTTTCAATACATTTGTGAGAAAACAGGTATAAGTAATACACTTGGTAAAGGACCCAACCATGGGTACTGTCAGCCTCTTGTCGATTTATGTCCTCCTGGTACTCTCTATTTCATTTTAAATATAGGTAGGCAGTCGTCACCCAAGTAAAAAGTCACCACTGTAGTATTTTTACAAAATAATTTTATGATCAGAGTGTAAAAACTCCTTGGTATTATACTTTTTTTACTTACCGCACTAGTTCGGTAAGTAACTACTTACGAGCCATGTTTACGTCCTTGTAAGTACGTTTTTTGAGCTAATGTATTGAAAAGTATATTATTATCGCATCGACGACATCGATATCGACGCTTCGTTAATTATACATTAGCGACGTGTTGCAGGCATGCAGTTTCGTCGCCTGCTCCTTGTCTGCTTTATCCTTTTTCAATGTAATGTCGTGTAGTTTTCGTATCCGTTCCACGCCCGTCCGTGCCGTACTGCGCCTAGCCCGAACCACAAAATAAAGTAATACCACAGATTAAATAATAGTAAACTAACGTTGTAATGCTACTATCATACAGAACAGACACTCTCCGGAATTCTGGAGGGAGCTCCCTGTCCTGCCGTGGACGTTTCATAGGATGTTATGATATTATTATATTCCCCCGCAATACAAGTTGCGTTTGTCTAAACGCCATCCGTATGGTGCCGGCAAAAATAGTACCAACCCATACATATCCGTGGGTGTCATAAGTGGTGACTAAGGGTTATAAACTGGAGGATGGGCAGCAGCAGCCTCCTTTGTATCTTACATCTTACTTACGTCACCTTGAACTGCGGTCCATGGTGCCAAGCAAGGTGACTATGGTACTTACCCTCCACATTTTACCAGCAAAAGCTACAATTCTGGAGGGAGCTCCCTGTCATGTAGTGGACGTTTCATGGGATGTTATGATGTGTCTAAACGCATCCATTCTATTTCAGGAATCGTTACAAGCGTTGTTTAAGCAATGTGCAGAAGTTTCTGGAAACAAATTACTCTAATGCTATAATAAGGTATCGTTTCTATGAGTACCTGGAGCTTTGCTGGTACACTGATAAGGTAATAATTTTGGCATACGGGTGAATTTTGAAATCTGGAGTAGATTCCATACTAATTTCAAATGACTCGCATTCCTAAGCGGGACATAAATGCTGTTGAAAAACCGGCCAAGTGCGAGTCGGACTCGCTCCCTAAGGGTTCCGTACCTATCTACCATAATAATATTATTATATTCTAAAAGCTTTTGCTCTTTGATTTTAAAAACTCCGCGACCATCCAACTTGACCCCTTTTTTATAGAAAAGTTCTTGAAACGGGAGCTCACCTTAATTGGTTACTATTAGTTGTGGGAACAATTTAAATATTTAATGATTTTAGACTTTTCCCTTTAGTTGTACTGTGAGACCTAGCTTCTTGCCAAATTTCATAATTTTAGGTCAACGGGAAGTACCCTGTAGGTTTTGCTTTTTTGCAAATGTATGGAGATGAGGACATAAAATGCCATATCTTTTGATTGCGTCCTTGTAAACAATTGAAATTTTCAGATCTTGTGTGATTCATAGATCCTTATATTAGGTCTTTACCTATGAAATTGCCGTTTTGTATGGTGAATTTTAGGTAAACTCAGTTTTCAGTACTAACATTTTTGCATGTTTCTTAGGAATTATAAATACATTTTTTTTATGCTTTATTGGGAAGACATTAAGCTAACAGAATGTAAAATCTAATTTTTGAAAAATATTATATGTAAAAAAATATAACAAATCTAATGATGAAATCGGACGACATTTAAGACGTACAATTTTCGAACCTTTAATTTTATATATCAAACTAAAAATAAAAACTATATGTTGTGCGTAAATTGATAACCTTGAAGACAACTTTCAAATAAAATACAAATGAAAAAAATAGCATTAGAATTTCAGGAATTATGATCTCATTAATCTGTAAGAAAATTTCGGCAATTTCACAGGTACTCGTAAAGACCTATTATATGGTATCAATTTCAACCTGATACCTTTACCCGTTCGTGAGATAAAGGGTTTGGACAGACAGACAGACGGACAACAAAGTGATCCTATAAGGGCTCCGTTTTTTTCTTTTGAGGTACGGAATCCTAAAAATGAGTGTATACTGCTATTTTAAGTTAAATTTTTCGCTGATTCTTACAAAGATACAGGATCATACAAGATCTTCATATCCTATATATGAAGATGTTGTATTGATTTGATTTTTAATTAGTTCTTGATAGCAAAAGATATGCATGTACTCATGATACTGAACAACTTTTCCCAAGAAACATAGGTCGAAATACGAAAAACCAAATTTGACCTCCCATTAAAAATGCGCTATCAGCTGATGCAGTTTCTATGGGAGGTCAAAACTTGATTTTCGTATTTCGACCTATGTTCCTTGGGGAAAGATAAGTATCATTATTACATTCATACCTTTTTCTATCAAGAACTAATTAAAAGTCACCCTATAGATAGCACATTGGGTCAAATTTGGTTTTTCGTATTTTTACCTATATTTCTTTTGGAAAAGTCAGTTCAAATGGGCAGATTTACACCCGTCGCTATTATCATTTATCACATCTTTCCATTACTCTTAGTTATCTTGTTTTTGTGTTCAGGCATACCGTATAACTAATGAAAATCGAACGTTTCTCTTCGATTTACCCCCTCACGTGTATCAAGAGATAAATGCTTTGCAACGAAACAAATATGTCTCTGCTATACCATTCATGAAGGTAAGTACAACTTGATCGACAGCCCTATTGGATTACTGTGGTTAGAAGTGGTGCCTTCTCCATTTTGGGCCACAGATTCGATCCCTGCCCAGGGCAAACAAATTTTGTGATTAATACAGGTTTTATTACCGTTTAGTCCCGTGTGGTGCCGGCAAAGAATAGTACCAACCCATACATACATACCCGTGGGCGTCGTAAGAGGCGTTTAAGGGTTAACTGGAGGATGGGCAGCAGCATCATCCTTTGTATCTTACATCTTACTAACTGCGGTCACCTACAACCGCGGTCCACAGTGCCAGCCGTAACGCTAACAAGCGAGGTGACTATGGTACTTCCCCTCCACATTTTTCCAGCAAAAGCTAGAATTCTGGAGGGAGCTCCCTGTCTTGTAGTGGACGTTTCATGGGATGTTATGATGATAATGACAGGTTTTAATTCTTTTTTTTAATGTTACAAGTGAGCAAACGAGCAGTTGGGCCACCTGATGGTAAGTAGTCGACACCGCCGATAGCACCCACTGTCTTATTAATGGAATAATTTGACACCAATAAGACAGCGAAGTGCGTTGTTCACTTTGAGAACTAATATGGTATGTCTCAGTGCCGGTTATTTCACTGGCTCCCTTACCCTTCAAACCGAAACACAGCAGTGCAAACACTGCTGCTTCACGGCAGAAATAGACAAGGGGGTAGTACTTACCCAGACGGACTTTGCATAAAAGCCCTGCAAAAATTCAGTTTCCTTTCTGGGTGTTGTTTATTTATTTATGTATGTTTATCTTATCAGTCTCTTATACCTGCTTTGCCTAGTTTCTTTCTTCCTCAATCACCTTTATAGTAACTTGACTTAAGGTAAACACATTTCGGATGATGAACCTAGTACCAATTTTTAGTATGTTATTAAACATGATATTACACATTCAAAACCACCGGGACGAAAGCTGTCAAATGCCTGGATCAGGAGGTATGACGTCATTATTTCTTTGTGTGGGATTTCAATTTTTTTTTTATTTCTATCGTGTACATCAAATAAAAGGGCTTTTAGAGCTGATTCTGGAAATATACTACATTGTCACATTTGAGCATCTGGTTATCTTAAAATCAAAGAAACATTTTCGAAACACACCAAGTTTGAGCTCCTCCAGGGAAATAACGGCTAAATAATTTTTTGTAAAATAAACGTCCAATGACTCGCTATATCCTCATTAACAAATTGTATGAAAGCAATTTTGAAAATATTGCACCCGAAACTAGATAAATAGGATAGGATAGGTTTTAAAGGTTTTCCTATTTATCTAGTTTCCTGTTCAATATTTTCAAAATTGCTTTCATACAATTTATTAATGAGGATCGCTATATCCTCACTAATAAATTGTATGAAAGCAATTTTGAAAGTATATTTTACAAAAAAAATATACAGCCGTTTTTTCCCTGGAGAAGCTCAAACTTGGTGTGTTTCGAAAATGTTTCTTTGATTTTAAGATAACCAGATGCTAAAATGTGACAATCCTATCCTATCCTACTTCCTATCCTACTTCCTTCCTACTAGTCCTACTCTACTATCCTATCCTACTAGTCCTACTAATATTATAAACGCGAAAGTTTGTTAGTATGTATGGATGTTTGTTACTCTTTCACGCAAAAACTACTTAATGGACTTTGATGAAACTTGGCACACATATAGGTTAGGTCCTGGAATAACACATAGGCTACTTTTTACCGCGGGAAAACACTTCATTCCCACGGGAAAACGCATTAGCTGGCAAATGGCTGGATCTAGAGACTTGAAATGTTGCACGTAGATACCTTATACAGTGTAGGCATCCACTAAGGTACATTCCACCCCTAAGGGGATAAAATAGGGGATGAAAGTTTGTATGAAAATCCGTCAGTTTTGAAGTAAGAATCTTCAAAATTTGTATTTAGGCTGATGACTAAAAATTAAGTAATACGTGTCTCAGGGTTTTTGAAAACTCTACACCCTAAGGAGTGAAAAGAGCGGTGAAGTTGAAAATCCTTCATTTTTAAAGTAAAATTCACTAAATTTACTATTTAGGCATTAAGGTTGTAATTCTGTGGAACGTATATCACTGTTATTGAAATTACACCCCAAAGTCCATCCCAAATTCAACCCCTAAAAGAGGAAAATGGAGTGAAAAATTCTAAAAACCAATATGGGTATCGTTTGTATGGTTTAACGGGTCGCTGATTACAAAAACTACAACGATTTTGAAATCTAACGTGATGGTCAGGATAGGGATAGGTTATAGGGAATGGAATAAGACAGGGACGGGACGGGGACGGGGACGGGAATGCGGACGGGGCTGCGAACGGGGAGGCGGACGGGGATGCGAACGGGGATAGGAGTAGGAATAGGGGACGGGTTAGGGTAGGGGTAAGGGAAGGGGTAGGGAAAGGAGTAGGGATAGGGATGGAGGTAGAGACAGGGGTAGGGATGGGGTAAGAGTAGGGATAGAGGTAGGTATAAGGGTAGGGATATAGGGGAAGGATGGGATTGGCAAAGGGTAGAATTTTTGTATGAAGTAAACTGAATTTGGTTTATCTGTTAAAAAATCACAATAATTGTTGCTAATAATACTGGCCAACCTCTCTAAAGCTATCCCATATCGTTTTTTTTTATCAGCCATAGTACTTCCACCCTAGACAATAGTTTTATTTATTATCAATTACTTCTACAAATTAGCTCTGTTTTGAAATAACATAAAGGAGTCTCTCATCTCACTCTCTACATTAGGTTAAAGGCATAATAATACTGTTAAGATCCTCTGTTTTGAGTAATTTAGAGTAACGTCTGAAAGTTACATAAAATTCAGCTGGATCTTGAATTGTACTCATGGACTTGCGCATCTCATACAGGTATGATCTACGGAAAACCGGTAACAACATAAAATACGAAATCCACGCGAGCGAAGCCGCGCGCAACAGCTAGTGTAGTATATTTCCAGAATCAGCTCCTAAAGCCCTTTCATTTGATATACTACACAATAGGAATAAAAAAAAAAATTTGAAATCTCATACATAAAATTGAAGACGTCATACCTCCTGATTCAGATATTTGACAGCTTTCGTCCCGGTGGTTTTGAAGGTGTTATCTCATGTTTAATAACATACAAAAATTTGGTACTAGGTTCATCATCCGAAACGTTCTGGCCCTTTGCGACCTCAAGTCGAGTCGCTATTAATACATTTATGTTGTTATGAAATAAACTTTATCTTATGTTATTTACTGTTTAGCTGATTTTATCCTTTCTCTTTCAACACCACATCTCGAATACTTCCCATGCGATCATTTCCTTTATCAACAGAGGAAGAAATGTTTCTTATCATTACGTTAGGGTCTACATTACACAAAGCGCAATGCTCTATAGAAATACTGACAGAACTGTTTCTGAGCAAATTTTTAAAATAAGTTTAAAATTAATCATCCTAAAAATACCTATTCTTCTTTCAGTATCTGCTAGGTGACGAGCTAAAGCACGTGTATGCCCTCACTAAAAGTTTCCATACTTCGCCTAACGAAATATTGCTGAATACTGGTGACATTAGCAACGAGGTCTATGTTATCAAACAAGGGTTTTGTGAGGTAAGCTTATACCCCCTTGTGATTTTAGGGTTCCGTAGTTTATAAGAAGCGCTCATGGTTGTAATTGTAATTGTAATTGTGCGTTGGGCTATTTTCCGCAACTCGACGTCAATGCGCCTATTTTGCGTGTGGGTAGAACAGCGATTACTCAAGCCACCCGATTTCCTGAAGAAAGCCCAGCAAGCCGGTGACGTTGCTCGCTACTTCAGGAAGGCCCCCGGGAACACCAAGGTACTTTGCCCTGTATGTGGCTAACTCCGTGCACTCCAGAAGGACGTGAGCAGCTGTTTCATCTGTCTTCAAGCAGGCTCTGCAAAGAGGACTGTCAGTAACACCTAATACAAAAAGATGTTTGTTAAAAGATCCGTGACCAGTAATAGCGCCGGTTGCCAGTCTAAGTTGCGATTTACTAAGACGTAACAGCTTGCGGGACAGACGACTGTTGATGCTAGGTAAGGCTTCCCTCGCCTGCCTGCACGTGTCTTGACTGGTCCAGTTCGTTTCGTGTAAGCAATAAGTCCTTGTTCTAAGCAGCGTGCGAATCTGCCTCGCCGGTATGGGTATAATGGGTTCAGGTCCAATAGCCTTAGAGTCCGACCCCCTGCGAGCCAATTCGTCCGCCGCGTCGTTACCTCGGCAGCCACTGTGACCTTTGATCCATTGTAAGGTCAGATGGTTGCTAGTACATACCTCAGCAAGTAGTTGATGGCATTGGTAGATGAGCCCTGAAGTCATGGTGTTGCTACTCAGGGCTTGGAGTACCGCCATACTGTCCGAGAGGATTCGTATTGATTTCTCTTTTACCTTCCTAGACAATATGGCTGTAGCTGCCATTGATATCCCCAAACATTCAGCCTGGAAAACTGTGTTATAGGCGCCCAATGGTGTAGCTATTTTTATGTTTAGCTCTCATGGTTACGTCATGCCCATTCTGTCTGTACGCGGCTTAGATCAAAGATTTATATAGTACGACAAAGCTTAGTACGAGAAGGCACTAATAAGGCACTAGTAAGGGATCAAAATAAAAAAAAAAAATTAAGGGTTCCTACTCTACACGTGAAGTGGGGATGAATCCTATACTATTAAACGAGCAATATTTGTATATGAATATATTTGTAATCAGTTTCTGGAAAACGGCTCTAACGATTTCGATGAAATTTACAATACGGGGTTTTCGGGGCAAAAAATCGATCTAGCTATAGGTCTCATGTCTAGGAAAATTCGTTCACCGTGTTTTTAAGCATTTGCGTTTTAGACAAAAACCTACAGCGCCATCTGATGGAGGGTAGCATAGCTAGCTCACCCGATGATATTTTATATTATATTTATTTATATTTATTTATATTCGGAAGATTAACAGATAAATTTCATTTATAAGTATTGCATATACATAAAATCAGTACTAATAATAAATCTTCACCTTTAAAATATATAATTAGGTTTTTTACAGAATACATGTTCTTAGGATAAAAGAAATACATAAAACTGGATCATCATCATCATCATCATCATATCAGCCGAAAGACGTCCACTGCTGGACATAGGCCTCCCCTAAAGAACTCCATGACGACCGGTCCTGCGCTGCTCGCATCCAGCGGCTTCCCGCGACCTTGACCAGATCGTCGGTCCACCTTGTGGGGGGCCTGCCAACGCTTCGTCTTCCGGTACGTGGTCGCCACTCTAGAACCCTTACGCCCCACCGGCGATCGGTTCTTCTTGCGATGTGCCCTGCCCACTGCCACTTCAGTTTAGCGATTCTCAGGGCTATGTCAGTTACTTTAGTTCTTCTGCGGATCTCCTCATTTCTGATTCGATCGCGCAGAGAGACTCCGAGCATAGCCCTTTCCATAGCCCTTTGGGTGACTTTGAGCTTTCTGATAAGGCCCATCGTGAGCGGCCACGTCTCGGTGCCATATGTCATTACTGGCAACACACACTGGTCAAAGACTTTCGTCTTGAGACACTGCGGTATTTTGGACGTGAAGATATTGCGGAGCTTCCCGAACGCTGCCCATCCGAGTCGGATTCGACGAGTTACCTCTTTCTCTAAGTTGGATTTACCCAGCTGGACTGTTTGTCCCAGGTATACGTACTCATCAACAACTTCGAGCGTAGAGTCTCCAACTTTGAGTGGAGTGGGTACAACAAGGGCGTTAGACATAATTTTCGTCTTATCCATGTTCATTTTAAGACCCACTTGTTGTGAAACTCTACTGAGGTTATTGAGCATCGTGCCGAGATCTTCCAGGGTCTCAGCCATTACGAAACTGGATAGGTATAGGTAAAAAAAAAAACCAAAGTAAGTTTCAGTGACTGTTAAAAAGAAAAAGTAAGAGAAAAGGTACAGAGATTCAACAATAATAGAATAATAACTATTATAGAGATATAACATGAAACATATTAGAGGTAAGCATGCGCTTGATCGTCAAGGAGCTCATACAAAATATGTCCACTGTATCATCAACAGTGTTATACTCACGACAAGCCCGAACAAAAAAAAGAATTTCGTTTAATGTTGATTCGGCTATTATAGAGCGAACCCCGGTCGACTAGAAACTTTTTATGCGTATACCCAATTGTCTACACCAACGTACCGATGGATAAGGTCTTTTTTGTGGTAAGTGAGTTCAGACCAGTTTTTGAAATAGGGATTCGTTTGCAAAATACTATACTATTAAACGAGCAATATTTGTATATATATATATATAAATTTATAATCGGTTTCTCGAAAAGGGCTCTAACGATTTCGATGAAATTTAGTATACAGGGGTTTTTGGGGGCAAAAAATCGATCTAGCTAGATCTCATGTCCGGGAAAATTCGTTTTAACCGTCTATTTTAATACTTCTTAGTGCGTTTTAGTGCATTCAAGAAACGTACAGCGCCATCTGTTGTTGAGTAGCATAGCTTGCTCACCGAAGCGTAGCTCGGTCGCCCAGGTATATAATGCTTAAAAGCGCAATCTTTTGTTATAGTCAAATAGTCGCCCCCGCTGCCAGCTTAACGGTTGTTATTGGATAAGTGAGAAAAATTCATGGCAGGAGGAGTATTGTAGAGTACACAAAACGAAATTAAAAAGAAAGCTATCACAATTCAATACGAAGTTGGCTTTACAGGTCAACGAGTAATTGTTGAAAAACTCGTAATGATACATTAAACCTTCTCTACTGCTAATTGTTTCTCAATCAATTAAGGAACTTCACAATGTGAATGACTTGGCATACATTTGGCCATTTAGGAGAATTTGTTTAAAACTGTTCACACGTGATGATTTTAAAATCCTACTATAATATTATAAACGCGAAAGTTTGTAAGTATGGATGGATGGATGGATGTTGACTCTTTCACGCAAAAACTACTGAATGGATTTTAATAAAACTTGGCACACATACTCGTATAGGTCAGGTCCTGGAATAGCACATAGGCTATTTTTTAACACGGGAAAACACTTCATTCCCACGTGAAAACGCATTTAATGCGGGTGAAACCGCAGGCGGAAAGCTAATTTAAAATATTAGCAGCCTGCCCCTGTTTGCATGGGAAACTCTTAATTTGAGTACTTACGTACTGAAATACTACTACAACCTCAGGCAGGATTCGAACCTGAAATTTTGCGATTTTCTACTTTGTAGATTTTTATCCGTACACAGGAAGTGTTACAATAAAAGTCATTTTTGAAATACTATTGTGCTTTCCGTAAAAACCATGGGACTGAACAATTTTGTCTACAAATTTTGATAAATAATATAAAAAAATCGATTCTCCGTACAAAATGAAAATTTGATCCGGTCAATTTGTATAGTGAATATAAAAAAAATATCCAAAAGTAGAAGAAAAGATGTTCAGTTTCATGGCTAGAACTACCGCCGATAGGTATTGCGTATTTAGAATAACACGTAAATAATTTGAAATAACATCTCTCTTTATATTATTGCAGGTTATTGATCCCGTTACAAAGAAAGTTGTTAAACTATTAAAGTCAAAAAATTCTTTCAGTGACATTGAGTGTTTATTGAGTAAGTTAATGCTTATGGTAGAGGAGCCGACAAGATTTTTTCACGTGATAATCAGGGCGACAAAGAGATGTCTCAGTAGATGGGGCTTTATAAGAGGATCAAGAAAAACTATGTTAGAAGTTCCAAACCGGAGCCCGGTGTTCAGGAGGCCCTTGTCTGGAAACGAAAAGTATTTTTTTTACGTGATATTCAATTCAAACAAAAGTGATTGCTTGTAATAGAGAAGCTTATACTGATCACAAATATACGAAAACCAGACAAAAATCTTAAGAGTTTTGGCTAACCAGACCATAAAATTGTTTTCTATTGAGTACCTGATAAAATTTAACGCGATAATCAAGGCGAAAAAGAGATGTCTCAATAGAAGCTGCTTCATGAGAGGATAACGAAAAACTATGTAAGAAGTTCCAGACCGGAACTAGTGTTCAGGAGGCCATTGTCTGGAAATTAAAAAGGACAAAAAAAACGTGTCTGTTTTTTGTGTATTTGTTATCAGTAATAAATTAAAAAATTCCGAACAAAAAATTTTTGGAGTTGAAAATCAAGCATTTGTGGTTAGCGTCCTGCGTGAGCGAAGGCGAAGTAGCGCCACGCGGCGCAAAGCAGGGCAAAAGCAAAAAAAATACCTGTCAAGTGCGAGTCGTACTCGCGCGCCGAGGGTTCCGATATACCTATAATATTATAGAAGCAATAGTCCATTTTTAGGACCGCAAAACTAAATTTGTTTGTAGAGGTTTTTTGCAGATTTCTAAAAACTGTGCAACTAAAAATAGTTTTATTTTTGATGTAATATTTACATAAATGTAATAAATATAACATCAGAAATAAAAAGATCGACTGTATTTAATTAATACTTTTCCTTTCACACACTTCGAATATAAAGGGGGGGAATTTTTTTTTACATTTTTCATCATAACTTGAAAACTAAGAGCCATAAAAAATAAAATATTTTATAATGTACGGTCAACCGCACGTCGGTAGAAACTTTGTCAACTATATTTCCACGCCATAAGGTCCAAAAGTGTTTCTATTGACGTGCTGTTGAGTGTACGTATATTTTTTTTGCATATAATACCCCACTCGACCTAGTAACGACAACTTGAAATTTTGCCATCCTATTTGGACCCCCTTTACATTATTAATCTTTTTTTTTATTCTTCTACCCTTCAACCATATTCTAAAACTTTTCCTTTCAAGTCGACAGCATGAATGGTTGCTAAGATATACAGGTGTGACAGTAAGACAAACTCGCACAATAAGGGTTCCTTTTTTACCATTTTGGTATCAGAACCCTAAAAATCATAAAATTTGGATTTGTAATTCTTTAAAATGCAAAAGAATTATTATTGAAAATTTAGTTTATCTAAATTTATTCATAGAAAAAGCCAATTTCGTAGATAAGGGCCTAATAGTTACAATAATTACATTTTCTTTGAATGAAAAAACCTTGTTTGCGTTAGCTTCAGTTTTTCTAACGTTATTTTTTTAATTCTCAGGATTACCAGCTTATAACACAGTGCGGGCGGTGACACATGTGGAACTATTTACAATATCCAGGTCGACTTTCATGAAAGCGCTGGCAACATCCAGATTCAGAGATGCAATCATTTTGACAAAGAAATCCCCGGTGAGATTCTATCAACACCTTGGCAGCAATACTTCTTCGCAAATTAGAAAACTTCGGCATCCGAGGATTGCCCTTGGCGTGACAGGGAGCAAACAGTCAGGATAGGTGAAATGTCAAGCAAGACTTATACAGTTAATTGTGGCGTACCGCAGGGTAGTATTTTGGGTCCCACTCTTTTCCTTGCTTATATGAACGACATTCACGACTTGCACATTAAAGCTGCTGAACTAATTTGCTACGCAGATGACACTGCAATTTTGTTCCATGCGGAGAACTGGACTGAAGCCTGGCGCGTGGCGGAGGATGGAATGTCGATAATTTATAGTTGGCTTAAAAGAAATCTCTTAACGCTTAACATGAAAAAGACAAAATTTCTTTGCTTCCATAAGACTTCCGCATCTGCGCCTTCTTCAATGCCGGGCATCAAAATCCATAAATGTGCTAACTTCTCTTCAGACAGCAGTTTTTACCAGTGCGACTTCATCCTAAGTAGGGTTGAATTGGGGAAGCTGGATCACTCCGCATAGCTTCGTGCTCCAGCAAATCCCCAATTCAACGAATTTCATCGCTCTTGCTTCAGAACTCCTCCAATTCTACAGCCGCAGTCATTAACCGTTTGACTCAGATTGAAAGTAAGAAAAATAGGACTTAATTTGAGGGCTTGATTGGATTATGTTCTGATTGTATAGCTCGATTGTACAAGACTTTTCTGATACTCCGTTTCGCAGTCAAACAGCACCAGCTCATCCTTTACTGATCTTATAATAATCCGCACTCCGCAGTCCATAATTTCTCAGTTCTCCACTGCGGAACCGGCTGATTTAATATACTGATGAGTTTTGTCTTCCAAACCACATTAATCACTTGATCTGCATCGAGTGACATTCCTTAATTAAAATTATCTTGATATTATCTAACCTATAAATATTTTGTGTTGAATGATTTGTTTGTGAAGGCAGTGATATCAATAAAAGTCAGATTTTTTTTTAGTTAAAATATTTTATTATCTATACACCAATTTTTCAAGCAAGTCACATTTTTCAAAGCACATATTGTTGGATGATAAATACAATTATAAACATTACTAGAAAATCGATACTCCTCATATAAACTTAATAAACTAGGACAGTTCATGTCTTCTAAATTAATTATATTATCAGTTAAAAAAATATCCTTTATCCACAGCATTTTTTCAAGACCTTTGCAATAAACAGTTTTGTTAATCAAAAATTCGTCAACATACAAAGATAATTTTTCGTATGGTACAAAACCTTCATTCCAGTATATTTTTCTATTCTTTTGTATCCAGTTTACTTGTTTTCTCTCAGTAGTTGTAAGATTATAAAATGAGAAAGGAGGTTCAATCAGAAAAACTTGTAGTTGGTCATCACACACAATTGCTATTTCTTTGAGAATAAATTTATTATCATCGGTTTTAAATCCTTGTACGTCCACAATGGCTTTTGATTGCATGTTAGTTTTAGTACTCAAATACTTAGAGGCAGGTATTATCAGGATATCCTTGAACTTTAAATTTCTAAGTGAACATAAACAGGTTCAGTTATGTCAACTTTCGCACAATATTACTAAGAGGCTTATAATCAATAAGACGATCGTTTATAATCAAACAATAAGCACTAGTGTTGCTTGGAATATCTGTTGATGTTTCGATTTCTAAACGTACATCAACGGGTCCGGTTTTCAAATTTTCGTTTTGTCTTGAACAATCAATAATAAACAAGGGGGCCTTTTCTTTAAATTGTTTAAAATCTAGCAACGGATCAATTGGAAGGTTGTAATATGACTGACGGAATCTGGCATACATTTCGTATAATATACTGTATTTACTGTCATCAAATTTCAAATTTAAAGAGTCATAAGGGTAACACGATGAATTCAAAAATAGTGTTACATTTGTTACATTGCAGTGATCAAAAATTGAACAATCTTCTGTTTTCTTATTCTTTTTGTCAGTTTGTAAACAAAATATAACATATCGAGGTTTTTCTAACTGAGACGTTGTTTTCACTGCCCATGAATGTTTAGTTGTCTTCGGCAAAAATGGATATTCGTATAAATCCCAATTTCTAAAAGCTATTTGAACGGGATTGTCTTTTTCCAATTGTCTCAACAACATTAATCTTTGTCGATCAGCCACTTTGATATGAGGTACTCGCCATTGCAATCTTTGAATATTGAGTGTAAAAGAATCATTACTCTCGAGCAAAATACTGTTCAAATTAGTGCTACATCTATTAAGTATTAATTCATGTTTACAATTGATTAATATTTTCTTATAATCTTCTGCAAATCCTAACATTTTATTTAATGGAATGAGTACGCTAAAAGATCCCGCATTTTGGAAACCATTCAAATTCCAACCCCAAACTGCTGCAGCTTTACTCTCACCAGTACTCATTGAAGCATAAGATTTTAAGGTGGTAGTAATGCCAACATTTCTATTCCGATCAATTTCAACACCATTTATTTCGTATCTAATATCTTGAAAAAGAAACGAAAAGGCGTTATTAGTTAATTTGACAGTCTTTTTATGAGCTGTACCTGCTGCATCTTTATGACTTACGACAGCTTCTCCTTCAATGTAAATATAACTCGCTGATGGCAACACATAAACATCCTGTTGATTAATAGGAATACGAATTTCATCATTTTCATTAAAACTATTATTATATGGGTTATAGGTGTGGATCTCATAGCTCTCAATGGAATTGTCAAATTGAGGCGGATCTGCTACTTGCAAAATATTCATACTTTAAGTCCGAGTGCTCGTAAAAAATCTTTATTATTTTTAGATATTTTTTTTACAGGTTTAACACGTCTTGTTCGTATTGGTGAACGTTTGGTAATAGAACTTTTTATTTCGCTCCTTTTAAATTTATAGTTCCTATTAATGTTATCATTGAACACGATCATTGTGCTTTTCTAATATGAATAGACAATTGTATTTCTTCGTTTCGAAAATCAATAGAATTTCCTTCCAAATCTAAAATTTTAAATGTCACTGTTGAAATATATTTCTTATTTAAAGGAAAATATATAACGTTCTTAGGCACTTCTATAAATTTATGACCAGGAGGAACATTTGGTACAAATTCATAAATACTATGAGTGGGTGCTCCGTTTATGTATGATCCGTTTACAAGATCACATTCGACTCTTATCACTGCCACTGGTAGAATGTTCACTGGACATGAAGACTCATGCCATTTATTTGCGTCTAATTCAACGCTTGGAAACCCTAATAAAGTTCCTATTGTATTTTTTACGTTAAAATTAATAGTTTGAGTACAAAACAATGAACATGAAAGAGTGTTATTATTTGGAATAATTTGCAAGCTACTTTTATTCAATCTCTTTTGTAGATACTCGCTAATGTCTTGTAAGTCGTAAACTCCATTAGGGATAGTAATACAATTGTTATTGGGTCCATAACAGAACACATTATTCCGGTTAGTGATATTAGGTACAGAATTAAACACAGAAAAATATAAAAGCCCACATTCATAATTTCCCTCGTCTAAAATAAGAGGCGGGCTGTAATCAGAATATATCACGGATTTGTTCCCAGTGATTGTTAGTGTAATAGACATTGTAACAAACTGAAGTATTTTCATTTGATCCCTGCTATTTATTGATATGAAATTTATTCCAAAACTGTTTCAAAAATTTAATACAGAGATGTCCACAATTGAAAGTATTAGTTTTCTGACAATTTTCATAATTATAGTTTATGTTAAAACCAACGTATTTAACAAATTCTTTTGGAGGTTTCAAATCACCATAGCTGTCAAAATATTCTACGTAATCTTTTAATTTTGCATAGGCTACCCAATGAGTTCCAGGATTTTTTGAACTATCTAAATTTATGATCCCACATTCTTTTTCAAATGGTTTTCCCGACAGTTCATCTCTCATAAATACTCCTCGAAAATAAGGAATATTTTGGGTGTAGTTTATAATATCGATATTAGTAAGAGGTCGATTAGGTAGCCGATGAATTAGTTTTTTTTCTTTGTTTCCAAGTACATGCCTGAACCATCTTGATATTGTTTTAATTTTAGTCCCTGTCCAATAAATAAACCTTCTCCATGCTTATTGTGCAGCTTTAATGCTTCTAAACGTTTCTTCGCTAACTTTATCGACCGTATTGCTTTTGCAACGCCTGCTGCACCTCCTGCCAAGCTGCCTGCAGCAGACAATCCCGCAAATATTGGTACTAATGGGAGGAAGCCACCTGTCTTTGGAACAGGTATCACTCGTGGTACAGGCACATCGCTTAACTCTGATGCTAATTCCTTAGCTGCCGCAATTGCTAATTTTATTGCTACTTTTTTACATTTCGGCTTTATTTTATTAATTTCTTTTTTGGTACGACTTATTATCTGTTTGAAAGATTTCTTAAATCCAGAACCTGTTTTCTTCGTATTAATAAGTTTTTTTAATTTTTTTTCTCCTCCCCCTCCGCTTCGATCAACAATTCGATATGAAGGTTTATTTACCATTTCGGGAAAATATAATTGAATATTAAGTTTTTTTTTCTTTTCTAGCTATGATGCGTTACAAAGTCTGTCTACTTGAAGAATGAAATAAAATGTATTTGTATCTGCCTTATAAAACATCTGAATTATTTATCCAACTGTTTTCATCCTCCGATAAACCTAGCCATTTAACAAATAGCTTTTTACCCTTTCTTTTCAAAACTTTTTCAATAAGGTAAATACTGGGACAGTGTGTTTTTTGTAATTCCTGTGTATAAAATGATCCTAAAATGGGGTGACGTCTTGAATCTTCTAAAAGGTATGTGATCGGTTTGGTAGGTTGTACTTTAATTACTTTAAATATTTCTGTAGACCAATTTGGGGTATAGCCTTTTTCAAATATTCCTTTATATTTACTAATGCGAACAAAATCTCCCACCCTGAACTTCTGTTTGCAAGAAGATTTGGCTGATGTTTGAAGCATTGCGTATCTTTTTAAAAGAATACGTTTATTGTTTTGTGTAACTTCATTTGGTGCTATACCAATAGTCTTATGGATTGCTGAATTATATTCGTTTATCAGTTTAGCCAATATGACGTCGTACCATCTGTAATTCCCTTGCAGACTGAATTGTTTGTATAATTTGCTTTTTATCGTCCGTATAAATCTTTCAGCTATCGAAGCTTTCATGGTAGAATACGTTGAATAATGGTTTATACCATGTTTTGTAAATATTTGTTTCAATTTTGAATTATAGAATTCTTTTCCAAGATCGGTTTGTAAATTTTTTGGTATACGACCTTTTTCTAATAATGTTTTGAAGGCATTAGCAACATGTTCTTTACTCTTTTGCTGAATGGGATAGGCCCATGCATATTTTGAGAAAACATCGATTACAATCAAAATGTACTTATAGTTCTTATTTTCCTTAGAAAAAGCTTGCATATCTATTAAATCAGCTTGCCATAAATCATCAATATCCTTCATAGTCACATGTCTTCGAGGAAATGTTTTTCTTACGTTCCTATGTATCTCATTGACTACACTCTCCTTACTCATTTTTTGGTTTTATGACTTAATGTATCAATCCTGCTTTTCAAACTATTTATTTCAATGCTAGTTTGTTCCACAGATTCATTAAGCTTTTTAAGTTTACACGTTAGGGTTTCTATTAATTTATCCACGTACTGCTTTGATGTGCAGTCATTCGGATCAACTGGAGTTCCTGTATGCTTGATTATTATTTTATTTTGTGCGTCTAATACATTATCCATTTTCTTTTTTTTATAAACATGGATTCCAAACTTGTCAACATTCATATTCAAGGGATTTGTGAATACTAAACAGTTAAAATTCAAACGCATGCTTTTATTCTTTTACTATCCCTGACTCTTTTAGTTCCTCAATAATTGAAATGATTTCATTGTCATGACTGGTATTACCTGCATCTTTAGATGCAATCAAAATTTTTAATCTTTCTACTAGTTCATTAGGATCATCCCAATAAATTAAATCAGTATTCTTTTTATACGTCTTTAATGTTGGTAAATTACCACCTTGCTTCATTAAACTGGCTGACCTATCACCAAAAAACAAAGGTTTTATAACACGTTTATATTTTATTCCTTTATCACCTTTTATTTGATTATCAGGATTAAAGTCTCTTTTGTGCACATTAGTATTAATTAAAATATCTTTATAAACCAACTTATCTTGCTCTGTAACAAGTTTCAAGTCGGGTTTCCTTTGATATAGTAATTCTTTAAGACCTGGAGTAATTTCATAACTTTTATCACCAATTTTAGCTATAATTGTAGAATTTACAGAAGTGTCACCCGCGTGTGAGAACGTTATATCTGAATTTCCTATCATTAGCTTGTTCTCTTCACGACGTACCCCGAATGGTACGTTTAAGTTGTTATATTCATTAATTTTGCGTCTTGTTTCATTCTGGCGAACAGGAGTTACAGGTACAGGAACTGATGCAGAAGGGCTAGGCTTAGATTTAACAGTGATCATAGACTCATTATCACTATCGTCACTACTGAAACTTTGAAATGTTGAATTTGAGTCATTTGTAGTGTAACTATCATTCCCTAAATTGTTTTCATGTTGCGTTTCTTTTGAAGCCACTAATGCGTTCAAAGGGTCAGTAATTGACTTAAATATTTTTTTTCGTTTAATTTCTAAATCGTCTTCTTTTTCACGAATTTTTTTTACTTTGTTTTTGATGTTACGCACTGATTGAATCAGTTGTTCCTTTATATTATTTACCATATTTCAGATGTAAGTAGATAACACATCTAACAAATTACGTAACATAAATTAAACTGGCATGATTTTCTATCTCAAAGCTTTATATATTAATCAAAATGGACAAAAACATCAAAAGCCTTTCTATATCTGCCTTTATTCAATTCGCAGTCTTTATTTATTATCAAACATGAATAAAATTCTTTCCAGATGTCGTAGCAAAGATTTTTGAAATCAGACCAACTCATGTCTGAATTGACATGCTCATTGTATATATGTTTTAAATTGATTTCATCTTGTTTAAACAAAATCAACAAGTTTACATTATCTCGTATTAATTGTTTTGGTATTTTGGAATAAGTCTGAGAAAGATAGAAGCAATCAATTAGCTTATGTCTACCCATTGAAAAATAATCTCGAATGTTACTTTGACTTTCACAAGTAACATCATCAAAAATAAATACTGAATTTTCTAAAGCATCGCAAGGAGAAATAACATCTTTTCCATCTTTAAACATAAAAAAATTTACTGCTGAAACATGTTTTAAGATTTCATTTAAGAAACGATACTTAGGTTGAAATAATGTTTTTGAGTAAAGATAAACATTCTTAAATTTTAGCCCATTTTCATGTAAGAGTAAAGTTATCATAATATTTGTTTTTCCACAGTTCGACGGGCCACAAATAATAGACCGTACTATGCTAGGTAGCAATGAACTATGTCGATGGTTTTTTGAATATTTTTCCACATTAATGAAACTAATTTCTAAGGATACGGGTTGTTTTATCAACTTCATCTTGACAACTGGTAAACATCAGATAATATTTATAATTAAATATACCTACTCACTTTTAATTATATTATAGATATAAAGACAATCAATATAAATATAACACTTTTATTCTTATTATAACAAATCACGAATCGTACATTACATATAAAAAAATCGATATATATATATCTATTACTAGGATTTTTAACTTTATGTTTTGATGTTTGTCACATAGTCTTTCATCTTATTTTGTTTATAATTCATAAGCAAAGTCGGCTGCAATCACTAGTATGAAGAAATAAGAGATTCTGCTAACCACAGCAATATAAAGAGTATAAAACTAAATATATTTTTTATTTTTTTAGTTTCTGCCACAAAGCTTTAAGGAGAGCAGAAGTTGTTGTTTATTGTTTAACTGCTATTTTAATTTCTTCACTAAAAATGGTAAGAATTTATTACGACATTCTAAGATTGACTTTTTAACTTGATGTTTGAAGTGTATTTTAAATGCATATTTTTTGTTGCAGAGCATGTTTAATTCGCAACCACTGGAAAAACAAGTAAAAGACCCATTCAATACCCCTCTTAACTTTTACTCACAGCCTCAAGACAATGAAAAACAAAACGATCCTTCTTTCTGCGCCCAAGATGTTGATAGCTATTTGCAATACCAGGATTTTTTTTTAAATCAGAACACTACAGCACAAGAAACTCCAAATGAAACTTCGAAAGAATTGACTGGAGAAACAACTAAAAAACGCGGAATTAAGAGGAAACCTTGCAAAATCAGTGATGTACTAAATACTCATGTTATTAAAAAAGAAAAACGTGGAAAACGTGTCATAAACATTAACATATCTAACTTGCCTGGAAATAGTGACCATAATGAAGTTGCCATTCAGTATATTGTTGAAAATGATAATGATTTAGTGTTAAATTCTACTGAAGATCTTGTTGAAAGTATCATAAAGAAGTTGAGTTGTGATATCAAATATTAGGTTTTTTTTTGTTTATATGTTTTTTTTATGTTAAGTTGTTTTATAAGTAAACGAGTAATCCCCCATTATGTTATTTAGTATAAAGTATTTAGTGCTTTGGGTTGTTAAAATTTCTTTCTATAGCTTCTAATCAGACTTTAATGGAAGTATTTTAATCAGTCTTTAATGCAGCGCTGAAATCACTTGGATTTTTGAACACGACCTCCGATAAACTGATAACAGCGCCACCTCTTTAAGAGTAATTAAAATACTAACACTGCCTCTTAAGAATCGATAGAGAACCTGTAAGCGCAAAAGCTTATCAATTCACGTTAATTGATACAGAGGGAGCTGTTAGTTACACGTTGCACAATGTTTTATTCATAGGATTACTTACATTTAATAAAAATGTGATATTATAGCAGCATAATCAATGTTTTTTTTTTAAAACTGCCTCAGATATATCTTACGAATTAAACTGAAGATCTTGTTGAAAGTATCATAAAGAAGTTGAGTTGTGATATCAAAATATTAGGTTTATTTTGTTTATATGTTTTTTTTATGTTAAGTTGTTTTATAAGTAAACGAGTAATCCCCATTATGTTATTTAGTATAAAGTATTTAGTGCTTTGGGTTGTTAAAATTTCTTTCTATAGCTTCTAATCAGACTTTAATGTAAGTATTTTAATCAGTCTTTAATGCAGCGCTGAAATCACTTGGATTTTTGAACACGACATTCGATAAACTTATAACAGCGCCACCTCTTTAAGAGTAATTAAAATACTAACACTGCCTCTTAAGAATCGATAGAGAACCTGTAAGCGCAAAAGCTTATCAATTCACGTTAATTGATACAGAGGGAGCTGTTAGTTACAAGTTGCACAATGTTTTATTCATAGGATTACTTACATTTAATAAAATGTGATATTATAGCAGCATAATGAATGTTTTATTTTAAACTGCCTCAGATATATCGTAAAAATTAACTATGCACCTCGCGCTATGATGTCATTCAGACGGTACCGTTATTGCTACCTACTGAGCGCTTGCGGTGAATGCGTCGCCGTGCGGGTAGCGGGGGGGGAGCGGACACATTCCAGCGGAGTAAACAGTTTGATTCGTGCGCTTTGTAGCTATTTCGTTTTTTGGGAGTCAATTCTTGAATTACACGGGGCGATAAAATATCAATCAAGAAATTCAAAATCACTTATTTTGTTTTCAAAACTCAAGATCCGTATCGGCATAATTGTAAAGCATTTACCTTTAAAACGCTTATCAGGATAAATTTGAATTTTAAAGTCTTAAAATGATATTTCAACACCCGATGGTATTCAAGAATTGAGTCTTTTTTGTCGAATAAAATATGACATCCGATGACTTATAACAGCGACACCTCTTTAAGAGTAATTAAAATACTAACACTGCCTGTTAAGAATCAATAGATAACCTATTAGCGTCAAGCTTATTAATTCATGCTTAATGGTACAGAGGGAGTACGTTACACAATGTTTTATTAATAAGATTACTTATATTTAATAAAATGTGATATTATAGCAGCATAATCGATGTTTTTTTTGTTGCTTCAAGTTAAACTTCCTCAGATTTATTTATATTATTACTAAAATTTTTTTTTTGTTTTTGGTAGTCAATTCTTGAATATTACCGGGTGACAAAATATCACTCAAAAAATTCAAAATCACATTTTTTGTTTTCAAAAGTCAAGATCCGTATCCGATAAATATAAAGCATTTACCTTTTAAACGTTTATCAGGATAAATTTGAATTTTTAAAGTCTTGAAGAGATATTTCATCACCCCCGGTGGTATTCAAGAATTGAGTCGAACAACCACGTCGATAAAAATACGACATCCGTTAATTTATACCAGCGCCACCTCTTTAAAACTTATTAAAATACTTGCATTGATTCCAGGGGTCTACAACCTTTTGAGTCGGAAGAGTAAAAAAAATTAAAAAAAATTCAAAGTTTTTGAAGAGCCGCAATTTTTTTTCTAGCCAACCATGAAATATAGTCCACGCATAAATAAAGCTTTTGATAAAAAAAACATATCTGTTTAGGTATTCATAAGAAAAATATATATTTATACATACATTTAAATTTCTTTTTAAATAAAATTAATAATATTTGTGTATGGAACTAAAGAGCTAAAGTTTCACATCCAAAGTGCCGCATGTGGCTCGCGAGCCGCAGGTTTCCGACCCCCTGCCTAAGCTTATTCTTGTCTGCTAAATAACGCAGATGGCGTTGGTTACAAGTTTAAAATCGTTATAGGTCTATGTTCTTTTGTCACACGCAGTTTTAGTATTGATATCCAAATTTGAATGAAATCTGACAGTCAAGCATTATGGTAGCAGTTCTATTTATGTTGGTATTAGAGTATTTGAAGCCTGAAACCAAAATAACTGGGAATATGTCATTTTACAAAGTAATGGACCAGTGGTAAGTACATCCACTGTACTTTTAAGATTTTCGTCTCAGGTTGCGATGACTTGGTGACGCTTGTCCTAATATGGATGCTCTACTACAAACCAAGCGTACCTTATCTCTATGCAACAAATAAAAAGGAAATAGTAAAACGAAATCAACCTTATGAACAATTAGTAATAGAAGACATGTTTATTTATAACGATATTGACAGACAACCTTTTTGAACAGAAATTATCTTTTTCATTACAACAATGCACACATCCTCAAGTATTGATCTCATATAAACCAATTTTCGCTCCATAATTTCATTTCACTGGTGGTTCATCTTGCGGGAAGCTGTGATCTCCTAATCCAGCCCACAAAGTTATTCTGGAGCAACAACAAGTGATTGATAATTTGTATCCGTTGGAAATTACTGCTGTATTAAGTTTCCGGAAACAAGCTGAAAGTATGTAAGTATAATTTCTTTTCAGTTACATCGTGTGTTACAAATTATTATTTCTACTTTCGTTAATCCTATAATTTTAGATGTGCGCAATGCAAATATTTATTGTTTTATTTTGCCTTAAACTTTAAAGGGTTTTACTATTTACTGATTATGTGATAAATTTATTTCTTTCTTTAGGAGACGGTCGTGTCCGTGAATAAAGTATTAATAATCAATATTCTTTTCAGGGCGCAAGCAACATTAAATCCATTTTGGGATGAAAATGACGAGGTGATTCCCGCATCCCAAGCATCAGTGCCAATTGAGTCAGTAGCTGGGCCTTCGGGGATTAAGAAAGACTCTAAAAAATCCACCAGCTCTGCTACTGAAAAAAAACCAAAACGGGCGTATAAAAAGAAAGAAAAGGCTCCCGCTCTGCCGCCTGCGAGCGCCCTAGCGAGCATAAGCTCTGATTCGGACAGCGACGAGGTGGCTGCGCCTGCTCGTAAACGGACACGTGTGGAATCTGAGGTTAGTTACTTTTTATATTTTTTAAATAAGAACTTTGTCCATTTTGTTTCATTTAATTTGTTTTTATTTCATAACTTTTCTTTACTTTAATTGTGGATGTAAATTTGATTGTTCGGGAACCGCGGTTCATTGAATTTCAATAAGAACCTAAACCTAGCAAAAAATAATTATAAATTATTGAAGTGAAATTCTAAGTCGAACTCCCATTCAATTCTGAATTAAAGTACCTATTGATATTACAAATAGTTTTTTTTTTATTCCAGGGTGAAATAGTTGTTCGTAAGGAGCCAGTTCGCGCTGCTCCTTTGCGTAGTTTCCTGAACCAGCGGGCAGCGTCGGGCTACACCTCGCAGTCGGATCCCGCTAGGAAGGGCGACTATTACTTCGAACTGCGAGTGTATAGTACGCAAGAGATAGAGAGAATCGCAAACAGCGAAAGATGGAAACATTCCATAATCACATTAAAGCTTTCTACTGATTTGGACACGCCTATGTGGAAGGCTTTAAATCGTGTTGTTCAAGCAGGCAGGGAAGAATTCAAACACATTCAGCCCATTCTTTACTCAAACAACCCATTCTAAACAGATTGTTTTTTTATGACAATTTTTAATCTTTTTTGCAGGTTGCGATTATATTATAAAGTGAATTTACGTATTTAGGGGACTGTGTTATTTTTACTTAACTTTTTAATCTTCTTACTTTGTATTATTGAATTAACTTAGGTATATTTTTATCTTTTATGTTTTTTCATTACTTTTTATAAATAAAACTTTGTCAATGGTAATAATTATTCTTTTTTTTCATTACAGCATCGGTTTTGATAAACCAATTGATATTGATATTGATATTGATATTTGAAAAGAAAGACTGAATTTACTTAAAGCAAATCTGAAATTTTAATTTTGATAAAGCACAAAGCATATTTGAAAACTAAGATTAAATTAACTTTTATCAAATTCAAAATTATTGTTTGTCGAGCTGGTTAAATAATTCAGCACATTTACTTTATTATTTCATTGGTACAGTAATAAAATTTGTCACAGTCAAAGTCAAAATCGTTTATTCATTGATGGATATTAAAATCTCTTAATGATAAAAGATCTCAAAAGTAAAAATGACTTTTTGTAGAGACTGTAAAATTTTTGTATCTAAATATTCATCGCATAAAAAGACAAACATACACAAAGCTAATTGCTTACTCACTTCAAAATTTCCGAATGTACAAATAATAGCAACTGCTTTCCGAAACAGGATTGTTAGCTTTAGAATAAATCCGTATTCTAAAACCAAACATTACATGCCAGAATCATTTTTATCTTCAGCTCGTTTAAACAGAACTATTGATGAAATACTAGATATGTGTCTTAAGGAACATAAGTCTGTAAAAGTGAACTTGGAACTGTTCGTATCATACTTACTTCCTAAAAATAATGAGAAGTCTTTAAAATCTTTTAATACAAAATTTCAAGTTTTAGTCGAAAGTACTGACATTGGTACATTTTTTTCAGACGTAAAAGAAAAACTTATTGCAAAATGTTCTGAGTTCGAGCAATCAGAATCTGGTTGGACAATCGATAAAATAAGTCACTTAGAAATAAATGTAAATAAATACAATCCTCTTAGAGCTGGCACTTACTTGCCCTTGCCAGCATCTATACGCAATACAAAGTCATGTTTAAATATTCAAAACAAAGATAATAACTGTTTTCTTTGGAGTATCACTGCACATTTATATCCAGCAAAATCTAATCCCTGTCGGTTTAGTTCATATCCACATTTTTCAAACCTTTTTGATGTTTCTGGCATGACATTTCCACCTACTTTTGAGGATATTAAATTATTTGAGAAGAATAATCCTTTGATTAGCATAAATGTATATGGATTAGAAAAAGATAACCATGTTACTGGTCCATTATACGTAACTTCGAAGCGAAAACTAACGCATGTGAATTTGTTATATTTTAATAAAAATAGTATGGGTCATTACTGTCTCATAAAAGATTTTGATCGCTTAGTGAGAAAGCAATTAACTAAACATAAATCTAAAATATTTTTGTGTGATGAATGTTTCATATATTTTGACAGTGAAGCAAAATTATTTAATCATTGCTGTGGGAAGGTAGAAACAATTCTTCCCGGTGAGAACTCAAAATTAAAATTCACAAATTTTGAGAGAACACAGAGAATTCCTATCGTAATTTATGGAGACTTTGAAAGCTTGCTTAAGGAATATTCTGATAAAAACAAGTCAATGTATAATGAAAATGTGCAAGTTCATGAAGCATCAGCCTTTGCTTATTACATTTGTTGTAAATCTAAACCAGAACTCAACGAATTAATTTCATATCGAGGACCTGACTGTTCCAAAATGTTTGTGGAATCTATCACCAGAGATTTGCAAAAACTTTATCCGCTATTACAGCAAAATAAAGCTATGTTACCATTATCTACTGAAGAACAAAAATCTTTTGAAGAAGCCAGTGCTTGTCACATTTGTAAAATAAATTTTCAAACGGGTGACGACATTGTAAAAGATCATGACCATTTTACGGGCAAATTTAGAGGAGCGGCTCATAATCTTTGCAATATCAATGCTACAGCTTGCCCTTTTATACCTATTATTTTCCATAACTTATCTGGCTATGATTGTCACTTGTTTATAAAAGAGCTTTCAGATATATTTGGCAGAATAAATCTTATACCTAAGTCAAAGGAGAAGTATATTTCGTTTACAAAATTTGTTCCCATCGATTCCAAAAACACTGCGCAACTGAAATTTCTAGATTCGTTTAATTTTTTAAGTTCTGGTTTAGATAAATTAGCTAATAGTTTAGATGAAGGTGATTTTAAAAACATGCATTTGTTTTTCAATGATGACGATTTATTCAAATTAGTTTGCAAAAAGGGCGTATATTGCTATGATTACATAGATACATGGGAAAAATATAATGAAACCCAGTTACCAGATCGCGATATGTTTTTTAATAAACTTACAGGCGATAGTATTTCAGAAAAAGATTATCTGCATGCAACTAAAGTTTGGCAGTCCTTTGGAATACAAAATTTAGGGGAATATACTGATCTTTATCTAAAAACAGATGTCTTACTACTTTGTGATATATTCGAAAAATTTAGAGAAATGAGTCTCCACTTTTATGGGCTAGATCCTTGTTATTATGTCTCTTCTCCATCACTTAGCTGGGATGCTATGTTATTGTTTACAAAAGTTGAATTAGATTTAATATCAGACGTAGATATGTACCAAATACTTGAAAGAGGCATTCGAGGAGGCCTGGCTCAGTGTTCACTTAGGTATGCGAAGGCTAATAATAAATATCTTTCCTCTTATAATAAAAATGAACCTAATTCTTATTTAATGTATCTAGACTGTGTAAATTTATATGGATTTGCAATGATGAAAAAACTTCCAACCAGCGATTTTAGATTTTTATCTAGCGAAGAAATTGAACAATTTGATGTAGATAAAATTGATGACAATAGTAGCCGCGGATACATTCTGGAAGTAGATTTGTGTTATCCTGCGAATGTTCATGACTCTCATTCAGATTTACCATTTTGTGCAGAAAAGTTTTCACCGATAGGAAGTCAAACACCAAAATTAATAGCCAATCTTTATAATAAGCATCGTTTTGTTATACATTACATTCATCTAAAGGAATGTTTAAGGCATGGATTACAATTAATTAAAGTGCATAAAATAATATCATTTTATCAAAGCAATTTTTTACAATCCTACATTTCTTTGAATACCACTCTCAGACAACAATCAAAGTCAGACTTTGAAAAAGATTTTTTTAAAAAACAAAATAACTCAATATTCGGAAAAACCATTGAAAATAAGCGAAAACAAATCGATGTCAAACTTGTACAGGTATGGGCAGATATTTTCAATAAAACTAATAAGTTGTGCGGAGCTGAAAAATATATAAGCGCCCCACATTTTAAAAGTCTTTCAGTGTTTTCTGAGAATTTAGTAGCGATCCAAATGAAAAAGACGAAAGTTGTATTGGACCGTCCTATTTATCTTGGATTTTCTATCCTTGATTTAGCTAAAACTCACCTTTATCAATTTCATTATAATGTAATGAAAAAAATGTACGGCGATAAGATTAAGCTGTGTTATACAGATACTGATAGTCTTCTTTATCACATACAGACTGAAAAATTTTATGAAGATATGAAAAATAATATTCAATACTTTGACACAAGTAATTTTGATGGTAATAACATATTTAATATTCCTAAAGCTAACATGCAAATCCCAGGATTTTTCAAAGATGAGATGGGTGGAGAAATAATTACTGAATTTGTAGGCTTGCGCGCCAAATTGTACTGTATCGATTCACAAAAATCATTAATCAAGAAGGCGAAAGGTGTAAAGAAAAATATAACAAAGAGACTGACTATTGAGAAGTATAGAAACGCTCTTTTTCGAAATGTTGGTATAAGGGATGACATGTATATAATTAAGTCGAAAAATCATAAAATCTTTACACATAAGATGAATAAATTAGTACTTAGCCGAGATGATGATAAACGCCAATTGTTACCTAATAATGTACACACTTTGCCATGGGGGCATTGTAGAACAATATTGTAAATAATAAGATGTTTCTTTTTACTTTACACAGTTTAGCTTTAAAAATTAGTGTAGATTAAATGTTTATGTTTTAATTAATAAAGTTTTGATGTTCGTTGAATAATAAAATGTATTCAGTCACTTAGTCTTTTATTTCAAATTGGTAGAGGAAAAAACATTGATCACATTTGATCTCAGTTATCCATAAGTGCACTTCTTAAATGAACAAAATCTGGAGAGGTTATAATTTTGATACAAATAGTTGGTGATTCGATGTTGGGAAATAAAAAACATTATAATATTTAAATATATTAATTATTAAGTTCAACATTAGGGTTATCATTAACATTATCTTATTAATCTAGAGTATTTTAGTGTGCTTTTGTCTGGATTTGGAGACGGCTTATCAAATTTGCTTCTGTGCGGAGTTGGCCACCACGTAGTATCTCCAAACCAATAGAAAAAATTCATAGCCAGAAGTCTTTCACTTGTTATAACCCTTCGGATTCGTTCACTCCTTCGCAGTTTCTGTTTCTACGAATAAAAATAATTTTAAGCATTAAGTAATAAACAAATATTTTAATCACTACAAAAAAATAAAATATTTAACTTACTCGATATTCTTCATATCTTTCTTTTATCGCTTTCACTTGTGCTCTTGTTTGCACCATTTCGGTCTGAACACATGCAAACTGAGCGAGTTCTCTATATGAAATAAAAGTGTTCTGCTTTTTAGTAATTATATATTTAGGTTGGATTATCAGTAGGTATGAAAAAGTTGTGATTTCGAAATGTCCTATTTGACAAACCATAGTAGGTAATTCAAGCTCAAAAGACCTCTGACATGACACATATAACAGTTACTTCCGAAGCGAAGCACGAAACTTAATGTAGGCACGCGACAAGACAGGAAATGTGGCCCAATTGTATAGCGCACCATACGTTTCACCCGCATTCCTATTGTGTACTATACTTATTTAAGGGCGGTTGGTGATTAATGTGGTTTGGAAGGCAAAACTCAACAGTATATTAAATCAGTCGGTTCCGCAGTGGACAACTGAGAAATTATGGAGTGCGGATTATTATAAGATCAGTAAAGGATGAGCTGGGGCTGTTTGACTGCGAAACGGAGTATCAGAAAAGTCTTGTACAATCGGGCTATACAATCAGAACATAATCCAATTAAGCCCTCAAATAAGTCCTATTTTTCTTACTTTCAATCTGAGTCAAACGGTTAATGACTGCGGCTGTAGAATTGGAGGAATTCTGAAGCAAGAGCGATGAAATTCGTTGAATTGGGGATTTGCTGGAGCACGAAGCTATGCGGAGTGATCCAGCTTCCCCAATTCAACCCTACTATCCTAAGAGTATCGAACATCAGATACCTTGGCATAACTCTAGATGAAAAACTTAACTTTCAAGCCCATATCGCTTCACTGGCCGCTAGAGTGCGCAAAATAATTGGAATCATGAGGGAACTGCGTAACTCTGCTCCAGCTTCCATACTCAAGAATACTTATACAGCCATCTGCGAGTCGATTATCATCTACTGCATCGGTGTATGGGGCTGTGCAGCTAAAACCTACTTAATTGAGTTGGAAAGGGCGCAACGGGAAGTCCTCAAAACAATGTTTAGGAAACGGCGCAGATTCCCAACTGACGAGTTGTATCAAGAGGCTGGTGTCCTCAGAGTTAGGCAGTTGTACATACAACAAGCTTGTATCTCCACACACAAATTGGTCCTCACCTCAAAAGAATATGCTAAACTCATCACCAAAAGGATATATAGCATCCCTGTAGTACCGGTTAGGACGTACTTTGCCAGAAGATTTTCTTCATACGCCTTTCCCTCTATTTACAACAACGTGGTCAAAACTTGCAGCTTAAAAAATTGCACACTAAAGGAAGCCAAACTTAAATTGAGGAAATGGTTGTTTAATCTAAATTATGACATTACTGAATCTCTTATCCCGTAATAGCACTCACATTTTTAACTTAACTTTACACACTCTTCTCTTCCGCACATACTCACAGCACTCACATCTTTGTTTCATCTTAATAATACAAGTTTTTATTGTCATTTCAAAATATAAACTGTTACATACTTTACTCGTCAATAAAATTCCTCTGTTGGTCTGGCTACTTATTATTTTTCATCTCACTATTATTTTTATTCAACTCAAAACTTGTTTACTTAACTTTTTGGTCTGGTCAATCATGGTTCTTTCCTTTAGGTCAAATCACTTCAAATTAAAAACCCCAATTTTTGTTTTTTTTTTACACCATTTGTGAATACATTTGTTGGTCTTGTAACTTTTTATTGTTAATATTATTACCTACTTGATATTGTACTTTAATTCAAAATTTTGCTTGTTATTTTATTTTTCAATTGAATTGTTGGTCTTGTCAAAATTATTACCTACCTACTTAGATTTCTGAAAACACTACTTTTTTACTGTATAAGTACGTAGAATGTTAACTAGCAACTAGTAAATTTCTTAGGTCTCCCAAGATACAGGCTGCGTCCTAGTTTGGGGACCCCTGTCATAATTATGTGTGTCTAACCCAAACTAGCAAATTAACATTATTTTCTTTTTTTTTTTTTGTAAACCCTTTAAAGGTGGTAGGGCTTTTGTGGAAAGTCCGTCTGGAGAAGTACGAGTACCACCCCCTTGCTTTTTTCTGCCGTGAAGCAGCAGTGTTTGCACTGCTGTGTTTCGTTATGAAGGGCAAGGGAGCCAGTGAAAGTACCGGCACATGAGACATATCATGACAAGCTTGTTGGTGTGGTTGGTAGTAAGCCTGCCTCTCACGCCGTGGGCCGCGGGTTCGATCCCCGCCCAGGAAAAACATTTGTGTGATGAACAAAAGTGTTTGTTCTGTGTCTGGGTGTTATTTATCTATTTATGTATGTATATTATTCTCTGGTACCCATAGTACAGGCTTTGCCTAGTTTGGGATCAGATGACCTTGTGTGAAATGTCACCCAATATCTTAGTTCTCAAAGTGAGCAACGCGCTTTGCTGTCGTATTAGCGTCAAAATATGCCATTAATAAGAGAGTGGGTGCTATGAGCGGTCAGCTCTTTTAGCGGCCTTATTCTCTCCTATTCTCTCCACGTGGCCGAGCCAGCGAAGCATTGCAGCCTTGGTCTCGCCCATGATTTCGGGCTCTAGCTTTTCGATCTCCCTATTTTTCCTACGCCTCCAGCTGCCATCCGCCTCCTTGACCGGTCCGAAAATTGTTTCTCTCTGCCACTAGAGCTTATTCTCTTCTTTCTGTGGTATTGTCCAGGCTTCGTAGTTTATAGTCTTTTTTAAATATTTGTAAAAAAATATTGGTTTAAATAATGATTAAAAAACTAAAAGAAGAAAGAAAGTATAAAAATGATTTAAAAATGCAGAAAACTAAAAAAAATTACTTGAACCCATATGTCTTTAGTTTTACCTGTTTAAAATATCATTTAATTTTTATTTCAGGAGTACCAGCATTTTAAAAAGCATCCCAAGGAGCCCTTTTTGAAGTACGAGATCCCCCCAAAGCCAACAAATCGTATGATATTTCCTTTACCACGGAAACACTTGCCTGACACTGAATTCATTGGGCCCTTTAATCAGCTGGGATTCTTTTCTATCCTCAGGTTAATATCATGTTTATTTAAAATCTAATTGTTAACATTAGTGAATCAATACACAGACACTTACATGTCCCCGAAGATTAATAACTAATTAATTAACCTGTAGAAGCTAAAAATTTCACTATTGTATAAACCAAGTAGTTAAATTAAAAACCTCAACACTGCAATCAGTCACTGAAAGGAAAATGAGGAATACAAATTAATATTTCCTGAAAATGTCCGTCCGTCGGTCGGACTCGGACGGTCGGTCTGTCCGTCACGCTTTGGCCTAGCGGCTAATCGAATAGCGATTGACACCATATTTTAGAATTATGATTTTAATGCAAATCCGTCGAAGGATTCTGAGTGGTTTCTTGCTGGCTCTAAGTTTGAGGGTAGCTGTCATACAATAAAAAAAATAAATTGTAATTTGCACAAAAACGGCTCAAAAGATCTTGATGAAACTTTGTATGACTAAGAATCTTTATGCAAGGTATCTTTCAGTAGTATCTATTGGTCTGTAAAAGTTCATATAAGGGGTGTTCTCTTACTACTAAAATGTAAAAATGTGATATTTACTCAAAATCATTAGGCTTATTTTAATGTACTTTAATTTGGATTCTGAATTGGTTAAACAAGTACCTGACTGCATATTTCATTTAAACATTTTTATATAAATCTAGTGTAGGTAAGTTTGTATTTTCATTCTATTTGTATGGAATTACAAACTTAAGTTTACAGTTGGTACTTATTTACTCTTTACTAACGGGAATATTACTTTCTCTCTATCTCGTTTACTCTCTTTGGGTTGGCTAGAAGAAATTTCTTGAAAATATAAGTCTGCCTTTGTAGATGTCATGTTATTTGTACCTTTCTTATTCTTAATTGTGCAACTAGTTACTATCCGCAGCTTTTATAATCTAGTATCCTTACTATAAAAATGTAAAAATGTGATTGTTACTCAAAATCATTAGACTTATTTTAATGTTCTTTGATTTGGATTCTAAATTGGTTAAACATGTACGTGACTGCATATTTCATATATAATCTAGTATCCTTTGGTATGTTAAAGTTTATATTGGGTGTTCTCTTACTACTAAAATGTAAAAATGTGATTGTTACTCTAAATCATTAGGGGCCGTTCAAGTATTACGTAAGCACTATTAGGGGGGCGGGGGGTTGTTTGGTAGAGGTAGAGGGGTAGAGGGGTAGAGGGGTAGAGGGGTAGAGAGGTAGAGAGGTAGAGAGGTAGAGAGGTAGAGAGGTAGAGAGGTAGAGAGGTAGAGGGGTAGAGGGGTAGAGAGGTAGAGGTAGAGAGGTAGAGACGTAGAGAGGAAGAGAGATAGAGAGGTACAGGTACAGGTACAGGTAGAGGTAGAGGGAGAGGGAGAATGAGGGGAAGGGAGAGAGCGAGGGAGTGAGGGAGGGGGAGGGGTAGAGGGAGAGGAAGGGGGGAGAGGGAGAGAGAGGGAGAGGGTTTCAGTTTTTCTCAATTACTTCTGCGAATTGGCTCTGTTTTGAAATATGACATAAAGGTGTCTCTCATCTCTCTCTTTACATTTGTTAGGATACTGCTGCTAAGTTCCTCTGTTCTGAGTAATTTATGAGGAACGTCTGTATATTATATAATATTCAGCTGGATCTTGAATTATACTCATTGATTTGCGCAGGGTTAGTCCCGTTTTTCCTTAGTTTAAAATTACCCCGAAATGATGGGATAAATAATGATTTCCCTGGACTAAAATATCTCATTGCTTCGGAAAACCGGTAACAACCTAAATACGAAATCCACGCGAGCAAAGCCGCAGGCAACAGCTAATTTCATATTTAATCTAGTATTCTTTGGTATGTTTAAGTTAATATTGGGTGTTCTCTTACTACTAAAATGTACAAATGTGATTGTTACTCAAAATCATTAGGCATATTTTAATGTTCTTTAATTTGGACTCTGAATTGGTTAAACATGTACCTGACTGCATATTTCATTTAAACATTTTTATGTAAATCTAGTTTATGTAAGTTTGTATTTTAATTACAAACTTAAGTTTACTGCCTTTGGCACTAGATCCGGAGGTTTCGGGTTCGATTCCCGTTAGGGACACTTTTGAATGATGACTCTCGTATATTGCGAGCAAGGAAGTGCCGTGCTACTGTACCATTTATTTGGCTTTAGTTTTGTTTTTAGGAGCAGAATTATCAGGTCGTTTATTAGTTGTTTCATTAATTATTAGCCACATTGTTTTATTTAGGTTTTTTGTCTTATTCATTGTTTTTGTATATGATATTTTTTTTGTTTTATAGCAGTTTTAAGGATTTTCTGGTATATTTATATATATATATATATATATATACCAGAAAATCCTTATATACCTTTTAAGGTTGTTGTTTTTGTTTTTAAACAAAAACAATATATATTCTTCAAAATATATTATTATATTATTTCTTCAATATACCTATATCCTTTATTGCACAATTACTACACAGAAATATAGGATAGCGAGGATAAGCTTTATTTTAATTTCGTGCTATAAAAGTTAAAGAATACAAAAAAGCTAATATTTTAGGTGGATTCATGTTTAATATGAAATTATGAATATGTAGCAAGCCGTAAATAAAAAAAATTATCTATTAACATTTTTTTCGAAATTCCATATTTTTTTAATGTTTGGACGGGAAAATAAATAAACAAATGGAGTAAATTTAGGTGGATTCCATTAAAAAGCTTAACACAGAAATATAATCAATCGATCTGAAAAAGAAACACGGCTTTTATCAATTATTTCCGTTCCGCCATACAATCTCTCGTAATTTTACTGGAGTAAAGTAAGAAATTTGGTATCTTTAATATTAAAACAGCTACGTAAGAAATCACCTTAAGTAAAACATTCAAAAAGTATTATTTTCCTGAATGAATTTAATAACTGATTTTAACAGATTTGCCTTTTATTAAAGTTTAGTACTTCAACTTTTTGGTCAAAGTGTGTGACTTATCGACTATCGATTTATGAAAGCATGCACACATCCCTACTTGTGACGAATTATTTCTTATATATTACTTCTATATGAGGTCAAATTTCTTTGCTATTTTGTACGTTATTTTTTTTCAGATATGTGTTCCCGCGTTTCACAATCAGGCCGGACGGTAAATACATAAAGGTTTACGAGTGCATTCGTGCCATCATAGTATTGATTTGGGCTCTCATTAGTCCCATATACTCCTGTGCAGAGCTTCAGTTTCCTTGGCTGGACAAACTGGATTTAATTTACGACGTATTTTCATATTTTGACATGTGAGTTATGTTATTTTTCTAAAATATTTTTGATCTATTTTTTATATGTTACAAGTGAGCAAACGAGCAGGTGGGCCACCTGATTGTAAGTGGTCACCACCGCCCATAACACCCACTGTCTGATTAATGGCATATTTTGACACTAAGACAGCTAAGCCAGCTGAGCACGTTGCTCACTTTGAGAACTAAGATGATATGTCTCATGTGCCGGTAATTTCGCTGGCTCCCTTGCCCCATCAAACCGAAACCACGACAGAAAAAAGCAAAGGGATAGAACTTCGCCAGACGGACTTTCCACAAAAGCCCTACCACCTTGAAAAGATCTGATTCTGTCTACACACAGTCCAAAATATTTGCATAAGAAACTTGAAATTTTATACAGAGATTCAGAAAATATTCTTCTGAATTCATTCCCCTTACAAATCCACGGATATCCACGCGGATGAAGTTGCGGGCACTAGATAGTCATTTATAACACCTTTTGCAAAAATATTGGACTTTTTTAAGACTTGCGCATGCACATATTTCAATACATAATAAGGGACAGGTTTTCGAAAACTGAAAGGGCATGATCTGAAGTTTTTATATATTTTTTTGTATGACAGCTACCCTCAAAATGAGAGCTAGCAAGAAATTACTCGAAATTCTGTAATAAATTTGCCTAAAACTCCTTAATTTTAAATTTGGTGCGATTCGGACCTGTCGTTTAGCCGCTAGGCTCTTTTTTAGGGTTGCTGTCAAACAAAAAAAAAACATTGCAATTATCTCGGAAACACCTGTAATGATTTTGATGAAACTTTGCATGACCGAGAATCTCTATTCAAGGTATCTTACGGCAGTATCCATTGCTCTGCCAAAATTAATAAAAGAGTGGTTCCCATACAACCAAAATGTTTATATGTGTTTTTGAGGTACTTGCGGCAAGAAATTTATAGTAACCTTAGGGCGTTGTATGACCCCATGCATAACCTTCCATATAAACCACATTTCGTTCAAATAACAGATAGGTCGTTGTCGTTGGATCTTAGCCTATAAACTACTCCCCTAGCTCACCCCTGAGTGTTTTGAATATTATGTTTCTGAATGTGGCATTTATTCACAACATATTGTTGACGATTTTGAAGGGAGCTTAGGTAGCTGAACTAGGGACCTTAAGCGTATCGTGCCAATGCTCTTTCAACCAAGTTAGTTGTGTTGTGCCAACTCGCACTTGGCCAGTTTTTAAAATTTAAGTAAATCAAAGATTGAAAATATTTTATCTCGATTTAGGTACAAAAACAGACAAAATGAAGTAGGATTAGATTATCTAGTTACAATTTTCTTCTGTTTGTCTAGAGTCCAACGTATGCTGATAGGTTACTTCGATGAGAACGGTATTTTGGTCCACCACCCCGCCAGCACAGCCTCTCATTACATAAAAGGGGCTTTTGTATCTGATCTTCTGTTTGCCTTACCATTGGAGTATTTAGACAGTGCCAGAAACAAAAATTTCTGTGAGTGCTGAGCAAGTTATTATAAACATCATAAAAGTCACAGAATAAAAAAATCATCATCATAACATTTTACAAAAAAAGTTGACTGCTGATCAGGGCGCTTCTTTCAAAAATTCACTAAGCAAAACAAATACCTTTGAACACCATCCGTAAATAAAATACATTTGACATTAAGTGCCCAAAATCGTACTCGCAAAAATTTTAAAGGAAAAGAGGAGGCGGTTGCCCAGCAGATATAAATTTAATAGCTAAAAAGAAAAAATGCTATCAAATTCAATGTTTGTATTGAACTTACCATAAGGAAAGAATGATAAATAAGCGGAACTAATTTATTGTTTACCAAAACTTTTAGATTTGTATAGTCGTTTACTCTCTTCACAACCTCAAATAAATTCCTCTCGATTATTGTTAGGGCTACTCGCAGGACAAGGTCTTTTTTTTTGGACGTTCGCTAGTAACTTGAAAACGGTGTGTCTACGAGACAAGACTTTTATAGATATATTAAAGCCTAGTAAATTTATCACAACTTTTTCCTAATACATAACTAGCTGTGCCCTAAGACTTCGCTTGTGTGAAGTGTTGATTGCGGCTGCGTCGCTTTAAACTTCATAATCGCATATTTTCTATTATGGTCATCCGTTTGCAATGAAACAAAGTTTATATGATGCACGAACGTAAGCTTCATACATAATTTCAAAATTAATTTGAATCGGTTCAGTAGTTCGTGAGTAAATGTCGGAAAATACTTTCTGATATGGTGTTTGTGGTATGCGTTACATTAGCCCACAAAATTGCAAACAGCAGTTACGGGTTGGCGACAGTCAGTCAGATAATCAGTCAGTTAGTCAGTCAGGATATGTCATTTTATTAACATTTTAGTAAAATATATTTCAAACCAAGTTTGACGCTCGAATTAATAACCGTTCTGACGACAGAGCAAAAACAAACAAAAAAACGTTTCTTGTGTGGCGGCCCCCCAAATTTTTTTTTTTAGTTTTTATTATTAGGTAATATATTGGTCTTAAAAACACATATCCTGTGAAATGTTAAACCAGCTACCTATTTCGGTTCAAAAGATACAACTATCGACCTATAAAACACGACACATTTTCGACATTATGCCCCACTGTGCGTCTCTGTCGTGTCCTGCCGGAGAGCACCACTTCTTATATTTCACCTATAAGTGTTTACTTGAATTGTGCTTTTTATACTAACTTTTAAGTTTTTCTCGGTGCTTACGTTGACTTTCAGCTGCGCTCATCGCCAAAGGCCAACAGACCGACAGACGAACCGACAGACAGACCGAAATACAGAACGACGGACAGACCGACAGACTGACCGATCGAATTCCGACCGACAGACAGACTGATAGACAGACAGACCGCTAAACAGACTGAAATATAGACGGACAGACATACCGACAGACAGATTGACAGACAGACAGACAGACCGACCGACAGACCGACAGACCGACAGACCGACAGACTGACAGACCGACAGACCGACAGACCGACAGACAGACTGACGGACAGACCGACAGACAGACCGACAGACAGACCGACAGACAGACCGACAGACAGACCGACGCACAGACTGACAGACAAACCGACAGACAGACCGACAGACAGACCGACAGACAGACCGAAAGACAGACCGACAGACAGACCAACAGACAGACCGACAGACAGACCGACAGACAGACCGACAGACAGACCGACAGACAGACCGACAGACAGACCGACAGACAGACCGACAGACCGACAGACCGACAGACAGACCGACAGACAGACCGACAGACAGATCGACAGACAGAACGACAGACAGACCGACAGACAGACAGACCGACAGACAGACCGACAGACATACCGACAGACAGACCGACAGACAGACCGACAGACAGACAGACCGACAGACAGACAGACCGACAGACAGACAGACCGACGGACAGACAGACAGACAGACCGACAGACAGACCGACAGACAGCCTGACAGACAGACCGACAGACAACCCGACGACAGACTGACAGGCAGACTGACGGACCGACTGACTGACAGACAGACGGACATGACGAAACTATAGGGGTTCCTTGCTGACTACACGGCACCCTAAGAATCTCAATACCTGTTTTGAAATCTATGACTTTTTACGAAAGACATAATTGGGCATATACAAGTCAAGATCCACACCCTGTATACAAATAATTCTCATTTAACATTATAGGATGTGACTGTTAGTACTCGTATAGGATGTTTCACGTCAGCAAATACAAAAATTATATATTTCTGTGTTTAGTTAAAGACAACGCGTACAAAGTGACTCAAATATCGCAGTTTCTTCTGTTGAACCACTTTGGGCAACTGTACCGTATACCGGGTGCAGTAGACATCATGAGGCACTGGATAAAACGAGAAGACGTCATATTTATGTAAGTGTAAAGGCGTGTCTCCTGCACCGAAACATTACACAAAAAGACGTAACAAAAACAATATTTTTCATGTTTTCTGACCGACACGGCAAACAAAAATATTGTGTAAGCATATAATGTGAATGGCCGTGGATGGCATTTTGACAACTGTGTAATCAATTGTCTCCTCACTTTTTATAAACATAAATTTCTCTTAACTACTTACTTGCAAAGATTTTGGAAACTACGCCAGGGGGCGTTTATAGATATGCCATATACTCGGCAAAAGCGTGCCAAGTAAAAGTAAAAGTGTACATGACCATGGCGGTGTTTAGTAGTGCTGTCTAACTTGTAATCGATATTTTATCGATATGCGGGCTGGCAGACGACGTCGGAGACGTACAAGTAGACATAGATAGATATATTGCTGACAGACCAGCTCACTCGCCTCGCCATCAGTACTTTCATCTCCTATTACTATAACTCTAGCCCGTACGTCTATTGAAATAAGAACGGTATAAAGTTCAATATGTCAAGCTTGATGATGTGTAAGGGCTTATGAACCGAAGGATGGGCAGCAGCATCTTTCTGTGTATCGTATCATCTTACATACTGCGGTCACCAACAACAGCGGTCGCAAGCTGCAACGCTTATACTCGTAAGCGTGGTGACTAGGGTAAATCCCCTCCAAATAACCAAGCGTTTTTTTTTTTAATGGAGCTCCCCCATAAAACATCCACTGCAGGACAGGGGTGTCCTGCAGTGGATGTTTTATGGGATGTTATGATGATGATAAAAAAATATTTGTATTATATTAATAATTATGTAACTCGAGTTTCATAATTAATATTATTACACAATGTAATTTTTGTAAATGTAAGTATGATATAAATGCGCTAGCATTGCTCGTAGAAAAACATATTATATACAAAATCTCATTTAATTAATTTGTTTAAACAGGGTGTTCCAGGGAACCTGTACCAGCGAATATACCTCAATACCTCATCATCATCATCATATCAGCCGAAAGACGTCCACTGCTGGACATAGGCCTCCCCTAAAGAACTCCATGACGACCGGTCCTGCGCTGCTCGCATCCAGCGGCTTCCCGCGACCTCAATACCTATATTCAATTAAACCCCATCCAAAGTCCGCCAACTCCAGACCTTCACTAGTACTAGTTTCCTGAGACACCCTGTACAGGTTTCATACCAAAATTCAGGAAATTACAGTAAGGCCACAGAATTCATAATAGTACTACATACAGAACGGAAGCTCTCCGCCTCCCACCAATCGGAGTACCTCAAGTGCGCGCGCCTCACCCCGCGGGGCCCTGCGCGATATCTCGTCCTTTTTCTCGTCCTGTTGCCACGCGATATGCAACGCTTGCAAAAGTTGAAAAAAATGTGCGTGGTTGTGCAGTTTACGGTTGTCTTTCGACTCTCCAAGACAAAGTAAAATTTGGAATAAAATTAAACAATAATAAGAAGCAATTATTATGGAATAAACACCATAAGGTAGACACAGATGTTTTCTTTCCTTTAAACATTTCTTTCATTGATAGATTTAATAGAGCATTTTTTGGGTTAAATGAAAAAAATAAAGCTTTGAATAGTATGTATTTATTTATTCCTTTCCACATTAAAGCAATAATATAACAGCATTTCTTTTCATTTTCTGGAATAAAGTTTGGCAGATTTTTTTGCAGTGATGATATGAGCAGATTCGCCATTTTCGCGAGTCACCCTGGTGCACCGGCGGCGGCGGCCAGCCAGCCGTCAAAGATGAAGTTTAGTGAAAAAATGATTGTTTTTAGAGTTTGTGAGATTATTTCAACGTGTGTTTGTTTGTTTTAATTGAAATTCGATTACTAAATACAACAAAGTGAGGTGACGAGTGATAGTAAAGTTATAATTTGTTTGTGAATTGTGTAAGTCGCTTTATAGTCGAACGAAAAATGTGCAACTCGAAACTGTAATAAAAGTATAATGCTAATGTTCTGTTATCTACGTTTTCTAGGGTAGGTGTTTTCTAGATACCATCAACCCTACACTCACACATCTTTAACCCACCCACACATTTGCGCGTGTAAAAATGACAGCTGTCACTTTTGAGCCCGATTGTATGGAGCTTCCGAGGTGTGGTAAGGCCTAATATGAAATAAAACAAAAAACTGCTGAACCCATTTCGATAAAACTTTTTATTTAGGCCATCCATACCGGCAGTCTTTTTTATTTCAAGTGATTTAAAGGCCTTAATTATAACGAAAGCATGTTAAGTTTTATGGGCAGAACCACCTGCTAAAATATCCGGGTTGATGAAAAATAACGCAGTATTTTAGTTTAAAAATGTAAGTCGCAATACTTTTTGAGTGACCTGGTTGATTCAGACTGAACGTAATTATTCATTTCGAAATAAAATTATTTTATTAAGATAATTGCGATACGATATTTTTTCTGTCATCTTTTTTCCGTGATATCTGTATCTCAGAATCATGTAGGTTTTTATAATACTTTCAATTATTTTTTTTTATTTTAGTAGTAAGGGAACACCCCTTATATGAATTTCTACAGACCAATTGATACTGCCGCAAAATACCTTAAATGGAGATGCTTGGTCATGCAAAGTTTAATCAATTAATGAGACGTTAATTAATTTTCGTTGTATGACAGCTACCCTCAAAATGACAGCCAGCAAGAAATCACTGAAAACTCTTCGAAGGATTTGCATAAAACTCTTAAATTCAAAATATGGTGTCAATCGGACCATTCGTTTAGCCGCTAGGCCAAAGCGTGACGGAGAGACCGACCGACGGACCGACCGACGGACCGACCGACCGACTGACCGACGAACGGACATTTTTGGGAGACATGTTTTTTATGATGTATAAGTGATATAGAACAAATTTTAGAGAAAATTAGATTTTTTTTTTTAACGAATACAATACCTTTCTCGCTCCGCTCGAAAGTAAAAAGAGTTGTCCAACTGGCCGTTATAAAAAATATAATCCGTTAATTATATTTTAATCTGCTTAATTGTTAAGCCTCTTTTTTTTTAAATAATCAATATCTGATTAACCAAATATGCCCATTCAGAATATTAGTGCCAAATATTTTTTTTTATGAATAGGTGAGGTAAGTGACGATGGGATCGAAGATGTAACATGCTCACCTACCTGTTCCTTCTAGCCTTGAAAAGAACCACATTATATTTTTCGGGGAAAGATTGGCAGAGAGGTAATTCCACTCCTTAGCATATTTAAAAGAACCCGTGGGTTTTTATTGTCGCTTCTTTTTTTCCCACCATGGCGCCACTTTGAATAAGAGGTATGTCAACGACAAAGAGATGGGACCCCAATCCACTTCTATTCCCACGTTGGAGGAAGGGGGATGGTGGTATCAGGTCGTGCAATTCAGAAGCTCACTTAAACAGGCTACTTTACTCACTTACTTTACTTATATGAGAATTTGAGAATATTGTAATATCGATATCAGCTGCGCTTGATTACATCACTATGTGTTTGCATTGTTTGTATGTAAACATTTTGTAATGAAATAAAGCCGATAGCGGCTTGAAAACATAAAATAAATATCAATTAGTTTACTTTATAGTTAAATACCGCTACACCTAAAAATTTGATCAGACAAATATGTGAAATAGTAGTCAAAAAGGGAAATAAACACCAACTGACTTGTGTAAAGATAATTGTGGGTTGTTCTTGTTTCTCCTTGCACCACACCACACAATGGAACACTTAGGCATCCTGCCAAAGCCTATATAAAGAAATCAAATTATATAAAATACTCTGAAACTAATTTCTTTGTTTACAATAATAAAATCGTCGAACACGTATACACGGATCTGACAGCCCACGTACTGTCGTATACCGTTTATCAAAATGGCGAACTGGCGACAAAGCGTTATCGGAAAAAAAAGTTTCGACACTGATAAAATATTGTTGTACTTTTTCAACCTTTCTAAACAAAGATTAGTTAGAAAGAAATAGCATTAACTTGATCAGTTAAGTTTTCCATAGACAATAGCTTCAGGTCCTTTAGAAGCGCAGCGTTTTTTCTTACGTCAATGCTTACTTGTGATACGATATGCCACAATTTTGTTATTCATGTATTTACTTTAATGTTTACGGAAATGCCAAAACATTGCCTAAATGTGGCATTTCTATCGCTTTTTTTTACATAAGGTGTTTTTAATTAGACCCAAATAAATATTATTAGAAATTACCTCTAGCACCTAAATGAATACTATTAGTGCTATTTTTTTATTTATATAGGCACGCTAGTTTACGAGAAAAATCCCAAACACAATACCGACTTTTCTTTTTTTTTATTTAATAAAATTAATGACAATTTATTATCTAATATTTGGCACGGTGCCTCCTAAACCTTGATCAGGTTTCAGGAGGCTCAATATCGTAAAATGAACACTCCGTATCAGCACAGATGTTAAGCGCCGCGCCGCCGCCGCCCTTTAAATTAATTTAATGAAAAGTCATATATTGCGGCCGTTTAGTGTTTCTACGTGGACACGCCTAACAAATGCACCAATTTTTTTTCAGGTACTAGTTAGGTACATAGCTCTTAATTTTCGATAGGAGCCAATTCCTGTATTTTTAATGGAATTGGCTCCTATCAAAAATTGAGATCATGTATCTAGCTAACTAGTAACTGGAAAAAATTTGGTGCATTTGTAAGGCGTGGCCACATAAGACGTTAAGGTGATCTGTGACGGCCAGCTTAGACCCGAACGTAACTAGATGGAGCCACTGCTGCAAATATAAGGTTTTATTTTTTTAATGCAATAAGTACCAAGTATATATATGTGCAATAAGTTGATCAGCGTAAATTTCATGATGCAACTTCAACGCCTAACAACAATTTCGATAAAAAAAAATATCTCCATATGTCCAGTAGAGTCAATTACCCTCGTCAGTCCGTGATTTACATGAGTACGATCACTCAAACATGCACACAAAGCACAACCGTACAGTTTTGACCGCACGCCCACAATCTTAATATTGAACCAAAAGTTGCTAAGAAAAACTAGTACTTTCAGTACATTAGCTGTATTTTTGTATTAATCAGCGAAAAATTTTACTAAAAATAGCACTATTTGTTCGTTTTTCAACAGAATTTTATGTCCCGCGTAAGAATGCAAGTCATTTGAATTTTTGTATGGAAAATGGATCACCTTAAGGGACTGGACTAGTAAGCCAATCGCACGCAAGCTCGGATCGATTTCGGACTCTTAGTATGGTGAAAATCATTATTACAGGATGATAGCAAAGAATAATTTATTATTTGTTTGAAAATAATAAAAAAAAACAAGCGTATCGATTTTTCTGAAATTCTGAAAAACCTGTTTCTCTATCATAGTAACACCACTCCTCGAAATATTTTGGTCTTATTTAAAAACACCCTATATTTATACTTTACTCCACAACGCGCAAATAACATACTGGCACGACTATTACTATTATTGCCGTTTTTTCAAGCCGTGCAAAAAAAAAATCTGCTCAACGCATCTTAATTTTTTTTTCAGGTTAAAATCTCTTCCTATCATGTTGCTCTCGATTTCAATATTAACTGGATTTCTAATGGAATTTTCGGTGAATAAATGGAAAGTCGTAACAGGAGGATACCGAATTGAAATCTGGAATGATAGGCGTGCTTCAAATGGCAGTTGGATTATAACTTCACAACACATTTGTACGTTATAATTTTTTCAATACATTTGTAAGAAAAATGTACTTACAAGGACGTAAACATTGCTTGTAAGTAGTTACTTACTGAACTAGTGCGGTAAGTAAAAAAAGTATACGAACAAGGAGTTTTTACACTGTGATCATAAAATTATTTTGTAAAAATACTACAGTGGTGACTTTTTACTTGGGTGTCGACTGCCGATTTTAAAATAAAATGCAGAGTACCAGGAGAACATAAATCGACAAGAGGCTGACAGTACCCATGGTTGGTTCCTTTAACAAGTGTATTACTTATACCTGTTTTCTCACAAATGTATTGAAAAACGTCGTAAGATACACGGCTGTAAGGGTTATGACAAACTCGTGCCGATGGTAAACGGTCATGATTCGAGTACTACCATTTATCCCCTCTACGTATGTGAATCAAACGGTGGACAGGACTGATATGTGAATCAAACAATTCAAAAAGGTTTTTACCAAAGGGTAAGTGAAAGAATACGGAAGAATCGTAAAGTATTTCTATTACACACAAGTTGTACAGCTAGTTAATTTGTTTCAATCTAGACTTCCGTCATAAACCAAAATGATTATTCCTTTGTAGGCACGAAAATAATTAGATATTGAATTAGCTATACAGATTAAACAGGTGGGTGCTTAACGATTTCACGATAGTAAAATAAACGTAATGCATTAACTGGACAGTTTTCTACCTAGCTCTTCGAGGCAACAACGGCGGATCCTACACTACCAGGGCTTGCTTTGATACCTGGCTATTGCACCCAACCACCAATTTTGGTACGATTTGCTGCCCTCTCGTCCTGATTGTGATAATACAATTACTTTCTTAAACCAAAAAAAGGATCTGAAGTTGAATCGTCCTTATTTTTAAGAATTTGACATCCTGACTGTCTATTACATACGAAATCAGTTTTAGAACCATACCTCGGTTAAAAAAAATAAAATAAAATTTTGAGTGAAAAAAACTAACCCAAAAAATGTTAAATCTGTCACTTCCACAGCATGCGGAGTTTGTTTACATGTGATTGTTACACACATTGTCAGTAGCAGTGTGAATAAGGTAAGTGGTTTGAATCATTTTTTCTTTATATTTTTGTTTCGTTGTTCTCTGTGGTTTGTTTTCGTTTCAGTTTTCTGTTCCATTTTTTCCGGTGTTCCAGACTGAGGCTGTTCCTGAGGTTCGACAGGTAAGTACACCAGCTTGTTCACAGGACGTTTAACTCCATTGTTGTTTTTTGTTTTCAGAGTTACTACCCGGACGCGGCCATCGTCACCAGGATGAGTCAGACCCTCCCCAGCAGCCAACGAGTAGACGGAATGTTGTCCTCCTCTATAATCACCAAGTCGTTAACTTTAAGGTCTCTTTCAGGGTAGTTCCATTTACTGCGTGTTTGTTGAATCTGGAGGTACTCTGTGGACCATTTTCTCCAGAAGTCCTTATGCATGTTTTCAGTAAGCTTCCAACGCGTGCCAAGGCTGATGTCTTCAACTTCTTGGTTGAGCGGTGGCGCTAACGATTGGTCTCCGGTTAAGAAGTGACCAGGTGTGAGGCATTCCAGGTCTTAAATGCTGTCAGTTAATGTGACCAGTGGCCTCGAGTTCAGGCATGCTTTGATTTGGGTAAGTAGTGTACTGAACTCTTCGAATGTCATCTTTTGTTCGCCTCGCACTCTTTTTAGGTGGTGTTTCATCTGCTTTACAGCTGCTTCCCACAGTCCTCCAGCTGTAGGCCAAGAAGCAGCATTAAAATGCCATTGGACACCATTGTTTTGCCAGTTCATCAATAACTCCAGGTGTTGTTAGATATTTCTGTAGTGCCAGTTTATGTTCTTTTTCCAGACTGCGAGCGGCACCGACAAAGTTAGTCCCACAGTCACTGTACATGTGCCGTGGAGTTCCACGACGCGCACATAGTCGTTTGAATGGTGCCAGAAATGTGATTGAGCTTAAATCAGAGACCAGCTCTATGTGGATGGCTTTGGTGGACAGGCAGATAAATATAGCGACGTAGCCCTTAGATGTTGCGATGCCTCTTCCCTTGTTAGACTTCACGTTCACAGGTCCAGCCAAATCCACTCCAGCGTGAGTAAACGGGCGTGAAGGTGTTACGCGAGGTCTTAGGAGGTCCGCCATGAGTTGGTTTTTTGTAGACGCCTTGAACCTTAGGCATTTTGTACATTTTCGTAGTTGACGTTTAACTGCACTCATGCCACCGAGTATCCAATACTTCGTCCGAAGGTATTTTAATGTAAGTCTAGCACCCCCATTTAGTGTAGTGCTGTGTGCCCAATTTATTAGCAGTATACTCAGTCGGTCATTGTGGGGTACAATCATGGGATTTTTGTGCTGGTTGCGTAGGTCAGAATGTCTAAGTCGACCGCCAACTCTCAAAATTCCGTCATTGTCGATCCATGGATTCAAATTAAGTAGTTGAATTTTTCGTTTTAGTTCGTTTTTAGTAGAAAGTTGTTCTAAGTCTTCCTTAAAATGTTTCTGTTGCACAGACTTGATGATTGAATCATGTGCGCATCGTATTTCATTTACACTCAAGTTCGCAGTGCGCTTTTTATCAGTGTTTCTGTAAGTTGTAAACGAAGCGCAATACCCAGGCCAGTATACGCGTTTCCCGATCCATCGAGCTAATACTATAGCGCTCTAGACACGACTCGATTATTTCGCTTTGGTTGTTTATCTGTTTGGTATGACACACCCTAGATTTTTTTTCTTCTTCCTGGATCGAGGTGTATGATGCAGGTTGTTGTGGTGTATTGTTGGTTATTAGCCATTCTGGCCCATCCCACCACAGTTTATGTGAGATAAGTTGCGATGGCAACATACCCCGTCTGGTGCAATCTGCGGGGTTGTCTTCTGACTTCACGTGTTTCCAACATGATGAAGGCATGGTGTCTTTGATGGTTGCGACTCGACTAGCGACGAAGGTCTTCCAGCGTCCGATATCTCCTTGCAGCCATCCCAGAACAACCATAGAGTCAGTCCATCAATGTATGGTATGTGTTCTATTGAATGTTTGTGGAGTCTATAATCTTTTTCATTAGATTAGACAAAAGTAATGAGCCGGCCAATTCCAAACGCGGCAATGACCCGACCTTGTGAAGTGGCGCTAATTTATTTTTTGCCGCCACAAGCTTTGTCTTCGGCTGCCCATCGTCACTTATGGATTTACAGTAAATGACGCAGCCATATGCCTTTTCAGAAGCGTCACAGAATCAGTGCAGTTCGAAGGGCTTTTCGTTGTTACCAATCGATCGATTTATCGAAATTTTGGTTATGTTTGGTAGATCTTCTTTTAATATATTCCATTCCAGCTGCAGTTCGTTAGGAAGTTCATCGTCCCAGTTCAAGTTTTCTTTCCACATTTTTTGGAATAAGATCTTTCCTTTTATCGTGATTGGCGAAAGCCAGCCGAGTGGATCGAATAACTTCGATATGTTAGACAGTAATGCTCGTTTTGTAGTGCGCTTATTGTCATCTCTAGTAGAGAGCGCGCATTGGTATGTGAAGTTGTCGGTGTGTGGATTCCACGAGAGTCCGAGAGTTTTGTTTGTTTAATCGTGCTTTAAGTCAAACATATTTTGGCTGATCAAATAAATTTTCTAGTAAGCGGACGTCATTTGTGGCCCATTTTCGTAGGTTAAAACCGCCACCGCGTAAAATGTTGATTAATTGTTGTTGTGCGGTTTTGGCTTCTATGATGTTGTTACTGCCGCCAAGCAGATCGTCGACGTACAGTTGGTTGTTCAAAATATCCACTGCTAGTGGGTACTTGTGCCCATCATCGAGGACTAATTGTTTCATTGTTTGCATGGCGAGATAGGGCGCCGCCTTAAGTTCCCTACGTGACCGTGCACAGCTGATAGTCTCGGATTTCATCGCTCGTTGATTCGCGCCATACTATTTTTTAGAGATGTTGATCTTCCTCTTTCACACGTATTTGGTGATATAATTTTTCGATGTTGGCTGTGTATACATACTGAAATGTACGCCATAATAATATCATGCTTTGTAGATCTTTTTGAAGGTTGGGGCCACATTCCATCAATTCGTTTAGACTTAGGCCCGTTTTGTTTTTGGAACTAGCGTTGAAAACAGTACGAAATTGAGTCGTTAGTGAGTCGAACTTTATCACACTATGATAAGGGAGATAGGAGCTTATGTCACGTGGATCGGTGCATAGCTTCATATGTCCAAGTCGTAAATATTCAATCATGAATTGCTTGTATTTTTCAGCAATATTGTTGTCTTTTGCGAATCTTTTTTCAAGCTGTTTAAACTGTGCCAGTGCCTGCGGCTTGTAAGGCTGTAGCTGCTCTTCAAAGTTGGGTTTCATAGGCAGCTTCACTTCATAGCGCCCGTCGCTTTGTCGCGTAGTTGTGTTTTGATATAAGGTTTCGTATTACTCGTCACCAGGTGTCATGTTACTAGTAGGTTTTGATATCTCTTCCATCTCCCAGTATTGCGAGATTTCTTCGAGATTGTTTAGGACGGCATGGCAGTTAAACGTTTTCACACTGCCGACCAGAATCCAGCCGAGCTGTGTTTGCTGAGCTATCGGTGCGTTAGCTGGACCGCGTAGTATGCCGTCCATGATGATTTCCGCGTAGATCTTGGCATCGAGTAACAGGTTTACCGGTCTGCAGATGTTGTAGTCTGGGTCGGCCAGGTTTAGAGACCAAGATTTTTTCTTAAATGTAAAGTTAGGTAAGTTTCCTTTAACTTTTGGCATCACCAGAGCTTCAGTGACGAATGTATAGTTGTTATACAGAGACTCGCAGATTAACTGTACAACCCCGTTGCTGTGTGTGGCAGTTGTACCGACGCCGAAAATTGATGAATTTTGACGACACCATTCAAGGCCCAAGCGTTGAGCAGCTGACTCGGTTATTACTCGTAAGTTGACTTGGGATCCCTGATCGATAAGACATCTCATCTTTGTAAATGTTCCATCCTTTGATCGAATTTTCAGTTCCACAGTAGCGAGTAGTATTTCATCATAATTACGAACCGCGTGGTACGTTTTACCCGGTGTGGAATTTTGCGTCGAGGTTGACTGCTGAGTTGCATTTGCATTGTTATTTGACGCGGTGTCGGTTTTACATAGCATGTCATGTAGAATAGTGTGATGAGCGCTGTTACACACTTTACATTTCTTTGTAGAAGAGCAATTATTTTTATGATAAAACAGGCAGTTTTCGCATACAGCCAGTGACTTTATCGTGTTCATTTTTGTATCTGGTGTCATGTTTAAAAACTTTTTGCATGTAATTAGCACGTGGTTCTTTGCCTTGTACAGAGGACAGTCGCGTATAGCGTATGTTCTATATTGTTTGCTGAACTTTGTATCATAATTGGCGTTGTTATTATGTTTGTGCTCGGTGTCCCTTGGCGATGACGCCGATGACGAAGTTGATGTTGTACGAGTAGATGTTGTTTTGTTCGGCTTGCCTTTTTTGTTTAAAGGCTCAAGCGCAGTGACTTTACATTCAAGAAAACTTATCAATTCTTCGAATGAAGGCAAATCACGTTTGTTTTGTCGAGCGTCCATGTATGCTGTATATGTTTCAGACTCCATTTTCTGTGAACTACTATCTAGTTCATGAACGTAATAGCCAGATAATTTACAGGTTGTAGTGTACAGGTAGGCTGTATCTCATGAGATACTGCCTGCTGACAGACAGACATCGGAGGCATATTAATACAGTCCCGTTTTTCACCCTTTGGGTACGGAACCCTAAAAAAAATCGAAAGTCCCGGATGTATATGTGTATAATTTTGTTTAAAACCAAACTGATTTGCGTTATTCTTATCTTAATTTTTGTTTGAATTTTTTTTTCCACAGTTCGATACAATATTACAGAAAATGCAATCAACCTTATTTTGACGACTTGTTTTTGGGTGACTTCAGAAGTAGCCAACACTGCGTTTAATTTATTACTGCCAAGCAACACGCAACAACTAAGATTCTTGGGTCTAGGGCTGGTGATAAGTTAGTACTAATTATTGCTTGATCCATTTTCTTCGTTTGCAAATATGTCAAAAGCAATCGGCTAAAGCTGTCAGAAAAAAAAATGTTTGTAAAACAATGTTATTCTTTCCGTCAAATAAACCCTGGTTTTAGTCACATGGCTGCAAAATATATTGGAAAGCATTAGAAAAAAAGAAAAAAAAATGAATTATATTTAATTTGGTTCATTTATTTATTTTATTTATTTGTTTTAGTCGATAGTTTAGCGCTGCTAGCGGTAGGCCAAAAACACGCGTGCGAATGGTGTTAAAAGCACAAAATTCGGAACGATTGATCTTAAAGCCATATGGAACAATTTGACTCGTAGTTATCATAAAATATATAAATGTTTAGAAACCTAAAACTTTGGTATCAATTTTTTTGTGTAGCAGTATTAGCATAGCTTTGAAATGAATCTAACTTTAAGGTTCTTTTTATATACTTCGGTTTTAATTCAACTATACTATTTTAAATTTTTGATCATATCCAAAATGTTATATTTATCAATGTACTTCGACAAGCTAAAATATTATAAGTCCGAAATTTACAACTCACTACAATGAGAAGTAAATAAAAAAACAAAAGCCAATCGATGAATTTTAAATTAAATTTTTAAAAGCAACTAGCTGTTGCCCGCGGCTTCACTCGCGTGGATTTCGTATTTTATGTTGTTACCGGTTTTACCGTAAGAATGTGATATTTTCCCGTCAAATTCCAGGTAATTTTAAACTAAAGAAAAACGGGATTCACCGTGCGCAAGTCCATGAGTACAATTCAAGACCCAGCTGAATTTTAAAAAATTTACAGACGTTACTCTAAATTACTCAAAACAGACAGTATTATTATGCCTTAAAGTTGCTACTTAACCTAACTCATGTAGAGAGTGAGATGAGAGACTCCTTTATGATATTTCGAAACAGAGCTAATTTGTAGAATTGAGAAAAACTAAAACTATTGTCTAGGATGGAAGTACTATGGCTGGTAAAAAATAACAATATGTGATAGCTTAAGAGAGGTTGGTCAGTATTATTAGTAACAATTATTATGATTTCTTAACAGATAAACCAAATTCAGTTTACTACATACAAAAATTCTACCCTTTGCCAACCACATCATACTTCTATCCCTACCCCTATATCCCTACCCTTATCCCTAACCCTGTCTCTACCTCTATCCCTACTCTTACCCCTACCCCTTTCCTTACCCCTACTCCTATCCCTACCCCTACCCCTAGTCCTACCCCTATTCCTACCATTATCCCTTCCCTTACTCCTAACCTAACCCTACCCTAACCCGTCCCCTATTCCTACTCCTGCCTGTCCCCATCCCCATATCCATCCGCATCCCCGTCCGCATCTCGGTCGGCATCCCAGTCCGCATCTCGGTCCGCATCCCAATCCGCATCCCCGTCCGCAACCCCGTCCACATCCCCGTCTACATCTCGGTCAGCATCTCAGTCCGCAGCCCGGTCCACATCCCAATCCGCATCCCCATCCTCATCCTTGTCCGCATCCCCGTCCGCATCATCGTCCGCATCCCCGTCTGCAGCCCCGTCCGCACCCCCGTCCGCATCCCGGGCCGCATCGCCGTCCGCATCCCCGTCTGCATCTCCGTCTGCATCTCGGTCCGCAGCCCGGTCCGCAGCCCGGTCTGCATCCCGGTCCGCATCCCGGTCCAAATCCCAATCCGCATCCCGATCCGCATCCCCGCCCGTTTTCGTAATCAGCGACCCGGAAAACCATACAAACGACACTCATATTAATTTTTAGAATTTCAACCCTATCGCACCCCAACTCCATCCCCAGGGGATGATGGTATGTCACGTCCATCACGTTGTTTTTCAAAATTGTTGTAGTTTTCGTAATCAGCGACCCGATAAACCAGACAAACGACACCCTTATTGGTTTTAAGAATTTTTCATCCCATTTCCCTCTTTAAGGGGTTGAATTAGAAATAGAATTTGGGGTGGAATTTCAATAACAGTGATGTACGATCTACAGAATTACAACCCTAATGCCTAAATAATATATTTAGTGGATTTTACTTTGGAAATGAAGGATTTTCAACTTCATCTCCCTTTTCACCCCTTAGGGTGTAGAATTTTCAAAAACTTTAAACTTTATTTTTAGTCGTCAACCTAAATACAAATTTTGAAGATCCTAACTTCAAAACTGACGGGCTTTCATACAAACTTTCATCCCCTATTTAACCCCCTTAGGGGTGGAATTTCACAAAATCCTTCCTTAGTGGATGCCTATACTGCATTAGGCATCTACGTGCAAAATTTCAAGTGTCTAGGTCCAGCCGTTTGGGCTGTGCGTTGATACCTCAGTCAGTCAGTCAGTTAATTTATCCTTTTATATATTTAGATTAGTGAGAAAAGGATATAAAGGATTTTTGTTTCAAATATTACGTTACGTTACAAAATGTTTAGTGTATTTTATTGTTTTCCTGAGACCTTTAGCAGTACAGGAAGACCGTTTGTCTAGCTGCTTAAAATGTTCACATAAATAATAATGTGTTATCAATTATCATGGTGGATATCCTAACAAATCACCAAAAGAATAAATAGTAATAAAATAGGTAGAAACACACCATACTTTTCATTGTTTTTGTTATTTGTTAGGTTAACACATATTATGTGAAAATTTGAACCAGCTAAATAACACTTTTTATACTGCCAAAGGTCTCAAGACACAATAAAATATTTCAAACGAAAAATCCTTCATTAAAAAAAAAAGAAATGTTGCATGTCGTGAAATTCCCGCTACACTCAAATTTTAATACAAGCGACCATTAGACAAGTTCGAAGCCTTGCATTACAAACATCTATTCTATATAAAATTTCAGTGATTTTCCCTTCGAGATTACACTATCTGACTTGAAGAAGACCCGAGTAAGTTTCGGCCACCGTACACAGTTCAATGTTTTGGAACGTCAAAAATATGTAATCTCCCGTTATCTTTATGAATAAATTTATTATTATTTATTATTATTATTAGATGTGACAAAGAAACAAGAAATATCCTCACAACTATGGGATGATTTCTACCAACATGTCCCAAATTTAAATGTCACAGCATCAATGATCACTAAGAAGTATTCAAATAATTCGAAGTATTCCCGTCAAATTCAAAGAACGACGCCTTCACTAACTTGTGACGAATTATTTCTTTAATCCTCCTTCTACTCGCATTACCCTTATTTTTCTGTGACGGTATTTATTACATTTTGCGTCGCGGTCATCGTACACGTACTTTTTGTTCCGCGCTACGGATATTTGAATCTATTTTATAACTGCGGAAAAACGAAAAAAATAACGATTATGAAGTTCTTGGAATGTAATTCTTCCAAACAAGTCCCACGTATGCTCCATAGGATTCATGTCGCACAATTGTGGAGGCCAGTCTAATAGTGAGATATCGTGTTCGCAGAAAGCGTCCATCACCGGTCCAGCGGTATGCGTGCGAGCATCATCTTGCATTAACACAAAATATTTGCTTATTTGTATTCGATGTGGAACAACAATAAATTGCACTGCCTCGTTGCGGTATTTTTGGACATACTGCCTCCAATCAGAATGAAGTCGGTTCTCCCGCCAACACGAATTCTGGCTCAAACCATTATTGTTCCGTCTTGGTAAGGATGAACTTTCTGAGGACAACGAAGTCATTAAAAGACGTCCAGAAGAACGCCAAAAAAACTTCATTTATTCGTTAAAAAATTGTAAACATAATTAAACGCCAAACGCTTATTCTTCTCGAATAAGGTTGGAAACTGAACCTTGATTCAACAGAAAAGAGGACGTTACCCTCATTGATCTTCAGAGCATCGCAAATGAGAACGGGCACGCCATGCACGATTGCCACGCCGGAGTGCTGGCAACTGCCATAGCCTGTGTTTTGTCATCAACTCTGGAGCATAGTCCGGGAGGCTATGTCATATTATACGTCTAGGACATCATCATCAGCCCTGGAACATAGGATCTGTCTTGATTTCACCCCAATCAAACGAAATAGCAACCACTTACTTATGGCCGACATAGTAAACGTGTATGATAAGATTATTTTTATTTCTCTGTCACATCTAGGGATGTTCTAAAACTCTGAACTGTGTACGATGGCCAACACTTACTGACTTAAAGATGACACTAGTAACTAGTGTCATCGTTAAGTCAGATTGTGTAATCTTAATAGTCATCGAACTTCACTTACATGTAAGTTCCTTTGATTTTATATTTGCAGTAGATTTTCAAATATTTTGTTTTATTTTAATTCCAGACGCACTGATACTGTTGTATCTTGCCGTGAGAGTGATCAGTATACGCTCCCATGTTAACGTGGCCTTGGCTGAGTACCAGGAGAACCTGAATGACATGAAGGTATTCATGAAGAAAGAGGATTTCCTGTTCGCCTTGCAAGGGTACTTTGCTTTGAAATACGCCAAGATTAACACAATATACACTGTTATTTAACTATAGATAAGAAACAACAATACTAGCGACACAAAATACAACTAACCAGATCCTAAACAAAATACACAATTAAGCGAAAATACTCGTAATACTATCAACAAAATTTTGTATGTGTTGTACGTACACAGTGTTCAGTTTTAGGAGCATTTATTATGCTATAATTTAATCTTTTTGTAGCAATTCAAATCATACACTTTTACGAACCTTTTTGGAGATTACCAATCATCGATGACTAGATAAAAAAAATATAAGCGCTATTTCAGCCTGTTACTTTATGTTTTATTTATTTAGCAAACTTAACAGCATACAATTCATTATAACAAATTCTGGCATTAAATATTTACACAGGCCATAACAAAGTTTGTCAAATTTGAATTAATGGGCATACTACGTTAAGGTATTCGAAGACTAAATAATACTTTTAACAAATTACAATTATAACGTTTCATGCATTATGATACATCCTTTTAGTTAACATAAAATAAACAAACAAAAGACACCAAATTTTGATTTAAAAAAAGATATATATTTTTTTTAATAGGGGGGCAAATAGATAGTGGGAAGGGCGGGAATGTAGGTATATTATAAAAAGCAAACACGTAACTTTTTTATACACAATTGGAAATCAGCTGGTGTAGTTTCGACCTTGGGATTAGTAGTTCAGTTGCCTGGTCTAAGTACAGTACAGTGCCTTTAATATAACAATTTTTTTACGCTCTATATTTTCACATGACAGGGATGTGCTAGCACATTTCGAACATACCTGGGACAAGACTGGAGGTGTCGATAACCGTTACATCTTTAATCTTTGCAATCATATCACCCTTCGAACCGACGCCATTTTGGATATATACGGAGATACTTTTCATAAGGTACAAACAAAAGTTATTCTTTATTTTAATTGTTTTTAGGTTCCAAACATTTTTGTTCCGCATAGTGGTAGCAATGGAACTGAGTCGTGAGTAGACTGTGTTACCACTATAATACTCGTGTGATGATATTATGTAACTCGCTTTCACTTTGGTTAGCTGCGTCACATAAACTCACACGTCACAGTTGCAAGCACTACAGCAAATAAATAAGCATACGATATAGAAACAACAGAAGTAAAGTTGATTCCATCTAGGTATTATTATTAAAATATTTCGACATCGAATACTGCTATTTATTTTAATATCTAATCTTTGGCTACGCTCTTTTGGCGGCCGATGTAGCGCAATTTTCGAGCCATTTATATCATAGCTACGCTTTGGAGTAAGTTTTTGACCCCAAAAATTTGGAAGTATAAACGGAGACATGCTGAATAAATTTTTTCTTTAATTACAAGCATTATCTAAAATAATTGAAATTTACGAACGCAAGAAAAAAAAAACCCAAATCGGTGTAGACTCGCTTCAATAAGTAGTAGGAGTGGAGGGGTGGTGTTATAGTAGGTAGTGGTTGTAGTTTTCAATTGTATTTATTCATTCATTTTATTATCATACTTTTATTTAAAAAAAAATATTTTTTTTTTATTCTTTCGTGTGAAGAATCTACATCAAATAAATTATCTGAATCGGTCGAGCCGTTCTCAAGTGATGAATCGTCATACATTTAACAATTCACTTTTACAAACTGAATGTTTATCGTTTCGCTACGAAACCCCAGTGAAAACAAGCAAACAAGCAACTTTCACGAAGAAAAGATGTTACTCAAAAAAATTTTGACTGAAAATGGAAATCGAAAAATGTTAACCCGAAAATTTGCGGGGTTTAATTAATAGAATCACTGGGTTTCGGGAATGTAACCAATGGAAATCCACGCTGCCTATTATACAAGGCTTGAAAGACGTTGTACCGAAAACTAAAAAGGCGTGCTCAGTCAACAAAACTGAAGTACCTACTTTCTCAAAGAAACATTTTTGAGAAACGAAAAAAAATTTTACCTTCATACAAATTGCTTACTTTGATCGAACAGATAGAGAGACAGAAGCCTATTTTTCTTTTCATTTCTTAAACATGTTCCTTTGGAAAAGTTGTTCGGTTTCGTTGACTGATCATACCCTGTCAGTTTTCCGTACAACTTACAACATTTAGATTGTTGACTGATAGTTTGTTTCATAGTGTCCCATCCTGTACAACTGCGATTTGTCCCTCCTCCGGCTGCTAGGACGTGCGGTGTACAACGAACACATCTCTGAAGGCACATCTATCATCGACCGTCAAGATGTTGTCGCCAATATGTATTTTGTTGACTCTGGATCAGTTGAAAGCAGAGACGTGAACGATGATGAGATGACTGCTAATGTGCTTCCTAGAGGAAGGTATATAAAAATACTAAAGTTTTTATTCCATACAAGCTGTTGCCCGCGGCTTTGCTCGCGTGGATTTCGTATTTATGTTGTTACCGGTTTTCCGAAGCAATGAGAGGTTTTCCCATCATTTCGGGGTAATTTTAAACTAAGGAAAAACAGGACTAACTCTGCGCAAATCAATGAGTATAATTCAAGATCCAGCTGAATTTTATATAATATACAGACGTTACTTATAAATTACTCAGAACAGAGGAACTTAGCAGCAGTATCCTAACAAATGTAAAGAGAGAGATGAGAGACACCTTTATGTAATATTTCAAAACAGAGCCAATTCGCAGAAGTACGTGGGACACTCAGAAATATTTGCGACACTAAAAAAAATTGTTCTACAGGTACATATATTTTTATTAAATCTTTTCAAAGTACTCTCCACCAGCCTCTATACAAAGATTCATGCGTCTGAACCAGTTTTCAAAACACTTTTTCCAGTCCGCCGTAGACACCTCGTTTACAGCCTGCTCGAACGCAGCCAGCGCATCTTCCGGCGACGAAAATTGTATCCCCTTGAGCTGATTTTTTATTTTTGGAAATAAAAAGAAGTCACACGGTGCTAGATCAGGGCTGTAAGGAGGGTGACCCAGGAGTTTGACTGGTGTGCTGTCCAGGAAGTCCCTCGTTTTGAGCGCGGTGTGTGCAGGCGCATTGTCGTGGTGGAGCAGTAGTCCGCGGAGCCCTGTGTTTGGTCGCTTGTTGCTCACAACAGAAAAAACTTCTGGTAAACATTTGGTAGTATACCATTCGGCGTTGATGCTTCTTTGATCTCGTAAGGGAATTGAGGCCAAGTGGCCAGTCAAATTAAAAAAGCTGGCGATCAAAATCTTCCCCCCGCTTCGAGATCGCTTCACTTTGGTAGGCGTTGGTTCATTTTGAAACACCCAAACTGTCGACTGGCGCTTGGTTTCTGGATCGTATTGATAAATCCAGGACTCATCACCTGTTACGATGTCGTAAACACGCCGAGACGAGCCTGCTTCAAATTTGTTCAGCATATCACGGCACCATTCCACCCGGGCCTGCTTCTGAGCGTCGGTGAGGTAGTGCGGCACCCAGCGCGATACTATCCTCCTCACGCGAAGATGCCCGTGTAGAATCTCGTGAACGCTTCCCGATCCAATCTTTAATATGTGCTGAATCTCCTGATATGTAATTCGCCTATTATCTTGGATTAAATTTTTCACTGCTAGCACGTTTTCTTCCGTAATAGCCGTCAAAGGGCGACCGCTTCTTTCTTCATCCCCCAAGGTTGGTCGACCGCGCCTAAATTCGTTATACCAACGATACACGGTTGCCTTGGAGGGGCCTTCATCCATAAATGCCATTTGAAGTCTATCGAACGATTCATCCGGTTTCAGGCGACACTTGAAATCGTAAAAAATCATAGCTCTAAAATGTTCCCGGCGCAGATCCATTTTTCAGTAAGACACGATACTTTGAATTGGCTCGCAAAAAATGTGGAGGGAAATTTTGAAAATGGAACACACATATTTTTACTTACAAGTAATCATATTTTCGAAAAAGATTCTGACCGGCCAGTCTCCCATATATAAAAACTATTTTTCGCAATACTTTCTGAGTGGCCTGGTAATTGAGAAAAACTGAAACCCTCTCCCTCTCTCTCCCACTTCCCCCTGCCTCTCTCCCTTCCCGTCCCTCTGTCTCTCCTTCTCCCTCTCCCTCTCAACCTCCCCCTCCCTTTCCCTCTCCCTCACCCCCTCCCCCTCCCTCTCTCCCTCTCTCCCTCCCTCTCCCCCTTCCCCTCCTTTTCCCTCTCCCCCCCTCCCTCTCTCCCCCCCCTCTCCCCCTTCCCCTCCTTTTCCCTCTCCCTCTACCTATCTATCTCACTACAACTCTACCTCTCTACCTCTCTATCTCTCTACCTCTCTACCTCTCTACCTCTCTACCTCTCTACCTCTCTACCTCTCTACGTCTGTACCTCTCTACCTCTCTACCTCTCTACCTCTCTACCTCTTTACCTCTCAACCTTTCTACCTCTCTACCTCTACCTCTCCCTGCCCCTCTCCCTATCCCTGCCCCTATCCCTACCCCTAACGCCAATTTAACCGCTATCCGTAACATAGAAACGACACCCATATTTATTTTTAGACATTTCAAATCTATCGCACCCCAACCCCATCCCCTGGGGATGATGGTATTTCACGTCCACCACTTTGGATTTCAAAGTTGTTGTAGCTTTCGTAATCAGCGACCCGATAAACCATTCAAACGACACCCATATTGATTTTTAGACATTTCAAACCTATCGCACCCCAACTCCATCTCTAGGGGCATGATGGTATTTCACGTCCACCACGTTGGATTTCAAAATTGTTGTAGTTTTCGTAATCAGCGACCCGATAAACCATACAAACGACACCCATATTCACATTTCAACCCTATTGCACCCCAACCCCATCCCAAGGGAATGATAGTATTTAACGTCCACCACGTTGGATTTCAAAATTGTTGAAGTTTTCGTAATCAGCGACCCGACAAACCATACAAACGATACCCATTTTGGTTTTTAGACTTTTCACCCCATTTCCCTTTTTTAGGGGTTGAATTTGGGGTGGAATTTCAATAACAGTGATGAACGTTGTATAGAATTACATCATTTATGCCTAAATAATAAATTATGTGATAAAGAATTTTCAACTTCATCCCCCTTTTCACCCTTAAGGGTGTCGAATTTTCAAAAACCTTGAGACACGTAAATATTATTTTTTAGTCGTCAGCCTAAATACAAATTTGAAGATCCTAACTTCAAAACTGACGGACTTTCATACAAACTTTCATCCCCTATTTTACCCCCTTAGGGGTAGAATTTTGTAAAACCCTTTCTTAGTGCACCCCTAAGCCTCATAAGGAACCTACATGCCAATTTTGGAATCTCTAGACCCAGTGGTTTAGCTGTGCGTTGATATGTCAGTCAGTCAGTCACCTTCTTCTTTTATATATATAGATACATACGATAGTAAAGAATATCAATGAAGTGTGAGCGAGAAAGCAATCTCTTATGGTGATACTACACGATAGAAAAGTATAGCGAATCAAATGGCTATGTAACTGACTTTAAATGACAGAGTCACAATCGGTCACACAAAAATTATAATTTTTATTTGCCTTAAAACTTAATCTAGTAATTTTCAGTTATGACAGTCTTTAGTGTAGTTGGTTGTCAACGACCACACACAGGAATAATCCAGGGAAATGCACGTGTAACAGGTGAATTTCCAGGACGTTATCACCAGCGAACTTAGTATTGTAGTTCGCTGGCACGTGTAACAGGTGAATTCCCAGGACGTTATCACCATCGAACTTAGTAATGTAGTTCGCTGGTTATCACCGATATTTTTGGTTAAGATAACTGACATTTTCTGTTCAAATTATAGAATTATGTCTAAAAGATAAAAGGTCGTAGTTTTTGATATTGCCATGTAAAATATAACTACACTACTTATTTATTTATTTATTAAGGCAAACCAACAGCATAACATATTAAAATTACAATGTGGATACATTCAAATAGGTAAGGGTAGAATATGTATGCCAATTATAGGTGTGCACAGCATTGACCATATTCGGCAACAGTATTATAATTAAATAAAATCAATCAACAGTTATTATCGTTAAAAATAAAGTTAAGAACAAGACAACTTCTAAATTGGAATTTTAGGGATAATTTATAAACAATTTTACTATAATTTAACAGTAATAGGGTTGTCTAGACACCATTTCATAAATATCATACTAAGAAACATTGGATAAATAAATATAAAACATCTATAAGAGAAACGGAAAAACAGTCAGGACATGTGTTTTAGCAATTTGTTTTGAGAGTCACCAAAAATGTCGTTTTCTGGTAATTTTGCACTAACATCATTATAGAGCGAGCACATTCTGGCGAGTGGTTGATGTAAGCCTAGATTGGTTCGGCACTTTTCTACATTGAAAATTAGGGTAACTGGCTTTCGCGGGAAATTATATGGAACATAATTTTTTCTTTCATTGAGAATATGAGTACACTTGTTTTTATTGTGAATGATTTTGTGGAGAAATATAAGGTCAGCTATCACTCTACGATTACGAAGTGTGTGCATCTCAAAAAATGCACAAACGCTGAATATATGGTTCTTTGTGAGTGATATCTGGAACCAATAGGCTAGGTTTCTCGTGGGTGCGCGTTGGATACTTTCCACTCGATGCGATGGCGTACTATATACAGGGCTCCAGGCAACGTTAGCAAAGCTCAGGTGATTACAGACGAGACTATTATATAAAATTTTCCGAGTTAGTGGCTGTTTATACTTGCGACAGTTTCGTTTGACGAAACCGAGCATTGAGGCGGCTTTATTGACTATCTTATCTATATGGGCTGCAAAGTTTAATCGGCTGTCAAGGGTGATGCCTAGGTCTCTAATTTAGGCAACTTTTGCTAGTTCTGTATTATTTAGCTCATAGGTTGTTAGCGTGGGATTGACTTTTTTCTAAAAAAAATATGGGAGCATTTATGAGGATTGAGAGTCATATTATTTTTGTCGCACCAAGTTTTAATACTGTAGAGATCTGATTGGATTAGATTAGCGTCCGTTACACCATGTATAGTTCTGTAAATTTTTACGTCGTCAGCAAATATTGAAACATGAGAATTTTTAATTTGGGAGGTAATATCGTTGATAAAAATTAGGAAAAGTGTTGGGCCTAAATGGGAGCCCTGTGGAACGCCTGATATGGCGGTGAATTTGGCTGATTCAAAACCGTTTACAGCAACCACTTGTGGCTTATCTGAAAGATATGATGAGAACCAACAAAGCAAAGGACCATTGATTCCGTAAGCTTGCAATTTTGTTAGAAGAATAGAATGGTCGACTCTATCGAATGCGTTGCTGAAGTCCGTGTATACCACATCGACTTGCCGCCCTTTGTCCATTTCGAGAACAACAGTAGACACGAACGATACAAGGTTAGTTTCCACGGAACGACCGAGTCTAAACCCGTGTTGATAGTCTGATAGATTAGATTCGACATGACTGTAGAGCAAGGGATTAATAAGAGATTCAAAAATCTTAGAGAAGCAGGACAAGATGGACATGGGCCGATAATTTTTTACGTCCGATTGATCGCCTTTTTGAAAATGAGTATAATTCTAGATATCTTCCAATCCACCGGAAATACTCCCTTCGAAAGAGAAAGATTGAAAATAAGTGTTAGTGGAAGCGCAATGTAAGGACTAAAATGCTTCACAAAGACTGGTGGTACAATCCGGTCCTGCGCTTTTTTATGGATTAAGGCGTTTTATAGCTCTCTTTACATCGGTGACCTTTAATCGCAAATGGGATAGACATTTTTCAGGAGATTCAGTATTGTTATACTTAGAGGTACTCATTGAATAAATTGAGGAGAAGTGTTTGGCAAATAGGTTAGCAATATCGGTACCCGTTGAGGCTACAGAATTGTTCATTTTCATAGTTGCTGGTAGTGCCAAAAGACCTTTACGCTTATCCTTAATGAATCGCCAGAATGTGTTAGGATTTTTACAGATACATGATTCGATTCTTTGTTTATATATACTGTAATAAATATCAATAAGTTTATAACAACGTTCTCTTAGTAACTCGAATTCATTCCCGTCGCGGGGATTTCCAAATTTAAGATAAGATATGCTATGTTTTTCTTTTTCCCTTAAAAGCTTAATTGATTTCGTGTTGAACCAAACGGTATATTTCTTTGATATAGCTCTACGCTTGGGTACATTTTTTTCAATTGTAATTCTGAAAATGCTATAAAACACCGAAACCATCTCGTCGACATCATCGAATGCACTGAAAACCTCCTGCCAATCAACTTCTTTTAAATCTTTTAATATGGACTCTTAGTCTGCTTTAAAATAATTTAAATCGGCACGTACTTTTGGAAGTAGATTTCAGGTTTATGGGTACAATCCACTGGTAACATTACTAGTAGGCCGGGATGGTAGGTATCCAATCTACTCAAGAAATCTAGAGGTTTAGAAACATAAGATGTTTTTAAGTTGCTTAATACTAAATCGAGAATTTTCCCATCCTTGTTAGTAATATTATTGAATTGATTAAGATCAATCACTGCCATGAAATTGACCAGAGAATATCCAATGGATTTATCATAGTTAACTGGAGTCATATATGTGCAAGCGTCATTAGCTTTCCAATTAATGAAATTTAAATTGAAGTCGATGTCATTATCCATTTGGCTCATTACTATATCAACATTATCGAGAAATCGTTGTTGGGAATCCAGCTTAGCAGGCGACGGCAGATACACTTTACAGATAGACATAGTTTTCAAGTTACCATTAAGTTTAATGTTTACCTACACGTCCTCACAGTCACTCTCACAGTTATGTAGTCTGTAAGACTCAAATTTGCGGTTGACGGCTATTAAAACACCACACACTACTCGAATTAAAATAAAGGCGACGGCGGATTCTAGAAAATTAAATAATAAAAAAGTTGTAAAACAATTTTTGGAAGAATTTCTGAGGTAGCTTCGCGGTGCGAGAGGAAAGGGTAGTGTAGTTCAAACGTAGTTCAAAGTAGTTCAAACGTACAGTGCTCGCGACCCACCAGGAAATGCGAGAGTGGCACACGGTGGAGTTTTTAGTGGGTGCAACCCACACATATCCGTACCGTTTCCCCGAACGGTGCGCCATGCATAGACATTTTCTCCGTCGCAAAAAAAGGTTCATTTTGTTATTAGATTTGTGTTTAGTTTCCTGTTTTCCGCACTTTAACGATCTGCCATCCATTATTTTTTTTTTTAATTTCAATTTATTGATTAATAAAAACTTTAAAAATTACAGAAAAATCCAAGGCTTTTAACATTTCATAAATTTGTAAAAGTAAACATCAATAAAAATTATATAAAAATATCAAGTAATGTGCAGATTAACTAGGTAAAGTGCGAAACTCGGCTAATCTAAGTAAAATTTTGCACTTTGTGTAACGAATTAGGTAATCTGCAGATTCTTAATGTGCACATTATCTAATTCCTCACTTTACCGTTAACAAATTTTATATAGATTTGTAGAATAATAAGTATAATAACATATCGAGAAATATTTAGTAGATCCTATTTTGTTTTGAGTAGTATATTTCTTAATTACAGTATTTTTGGAAATTTAGAAATAAGCAAATACATTGTTAGCCCAAACAAGTTTGCTGCGGAGTGTAATGTCCATTTGCTCAAAATAGAGACGCAGTTGTTCTACAATATTATACAAGACTTCCCGTCTGTCCAAGTACTTATGAAGAAGTACCGTCAAAAGAGCGAGGTAACTTTAAAATCACGATTTTTTTAACGGTTACGTGTGATAATTTTTTTTTCATTTGTTACAGCGCTCACCAACACATTTTGCAGCCATGACACTAAAACCAGAGTATATTTGACGGAAAGAATAACATTGTTTTACAAACTGGTTTTTTCTGACATCTTTAGCCGATTGTTTTTTACATAGCTGCAGAATGTGTTGGTAAGCGTTGGAATAAAGGGAAAAATGAATCATAGGGTTATTTTTATGAAAACGTTCTGAAGCGAATAAAGAACAATATTTGTACAACTCACTGGCAATCTATTCAATGTGTTAATGGAATAACCAAAACCCTTTTATACCCTAATTGTTTTTTATCCTGTACTAAAAGGTGCCTCAAAACCTACTTGAGTTTTAATATTTTTGAATTTTGAATATACAGAGTGTATGGGACAGGTTGGCAAATACTGAACGGGCATGATCAGTCAACGTAACTGAACAACTTTCTGGAAACGAAAAAAAAATCGGCCTCTCCATACAAAATTTCAAACTTGATTGGAAAGTTTGCATGGAGAACCCAACTTTATTTTTCATTTCCGGAATGTTTCATTTAGGTACCTGGGTCACGGAGGATCTCAAGGACAAGGTGGATATTGAGAGGGAACGAAGGTCGCTGGCTGTCCGCTGTAATACGTTGATCTGCAGGTTTTCAAGGTCGCTGGCTGTCCGCTGTAATATGTTGATCCGCAGGTTTTCAAGGTCGCTGGCTGTCCGCTGTAATATGTTGATCCGCAGGTTTTCAAGGTCGCTGGCTGTCCGCTGTAATATGTTGATCCGCAGGTTTTCAGACTGCTCAATTAAAGTCAAGGCGACGCTCTTTAGGGCCTATTGCCAGTCCATTTGTACATGCAGCCTGTTGGGTCTACTATACGCTGCGGGCCTACAGCGATGAGGTTGCCAAAATAATGTAGTGCGTCAGGCATGTTTGCGGAGGCTCGAACCTATGGATCCGAGGCAATTGGAAATCAGAGATCCAAGGTCAAAGTGCTTCCACCGACGTGCAGCTGTGTGTACGAAATTTATTATTTATTTATTTATTTAACTTATTTACACGACACAAATTTGCCTTATCCAAACTGCAAAGCAGTTTGTAGGCGTTGCGCTCAAACCATACAGTTTTTATCTTATAGGCTAACTTAGGTAAAAAAAAAGGTACTATTAATAAATTTTCACATTTTTTATTTCAGTTACAAAACTACATAACAGGCAGTTTGTATGGGAGAGAAACCGACTTAAACAAGAGGAAGGCTCACCGATCGACAATTTTTGCAGCGGAGATGCAAAGTTCTTCGAATCTGCAAAATTATCTAGACCCTCGCTTAAGAAACTATCAACTTTATCTGATAATCGTATGTCTGGCTAGTGTATCTACTGATCTATTCAATGCTGGGTTACAAAACAATACAAAAGCAATGCTTTATGTTCTTTATTTTCTTGATGTGGCTTTTTCAGTAAAAATAATACTGCATTATACATTGCGTTTCATACTACGGGAAGAACCGGATAAAAGAAAAAAGTCTATGATGTATCGAAGAGAGTAAGTACCTATATGTCGTGAATTTTTATTGGTTGTGCTCCCGTAGCCCAGTGATTCTACTCATAATAAACAGCAACTTTCACGAAGAATATAAATTTGTACTTACTCGAAAATTTCTTTCGTTTTTCCATACAAAATTAGTCGATGACAAAATTAGTCGTGACAGTAAGAGAAAAGAAGAAGAAAGTTTTTCGAGTAAATATTTTTTTTCTTCGGGAAAGTTACTTGTTATCATGAGTAGAATCACTGGGCTTAGAGAACAAAACCAATGAAAATTCACGGTGTATTTTGAGTTGTAGTAAGAAAGCTGAATCTTATAATTAAATACTTGCAATAATAGATATTTGCTTAGTTTAATATTTATTTTATATTTGTTTAATAGTTAAGCATTAATCTATCCATCTATCTATATTTGATCAAGAACAGGCACTCGGCAACCCTAGATAATCACAAATTATTGTGCTGTAAAGAAATTCAATGATGCAAGTTCCTATGTCTGTAGTTTTATCAGGATAGAGCAACAGAGACCTCTATCTATCTATCGGGACTTCTACGGCCTCAATTAGACGGCCGCAAGTGTGGGGTTTGAGGTGACTCTTGTTACCCGGGCAGCATCCCACCGAGCACAAGACCCGGTGGTCACGATGGACATTGACCTAGAAGGAAGTTCCTAAGTCAGCCATCTTTTGGTTTAAGTTACACATGAAGCTTAGCCAAGTGACATATCTAACTAGAACCGGAGACAGAAACAACAACTGTATCGCTCCGCTTCTGCTCTTGCGCATAGAAATATCCTACATCAATTTCCTATCATAATCATATCGCATAAAACGTCCACTACAGGATAGGGAGCTCCCTCCAGAACCCTAGCGAAAACGCGTAGTACCTAGGAGGGGATTAACTACGCTTAGAAGCGTTGCAGCTGGCGACCCCTTTTGTTGGTGAGCGAAGTATGTAAGATGGTACGATACATAGAGAGATTCTGCTGCCCATCCTCCGGTTAATAGAATAGAATAATCTTTATTCATTAGTTATTTTACAAAAATTAAGCAACATTATGCCTCCTTTTAAGCAAACCATGCCTGTGCTAGGAGACATCTCTCTTCCATTGGCACCGATTAAGTTTAATGAATATAAATCTTAAAAATTTAAATTTTAGGGTTAGTATTAACCTATGTGTGTTTATGTGTATGTGTGCGTGCGTGCGTGTCCATGGGTGTATGTATGTAGGTGTGTGTGTGTGTGTGTGTATTATGTTATACATTTCAAAAACTCTTCAGTCTGATCATAATTTATAGTCTTTAGCCACTTAGTGACTAGTGACTTGTACTCGTAAGTTATTTTATCATATATAAATACTTCCTTATTAATTTTATTGTAAAGGTACGGTGATATTATATAAAAGTGCATGCTGGCAAAGTTAGTTTTAGCAACTGGTACATATGCAGCAGTATCGTTCCTTCTCCGCGCATAAATTTAACATAATTTCCAAATCACAGTACGGGTTTAGGCAAGGCATATCAACAGAGGACGCAGTGATTGACTTAACTTCACTAGTAGCTAAACAACTTGATAGCAATAAAAAAATTATCTCGGTCTTCTTAGATTTGAAGAAAGCCTTCGATACTGTCTCTCTACCCACTCTTATACGAAAACTTGAAAGACTAGGAGTTAGAGGTGTTGCACTGGATCTACTCAGTGACTATTTGAATCACAGAGTACAGATGGTCAAAGTTGAAGATTCCCTCAGCAGTGGCGCAGATGTGTCGTTCGGAGTACCTCAAGGCAGCGTGTTAGGTCCTAGTTTATTCTTGGCTTACATAAATGACGTATGTGAGCTGACCATACAGAATGCAAAAATTTTCTCATACGCGGACGACACCGCTTTGTTTTTTATGGTACTACTTGGGATGAGGTTAGACTTAATGTAGAAAAAGGCTTAGCTCGAATAGACAGATGGCTAAAACTTAATCTGCTGATCTTAAACACCTCCAAAACTAATTATATTTGTTATGGCATTGAAATACGTTCTCAACGTGATACAGATTTCTCAATTAAAATACACACTTGTAACTCTGAAGACAATACACTCACATGTAGTTGCCCTGTCATTGAGAAAGTCACACAGACAAAATATCTAGGTGTGTTGGTAGACCAAAGACTATCTTGGTACCCTCACCTAGATCATGTCATGAATAGAGTTAGGAAACTGTAATTTTTAAAACATTACGGCATGTAGTACCTAAGAGGTCAGATGTATCTCATGACACTTCTATAAATCTTCTTAATTATATATATATTTCGCTCGTTCAATCGATCCTTATTTATTGCATCCCGGTATGGGGGGGCGCTGCAAAAACGAGATTTCTTGATCTGGAGCGAGCGCAGCGAGCCTTGATCAAAATCATGTATTTTAAAAAGAGAAGATTCCCGACAGATAAATTATATAAAGAAAGTGATCTACTCACAGTCAGACAGCTGTAAATTTTACATTGTGTCATGAAAACACACAAAACACTTAAATTTGATCCTAAAATTTATGCTGCAGCCCTTAGTCACCTCTTACGACACCCACAGATAGAGATGGGTTGGTAACTATTCTTTGCCGTCACCACACGGACTTATAAACTAAATGTATGAGCTATTTTTTCAGATATTTCAAAGGTCATTTTATTTACGACGTGATTTCAATTTTGCCTTTGGAGTTGTTTTGCCTGTTTTTCAAGAATAAATTATACGCTTTCGCTTTGCTAAGACTTAACAGGGTGTTAAGATTGGTAATTATATTATACTTATTATTAAGGGCTATATTTCACTGGGACACCATGGCGGCGCAACCATTTGCCGCTACCAACCAAATGTATACAGCTCTATAGAGAGTTACTCACCTGGTGTCCGTTTGGTTGCGCAACCAATTTGGCGGCCAGCTCGAACTCGTGCACAGAATGCTACTGGTCGCGCCACCACTAATTACTATAGCGTTGTATGGTGTCTCACTCACTCGGCCGCCAGACCGAGGTCCATTTTGATACTATGGCCGCAGGGTGTGGCGACTCGTATGATGTCTAGTTTGGTAGCTTACGGACACCACGGTGGCGCGACTGGTTGTGCCGCCATGATGTCTCAGTGAAATATAGCCCTACGGGTAGCCCATTGATAGACGCCCAAAAGGAAAACTTCGATGCCTCATGCTAAAGGGTATCCGATCACCCACATGTATGTTCCGCGATCATTTGTAGTTTCCAAGTTAGTTTTTTTTTTTATAATTTGACAAAATTTCCTACCGAGGAGTTTTAAATATTTATATATTTTTTTACAGGGTTTTTTTAAATTTTATTTTTGTGTCATAAATATAATATAGTCTTAAATGTTACTTTCTCACAAAAAATAATAAGCCTCCTAAAGTTCCTGCTATTACTCAAAAGTGTGGTAAGTAAATAAAATTTTCAAAAATTTTGTAGTATGAATACAAATTTTTATCATTAATTTAAAAATACAAAGAGGATGTTCCAAAAATTGTGGCAAAATTTGAAAACTTTGCGGGTCTCTAGGCTAATTAGAACATTAAAAAAGTGTACTTAATGGGGTATTTTTCGCTGAAATCGGCGATAACAATTTGAGAGGGAAAAATCCTGAATATTAATTTAGGCACCAATCAATTAATTTTCCTATTTTTGTGTGATTCCTATTGCAAATTCAGATGGTGGTAGGGCTTTTGTACAAAATCCGCCTGTTTCTGTCGTAAAGCAGCAGTGTTTGAACTACTGTTGTTTGTAGAAGTTTTAAGAAAGCTGGTGAAATTTCAGGCACATAAGCCTCTCTATCTTATTTCTTAGGGTAGGCCTGGGTAGGCCTTCAGAAGTTGGTTGTTTTTTCCGTAGAGATGTCTACTTGATAGGTTATTTTGAGAGTAATTTGGCACTTAAGAAGGTATTTTCGCTGAAATAGGTTTTCAGAAGATGCTAGGGAAAACCCTGAATTTCAATTAGTTTTCAAATTTTTGTTAATCTTATGGCAAATTTTGAAGGTGGTGGGGGGTTTCTGTACAAAATCCGTCCGGGGAATCTCACCCCTTGCCTCTTTTTGTCGTAAAACAGCAGTACTTTGGAATACTAAAATTAAAATTCAGGATTTTTTCCTCTCAACTTTTGATCGCCGATTTCAGCAAAAAATACCACATTTAGTACTACTTTTCTATGTTTTGAGTACCCTAGCGACCTGCAAAGTTTTCAAAACCAGCCACAATCTATGGGACATCATTTTTGTATTTTTAAATTGATGCTCGAAATATGAATAAACCCTATAAAATTTTGAAAATTGTAATTACCATACTTTTAGAATTATTATGTTAGGAGGTTAATAATTTTGTGTTTGAAAGTTACATTCAAGACGATCATGACACTTTAAGAAAATTGAAAGAATGCCCTGTTAAAAAAATATAAACTTTAAAATTTTTTGTAAAATTATAAAATAATTTATAACTCGAAAACTAAAAAAAATAACCATATGGGGTGATTTGGATACCCCTAGCATGAGGCATCGAAATTTTCCTTTTGGACGTCTATCAATAGGCCACCCTCTATAATGTGCACTTTCATGTCTAGTGATTCTTCGTATAATGAAAATAAGCAAATTTCACGAAGAAAAAAAAACTGGCCAAATGCGAGTTAGACTCTCATGTCTTGGGTTCCGAAATACCTATAGTATTTTTGGAAGCAACAAAGTCCATTTTTAGGACCGCAAAACTAAATTTGCTTCGAAAGGATTTTTCAAAAACTGTGCAACTAAGAAAGACTGTTTTATTTTTGCTGTACTATTTACATAAACATCTACCGATTGAGTTGCGTCGGCTGAAAATACGAACGTTACCTTGGACTCGATGTCGCATTCACGTAAAGCCGCGATTACACCTGCTTGAATTTGACGACTGAATAAGAAATCTACCTAGGAGGCTACGTAGAAAAAGACGTTTGTGAGTTCAGAGTTCTAGCTAGGAAGCTAAGTAGAAAAAGTGCCTACTAATACAGTTGCTGAATAGTGATGTTCCGATAGCGATAGTTTCACTGTCGGTAGTTGATCTTGAAATACAGTAACTCTGTTGAATAGCCTTATCGAAAATAATTATTGTACAATAAAATACTGTCGATTGTTAAAAATAAGCTGATACAACCTCAAGACAAATACAACCGATAATTAAAAGAAGAAAAAATTACAGACAAACTTATTTGCGGTCTTAAAGATGGGCTTTATTGCTCTAAAAAATACTACAGGAATATCGAATCCCTCGACGTGACAGTCTGCCTCGCACTTGACCGTTTTTTTAATATAAGTATATTTTTTGTTCGATAAGTTGAATTAATCATTCGCACTTGGACATCACTAAACTTGCTAAGTCCCTTCAAGTAAAGGAGTTAGAAGGTTTAGTGATGGGAAAATTTTGCGAATGATTAATTCGAATCGAACAACTTGTCCATGAAAAATAAAAATAAAGCATAATCTTGGTTTAATAATAAGTACTAACAATAAACTTAAAAAAATTCACTATAAAAAAAAAATTATACGACTGTTCGGTTGAGTTAAGGAGTGATCCCAGCTAGCTGAATTCAAAGACTAATTCGGCATACATTGCTCGTTGAAGTAAGGATAATGCAATAACATAACCAAGCCTCCCAGCAATGTATGCCGAATTAGTCTTTGAATCCAGCTAGATGTGATCGTGGCTTTAATAGGCTGACAATACATTTCCGTGATGTTTTTATTTTTATTTAGCTTAAATGGACAAATGAGACCTGAACATTGCCTTGCCAAATCTTATTAATGAGCGTATTTCTGATCAAACAAAAAAAATGGCTGTGGTAAATGAAGTGGATACATTTTTTCTATTTTTCTAGTCTAGCAGGTGCACATAGTGATGGCCGTAGATGAAACGTGTCAGGGTCTGCTTTCCGAAAACTGAAAAGGCATGATCATTCGCCGTAACTGAACAACTTTCAGTGAATAAAACTATCAGCCTCTTCATATAAAATTGCAAATGGACAGTTTAGCCACGATCACATCTAGCTGGATACAAAGACTAATTTGGCATACATTGCTGGGAGGCTTGGTTATGTTATTGCAATATCCTTACTTAAACGAGCAATGTATGCCGAATTAGTCTTTGAATTCAGCTAGGTGTGATCGTGGATTTTTGGTGGAAAAGAGGATTATTTTAATATTTTCTGAAAGTTTTATTTACTGAAATAACGGTTTTGAATGAAAAATTTAGGTATTCTAACTAAAAGAATGAATAAAGCACTTAAATTCTTTATGTTTACTTGACTGGTGCAACCTAATTTTATTTCCTTGTTTGTTTTTTAGTATACCGGTAATTCTGTTGTTTTTTTTTGTAGTTATTCTAGTGTTTTTATATACAACATAAATTAGCCCTTATTAATATTTTCCGTACGATGAGGTGTTGTTCTATTCGTATTGGCCCTTCACTAAAGTTCCTTACTGCGTTGCTTACTATGCGGATTACTCAGTTAGTGACTTACTTAGTTCCATCTTTCTACCTTCCTTTCCTACGTAGGAGACTAACTGACTTAGTGTGTGAATTCAGTCAGGTGTGATCGGCCCTTTAATCACAAGTCACATGAACTCGATCAAAGTAGCTAGTAAAATTTCGGCTGGAGTCAAGAAATTAAGTGAGAGTGATTGACAGGAATGCCGGTCAGTGCACCAAATTCGTTGATTGAATAAAACTGAGTCTATATGATTTGAAAATAAAGCAAGTTGAGTAGATTTGTTCGAAGTTAGGCTCGAGTAACTCGATAGCAAGATACGCCTAAACTTGAAATTATTTATAGTTTTTTGTGCCCCAAATCTCTACATTTGTTCATTATATTAACCTAATTTATCTTTTATGTTTCAGGTAACTCTAAGCAAATGTATGATGACCTATCACGAGAAGTTGAATGTCAACCTAACTCTTAGCACTGTGGCCTCTGTTGCTTTGTGGTTCGCACTGCTAGTCCATGCAAATGCCTGTTTTTGGTATTGGCTTGGTGATTTAGTCGATATATATGAGCCAAAGACTTCTTGGAAGTGGCAAGGTAAGCTAAAAGTTGAGAGATATAAAAATAAATATTTAGTCATCAGCCTAAATACAAAATTTGAAGATCCTAACTTTACAACTGACGGACTTTCATACAAACTTTTATCCCTTAGTTAATCCCTTTAGGGGATGAATTTCGCAAAATCCTTCCTTAGTGGATGTCTACACTGTATTTCATTTCATTTATTCTTACTTATTTACAGAAAATCCAAAACACAAGTAAGCTTATAATTACACAACTTAATTAAAATAACTCAATTAAATTTTAAAAATTACAAATATAAATTGACAAAAAAAAAATGTCAACAAACTGTCAAAAAATAAAATTTCGAATTGTCAAATAATCTAATTCAATTTCAATTGTCAAAAGAAAATAATATCTATGAAGTACGTTCAAGGTACTTTTTTTTTTTTATAAGGTATCTGCAAAATTTCAAGTCTCTAGGTCCAGCCGTTTAGGCTGTGCGTTGATACCTCAGTCAGTCAGTCAGTTTATCCTTTTATGCAGGGTGTAAGGGACAGCCTTCCGAATATTGAAAGGGCATGATCAGTCAATTGTAACTAAACAACTTTCAGCGAATAAAACTTTCAGGAAATGAAAAAAAATTCGGCCTCTCCATACAAACTGTCCAATCAAGTTTGCAATTTTGTATGGAGAGACCTATTTTCATTTCATTTCCTGAAAGTTTTATTCGCGGAAAGTTGTTCAGTTACGTTGACTGATCATGCCCTTTCAGTATTCGGAAGGCTGTGCCTTACACCCTTTATAGGGTGACTTTTAGTTCGTGATAGCAAAAGATATGCATGTACTCATGATACTGAACAACTTTTCGCAAGGAACATAGGTCGAAATACGAAAAAAAATATTACCTCCCATACAAAATGCGCTATCAGCTGATGCAGTTTCTATGGGGGGTCAAAACTTGATTTTCATACTCGTACATTCCTATGTTCCTTGGGAAAAGTTATTCAGTATCATGAGTACATACCTTTTTCTATCAAGAACTAATTAAAAGTCACCCTATATATTACGATGCATGCAGAAAAGTGTGTTTCCGGAACAGCTGAAGATTGCAAAGATTGTGCTCATACGCAAAAAGAAATGCAAAACAGATAATAATAATACAGACGAATTTCATTACTTCCAGTTCTATCAAAAAGTTTTGAGAAGCTCCTAACTAAAGTGTAGGTTGTTTTCACACTTAAACTCAAACCGTCTTACTACAAAAAAGTTAGACATCTGTTGAACGCTTGATTAAAAGAATCGTTCCAAATAACTCTGTCTGTCTATATCATTGATGCGCAGAAGTCAAAAATTACTTATTTTCTTATGACTTGACTTCTGCGCATCAACTGACATAGCCAGTTATTTTTTGTAGTAAGACCCAAACTCTTTGCTGCACAGTTTGGTTAAAAAATTAAAATAATATTTCAAAAAATTTAAAATTTAAAATTTTTTGATTTTAAATTTACTAACATAGTTTTTAAGTCTTACTAACAAAAAGGATCTTTGTAATCTGAAATTGATAATAATAATAAAAAATAAAATACTCGACTGTGTAGAAAAATATGAACTGGAAAGAGAAAAAACAAGTTCAATTTATAAAAAGATATAACTATAACATAAATACCTTTCTTACGTGGCTTTTTCCATTTGAAATTTGTAAACTAGACAAAGAAATCAAAACCACTTTGGAGACCATCTTTGTCGCCGTTTATTTATATGCGTAAAATTATGATAGTCAAATTAATACAACGACGAGTAAGGGAAAGGTACTACTACCATACTAATTGTTGTGAAACTGCCCATGAATTAAAACAACTTTCCCGAAATACGTACAATATTTTTCAACTTTTCATACAAACTGCATCAGCTGACAGCACATTTTGAATTGGAGGTCGAAATTCTTTTATTTTCGTGTTTTGATTAATTTTCCGTGGACAAGTTGTTCAGTTTCATGCATAGATTTATATAGTCAAGATAGGGCCTTGGGAACAAGCGGTTCAAAATTTTTCCATACAAGAAAAAATTGCGCCATCTGTGAAAAATCGCGTGAACTACGTTGTGTAGTACTTCGGTCGGTGCTAAATACACGGAACGGAAATAATATGGCGGGAAAAAACAAAACAAACTTTTTACTGTTTATATGTGATTTAGGCCTGGTTGTTCAGTTTCATTAACTGGATTATAGTCAAAAACAATAATAAGAAATAACAATAATAATAAGTGTATATTGTTTCTTCAACTAATAACATTCCATTTTGATGGTAAGTTTATTTGCATCCAATGTTGACAATATGACTGACAACGACTGACGTTTGTTGGTCCTAAACGTCAGATTTCGGACCAACGAATTGGGGACATTGTAACGTGCTTATGGGCTAGAACTTATATATAAGTAAATGGTTTCATAGGCATTTTCACACCCTTTAGTATTATCACACCTTCCCGTTACACGTGAGACGTTCTGATCTAATTCAGTTTTTATTTCAGAAAATGAAAATGGAACAAGAGTGCAAGCCTGCTCATATTATTATTATTGTGCGCTGCATTTTGTGCTAACCTCATTTACACATAACAACGAACCATATTTAACGCCACGAAATCGAATAGAGGTAAAACAAAATGTCAATAAGTAGCTACCAATTTATTTCAGCGATTTGCTCTCAAGCTCCTGGTTGCTGAACGACAAATTAAAAAAAAAAAAAAAAAGTGACGACGGAAGCTGAAGGATCCTTAAAAACGCAGAGATTGTAGAGCTCGTGGCGATCCTGAACATAATTGTAGAGACGAAAGCGCACAGACTCCGTTGGCTCGTCCACGTAGAAAGGATGGGGGAGGACCGGTACGTCAAGAAAGCCTATGAGGGTTGACCGATAGGACGCCGTCCGGTTTGCCGCCCGAGATACCGGTGGGCCGATGTAGTTGGTGCAGACTTGCGCGAGCTACAGGCTGACGACTGGCAGGTTGCGGCACAAGATGGTAACAAATTCTTGTGTCGGAGGCCAAGATAGGTCGTCGCCACAGAGAAGAAATTATACAAATGAATAAAGTTTTGGAACTTATATGACATTAGGTGTTCGTTCAAAGCTCACAACCTCCTTGCTTCGCTCGGAGGTTTTTGTTCTGAGCTCACAACCCTCCCGCCCCCTCCACTGACGCTTCACCCCCCTCACCGTGATATATCCGTTTACCGATTTTTTCATTATTTTTCGAAAACTATTAGTCTATACGAAAAAAAAATCAAAGGAAAAATAATCCTTATTAAATTCTTAACAAAAGATCGGTCCTACATTTTTTATAGGCTTGACGGTATCCAAGCTTCAGTTAGTTAAATTTTGGAAAGCATTAAAAAAAATAAAAAACCGTGTATGCTAGCGAATAAATGTATTCATTCATTCATTCATTCAAAAAAGCTACATTCTCAGCTAAAATTTTTCATCAATCAATATACGAAATAACTCAGACCAAATTAATAGATTGTATTAATAGCTGTTCGCAAAAAAAGCTATCATCAATTTTATTTCGTTGATATATTATTTCTCGAGTAGACGGTATGAGTCGACGATAGAACGAGCTTGCCCAGAAGAAGCTTATTCAATCGCGACTTGAATATAATAAGAGAAGATAAAGTGAGAGCGATATAATTATCTTTGTTACTTTTCCGCTAATTGACCCGGTGTTCCCCCGCCCCGCCCGTCCGACTTTTGCCGCCGCTTCACCTAGTCCGCCGCTTGCCATCGTTGTGAATAGTTGCGATTAGAAGTGTATCAAGTAGGTACTATATATATATATATAGGGTGACTTTTAATTAGTTCTTGATAGCAAAAGATATGCATGTACTCATGATACTGAACAACTTTTCCCAAGGAACATATGTCGAAATATTAAAAACCTTATTTGACCTCCCATACAAAATGCGCTATCAGCTGATGCAGTTTCTATGGGAGGTCAAAACTTGATTTTCGCATTTCGACCTATGTTCCTTGGGGAAAGTTGTTCAGTATCATGAGTACATACATAACTTTTTCTATCAAGAACTAATTAAAAGTCATCCTGTATAAGGAATAGTAACGCGATTTATGAGTGTTATTCGAATACATATAAACTGGTTGGGCAAGCAAAAAGCGCAGTGGTACTGTTAAAATTGACGCCTACTTCATCTGTGACACATCAGCATTCAAGGCGGGTCTATTTGCAAGTTCATGCATGGCTGAGAAATATGTTGAATCCGGAAGAATTGAGTTGAACAAAAACTAACACTTTTCTGAATTCTATACTAACAAATGAAGCACCAGCTCCCGCTTCAATACTTCAATTAATATCATGTGTTTGCAAGCTAGGCTACGGAAGAAGATGCAATTGCGTTAAAATTTGCCTATACGCTGTACTTCAATGTCAAAGTTTGTCATGGTCAAAGCTGTTTCAATAAAAGTCAAGATTATGAAGAGCCTGAGCAAGATGAAGAGGCTTGAAGAGCAGACGGATCACCTGATGGTAAGTGTTCACCGTCGCCCATGGACACCCGCAACTCCAGGGGGATCACAGGTGCGCTGCCGGCCTTTAAGATATTTGTAGGCTCGTTTCTTGAAAGTTGCAATGTTGTAACCGTCCGGAAACAAAGATTAAAGCCTAGTAAATTTATCACAACTTTTTCCTTATACATAACTAGCTGTGCCCTACGACTTCGCTTGTGTGAAGTGTTGATTGCGGCTGCGTCGCTTTTAACTTCATAATCGCTTTTTTAGAGTTCCGATACCAAAATGGTAAAAAAAAGGAACCCTTATGGTGCCGCTCTGTCTGTCTGTCTGTCTGTCTGTCCGTCTGTCTGTCACACCTCTATATCTCAGCAACCACTTACGCTATCGAGCTGAAATTTGGAATAGTTTTAGAATATAGTTGCCCAACTTAATTGCACATGAAAATTTTTTGAAAAAAGTATGATTATTAATGTAAAGGGGGCCAAAATAGGGGGGGCCAAATTTCAAATTGTCGCTACTAGGTCGAATGGGGTATCATATGAAAGGGCTTTACTTGTACATTTTAAAATATATTTTTGTATTTTTTTAAGTTTCTTAGTTTTCAAGTTATGATGAAAAATGTCAAAAAAAATACCATTCCCTCCCCCTTATCTCCGAAGTTTGAGTAAGGGAAAACCTGAATTAATTACAGTTGACAGAGGTTTATGTAAACTTTACAGCAAAAATAAAACGATCTTTCTAAGTTGCACAGTTTTTCAGAAATCTGCAAAAAACCTTTACAAACAAATTTAGTTTTGCGGTCCTGAAAATGGACTTTATTGCTTCCAAAAATACTATAGGTATATCGGAACCCTCGGCGTGCGAGTCCGACTCGCACTTGACCGGTTTTTCTGTTACAGGTATCCGATTGCAATGAAACAAAATTTATATTATTGGCTAGTTCGATAAGTGAAACTCATATCACCTTCCTTAAATATATTTATTATTTACCGAGACACAGTATTACATTAAAGCACAATCTTACACGCTAAGAGCTATCGACCGACTGCTTGCCTTTCACTTTACAATCATTATCTCTCCCTACTATCGACATGTAGTCAACTTCACATGTAGCAAACTTCGCATCGTGCTCGCTGACCTCCGATTGGCTAGACTCGGACGCTGCGCTACTAGCCAATGAGAAAGAGGAATGTAGTATTGTCCACAAAAACAACTTAAGTAGCCATACTATTGACTGCCAACACATCCAAGCATTTAACTAGTATTATAAACAACTATATCCAACTACAAATATTAACCATAAGTTTAAAAAAAGCCAACAATATGATGCAACAACGTAAGGTTCATACAAAATTGAAAAAAATATTTAAATCGGTTCAGTAGTTCGAGAGTAAATGACGGACAGCAGCTTGAAATTTAAAAGTCGAATATTTCATGTTATAGTGAACCGATTTCATTGACAGAAAACTCATGCATTGCAACAATATGCGATTGACACATTACTGGAAACCATGTTTGAATCTGATCAGAAGTTTGTGAGTGAATCAAATCTGTGTGTTTGTCTGTACTCGTATTTCTCTCTCTCCGCGGCTTAGCTCAGAAGGCTTCAGTACCAGAAAGCTGAAATTTGGTATGAATATACGTATTAACAACCCGGACAAATTAATAGAAAAAAAGTTTTATCTTCCCTACACGTGAATAAGTGATTTTAATTTTTTTGGTGTACCACATAGTGTGGGGTATCAGTAGAAAGGTCTTTTAAAAATATTGTGAGTGAATTAAGACCATTTTTCGATGAAGGGATCCGTTTGCGAAACATTAAACTTCAAATTGGGTGACACAGCATTGTTTTTTTAAACTAATTTGTCTGGGTAGTTAATACGTATATTCATACCAAATTACAGCTATCTAGTACTGAAGCCTTCTGAGCTAAGCCGCGGACAGATAAATAACTAGACAAACACACAGATTCAAACAGAGTTTTCAATAATGTGTCAACCGTAAGTTTTTTCAATGCATGAGTTTTATTTAAATGAAATGGGTTCACTATAACATGAAATATTCGAATTTAAAATTTCAAGTGGGTGTCCGTCATTTACTCACGAACTACTAAACTGATTCAAATGAATTTTTCAATAATGTATGAAACTTACGTTGGTGCATTATATAACTTTTGTATCATTTCAATCGGATAATTGTAACAGAAAATATGCGATTATGAAGTTAAAAGCGACGCAGCCGCAATCAACACTTCACACAAGCGAAGTCGTAGGGCACAGCTAGTTATGTATCAGGAAAAAGTTGTGCTAAATTTACTAGGCTTTAATCTGTTTTTGATAGCCTTGTCTCTAAGACGCACCGTTTTCAAGTTTCTAGCGAAAGTCCTAAAAAAGGACCCTTCTCGACAATAATCCCTGACAATAATCGAGAGGAATTTATTTGAGGTTGTGACGAGGGTCAACGACTACACAAAGCTAAAACTTTGATAACGAATAAATTTGATCCGCTAATTCCCTTAATATGGCTCAATCTTACTGCATTATCAATTCATTACAAAGCTTACTAAACTAGCTACCCTATAAATTGAAAACGTTTGCTTCTAAGTGTTATAGTTTTAGTATTACAAGAATTTATAACTCGGTCAGTCATATTATTGAAAACTTTGTGACTGTAAGTGTCAATTCTTTATAAACTAGTTTCAGCTTGGAAACCCTCAAGTCTATCAAAATAAGTCATTGAACATATTTTACCAAGAATTTAATGAGGATTATTTTTGTCTTTGAAACTTTTTTAAATTTATAATAGTTTTCGAAAAAAAGTTAAAAATTTGTTGACGGGGACAAACTTTAGGGTGAGGGGGGAGCGGGGGGGTGTAGAGTCAGGTGGAGGGAAGGAGAGAGCTATGTTATGAGTTTTGAACACCACACTCAAAGGTCATTACACATAAGTTTCAAAACTTTTTTTATTGTTTTTCTGAGAAACATATAATTACCGTATTAGTAGCGCTGCAGCGGGGGGAGCCTGGGGCCACAAAATGCTGCTAGGGCGGCTTCCGTAGGGGCCTGACAAGTCCGGACTTCACGCCGCGGCGAGGACAAGCCCACCTGGTGATTCCTCGTTGGGGGAAGCCCAGAAAGCGCCTATAATGAAAAAATACTGATTGCACAGCAATAAAGTTACCGCAAACTATTATTATTTTAGCAACAATTTGAGTTCATGACGCATCGCTATTTATATGTCGTAGCCATATCGTATAACACGCCGTATTACAAACGGCCGGCCATTGTACAAAATGCATTTTCAGGCATTTTACTAAACGGCGCATAATTCGTTCCTGGCACAAGCCGCAGCGGCACGCTCGTTTCGTTTGCTCGGCTCGTGCTTTGTGGTCTCAAGATAACCTAACCTTACCTTTATTTTTTACACTATAATATTTTTTGATGTGCCTTTAAGTATTTCCCTTTAGAAGTAGCAATTTGGTATTTTTGATTAAACATTCAGCATTTTGATGTTCAATCAATATTTCTGAAGTGCAGTTAAATAGGTAATTATATCTAATGTTTTTACGGCGAAGGCGCTATTTTGAATTCAGTACGAAGTGAAGGATTCTTAAATAGAAACTTGAAATTAGCGAGGGAATGAATACCTTATCCGAGGTAAAGTATAATTTTGTGGCCAAGAGAAACATTCTATTTTTCATGATAGAGGCTCATTTCAGTACAATTCCCTATCAAAGAGAAAGTGTAAATTAGGACCTGAGATTAAAACATAATGTCACCAAAAATAACCATATGTTGGCTATTTAAAAGAAAATTCTTAATGATACTCTCGAAGAGTTACAATGACTCTGACCGACCACCACAATTATTAGGCGAATTACAGATGCACCCCTACGAATAAATAATAAGTATTAATTAATACGTAGATGCACCCCTTACCCCGCCTTCATATCCGCGCTGCCCTAGTGACCACGTAGTAACGTCGAATGTCATTCGCCTAGTTGTAAACAAAGATTCCGGACCTCCTTGCTTCGCTCGGAATAGATACCTTGCTAATGAGCCGGTTTTGCAGCTAAGCCACAGATTAAGTAATAGTAAACTAACGTTCTAAGCGTCAACTGAGTATTCAAAGGTGTCGATAGATGGCTCTGAAGACAGTTGCTAAAGAACTTAAAATTAATCTGTCATAGATGAAGCGTGAAGTAAATAAACCTCCTTAGGCAACACTAACAACAAATAGGAAAAAATAAGTTGAAAGTTTTTTCCTACAACAACGCTATCTATCAAGAAAATTAAAACTAGTTTTTCTTTTTTAAAAAAACGGCTCATTTATTTTACTATGGGATGACATCTGCCAACATGTTCCAAATTTTAATGTCACATCATCAATGATCACTAAGAAATATTTAAAATAACCCGTAAAATCAATAGAACCAGATAGAACGACGCCTTCACTACCTCGACGAATTATTTCTTTAATACTACTTCTAATTACCCTTATTTTTCTGAGGTTGTAACGGTCGGCTTGTACACACGGCCGCACATCAGTAGAAACACTTTTGGACCTTATGGCGTGGTAATAGAGGTGAAAAAGTTTCTACCGACAAGCGGTTGATCGTACCGGGGATCATAGCGGGTTCTTTGTGTTTTGAAAGTAGGATAAGGGAAACAATTTGTTACAAAATAACATTGTTGGCAACACCCAACAGAAAATAGTAGTTTTTATAAGTTCTAAGTATAGCATTCATGTATGGCTCTCTCTGCCACAAACTGTAATCGTGTACGGTTGTGCGATTAAACATCAGGCATCAAATTCTACTCTTTTCTTTAATACATCAGCGCCCCAACATCATCGGAGTTTAAACATGGTCCTTCGACACCGAGAGAAGAGGAGGATTTAAGAAATATTGCCTGCGAAACACAATTCGTCTTCACGCAACACGTGGCGCTGCGCAACGCCTTCAACCATCGCGGCCCACGCAATCACACTTTGGTCGAAGTATCTATTCTTCGAGGAAGCAATCAGGAAGATTTCACAATAAATCGTGATTTGCAGTCCTGCATCATCGTTGCGGCGGCAATCCTGTTGGTGAGAGTGGAGTGTCACGCATCATTTACAACCATCCGTGGCATACCTACATTTATCTCACTAACCGTCTGCAATCTCAGGAAGACGAATCACGCATCACATTCAAGACATTTTCCTGCAAATATCTACGCTTCGACAAACCCTTGAAGAAACTCAAGAATCGTATTCCTGCTACAAACAGCTCGGCGGCAATCCAGGTTCCTGTTTCTACCTACTTATAGTGCCACGCAAAACCTATCGTGACATACATCCGACGGAGCAGCGACTTCAGGAAGAAAAATACGGTATTTGTTCATACAGAGGACACGCTTTTAACCAGGAAGTTAGCATATTTCTTCGTGTCATCGCTACACATTCTGTGGTCAGAGCAAATTCAAGAGGAAGCACATCGAGGACGCGCAACCAGCCAAGGTAAAACCTTCGTGTCATCGCTAATTCTAAGAATCATCGTGTTTGTGCATTCATTTCTTCACGATCACGAAGCAAGTTCCATCGTCCCACACTCTTACCACTCCACCTGTATATTTTGATAAATAGCAACACCGGTGCATTTTCAAACTTTCGCGCCCAGTCGCATACGACTTCTTCACGCAAGTGCGAAAGAGACGCAGCATCTGGAAGCTTGGTCGAGCGAACGCGCGTTCCGTTTGGACGGAAATATTCGTGGGTGACCGAAACAGAAGATTGTCAACTGCATCGAGTGCAAGCAAGACAGACTTTACTTTGGTAGATTATTTAGCGTTGGTAGTTATTAGAAATTTAGAACCAATAGCGAGCTTCGAATCGATTCTCTTTGTCAGTGAATCAAGCATAGATTCGCTTCGATTTTAACATTTCGTCATTTCGTTCGATCGTCGCTAAGTAGCCCACGACACTCGCTATTTTTCTGTGCGTTTTTTTTATTTAGTTAAATAAATTTGCTGTATAGGATATTTAGAAGTGTGAGTACTGAAAAAATGTCCGATGACGATATTAAGGCGTTGCGAAACGCCCGCGGTTATACCAAAGCTGCCATTACCCGTCTGTATCTCTTCACATCCAACATAGCCGATGTGGAGCAAGCTCCGGTATCCACATTACAAACCAAGAGAGATAGGATAAGGGCACTGTTTGCCGAATATGAGGAATACAACAAACGCATACTCGCAATAGAAGACAAGTATGAGGAAAATGTGTCGGAAGTGGAGAGCAAATATTTCTCTATCCTAACCGTGCTTAATGAAGTCATTCAGAAGAAGGCTTCCCCCAACTCCGATGCTCAAACGAGCATGTACAAGGCAAAGTTGCCTACTATAGAAATACCACACTTCACAGGAATATATAGTGAGTATATACCTTTCACAAACTTGTTCCGTGCTATAATTCATAATGATAGGGCAATTGACAATGTTCAGAAACTATACTTCCTACGTTCCTTTTTAGAAAAGGAGCCATTCGATTTAATAAAAAACCTGCCTCTTATTGATGGCAGCTATAATGAAGCCTTAAAGCTTCTTGACCAACGCTACAACCATAAAAGCAAAATCATTAATGAACACATAAATTCTATTCTTGATCTTAATCCTGTAGCTAGGTCTAGTCCTACCATTCTTAGAGAATTTGTGTCAACGGTAAAGCAATGCCTGTCTGCTCTTAAAAACTTAGATGTTAATATTTTAAACTGGGATCCCATCATAATGGCTATTTTGTTGCGCAAATTAGATTCAAACACCGCGAGGGCCTATCAGCTGGAGAGTAACGATGGGCCACAACAAAAAATTTCGGATTTCTTGCTCTTTCTGGAAAAAAGAGCCTTAGGCCTGGAAAATTTGGAACCAGCAGCATCTGCAAAATCCAACAAGCCTCCAGTGGTCAACTTCGCAGCAACGGGACCTGCAAGCAAGTCAGCTTCTGGGAACAAGTCGGCTTCGGTGAACAAGTCATCATGCACATACTGTAAGTGTGATACTCACAAGTTATTTTCTTGCAATAAATTCAAGCTCTTGTCTGCAGCGAATAGAATAGATTTCTGCAAGACAAGCAAGTTATGCACAACATGCTTAAACCCACACCTTGGAAAATGTAAATATCATTTCCGGTGTACAATATGTAAACAGAATCATAATACTTTGCTACATTCTGACCCTCCTCCAGAGAAGCCTGTGACTTTAATTTCAAATTTGGATTCCAATAGGGTTTTACTTCCTACAGTTAAAGTCAAGCTATATTCTCAGCAAGGCAAGGCGGTGCACATCAAGGCTGTTCTTGATTCTGCTTCACAGGTGTCGCTAGTCACTTCTAAAGTCATACAAGTTTTAGGTATCCAGCCAGCAGTGGATAATACCAACATCATTGGGGTCACGAGCTCATCCAGCAATGCAAAATTTGCGGTTCCTTTAGAGGTCCACTCTTTGGCCACGCCTTACAAAGTGACAATAAATTGTCATGTTCTTGACACGATCACCTGCAAACTTCCTCAATACAAAGTAGAGAAATCTTCTTTGAATATTCCAACCGGCATAAAGCTCGCTGACATTGAATTCGACACTCCGTCCGAGATCAATATGCTAATGGGAGCGGACATATTTTTCCAGGTGTTAATGCTGGAGCAACGCTCGGAGCAACAATCTTCTTCGAGCCAGCCTGCTTCCCAGCATACTGAGGGCCATGTTCCTCACCAACAGCCACATCCCCGCTTCATTAATACGAGGTTTGGCCACATTGTCTGTGGGGCTTTGCCATATCAGCCGGTTGCAACTAACAAACAGGTATCCTTGTTATGTGTTACTTGTAATTCAAGCATAAATAATAAACTTGAGAATTTTTTCGAAACTGAAAGCATTCCGCAGTCCTTCAGTGAGACTTTCTCAGAGCACGAGCAATGTGAGCAAATATTTAAATCAACTCACAAATTAGAAAATAATAAATTTGAAGTACAGTTGCCTTTAAAGTTACCAATTGATGAAATTAACAAAACTTTAGGTAACTCATTTGAGTTTACTTACTACAGGTTTTTAAATTTGGAGAAGCGGCTACACAAAAATATAAATCTGCTCTCTGAATATCAGAACTTTATCGATGAATATATAGAACTGGGCCATGGTCACTATGTTGATTTTAATTCCTTTGACTTTCAAAACGATCCTGTCTATTTTATGAGCCATCATTCCGTTCATAACTCGAATAGTAAGAGTACCAAAACCAGAATTGTTTTTGATGCCTCGATGCAAACTGATAAGAAAGTTTCGCTTAACGATATCATGCTAAATGGCCCAACCGTGCAAAGAGATTTGCTTGACATCATGTTGTTATTTCGCTTAGGCGACTACACATTCACCACTGATATAAGGCGCATGTTCCGCTGCATTGCACTTAACCCTGCACATACTTCTCTCCAAAATATCCTTTGGAGAAAGGATCCTTCTGAATCTCTTAAATGCATTCAGCTCGATACTGTTACTTACGGTCAAAAGGCTTCAAGCTTTCTAGCCACTCGGTGTTTGTATGAATTAGCCGAGAAATATAAAGCTGACTTTCCATTGGCTTCTCTCATAATAAAAGACTCGACTTATGTCGACGACGCGTGTTTCTCACATTCAAGCTCAAACGTTTTACTTGATGCTAAAAAACAGTTATGCGAATTATTAGCTAAGGGTGGCTTCGAGACCCACAAGTGGGCTTCCAATTGTTCTCAGGTTTTAGCTGACATTCCGGCTGGCAAGCAACAGTTCGATGAATTGGATTTTCAAAGAGATAATTATTGTATGAAGACTCTGGGTATAACTCTCGATGTTAGAAAGGACTGCTTTATTTTGTCGTGTCCAGAGCCATTCAACAACCGGTCTTCCACCAAGAGAGAAATTCTCAGCTATATTTCAAAATTTTATGACCCGTTGGGGTTCCTATCTCCTATTGTCATCAAGGCCAAGGCTATTATGCAAAGGTTGTGGTTAGAGAAGGTTCTTTGGGATGCTATCCCACCAAATGATTTAAAAAATGAATGGTTGTCCTTTGCTGGAAGTTTATCAGAATTGGAACCAATAGAGTTAGCTAGGAATGTACCTATTTCGTCGACAGCTTCCCGCGTGCAACTCATCGGCTTTTCCGACGCTTCAACTTCGACGGGCTATGGCTGCTGCGCTTATCTAAGGGTCCTGGATAGTACAGGTACTCCATCGGTTTCCTTGCTTTGTTCCAAGTCTCGAATTAATCCATCTAAACATCCTCTCACCATCCCACGTCTGGAGCCTAACGCTATGTTGTTGCTAACAAAACTGATGAGAAAGGTGCATGATACACTGTCAACTAAAATTAAAATATATGATGTTTATTTGTTCTCTGACTCACAAATTGCTCTGGCTTGGTTAGCGACAGACCCCGTTAAGCTTCAGGCCTTCGTTGCAAATAGAGTGAAATTAATTCGCGAGCAGACGGCGGACTGGCGATGGCTGTATGTCAACACAGAAGATAACCCAGCTGATCTGGTCAGCAGGGGCGTAGAGCCGAGTGTTCTTTCTCACTGCTCTAAATGGTGGCATGGTCCAGCCTTTTTGCGTAGCACTGAGTGCGAGTTTGGTCAGGTTTCCCCTCTTCCAGTTGACAACTTACCTGAGATGAAAAAGTCCGCTCCCAAGGTCGTTCTGGTCACGCAACAAGAAACGGATTTTTACAAATATTTCGATCGGTTCTCTGATCTAAATAAATTAACAAGAGTCGTTGCTTATATGCGTCGATTTTGTCACAATTTAAAAAATAAAAATAATAAAAATAAAAATAATTATTTGACCGTCAATGAATTGCAACAGGCATTGCTTTGGGTTGTTGGTCAAGAGCAAAAATTTCATTTCAGTGAAGAACTGAAATGCTTAAAAAATAATGAAAAAATAAAGGGCTCCTTACATCCCTTACATCCATTTTTAGACAATCAGGGTCTAATCAGAGTAGGTGGTAGAATAGAAAATGCAGAAGTTTCATACTCACAGAGACACCCTGTAATATTACCTAAACATTCACGAATTACTGATCTCATCATACACCATGAGCACTTGCGATTATTACACGCCGGTCCAAAATTACTACTGTCTAGCATAAACCAACGGTTCTGGATAGTCAATGGCATTAGGCACGTCAAGAAAATTGTTCATAAGTGTCTGGTGTGTTTCAGATTAAAAGCAGAATGCGCTAAGCAGCTCATGGGTAACTTGCCGCCTCAAAGGGTCACTGCCTGTAGGCCATTTCAAAAAGTAGGTGTGGACATGGCCGGGCCTATAACTGTAAAAAACTCTCGCGTCAGACGAGCCATACAAACAAAAGGATACATATGTGTATTTGTATGCTTCGTCACAAAGGCGATTCACTTAGAACTTTGTTCTGACTTAACGACTGACTGTTTTATTGCTTGCTTAAAGCGCTTTATAGCGCGGCGAGGCTTACCGTCAGATATATTTTGCGATAATGGAGGAAACTTTAAGGGGGCAAGTAATGAGCTGAAAAGATTGTATAACTTTCACTCTGGGCGTGACCACCAAGCATCGGTGCAAGGCTTTGCTACAAGCCAATGTATAAAATATCATTTTTTACCAAGTTTTTCGCCGATGTTTGCAGGACTCGCTGAGGCAGGTGTTAAGAGTACGAAGTTTCATTTGAAGCGCATAATTCAAAATTATGTATTAACTTATGAACAGTTAAACACTATTTTAACGCAAATCGAAGCTGTCTTAAACTCAAGGCCGCTCTTGCCGGTCTCAGCTTCAGACCCTAACGACTTCAGCTACATAACACCCGGTCACTTCTTGATCGGTTCAGTTTTAACTTCCTTTCCAGAAGAAAACACCTTTGATACGCCTACAAATAGGTTAAAGTTCTGGTCACTATGTAACAAAGTAAGGGAACACTTCTGGAATGTTTGGCATAAACATTATTTAAATATTTTGCAATCACGTCCAAAATGGCGCGATTCCCTACCTAATATACAAGAAGGAATGTTGGTACTGTTAAGAGAACCAAATTTGCCTCCACTTTCGTGGCCTTTAGGTAGAATAGTAAAGGCTTTTCAAGGCCCTGATAATAGGGTGCGTGTCGTTGACGTCATGGCTCCAAATAAGAAAGTGTATAGACGTTCCTTGTCTGGTATTTGTGTCTTACCATTAGAATAAATAAATAGTATATTTCACTATTTACCTAATTTTTAGATTTATCTAGACTCCTAAGATAAAAATACTCGTACCTACAGTTTTTTTCTAAACATGTATTTTAACATGATTTTAACCTTTCTTAGGATTTCGTGTAAAGAAACTTTAGTTTTCTAGAAGTTTAGTTGAGATTTTTAATAAAAATGCACTAGTTTTGTACCTCTGATAAAAAAGCTTTGCTTTCCCTCTAAATAACTCTGAGTAAAGCTAGTTCATTTCTTTAAAAACTAAGCAGAATTTAGTTAAGTTAATATTAAGTTCAATTTCATAAGGAAAATACCTAACTTACTATTGTACAAGTAATGTGTTTTTAAATTTGCAAATTGTATAAGATAGGTACTTGTTCTACTATATAATTTGTAATTCATAGATAACAAGATTAGAAAATGAAACCCATGTTGTTTAACATTGTTGATAATATCGCTTTATTTCAAATATTTTCTTAAACTTATGAATAACGTGTAAATAACCACATACTTTAGGATGTACCTCTAGATTTGCTGGTGGCAATCATATGTTTTCAGTTATAATTTCATGTACTGCTATTTACTTGCATTGTATCTTTGCCTTTTTTAGTTTCTTGCCGCCGCCCCCAGCATGTTGGCAACACCCAACAGAAAATAGTAGTTTTTATAAGTTCTAAGTATAGCATTCATGTATGGCTCTCTCTGCCACAAACTGTAATCGTGTACGGTTGTGCGATTAAACATCAGGCATCAAATTCTACTCTTTTCTTTAATACATCAGCGCCCCAACATCATCGGAGTTTAAACAAACATAATCCTTATTATCTTTGTTAATGAAATGAAGGCGTCGTTCTATTCATTTAGTTGGGTTATTAGTGTAGGCAACGAAGCAGTTGACCCCAACATAAATTTCTCAGGCAGATTTTATTTGACAGGATGATAAAGAATCATCAATTAAATGTACAAAAAATTAAAAAAAAATTGTAATTAAAATTACAAAAAAAAATTTCATAGGTACATTTTTTGTCATTTTTGTATGGAAAAATTAAAAGTACCTACAATTTTTTTTTTTTTATAGAAGGTTTGTCTCATGAAGTGTAATACCCCAGCAAAGTTTCATCGACTGAGGATTTAATGCGGGGGTCTTCATACAACGATCCACTTCGTTGCCTAGACTATATTTTGAATATTTCATAGTAACGGAAATGTGATACGCTGGCAGATGTCCTCACATAATAAAATATATTTGCACGGTAACTACTCCGAGCGGAGCGAAGCTCCGAAATCTTTGGTTTTCAATGACAGCTATCGAAATTAATATTTTATTACAGGTTATATACGCTATTATACTGATTATAGCAGCATTATACATTTACATGAACTATGAAGGTCATTTCACAAATATCTTGCAGTATAGACTCTTGAGATTCTTGAATTTTTATAGTGATTATCTGGAGTTACAGGTAAGAAATTCTAATTTTATTGTAAAGTTGAAACAATAAAAGCTATTCCATGTAGCAATGTAGCTCTAGTGGAGTGGCATCCTAATAATACAAGACGGTAAAAAGTACCATTATCCAGCTAAGGGGACATCACTAATAGGTTGTTAAAAAAAATCCTTTTTTAATATATATTTTTTTATTTATCGCGCAATGATCTGTTAAAAATCAGTGAAAGCGGATAAGCCAAAGCTTTGGAACATCTCGCCACAAGTACCGACGGGATCCCATCACAACCTGCTCCTTTAAAATGACTAAGTCTCTTAAGTGCTTTGTAAATAGAGTCTTCACTCAAATTAACAGTAGATAGGTAGTTGCTACTACAGGTTTCAATGCACATGTCATCAATAGGCACCGATCTTTTTTGATAGACTGATGAAAAATGAGTTGCGAAAAGATTACACACATCAGAACCTGTAGACGCTATAATATTGTTGTGACTCATTTGGGACGGATATGTACTTTTGCCCTTTCTCTTATTTTTAATGAAAGAAAAAAGTAGCTTAGGGTTGGATCTCAATGCTGCCTCAAGCCTGGTAATATACTCATTGTAACAGGAAGTCTGGAGGGTTTCACATTTGGACCTCAAGATGTCAAACGATAGAGCGTCACGCGGGTTATTATTATATTTACGTAACTTCATGCGGTACTTATATTTTTCTCGCAGAAGCAGTATAAGATTAGAAGAAAACCAAACCGGATACTTGTTATTTCGGGGCTTTGATTTTGGGACATGCTTACGAATTACTTCTCGAATAAGAGTGTAAAAAACAGTAACCATTTCGTTTACATCGGTGCAATGACAAAAATAGGAGTCCCAATCAATTGACATAAGCTCATTTGTAATACACTCGTAATCCGCTTTGAAGAATCGATATCTTAGAGATTAATTTACCTCAAGGCGGTGTGTAACAAGGCAAGGAATCGTTAAAGTAACAGGTGGATGATAAGGATCAATTTTAGACAAAGGATTGGGGCACTCACGCAAATCACAAATTACGTTTTGGCTTAATATCAAATCTAAAATTCGGTCAGTGTGATTAAGAACCTGATTGTATTGACTGAGGGCGTTAAGAGACATAAAATCTACTAACAAATCACAAAATAGACTGTTATTAGAGTGAGGGGTTAAAGAAAGATTGTTTGAGGGTTGCCAGTCCATATTTTTTAAATTAAAGTCACCGGCAATAATGACATTAGAAATTCCAGAATCAATAACACTGAGTGAGGAAGTCACACAGAATCATCAAGGCTGCAAAGAGTAAAAAAAAATAAAAAAATCAACTGAAAGCTTAAGTTTGTAATTCCATACAAATAGTCATCATAGCATCCCATGAAATTTCCACTGCAGGACATCCCCCCAGAATTCCAGCAAAACGCGTGTTACATTGGAGGAGATTTACCATAGTCACCACGCTTAAAAAAGCGTGGCGGCTGGCGACCGCTGTTGTTTGGTGGTTGGTAGTGGTTGTTGGTGGTGGTTGTTGGTGGTGGTTGTTGGTACAAATAATATAGAAATACAAACATAGCTATATTAGATTTTTTTTAAAATATTATAGGAAATATGCAGTCAGGTAGATTACCAACTGAGAACTGAGAATCCAAATTATAGGACATTAAAATAAGCTCAAAGAAACCGATTTTGAGTAAATCACATTTTTATAATTTTAGTAGTAAGGGAATATTTCCCCATAAATGAATTTTCACAGACCAATAAATGCTACCTCCAGATTCCTTGCAAGAGATTTTAGGTCATGCAAAGTTTTATTAATATTTTTTGAGCCGTTTTTGCGCAAATTACTATTTTTTATTTTCTTTGTATGACAGCTACCCTTAAAATGAGAGTCAGCGGAAAACCTTTCGTAATCCTTTGATGAATTTGCATAAAACTCTAAACTTTAAAATATGAAGTCAATCGGTCCATTCGTTTAGCCGCTAGGCAAAAGCGTGACGGACAGACCGACCGACCGACCGACTGACGGACCAACAGACGGATATTTTTGGGAGACTTGCTTTTAATGATGTAAGTAATTTTGAGATTTTTTTTTACGAATACAATACCTTTTTCGCTCCGGTCGAAAGTAAAATCAGCCAAATCGGTCGAGTCGGTCTTAAGTGATTTTCCGTTATGCATGATTGCGGAAATCATGTTTTATTATATAAATTAAAATTTTAATTTTTTTTTTATGTTTGCTAATATTAAAGTTGTTTGTTAATCTGTTAATCAAGTTCCGTTTGGATTTTAACATTATTTTTTCCTCTAGAATACCATAATATCCGATCAGATGAAATACAATATTGCCATTTGATCCCTATAGCAATTTCCCATAGAGTTTCCGGAAAATGGAAAATTTATGAAAAACTAATTGCATGTTTTGCAAAAATATACCTTATTGCGTAAATAACTACGTTTTTTTTTCGATTCCTTAAAATTTTGACACGGTTCTATTTCCCTTTTTGTCTACGTACACATACGAGTAGCTGCAGATAATATAAAGTGGTAACCAGTATAATAGCGCAACGCTACAAAGGATTTAAAACTTTTTTTTTTATTATTGAAAATGGGCTTACTCTTGACATCGATCTAGTCTTAAAGACAGAGATGAGGTCGACGATGGAACGAACTTACCCAGAAGAAGCCTATTCACTCGCAACTTGAATAGATTTGGGTTACATGAACTAAGTTCAAGGCACGCAGCTCCGATGCTTACTCAAAAAAAAAATGGGGAAGAGTATGGTTCTTGGAGCAGGCTTGCGATTCGGCGCAGCAAATAACCGTCAGTACCGTTGTTATGTGCTCACCTTTATGGACGATAATTTATATTTTTATTTGATTCAAGGATTACATGTTGAACAATCGTGTGTCACCAAACTTGATAAAGAAGATAAACAAGTACACGATGACGTTATGGCGCTTTTCTCGCGGACATCAAGCGCCGGTGTTCTTAGCAAAAGCACCAGATTGTATGCGCCTCAACATTATGTCCGCCGCGTACATGAAACACCTACAAGTGGTAAATTTACTTTATAGTCTTCCATCGTACTTTTCGGTAGATACTTACGCAGTCGCATTTAAGATCCGCACTTTCGTGTGTTCTCAATTTGAAATTTTTCAAATTATAATACGTGGATCAGTGCGATGCAGACGCGGAGTAGACATTAAAATGTATGAAGCCTATAACAGTCTGTTCAGTGCGTTGTGGAGCGGATCCGGAGCAGATAGCTCCGCATTGAACTGAATGGACTGTATAGGCTTGATACACTTAACGGTCCGTCACGGACGTCTGAGCCTGGATCATTGTGACGCGGACGCAAAGCGGACGTCTGACGCGGATATCCACGACAGACAGTAAGTATTATTCATTAAGGTTTTTGGTGTTGCTCCTGTTAGTGGCCTTAATGGTGACTCTGATAATAACTGAACTTATTATTTCTATTGGATATTTTTTACGTGAAGCAATACTACGTGTGTTCCTACCGCATTTAATTATTATTTTTTGTTGTAAAGTTATGTTCACATAATCTTGCGCACATGTTTTTACTGGTTTTTAATCTCTTTTATGACAGCAATATTAGAACAATTTCTTGTCATTATGATCAATGTTATCCTCTGTATTATATTAATTATAGAGACCTAAACACGCACACACAATTTTCACAAAATTACTCATTACTATCAATTCTACTATTTCGTTTTTATTGTAGGCTTGTGGTTGACTGGCGTCATATGACAAACATCAGGTTTTTTATTTTAAACTATAAATATTGCTAAGTAATATATTCTTATGTCCTACAATTTATCAAAACTAAAAATTTATCAATAGGGTTACTGAATCCCGGCTCTTTAGGTACCCGAATTTCTGGTAGCTATGTTAGAACATCAGGTGGATATTATGGTCATCAACGAGACTTGGTTGAGGGCAGGGGAAGACGCACGCACCATCTCCACCCAGCTACCGGTTACGCCACACCCCGCGCCCCGCAAGTATTCGTGCGCGCGGCGGCGGAGTCGGATTTTACATCAAACGCGGCATTAGTGTGCGCCTACTGTCTTTCCCGTCTACTCTGTTTGCTGAACAGATGTGACTCGGCCTTAACATCAACGGCCATAAAATAGCTATTGGTACAGCATATCGTCCGCCACGGCTAAACGTTGACACATTTCTTGACGCTCTTAGCGATTCTATATCTTCTTTTTCTGTGTTCGATCACATTATTCTTGCGGGAGGCTTTAACAGTAACTTAATAAATGGATCCGATACCAATGTAAAAAAACTCTTAGACTTTCTAAAATATATGAATTTGTCACAGTATATTGATATTCCAACCCATTTTACTGATCACAGTGAGACACTTATTGATCTTTTATGTTCCACTATAGCTCTGTTTGACGTAAATGTAGATTTTATACCTGAGTTAAGTAGCCACGCATTTATTACTTGTAGAATCTACATGAAAAAATACGTTGCACCCCCTAAATGGATTATGTACAAGCGACTTAAAAATATTGATTTAGAAAGTTTCAAAAAGGATTTAAATACAATTAATTGGGAAGGGTTGCTTTCAGAGGATGTTAACGAAATGGCAATTACTTTCAATGCCTACTTGCTCTGCTTGTATGATCGCCATGCCCCTATTAAAATTTTATGTATTTATTTTAAAGATCGTATCCAACCCTGGATAACATATAACGTTAGGGAAATGATAAAATTACGCAATGAAGCAAATGCAAGATACCACAAATCCGCGTTTAAGAAAAGCACAGATGCTTTATCACACAAGCAATATCACAAAGATTTGAAAAATATTGTTACCAATGCTTTGTTTACAGAAAAAGCCACATACTTTAAAAACCACATCCATTCAAATATAAAAAATCCTCGTTTGCTATGTAAAAATATTAAAAAAGACGTCGCCGACTTCAGAAGTAACCCTAAAACTGATCTACCATCATTTCTGTCAGACCCAGACCGCATAAATAATCACTTTCTTACTTTGCCTGGTAAACAGGACATTGATATATCCCGTCTCACTTATTACGAATTCCATAGACATAGCTCTGCCTCTTTTAATTTGAAGCCAATCAGTGAAACAAATGTACTAAATGTACTATTATAAATATACTAAATGTACTATTAAACAAATGTACTATTAAATCTGTATCCACGGAAAATTTTGCGGAAAATTCTGGGACCGGTCAAGGAGGCGGATGGCAGATGGAGGCGAAGAAAAAATAGAGAGATCGTAGACCTAGTGCCTGAACCCAACATCATGGGCGAGACCAAGGCTGCAAGGCTTCGCTGGCTCGGCCACGTGGAGAGAATGGGAGAGGATCGGGCCGCCAGAAGAGCTTACGTGGGACGACCGACTGGAAAACGACCAGTCGGTCGTCCTAGGTACAGATGGGGTGACGAAGTGCGGAAAGACCTGGATGCCCTCCAGAGAGCCGATTGGCAAGAAGCGGCACAGAACAGGAAAGAATGGAGAACTCTCGTGTCGGAGGCCAAGATCCTCTTGGGGTCGCTGAGCCAGCGTAGTAAGTAGTAAGTAAGTGTATCCACGAATGCGCAAGGTAATGACGGAATCTCGTTGGATATGGTGCTCTTGACACTTCCACGTACTTTAGGGATTATTACGGCTATTGTTAATAAATCCATTGAGACGAGTACCTTTTCTGAATCCTGGAAGACTGCCATTAACCGCTTCTAAAACATAATCAACCCACTCAATTTAAAGATTTACATCACATAAGTATTTTACCCCTCCTCTCTAAAATAATATAAAAAGCTGTTAGTACTCAATTCACTAGCTACCTCGAACAAAATGGTATTTTACAGCAAAAACAGTCAGGTTTCAGGAAGAGCCATAGCACGGCAACCGCTTTGATGGATGTTGTTGAGGAAATCTTGGCGGCTCAGGACGCGGGAGAGGGTACTATACTAACATTATTAGATTTTTCACGTGCCTTCGACACTATCAACACTTCGCTCCTATTATCCAAACTTTCCTTCTATGGATTTGACATTTCTACTGTAAAATGGTTCGCGATAACTGGCCGTCATCAATTTGTGCAATTTTTTGCTGGTGATGGTTCGAGTATAGTCTCAGCTACCGCACCAGTGAGAAGGGGAGTCCCACAGGGCTCTATACTTGGACCATTGCTTTTTATACTTTATAGTTCAGATATTACATCCAGTGTTCAACATTGCTACTATCACCTTTACGCAGACGACCTTCAGCTTTATATTTCATTTAAACCTAGTGACACCCATCAGGCAGTCCGTAAACTTAATCAGGACCTATGCAGGATAAACCAATGGTGTGATGCTAATGGATTGGTCTTAAATCCCATTAAATCAAAATTTTTAGTTCATGGTACTAAAAAAAAATTTTCATATTGTTAAAACTTTTGACCCTAAAGTTACAATATCTGGAGAATGCTTAGAAATTGTTTCAGAAGCCCGTAATTTAGGTGTCCTCTTTGACGGACAGCTGCATTTCGAGAACCACATTCTTCAAACTGTAAGAAATTGTTTCTACAGACTTAAGGTACTATATCGTATGAAAGACTACCTCGATGTCGATTTACGCATCCGACTATGTGACTCGCTTATCCTTTCTAAGCTCACCTATGCTGGTACAGTCTTCGGTGAATGTTTGCTCGCAAGAACCAAAAAGATTATACAAAGAATACAAAATGCATGTGCTCGCTTTTGTTTCCCCATACCGCGTTGCTCCCACATTACCCCATATTTGAACAAGAAAGGCCTAATTAACATGGCCGCACGTCGATCACTTCATTTTGCGTCTTCACTTTTTGGAGTTATAAAAACTCAAAAACCACCCTATCTATATAATAAACTAGAATTTTCTATTCGTCCCATCAGAAACGTAACACGTCTCACTTGCCCCAGACACAGTACAGCTTCTTTTGGTGGTAGCTTCCGATACGCTGCCACAAAATGTTGGAACAACTTACCTCCACCCATTAGGAACACTAAATCTTGTAGCACTTTTAAAAATAAACAAACTATATTTACTGGAAAGACAAAAACTTACTCGAGTAGCTTTTCTGTGCAATAGTCTCAATTTACTCAATTATTTACTTACCCATTCTCTCTTCACTACTACAAACACACACCTTTATTATCACATATTTTTTTCCTTAAACTTACTGCCACCTGTATGTATAGGTACTTAAATATATATTTAACATTTTACCAAACCTGCTGTGTTAGTTTTAAGTATTTTTAAGTAGTTTAGGTATATTGGGTTTCGCGCAAGATCAGCGCTACGGTCCAACCGTGTAGCTTATTGCTGAGCGGGACCTTTTTGTTGCATGTGATACCTCCATTGTATCCTTAGTTTTAAGAACTTTAATGCAACAAATAAATATTTCTTTCTTTCTTTCTTTCCTATACAGTCTGTTCAGTGCATTGCAGAGCGGATCCGGAGCGGATAGATCTGTATAAGATTGAACGGGCTGTACATTCTTAAGAGGGAATAGCAGTTGGATTTTTCCATACAAATGTTTTCACCTGTTTTCTTCCTGGGTAATGCCCTTAGAGCAATGGTTTTTTTTTATAAAATCTAGGTCTACTTTAGGCATGCCCCTATGTTTTACTTTTGCGCAAAAAACAATTACAAAAAGAAATGCAAATTTCCAAAAAACCTAAAATATGCCCCATTTTGCCGCCCTATTCAGACGACTACCATTCAAATGTTAAATGGTTTTAAAATAAAAAAAAACATATGAGCATAGATCTACTGTTCCTTTAAATATTGGTGTTAAAATTAATCGAATCGGCTCAGATTTGAAGGAGCAAAATAGTGGAAAACAAAACGCCGACCTGGACAAGGTTTTTGTAAATAAACAAAAGCGTAGTTGTCCCTAACGCATATGATAAAGCGGTTACTCGGGCGCAGCGCGATGGCTATAGTTTGTTCAAATACCTTTTTATCGATTTATTCACAGGTATGATTCCCTCTTATTATCACGGACGCGGACGTCCATGTCCGGCTAGCAATGATCCAGGCCTAAGTTTTCTGTCCCATGCAACTCAGAGTATTGAAAGAAAGAATACATAAAAGAGAAGGATCTGAATGATTTTTCGTTTGAATAATTGGGGCTCCTCAAAGTTTTTTGTCAATTGTGTACAAATTGTGTACCAGAGACCTTTGGCAGTATAGAAAGCGATTATGCCGCGGGGACGCTCCGGGCCGTCTGATGGTCTGTCTGTTGAACTTTAAAGACTTGTATCTTTTGAACCGTAATAGTTAGCTTGCAGCAAAAAACAAAACAATAAAAGTAAAAAAAATAATAATTTATCCCTATACATAAAGGTGTTTTTTGTGTTTTATTTTTTTTCGTTTTGCATGTCGCGAATCAGAATTGTGTGTACGTTTACTATAATTATAATATTCATTTCATCTTTAAGATTTTCATTAATTTCTAACTGATCATTTTGATATATGTATTTTAATTTTGATGTTCTATATAATGTGGCTGAAAACCTATAATTGTGGAAAAAATACAGCAGAATGAAATTTACGATAAAATAAACTTATACCGACTTTTTGCTTTGACAGTCCGCCAGTGTGGCCGATACTGCAATTACTTTCGTATTATTATAGTCATTAACATGGGAAAAACGCTCCGCTTTCAATGCGCGTATTTTCCCAAATCTTTGGTTTTGAAGGAAAACAGCCTTAATAGTTGTTCAGTTCAAAGAGTTATTTAGTCGAAAAGGTTGTTCAGATTGACTGTTAAACGTAGAGAAATTTTGAAAAAATATAAGTTTGAATTTTATTATGATTAATAATTTAAATTTTATTATGATAAAATATATTTTTTGCAATACCGGCCACACTAACCAACCAATGCTGAAAACCGTGGTGATCAAAATACGTCACGCTTTATTATAATTCCGGGAAGAGATAATAATGATTCATGCTTATTTTAATTGGTGTTACAGCATTCACTCTTCAGCCAATGTGAGAAAGCGTTCCGAAGGCAACTAGCAGGGTGCTTCCAACTATTTTACTATACTGAAGGTACGTAAAACAAAGTCCACAGCATCATATTTTAGACACTTTTTACGTGGGGCGGAGTTCCTGGCTAGTGTATCTCAGAGCACTTCGACCCTACGAGATCTTTTGGACTTGGTAATCGTGAGTAAAGTGCGGTGTTAACATTAACTTAGTCAAAATTAAAAGTGATTTAACAAGAATTTATCATATGGACTTAGAAAACTTTGCATCAGTTTGAACTTGTAAACTTTTCAAGAAATTGTTTTTTCTCGTTTTGGAATTGTAATGTTTTAGTGATGATGAACATTTAACTTAAGAAATTTTGCCGATCCTTGAACTTTAGTTTTGTATACAACTGTTTCTGCTAATGTCTACCAAAATTTTAACGAAATTGCTTAAAAGTCAGGAAAAATTGATATCTAGGTTAGAAAAGGCTAAAGCTAACTAGAAGAAATGTCCAAAAGTGAGAATAATTAAATTCTATGTGGAAACTAAGATCGCGGATACGAAGTTTTTAATAGAGCATTAGTGTCAATGTTTGGAATGTACACTTTAATCAAAATTTCCTAATATTACAGATATGTACGTGGTGAGAGAGGGAGAGATAACCAATTCAATGTACTTCGTTCATAGAGGACGTGTAGATGAATTAGCTGATGATGAATTTACAGGATTCGTGTACTACGCTGGTACTTATTTTGGCACGGTGAGGATGCATTTCTTTCCGTTTATCACTTAGGAACCACTATATGGAGGCAGCTCAGTATCAGTTCTAGTGGGCATTTAGAGGTAAGGCTTTTGTTCAGCAGCAGCAAAAACATTTTTCATAAGGATTCGGCATAAATCAGATACGTTGTGAATTTAATTCATAAAATAAAATATCTTCTTTTCAGATCTCCGGTCTAAATATTGACTGTCATTATGCATGTTCCTACAAAACAAACATAAATTCCGAAGTGTTAACTCTTAATTTTGAAAAGTGGAAGCATCTACTGGATCACTTCCCAAAAGCCAAAAAAGTTATTTACAGTGACCCGCATTACAAGAACGAGGAAGATCAGTGGCGTCGTCGATCTAGTGCAAGAGATAATAGCTCAGCGAGGTATTCGATAAAAAGTACGTCTAGACCGACGTCTAGACAGGCGTCTAGAAGACAATCTGCAGCACCGCCACTTACACCGTACCTGATGGAAAACCAAGATGGATATGGATCTGCAGCAAGACGCAAATCGATTTTAATAAGCCCAACGGATCAGTTAGAAGATTATCTCAGAGCACCGGAAGCAAGACGAAAATCTATTTTAATAGGATCACCAGAGTTTGAAAGACGGCAGGAAGAACCTACATCCCAACCAGAATTCACAAGACGCAAATCAATTATTATAGGACCGCGAGAGTTTGAGCCGGAGCGAGAATCAGTTGATACCTCAAGAGTTTCGTCAGCCGTAAGACGAAAATCAATTTTAGTGGGATCGCCAGGATTTGGACGGCAACAAGAAGAATCAACATCACAACCAGTTGAACTATCGTCACGTAAATCTATCATAATAGGACCACCGGAGTTTGGAAGGCAGCAAGAAGAACCTACATCGCAACCTTCAGTTACAAGACGCAAATCGATTATGATTGGACCACCAGAGTTTGAGCCTCAGCGAGAATTACCGGTTGATATTTCAAGGACAACATCAGTAGGAAGGCGCAAATCAATTTTAGTAGGGTCACCAGAGTTTGGACGTCAGCAAGAGGAAACAACATCAACACTAAGTGATCTCTCGGGGCGTAAATCTATTATAGGAGGGCCAGGAGACGTTGTAGGCTCCAAAAAAAGTTCACGCAAATCTTTTCTAGGAATACCGTTTGGTCGAAAACGTGAATCTGAAATTACTGTTCGATCAAAAAGAGCATCAGAAGTAAAAGGAATATCGATACAATCAAGAGATGTATCAGAAACAAAACCAGAACTGAAAATACTTGATCCATTGTTGGAAAACAAGACACTCAAATCAACACCAGAAAGTGAAGTCGTTAAACTACCATTAAAGTTGGAAGCATTAGAACCAGATTTTGAAAACGCATCACCTAAAGAAACACTGGAACTGCATGAAATTACAAAAGCATTACAACCTTTACCTTCTGAACAGCTTACAGATTCAAAGCCCTTGATTAAAGATGAGATAGATTTTTTGAAACCAATGGGTTTGAGTTTAGAATCAATAGCACTACAACCAAAGAAAAGTTCTTCAGAAAAAACGATAGAAAAACCAGATGAAGAAAGAAAGCTTTCAACGGCGGAGAAAGAAACAACTGCACTTCGATCTCCATCGCAACTATTAGAAATGAAGGTGGAACAAAAAGAGTTACTGGAATTGCCTGAAAGAGTTAGTTCCAGTAAGACTGAAATTCCGGCTTTATCGTCTTTGGTTAAAGGTAAAACAGAAAACTTAGATCAAATTGGTTTAAGTGTAGAACCCATGGCAGTAGAACCAAATACAAGAAACTCAGAGTTACCAACAGAACAATTAGACCTACAAAGGGAGTTTGCATTAGTGAAGGAAGAAAAAGCTGCGGAACTATCTCCAATTCAACAAGCAGAAATTAAAGTTGAACAAAAACAGCCACTGGAAACGTCTGAAGGAATAAGTTCCAGTAAGTCGATAACTCCGGAATTAAAAGAAATAATTCTTCCGGAGATAAAAGAATCTGAATTTATTGCACGCATAGAAGAAGGAGACATAAATAAACTTTTTGAAATATCCTCAAAAACATCAATTTCTTCAGGATCAATCGAAATACCTCTGCCAGGAGTACCACCTGCTTCGTTGCAGTCAATAGTTTATAAAAAAGATGTCCTTCCATCGACCTCCCTTGGGAGTACAAAATCGACAGCGATCGTTTCAACTCCTTTGACTGCTTTAGAATCTGAACAAGACATTCCAAAAACTACAAAATCGTCGCTTCTTAGAGAAAGAAAATCACTTGCTATATTTTCTGAAGTAGGTTCTGAAGAAAATTTATCAAAGCCTGATAAAAAAATATTGCACACATCTAAATCCGATGACAAAATTGATCAGAAAAATTTACAAGACATCCCAGATCAAAACAAACAAGAAGGATTGAACAATTTATCTGAAATAAGTAGTCCTTGGCCGTTGGATGGCAGAAAATCAATTGCAGTTATTCGCCCAAAATCATCTCATAGTATGTTTTCAAAAGAAGCTTTAGATAGAGATACAATTAATATAGTACATTCTGATAGTGACGTCGATCTTGAAGATGATATTGATGAAAAGAGAAATTACAAAGATATTCCTTCAAATAAAGTAGAACCGTTTTCTCCTCCAACTGGCATGCAAGAAAAAGATCATGTGCTCCCATTTAAACAAAAGCCTACTTTGCTTGGCGACGAAAAAAAGCCTATCGAAAAACAAAAATTACAGACAGAACCATCTGTTATACCGCAGCACCTTCTTGTCGAGGATATTGAGAAAGGTGACACTGAAGCCAGTCCTAGTCATTCTAAAGCAGATCTTAACATTAAAAGATCAAAAAAAGAGAAACGACGCTCATCTTTTACCCAGTTTGAAAGATTTTCACGAGGTCCGAGTATGTCGAGTATAGACCTTATACGAATGGAATCCGTCAAAGACATAGAAGATTTCCTAGAATTTAGTGATACTAATATGGCAAGCTCTAAGGATACAAAGCAAAAAGCATTTCAATTCGGGCCTGTGCGTGTAAAATCCGCAACCGCAACTACAAGCAAGATGGCAGAGCAAGAAAAAGATTCCAAAGATAGCAAAGGTAGCAAAGCTCATGAGGAAATGGATAGTAAAGAGGCGGAAGAAAAGGATAATAATTTAGATGACATAGACTCCGAAACATATGATGCTAAGCGATTAGGTATGAAAAGACGAAAATCACGAACATATTAATGTTCTGATATAAAAGTTTTGTTTGACATTTTGACCATTTCAATCCTTAGGAGTTTTATAAATTGGCCAAGTAAAGTTAAAAAAGAAAATTGATTATCATAAAAAGTCGTTAAAATCTGTGTTTTTTATTTATTTGCATGAATTTTGTCAGTTATATGTACTTACGTATGACTGACTGAGGTATAAACGCACAGCCCAAACAGCTGGACCAAGAGTTGAAATTTTGCACGTAAATACCTTATGCAGTGTTGGCATCCACTAAGGAAGGATTTTGTGAAATTCATCCCCTAAATGGGTGAAATAAGGGTTGAAAGTTAGTATGAAACTCCGTCAGTTTTGAAGTTTGGATCTTCAAGTTTTGTTTTTAGACTTAGAATTGAAATAAATTTACATGTGTTCCAGCTTTTTCGAAAATTAAATCCCCAAATGGGTGAAAAGGTGGCTTCAAAGTTTGTATGGAGAATTAAGATAAGTTAAACCATTTCACGCGTTACTTCACAGGAGTACTCCTATCAATAAATTAGCGTGTTTCAGGTTTTTTCAGAATTCAACCACTATTTATTTAATCGTATGGCGAATACAGTTAATTGTAGGAAATTATAAGTTAAGTTATTCAACCACTAAAAAGAGGAAATAGGGTGAAAAAGTCTAAAAACAAATACGGGTATCGTTTGTATGGTTAATCAGGTCGCTGATTACGAAAACAACAATAATTTTAAAATCTAACGTGGTGGACGTGAAGTACCGTCATCCTCATTTGGTGTGCGATGAGGTTTTAATGTAAAAATATCAATATGGGTGTCGTTTTCATGTTTAATTTGGACGTTAAGTACCAAAATGGTATCGATTTTGAAATTAATTATAGGGGTCATGAGAATTCTTGAAAGCATGTGTGCCAAGATAAAGATAAAGATAAAAAGATAAAAGGCTATAACGGGGGTAAAAAGTTTGTAGGGAGAAACAAGATATAAAGTTAGACCGTTTTATTCGTAACTTCACAGGAGGGCTCCTATCAAAAAATAAGTAATTAAGTGTTTCAGATTATTTCAGAGTTCAACCCCATAAAAAGAGAAAATGGGACGAAAAATTCTAAAAACAAGCATGGGAATCGTTTGTATGGTTTTTTGAGTCGCTGATTACGAAAACAACAACAATTTTGAAATCCAACGTCGTGGACGTGAAATACCATCATCGCCTGGGGATGGGGTTGGGGTGTCATGTCTAATAAACTTTAAGGGCACTGCATGTTATCCTACGTCATCTAGTACACGAAATTTGCAACTTTGTAGCGATAGTAGTGGCCTACTAGGTTCACAAAACGTTAGTCTGCCAATCCGAAACCTAGCAGGTTTTGTACAGTCGGAGCGCAAAGTGGTCAGGTGACAGATTACACAATTGAAAAAAGGTACCTATACAAGTAAAAAAATATTATTAAATAACAAAAAACCCAACTGCTTAGCACAAGAGAGGAAAAAAACATAAATCCTATTGGATTTGGTAACTTGAAATGTATAAGATATAGATACTCTATTACTTTTCCAATCCAATCTTCGTACCACCTGTATGCTGACGATCTCCAAATATACTCTCAAGCTGGAATTAATGACCTTGGAAAGGCCATATCTGATATTAACGCTGATCTGGCTCATATCTCAGAATGGAGTAACTCTCACGGATTGCAAGTGAATCCAAATAAGACACAGGCCATAGTAATTGGCAGTCACTGGTTCATTTCAAGGGTCGACTTTGGATCTCTCCCTCCAATCGTATTTAATGGTGTAGGTGTTCCATACGCCCAAACTGTGAAAAACCTTGGCATACTTTTTGATATCACACTTTCGTGGAAACCACAAGTGGCGGAGTTAAGTCGGAAGCTTTTTGGTGCGTATGGATCACTGAAAAGGCTGCGAAATTTCTTGCCGACCAGTACAAAGATTGCTCTTGCACAATCGTTACTCCTACCTATCTTGGATTACGCTGATACCTCCTACCCTGACCTCACAGAAGAGATGCTTAACAAACTGGAGCGGCTCCAGAACCTGTGTATAAGGTTTGTTTTCGGACTGAGGAAGTACGACCATGTGTCGTCCTTCCGAGCTCAGTTAAAATGGCTGCCCATTCGCCGTCGAAGGGATTGGCATATTCTCTCTCTACTATACTCTATCCTATTTCTTCCTTCCACCCCTTCATACCTCAAAGAAAGATTTCAATTTAACACCTCTCAAGATCGTACTCTACGCTCCTCTCTTGACCTTTCCCTCTCTATACCTTCACATACTACAAATTTCTATCACGACTCTTTCACAGCTACGGCCATACGACTCTGGAATGCACTTCCCACCGCGCTGAGGCAAGCTCCCTCACTCGACATTTTCAAAAGAAATGTTAAAGACCACTTCCTTTCACTGTCACACCTCTCGTGATCTGTGGTTGCCTGTTGTTGTTCGTGTCCTGCTATCAGATTTATGTGTATTTATATATTATATATATGTATATATACCTATAAATATATATTTATTATGTTTTTATAGGTAGGTTTATATATGTAGTGTTTATGTATGTTTAATTTGTTATATCTTTAGGTCAATCTTTATGCACCGTCCCCGCATCTATGTTAGCCTAATATCCTGCACCCAAAGGTTGCCTGGAAGAAATTGCTCTTTAGCAATAAGGCCGCCTCATTGTACACCTATTTCTAATATTGTACTTTTCACAAAATTTCGTGTGCAATAAAAGAATATTGTATTGTATTGTATTATTGTAAGATACTGCAGGCGGGGACGAACAAAATTAAGTCGTAAACATCCACAAAACGTTTTTTCGTCCCCGCCTGCAGTATCTTATCAAGATCTTATCCTATTGGATTTGGTAACTTGAATTGTATAAGATACTGCAGGCGGGGACGAAAAAACGTTTTGTGGATGTTTACGACTTAATTTTGTTCGTCCCCGCCTGCAGTATCTTATACAATTCAAGTTACCAAATCCAATAGGATTTATGTTTGTTTTCCTCTCTTGTGCTAAGCAGTTGGGTTTTTTGTTATTTAATAATTTTTTATTTTAAACTTTTTAGTTTTCAGATTTGCTACGTCAAGTTATACTAAAACATTTGCTTAAACCTTAGAATCAGGTTTTTACCAGCTATTGTTTGATACCCATGTTGTAAAAGTAATGATTTAAAAAAAAAATATTTCCCCCTTTTTTCTCTTCAAAGGTGAAGAGAAAAAAGGTATTATACCCTATGACACTCCTACAATAAATACAAATCTAACGACACCTCATACTTTGAAATCTATCGCTAATCGCGATAAAGAAATCGACATACATAGGCCTTAGCCGTCTATGTCAGACGATTTAAGCAATATTCTGTCGATTTCACCGTTTTTCGTGGCTGAATAAGCCTGTTCGGGAGCGGCAGGTCCTGCCACACGCTCTGCAGGTGAAGCTTGTGTTATCAATAACTGATGTTATGTCGTTATTTTTCTTACGTTTCTCGCCTTTTTCGGCAATGGCACAACACCAGGCTTCGTCGTGTACCTTGCGTCCATCCAGTAATGATTTACGCCATTTGGTTCTGTCCTCAGCTGTCTGCTCCCAGTCTAAGTGTTCAATACCAAAAGTGACCATGTCTCGCTTGGAGCAATCTTTAAAGCGCAGCATTGGCCTACCAACACTTCTTTTTGCGTGCGCTATAGCACCAAGCAATACACGCTGAGGTAGACGGGTTGGTTCCATGCGGCGCACGTGTCCCAAACATCGTAATAGTCTCTGCTTCAGCAATGCGAAGAAACTGGGCAGCTGTGCTCGTTGTAAGACCGTTTTGTTGGTTACCTTGTCCTTCCAGGAGATGCCTAGGATGTTTCGGAAGCAGCGTATATGAAAGGCATTAAGTTGTCATCGACGATGATTTGTAAATCAATTGCAGTGTTGGCCACAAAGGCTGCATCATCAGCAAATAGAAGGCTGTCGATAAAAACGTCCTCGCGATGGCGCTTGGACTTAAGAAGTGAAATTATGTTGTACAACTTCCCATCAGCTCTTGAATGTAGATGTATACCCTGCTGGTCATTGCCGAATGCTTCTCTTAATAGCAATGAGAAAAATATACCAAACAGGGTAAGTGCTAACACGCAACCTTGGCGGACACCTCTGCGCATTTTGAACGGCTCAGATGTAATGCCACCAGCAAAGACAGCGCCATTCATATCTTCGTGGAAGCTCTTTATTAAACTAAGAAGGTTTGGTGGACACTCGATGCTGTTAAGAGTGATATATAGTCCCTCTCTGCTGACTGTATTTTTCTACATACACCCAACAGCACGTAAGTAGAAACACTTCGAACTTTGTGACTTAGTAATAGAGTTGCAAATCTTCCCATTCACGTGCGGTTGACCTTACGTAAGATATGGTTGAATTTGGTAGTCACAAGGTTTTAGTCGCAGGTGGTTCGCTTTGGCGAAGCGTGGGCTAAAACCTCCTTGGGTAGTCGACATCAAAAAACAGCTCAGCTACAGTCTACCACAAAAGTAATTAATGCTGCATCTTGCACGGGAAATTGAGTCATTGCTTTATATGTTAAAACTTAGAAAATTATTTACAAAAGGCCTAGCTAAACCCAAATATTTTATAAAGAAACCTCCCAGTTGTTTTAACAATAGAATATTACCAGATGAGCAAGCGACGCTACCCACCAACAGATGGCGCTGTAGGTTTCTGAAACGCGGTAATAAAAACAGCGCCTCTGGTATGGAGTAGAAAAACTACAGTATATTACAAAAGTAATGAATGCGGCATCTTGCACGGGAAATTTTGTCATTGCTTTGTATGTTAAAACTAAGTGATTTTATTTCCAAAAGGCCTAGCTAAGCCCAAATATTTCATAAAGAAACCTCCCAGAGTTGTTTTATCATTAAAATATTACCAGGTGATCAAGCGACGTTACCCACCTACAGATGGCGCTGTAGGATTCTGAAACGCGGTAATATCTCCACTTTTGTATGGATATCTTCCGGCTCCATCATCAGATCAGCTCCAAGTTTCAATAATATTGCATTGTCATCCGATTCACATACGCATGCAAAATTTCATCTCAATCGGAAACCGATTAAGATTCTTTTTCAGTCGGGTATTTTATTTTTTGAAATAGATTTTTTATTTAGTACTTTTTTATTTTTTTTATACCCTATGACACTCCTACAATAAATACGAACCTAACGACACCTCACATGTTGAAATCTACCAAGCCGTTTAGGCTGCAGAGCGCGACAAAGAAATCGACATACATACATACACTTGAAAAACATAACCCTCCTGTTTTGGGGCAGTCGGGTAAAAACAACAGGTCTGCCTTGCATCCTATTGGCAGTTTCGTAAGTCGGACCACAAATGTGGTCACATGTGATTGGACCAAAAATTTTGTCGGACTGGCGAAACTGCCAAGAGGATGCAAGGCACACCTGTAGTTTTTTACTTATATACGTGGGACACTCAGAAATATTTGCGACACTAAAAAAAATTGTTCTACAGGTACATATATTTTTATTAAATCTTTTCAAAGTACTCTCCACCAGCCTCTATACAAAGATTCATGCGTCTGAACCAGTTTTCAAAACACTTTTTCCAGTCCGCCGTAGACACCTCGTTTACAGCCTGCTCGAACGCAGCCAGCGCATCTTCCGGCGACGAAAATTGTATCCCCTTGAGCTGATTTTTTATTTTTGGAAATAAAAAGAAGTCACACGGTGCTAGATCAGGGCTGTAAGGAGGGTGACCCAGGAGTTTGACTGGTGTGCTGTCCAGGAAGTCCCTCGTTTTGAGCGCGGTGTGTGCAGGCGCATTGTCGTGGTGGAGCAGTAGTCCGCGGAGCCCTGTGTTTGGTCGCTTGTTGCTCACAACAGAAAAAACTTCTGGTAAACATTTGGTAGTATACCATTCGGCGTTGATGCTTCTTTGATCTCGTAAGGGAATTGAGGCCAAGTGGCCAGTCAAATTAAAAAAGCTGGCGATCAAAATCTTCCCCCCGCTTCGAGATCGCTTCACTTTGGTAGGCGTTGGTTCATTTTGAAACACCCAAACTGTCGACTGGCGCTTGGTTTCTGGATCGTATTGATAAATCCAGGACTCATCACCTGTTACGATGTCGTAAACACGCCGAGACGAGCCTGCTTCAAATTTGTTCAGCATATCACGGCACCATTCCACCCGGGCCTGCTTCTGAGCGTCGGTGAGGTAGTGCGGCACCCAGCGCGATACTATCCTCCTCACGCGAAGATGCCCGTGTAGAATCTCGTGAACGCTTCCCGATCCAATCTTTAATATGTGCTGAATCTCCTGATATGTAATTCGCCTATTATCTTGGATTAAATTTTTCACTGCTAGCACGTTTTCTTCCGTAATAGCCGTCAAAGGGCGACCGCTTCTTTCTTCATCCCCCAAGGTTGGTCGACCGCGCCTAAATTCGTTATACCAACGATACACGGTTGCCTTGGAGGGGCCTTCATCCATAAATGCCATTTGAAGTCTATCGAACGATTCATCCGGTTTCAGGCGACACTTGAAATCGTAAAAAATCATAGCTCTAAAATGTTCCCGGCGCAGATCCATTTTTCAGTAAGACACGATACTTTGAATTGGCTCGCAAAAAATGTGGAGGGAAATTTTGAAAATGGAACACACATATTTTTACTTACAAGTAATCATATTTTCGAAAAAGATTCTGACCGGCCAGTCTCCCATATATAAAAACTATTTTTCGCAATACTTTCTGAGTGGCCTGGTAGGTACTATAGCGAACACGAGGACCGGGGATATTATAAAAGAGACGCTTGGAATCGCATTTATGTTTTATATTATTTTTTTATATAGAAAGCTAATAACAACGTCCGTACCCAGCCGTGGGCAGGAGTTGACTGGCGATTCTTTTCAGAACGTGACGTCATCATTCAAAATCAATTTCAATTTTAGAAATAGTCGCCAGCCAGCTCTGCTAAAAGAAGGCTTTTGAGGAGGATCACTACAGTACCTTTTATTTCTAAGAATAAATTTCATTCGTGTAATCTCTCACTTAACCACTTTTCGCTCCGACTGTACAAAACCTGTTAGGTTTTGGATTGGCAGACCAACGTTTTGTGGACCTAATAGCCACCACTATCGCTACAAAGTTGCAAATTTCGTGTACTAGATGACGTAGGATTACATGCAGTGCCCTTAAAGTCTATAAATATCAATATGGGTGTCCTAGCTATGTCTATACATATAAGGGTAGGTATAGCCCCTATAGTATAGCCTTAAATGGTGTCAAGATCATCAACATCAAATTAAAATGGATATTATCGCACAGCACCACTCAAGTAAACAGTTTTCAAAATTCTGGAACAAAACCAGCGAACTTGGTCAAGGAGCGGGTCTTCCTGTGAGCGTCAGTGGCGTCAGCGAGCCTAGTGAGATTGCTAACCTGTTTAAAAAGCAATTTCGTGTCGAGTCTCCGTTATTACCGACAGTGCCGGATGCTGGATGCTGAGACTATTCCCCATACTTGCGGTATTAGATTCACTGCCAAAGAGGTGGCTGCCGTTATAAAAAGCATGGGTAGGGGAAAATCTCCCGGGCATGATGGTCTCAGTATTGAGCATCTGAAGTATGCCGGCCCTCACCTGCCTAGGGTTTTGGGTATGTTTTTCACATTATGTATCACCCATTCTTATCTGCCTAAAGACCTAATGCAGACTATTGTAGTTCCCATTGTGAAGAACAAAACGGGTGACCTATCCGATCTGTCGAATTACAGGCCCATTTCCTTAGCTACTGTGGTATCAAAGGTGCTTGACCGACTGCTTGACAAACATCTGAGTAAACATCTTAAACTTAATGATGCACAATTTGGGTTTAGGCCTGGGTTGTCAACAGAGAGTGCCATACTTAGTCTCAAGCAGACGGTGAAGTACTACACGATACGCAAAACTCCAGTTTACGCGTGTTTTTTAGACCTTTCAAGGGCATTTGATCTCGTATCTTACGATATCCTATGGGAGAAGCTGAGATGCGAGACCGAACTGCCTGATGAGGTCTTTCTGTTATTTAAATACTGGTATGATCAGCAAACCAACCGCGTAAGGTGGGGTACCTCAGTGTCAGAAGAATACACGCTGGAGTGTGGAGTACGTCAAGGCGGAGTTACATCCCCAAAATTATTTAACTTATACGTGAACGCGTTAGTCGATGAGCTTAGCAGCACTAAAATAGGATGTCATATTGATGGGATGTGCATTAATAATATCAGCTATGCAGATGACATGGTGCTGCTGAGCCCATCGATGAGCGCTCTCCAGCGGCTTCTTGCAATATGTGAATCCTATGCTGTGGCCCATGGGCTCAGGTATAACGCTAAAAAGAGCGAGTTATTGGTGTTTAAGTCGGGAACTAAGACTTATCCCAATGTTCCCATACATCTAGATGGTACACCAATAAGTAGAGTAGAAAAAGTTAAGTACCTGGGCCACTGGGTCACGGAGGATCTCAAGGACAAGGTGGACATTGAGAGGGAACGAAGGTCGCTGGCTGTCCGCTGTAATATGTTGATCCGCAGGTTTTCAGACTGCTCAATTGAAGTTAAGGCGACGCTCTTTAGGGCCTATTGCCAGTCCTTTTATACGGGTAGCCTGTGGGTCGACTATACGCAGCGGGCATACAGCGATCTTAGAGTCCAGTATAACAATGCATTCAGGATGCTGATGGGGTTGCCAAAATATTGTAGTGCGTCAGGCATGTTTGCGGAGGCGAGAATCGATGGATTCGAGGCAATTGTCCGCAAGCGATGTGCCTCAATGCTAAGTCGTCTGCGTGCTAGTCCCAACAATATCCTGAGGGTATTCAGTGAAAGATGGGACTCTCCAATGTTTCATCACTGGATGAAATTAACTAGTTCAGGGACGAAATGGCTCCCTTAAAATATGATTGTCGACAAGTAGGTTAGATTATAAGCATTTTATTTTCGAAATTTTTGACATTTTTAATTTAATTCAATTCAACTTTATTTATTTTAATGTAATTTATTTTATTGTAGTTTTATTTGATTGATTATTTTTAAGTTAAGTGAAATATTTTTGATTTTGATTTCGTTATTGTTTTGACATACATGTTTTGTGTTTATGATTAATGATTGTAATATGGACTTGTGTCTGAAATAAAGATTAATAATAATAATAATAAATAGCGGTTAAAATAGCGGTAGGAGGTATAGAAGAAGGAGTAGGGATAGGGATAGCGATAGAAACTGATATCAAGCAAAAATTGTACAAGAAAGGCTATTATAAAATATCAGATTACTTAGAAGAGAAAAAACATGAGATTAGACTGCTGCAAGGCTGTGATTGTGCTGCTGTACAAGGGAAAAGGGTCACAACAGTACTTCAAAAATTACCGCGGGATAAGTCTTCTCAGTGTCGTCGGCAAACTGTATGCAAAGGTTTTGATTGACAGAGTGATGAAAGATACAGACGAAAAAATATGGGATGTACAAGCGGGATTAAGAAAGAGACTGGGATGTACAGATTAGGTCTTTTCCTTGCGATGCATAGCTGAAAAGTTTTTGGCCAAAAACCAAAAAGTCTATTTCGCGTTCGTGGATTTGGAAAAGGCCAATGACCGAGTGGTGAGGAATAAATTTTGGTCGGCATTGTCTATGTATGGGGTGAACGGTCATCTGATTAAAGCACTGAAATCTCTCTATAAGGATTCCAGTGCTTGCGTCAGAATAAACGGGGCGTACACTGAATGGTTTAATATCGAAAATGGTGTTAGGCAGGGATGTGTAGCGTCACCTTGGCTGTTTAACCTTTTCATGGATAATTGTTTGACTGATCTGAAAGAGAGTATGTGTGGACTGAGAATGAATGAGTAACTCATCAAATGTTTTCTCTACGCTGATGACCAAGTTATACTTGCGTCATCTGCTGACGAGTTACAGGAGATGGTAACAATGATGAATGTGGCTTTTGATAGGAAAGGAATAAAAGTAAATGTTAACAAGACGAAAGTAATGGTACTTGAAAGAGAAGAGTGTATGACAGAGTGTACTATATTAATAGGTGGTAAACAAGTCGAACAAGTGAAGGAGTTTGTGTATCTGGGTTCTAAGTTTATGAGAGATGGAAAGTGTGAAAGTGATATCGAAAGAAGAGTGAATGCTGGAAACATGGTGAATGGTGCTCTGCATGCTTTTATGAAGAGTCAGAAGGTGTCTCACAAGGCTCGTCTGGCTGTTCATAGAGGCGTTTTAGTACCAACACTGATGTACGGCAGTGAAACATCTTTCTTTCCAAGGACTTACGATCGGTCCCCCAAAGATCCTTTCAAATAAAACTCCTCGACAGCTTGTCGCAACGGATTACTCACGTGTAAACAAGTCGTCAAGCACAATACTTTAAAGGTGAATCATCGAACACTCTTTCCCAAAACTTTCCTATCGAGCTCTATTTTCGCGATCAAAATTGTTTCACGACCCTTCAAGAGTGATGGATCTTCTCATTTTTTACATTGGCCAACTGAATCTCCAACACAATCTAGGTGTCTACATTGATTATATAACTGACCGAGAATTTAACCGTGAATTACGAAACTTACGAAACGGTACTATTCAATTGAAATTCACTGTTTACCCGAGCCATCATTACCTGCTCACAGCCGACCTTATCCGTACGTAAACAGCAAAATTCAAATAAATTTCAAAAGCTTCTACACAAACAAGAATTCATCACAAAATTATTTTAAATACATAATAAGAACTTTACCTGCGAATAATCGTATCACTCAACCCCGAATGAGTATCTCTCTTTGTCGTAATTTAACTACCCAATTTAAATACATTTTCAGCCAAAAACCTCAACCTCGAATTTTACTTAAAATACCCTAAAGTAAAGAAAAAAAAAATGAAAGAAAATTAATATACACGGCAAATGTTTCCCGAATCTCGAAAGGTATACAAAATCCCTTGCCCCATTTAAGGTAAAGTACGCCTAAAATTACCTAAGAATGTCCGGTGACATTAGAACTTCAGCTACTGTACTAATAAAATTTATAATTACGCATACATGCCAATGTGTCTTACGCATTGTAGCTTACGCATCTATGATAGTCTTACACACACAAATATCTTATTATGGCGTTATTTCTTACGCATTATGCATTTAATAATATGAAATTTCTCGCTGTACGCATACGTGCCTTACGCCCAATAAGCACATGAAAGTCTTACGCAAAATTGAATCAGTGCATAAGAAATTTAAATGTAAATATTTTTATTATATTCTTCCAAAAGACTACGCTTAAGCTTACCTACAATTTACTAATATTATAGCGTATGTTAAATGGTATTCTTCATAAATAAGGACCCCCTTTTTATTTGATTTGATTTGGTTTGATTTGATTTGTTTTATTACATTTTATTATATTACATTTTATTAAATTTTATTATATTGTATTTATTATATTTTATTTTATTAACCTTGCTAGGTTATCCAATCAAACCTTCCCAATAAAATTTTTACTTTAGCCGGAACCGAATTGACAAACACCCATATACAGGAATAGGATATGAAATACAACTTAACATTCTCGACCCCACTCCATATGTCAATCTCAACCTTACTTGAACTAAAGTTATTAAATTAAGTTAAAACGAAGACCCCTTAAAATAATATTTTCATATCTACACGCCCAATCCAATCCAGATCCAATTTCCTCAATATACATTTCTTAACTATTTCTTAAAGGTTACTTAAGAAAACCCCCCTGTATGTCCTCACTTTAAGAGTATCAAAATATATAATAATGAATTCAAAATAACTAAAGGTAAGTTTTTTTTTATCATTACTTTATTGTTTAGCATATTATTATAATCCCTATATAGGTATGCAATTATTTAACCCTGTAAATTATTTTTTACAGATAAATTATTCTACGTTGACTCACTCTTACCTTCTCAAACAAATCCCGACCCTATGCATATCACAACAGAATAGATATGCTTTATTATTTAACAGCAACCCATCATCATCGTCAAGACATCGCTCATTCAATCCCCTGCAGCCAGAGAAGCTTTTTCCTAAACTCTAACAAATATGTCTGCTGTTGTTGGTGAATACAGTGCGTAAATTCAAAGAAAGGTGCTACTGCCCAACCTCCAGTTCACGAGCCATTAGTCGCCTCTTATAACACCCATCTAGTTGGTACTATTCCTTGCCGGTACCGCACAACAGCTGTAGTAAGTATTCAACCCTAACACATGATTTACCGTCGGCCTGTCTCACCCCCCATCCTGTTATGAAATCTACTCTGTCAAGTAATCGACCGAACGAATAATTACTAGAAAAACCTTGAAAACTCCTACCCCAGGTTTAATAGGTTGGTCCATGACCCTAGAGTTTGTTATGTAAATATTTCTATGATGATTATGCTATGACATTCCGCAAAGCCCCCAGTCGACCACACTCGCCCTATAACAGCCTCTCTAACAAATAAAGTATTACTGTCAGTTGAGCAAGCTATGCTACCCGTCAACAGATGGCGGTGTTGATTTATGATTGAAACGCGATATCTACCTATCCTGACCTAACTTAAGACCTAGTCTAACCTTCGCACTGAAAACCCCGCATGACAAAACTTCATTGAAACCGCTATAAAAAAAATATAAATAAAGAAAATAAAATAATAATAATCTAAAATAAGTATTTAGTATAATTTAATCTTATAAATGAATTAGCTAAAGGTTTTTATTATTTTTTTTCGAATAAGTAGGTATCAATTATTGTTCAGATATTATTCTACTGTAAATATTCCAAATTGCAACAAATTCCAACCTGAAATAATATATTAGCATAGCTGGTGCCCGCGACCTCGTCCGCGAAGGACAATTGTACCCTATGTGTTACTTTGATGTATCAGCTATATCATTGTAAAGTTTCATTAAAATCCATTCAGTAGTTCTTACGTGAAGGAGTAACTAACATCCATTCATACTTACAAACTTTCGCGTTTATAATATTAGTAGGATAGGATAACGATTTAAAAAGCTGTGAATTTTATAGACTAAATCTTTTAGCATTTTGTATCCTAATGTTTTTGACAAATTACTACTAAACAACTAAAAATTCAATAAGATTTAAAACTACTAACCAGATTCATAACTTTGCCTAACTCATCTGATTCGAGCCTTCAACTATTTTTCTTTGAATTTCACTGTCAAACTTTAAATTTTACACCAAATACACATTTCCCAACCAACGTAGTACGGTTGAGTTCCTTTTATCACTATTAAGTACAGTTTTTCAGGTAATTTAACTATCATAACTTAAAATAAACGATAAACAAAAGTATATTCTGACAGTTAGCTGCCCATCGCGTTCAGAAATTAATCACATGGTTGTTCCGTTTCGAATAATAACTACTTTTTGACAGCAGTCCATCTCGACCACACGTATGAACGTCATATTAAGCTACCCCTCTATCAGCACAATCTTTGCCCTATCTGGAACGTGCCCCCACGGTCGGATGTATGTTCCTTTACTTAAAATTTTTTAACGCTAGGGCTGTCAATTCAGTTGTTTCATGCATTTACTCGAAATCGTTTGAGGTTTGTTTGTTTTAATGTTTGACAATTTGAATTCTGAATTGATCTGTTTATTTCATTCAAACATTTTTTTTGGAAAAACGTAAATAAAAGTTTGTTTTTCCATACTATGTGTATGGCATTACAAATTTAAGTTTGCGGTTGATAGTTTTTCCTTGAGTATTGCGAGAAAGTAAGTGCAGTGCTGCTGTACCATTTATTTACTTGAAATGTGCCAAATTTCATCCCAGCAGTTTTGGTGCAAGTCATACAAGCTCGGCTTTGGATCTCCTATTATGTACATCAAACATATTTAATAGAGCACGTGGGTGTTTTATTGTCACTTCTTTTTTAGGGTTCCGTAATAGTCAAAAAGGAACCCTTATAGTTTCGTCATGTCCGTCTGTTTGTCTGTCCGCTGCTTAGCTCAGACACCCTTGGTACTATAAAGCTGAAATTTTGTACAAATATACATTTCATTTACGTCGACAAAGTGGGTAGAATAAAATTTTGAAAATTATTTTTTTTTATGGTACCTCCCCTACAAGTAAAGTAGGGATGAATTTTTTTTTGTTGTCTACCCCATAGTGTGGGGTGTCGTTGGATAGGTCTTTTAAAAATAATGTAAACCTGCTGAGATTTTTTTTCGGTTTAGGGATTTGTTTGCGAAATATTAAGCTGAAAGCGCAATTTTTTGTTAGAGTCAAGTGTCCCCCCCTCCCCTGCTGGCTAAACGGTTGTTACTGGAAATGTGAAAAAATTCACAGTAGTAGCATATATAATGAAATTAAAAGGAAAACTATCACCGTTAAGTAGGCTTTACAGGTTAATGAGCTATAGCCGAAAAATTAAAAATAATAAAATTTGCAATAGCAATCATTCATCCATTCATTCATTTATTGACTTAATTGCATGTACATAATAAGGAGACAAATATAGTACGTAAACAGAACGATGCAATTTACCACAAGTGGTTTTGTCAGTGCTTATAACTAGCATTAAAACATTAGGCCTACTTTTATATAATAAATTAAAATTACAGAATTCATAATTTTATTTACATTATAAATTTTAAAAAAATCAATGTCAAAATTGGTACAGAATATCTATTAATTACAGTCAAAACTATTGTAAAATTCATCTAAATTGTAGGGGCACATGTTTATTATGACTTTTTTTAAGGTACTAAATAACTTATTATCCTCGAGCAAACGAATTTCTGTCGGTAAAGTACCGTAAACCTTGGCCGCCATGTACATCACAGCCCTCCTACGAGTACGTGCTTCCGTTCTACAAGACGGCAGCTGAAGTTCATGCTGAAAGCGCACCTGCAGTCTTTCACTACGGGAGTTCAGCCGAAGAGGAAACTTATCAGGGTATCGTCTGAAAAGCTTGCAGAGCTGGGCGACATACAAGGCAGTCAATGTCAGGATTCCCAATTCCACGAAAAACGCTCGACAGGAGTTCCTAGGCGATCCTATGCAATTTACAAGTCTAATGCAGCACTTTTGCAGGACAAATATTTGATCAGCCAACACGCAGCCTCCCCACATGGCAAGACCGTAGGTGACCCTTGCTTGAAAGAAGGCAAAATAGGCCTTCAACGCTGCTCTTTTGGTAGAAATTTGGCTCAAGTTTCTTAATGCAAAGCAGAAACTGCTAATCTTACTCTCAAGATGTCTTTTCCAATTTAAATTCAACGAATACATCCAGAAATTTAGCATCATTAGTAATACTCATTACTTCCCCATTTATACTGACATTGACGTCTATAGCGCTAGTATTATAGTTCCTAAAGTGAATTAGGCTCGTTTTATTTAGATTAGTTTTGAGATTTAGATTTTTGAGCCATTCAACGATGTTAGTCACAGACTCTGTCAAGCAAACATCAATATTAGGTCCTGAACCTCTTTTAAAAGGGAAAAACACTGAGATATCGTCAGCGTACATAACAAGTTTTTGCTCCACTATATTTGGGAGATTGTTAACATATAAAATAAAGAGCAGGGGTCCCAATATACTGCCAATGATACAATAATCAAGCGCTAGCACCTCGCTGAGCATTAGGAGGTAAAAAGTTTATGTTATAAACGTAATGAAATACTTACTCAAAACCCGATTTGCGATAAAAAATCATAAAATAACTACGGAACCCTATATTGCGCGTGGCCCGACACGCACTTGGCTGGTATTTTTTCCACATGGCACCACTACATTTGTAAAGCGACGTAAATGTAACTGACGTCAATCATTAAGAGATTTTTAATATCTTACAATGAATATTTTTTTTTTTTTTATTAAATCCTGACTGATAAACCCTTTGTCCTAGAAATTAGAAATTTTGCAAAGTGGTTTATTATATAGGTGTAATGGACGGTGTACCGAAAACTGAACGGGTGTGCTCATGCTCATTCAACGAAACTGAACAACTTTCTCAAAGAAACAGGGAAATGAAAAAAAAATTACCTCTCCATACAAACTGTTCGATCAGAGTGAGTGAGTAATTTGTATGGGTAGGTCAATTTTTCTTACATTTCCCAAAAATGTTTCTTAGTGAAAGTTGTTCAGTTTCGTTGACTGAGCACGCACTTTCAGTTTTTGGTACACCGTCCCTTACACCCTGTATAATATAGACAAAGAATTTAAGCAAAAGCGAGCACAAAGAATTTCAGCGTCACCATGCTTGCTATCGTTGCGGCTGGCAACATGGACCGTGGTTATTGGTGACTTCAGTATGTAAGATGGTAATATACACAGGAGGATATTCTTGCCCATCTTCCGGTATATAATCGTTAGTCGCCTTTTGCGACCCTCACGGGTAAAGATGTGTTGGCACTATTCTATTCAGCACAACACGGTCGTTTTATCGATATTATATCGGTGTCTGCTACATGAACAAATATCAAACTAATGTTGGCAATTCTTTTGCCAAGGGCAAGGGAGAGGCAAGGAGAAGTTAAGACCAGCCTAATACCATTCCACCCACTTCAAAACTCGTTCGAACAAAATGTATGAAAACGTCACGTCGTAAACTATACATAAGCGACGTGGTGCAGGCATGTCGCTTCGCCACCCCTTGAATTACGATTTTTGTAAGTGCCGTATTCGTTCCACGCCCGTGCCTTGCCCGTTCCACGCCTTTGCCACGCCCGTGCCTTGACCGTTCCACGCCCGTGCCTTGACCGTTCCACGCCCGTGCCAAACCCACGCCTTTCCCAAACCTTGCTCTTGCTTTACGCATCCTCGGAAAGGTGTCATAATACAAAAGGGTGTGAATCTGCCCATAAAACTGAACAACTTCCCAAGGAACATAGGTCATAGAACAAAATAAATTTTTGACCTCCCTTAGAAACCGCGTCAGCTGATAGCGCATTTTGAATTGGAGATCAAATTTGGTTTTTCGTATTTCCACATGTTATTTGGGAAAAATTGTTCAGCTTCATAGGTAAATTTAGGCCCTACTGCCCTCATAAGCATAAGCAACGCACTCGCATCCCGAACGATTTTGAGTAATAGCGCGAAAAAGTTTTTTTTCGTTTTTAATGTGTTGTGAGGAAAATGTTATAGATATCATGATATTTTTTACATATTACTTTGCACACGACTGTTAACTTCACAGGATACTAGTTTATCTTGTTATAATTATTGTTATTTAGTTATAAAATAAGAAAAACACTTTTTACCTAGTAAACATACCAAAACTTTATGTATATTACTAAGCATAACAAACGCATTTTCGTCGTTTACGTTGTTTATGTCTAGGAAATGCAATAACGCGTTTTATAATTAAAAAACATGGAAGGAGTCAGTATCAGTGGCGTGCACTCCATACATGCAAAAAAGCTCTGCATACCCTGCTGTACCAGACGATCAATACAAACGTGCCCATAAATGTAAATTATATGATAACTTTACTATAATAACTCCCGTAAAATAAAAAATTCCCTTCGAAATGTCTTTGAGTCGGTGTCCCGTATTTATACGCGCTATCTATACTTAGCGGTGAACACTCGCGTGAAGCACCGCAGCGCTCTGCAACTACGGCGTCGCGTGCGCAAAAGCAGCACTAAGCCCTGCTTATTTTTCATACAAAGCATCTCGTGAAGTCGCGTGTAGTACACAACAAAAGCTTGTCTGTGTGCGTGAAAATGTATGCATGTGTAGCGCGTGCAGAAGCACAGCTTATAGTGCGACTTAGAAGCCGTCAAAGTATTGCCTAGTGGTTGTATGGAGAGGGTTGACTTGTTTAGTAGGATTGTCATTGTGTTTCGAATGTAAAATAATTATACCGATATCTGAGACCGACATATGAGTTTATAGGACGAAGTTTTGTAGATCCAAAAAAATTAAGAAAATATTCGCGTTCATTTGATAAAAAAAAAATCAGTAAAAACACGTAAAGAATACATTACGAAATAATACATAAACTAAAATTATTTTATTAATGAGTGCAAAGTAAGCGAAATGTTATCAATCTTTGGAAGTCATGGACCTATAAGGGTCGCGTTCAAAAACAATGAGAATTTCCTTGACAGCAGGATATCCTTATATAAAATTTTTAGTGCATACCCTGTCTAAAACCTCTGTGCACGCCACTGGTCAGTATGTTTGTCTAGACATAAGCGACGCAAACAACGCTAATGCGATTGTTATGCCTAGTAATATACATATACTTCAATTATGTTTACTAGGCGTAAAGTATTTCTTTTAATTTTCTTATCAAACTTTACTTAATGAAAAGTGGTGTGGAAGTGATTCTATCAAAGTTTAATTAATGAAATAAGTAGGTAAGCATATATAAAAAAAAACCGGCCAAGTGCGAGTCGGACTCGCGCCCTAAGGGTTCCGTACCTATCTACCATAGGATATACTAAAAGCTTTTGCTCTTTGATTTTAAAAAATCCGCGACCATCCAACTTGACCTCTCTTTTATAGAAAAGTTCTTGAAACGGGAGCTCACCTTAATTGATTACTATTACGAGTAGTTGTGAAAAAGATTGAAATATTCAAAGATTTTAGACTTTTCCCTTTATTTGTACAGTGATACCTAGCTTCTTGCCAAATTTCATAATTTTAGGTCAGCGGGAAGTACCCTGTAGGTTTTGCATTTTTGCATAAATGTATGGAGATGATGACATAAAAAGCCATATCTTCTGATTGCGTCGTTGTAAAAAATTGAAATTTTCAGATCCTGTGTGGTTTATGGACCTTAGTATTCGTTATCAATTTCATTTTGATACCTCTTCTCGTTCGTGAGAAAAAGGGTCTTGACAGACAGACAGACGGACAACAAAGTGATCCTATAAGGGTTCCGTTTTTTATTTTGAGGTACGGAAGCCTAAAAAACAGTTTTTATGCAAGAATATATTTTAATTATGAAACAACATTTCAACTAACTTAATTTTAATTATAAAAGAAAATTCAAAAAGAATTTAGACTCAACATTATACTCTAAATCTTTTTTTTTGTGAAAAATCATAAATTAAAATTGCCCTTTATCCTCTGAGCATAACAAAAACCTATGAACTTTTATACTTTACCACAGCCATAAAACCATAATAGGAACTTTTTTAGGAAAAATTATAAACGAAAATTGCCCTTAACCTCTGAGAATAAAAAAAAAGAACTGTGAATTTTATAAATTAAAAGTATGATGTAACAAAACAAACTATAGCTACCAGTAAAATAATTAGTATATCTAAGGCCGAGCTTGTATGGGATACCTTGCACCTAAACCTGCTGGGATGAAACTTGGCAGGAGTCAAGTACATACCCATAGGTAACATATTAGAAGTGGTGCTCCCCAGCAGAACGCGACTGAGATGCACAGTGGGGCATAATGTCGAAAATGTGTAGTTTTTTACTAGGTTGAAAATTGTATCTGTTGAACTGACATAGGTAGCTGGATGAAAATTTCACACAATATGTATTTTTTAAACAAATATATTACCTTATAATAAAAATTAAAAAAAAATTAAAATTAAGGGGGGTCGCCATACAAGAGACGTATTTTTTTTGTTTTTGCTCTATCGTCAGAACGGTTAGTAATTCGAGTGTCAAACTTGGAATGAGTATAGTTCACTAAAATGTTAATAAAATAATATGTCCTGACTGACTGACTAACTGACTGACAGACTGACTGACTGACGTCTATCCGTAACCGCTGTAGCTATTCGTGTGAAATTTAGTATGCTAATTTATTGCATGCCACAAACAACAACCAAGAAAGGATTTTCCAAAATTATATTAATCTTATTATATACTAGCTGTTGCCCGCGACTCCGTCCGCGTGGGGTTCAGAAAAAGTAGCTAATGACTTTACCCATGGTTCAAACTATCTTCGTACCAAGTTTATATCACAATCGGTTTATCGGATTAGTCATAAAAGCTTAACACACAGACAGACAGACAGTACAGTTCTCGCCTTTATATTATTAGGTATGCAGAGTACCGATAGTATGGATTTTTGTAAATTAAACACGTCTCGTTTACGTGTGGACTGTTACGTCGCCCACTATCCTCGTAAGTGTAAAATTATAGTTGAATTCCACGCGGATGAACTATGATACGGGTTTCGTTATATGTTATACAAAAAAACAAAGCCTAACTAAATCTGAGGCTTGGTCACTTTAGGTTACGTGGCTTCACATGCTTTTAAATGTACATGTCCAACGTGGCTTCACATGCTTTTAACTGTACATGTACCTGCATACAAAACTGTTGGACTTGTTTCTCCCCATAAAAGACAATTCCTAAAAAAAAAAAATTCACATCTCTCTTTTTTTATTTAATTATTTTGTTTATAAGTACCTACTTCCTAAGTTTTATTTTGTTTGCACTGCCATGCCTAAACAGGATTTTTTGAATTATTATTTTTATAATAAAACTAAATCTAGATTTTACCAATCTTTATCTGTACCCACAACTTTTACACAAACAACTGGACCGGATCAAACGGAATTTTCAACAACGTATTTGGCTTCCTTCCGTACAAGTATAAGCTTTGTTTGATTTCAGCTCGGTTTTACAGCTTGAAACTTTGAAGTCGCCCATTTTCTGTTTGAGTGAACCGATTGCAATAAAAAAAAGTTCAAATATCGCACGAAAGCAACCCAAATACGTTATTGAAAACTCCGTTTAATTCGTTCAAGTACTTTGTGAGGTATTGGTGTGGCCGCTTAAAATTTCGCGAATCTTCTGTGTGAATGAACCGTTTGCAATGGAATAAAGCTTATATGTTGCACAGAAAGAAGCCTAACGCGTCATTGAAAACCTCGTTTGAACCATTTCAGTAGGTGAGTTTGTTGGAATTTTCCTATGTCATACGGCAACATTTTAGTTTTTTAAGTACTTTTTTTTTGGTAAATTTTAATTTTGTAGACGGTAACACTTTTCGCTCAGTGAAGAGAGCACGCTACACGCAATTTCTAAAAATGTAAAGATTCAAGTTTAAAATAAACTACTGTATAACTTTCAATCCTGTATTTTAATGAAGAAAGCTCCAAGAAGCCAGCATCAACCTCAGACAGTATTTTTTGGCGACCGTGACAGGACATCACGCGTTGCTCAAGTCATCGGCGGCGCGAAAGAACCGTGGTGGGCTGGAAGACTGGTACAGAACAGGATCTGCTGCAACCTTCGGAACCCCTGGGAAGTGCCTTTCCTTTTTTCTTACCCGTTTTTTCCCACCTTTTTCCTGAATCGATTTCGATTTTCTGTATATTTGAGGTTATTTCCTCGGAGCACGTTTTGGCAAGTGTGTGGCCCTGTATAGCTGTAAATTCATGTATATCGTACATTTCAAGCATATTAACGCATATTCAAGCATATTAACACAGGTTTTATCGCAAAATTCTCGCATTTTCGTCACTGTAAGTATAGGTATATTGTGACAACGCTCACTTGGCATATTTCATGTAAAAATTCAAGTAAAATACACGTGTATTCTGTATATTCACGCACATTTCATGTATATCATTGTATACGCTTAGCTTTTCAACTGGAATTGTGGAAAATTCTAGGTTTTCACTTCGAAATATACCGCCAGCACGTGGTGGCGGTGTACGTATATCGGGTGCTTGTACAGCACCCCAGGAGTAGCAGAGCTCAATTCCAAAGCAAGGCAAATCAATTTCGGCGCTTCGTTTGGGTCAAGCCGTGAGTAGAATAAGCAGTGCAACAGTAAAAAACTGGATACTAAGGTATTTATACCTATTGTTGTATATTTCACACTTTATTTCTTAATTTGTGCATCGCCATGACTGATACAGAACAATTGAGTCTTCTCAAGAAGAAGAGAGGCTTTGTAAAGGGTCGTGTAACCATGTTTAGGAACTATGTAGATTCCTTAGACGTAGAAAACTTAGGAAACAAGAAAGAACTAAAAAGCAAGTTTGAAAAATTTAAATTACTCTATGATAAGTTTGAAGAGATACAAGACGATATTGAGGTATTAGGAGATGAAATTGACGAGCAGCTGGCTGAAAGAAGCAGCTTTGAAACACAATATTTCGAGATTATCAGTAGGGTTGAGCAGCTTACTACGGAGCCTGATGAGAGTGTCTACGAGGAGGCTTCATACTATGCTGAAGGGCAACCAGATGTTAACAACATCAAATTACCCACAATATCTCTTCCATTGTTTGACGGCAGCTCCCATAAGTGGCTTGAGTATAGGGACACCTTCCTGTCTCTCATTCATAAGAATCTTAGGCTCAACAACATTACCAAATTTCATTATTTGCGTTCATCTCTTGTATCATCTGCTGCATTAGTTATCAACTCTATTGAGTTCTCCGACACAAACTATGACATGGCTTGGAAAATGTTGTGCGACAGATTTGACAACAAAAAGCAGTTAATTCAGAATCACTTAAAAGCATTAATGGATTTTGAATCCATAAAAAAAAGAGTCGGAGAAATCATTAAGAGATCTTGTAGATCACATAAGTAAACACTTAACAAGTTTGACTAATTTGGGTGAACCGACAAGCAACTGGGACAGTTTAATAATATTTATTTTTGCATCAAAATTGGACAATGTAACGGGAAGAAAATGGGAAGAATGTAAAGCCAGTCTTGAGGGTGTACCCAAATTGCAAACATTTTTAGAATTTATAAGAAACCGTGCTGATGTGTTGGAAACATTTTGCACAACACAAAAAAGAAATGCAGATAAACCACACAGAACATTGTTTGCTGGTAATACCAACTCTAACAGTAACACTCATGACCAGAAACTATCTTGCCCCATTTGTGCTGCACAGCATCGTATAATACATTGTAAAAAGTTTGAAAACATGACAGTACAGGAAAGAAATGCTGAAGTTAGCAAAAATAGACTTTGCATTAATTGCCTAGGAAAAGGGCATTTTGCTGTGCAGTGCAAAGGAGGGCCATGTAAAATATGCAAATATAAACATAATACTCTTTTACATATTCAAAAAACTGACCGAACAACGTCCAATCAACAACAGAGTAGAGCAGCAAATGGAGAAAACACTACATCGAACCCGGTTGCCTTATCTTCTCTGAACGAAGGGCAAGTCTTGTTGTCAACTGCCTTGGTAAATGTAAGGGTAGGCAATTGTACACACACAGCTAGGGCTCTTCTTGATTGCGGATCACAGTCATCCTTCATCACACAACGTTTTGTGGAAAAGTATAAGTTGAATACACAAGATGCCAAGCCGATCAAAGTTTCTGGTATAAACAATTTCCATTTTGAATGTAAAAAAAGATGCAATGTCCACATCACGTCATATGTAAACAACACTTTTGGACAAGAAGTAAAATGTATAGTAGTACCTCACATCACTAATGACTTACCATCCAAACGAGTAGATACAAGAGAATTGAATATTCCCTCCAATCTGAGACTAGCTGACCCTGGTTTCTGCTTGCCATCAGAGATTGATATGCTGCTAGGTAGCGACATATTCTGGGACATCATGGAGAGCCACAGGATACCGCTGAAGAAGGGTCAGCCTGTACTACAGAGTAGCAAGTTGGGATGGTTAGTTGTAGGGCCTATTGCAGGAAAAAATGCAGATGATGTAAACTGCAATGAAGTATATTGTAATTTCACAAGAGGTCAAGTCGACATTCAGTTGGAAAAGTTTTGGAAAATTGAGGAAATTCCTGAAAATTCAAAAATTTTGTCTGAAGAAGAAGAAGCATGTGAGGCTCATTTTCTGAGTAACACTGTGAGGTTGGAGAATGGTAAGTTCTGTGTAAAACTGCCTTTAAAAGATTCACCAGACGTACTCGGTGACTCGTTCACCATGTGCAAGCAGAGGCTTGTTGGTATAGAGAAAAGATTTAGCAAACAACCAGAGGTTTTCAAACTGTATAAGGAGTTTATAGATGAATATAAAAACCTGGGTCACTTGTCAGTCATAGATGCACCTAAAAATGGTAACTATTTGCCTCATTTTCCAATAATCAAAGAACATGCAGAAACAAGTAAGCTTCGGACTGTTTTTGATGCATCAGCGAAGACCGGTTCAGGTGTATCTTTGAACGACATTCTCATGGTGGGGCCCGTGGTACAAAGCGATTTATTTTCAATCTTAGTTAGATTCAGGCAGCACTCTTATGTATTCACCGGGGACATAGAAAAAATGTATAGGATGATAGACCTACAGATGATCCTATGGAGAGAAAACAGCAATGAACAGCCTCACTGCCTGCAACTTAACACTGTTACATACGGTACATCCTCTGCACCATTCCTCAGCACACGATGCTTACTGCAACTGGCTCATGAATGCAATGATAAAGAAGCAAGTCAAGTTATTGAGCAAGACTTCTATGTAGATGACTGCCTCACTGGTAAGGAGAGTGAGAGCGAGTTGCAACAAGTATTCAACACTGTCACAAAGGTGTTGGAATCATCTGGTTTTCACATGCATAAAATACGGTCAAACTCATCAAACCTATGTGATTCTGACACCCAAAAGAATTTTTGCATCGATGACACATTTAAAACTTTAGGTTTGATGTGGCAGCCAACATTGGATGAACTTGGGTTTTCCATTCAGCATGAAGAAATTAGTACAGACAAGCTTACCAAAAGAACAATGCTGGCTGCCAGTTCAAAAATATTTGATCCATTGGGACTTGTAAGTGTATGTGTAATTTCATTTAAAATGTTGCTTCAACAGCTATGGATAAAAAAGTTAGACTGGGATGATGCCATCCCAGCTGATATTAAGTGCCAATGGACAAAGCTAGAAAAAGGTCTGAAGTATCTACAAAACTTAAAAATACCTAGACATGTAATGTGTAAGTTCCCCACCGCTGTTCAACTTCACACCTTCACAGATGCCTCCATGAAAGCATATGCAGCATGCGTATATGCAAGATCCATGGATAATTGCGGTCAAGTAAAAACTCAGTTACTATGCGCAAAGACTAAGCTATCCCCTATGCCTCCACCGACAATTCCCAGGATGGAGTTGCTAGCGGCTGCCCTGGGGGCTAAATTATGTAACAAAGTTAAATTATCACTAAGATGTAATGTAGATTCTTGTTTTTGGACTGATTCTCAAATTGTCCTCTGTTGGCTTAAGCTTCCGGCAAGCCAATTAAAATTATTTGTGGCCAACCGTATAAACCAGATAAAAGAAACAGGCAGCTTAAACTGGAGACATGTGCCATCAGCACAAAACCCAGCTGATTTAGCTTCCAGGGGAGTCTACCCTGATCAAGTTCAAAATCTATCACTTTGGTGGTATGGTCCTGAATACCTACAAAATTCTGAAGACTATTGGCCGGAACAGGGAGGGATTCAGGTATCTGACTTGCCTGAAGTAAAAGTAAATGCAAGTAAAATAGAGACAAGCACAGAAGGCAAGTCAGATTTGATAGATTTTAATCGGTTCTCAAAGTTTAGTAAAATGAAACGCACCATGGCTTATGTGAACAGGTTTATTTACAACTGTAGGAATAAAGTTAAAATATCTGGTCATTTATCAGTTGATGAGTTGAATGTAGCTTTGTCTCAGTTAGTAAAATTGGCTCAACAGCAATCATATGGAAAAGAAATTAAAAAACTTTCAAAAGGAGAAAAGCTAAATTCAAATTCATCTCTGCTGCCTCTGAGTCCGTACCTGGATTCAAATTCTATAATTCGTGTAGGTGGGAGGTTAGAGAACTCTAATTATTCTCTATCCAAAAAACACCCCTTTGTCTTGGATTCCAAGCACTATTTTACCTACTTATTATTTGAATATGAACATAAAAGATTATTGCATGCTGGACCTCAGTTATTATTGTCAAGTATAAGAGAAGAATATTGGCCTGTAGGTGGTCGTGTCTTGTCAAAGACTATTTACAGAAGATGCATGACATGTAGAAAGGTAAGAGGGACTTGTGCATCTCAAATGATGGGCAATTTACCTAAGGAAAGGATCACAGCAGGTTTTCCATTTGAAGTAGTAGGTACTGACTATGCGGGTCCTATTTACACTGCAAGTAAAAAGGGACGTGGTTGTAAAATTGGTAAAAGTTATCTTTGTATATTTGTTTGCCTAAAAACAAAGGCTGTACATTTAGAACCTGTTAGTGATCTGAGTACACAAATGTATATTCAAACTCTCAAACGTTTCATTGCAAGAAGAGGAAAGCCTTATGTTATTTACAGTGACAATGGTTCAAACTATGTAGGAGCTAGTAGAGAGATAGGTAAATTTCTAAAGGAAAATTGTGACTCTGTATCAGACGTGGCTGCAAATGAAGGAATAAAATTTAAATTTTCGCCTGCTTATTCTCCACATCATAACGGATTATTCGAAGCAGCTATAAAATCTTCCAAATTTCACATAAAGCGTATAATGGGAAATACACACCTCACCTTTGAGGAACTTGCCACATAATTTGCAGAGATCGAGTCAATTCTTAACTCTCGTCCTCTTCTTCCCTTGTCTTCCGATCCTCACGACTACTCCTCTCTCACCCCAGGGCACTTCCTGATCGGACGGCCACTCACCGCAATACCAGCGCCACCACTCGAAGACGCCAACCCCAACCGCCTGCAGCGACACTTCAGAATTGAACAACTTCGCCAGCAGTTTTGGAAGAAGTGGACAAAAGAATACCTGTGCGAACTACAGGCGCGCTCCAAATGGCGTACAGAAAAAAGAAGCCCAGAACTGGGTCAGCTAGTCCTGCTAAAAGAAGAAGGAGTCCCTCCCATGAAGTGGCATCTTGGACGTATTCATCGCTTGCTGCCGGGATCTGATGGATTAGCCAGAGTAGCTGAAGTACGCACTAACAAGGGCATTGTCATACGCTCCTATGAAAGAATATGCCCTCTACCCACTGTAGAAGACGATGGACCTGAAAATGAGTAACATAATATACAAGAAACTGTATACTTACCTAAACTTGTAAAAGTACAACTATAAAAGGCAAAGAAGCTACTCTACATCTATACTACAAAATAACTACAACTATATAATGTATAAGAAGAACCTGTATAGGTAATATTAGACTGCTATTTATGTTCCTGGATGATACCTACTTATAACTGAACACACTTTGTTCCTGTTGAACTTACCTGCAAATAGTCATCTGTGTATGAAACTACATCTACACACTCAATCTCTTTGAAGAATACATACCTATCTGTAGAGAAAGAAACTTAACTTGCCTGTACTTACATAAATTAAGATACTTACTTGTATATGAAGTCGTAATTACCTGAACATGGAAATACTTCACTGGAGATGTGCAATACCTAATTGGTTAACAGGAGATGATGGACTGGTCACACCGAAGATACCACTTCCGACACTTTGGGCTGGTCGTACCGAAGAGACCATAATCTTGTATCTTGAAATCAAACATTTCAAGGGGGGCAGACTGTTGGAATTTTCCTATGTCATACGGCAACATTTTAGTTTTTTAAGTACTTTTTTTTTGGTAAATTTTAATTTTGTAGACGGTAACACTTTTCGCTCAGTGAAGAGAGCACGCTACACGCAATTTCTAAAAATGTAAAGATTCAAGTTTAAAATAAACTACTGTATAACTTTCAATCCTGTATTTTAATGAAGAAAGCTCCAAGAAGCCAGCATCAACCTCAGACAGAGTTCTTGGTTCTGCAGCTTGAAACTTTGCATATCTTCTGACAGAGTGAACCTTTCGCAATAAAACTAAGCTTGTTTATTGCACAGAAGTAAGCCAAACGCGTTACTGAAAGCCCCGTTTGAATCTGCTCAAAAGTTTGTGAGTTATTCGCACCTTTGCTTGAAACTTTGCGTAACTTCTATCTGAGTGAACCGTTTTCAACTAACCTAAGCTTATATGTTGCACGAAAGTACCTAATCCAAGCACGTCATGGGAATGCCAGTTAGAATAGGTACAGTAGTTTGTGAGCTTTTGGCACCATCTATTGAAATTTTGGGCATTTTTTGTCTGAGTGAACCGTTTTCAATGAAAGTAAGCTAGCTAATACATTGCAAAGAATTAAGCTAAACACGTTATTGAAAACCCCGTTTAAATCCGTTTAGTAGTTGGTGAGTTATTGGGGCCGCCGCTTGAAACTTAGTGAATTGTATGTCTTAGTGAACTGTTTGCAATGAAACTAAGCATACATGTTGCATGGAGTAGCCAAATACGTTACTGAAAACCTCTTTTTAGTCGGTTCAATTGTTTGTGAGATATTGGCGCTTCCGCTGGAAATTTCGCGCACCTGTCTGAGTGAGCCGTTTTCAATGAAAGTAAGCTAATATGTTGCAAAGAAGTAAGCTTGACAGTTTATTCAAAACCCTGTTTGAATCCGTTCAATAGTTTGTGAGTTATTTGCGCCGTCGCATGAAACTTAGCGTACCTTCTGTCTGAGTGAACCGTTTGCAATGAAACTAAACTTTTATGTTGCACAAAAGTAAGCCAAATTCGTAATTAAAAACTCAGTTTGAATCGGTTTGCGAGTTATTGTCGTACAGGCAATTTAATACTTTACATTGGTGTAGCTTCTGATTGAGTGAACCGATTTGAATGAAACATAGCCTATATGTTGCTCAGACCTAAGCTTAATCTATCTGCGAAAACCGCAAGAAAATCCGTTCAGTAGTTTCGGAGTTTATCAAAAACATACAGACAGACAGACAGACAGACAAAAAGTTCAGAAAACATATTTTTGAGTTTTATTAGTCGTTTCTTATTGCTCACACTATTTTTTTTATAAATTTATCAAAAGTACAGACACGCGGTTTCTACTCTTTTATTGTATGTATAGATTAATCTTCTTTGAACTGGCTTTTCGGTAATAATACATTTAATAAAAATTCCTTGTTCTTCGTAATTCATGTTAACATAACTGTCATGAATTTCCTTTCTTTGGTTTTCTGTTATCTTAGACGTACATTTCTTCAAACACGATTCTTGACATGCGCTTTTTAGGGCAAGCTTCTCTTTTCTTTTTTCATCTTTTTTCAAAATTCTTTCTTCTTTAGATTCAGTAAAACATTTTCTCTGTCGTGGTTTACCAGATTTGGTTAAGTTTACTTGTATTTCTTGTCTATTCATTGGGTCACTTATCTCATTTTCAGTTTCTTTTCTTCTTCTTATTTATTTCTTCCATAATTCTTTCTTGTAACTGTTGATCACTAACTTGATCTTCTTGTGGAGGCTTGTCATTTTCAATGACTTCCATTGTAGGCCTGTCAGGCTCAGGAACAGTTGGAACGTCATTATTTTGGTCATCTTCTTGAATCAATTGTTGTTTTTCTTTTATTTCTTGCAGTGTTAAGGCGGTTTTTCTATTTTCAGTACTTTTATTTTCTTTATTAATATCTTCCGTAGTTTCACGTTGGTCACTAACTTGATCTTCTTGTGAAGGCCGGTTATTTTCTTTTTCTTCCATTATAGGTCCGTCAGGTTCAGGAACAGTTGGCACGTCTTTATTTTGGTCCTCTTATTGAATCAATTGTTGTTTTTCTTTTATTTCTTGCAGTGGTAAAGCGTTTTTTCTATTTTCAGTACTTTTATTTTCTTTGTTAATCACTTCCATAATTTCACGTTGGTCACTAACTTGATCTTCTTGTGAAGGCCGGTCATTTTCTTTTTCTTCCATTATAGGTCCGTCAGGTTCAGAAACAGTTGGCACGTCTTTATTTTGGTCCTCTTCTTGAATCAATTGTTGTTTTTCTTTTATTTCTTGCAGTGGTAAGGGGTTTTTTTTATTTTCAGTACTTTTATTTTCTTTGTTAATATCTTCTATAGTTTCTATACTTTCTTGTGATTGTTGGTCGCTGATTTTATTTTCTTGTATTGTACGTCTGCTACATTTAGGGGTAACTGGTACGTCGTTATTTTGTAGCATTAGCTTTCTTTTGCCAGTTTGTTGCTTTTTAGGTAATAAGTGATTGTATTTTAGTTTATCATCGTTACTCATATTTTCATCATCAGAACAGCTTTCACTTGAACCAGGAATGTAATCTTTATCCTTTATACTGTCATCCGAATCACATAAAGTACCGAGGTTCTCTGCCATAACATTATTTTCATCATACCGCGAACAGTGGCGTGGGAGCAAACCGTTCGGTAATACGTTACATATGATTCGCACAAACATAATAAAAAGTTGCACATATTTTAAGCATAAGTAACGTAACCCTTACAAGTACGCTTTTTATGCTTAGTGTTGTTAATATTCTAAGTTGAATAATCCTAATAATATTGCTCACAAATGATATTACGTTGCTTATGTCTACACAGACGCTTCAGAAATCCTTCAATTATTTAATTATATGCATCGTGTATGTCAAATACGTTGCTTATATTTAGTACTATTGCAGTAAAAAATTTAGGGCAATTAAGCATTACTAACGTATTGTATTTTGCGGTACTAATGGCTGGTTAACCTGCTATTTATTTTTCCATGTCACTTATCATAAGCGTCGCAAGTACCAAATGCGTTGGTTATGTTTAGTTCTAATTTTGATTTAAAGTGACTAAACCAAATCATAATAGTCATAGGTGCTTTTATGATTTTTTGAGTGAAGAAATAAGCGGTAATAGCCATTATGATGTTTATCACTAGTAATTCCACTTATTTTTTGTCGAGTGCGTTGGTTTTGCTTAATAGAAATATGGGATGCAATAAAAAAAAATAAAAAAGAGTCAGTGATACTTGTAGATCTCATTACGCAGATTCTGGATATATATTTAACTCAAATCACCCAAAAATGTCGATTACGTTGCTTATGCTTATGCAGTATTGTCACACCTTTTTATTTTGCCCCTTACAGTGCCACCGACTTATCTGTTCCGGCGGAGTCGGCATCGCTGTTATCCATCGAATTGTGTCAAAAGTCTGACCGCAACTGTACCACGCATTAGGTACTTACGCAAGCGGCGAGACGGAGCGCTCGTCATCGCTCACGGCAGCAACTAATTCTTGATGTTTCCTTCCCACTCCCGCACCTCCCCGTGCATACCCCAGGCGCGGTACAGCGGTTGCCGTCACATTATAGGCAAAGAGCATCCTACCTAATTGGCATACCTACTTTCACCCCGAGGAGCCCCACTATGGAAAAAAAAATCAGCGGCAGGTGATGAAACTGGTGCCATTCGAAAGAGTACTAAAATACAAACAAAAAATGTTATATGATAAATTGTCCTAAGTGATATACTTTCGGAGATATTTTAAGTTTCATAAAAAATAATTTTTTATTAATATTATTTTTTAGTGTTATGCAGTACTTCCTAACACACGTTAGCATAAGTATTTACGTATTTTGATATTAATTACACCTCAAATATCCAAAATTGTGTGAACAAAAGCGCCATTTTTCTTCTCTTTCTTACCATCTTTACTACAAAGTTCTCTGGATCATAATAAAAGGAAGAGAGAAGACATGCATTTTTTTACCGAATTCACTTTATCCTGCCGTTTTGATCATATACTACAAAATCGAACGCACCTACTACTAAATGATCACAGTGCCGAATGTACTAATAAATTGAAAATAGTCATGGAAATTCACGCTCTTGTGTATGGATTGAGGAGCCACACTAAAACTTTTGTATTTCCTTAAACTTTTATACTACTGGACTCAAATTTTTTCTACATACCATTCACAATTATTACAAAACGCTACAAAATTTTCAAAAATTTACATCCATTACTTAACGAGTTACAGGTGGCTCCTCAATTCATACGTTCAGATTGAGGAGCCACCGTTACATTAGTGTATATATTCTTTATTGTGCACAAATTACATAAAACTGTGGTCAACATAAAATTTGTTTACAAAGGTGAGCTTATCTCTATAAGAGATCTCTTCCAGCCAACCTAGCTGGTGTGAAAGAATGACATGAAAAGGGGCACAGGAATGTGCATTTAGAAGTGTGAAATGAGAATAAAAAAAAATACATATGTTTTTAATAAATAGCAAACTAGCATAAAATATGGAGAGAAACAAATAATAACACCGTTTTCCCCACAAAGGGTAGAAAACGGATATTTAGGTTTCAGCCGAAGCTTGACCCACTTGTGAGATTACCCTCCCCGAATTTTGCGCGGTTGCAGTGTGTTCTACCCTCTTTTCCACCAATATTTTGGTCACGTGACCGGTATCACAGGCGTCGCCGCCATCGCCGCCAGTTGATTCGTCAGTACTCTCACAAGCCGGCTAGAATTGCAATTATAGTGGGTCAAGCTTCGGCTGAAACCTAAATATCCGTTTTCTACCCTTTGTGGGGAAAACGGTGTTATTTAGGTGTTCGAACCTTCGCTTGACCCACTTGTGAGATGTGTTTATATTCTGCCGGCGATGGCAATGAAAGACGTACTGTGTCGCTTTATTTACATGAAAGGATTATTCGAATGGTATTAAAATAAAAATCTTTGAGCATGATTTAAGTTTGGATATAATTTACAAATGAAAAACCGGCCAAGTGCGAGTCGGACTCGCGCACTGAGGGTTCCGTATTACCACATAAACATAATTGTATTAGTTGAAATTTCAGTAAGTTAATGTGCTAGATTTTTTGAGTCCGACACGCGCTTGACCAAATTTTATTATTTGTTGTTATTTTATAGCCTATGCCCTATAAACATACCAATTTTCAAGTTTGTCAGTGTTCCCGTTTTTAAATAGAACTAAAACAAAAATCGCCTCAGCAACCATCCAACTTGACCCCTCTCTTATATGAATGTTCTTGAAACGGGAGCTCATCACAATTGGTTACCATTAGTTGTGAGAAAAGTTGTAATATTTAATGATTTCAGACTTTTCCCATTATTTGTACTGTGAGACCTAGCTTCTTGCCAAATTTCATAATTTTAGGTCAACGGGAAGTACCCTGTAGGTTTTTCATTTTTGAATAAATGTATGGAGATGAGGACATAAAATGCAATATCTTTTGATTGCGTCGTTGTAAAAAATTGAAATTTTCAGATCTTGTGTGGTTCATGGATCCTAATATATGGTGTTAATTTCAACCTGATACCTTTACCCGTTCGTGAGATAAAGGGTCTTGACAGACAGACAGACAGACAGACAGACAGACAGACAGACAGACAGACAGACAGACGGACAACAAAGTGATCCTATAAGGGTTCCGTTTTTTTCTTTTGAGGTACGGAACCCTAAAAATGAAGAGATCATATATCAATCATTAATAAACATCATTAAGGCACTTAATTAATCAATTTAAACAGGTGTAAACGATTCACTAATGTGTGTTTGATTGTTCTGAGAGTGTCTTTGGGGTAGTAGCTTGAAGTAATGTTTTAAAAATGTGTCTTTACTTTTCCAATTACCCCTGGCAATCACCTCATCTAAATCTAGATTTCTATTGGTCCAATTGTTTGTGTTAACTACGGAGCGAACACTACCGGGTGACGCCGTGATGTTTGCCTCTTTAAATAAATTACGGATCCATCCAGAGATGACCGTACGTGAGGCTTCTTTTACCCGGTTTCTCGTAGTGATAAACAGCCGAGAAGTTCTGTCAGACCGCCGATCTTTACCTAAATCAATCAAACTCCTAATCCAGATCACAACATCCAATCGGCTGGTAGAATTTCTTTGTAGTTTCCATCCCGATTGTCTATATGTTGAGGAATCTGTTTTTGGCCCAAAACGTGGCCATAGTATCAAATAATCACCATGATCTTCATAGCATTCAGGGCTTATGTCCAAAAGCGTCAAATCGTGTATTCTGCGCTCGGAGAGAAGAAGTAACAAGGCAGCGGTATGGCGTGACACTTGGTAAAGGCTTCTGTTATTGATATTGTAGCGTAGAAGAAAATCAGTTAATTGACCCACTTCCCAGCTTATCGGTTTGGTAGGCGGTGGGTGACTAATGAATACGGCTTTAAGGGTTCGTTTTACCAACGGATGAGTGCTCAAGAAATCACTTTTCTCAGGATTAGCAAAAGTTGTTACAACAGACTTGTGGAGGGCTATCGACCTGGCAGCTAACTTTAATTTGTTATGGAGGTAAGTAATATACTTAGACAGATCTTCGGGTTTTGGGTTATCAACGGGGACTTTATTCTTCTTTGCCCATTCCTTCCATTTAGACCAAGCTGGACCATACATTTTCAGGGTCAATTGACGCCAAGATGATTCAAGGAGAGCACGACTCTCCTCGGGCCATGATTGCACGAGCCTCCACCAGCCTGTACCTTCCATACCTGCAAACACATGTCTTTTATCGCTGGTGGAGGCTTCCCGGTTCTCAGGTCTGTCAGGTTTCGATGAATCTGTGGGATCGTGAATGGTGGGCAAAGTGCTATTTGCAAGAGCTGTGACTTCCAAAATGTCCGCTCCCAATTCGGTGCTACGAGAAGGTACGTTCCTGAGCAACGCGTCAGATGTTTCAGGACGCGCGGAATCAAACTGGGAGGTGGGAATAGCTAGCCCATCCTGAAGTTCCAAGTTCGGCTGAATGCATCCACGAATAGGCAGCGTTGGTCCCTGGCATCCTCGCTTACATATCGTGGAACTACAGCCGATCTTGCACAGGCAAACAAGTCTACCTCTGGTCTGCCCCACATTCTGAATATGAGGTTGAGGATATCTTTGTTCAATGTCCATTCTGGGAGTTCTTTCGACCTCGATAGACTGTCTGCGGCTAGGTTGTACCGCCCTGGGAGATATCGGGCCAAGAGATGAATCTTGTTTTTGAGGGCGTTAGCGAAAATTTGTTGGGTAATACGAAGGAGGTTTTGGGATTTAGTGCCACCCTGTTTCGTGATGTAAGAAACGACAGATCGGTTGTCGGACTGTATCATTACAGTCTGATCTCGTAGCTGGTGCCCTGTTTGCTTCAGAACTTCGAGCACTGCCCACAGCTCCTTCGAATTGCTGTGCCACTTCTGATGGCTTCTGTCCCAAAGACCTCTCAGTTTCGTGGTTCCTATTGTCGCCCCCCACCCGTTTTTTGCAGCATCGGTTGTGATAAAAGACGTTGCTTCTTTTTGGTGAATTGGAGACTGTGTCGTTATGTTCGACAGCCACCACTCCACTTCTGTCAAAACAATGGGTGGCAAACCTTTTGTGTCTGTTTGACTTTGGCCGTTTGTTTGCAGCGATTTGAATCTGGCGGCAATGAAGTCTGCCTTGGGGAACAATGAAGGACGCGAAGTTCAGGTTTCCTAGTAAGACCTTGGCTGACCACCACGTCCACCACCGATTGTACAAGATGTTTTTTAAAATACTTCGACATTTTTGGGTTTTCTCCTCGGGCAACAGTTTGATGTTCTGTTGTGTGTTCCAGAGTATGCCTAAGTATTCGATTGTCCGGGTTGGGGAGAGAGTTGACTTTCGAAAGTTTATGTACCAGCCCATTTCTGTTAAGTGCTTTACTACAAACTGGGTTTGTTGGGTAAGTATTGTTGGATCTTGATGCAACAGTAGAAAGTCGTCTAAATACACGATGGTTCTGATTCCTCTCTCCCTGAAAAAATGTGCGACCCAGTTAGTTATTTTTGCGAATACGAAGGGTGCGGTGGCCAACCCAAAAGGGAGGCAAGTCATTTGATAAATTGTTTTATTATAATTGAAGGCTAAAAAGCGTCTATGTTGTTTGATGATTGGCAAATGAAAGTAGGCCTGTGATAAATCAATTTTAACCATAAAGTCTAGTTCGTGTAGGCATAGAGGGATCTTATGATGATTGATCAAACGTAATTTAGGAGGATTAAGGTACAAATTTAGCATTTTTAAATTAAATATCGGTCTGTTAGAGCCATCGGATTTTTTCCTTAAAAACAAGGGTGATAGAAATCCTGAATCGCTTGAACACAGCTCTATTGCACTGCATTCAAGCATTTTATCGATTTCAGAGGACATCTCCAGTGTATTTTTAATTAATAATCGATTAGTATCATCAAACTTAGCAAGCGGCGGCGGTTGAACAAAAGGTATTTTATAGCCAGAGATTATGGAAAGGATAGCGCTAGGAGCGCCAAAAGACTCCCATGAATGCAAATGCTCGCTTACCTGTCCAGCTTTAAATTTATTTGTCTGACTACAATCTGGGTTTAGCATCAAATCTGGGTTTTTTGAATTTGCTAGGGGTAGAGGGCGCAAAGCTTCTTTTCCTTGGTTGCTCGGTCTGTCAAAAGTCGTTGGAGGTACTTCGTCTCTCATTGGTTTTAGGCTTTTCCCTTCTTTCGATGTTATTGGAACCTTTGAATTGGGGTCGTGCCTTCGTGGGGGTTGGTGGAGAGAACCGGCGGAAAGGAAAAAGTTTGTTACAGCCGCCTTGCTCTTTGACAAGATCCGATAGTTGTGGCTCGGAGAAAATATGTGTGTTGGAAGGCGGTATAGCATGTAAAAGTTCGTTTAACGTTTTATTAGATGGTTTATAGACGGATCTTCGTTGCTGTATAATCTCAGCCCGTCGACCACATGTATACTGCAATAGAGCATCTGACGTTTTGCGAAAAGGAGTATCTACCGCAAGGAAATTTTTACTTATGTGAGATTTAACTTCCAACGAAGCTTTACTGTATACATCCTGAAAATGCTGTCTTTGTTGTAAAAGTCCATGAGTAATGGCACCAAGACAAGCGTCCATTTTCTCCAGTAGTGCGACTGTTTGCCAGTTGGGCGTTACCGTCGCTAGGTTGCTGTTAACCTTTAGGCTGGTGAAGACAGGGGTTGAATGAAATTGTTTATGGACATCAGCATAGCGTATATTGCTCCAAGCCGCTTGACCAAGTCTCTGACAGTGAGCACCTTGCTTCACTAAAGTTTCATTAGCAGTCCCTAACTTTGCCTCAGACTCTTTTGTTTCGGGTGCGAAATCAAAGAAATTATCTTCTTCAACATCTGCCCCATCGTTCTGAACCTCGGGAGAGTCAGATTCCTGGTCACCAATACCAGGAGCAGTCCACCTGTCATCGTTTGTGTTATCCTCTGGGTCAGAATCGTCGTTCTCGGGAGCATGAGGTAATTTATCTTTTGTTATAATTTCGGCCGTTAACTTAGAGAGGGCTAGCAGTTGCTCGAGCATATTATTCTGTCGTTCCATAAAGCCATCAACATTAGAAGAGGAATGCTCTGGGCTATGGGGACGTTTCCTTGAAGGTGTGCGATTTGTAGAAGCCGTCGAAGGAGATGCGGGGGCCTCTGTAGATTGGCTCTTTATAATTTCCGCGGCTTGAGCTCTTGAAATCAGATAAGGCTTAATGGATATAAGATTTTCATAAAACCCATTGTAAGCATCTGTAGGGTGGATTTTCTTCATTGTCAAGAACGGTGAGTATATGAGAGCTCGTCCCAATGGCCATCTGAGCAAAACTCGTTTTATGAGTTTGTACTTTCGTTCACTAAAAGAAGTGGTGTTGTACGCATTGGCTAAACAAACAGTAGGTATGGCAAACCTCAGCCGGTTTTCATCATCGGACGAGATTTTTGTACCGAACAGATCCTCATATGAAACATCGTTCACGACCCAAGTTCTCCAGTTTTCTAGGTAAAACTCGTCCAGAAGTTGAATAATGTTCTTGAAAAAATCTTCTTCGTCAGGAGGTGGATCCCAGTTCACTAGCGTACCAAGGGTAGTAGTAGATGGTGCGTCGTCATCCATGATCTGCAAGTGGATGAGACACCAAATCAGTTGTTATCGTTTCAAAGTACAAACTGGATTGTCGGCTGACCAGCCGACAGTGGACGGCTGCCGCGTGGATGCATTGAGCGATGCCACATTATCAAGTAACTGACGGCTGACTAGCCGACGTTGTCGGCTGAACAGTCGACTATAATGTAAAAGTATGTAAGTAGTCTGACATACTGTAGTAATCTAGTGTAAATATTTTCTAGGGCTAAGCTTGCTAGCGAGTCTGCCGTCCGGAGAGCGGGCATTCGCTATAAGCAAGGTTTTCCCACCGATGAACAGTCGACGTGTCGAGACATGTCTTTTATCCTTTGATATTCACTGTATTAAAACATAGAACACATCTTACCTCAGTTTTATCACGATTTTCTCAAAAAGTTACGCAGGTTTTCCGTAATTACTTGCTGTGAACACTAAATAATAAAATTATTTTGAATAAATTTTTTTTTTTTTTTAATTTTCACACTGCGCACGCATCAAAATTCGAAGACGTACTGACGAATCAACTGGCGGCGATGGCGGCGACGCCTGTGATACCGGTCACGTGACCAAAATATTGGTGGAAAAGAGGGTAGAACACACTGCAACCGCGCAAAATTCGGGGAGGGTAATCTCACAAGTGGGTCAAGCGAAGGCTCGAACACCTAAATACCTACTTATACTACACACTTATGTATTTAAAATTACAACATAAACAATAAGTCATATATAAAGAAGGATAAACATACTTTTAAAATACATACATACATAAATACTTACATAAACTAAAAATTATATTATAATAGTTGCGATAAGTAGTGCTCTTTTACTCGCATCTTAAACGATGTTATTGAAGGACTGCTTTGTATAGCCTTGGGAAGTTTGTTCCATAGTCGCACAGCTTGGGAAGAGAAAGAATTGAAAAAGAGTGTTCGCTCTAGGACACTCCAACATCGCAGTGATGCAGTCGCGCCGAGAGCGGGGATCAGGAGGTAAAAGTTGGAAGTGTAACTTTTTATAGATTTTACTACAAATTCCAGAATTTGTCCTACAAAATCAGCTGGTTTGCTACTAAATAAGGGTACCAACTGCCTTTTGAAATCGAGAGTGGCTCCTCAATCCTTACGGACATAATATTTCTTTGTTTCTCTGCTCCGCTGCTTCACTCCGCATCAATGGACAGGCAGCGTCTACCTCGTCAAAGTAGTGTGTATATGTTACCGGCAATGTACACAGGGTTTTTAAAAATTGTGTAAGTAACTAATTAAAGTAATTTAGTCATTAATTTCCTCTCGAGAGAATAAGTTGTGTATTGCTTCAGAGTGAAGCCTCGTGAACGTCAGGTGCGGTTCTGTGGGTGGGTTAAGCAGCGGTAGCCTCCAACGCAAGTTGAAACATTTTTTTTTTTTAATTTATCAAATGATATCCTAGAGAGTAATATAAGTCAGCTGACTAAACAATAGTGGATTATACGTCAGCTGGTCTGATTTAAGTAAATTGAATTAATTAGCAATAGCATAAAGACTGTCTATATCTTTTAAATTTATATTTTTTTTGTGTGACGAGCTGACGTATAACATAATCCACCACTTTATAGTAAGCTGACTTTTTGTTTTCTTTACGAAATGAGTTTATCAATATTTGGTAAATTCTCAATCGGTAGGAAATAATTGAAAATACTTGTTTGCCCACGTACGGTACCCATGCACCCACGGAACTGCAGCTGACGTTCAAATGGCTTCATGGTTCAACTCAGCAGTGGTTCCTTGCCGTTTCTTTTACGCTGCCATCCACGCCGCCATATCAAGATCCAAAACAGTGTAGACTCGCTCTATTTGCATTGTTTTCTGTATGACATTTAATAAGGACTGTAAAGAATCTAATCTACAATACCTATTAGGCCTAGAGAAAATGACTGAAGAAATTAGTACTTGGCTCGCAGACTATTAGGTTTGTTTTAAATTATTAGTCGATCGGTCATATTTGTATGATGAGTTGATTTTTTTTTGCAATAATAGCTATACAAAATTTCATTCATTTAGTTCCCAGATAAAGAGGTGCTCAATGGCAACTATTGACCCACATACTCAAGATTAGGTTGTCCATTGGCTCCGTCAAATTTATCAAGCGGAAACCTACTAAATTTTTCATACAAGCTCAGAACAATGACATTATTTTGAGGCCTGATTAGATAAAAATAACAAATCGGAAAAAGATACAAAAGATTTTTAAACACATTTGCTAATAAAACAGCTCTATTTGAAATAAATTAAGGTCCATAATCCAGCGTATTAAATACGCGTGCTTTTTCTATTAAATATCTGCATGAATAATAAACTATGTAACAACAAATTCGTCTTTAAGTAACAAAATATCCTATTTTAAATAATTTAAGCAGTTAAGTCAATGCCTCCGGCGCACGTGGTTTGTTTGCGAGCAATACGTAGCTTGTTGTCTACGAATTTTCCTTCAGGAAAAGAGGTAAGCAAATTATACTTGTTATTATTCGCAAATGTGTTGAAAAACATCGTGAGAAGCGCGTGCGCTTTGGTCGTTACCCTCTCGGCTCCATTACGCCCTCGTCTGCGGCTCGGGCTGCAATTCTCGGGCCTCAAGCCAGCGAACTACAATAAGCGTTATTAACAATATAGCGCACCTGCATCTTAATTTACTATTATTATTTTATTACCTTAATATGTTACCTACTATGACTCTTCTAGATTTTCCTCCCAGGCGAAGTTGCGCATAAGTGGTGGGGGGTAAAAATTTACCCCCAAAAAGGGTTTTACTATTATATATCGTAAACGACTAAAGGTTGTAGAACTTTTTATATTTTTATCATGAGTCAAAATGATTCCATTAAAAGAAAAATAAACAGCATCATCCTTCATTTCATCCCGTTACCTATTGGACAATTTAATAAAAACGCGCAGACACATCCTTTTTAATATTTCACGGAGAACTCAACCTCAAATTTATGTTCCTCTAACTTAAAAAATTAAACACTTCTAGACCAACAATTGGACAAAAAATCATACCGTATTTCACCCTTCCGAAGGATGAGGTTCAAGAAACACTTAAATGAGTGTTTTTTTTTTAACCAGCAGCTTAATTTCAAATTTGTGTGAATCTTACTACAGAAACATAGGACTTTCATAAAAATCATTGTCACTTATTTACCCCCCTAAGGGATAAATTTCTTATTATACTTTATCATAAACTTCCATAAAAGGACAAACTTTACTCTGTCAATAGTTTCGGCTGTGCACTCTTTAGGCAGGGCAAGAAAAAGGTTGTCGAGCTAATGGTCAAATATATTAATAAGGGTGCTGACGGACAAAATTCTATATGATTTGCTCATGTCTGCCTCTTTGACTGATGATAAGAAGCATCCTCTAAAAGATACAAAAATATTGGCAGACATCCACACGTCGCGTTTTTGAGGAATCAATTTTTAAATATTTTGAAATTTGACAGTGAAACGTACACCTGGCAGACTATGATTGTCCGATTAAACACAATGTATAGGACAAAAATGGTCTGCCACCATAATAGCCCTGCGTCGTAAAGTTACAGCGCTTCAAAATGCAAAAAACCACTACTTCGTCCCGTGATAATTCAGAGCCCTGCATGTCTGCGTCTTCGATTTTCTACATTTTCAGAAGTATTTTAAACAGCAGCTACAAAGGCAGACAAAAGAACATTATTTATTATCTTATTTTTATTTATTTGCTTTAACTCAAAACGCAGCGAGCACAGAAAAACTTGTAAGAACCAATTCGATTCGTTTTGAGCTGATCTATTATCCCTATTATTATGAAATCATGAGCAAATCATATACCCAAATGGCAGCCAGTACCCTAACTATATGTTTTCTCCAAGAAATAAAACCTTTCTTAGACATGACACTCAAGCTGAAGCTATTGCCGAAGCTGGCCTACGATTTTCAACAACTTTCTATGGAGGTAGGACAGGAGATACGATAGACAAATTGAAATTTGACCAGTTTTCCAAAGCCCTAATAAAATTCAAATTCAACCTGGCATCTCTACTACCAACATGCAAAGCAGCCCGCCAGCATTGCTTGAGAACTTTTAAGTACAAATGTGGTTGGGACACCAAATAGACCCAGTCCTCTAGGCATGGCAGGCTTCAAAGTTTAGTCTTGACCCTGACCTTACCTCCAAAGAACCAGTTCCACAGTCTCTTCTCACCACATTTTGTGCAAATGCAATAAGGTGTATGCAGGTGGTTATGGGTGTCAGAAGGCAGGAATTAAGTGTTCATTGGTTTGTGCCAACTGCAAAGGGAACTCCTGCACTGACTCCCTCAAACCAATTGCAATTGATGAACCAGATGCACTTGACGAACTAGACGTTAACGAAGACCTAGACTTCATATATTCGTGCTGATGACAAAATTTAAATATGATTTGCTCATGTCTGCCTCTTTTACTGATGATAAGAAGCATCCTCTAAAAGATACAAAAAATATTGGCATACATCCACACCCTTGCGTTTTTGAGGAATAAGATTTAACTATTTTCAAATTTAACAATGAAACGTACACCTGGCAGACTATGAATGTCCAATTAAACACAATGTTTTTGACCACAGAAAAATGGTCTGCCATCATAATATACCTGCGTTGTAAAGTTAAAGTGCTTCAAAATGTAAAAAAAGCACTACTTCGTCTCGTGATAATGCAGAGCCCTACATGTCTGCCTCTTCGATTTGCTACATCTTCAGAAGTATTTTAAAGAGCAGCCAAAAAGGCAGATAAAAGAACATAATTTAATTATCTTACTTATTTTTTTTTTGTCTTAGCTCAAAAACGCAGCAACGCACAGATAAACTTATTAGGACAAATCGATTTGTATTGAGCTGATCTATCATCCCTATTAATATGAATCATGAGCAAACTATATGCCCAAATGGCAGCCAGCACACTAACTAATAAATGAGGCAACAAAAGTTACAGACTTAGAGCAGCTGTGTAATGGTGCAACGAACTCCAAGGCTCTAGTGGCCCAACGACAACCAAGCTTTTATTTATTGGGTAGGAAAGTTAGATTTATGCTCTCTAATAAATATGCACCAGCTGGAAATAGTCTTCATCGATGCTAGGTATCATGAATAAGTGTTCTGTGAGTTTGCGCCGGTTTCTGGCTAACGATAAACTTTTGAAGGCAGAAAAACCATGAAAATTTTGGTGTTTTTTATTTTTCGCTTATAACTCAAAACCATGCATTATAGAGAAAATAATTTTGATGCAAAACGAAATAACGTAAAATTTTGCGGTAGGTGATTTACTCGAAATTCAAATCAATATAGCAGTTTAGCCACAATCGATCGTTGAAGATCGGAAATTTTACCCATTTTTTTTCCGCAATGCAATTTTTTTTCATTTGCTCTCAAAGTATACACAAACGGCTGAGATTATGATGAAATAGTGTACTAGCGAATTTATCCTCGTATATTTACCTAAACAATGATACCTCACTTACTATCTGTAGTGTAGTAATTTCTAATTTGTAGCTGTCAGCGCAATAGCCTCCGAAGTACAGTGGTGAATTTTCATATAATTTGGGTATATTTTTTATCTTCGATTCTAACTTATATGATATCATATGTAAGGTCTTGGTTAGTGTATTATAAATATGTAATTTTAGATTATTTTTGCTGTCCAGTTTTAGCGAAATTCAAGAAGAAGCGTGGATGAAAAAGTAAATCACCACATATTTTTTAAACGGTAAAAGGTAGTAACCTGGAACTGAGGCAAAAAATAAACATTGATAAGTTTTATACGTAAAAAATTATTTTGTCTTTCTAAATTAGACGGTTCAGAAAATAAATAAAAATCCGTAATAACGGGATTTTTACGGTTTTTCATATATATTTTCTAAACTATTAAGGTAAGAAAGACCAAACTTCTACTTCCTTAAAGTACCTATCAATATATGTTTGTAGTTTTATTTTCAGATTTCTATATTTAACCATTTTAGAAATAAAGGGTGTTAAGAAAATAAAACTGAGTTTTTTTCAATCTTCACTTAACGCTACCAGCTATAAACTGGAAACTACTACATGTGAGATAAGATTTTTAGGTAAATAAATGAGTTTTTTTTAGTAGATTATTTTATCACAACTTTAGTCGATTGTCTATAAATTGAGCACAAATGAAATAAATATGCGTCCCAAAAGAGGATCTCTGCGGTTTGCCTTCATGGAGAGAGAGAAATTGATAATTACGAAAGGATTTCTGTACCACTGTATTCGGACACCTTTGGAGATGACCCTGAAAAAAGCCCCGAGAAGTCCCATGTGGGAGCAGCTGGGAATGCTGGAATTAGTTCGTAAATTAATCCCTAACCGCGGTTTTGTTCATTTTCTGTAAAAACTATATAATATAGGATAAATTTGTCAAAGACTAAAATAATTTCTATTAAATTCTCTACAATTAGGTAGATACGCCATTTTGATAGCGCTATTGATTCACGAACAAAAAATAACTGAAAATTTTTGGACTTTTCATTTTGCATATATTTTTTCTCATTCGCACTCAATTTGTAGACAAACGGCTGAAGATGTCATAAAATAGTGTACGGGCAAATTAATTTTCATTTAATTACCTAAAAGAACAATACCTCATTTACTATTGTGCTTATAGTGGGCAAGGAAAATTTCAGAAAAAAACAGTCTGTAAATCGGAAACTACTATAAGCATAATGAGGCATAACTACTATAACCGTAAAAATTGTATTTTTACGGTTTTTTTTATTTATTTTCCGAACCAACCAATTTGGAAAGACAAAATTATTTTTCACGTATAAAACTTATCAATGTTCATTTTTGCCTCAGTTCCAGGTTTCTACCTTTAACTGTTTAAAAAATATGTGGTGATTTATTTTTCACTACGCTTCTTCTTGAATTTCGCTAAAACTAGACAACAAAAATAATCTAAAATTACATATTTATAATACACTAACCAAGACCTTACATATGAAATCACTAGCTGTTGCCCGCGGCTTCGCTCGCGTGGATTTCGTATTTATGTTGTTACCAGTTTTCCGAAGCAATGAGATATTTTCCCGTCATTTCGGGGTAATTTTAAACTAAGGAAAAACAGGACTAACCCTGCGCAAATCAATGAGTATAATTCAAGATCCAGCTGAATTTTATATAATACGAGTATACAGACGTTTCTCATAAATTAGTCAGCATAGAGGAACTTAGCAGCAGTATCCTAACAAATGTAAAGAGAGAGATTAGAAACACCTTTATGTAATATTTCAAAACAGAGCCAATTCGCAAAAGTAATTGAGAAAAACTAAAACTCTCTCCCTCTCCCCCCTTCCTCTCCCTCTCCCTCTGTCTCTCCCTCTCCCCTTCCCCCTCCCTCTGTCTCTCCCCCTCCCCCTCCTCCCTCTTCCCCTGCCCCTCCCTCTCCCCCTCCCTCTCCCTTTTCATCACCCCCTCCCCCTCCCTCACTCCCTCCCTCTCCCCCTTCCCCTCCTTCTCCCTCTCCCTCTACCTGTACCCCTCTACCTCTCTACGTCTCTACGTCTTTACCTCTCTACCTCTCTACATCTCTACCTCTCTACCTCTCTACCTCTCTACCTCTCTACCTCTCTACCTCTCTACCTCTATACCTCTCTACCTCTCTACCTCTCTACCTATCTACCTCTCTACCTCTCTACCTCTCTACCTCTCTACCTCTCTACCTCTCCACCTCTCTACCTCTCTACGTCTGTACCTCTCTACCTCTCTACCTCTCTACCTCTCTACCTCTCTTCCTCTCTCCTCTCTACCTCTCTACCTCTCGACCTCTCTACCTCTCTACCTCTCTACCTCTCTACCTCTCTACCTCTCTACCTCTCTACCTCTCTACCTCTCTACCTCTCTACCTCTCTATCTCTCTACCTCTCTACTTATCTACCTCTCTACCTCTCTACCTCTCTACCTCTCTACCTCTCTACCTCTCTACCCCTCTAACCCTCTACCTCTCTACCTCTCTACCTCTACCTCTACCTGTCCCTATCCCTGCCCCTATCCCTACCCCTTACGCCAATTTAACCGCTATCCCTAACATATCGCACCCCAACCCCATCCCCAGGGGACGATGGTATTTCACGTCCACCACGTTGGATTTCAAAGTTGTTGTAGCTTTCGTAATCAGCGACCCGATAAACCATACAAACAACACCCATATTAATTTTTAGACATTTCAAACCTATCGCACCCCAACTCCATCCCCAGGGGGATGATGGTATTTCACGTCCACCACGTTGGATTTCAAAATTGTTGTAGTTTTCGTAATAAGCACCCCGATAAACCATACAAACGACACCCATATTGATTTTTAGACAGTTCAAACCTATCGCACCCCAATTCCATCCCCAGGGGAATGATGGTATTTCACGTCCACCACGTTGGATTTCAAAATTGTTGTAGTTTTCGTAATCAGCGACCCGATAAACCATACAAACGACACCCATATTGATTTTTAGACATTTCAAACCTATCGCACCCCACCTCCATCCCCAGGGGGATTATGGTATTTCACGTTAACCACGTTTGATTTCAAAATTGTTGTTGTTTTCGTAATCAGCGACCCGATAAACCATACAAACGATACCTATATTGGTTTTTAGACTTTTTCACCCCATTTCCCTTTTTTAAGGGTTAAATTTGGGGTGGAATTTCAATAACAGTGATAAACGTTGCATAGAATTACATCATTATTGCCTAAATAATAAATTCTGTGGATTTTACTTTAAGAATAAAGAATTTTCAACTTCATCCCCCTTTTCACCCTTAAGGGTGTCGAATTTTCAAAAACCCTGAGACACATAATTATTAATTTTTAGTCGTCAGCCTAAATACAAATTTTGAAGATCCTACCTTCAAAACTGACGGACTTTCATACAAACTTTCATCCCCTATTTTACCCCCTTAGGGGTGGAATTTTGTAAAACCCTTTCTTAGTGCACCCCTAGGCCTTATAAGGAACCTACATGCCAAATTTGGAATCTCTAGACCCAGTGGTTTGGGCTGTGCGTTGATATGTCAGTCAGTCAGTCAGTCAGTCAGTCAGTCAGTCACCTTCTTCTTTTATATATATAGATATAAGTTAGGATCGAAGATAAAAAATATACCCAAATTATATGAAAATTCACCACTGTACTTCGGAGGCTATTGCGCTGACAGCTATGAATTAGAAATTACTATACTACAGATAGTAAGTGAGGTATCATTGTTTAGGTAAATATACGAGGATAAATTCGCTAGTACACTATTTCATCATAATCTCAGCCGTTTGTGTATAATTTGAGCGCAAATGAAAAAAAATTGCATTGCGGAAAAAAAATGGGTAAAATTGCTGATCTTCAACGATCAATTGTGTCTAAACTGCTATATTTTATTTTATTTTTTAATTTTAATTTAATTTAATTTTATTAAAATTATTTTAATTTTATTTTATAAAATTTTATTTTATTGCGTTTTGCCTCAGAAACCTTTTCTCTATAATGCATGGTTTTGGAGTTATAAGCGAAAAATAAAAACAACACCAAATTTTTCATGGTTTTTCTGCCCTCAAAAGTTTATCGTTAGCCAGAAACTGGCGCAAACTCACATATCACGTATTTATGATGCCTAGCATCGATTCAGATTCAGATTCAGATAATTTTATTCAATGTAGATTCTTTACAGAATACTTATTGAATGTCATGCAGAATACAATGCAAATAGAGCGAGTCTACGCCGTTTCGGATCGTGCTATGGCAGCGTAAAAGAAACGGCAAGAAACCACTGCAGCACGGCCTACTTTAAGAGTCGGCTTTTTACAATGTGTTTCTTGTGTTTCGCTGGAATATCAGAGCACCATACCTCTTTGTCATTCATATAGTCATCCAATCTATAGTAAGCTTTTTAAAATAACGTTTGCTTTACACATTCTTTAAACTTTCTCTCAGGTAATTGCACTATATTGTCAGGTATTTTGTTGTAGTATCGTATACACAGACCAACGAAAGATGTATTGACCTTAGTTAATCTAGTATATGGTTGATCAATTTTATGCTTATTTCTAGTATTAAAATTATGCCTGTCACAAATTTTTGGTAATTGATGAATGTTCTTTCTAGCATACAATATATTTAAATAGATATACTGGCATGGCACTGTCATAATGTTGATTTCCTTGAACAGTTCTCTCAGGGAATCACGAGTCTTCTTTTCAGACTATTTCCAGCTGGTGCATATTTATTAGAGAGCACTGCCTTATATCGGGATAATTTTCTTCCTCTATTAGTTAATTTAGAATAAGTAAATACACTAAGAAGTTAAGAAACAAAGATACACGTAAGTATTAATGTTCATGTAATAAAAATAAATAAAAATATATAAATAGTTAATCCTTATACAATATAACCGGGAAAATATACAACTTTGGTTTTTATTAACGAAACTTCCTTTTAACGATAAAATCCCTTAAAGAAGTAGAGTCGGTGTGTACAGTCAAGAGAACGTCAAGCTTGACACATTGGACTTTGTACCGCTCTTATTTGAATCACCGTTCGGGCAAGATTTGCACTGCAAGTGTCCAGCTTGACCTGCTCTTGACTATACTACGCTGGGCGCAGCCTACGGGTGCTGAACGCCGCCACCTACGTGTCTTCCGGAAGCTATAAGAACATGAGACACTCCTGCACAGCGCTCGTAAACGTCTCGTTTCTAGGTATTAAACAATAAATAAATAGATAAATATTTGAATAATTAATAAAATAAATATTTTGGTTAAATTTTCTCTCCATACCTTCTTTTATTTTTCCAAAACGTATCTACCGGGGATATGCGATTATTATGGTATGGGAACAGATGGCCAAAAATATGCATTTACATCTCTCATATTCGGTAAGTAGGTCCTTATTACCCTCAAATGGGGCTTATAGGTGACAAATTTGCGCTCTAGGGTAATAATGTAGCTAGAAAAGCCCTAGGGCGGTAAGTAATTGAGTTTTGAAAGAGTGAAGTGTTTTTTTTTTCATTACTTACCGCCCTAGGGCTTTTCTAGCTACATTATTACCCTAGAGCGCTAATTGATCACCTACAATTTGATGGTAATAAGGACCTATTTACCTCACAATCGAGATGTAAAGCAAAGTATTGCACCCTCGAACAATAGGCGCCCTCGTGCGCCTAAATATCTCTGGCTGCAATTGATGCCTTACAGCCCTTGTCTACTAATCTACTATTATTGTTATCCAACGCAAAATTAAAAGTACTACAATTTCTATGACAACAAGTTTTCGATAATGTGAGTTCTTTACGAGATTTATGGGGTACATTTTGACATCCCACCATTTAACGGGTACATTTCGACACCCCACTATTTAAGCACAACTCCACCGTGGAGGAAAACCCAGAATGGTAATATCGGGTAACAATGGAAGCTATCAAAACAATGAAACCTTTTGTAGCAATTATTTTTGAATTGAAAATAACCCTAATTAACTATGAAGGTTTCTGGCATTATGCAAAATATCAGATTAATCAGATTGGTATAAAATAACAGAAAATTTTGGTATCTCAACGGTGTAGCGAATCAAAAATAGTAAAGCTCATACAGTAAATTAAAAGAAATATTATATTAACCGTATATTTGGAAACAAAATCACAAACGTGTTTCATTATAAAGCAAAAATCGCTAGCTACGAGTAACTAACCTAACCTACAAATAACAAAGGTAAAGCTAAACTAAAGTACAAATAAATTCCATTCGTTTATAAATTAAGTAAACTATTCTAACTAAGCTTAAAATGGTTGCAAAAAAAATCTATAAGGGTTCCCTGTTGACTATGGAACTCTAAAATAGAGATTGATTCATTAGGTAACTTAATATGGTAGTGATTTCCGCCTTTTACTAGCACCATGTCGCTTAGAATCGTACATCTCGGCGTCTTCGTCATCTAAGATACTGTCCTTTCCTTCCGTGTCTTTACTATCCTTTTCATCTTTTTCTTTCTCCAGTTTGCTATCATCAGTCATTTTGCTAGTAGTTGCTGTTTCGGATTTTACGCGCACAGGCCCGAATTTAAACGCCTTTTGCTTTATTTCCTTAGATGCTGCCAAATCAGTATCACTAAAGTCAAGGAAATCCTCTATGTCTTTTACGGACTCCATTCGTATAAGATCCATATTACTCGGACCACGCAAAAATGCTTCACTCTGTATACGTGAAAATCTTCCATGCTGTTTGAAAGGTGACTGTTGTTTTTCTTTTCTTGTTGCGTCACTTTTATGATCTGTTTGGGCATGACTAGGACTGGCTTCAGCGTCACCTTCTTCAATATCCTCGACAAGAAGGTGCTGCGGTATAACAGATGGTTCTGTTTGTAATTTTTGTTTTTCGACAGGCTTTTTTTCGTGGTCAAGCAGAGTAGGCTTTTGTTTAAATGAGAGCACGGGATCTTTTTCTTGCATGCCGGTTGGAGGAGAAAACGATTCTACTTTAGTTGAAGGAATATCTAATGAAAGGCTGCGATCGGCCTTTTCTAATTTCTCTTTTTCAGCAATATCATCTTCAAGATCGACGTCACTATCAGAATGTACTATATTAAGTGTATCTTGATCAAGAGCTTCTTTTGAAAACATACTATGAGACGATTTTGGGCGAATAACGGCAATCGATTTTCTGCCATCCAACGGCCAAAGACTACTTATTTCCGATAAATCCTTCAATCCTTCTAGTTTTGTTTTATCTGGGATGTCTTGTAAATTTTTCTGATCAATTTGGTCATCAGAGTAGGATGTGTGCAATATTTTATTATCTGGTTTTGATAATTTTTCTTCCGAACCTACTTCAGATAATATGGCCATTGATTTTCTTTCTCTAAGGACCGACGATTTTGTAATGTCTTGATCTGATGCTTTATCAGTCACAGGAGTCAGAACTTTCGCTGTTGACATCGGTTGAGAGACATCTTTTTCATAAGCTAGTGACTGCAACGAAGCTAGTGGTACTCCCGGCAGAGGTATTTCGATTGATCCTGAAGAAAATGACCGTTTTGAAGATATGTCAAAAAGTTTAGTTAAGTCTTCTTCTTCTGTACCTGCAATAAATTCAGATTCTTGTTTTTCTGGTAGCAATATTGGTATTAATTCAGGTGTTCTCTCAGACATTTCCAGCGACTGTTTTTGTTCTTTATCACTTTCTGCTTGCTGAATTGGAGATAGTTGTAGTGTTTCTTCTTTCTCCTCTAATGGTTTAATATGTTCGTCTAGTTTTCTTTTTGTTAACTCTAAATCCTCAGGTTTTGATTCTAGCGCCATTGATTCTATTCTAAGACCTATTGGTTTTAAATCTTTTACTTCATCTGGTTCATCTCTTACCAAAGATGATGCAGCCGGTATTTCGGACTTACTGGAACTAATTTTATCAGGCAGTTTAAGTGATTGTTTATGTTCAGCCTCTATTTCTAATAGTTGGATTGGAGATGTATCTTTAGTTCTTTCTTCCTCCACTGACGCAAGTTTCTTTTCTTCATCAGGTTCATCTCTAACCAAAGATGATGCAGCTGGTATTTCGGACTTACTAGAACTAATTCCATCAGGCAGTTTAAGTGATTGTTCATGTTCAGCCTCTATTTCTAATAGTTGGATTGGAGATTTTTCTGTAGTTCTTTCTTCCTCCACTGACGCAAGTTTCTTTTCTTCATCTGGTTTTGTTGTCGTTGAGTCTGAAGAGATTCTCTTTGGTTCTAGTGCTATAGATTCTAAACTAAAACCTGTTGGTTTTAAAAAATCTATCTCATCTTTAATCAAAGACTTTGAATCTGTGAGATATTCAGAAGGCAGAGGTTTTTCTTCTTTTGTAATTTCATGCGTTTCTAGTGTTTGTTTTGATGATGCTATTTCAATTTTTGGTTGTGATTCTTCCAACTTTAATGGAAGTTTAACGATTTCCCTTTCTGATGTTGATTTAAGTGTTTCTTTTTCCAAAAATTGATCCCGTATTGTAAGTTCTGGTTTTGCTTCTAATGCATCTCTTGATTGTATCGATATTCCTTTTATTTCTGATGCTTTTTTTGATCGTGCAGTAACTTCAGATTCACGTTTTCGACCGAACGGTATTCCAAGAAAAGATTTTCGCGTGCTTTTTTTGGAACCCGCAACGTCTCCTGGTCCTATTATGATAGATTTACGCCCAGAAAGATCACCGAGTGTTGTAGTTGGTTGCTCTTGCTGCCGTCCAAAATCTGATGACCCCACTAAAATTGATTTACGTCTTGCTACTGAAGATCTTCTTGAGGTATCATCCTGTGTTGTTTCTTGCTGTGGCCCTACATACACTGGTTCTCCAATAACGATTGATTTACGTGCAGAAAGTTCAACTGGTTGTGATGTCGATTCTTCTTGTTGCCGTCCAAATCCTGGCGATCCCACTAAAATTGATTTTCGTCTTACCGCTGACGGAACTCTTGAGGTATCAACTGATTCTCGCTGCGGCTCAAACTCTGGTGGTCCTATCATAATTGATTTGCGTCTTGTAACTTCTGGTTGCGATGAAGGTTCTTGTTGCTGCCGTCCAAACTCTGGTGAACCTATCATAATTGATTTGCGTCTTGTGGCTTCAGGCTGTAATATAGGTTCCTCTTGCTGCCTTTCAAACTCTGGAGATCCTATCAAAATGGATTTCCTTCTTGCTGCTGGTGGTCTTAGAAATTCATCTGCCTGATCCGTTGTACTTATTAAAATTGACTTGCGTCGTGATGGAGACTCTGGTCCACCTCTGTCTTCTAACAAATACGATGGAGGTGGTGGTACTTCTGATTGTCGTCTAGAAGCCACTTTTATCGAGTACCTTGCTTCGTTGTTATCTCTTGCACTAGATCGACGACGCCACTGATCTTCTTCGTTTTTGTAATGTGGATCACTGTAAATAACTTTTTTCGCTTTTGGGAAGTGATCCAGTAGATGCTTCCATTTATCGTAATTAAGAGTTAGTACTTCTGAATTTATGTTTGTTTTGTAGGAGCATGCATAGTTACAGTCATTATTAAGACCGGATATCTGAAAAAAAAATATTCTAAGACATGATACATAACAGAACCTGAGTTTTTTGATTGACTATAGAGAACTAGTCTGTTAGGTTCATTCAATGAGTTAAATCTTCTTTAGGGTCCCGCACCCGAAGGGCCCAATCGTTGCTCTATTACTAATACGTTGTACGTCTGTCTGTCTGTCTATGGGCTGTATCTTTTGAACCGTAGAAGTTATATAGTTGAATTTTTTTACAGAATGTTTAACTATGTCGGATTACCTAATGCATCATGGAAACAATGAAAATTAAAAACTGGCTAAGTGAGTGTCTGACTCGCGCACCAAGGTTCCGTACCACTTAGGTAACAATACAGTAGTGTATTAAATGCCCACGAGTCCGACACGCACTTGACCATTTTTAGGGTTCCGATACCAAAATGGTAAAAAAAGGAACCCTTATGGCGCGACTATGTCTGTCTATCTGTCCGTCTGTCTGTCAGTCACTCCTCTATATCTCAGCAATCACTCATGCTATCAACCTGAAATTTGGAATAGTTTTAGAATATAGTTGCTCAATTTAATTGCACCTGAAATAATTTTGAAAAAATTATGATTATTAATGTAAAGGGGGCCAAAATAGCGGGGGCTAAGTTTCAAATTGTCGCTAGTAGGTAGAATGCGGTATCACATGAAAGGGCTTTACTTGTACATTCTAAAATATATTTTTGTATTTTTTTACGTCTCTTAGTTTTCAAGTTATGATGAAAAATTACAAAAAAGTACCATCCCCCCCCCCCCCGCCCCTTATCTCCGAAGTTTGTGAAAGTTTACGTAAACATTACAGAAAAAATAAAACGATCTTTCTAAATGGGCCATGTCAAAAATATTTTTGGTATTTTTTTTAATATTTTTAAATGATAATTTAGACTATTCTAAGAAACTAATTTGATAATTATATCATTTTGATCATTTATCATTTTTATATAACGATTTTAAGTTTGCGACCCGGTGACGTCACATGCTCACGTTCTTACAAATAACTTGATATCTTTGAAACAAAGTGCTGTATAGACTATGAATACAGCTCATTGCTTATCACGTCTATCATACTGTCCTATGATTGTAATGTTTCTCGAGTAGCTTTCTTTCATTGTAGTTTTCTCAATCTATTTCTTGGCTTGTGAAATTATGACGTCACACGGTCGCAAACTTAGAATCGCTATAATAATATAAAAATAATTAGAGTAGTCTAAATTATCATTTAAAAATATAAAAATAAAACCGAAAATATTTTTGACATGGGCAATTGCACAAATAACCTTTACAAACAAATTTAGTTTTGCGGTCCTAAACATGGACTTTATTGCTTCCAAAAATACAAAAAGTATATCGGAACCGTCAGCGCGTTAGTCCGACTTGCATTTGACCGATTATTTTTTTATTTGTTTTATTCTTTAGCTTTTGCACTGAAAACATACCACTACATTTTGGGGTGGTAGGGGCCTACCTCCTAGCGGTCCACCCCGGGCAACGGCGCCGCGGGACACTATGTACTGTGGCGGCGGCTGAAGGTCCCTCACAGCGGTGGTAGGCTTTGGCCGCCTGGCTCGCGACCACCCTCCCGCCGGAGCCCGACGCCAAACAGCTTAGCTGTGTTTCGTCGGAGTGCGGGAGTGCCAGTGCCATTGGGGGATGGGAGGTGGTCAGTAGCGCGGCTCTGATTCGGTCTTGGTCTCTTAGCAAATTTGTACCGGGTAACTCATACTACTATCGTTGGCCGACCGCAGGTAGTAGGGGGCCCAAGTACCACGAAAGCCGACGTGGGAAAGGCTGCCCCGCCAACTAGCGAAAAATCCCGAAATGCTCCATCGTGCCAGCTGGCGACTGGACGGGAGGACCCGATGGACCCATTTCGGGGAGGCTCGGGCGTCCCCGCAGTCTCCAGATGAGTTCCCCACGGGTCAAATGAGCTGAAGCGTCCAATTGGAAAAAGGAGTAGCGTCTCGACCATTCTTCCATTTCCCCACCACACACTCCTCAAAATGAAAAAAAGTAAGAAAAGAATTAAGATTACCAAACGGCGGCACTTCCTCCCGCTTAAAGTGCACCTTACAAACATCAGGGGGTTGCACTCAAATATCGACCCGGTCCACCATCATCTCGAGACCGAGAAGCCGCACTTATTCTTTTTAACGGAGACGCAAATAGGAACACCGTCGGACGCGGCGTACCTCAACTACCCAGGATACTCGTTGGAACACAAGTTCAAAAAACGAGCTGGGGTCTGTGTGTACGTTCGCGATGACATTTGCTATCGGCGTCTCCGTTGCTTTGAGGATTCCGGGTTTTCTACAATCTGGCTACTGGTGGACACCAGGGTCGAGAAATCTCTCTACGCCGGTCTCTATCGGTCGCACAGCAGTGACGAGGAGACATCCAGGCTCTTTGAACAGCTAATGGAGAAGGCGGATTGTGCCCAACAACGGTACCCAACAGCGCAGCTTCATTTTCTGGGGGACTTTAATGCCCACCACAGCGAGTGGTTGTTCCCATACCAGAAAACTGACCATGCTGGGAGAGAGGCGCGCAAACTAGCACTGTCGCTAGATCTCACCCAGCTGGTGAATGTTGCTACGCGGGTGCCAGACGTTGACGGTCACACGCCCAATTGCTTGGACTTGCTGCTGACCACAGATCCGGACAGACACTCCGTGTCGGTATCAGCCCCGCTGGGAACATCCGACCACTGTCTGGTGAAGTCCGTGTCGATCATCTCTCCTCCGGATGATAGCCCAAGAGGCACGAGGCGAGTTTGGCGATACGAGTCAGCAGACTGGGATGAGATGCGGCACTTCTTTGCGTCCTACCCATGGCAGCCAGTGTGTTTTTCTTCGGGTGACCCCACCTGTTCAGCTGAAGCGGTTGCAGATGTGATACGGCAGGGAATGGAATACTATATTCCATTCTCCGATATACCGCTCGGTCACAAAGCCCGACCTTGGTTCAATGCGGACTGCGCTCGCGCTGAGGCTCGAATGCAGTCTGCATACCAAGCCTGGGTTCAAGCCCGTGACCGCAAAGTTCGAGCTCGGCGGGTTCGCGCGAAGAAAAGAGCATTTAATGCTGCTGCAAAGTCCTGCAAGCGGGTGATCCGGAAGGCCCGTTACGACCACGTCAGTCGCATAGGGACCAAACTTGCATCCTACCCCTCTGGTAGCAAACAATTTTGGTCCCTATCCAAATCGGTCGAAACAAACTTCTGCCGTCCTACATTACCTCCCCTGCTGAAACCAGACGGGTCACTAGCCCACTCCGCAACAGAGAAAGCAAATTTATTTGCATCTCTATTTGCGAGCAATTCTTGCCTAGATGCAGACTCTAATCAGCCACCGACGATTCCTCGCTGTGATTCTTCGATGTCGGAGATCACAATACACTCAAAAGAGGTTCGTAGAGTACTTCGAAGTCAGACGTGAACAAAGCTAGCGGTCCTGATGGAATACCAGCAAGAGTCTTGAGGAACTGTGCGCCTGAGTTGTCTCCTGTGCTGACGCGTTTGTACCGCCTCTCTCTTAAAACAAGAATGGTGCCTAAACCTTGGAAGGTTGCTAATGTACAGCCAGTACCCAAGAAGGGTAGTCGTGCCGACCCCACCAACTATCGTCCGATCGCCATCACCTCCATACTCTGCAAAGTTATGGAAAGGGTACTAAATGGAAAATTGCTGACTTACCTAGAAACTAACGACCTACTCAGTGATCGTCAGTATGGCTTCCGCCGGGGACGATCAACTGGGGATCTTCTAGTGTATGTTACGCATTTCTGGGGCGAGGCCATCGAGAAACACGGCGAAGCCCTTGCCGTATCACTGGACATCTCGAAGGCCTTTGACAGGGTATGGCACGCAAGTCTGCTGAGCAAACTTCCTGCATACGGCATTCCCGCTGACTTTTGCTCATTTCATTTCATTTCATTTATTAATTTGCATACATGTATGTTAAAGGTCTTAAAATTAAATTACAGTAAGTACATGTACCCTTTTTGGGCATTGCAAAATGTAGGAGGCATGCATTTTAGCTAATAATAACTTATAATTATGTCTATAATCATCTAGATCTAAACCGAGTTAAATTTTATTTCACATAAAGAAAGCAAAGAGAATTATAAAATTGCAAGATTATTAAATAGCATGTAGCAAAAGTGTATTTTAAATATATCAAGTCATTATAAGTAAAAATTAAAATAAAATAAATTTAATAAACAAAGTCAATTCAAAAATATTACATGTCAATATAAAAATAAGTAATGTCAATAATAAAAAGGTAACCTATTCAATGTCCTATTATATTTTTAATGTTAACTTAAATCAAACCTATTTACAATTGCAGTCTTCAAAAAATTCATTGACTGAGTAATAACCCTTTTTTTGTAGCAACGTTTTTAATTGATTGCAGAAAGATTTTTCTTTAGTTTCTGATTTAATATTGTCTGGGATTTTATTGTAAATTTTAGCAGCTTTATAGTAAGGTCCTTCTCTAGTCATGTGCATTTTCTCTTCTGGCATTTCTAACATATTTCGTCGTCGAGCGCTTTTGCAATTTTTGAATTCGTCCATATTCTTTTTTACAAACATCGCGGCTTCCAAAATAAAAATTGATGGAAAAGTTAATATTTTTTCTTCTATGAAATACGGCCTACAACTATCTCTCGGCTTAATGTTGAATAAAATTCTTATGCATTTTTTTTGTAAGATAAATACATCGTGTGCGTCAGTGCTGTCCCCCCACAACAGAACACCGTATCGCAACCATGCGTAGGCATACGCATAGTAGGCAGCTAGAGACGCTTCGGGGTGTGTATTTGTTTTTAAAATTGAAAGTGCATATGTGAATTGTGACAGTTTGGATTTGATTTTTTGCACATGTGCCTTCCAAGTTAAGTGTGTGTCTACACTGATCCCTAGAAGGTCGTATTCATTCGCCTCTTCAATTTTTAAAATATCTGAAATTGATTTTAAATTTAGAATACTCTTTTGACGCGGCCTAAATTGCATGATCTTGGTTTTCTTTAGATTGATGTCTAAATTATGCTGAGATAACCAGTTTTTAACGAACATGAACGTTTGGATGATATTTTCGCGACTTTCACTATCACCATTACATTTAAATATTAATGAAACATCATCCGCGTATAATATACAACGGGAATTTAACAGCTTAGGTAATTCATTGATATATATAATAAATAAAATACAACCAGTTACAGTACCTTGTGGGATAGACCAATTTGTGCACCTTGTTTCAGATATTACGTTTTCTATTTCATTTTTTTCTTTATTATAAGTTTCAATTTCAACATATTGCTTTCTATCACTCAAATAAGATTTAAACCATCGATGCGCTTTTCCACGAATACCTAAATCATATAGTTTAGATAGTAAAATATTATGCGAGACCTTGTCATATGCTTTCGTCATATCTAGTAATATACTAACCGCATACGACTTGTCTTCAATGAAGCTCAGAATTTCTTGAATACATTTGATTACAGCGAGTGTTGTCGAACGGGCTTTACGGAAACCATACTGATTACAATTTAATAAATTATATTTTTCTAAAAATTTATAAACGCGTGTCGTCATTGCTTTTTCAATTATTTTCGAAAATACTGGGAGGAGTGCAATTGGTCTGTAGTCACTAATACAATCCTTCTTCCCGCCTTTTTTAAAAATAGGTTTGATTTTAGCAATTTTTAGGGCTTCCGGAAAACATTCCTCATCAAAAGACTGGTTAATTAAAAAAGTTAGCGGCCATAGTAATTGTTCAATACATGTCTTAACCAGGACGTTAGGTATTTCGTCAAAGCCGTAACTATGCTTGTTCGGTAGCTGTGTAATAATTTTGCGCACTTCTTGCTCGGTTGCGGGAAGTAAATAGATCGAATTTACAGAGCGAACGGGTGGCGGTGTCAGCTGTGGCCGGCCGGCTAGCGCACGGGAGGGGCTAACAGGTTCTGACGACGGTTCGCCTACCGATGCAAAGTAGCTGTTGAACATATTAGCAACCTGTAGGGGGCATTCAGTTACTACGCCTGACTGTGTTAATTTAATTTCCGTCATTTTAGATTTTTTTGTGAATTTAGTGATGTCGTTTATTATGTGCCACATTGTTTTCGTTTTGTTTTTTGACTTCCTAAGAGTTTTTGTATAGTTACTTTTTTTAGATATTTTGACGCATTTTTTAAGTAGTTTTTGATATTTTTTGTAATGATTATTTAATATTGTATTATCTGATTGGTTTACTAATATTTTTAAAAGTCTTTTATGTTTGCATGATTTTCTTAGCCCTTTTGTTAGCCATGTAGCTTTCTTTTTTAATCGTATTTGTATCCGTAGTTTTGGTATTGTCTTATTTAGTAAATGCCTTATTGTTTTCACGAAGTAGTCATAATTTTCATTTATACTGAAGTTTATTGATAATATAGTATTCCAGTTTATTTTTGCCAGTTCCGATTTAAATCGTGTCATGTTATTATCTGTAAAAATTCGTTTTCGGGTATAGAAGGTAAGTGGTACTAATTTGTTTTCAGTTGTTTTAAATATGTACAGTAAACTCCTGTGATCTGAAATGCCATTATCAATTACAGTTGCTGTGGGATCTTTTTTATTAGTAAATAATAAATCAATACATGATGATGTTTTTTTAGTTACTCGCGTTGGGTCTTTAATTATTTGATGTAAGTTGCATTCCAAAAACATGTCACATAACTTTTTATATATTTTCCGTTTCTTTCTACAATCAATATTTAAATCTCCTGCGATTATTATGTGTTTTTTAGCTCCAATTTTTTTTAATTTTTCTATTAACTTATATGCTATATTAAAGAACATATCAATTTCACGATCTAATCTATAAATACTAATAACTATAAGATTATGTTCTGGTATTTCTATCGCACAACATTCAGTAACATGTTCTACCGATAGCCCCGTTATATCTGGTAACTCTTTATGGACTACCCCTTTCCGTGTTAATATTGCTACTCCACCGCCTTGGTGATGGCGCCTATTGTACGATGCGGCGAAGTCATAGTTATTTATATTTAAAAATTGAGTTCTTCCGTCTTTAATCCAAGTTTCGGATAAGCACACCACGTCGTATTTTTCTTCGAGTAAAAGGCTTTCTAATATGTAAAGTTTGTTATGAATACTTTGTAAGTTTTGGACAAAAATTTGAAAATTAATTTCGAAAGGAATGAGAGGAATTGTGTATAAAGTCGGTATTAGCGTTCATAGAAGATCTTGTATCGTCATTGTCTTTCGGTTTCTGGGGTGTTCTCTTCGTCTGTACATATTTTGTACCGTTTATATACAGTTTGTTATCTCGAATGATAGCTGTATTTCCTTTTTTTCTCTCTTCCTTGAGTACTTCCTGTAATTTTTTTCTCTCTTTAAGCGATTCTTCATCGAGTAAGTTTGATATGGCTAGTCCTGTATTTTTGAAAAAACGCCTATTTTGTAATATATGCTTTGTCATTTTTTTGCTCATAAGTTCAACAATTAACGGTCTCTTACGTCCTTTCTTCCCGATTCTCGCTAGGTCTTCTATTAATCCAGTAAGGTCTACATTTAGGATATCTTGGAAAATTTCTACGATTCTGTTGTAAAGCTCATGTTCGCCCTCATCATAGTATTCTTGTAGGCCGTATATTACAAACTTTTTTGATGCGTCATTATTGGTGCTATATACAGCGCTAGGTGCATTCCGTATGTCCAAAATTTTTTGTTGTAAATCATTTATTTGATCTTGGAGACTTGATTTTTCCGATTCTAGCCTTGTTATTTTTTCTTTGCATTTCTCTTGTTCTTGTTTCAGTGTGTCAAAATGATGTTTTATCTCTGAATTTATGGAGTTAGATATATAGTCTTGTAGTTCGTCCTTCAATTTGTTTATAACTGACAGTATAAATAAGTGATTTGTTTTCAACTTCTCGTCTAGAAGGTCACTAATTTTCTCTAACGTTAGTGGGGCGTTATAGGTCGGTGGAGTCCTTGTGTGGGTATTTTCTTGCTGCGTTGATAGGTTTGAATTAAGGGTATCTCCCGAAATGGTTTGGTTATTTGTTACTTGATCTTCGACTGACTCAGTACTTTCATTACGGTCATTTTCATGAGCTAGTACTGGGGTGTCATCACGCGTGCGTCTTTTGGTGATTATTTTACATTCTGGACACGACCATGAGCTATCCAAGCTCTGTCTCTTATTGGTATATACATTCGCGTCAATATTAACGCACATATAATGAAAGTATGCTTTACATTTTGTACATTGGAGCAGTTCGCCTATGTTTATATGTTTAGTGCATGCTACGCAGCTTCTCATTTTGAACAAAAGCAAGTATTATTTCCACTTAAGCAGTAATAGTACGTCAGTGGATACGTACCGGCGGGTGAATGAACTCGGCGGTCAGCTGGGACGTGTGACAAAGACAGGTAATGATCTTCAATATTGCGAGCAGGACAGGTAATTCTGTTATCAGGCGGTTGACCTTGAGATTGAGTCGTTCAATGCTCCGTGAGCTCCGTCCAATGCTTCCTTGTTGGGATGAGTCACTTTTGCAGCCGTTGATTTATAATTATTTGGACAATTTTTCTAATATCTCTGTAATCCGTAGGGTGATTTTAAATCTGATTTCACTGTTTATAAGCACTTTTAGTAGGCTATAAAACTTTACCACTTCACAAATCAAAATAGACAATTTTAAGCACTAAAATATTTTTAAAGTCGGAAGTAACGAAATATACGTCCGCTTAGTTTCGCGCGCTGCACGCTCCTCTTGGATTTCTGACTTCCTGAGTGAACGGTCGATCCGAGTAGTCCTTGATGGCTGCTCCTCTGACCTCATGGCTATTGACGCCGGGGTTCCTCAGGGGTCTGTTCTCTCTGCGACTCTTTTCCTGCTGCACATCAACGACCTACTTGGTCCTAATATTGTTGGGTACGCAGATGACAGTACTGTCGTCGAGAGATATATGTCAAGCGCAAAAGCCAGCAGTGACGAAATACGTTCTTTGAGAGAGGCCACGGTAGAGCGTATAAACTCAACCTTAAGTCTTGTCTCCGACTGGGGTGACAAAAATCTGGTGAGTTTCAACGCCACCAAAACACAAGCGTGTCTATTCACTGCCAAAAGAAGTCCATTCAATCTGGCTCCTACTTTTCGAGGTACATCTGTACCGGTCACCGACAGCCTCGAGCTTCTTGGCATGAAGTTGTGTGCAAACCTGAACTTCGGCGCCAACATTGAGTCAAAAGCTCAAACTGCGGCCAAAAAGTTGGGTATCCTCAATAAGGTTAAGCGGTATTTCTCTCCTGGACAGTTGCTAGTTTTATACAAAGCACAAGTCCGATCTTGCATGGAGAATTGCTGCCACCTTTGGGATGGCTCAGCCAAATACCAACTAGCCGCTCTAGACTTGATCGATCGCAGAGCCAAGAAGCTCGTTGGTGATGAGATGCTAGTGAAAACCAAGTTTCACAGTTTAGCCCACCGGCGCAAAATTGCATGTCTGTCGGTCTTTTACAGATTGTACTTCGGAGAGTGTGCCCAAGAGCTTCATGAGCTTATTCCGCCATCCCCCTTCTACCATCGGGAATCCAGACGCACCGCAGGATATCACCCATATCTGGTTGATATTCCACACATTCGCACAAAGCGCTTTGAAACATCCTTTATAATGCGCACAGCTAAGGAGTGGAATTCTCTGCCTGCGTCTGTGTTCCCGAGCTCTTATAACCCGAATCTATTTAAGTCGCGAGTGAATAGGCTTCTTCTGGGCAAGCTCGTTCCATCGTCGACCTCATCTCTGTCCTTAAGGCTAGATCGAGGTCAAGAGTAAGCCCATACATAGTAAAAAAAAAAAAAATTTCGCTTTTGTAAATGATCCCGGTTTTACGATAAAGTTAAATAGATAAATGGTACAGCAGCACTGCAGTTACTTTCTCGCGATATACGAGAGTAATCACAGTGTCCCCGCCGGGAATCGAACCCAGAATCTCCGGATCAAGAGCCGAATGCTCTTTTTTGTAGAACATCAAAATAAGCTCAACGAAACCGATTTTGAGTAAATCACATTTTTAAATTTTAGTAGAAAGGGAACGCCCCTTATATAGGGTGACTTTTAATTAGTTCTTGATAGCAAAAGATATGAATGTACTCATGATACTGAACAACTTTTCCCAAGGAATATAGGTCGAAATACGAAAAACCAAATTTGACCTCCCATACAAAATGCGCTATCAGCTGATGCAGTTTCTATGGGAGGTCAAAACTTGATTTTCGTATTTCGACCTATCTTGGGGAAAGTTGTTCAGTTTCATGAGTACATTCATACCTTTTTCTATCAAGAACTAATTAAAAGTCACCCAATATGAATTTCAAGAGACCAATTGATACTGCCGCAAATACCTTAAGGTGATCTGTGACGGCCAGCTTAGCCCCGAACGCAACTAGATGAAGCCACTGCTGCAAATATAAGGTTTTATTTTTTAATGCAATAAGTACTAACTATATATGTGCAAAAAGTTGATTAGCGTAAATTTCATCGTGCAACTTCATCGCCTAACAACAATTTCGATAAGAAAAATATCTCCATATGTTCAATAAAGTCAATTAATCTCGTCAGTCCGTGTTTACATGAGTACGATCACAACCGTAAAGTTTTGACCGCACGCCCACAATCGTAATATTGAACCAAAAATTGCTAACAAAAATAGTACTTTCAGTACACTAACTGTATTTTTGTATTAATTAGCGAAAAATTTAACTAAAAATAGCAGTATTCGTTCGTTTTTCAACAGAATTTTATGTCCCGCGTAAGAATGCAAGTCATTTGAATTTTTGTATGGAAAACGGATCACCTTAAATGGAGATGCTTGGTCGGTCATGCAAAGTTTCATCAAGATTTTATGAGCCGTTATTGCGAAAATTACAATTTTTCATTTTCGTTTTATGACAGCTAACCTCAAAATGAGAGCCAGCAGGAAACCACTTAAAACCCTTCGATGGATTTGCATAAAACTCTTAAATTCCAAATATGGTGTCAATAGGACCATTAGATATAGCCGCTAGGCCAAAGCGTGATGGACAGACCGACCGACGGACCGACGGACCGACCGACGGACCGACTGACGGACCGACCGACGGACCGACTGACGGACCGACCGACCAACCGACGGACATTTTTTGGAGACTTGTTTTTTATGATGTAAGTATAAGTGATATAGAACAGATTTTTGAGAAAAAAAGGCTTCCGTTTTTCGTCTAGACGCAAAACGAACATCTTTTATTTTAAGGTGTTTTTAGACCATTACGACCCTGCTGAATTCATACATGCTTGTTACATTAATAACATACTAACAGTTTTCAAGATGGCGGCCAAAAACTGAAAATCGAGTTTTTTTTGGCCTCAGGTGAATTTTTACGAAATTTTAAAATGAGGTAATAATATGTCTTTGAAGGCAAGAAATACACACCGATGCAAAAAAATAACAATTGTGTATGGCATAGACTCAATGCCATCCGTCTGTACGCCTGTCTGACTGACCTAAATGGCTGTATCTTTTGATCCCTAATAGATAGCCGATAGAAATTTTCGTTAAATATGTATTATTGTAGTGAATATACTTGCAAGCGTCTGAGTTAGTGAGTTCAAAGTGCATAATCTTAAGTAAAAAAATAATAATAAAAATTGGCCAAGTGTGAGTCGAAATCATGTAAAGTGGTCCTTAAATGCGTTGGAACGTACGTACGTGCGTGTACCGGTAGGTATTGTAAATTCGTCATCATATTAGTATAGTAAAGAGGTAAGTCCTGATTGATTGATTGAATGGCTGATTGATTGACTGTCACATTAACGCACAGCCGAAACTACTGAAGCTAGAAGCACAAAATTTGGAGAGTATGCGTCTCATGTTATGAAGATTTGACATTAGAAATAATTTTGAGAAATTCATCCCCTAAGGGGGTGAAATGAATGAAAATGTTTTGTATAAAAATTCTTTGTTTCTGAAGTAAGATCTATACAAATTAGTGTATGAGAGTTTCTAATAAATAATTCTCCTTGCATACATTTTCCCCGATTTCACCCCCTTACGGAACGAATTACTCAAAATATTTTTTGTGTTAAACTTTCATGACATTAAACATAATTATACTTTTCAAATTTTGTGCTTCTAGCTTCAGTAGTTTTGGCTGTGCGTTGATGTGTCAGTCAATCAATCAATCAATCAGTCATTCAATTAATCAATCAATCAATCAAGACTTACCTCTTTACTATATTAGAATTGTGACAAATTTAACATACCTACCGGTTCATGTACGTACGACGTACCTATGCATTTAAGGACCACATAACATGATTTCGACTCACACTTGGCCAATTTTTATTTTATTTTTTTTACTTTTTTTTTGGGTTCGGCTCTCGATCCGGAGGTTCTGGGTTCGATTCCCAGTGGGGACACTGGCAAACAAAAATCTCTTTGTGCGACCACCCCAGTTTGGTTAGGGCATTGCAGGATGAATCACCTGATTGCCCGAAAAGTTAGATGATTCCGTGCTTCGGAAGGCACGTAAAGCCGTTGGTCCCGACTACTATCTACGGATGTAGTCGTTAATGAGCCATGTCAGAGGCCTTTGGCGGCTCAAAAACTCTGACACCAGGGTTTGTGAGGTCGGTCATCGACCTTGCAACCCACACGATATGATGATGATGACTTAATATTATGCAATATGAACTCACTAAGTCAGACGCTTGCACGTTTCTCCGTTTTTGCAATAGAGCAAATAAAAAAAAACGTAAGATAAACCCGTTTTTTTAATGGATTTCGCTTTTTTCTTACTTCTTACAATTTTTTATTATTGGTTAGTATATCAACTATAGTAATACATATTTTAGGAAAATTTCTATCACCTATCTATTAAAGATCAAAAGATACAGCCATTTTTAGGCAGGACAGTCAGACAGGCCTACAGACGGATAGCATAGACAATTGTTATTTTTTTGCATCGGTGTTATTTTGTTCCTTTAAAGACATATTACCTCATTTTTAAATTTCGTTGTAAAGTCACCTCAGGCCAAAAAAAATCGATTTTCAGTTTTTGGTCGCCATCTTGAAAACTGTTAGTATGTTATTTATGTAACAAGCATGTATGAACTCAGCAGGGTCGTATTGGTCTAAGAACACCTTAAAAATAAGAGATATTCTATTTGCGTCTAGAAATTTTTTAATTCAAAACTTGGACCCATCTACCTTTTTTTTTTTTTTTTTTTAACTATCTGTTACGGTTCTTGAGTTCCATCCCGCTGACAAACACAGACATCGGAGGTTTTCGTATTTTTAAAGGAGTAGGTTCTATGTTCCACTTTGTAATTATTTTTATTTTTTTATGTATGTTCACCGATTCCTCCATCAGTTGGTTTAGTTTAGTTTATTCATTTATTGCAGTCATGAACAAGTAAGTAGGTCTTAAATATAGCTTAAAGGTAAAGTACATGCACCCTTTCAAATTAGGGTATAGCAATTAAGACTAACAATATCTTTAACGTTCATCACTTTAATGTCATGTTGAATAAGAATGATCATGCATTTGAAGTTAACAATATCATTATCATTAAATTAATTATTTCATTATTATTATTAGTCCAGATTACATTGTTAAATTAAATTGTTGAATTAATATCCATCCACAAAATGTCGTTAAAAAAGAAGGAATAAATTATAAAACTAATTGTTATGTCATTTACCTAAAAGTTAAATATAAAAAAAATAGAAATAAAATATGTCACAAATATCACAATCTACCTAACTCATTAGAAATCGATTTTAACATTTATAATTCGTGTTGTGAACCGATTTGCAATTTTTTTTTATCTGAAAGGGTTTACTCCTGAGGTGGTCACCAAGTCAGGATCTGATGATGGGATCCTAGGGAAATCGAGGGCAAAACTCAATTTTTGTAGACATGTACTACGTGTTTCATATATTTTTCAAAACTGTACAAGTATTTGCGTATGGTACCTAATCATCTTTTCATGTTGGATTTGATGATGGAAGGTCTAACTCCTTACGGTGAGGAGTTGGAAGATAATATTTCAAAATTAGAAGCTTGAAGCGCTCGTGGCCGAGTGGTAGTCTCTTTCTTTCCGATCACGAAAGATAAGTTGGACGTGGTGTCGTCAGAATCTGGATGGGTGACCGCTAGTGGTACAACAATTAATGCGTTCTGTAAATTGTAGACCGACTGAAAAGTCTTACGGCCAGTATCACTAAGCATTTACAAAGTAAATCCCCTTTAAATATATTGCTGTCACTTTTTCAGTCATCAAAACAGAAAGTGACTGGAATAGATTTAAAAGTGCTTTAACCTTAAAGAAGCTCAAAGCTAAAAATAGTACCACACTATGAGTGTCATAAAAGACGACTAAGAGATCTTGAAAGAGAGAGTGGGCCAAGCTTCTTTCAGCGTACTGTACCAACAACGTACTACGATTACCTACCACATTTTCTACCCATTAACCTAACAGAGAACCTACAGATGGAGTTGCTCCCTGGTCCAGCAGTAGACTTTTCATGAGTTGTCGTGATGAAGACAAAAGCCACAGCAAGATTGTAAATAAAACAAGGACATAATATAATTGGCATTGCAATTGGGGGGCATAAGATCAGTAACCTCCAGTTCGTGGACGACACTACGTTATTTGCGTCCTCTGAAAGCGAACTTGCAGAGCTAGAAGAGAGAGTCGAGAAAGAAAGTGAGCGGGTTGGGCTAAAAATCAACAAGTCGAAAACCAAAGTAATGATCGTGGACAGAGCAAGTCAACTCCCTCTGACAGGATAACTCTCTGAACTAGAAGTAGTTAAGCAGTTCGTTAATCTTGGGTCCATGCTGGGTGATGAAGGAGGAAGCGAGACGGAAATTACGCGGCGAACGTAGATGGCTAAGGATGCGATAAGTAAACTTAAAAAGATCTGGCAAGACAGAAACATCTCCGTCAGCACTAAAATTAGACTAGTACGCACCTTAGTTTTCCCTATTTTCCTCTATGCCTCTGAATCATGGATAATCCGTGCATCTGAGAGGAAAAAGATAGACGCCTTTGAAATGTGGGGTTGGCGCCGCATGCTCCGTATTCCTTGGACGGCAAAAAGAACTAACAACTCAATTCTTGAGCAGCTGAAAGTAACCGTACAACTCTCAACAATATGCTACCAGAGATTACTTAGCTATTTCGTTCACGTTGCCAAAAGAAGCCCAGATAATCTGGAAAAACTTATTATATTGGGCAAAGTAGAGGGGAGAAGATCTGGAGGTAGAGCACCACACCGCTGGTCAGACCAGATCAAAGCCGCACTCAACCTGCCTATTACCACCGCTCTCCGACGGGCAGAAGACAGAAACTCATGGCGAACACTAGTCAGGACTACCACCGTTGCCTACCTACAGCAACAGGAATCGACCTAGTTAGAGACGACCTTCAGAGATGAAGAGTGCGATGACGAAGAAGAATATTATAGTCGCCACTTACGAGTATCATGGGTTCTACAGATGATTTAAATGAAGTTTACGCAAATTTACTTGTGTTTTCTCTCTCTTTTTCGCATTCAACCTTTTCTTTGAGTCGCGTTATCGCGATCTTTATCAACAAATTACACTTGTATTAAAAGTTGGTAATTTTTTGTATACTGAGTTAGTTGCTTGTGATAAAATAGTAAGTTACATTTTACTCCATTCAGCTAGACTACTCGAAACCAGCGAGAAAATAAGTACCTATATATTTCTTGAGAAATTGAATAAAGCAAACTAAAGAACTGCGAATACATGTAGCTATTGTAGTACCTGTGATAAGCAGTTTCCCGATATTTAATAATGTGTCGAAATTTAAAAGGGAATTGCAAATTGGAGAAGCAATTGTTCATACCTACCTATAATGGGGTTACAGACCAACAATTCAAGAGATTCAGAATAAACCTAGTCTCTACCCAACGGTATCATGTGTAATGGTCATGACTTTTTAGTGACATCAAGATTGTAAATAGTGATATGACAACACCACGTCTTTTGTTCTTCGGAAGGCCTTTTAAGTCATTTTTCCTAGCCACTCTTCCTTAAGACACCCACCCTCTTCCTTACTCCTTAGTAATCATCAGAACATGGTTTTACAACATAATCAGTCAGGGTCACCAACCACCTGGTAGTGACTGTAAGGTATAACTTGTAAAAAAACAGTTTTAAAACAGTTTTAACAAAAACTACGCACCTCCTTCAAATTTTGCAAGGTGTCTGTCTATTAGCACTAAAAAGTATAAATTAACCATAGTAGTTAACAATCAGTAACTGAGTGAAGTAATAGAAAATAACCAAGCCTGTTTTTTATTCCAATTATAAATTTATAGGTACATTACAACAGCACATTTGGAGTCGGTGCCAGCCAAGAAATTGCATTGCTGGTAACAATATCTAATGTGTTGTATTTTATTGCAGAAGACGTTGAACTGCTTTTTTATTTACCTTTTAGGGGACCCCATATTAAATTGTCAATGTTTAAGATTTGATGAATTATTGAACATTTTTATATTAAAATTAGAAGCCCGCAGGGCAGCTTGTGGCGAGTTGTTGGGGAGTAGGCCCCGGGCGAAGGCCCCGTTTCTCATCTTAGGCTTGCCTTGACCGGCCAGCTGGGGTCAACTCTGACGAGGAACACATTTCCTACTCTGGCTTGCCTTGGTTGTCCAGCCAGAGTGGAGACGCAAGAGCTTTATGCTCGAAGGCTTGACGTACCAATGTAACTGGCGAGTGGGCACGTAACGCTGGACCCTCATGGAGCGCGTGATGGTTGTTCAAAGTCCAGGGACATCTCTTCACCCTTCAGTCACCCAGCCAATGTTGCCCCCTTGAAGCACCGTGCGTGCCGCCGCTTTTAAGGGCCCATTGAATAGAGTTGGCTAGTCACCGTTTGGCCATTTTTCCGTGTTATTAACATTGGTCGGGCAGGCGCCATGGTAGTTCCCATAGACCCAGTAACCCAGTCCACGATCACCTCAACCCAAACAGACTGTTTTCGTTTTGTCCATTTCTTGCAATAGTCCTACTCTAACCGAGGACTGTCTTTGGATGCATTAGTAGTAGTAGTATTAACGTAGACAGGGAAAATCGCCGTTTGGTCTCATATCACTTTTGAAAATCAAAATTTTTAGCGGGTCTCTACGTGTTGGTTTCGGCTCCAAAACTTAATGCCCGAGATTCAATATTGTTAAACTACATAAAAAAAATAAACTTATTTATGCAATGCTTATGCCTTTGCACTCAATATAAAAATAAACCAGTTAAGTGCAAGTAAAAATCGCGCGCCTAGGGTTTCGAGTAAAATAGCCCATTTTTAGGACCGCAAAATTAAGATTTTTTGGAAAGATTATTTCCAGATTTCTAAAAAACAGTGCTACAAAGAGAGATCGTTACATGTTTTCCGTTTCTAACCTTATTTCAGATTTTTTTTGGCGAACTTCAGAGATAATGGGGAAGGGGAAATGGTATTTTTTATAAATTTTTCGTCAAGATGTCGCCTTGGGACTTCTGCCTGTAGACATAGTTTGTAAATTTTAATGAATAAATAAATTGAATTAAATTGTAAGTTGAAAAATAACAGTCTTTAAAAAAGCCTCTTTTGGAATATACATGTTACTTGCAAGTAACGCCCTTTCATACAATTCCTTTTTTACTTTTTCATTTGCATAACAGTTAAGTCGTGTGTAGTTACTGAGATAAATAGGTGTGAAAGACAGATAGACGGAGAGACAAAGTTGTACCTTAAGTGTTTCTCCTTCACCATTTTCTTCATCGAGCCAATAGTACCTAATAAATGTCAATTTTACAGAAAACTTTTTTTCCTGTGAATTCGTTTGCGTGGAATTCAGATTTCTCATCGTGCAATTTCTGAACTCTCGTTGCACCTCAGAAATAGAGGAATAATCAATTGGTTTAGGACTAAAGGTTGCATCAGGAAGATGTTATATACCGGTGTTGATCAATCAAAAGCTGTTTTGAAGGTCTAAAGCTTGGACGAATAAAGAAGTTCATTCGATTGTAAGAGGAAGTTGAATACAGTGATTTTTGTTTGATTCCCACCGCAAATCGAGCCCAGAACCCTCGAATCGTGAGGCAAACGGTCTTACCGAAGACTTTGTAAATGATAAACGGAAATAAATGCATCCTCACTGTGCCAAAATAAGTACCGGCGTAGTACACGAATCCTGTAAATTCATCATCAGCTAGTTCATCCACACGTCCTCTATGAACGAAGTACATTGAATTGGTTATCTCTCCCTCTCTCACCACGTACATATCTGTAAAAATTTTAATGTATTGTTTTAGTTCTCACAATCCAAAACTTTCATATGAAAATAATCCGTTACTTCTTACATACATACATAACATCATGCCTCTTTCCCTACGGGGTAGGTAGTGACCACAGCCTTCCACCTGCTACGATCTTGACATACTTTGCTCATTTCTTCTGCTTTCATCAACCCTTTCATATGCGCTCGTCGGTTGAGGGTACTTTTAACCTAGCATTTATTAAGAACGTCCTGTCCTGTAACGTTGTGTAGATTTACTATTGCCGACGCCATCCCCTACCCGACGCCATCCCCTTCCCGACGTTTCCATACACTCTCGCCTGGCACATGTCTTTGGTCAATTTTCGTTTAATTATCCTCTCTACATGACCAAACCATCTTAGCACTCCTTGATTACTTCTTCATTTACTTATCATAATAGCTGGAAAATATAATTCACTGTTGGACAAAAGTCTACTCTTTCCTAACCAGGGCGTCTAATACTTCGATACAGTCGAATTCATAACTTCTATAAATGGCAACAGAGTAGAATATTGGTTGGATAAATTGTCAAATTGACAGTGATTAGCGTCCAAACAATATCCTACTCTATCGTCAAGGGACGAAGTTTTGCATTTGCATGTAACGAATAGTATTGAATAGATATATCGAAAATTTAAAGTAGACACCCGGATCGTCGATCCACTTTGTGACAGGACTTCTTTTTTGTTACTAGCTTATTACGAGTAGACTCTGTGGGTAACGCACGTTATCCTACGTCATTGAGTACAATAAAGCAACTTTGTAGCGAGAATAGTGCCTCAATAGATTCATATTACGTCAGTCTGCTAATGCGCACGGCAGGTTTGCTACAGACGGAGAGAAAAGTGGTTAAATCATAGAGAACATGAATTAAACCTGTTCGTAGTAGTAGTATTACATATGTAAGTAAAATAAGGTTTGCTTTACATTCTCTTTGCAGTTTCGCTAGTCGGATCATAAAATGAGGTCTGTTGTGGTCGGACCACAAATGTGGCAGGTTACGCATTGGCAGACTTACGTTATGTTGATCTAATAGGGCAATACTCTCGCTACAAAGTTTTTTTTTTTTTTTTTTTTTTTTTTTTATAAGATAAATCTTTATTTGCAACTTTACAGTTTTTTGTGTGGAAACTCAGAAGCTTGTGCTAGTTAAAACTGTGTTACAAGCTTCTGCGTAATCTCGATTTACTGATACATGTTACAAAAAGAACAAAAATAAACAAAGAAAATAAACATGCAAATTTAGAAGAACTACGAGTATAAGCTACAATACGACTATTAATAAGAACATGAATGTGTGTTTGTGTTTGGCTGTGTATGTGAGTGTTAGTGTCTCGGTGAGTGTATTTGTGTGTGTTATGTGAGTGTGCTAGTATGTGATTGGGAACATTTTAGGGTGGTGGTTTGCAAATTTAGATAATTAATTAGGAAAAGTGTAGGTAAAACACTGGATCAATAATTTATTTTATTTTAATAATTTATCTATATTATTCTTTCAAAGAGTTTCTCGGTTGAATCATAGTCAAGGGCTTTTAAAATACTGAATATAAGTTTCTTAAATTTGTAGTTGTTGCAGGTTTTAGTTTGACTGATATCAGGTATAATTTTATTGTACAGCATGGGTGCACAGTAGTCGTAGTGTTGTCTTGCACGTACATTGTTTTGTATGGGCAACGGGCACTTGACAATTCTTTTGTTGCAGGGTGGCAGAATAGGTATTGTATATCGGTGGTAGCGACGCAGAACTTGATATATAAACAATCTCCTTACTGACAATACTTCGCATACATTATACAGTTCCGTGGTTGGATGTCTGAAAGGCAATCTCATCATTACTTTAAGTACGGCACGTTGACCTCTTTCTACTTCAATAAGGTGCGACTTTGCTGCTCCACCCCAGGCACATATGCAGTATGATAAAATGCTTTGACAAAGAGCCATATATGTCATTTGTATCGTTTTTATATCAACTACGTCGCGGAGATTTTTAAAGATATATATCAGTTTTCTGACCCTGATTGTGACTGTTTCTATCTGGGCTTGCCAGTTCAGTTTGTCATCGAGTACCACTCCGAGATATTTTACACTGTTTACACGTAGTAGTACGTCACAATCGCATGAATCCGGAATACCTAGTTGCTAATGTCTTGTACTCGATGACTTAGGATAACTCGCGGTGGCCTCATAGTCTACTTATATGTAAAGGTTGTCCCTGTCGTACCTTCAGTATAGTAAAATCGCTGAAAACATCCAGCTAGTTGCCTTCGGAAGGATTTTTCACATTGGCTGAAGAGCGAATGCTGCAATTAATAAATAGGAAAAACGGTCAAGTGCGAGTCGGACTCGCGCGCCGAGGGTTCCGATATACGTTTAGTATTTTTGGAAGCAATAAAGTCCATTTTTTCCAGTCTTTGTAATCCAGTTTGTAAAAGTTTTTTGCAGATTTCTAAAAAACCGTGCAACATAGAAAGATCGTTTTATTTTTGTTGTAACATTTACATAAACTTCTATTGACTGTAATTAATCATAATTTTTTAAAGTCTTTCATGTGCAATTATGTTGGGCAACCATATTCTAAAACCATTCCAAATTTCAAGTCCATAGCATGACTGGTTGCCGAGATATATAGGTGTGACAGACAGACCGACGGACAGACAGACAAAATCTCACCATAAGGGTTCCTTTTTTTTACCATTTTGGTATCGGAACCCTAAAAAGTATATATATCTTAAATTTGTAATCCTAATAATTGTCCCACCAGTAAATATTTTTTTACCAGAAGATAATTATAATATATGTCAGTACGGTAACCGATAGGCACGCAAATTTCGACCGATAAAGCACAGTTTTCCGAGCTTGTGCAGTGAAAAGTAAATTTTACCACTTGTAGGTGTTTCATGTACGCGGCGGACAGGATGTTCAGGCGCATGCAATCCGGCGCTTTTGCTAAGAACACCGGCGCTTGATGTCCGCGAGAAGCGCGCCATAACGTCCGTGTGTACTTGTTTGTTTTCTTTATCAAGTTCGGTGACACGCGATTGTTCTCCAAGTAATCCTGGAATAAAAAAATATTTTTATCATCATCATAGACCTCATTTCCATAGTTTTATTTAGTATTAATCAATGGTTTTTACACAGAACGATTGTCATCTGACCTCTGCAACCCAGAAGGCAAACAGGAACTAATCCAAGTTAAAGCTTTTCCTTTATAGGACTTATGTAGTCCCTGGCTTTTTCAGGTTAGTCGGCCATCCTAGTTGTCATGGCTCAAAGGGCTGATAAGAGCTGAATTACCTCCCTTTCTAACAAAGGGCAGAATGCGCGTGCTAGAACGGAGCGGATTCGAGCTGTTTTACGTTTTTCGCTCATTTTTCCATTTTTCTCAAAATCTGTGCCCATAATTTTAATTATCAAATAGCTATATTATTATGCATAATGTGTAAAAGTTTTGGCATCGTAGATTAATGGGTACTTAAGAAAAATGGTTTCAAAGCAAAAAGCAGAGGTAAATTTGGATTTTTTTATGGCGTACAAAATATATTTAATCGTGTTTCGAAGTCTGCCATATTCTTGGAAAGATGCTTAATTATCACATAATTTTTATTCACGGCCATATATTCATCACTTTTCGTTAAAAACCTGCTCAAGTGAAGCGTATTTAGCTCTTATCAGCCCCTACTATCATTGACAGTAGCCGGAACCAACGGTTTCTGAAGCACAGAAAACCTCCTGTTGTAGTACTACTTGCGGTCACCCTTCCGGGTTCTGAATAGCGTTGCTTAATTATGTCCTTCAACTGATAAAATTTACGGTACAGGACCGACAGGTTTCGATCCTGTACGATGATCTTCTTCAGGGAGGTCAGCAGTTTTCACGGACCGCCGTCTAGCCCGTTGAAGTACATAATTATATGTGTAACACTCATGAGTCGTTTAGTGATAAAATAGCAACTCATAACTTTAGTGAACGGAAAGGAAGAGCAACTTTTATAGAAAAGCTTTTATAAGAACCTAAATTTAATGTACAGTCAAGAGCACATCAAGCTTGACATAGTGTGTCTCCGCTGACTTGCTAGTACTTACCTTTTTTTATCACTTAGCGATTCGTGAGTGTTACACATAATTATGTACTTCAATGGATAAACTCAACGCAGTGCTCGGCGCGATACGTTGACAGACGGCGGTCCGTGAAACTGCTGACATCTCTGAGAAGATCCTCGAACAGGATCGAAACCTGTTGGTCCTATGTCGTCAATATAAAACGTGAGCTATCCCTTGAAGTACACAAGTACTTATCTTGTGCTAATTTTCAATATATTCTTCTTCTTTAAAAGGTTTACTCGTTGTTTCTCATTTAAAAATTAGCCTCTGCAGCAAAGATACCTTTGATTGTCAGGTACCATCAAGGTTAAATCTTTTAAATACAGGTTTATAGTTAATTTTAGAATACAAAATGTACACAGGGTTATTTTTCGACCTTTAGAATTTTTTTTTAATGTTACTCAGGACACGAATTTGGACAACTCTCCTAAAGGAACATGGTTCGAAAAACGAGAAAAATGTTGGTCCTCCCATATTAAAAACTCAGTATTTTCGGCACAAGATTTGTAGGACCAAAATTCATCTCGTTTTGTTTGTGAAACCCATGTTTCTTTAGGTAAGTTGTTCAGATACATGTTCTAAGGAATGCGTATTAGAGATCGCAGGACCACAGTAGCCTAGTTGGTAAAGCGTCTGCGGTACTGACGCAGAAGACGCAGGTTCGAATCCTGCCTGTGGTTGTGAAATTTTGCGATTTTCTACTTTGTAGATTTATCCGAACACTGGAAGTGGTAAAATAAAATCATTTTAAATTATACGTAGTGGTACCAATTTTCGACCTGAATTCTATTTGCAATAATGGACTAGTTGGGCTAGTACAGTTCAAGCTTTCTAGGTGGCAGCACCAACATTCGTACAGCTTATGCTTACTAGATGGCAGCACTAACGCAACGTTGGAATGCGTATAGAGATCGCAGATTTCACAACATCAGGCAGGACCACAGTAGCCTAGTTGGTAAAGCGTCTTCGGTACTGACGCAGAAGACGCAGGTTCGAATCCTGCCTGTGGTTGTGAAATTTTGCGATTTTCTACTTTGAAGGTTGCAGAACTCGAAGAAGAATTGAGCAGGTTAAACTGGGACATCTTGGGTCTATCTGAAGTCCGAAGAGAGGGGGAGGACTCGATAATCCTAAAATCAGGTAACTTGCTCTATTTCCGGGAGGGCGACCAACTGTCCCAGGGAGGTGTCGGGTTTATGGTCCACAAGTCTCTCGTGAACAACGTGGTCATGATCGAGAGTGTGTCGTTGCGGGTAGCGTACCTTATACTCAGAATCACCAAAAGGTATTCGCTGAAGGTCATACAGGTATACGCCCCCACATCGACACACTCTGATGATGAAGTTGAGGCTATGTATGAGGATATATCGAAAGCCATACATACGCCTAAGACCCACTATACCGTTGTCATGGGGGACTTAAACGCGAAATTAGGCAAGCGAGGCGATGGTGAGCTGAGGGTGGGGCAATTTGGTGTTGCATATCGGAATTCCAGAGGCCACATATTAGCCGACTTTTTGGAGAAAGAAGGACTCTTTATGATGAATTCCTTCTTCAAAAAGTCGGAAAACCGAAAATAAACCTGGATCAGTCCCGATGGTGCTACAAAAAATGAGATTGACTTTATCATGTCGACGAAGAAGCAAATATTCAATGATGTCTCTGTGATCAATGCGGTTAAAACCGGAAGCGATCACCGGTTGGTAAGAGGCACATTGAATATCAACGTAAAGCTGGAAAGAACTCGACTGATGAAGTCTACGCTCCAACCAGTACCCACCAATATCCAAAACCGCGACGGCTTTCAGCTCGAACTGCAAAACCGCTTTGAATGCCTTGGTGAATGCGTAGATGTGGACGACTACAATAACGGGTTCGTGGAAACTGTCCATACAATTGGCTCAAAGTACTTTAGACCCTACCATACTAAAAGAACCAAAAATATCTCGGACCATACCCTCAAGCTAATGGAAGAAAGACGCGAAATGTTTCTGCAGTCTGCGGAAGATGCTTCTCAATATCGGCGGCTCAATAAACAAATCTCTAAGTCTCTGACTCGCGACCTTCGGCTATTTAATACTAACCATATTAAATAAGCGATTGAGGAGAACAAAGGCTCCAAAGTGTTCACAAGAGATCTGTCTATTGGACAGAGCCAGTTGACGAGGCTGAAGACCGAGGATAGCAGAACCGTATCGTCCAAGCCTGAGTTCTATGGGCAGTTGTACACGTCAACCGGCCCACCCGTCAGCAGTCTGGCCAACGATTCAAGAGCTAGACTTACCCGACACCATACCGAAGATATCCCGGACGTCAGCTTGTACGAGATAAGAATGGCTCTCAGACAGCTTAGAAACAACAAGGCACCCGGGCACGATGGAATTACGGCTGAGCTTCTGAAAGCAGGCTGAAAGCTAGTGCTTAGAGCTCTTCAGAAGCTGTTTAATTCTGTCATACTCGAAGGGAAAACGCCACAGGCATGGCACAGAAGTGTGTTGGTAATCTTCTTCAAAAAGGATGATAAGACCCTGCTGAAGAATTACAGACCCATCTCACTTCTGAGCCATGTCTATAAGCTGTTCTCGAGAGTCATTACGAACCGTCTCGCGCGCAGGCTCAACGACTTCCAGCCTCCCGAACAAGCCAGTTTTTGTAAAGGCTTCAGTACCATAGACCACATACATACGCTATGGCAAGTTATACAGAAGACCGAAGAGTATAACCAGCCACTTTGCCTAGCGTTTGTGGACTATGAGAAGGCCTTCGATTCGATCGAGACGTGGGCCGTGCTACGATCTCTCCAGAGTTGCCAAGTCGACTATCGGTACATTGAAGTGTTGAAGGATCTGTACAAAAACGCCACTATGTCAGTTCGTCTTCAGGACCAGGATTCGAAACCTATCCAATTGCAGCGAGGAGTCAGACAGGGAGACGTCATATCTCCTAAACTGTTCACCGCTGCATTGGAAGACGTCTTCAAACTCCTGGACTGGAAAGGACTTGGCATCAACATCAATGGCGAGTACATGAACCCACCTTCGATTTTCCGACGATATTGTCGTAATGGCTGAGACCCTGGAAGATTTGGGCACGAAGCTCAATAACCTCAGTAGAGTTTCACAACAAGTGGGTCTTAAAATGAACATGGATAAGACGAAAATTATGTCTAACGCCCTTGTTGTACCACTCCACTCAAAGTTGGAGACTCTACGCTCGAAGTTGTTGATGAGTACGTATACCTGGGACAAACAGTCCAGCTGGGTAAATCCAACTTAAAGAAAGAGGTTACTCGTCGAATCCGACTCGGATGCGCAGCGTTTGGGAAGCTCCGCAATATCTTCACGTCCAAAATACCGCAGTGTCTCAAGACGAAAGTCTTTGACCAGTGTGTGTTGCCAGTGATGACATATGGCACCGAGACGTGGCCGCTCACGATAGGCCTTATCAGTAAGCTCAAAGTCACCCAAAGGGCTATGGAAAGGGCTATGCTCGGAGTCTCTCTGCGCGATCGAATCAGAAATGAGGAGATCCGCAGAAGTACTAAAGTAACTGACATAGCCCTGAGAATCGCTAAACTGAAGTGGCAGTGGGTAGGGTACATCGAAAGAAGAACCTATGGCCGATGGGGCGTGAGGGTTCTAGAGTTGCGACCACGTACCGGAAGACGAAGCGTTGGCAGGCCCCCCACAAGGTGGACCGACGATCTGGTCAAGTTAGCGGGAAGCCGCTGGATGCGAGCAGCGCAGGACCCGTCGTCATCGAGTTCTTTAGGAGAGGCCTATGTCCAGCAGTGGACGTCTTTCGGCTGATATGATGATGATGATGAATTTAAAGTATCGTTCTTATTTTAAAGCCGCAAAAGCTTGTGTTTTTCTGAAATTGACATTGAAATCAATCAACGATTTTTCTCTGTTGGCTTCAAACACTAATAAAATAGAGTTAGTCTCATTTAATCACACTCCCATGTAGTCACGCTTTATTTTATTTCGTCGCTTCATTCTTCAGATATAGTTTGTTTACAAGTAGTAGTCCTCAATTCGCCAGGCAGACGATGCACGCATTTAAGAGTGATTCATTTGATTCTCTTATTTAAAACGATTTCCGTTTCCGTCCGTGTTCACTTCACCACCGTAGCTGACATTCGCTTCATTCCTTTTTCGTGTGGGGCAGTGAATGCACGCGTCTCATGCCGAAGCGCAATGTTCAATAATAAGTAGGTAGATTATACCTTAATATTGAAGTAAAATTACAAATATTTAAAATTATTTTCGATAAAATAAGTTTTTGCTCCGTGTGTTAGTGTTATCGTACTGGATTCAAAACTTTTCAGTAAGTGTTGTTTTGATTATTAATTCTTTCTAATCAAGAAAAATTTTCAAGATTACCCACATGTTCTATTCTTAAATTTGCTAAACAAATTGAAGTGTTTATTACGGCCTATCTTGCGGCCCGATACCTACAGTTACTTGTTTTGTATAAAAAAACGTAACATGATAACGTAACAACCATGATTATGACCTATAGGTCGTACCCAGAACTTTTACCTAAATGATGGAAAATTTAATAAGATAGACGTAAACCTGTTCACCATATAATGACATTTTGTTTATGATAATTCCGACAAATGTTAGAACCCTGTCTAATCGAGAGATTTTGAAACCTTTTCAATATTTTTTTTTTGTAGTTAATTACTACAAAAGTTCATTACCACCTACACAGGCTTAAAAATTTTAGCCTTCGTTTACGTCATACAATTTTATCTTTTCTTACCGTCCGACAAACAAGGTTAAAATAAAGGAAAGTAACAAAATTAAACGTTACCGACGTATTAGGAATACGTGTGTATGACGTGTGTTAGATATTTTTTCGTCTAATGGCAAAAGTTACGAGGGTAAGTAAAAAATGATTTTTTTTTTGTGTTTTAAACATTTATTACCAAGTGAATCATAGAACAACTTACGTCGGAATGGACTGCGAGTCAATTGCGACGGCAGTAACTTCGAGTTACCGCCTTATATTATTTACGATGTGTTACGTGAATGGATATGATGGGATGCGGTTGTCTATCTATTATTATGTCGGGATTGACTGCGAGTCAATTGCGACGGCGTTAACTGCGAGTTAAGGCCAAATAATATTGACAATACGCGATATCTACATAGATATGAACTGTGGGTTACCAAGTATCTATTGCTTGTCGGGATTGACTGCGAGTCATTGCGACGGTGTTAACTGCGAGTTAGCGACACATATTATTGAAAATACGTGATGTATAAAGTTGCCTATCTATTATTATGTCGGGATTGACTGCGAGTGAATTGCGACGGCCTTAACTGAGAGTTGTGGCCAAATAATATAGACATAAATCGACATCTGAATATATTTTTACTGCGATTCAACTATCTATTGTCTGTCGAGATTGGCTGCGAGCCAATAACGACGGTTTTAACTGCGAGTTAACGCCAAACTATCTGTTAGTTGTCGGGATTGACTGCGAGTCAATAACGACGGCTTAACTGCGAGTTATGTCAAACTATATCAGCATAAATCATGCATAAAAATACTTCTTAGTAGCCTTTGGTTTATAAAAATATAAACCAAAGGCTACTAAGAAGGCCAAAGAAGTAAAATATTTGTTTTAAGGTTACAAAACAAAAAAAAATTATGTAGGTACAATACAATATTGTATAAATAACTTGTCAAAATTGGCAATGGTACGATTGGCACAATATTTATTTATTTAAATTTTACGAAACACAAATTGCCGCAGGTGCCAGCTGAGTCAATGAAAGTCACTCCCGGGCTCTGTGTGCAAACTTTTAAGACACAGCTTTCAAGTTCGCTGTACTCTTAGTTTTGCTCTTAACGACAATCCTTACCGATTTATGATTTATTTTTTATTTTTATGAAAACGAGATCCAGACGCTGTAGCTATGGATACTTTATCCTTTGACCTGGACATTTCCGCCCGCCGCCATTTTTTGTTTTCCTTTTATATTTGGTAAAAATTACTGATGACGAAGGCACCAGTATTTTGTGTTTTCACAAGGCCTTCTCTGCCTTTTAGCCCATCTTAATTATTTATATCATATAAAATAAGTGTCCTTCAACACTTGAAACTTTTATAATCCATATCAGAGTATACTGTTCCTTTTTAACTAATCTTACAGGTCCTGCGAGTAGCATTCACGCGCCACTTGATCCTCTCGCTTGCACTGATGTTCTCTTGAGCTTCGCTGTCTGAGGCTCCAATTTAACAATATATGTCAAAATACGCTTTGGATAACAGGTTGTCCCCAGAAAAACGCAAATGTGTTTGATAGTCCTACAACCAACAACTATTGTTATTTTTAACAAAACAACGTGACGAGATGTTTGGTTCGTATGAAGAGCTGTACAACGGCTCTCTTGACAATCATCGTTTGGCGTAATCTTTGCTACTTACTTATTAGGTGATAGAATTGGAACCAATAATTGGTTTAAAACCTTCTTCTACTTACAATCACAAGCCTAATCGGCCTAGATATACAGGGTGTTAATTTAATTGCGTGCCATAGCTTAGGGGGTGTTTCAGTAACAATATAGGAACACAAAAAAAATATTTAAAAAAAATCCTAATTAAAAAAAAATCATTGAAACGAAACTAATGCGGAAGGCAATGACCCGGACGGACCACTGCACTATCAATGAGCCAGTGCGCAGGTATCAATGTATAAGGTAGGCACATACATAACTAAAACTCTTTCGCGCGCTTTTGATAAAGCGGGGCTCCGGGTCATTGCCCTCTAGTTTATGTTCAGAAGTTTTTTTTTTTTTAAGTAGGATTTTTTAAAATATGTTTATTGTGTTCCTTTATCGTTACTGAAACACCCCCTAAGCTATGGCACGCAATTAAATTAACACCCTGTATAATAGTTACATGGGACACACAACTAATAAGTAAATAAGTGTGTATCTAAATAGTCCCTTAATTTAGAGTTAATGATATAAAATAAAATGATTAGATCAGTGATTTTACTATATGCTCATGGGGCACAAACATTTTCAATAATAAAAAGTGAATACTTATATTATTTTGCAAATAATGGAGTTGAGATAGCCATAACGTATTTAATCAAACTTCCACTGCGGGCTAAGATTAGCCAATATTGTTCTAATATTATTTAACGGAATATATTATGCACTCGTGTTCTGTCCATATTTTTGTTCAAAAAATAAAATCAAGAACTGCCAATGTAGGAAAATTGTAAATATCAATTAACATCCACGTTAATCAGCTAAAGCAGCTGTGATTTAAAAGCTGGTTGATTTACCAGAAACATACTATCTGAGAGAAGACTTGTCGATACATGCATCTTCCCCGCTTTGCAAAATTGCAACTCTCTCAGCCTCGACTCGTGAAAATAGCTGGCTGGACCAGCACGTCTAGCACTTTTATTAGTTTGATATATTAGACCAGTAGGTAGATGATTTTGTAATATCAGTTGTATTGAATGAGTAACTTATTATAAAAGTTGATTTTTGTTGCATACTTGCTTTCGGGATAAATCAAAGGTTATTTATTATCGGCCTGGATCAGCAAATTACAGATTTTTTCAACGAATTACTATTTGTAATTCGTTGGCTTAGATAGTTAAACTAGAACATCTTGTATAGTTATACAGTTGTTTCACAGTAACCAAACAAAACTTTGTTCTCCAAACATCTACTTGTAAACAAACTATATCTGAAGAATGAAGCGACGAAATGTAATAGATGATCAAACGAACTCCAGGAGTGAAGTTCGATCGTTATTATATGAGTCGCTTTATTCGAAGATATAATAATATAACAACCCTCCCTCCCAAGAAACCAAACACTTTGACACAAGTTGTGGTTTCCACCCAAATGCAAAGTTTTGTTTAAAGGTTCATAGGTACAGACTCTAAAAAATGAAGCGAATGTCAGCTACAGTGGTAAAGTGAACACGGACGGAAACGGAAATCGTTTTAAATAAGAGAACCAAATGAATTTAGGACTACTACTTGTAAACAAACTATATCTTCGATTGAAGCGACTCATATAATAACGATCGAACTTCACTCCTGGAGTTCGTTTGATCATCATATTCCAGCGAAACACAAGAAACACATTGTAAAAAGCCGACTCTTAAAGTAGGCCGTGCTGCAGTGGTTTCTTGCCGTTTCTTTTACGCTGCCATAGCACGATCCGAAACGGCGTAGACTCGCTCTATTTTCATTCTATTCTGCATGACATTCAATAAGTATTCTGTAAAGAATCTACATTGAATAAAATTATCTGAATCTGAATCATCTAAAATACCTATCAAAAAGTGCCATCTGATCACAAATCAATTTCGCGGACTGCTGCAACGAAAAGTGTTACGGTTTTGTTTATCCGTTGCTCACCAGTATACTCGTAGCTGCGTACACTGGTCCGTTGGTGTGGTTGATAGTGTGCCTGCCTTCTAGCCGTATGTTGCATGTTCAATCCCCACTCAAGGCAAACGTTTATGTATTGAAAACGAGCGTTTGTTCTATGTCTGGGTGTTATTTATCAGTCTCTTGTACCCATAGTACAGGCTTTGACTAGTTTGGGATCAGTGACCTTGTGTAAAATATCCCCAATATTTATTTATAATAATAATAAAATTATACAATCAGATTGCTTTTTTTTTCAATCACGTGTATATAATCCATTTCTTTTCGTTTGTTCCAAAGCTTACCAACTCATTTTGCAGCTATGTCTAACTCAATCGGCTACAGCTGTCAGAAAAAACAAATTTGTACAGCAATGTTATTCTTTCCGTCAAATATACTCTGCTGGTATTGGTATATAGTGTCATAGTTGCAAAATTATTGGTAAGTGTTGCAATAAACGAAAGAAATGCCTTTTATTTTCCCACTGTTTTAGTGGAATGGCACGCTCCGCTTCTCATATTAATAATAATATAATAATAGACATAGTCCAATATATTTATGAAAATACTTCTTATTTCTTACTTGTACTTCCAGATAATCGTTGTAAAAATTCAAGAAGCGAAGGAGTCGATACTGCATAATATTTGTAAAATGACCTTCATAGATCATGTACATGTACAGTGCTCCTACCATAAGGACACAAACATATGCCACCTGTGACAACAAAAACAAACTATACAGGATGTAACAAAAAGGGTAAATCATCCCTGAAGGATGTGAATCAGCCCATGTGGCTAAACAACTTTCCCTAAGGTCTACTTCTCTTATTTAAGAGCCGCGACCTTAAAAAAAAAAAAAATTTTTGCCCTGCCATAGAAACTAAATAATATGATAGCGCATTTTGTATGGGAGGCCAAAAAAAATTATACGTATTTCGACTTATGTTCCTTAGGGAAAGTTGTTCAGAATCACATCTTTCACGGTGATATTATACTTTGTATTACAAAAAATATAAAAGATGTAATAGAAAGGCTATATCAACGCTGAAGGATGCGAATCTGCCCATTTAACTGAACAACTTTCCCTAAGGAACATAGGTCGAAACACAAAAAATGTTTTTGACCTCCCATAGAAACCGAATCAGCTGATAGTGCATTTCGTATGGGAGGTCAAAAGTTACTTTTCGTATTTTGACCTTTGTTCCTTAGGGAAAGTTGTTCATTTTCATGGGCATTATCACATACGTTTTTGTTACATTCTGTATACAAAAAAGTTGAAATAAATGTAACTGATGCCCATGTAGAGATTTTCTGAGAAAGTACCCGCTACTTTACGGCAGAAGCACCCCTTTGCTTACTTCTGCCATAAAGGAGCGGTGTTTGCACATACCGGCGCATGAAACTAACGTCGCATGGGCATACTAATACCATGGACGAACAATCATGAGACCAACAATCCCCATACTAGAAAACGTAACTCGGACAAGCATAAAACTCATGGAAACTAGATGGCGCTTTCAAATAATCTGGAAATTAATTATGGTCTACCGAGCATTCTGCCAAAAATCATTCAAAATTACAACATAGTTTCAATGTAAAGAAACGCTAACATTAAAATTCGGTTTTATTTTTTTAGCAGAATACTCGATAAATCATAATAACTTCCCGGATTATTTATTAGCGCCATCTAGTTTTATACTATTCCGGGTTACGATGATGGTCAGTCCTTCTCCATGCTTATAGTACTATCTAAGTCTGAAGAAACGTGGACTTCTGAAAGCTAATGTCAATCCTAAGAACTTCACGTCCGACCGCCTCCGCACCCGACTAGCACCAGGGATACAATCTTCAATTTTCGATATATCGATACGATACTACTTCGAATTTATAACTTCATTCACTAACAATAAAGTAGAATATTGCTTGGATGAATTTTCAAATTGCCAGTGATTATCATCCAACCAATAACCTACTCTATCGTCAAGAGGCGAAGTTTTTATTTAGCATGTCTCGAATAGTATCGTATCGATATATCGAAAATTCAAAGTAGACACACAGATACACAGAAAAAAAAGATATCTTGAACCAAATAATATTATTTAAGTTAAAATCTTTTGGGTTTTCGATATAAGGAAACTCGAAAACGTCTTAGATTGAGAAATAAAAGGTTTTGTCGTATAGTTCTCCGACCAAGAACAAAATTTCTTATATCAATTTTCAACTGTCATCTTATTGTAAAAACTAATTTTGTTGAAAAATTTAAAGCTCTTCAAAAATAAAAACTAAAATAAAAGGCTCTTTTTAAAAAAAAGCACTTTTTTATCTCTCGTTTTTTTCTTTTTATTCCTCTTCTTCTTCTGCTCTCTGCCAGCATTTTTGATATTAGACCTTTTTATTTTTCAACTATTCTTCTTTCTACTTTAGTTTCCATTTCTATTATTTATTAATGTTATCATTAACTATTATATCATTATATCATATCAACTATTACAATTTATCAAAAGTCCTGGGGGTGGCTGGATTCGAACCCGCGTCCATCGGTATCGTAGTCCTTCGCTCTGACCATTAGACCACAGGCTTGATTAGCAAAGTAATCGAAATTTTGATACTGTTCCGTCTTTGACACAGTATCTTGTACCCAGCAACAATTATTTGACTTAATATCGCCTTAACTCTTCATTGCATATCTAACTAGGTCTTGAGCAAAACAACAACCATCTTATACTAAGCAAAATGTTATTTGCTTTAATATAGTCTTAACTCTTCATTGCTTACCTAACAATTTCTTGAGCGAAACAGCAACTATCTTATACCAAGCAACATATTATTTGCATCAATATTGTCCTAAATCTTCATCTAATATTTTTCATAATTCTTAGGCGAAACGATTTATGTTTTCAATCGATTAATATTTTACTTGCTTTAAATTTTTTTCATTGTTGATATAAAAAATAAATGGTTTTAATTCAAAACATCAATTTCAAACCTAGTAATAGAACTCTTATTCAAAGAAATTCTCTCTTGAATTTTAAGATTTCGGCATTTTTAATACGTTAGAGTGATCATTTTACTCTAAGAGATTTAACTTTATAATCAAGCAATATCAGTTGAGACATATTGCGTTCTTGTTTTAAGAGATCATTTTTTTCTGTGTAAGCACAGTAAAGTTTAGTACCACTATTTTAAAATGTACTGTGGGCCACATTGTTTAAAGTCCATTTTTGAAAAACTTATCTCCTTCTCCCTTGTACCATCGGGAGTCCAGACGCACCACAGTATATCACCCATTCTTGGTTCATGTTCTGCACATTTGTACAAAGCACTTTGAAACATATTTTATAATGCGCACGGCTAAAGAGTGGAATACTCTGCCTGCGTCTGTGCTCCCGAGTTCATATAACCCGCATATATTCGAGTCGCGAGTGAGTAGGCTTCTTCTGGGCAAGCTCGACCTCATCTCTGTCCTCAAAACTAGATCGAGGTCAAGAGTCAGCTCATTGACAATAAAAAAATACTTAGTAGGCGAGGTGGTGATCCTGCCCGCTTAGCGCGCTGCCCGAGAGAAAATATATCTCGGAGAAACGTCACTTTATTTGAGGAATTATGTCATCTAATCTATCACCTCAAAGTGCGAAGAAATATCAGTAGAGGAAAATGTGAAGCAAATCCACATATTACGTTTTTGATATTTTAGACAGAGATAGCTTTATACACTAATACATGTAGCCGTCCTTGTCTTTCAAAATGTGTCGTACTGCTCGGATGTCAACAAAACGTGAGCATGCTTAAAGTCTTTAATCTATGGGCCTAGATAAAATGACAACTGCGGCATGCTAAGCCGGCTGGTCTGTTGCCGAGGCGCTTAATGAACGCCGACACTTTAAACAATTCTTTACCTCTATTCGGTTTCGTGGTCTTAATTCTGGACTGTTGTTATGCGTAAATGTGTTCAACACAAAATGAAGAGCGCAATAATATTCATAATTGCACATGTATTGCATATTATGATAATTTGAATTAATATCCGTTACTTTACCTGAAATAAAATTCAACATCAGACATTTTCGTAAGCACTATATAGCACGTTACTAAGACCATGAAAGTAAACCGACGCAGAAAAAAAAAACAACTTCCCATACAGGCTGTAAAACAAAGTACGATAATCCCTCTAAGGAATGATTCTACATGACTAAAGGGCCCCATACAAAGCCCTGCCTGCAGGGCCCTGCTTGCAGTGCGCACTGCCAATCGTACCGTGTGTGGTGTTGCAGGGCCGATGTAACGGCGATTTTGTCGGCCCTGCATGCCCACACAAAGTACGATTGGCAGTGGCACTGCAAGCAGGGCCCTGCAGGCAGGGCTTTGTATGGGCCGTTTAATAGATTGTTTAAAAATATGAAAAATACTATTTTTTTCTAAAAAAAAGTAGTTTTAGCTCAAGAATAAGTAAAGATCCTAAAGGGTTCAATGACCTCTATGATCAGCTGGTGATGCAGACGAAGATGTTTATTTCAATAAATTCTGTAATGTAATTCGAAGGGGAAAAAAATTAATGATCCGAAAAAAAAAGTAAGTATTTTTTTTTCTTACTATCTATTAGTGATGTAGAATCACCCCTTATAAGGATCCTTGTATTTTTGTACACCCAGTACAACAATCTAGGCCAAGAAGGTTTTATTAGCAGCTCTTTCAGCTAAGGAGGGAGCCATAAGCGTATCACTTTCTTGCGAGGGACCTCCATACTAAAATGTATGGAATTTTATCAAAATCCTTAAAACGTAAAATTTTTATCTTTCTCTCTGAGAAATATGTGATATGGGACTAATAAATGCTACTACCACAGTTTTTCTGGTGAAAACACTTACCATTCAGGAAAAAAACGGTGTTAAAAATCGCACATAAAATGGCTATTACGGAATATTTACGCTTCCGTTCTTAGTAGTAATGATCAATTCACAAGTAAAAAAGATATATTGTCACTTTCGCAAACAAAGTTTATACCTATTAAAACATTAGATTTTTAATGATTTCTTGATTTTTGTAAAACTTAACTGAGTTTTTTGACCGACTAGTAGAGGCGACAGTGAGACGCTTTACACTTCACTATTTCATATAGAATATGTATATGGCGGACTCTATAGTTTTTTACTGATCTAGGCGCTAACTGGCCCATGTCACGTGTGCACTTGTGTGCGTGGGATTTTGTTATACAGCGTGAATTTTTATTCGTTTTAATTCCGAAGCCCAGTGATTCTACTCTTGAAAACAAGAAACTTTTAAAAAAAAATTTCACTTTCCCATACAAAATTAATCGATCACGTGACCATTTTACTATGGGGAGACGAAAAAAATTTTTTCTTCGGGAAAGTTGCTTGTTTTCATGAGTAGAATCACTGGGCTTCGGAATTAAAACGAATAAAAATTCACACTCAATAAAAAAATTGGGCACATGATCCAGATCATGGTGGTTTTGCCGCCAACAGAAGAGGCTTTTGAGTGTGCGTTCGTCTCTTTTACTCACTTGCTTGGCATGAATGAGCGTTGATTCACTCTGACAAACTGCAAGCTGAACTAATGCGGCTTTTGAGACTATGCTAGTGTTAGTATGGTGATAATTAAATGCTGAGTCATTGATGCGGCCGATTAGCTGTTTCACGCAGCCACGCCTTACAATTTTCAATGGAAATTCAAGAATTAGCTCTTGTCAAAAATTGAGAGCTATGTACCTAACTAGTACCTGGAAACAATTTGGTGCATTTATAAGGCGTGTCCACGTAAAGGCGATATAAGACATTATGAGACTGAACTATACCATTTTGTAACAAAAAACAATCTCTGCCGGCTCAGCACGCTGCGCAAGAGAAAATATGTCTCGGAGGAATGTAACTTTATTTGAGGAATTATGTCATCTAATCTATCACCTCCAAGCGCGAAGAAATGTCAGTGTACGGTCCGCACACCGATACATTTTGATACCTCAGCGTTTTAGGCTGCATAGTAGCTTCACCTTCAGTACACGATCACCACTCATTCCGCGTGCACTCATTGTATCACCTTTTTCTGTCCTTCGAGCATTCTTGACCCACCGCCGGCACGGGTAAATGCGGGACCACGCGGCGACGCAACGTGATATCGTGTCATATATCACGTGGTACCGGTGATTTTCCGTGCATGGTGCAGTGCAGTTCAACAAACATTGACTATTTTTATAACATTTCGTGAAAAGGAACTTTTACACAATAAAAGTAACGTCACGCAGCAGCAAACAACTTATCATCAACTTAGTGTTATTCGTGCATCCTGTGCCCGGTAGCGAATCGGTCGTGTTATCTGGCCACCCACCAGCGGGTATCACCAGCGCGACTGAGAGGGATTATCGCACATACCGTGTAGAGGTCACAATAGCACTGAGTGGAAAAAGCATCCAGCATTCAAAATACAGCATTCGGCATACAGCATTCATCACCTAGCATTCACGAGCAGAAGTGGAACTCATCAGCACTCAACAGCAGACTTACAGAGCAATCATCAGCATTGACGAGCAGAAGTAGCATTCACTAGCATTCAGCGCACTCTACAGCATACAGCAGCAGTGACAGCATTCACTAGCATTATCAATCATTCGAGCATACATGATTTCATGAGGTAAATTCATTTTCTCATGGAAAATTTACTCCAATCTCAAGCAAGAATCTTGGAAATATTTGAGCACACTCTCAATAATTGGAATAAAGAAGCATTAGAACGTCGCACACCTGAGGCGATAAATAAACGACTGCAAGTTCTAGACACATATTGGTTAGAATTTGAAGCAAACCATAAAAAACTCTGTAAGTACGAAAACAAGTCGCACGCATATTTCACTCAAGATAAATATAGCTCGGCGCATCAATACTATACTAGAGTTCGCCACTATATAGCAAGCTACACAAGGGAGTCTCATCATACGACGCCCATCTTAAAACCAGCAACCTTCACGCTCGAAGCACTGCAGCAAGGGGACACTTCTCAGCCTCAGCAACAAACGAGCGCTACACAGGGTACCAACACAGGCTCCGGTGCGCCCAAAACCATGGAGTCTGGCAATCCCAGCAAGACAGAGGAAATGTTGCGTAAGCAACAGAGTAACTTTAAAGCATTCGCCCGAACAGTAAACAACATCGATCTAGAGAAGATCAGTGACAAGTGGGAATTCGAAGACATTTTAAAATCATTGCAGTCTCGTTGGGACGCCATAGATTCCTTACATTGGGAATTAGACAGCATCCTAGATGGAAAAAGTAAAGAGTATGAAGCAACCTTCGATTTACATGAAAGCAAGTACATTATCATCAAAAAATTGATCAACACTAAAATGTGGTCGGTGTCACATAAAGAAAAAGCAACGCCGCAAATGGAAATACCAACTTTTAGCGGCAGTTATCAACATTGGACGTCGTTCAAAGATCTCTTTACTGAAGCAATACATACCAACGCATCGCTTTCAAATGCACAAAAGATGCAATTCCTGAAAGGAAAAGTTAAGGGAGAAGCTGAAAAGCTTATACACCATTTAACAATCAGTTCCGAAAACTACCAAACATGTTGGGACATTCTTAATCACCGTTTTAACAACAAAAAATTAATATTTTCATCTCATCTCAACACGCTTCTCAACTTGCCCAACATGCAGCATCAATCATCAGCATCTCTGAAAAAACTTCATGATACTACGAACGAATGTCTCTACGCTATCAAAAACCTCGGCGTCGATACGTCGTCGTGGGACCCTATATTAGTGCATCTTATCACGCAGAAATTGGACGCCGAGACACACAATGACTACCTCGAGTCGCTCAAGTCCCCGCGCGAGCTGCCTGACCTAGCAGAATTCTTAGAATTTATCGAGTTAAAATTCACGTCCTTAGAGTCAGCGCGACGAAAGCAAGACGCGTCAAGATCATCTCAGCAACAATCAGAGACAACAAACAACAAGAAATATCATCATTCATACAAAGCATACAGCACTAATCAAAACGCAAGATCGACTTATAAATCGTACTCTAACACCAATAAAGGGTCTTTTTCGAAGCATTCAACGGAGAACAAAAAATGCCCGCATTGCCAGCAAGAACATAAGCTATTTACATGCAAAACCTTCCTTGAATTACAACCCGACGCTAAAAGGAAGACAGTTATGAAATATAATGTATGCCAAAACTGTTTATTTGAGCATAAAAATAAGGAATGCATTTCTGAGAAAAGATGCCGTGTTTGCAACGAAAAACATAACACGTTGCTACATGACGCCTATACAAACTCGACAAATAACGAGACAAAGAAAAGCAGCCACCACGCGTCTCAAGAAGATGGCATAGCGGAAATACTTCTAGCAACAGCATTAGTCAAAGTACAGTCAGCAGATCAATCCTTTGTAACCTTACGAGCACTCATCGACCAAGGGTCACAAGTCTCACTAATAACCGAAAAGGCGGCGCAGATTCTAAGGCTGCCGCGCTTACAATGTAAAGGTGTCGTATTCGGCATCGGTGCAAAGGAAAATAATTGCAAAGGCGCAATTAATATCACGTGCATGGCGCGACACAGCGAATACACTTTCAACGCTAATGTGTTTGTAATGCGCAACGTTATCAACAATTTGCCAAACCAATCATTCAAGCAACCATCATGGCCATTTTTGGAGAATATACAACTGGCGGACCCAGAGTTCTACAATAGTCGCCCGGTAGACCTATTACTCGGTGCAGACGTTTATTCAAACATCATACAAGAAGGTATCATCAGACACGACAAAACCCAACCGATCGCTCAACAAACAAGATTAGGCTGGATTCTTTGTGGCAATGTACGCACATTCCAATGCAACGTTGTTCTTAATAATTTAGAAGAACTTCATCATTTTTGGTCAATCGAAGACATTGCCGAAAATTCAAGCATGTCACAGGAAGATCTTGAATGCCTACAAAATTACAAAAATACAACTACACGCACAGAAGAGGGCAGATACGTCGTTAACTTACCGTTGAAGGAAGACTTTCAAGAAAAGTTGGGCGCTTCAAAGCCGATGGCGGTTGCACAATTTCGACAGCTAGAACGAAAATTTAGCAGACAAAAATCGCTAGCAGAAGCATACAAAAAATTCATCGACGAATATCAGTCACTTAATCACATGGCTGAGTGTACAAGTAACTCGACACCAAGCTGTTATCTACCTCACCACAGCGTGGAGCGCGATTCTACTACGTCAGCTCTCCGTGTCGTTTTTAATGCATCAGCAAAAACGTCAACAGGCTATACACTTAACGACCTTATGCATCGCGGGCCGAACCTGCAACAAGACCTCATGTCTTTAATTTTACGATGGAGGCAATATCAATTCGCATTCACGGCCGATATCGAAAAGATGTTTCGACAAATTCTTGTAAATGAACAACAGCAAGCATTACAAAAAATTGTATGGAGAAACTCGCCCGATCAACTGCTAAGTGAATTCCAGCTGAAAACAGTAACTTATGGTACCAAGGCAGCACCATTTTTAGCGATGATGACCTTGAAACAGTTGGCAATTGATGAAGGTCACAAATATACAGCAAGCAGGGCAGCACTAGCATTACAAGAAGAATTTTATATGGATGACCTTGTCAGCGGAAGTTTCGAATTAGCATCAGCAAAGCAGCTGCAAATGGACTTAATACAGCTTTTACAATCAGGAGGCTTCTATCTTCGCAAATGGTCATCAAACAAAGCAGAACTTCTTGAGTCTGTTAGCAAAGCACAAAGCAGCCAAGAAACATTTGACTTCAAACAGTTCCAATCAACAAAGACACTTGGACTAAAATGGCATCCTGAAACAGATCAACTAACATTTCAATTGAAAATTGACACTACTACGGCGACAGAAAAGAGCACAAAAAGAACATTATTATCAGACATCTCAAAGATATTTGATCCCCTAGGATGGCTGTCACCTACAACCATTAAACTGAAGCTCTTATTCAAGCTAGTTTGGTCTTCTAGCATTCAATGGGACGACTCACTACCTGAAACTATCAAAATCGAGTGGGAGAAAACCAGGAACGACCTGCAAAATATTAATGAAATAAAAATACAAAGATGGTATCAAAGCGGCCAGTGCGATAACATAGAATTGCACGGCTTCTGCGACGCTTCCACTAAAGCCTACGCATGTGTCGTGTACAGCAAAGTCAATAACAAAATAACACTCGTCGCTGCAAAAACTCGAGTAGTTCCTGAAACCAAAAACCTTACTTTACCTAAGCTGGAACTCAGCGGAGCACACCTTCTATCAAAATTGATCAGTAAAGTCGAGAAAGCACTATCATGCCACCAAATCAAAATATTCGGATGGACAGACTCTACAGCTGTCCTCGGATGGATCCAGGGAGACGGAAACCGTTGGAAACCATTCGTGGCGAACAGAGTCCGTCAAATAAAAGACATCATTGCACCTGAAAATTGGCACTACGTCAAATCAGCGGAAAACCCAGCAGACTGTGCCAGCCGAGGGATATCAGCAGAGCTACTGAAAGAGCATAACTTATGGTGGAATGGTCCCGAATTTCTTCACACTTTCAATCACCAAGCTGAAAAAGAAAGACCCACCTACGTCACAAATCAAGAGGTGCTAAAATCAAAACAAAGCAACGTAACGACACGTCATAGCAGTGATGACGTCATTCAACTCATACTTAGCAAGCACAGTAACCTGACGCGCGCAGTGCGCGTCCTAGCGTGGGTGTCGCGTATAGCATTACGGCACCGTGAGCAAACATCTTATCTGACTGCAAAAGAATTAGAGAGTGCGAGACATAAGATTATTCGATGCGTACAAAAAATGGAGTTCTCTCAAGAAATTGACGCACTTCAGAAAAACCAACATATCAACAACAAAAGCAAAATTTTATGCCTGAGCCCTTTTCTAGACAAGGATGGACTTCTAAGGGTCGGAGGCAGAATCAAGCACGCACACATCAGTAACAACATGAAGCATCCTATTATCCTACCACACAGTCACCATCTGACGCCATCTCACTTTCTCAGCAGTGGACCTGTCCTGACTATCCTCGATACAGAACAAGATGAACGCACAGGATGGTATAAAGCACAAAAGATTACACAAGACATCTGGAAACGATGGCAAGCTGAGTATCTGAGTCAACTTTCAGCTAGAAGCAAATGGAAACAACCACAAGAAAACATCCAGATTGACGACGTCGTAGTGGTCCACGAGCCTAACTTACCAAAGGGCAAATGGGTCCTAGGCAGAGTTACACAACTGCACCCAGGAACTGACGGCTATGTCCGGGTGGTAACCATTAAAACCAAAAGCGGTTACATGAAACGGCCTGTCGTAAAATTGACTTTATTAACAAAAGCAGACTCCACATTATACAAGCACCAGAGATCTGAAAAACACGGTCAGTCAACAAGCAACTATCAACAGAGCACGAACAGAACTTTCAAAACAAACTTTGCTTCAATAATTTTGTCATTCATGCTCGTAATGACAATGATTACCACCGTCCATTCTCACTATAGTGTGACAACCCTAACAAAGGCTCTCTACTTTGACAAAATATCAAGCATGCAATTTATACGCGATGAATGGAAACTTATCGTCTACTACGATCTAAACCCGTACTGGGATGGTACAGCAACATTTGAAAAATACATGAAGCAATTAGACACAATGTGCGACAGAGCAAACAAGAAAACATTGTGTGACATCATACTCCTTCAACTACGTCACAATTATGACGAGCTACAATACTACAACCGTATGCTTCTACATCAGCACTTTGACATCACTTCTCGGAAACGTCGCGGTCTTATCAACGGTGTTGGTTATATCGCCAATAGCCTTTTTGGAATATTAGATGAGAACTTTGCGAAACAATATCAGCAAGACATATCATTGATAAAAGATAACCAAAAACACTTAGCTCTTTTATGGAAAAATCAAACATCGATCGTAGAAGCAGAGTACAACCTTCTCAAACGGACAGAAGAAGCAATAAACAAACAGCACAAAATTATCAACCAGCATCTGAACAATTTGGAAAATGTCACAAACATTTTGAACAAGGAATTGCAAGACACAGAAATAATGAACGAGCTAGCACTATCAACTTTCGTTGCAAACAACATGCTTACAAAGCTCTATTCAAGATACGCTATTAGATACCATAACTGATCTCCACCACGGAATGTCCAACATACATCTGTTATCTCCTAAACAACTACGAGATGAGTTGAATATAATCTCTGGTCAGCTACCACGCGACTTATCATTGCCTATCAATAACATTCAAACTGATATGGCAAAAATATACCATATTTTGAAGGTTACAGCAAGAATCACTGATCAGTACACGATATTCGAAATAAGAATTCCATTAATAAACAGAGAAAGTTTCGATTTATACAGGGTCATACCGATTCCACATCGAATCGGAAATACCTCTGTAAGTATTATACCCGTATCAGATCAAGTTGCAATCAACCTACGCAAGGATACCTTTTTACAATTGACAGAAAACGACGTACAGCAATGCATACAATACGATGAAAACAATCGTCTCTGCCACTCACAAAAACCTATCTATAAACTAAAATCAGACGAGAATTTATGCATCAAAAATCAAGTAACGAACGAGTGTCAAACAAAAACCGAAGCTTGCCACGATAATTGGATGGAATTAAGCAAAACAAACATGTACTTATTTTATTGTTGCGGGCAGTGTGCACTGAGACTCATATGCGAGAATCACATTACAGCACTACAAGTACAAAAAGCGGGAATCATTGTACTCGAACAAGATTGCGTCATCAAAGGGGAACATTTTACAGTATTTTCTCGCAACAACCAATGGAGTGAGACGAAATCTTCGTCAAACTTGTACGTACCCCAAATTGCTCCAATAAACCATATCTTCAACGTGTCCATACCACTAACAAAAATAAACATTACTGAGCACCAATCATCTCTTGACAAACTCGGCGAGCAAATAGAGCAAATGAAAAGAGAAACACCTATGATTGAAGGAACATCCTACCATGACGTACATCAATATACAGTCATTTACATCATGATGTTAGGCTGTATAATAGCATTCGCAGTTTATGTCGGGCGCTGCCTGCGTCGTCGTCGACGTCTAAGAGGGAGAGCTGACATACAGTCGAGAACAGAACAGCAGAGAGCTCAGACCAGCAACACTCAAGGGCCCCGTGCTCCGAGGCAACCCGAGCAAACCTCAAGGCCAGAAGCCATAGAGATGAAACAAATACGGAAAGAAAATAAAGCAACCTCACCTATACTTACGAAATCATTTGTATAATTAACGTAAATCTTGAAACTCTGCGTTAAAATTTATAAGTTTAGCATAAGATTGCTTATTTCATTGTCAGCTTCATCATCTTCTCATCTCATTCTTCTCTCGCCCGGGAGCATGTACGGTCCGCACACCGATACATTTTGATACCTCAGCGTTTTAGGCTGCATAGTAGCTTCACCTTCAGTACACGATCACCACTCATTCCGCGTGCACTCATTGTATCACCTTTTTCTGTCCAATATACGTAAATTATCAATCATCGTTCGTGGTTTACTTTAACAACTCTCCAGCATAGCATCATGCTTGCATGCATGATGCTATGCTGGAGAGTTGTTAAAGTAAACCACGAACGATGATTGATAATTTACGTATATTGGACAGAAAAAGGTGATACAATGAGTGCACGCGGAATGAGTGGTGATCGTGTACTGAAGGTGAAGCTACTATGCAGCCTAAAACGCTGAGGTATCAAAATGTATCGGTGTGCGGACCGTACAGTCAGTGAAGGAAAATGTTTAGCAAATCCACAAATTAAGTTTTTGATATTTTAGACAGAGATAGCTTTATACACTAATACATGTAGCCGTCCTTGTCTTTCAAAATGTGTCGCACAGCTCGGATGTCAAAAAAACGTGAGCATGCTTAAAGTTTTTAATCTATGGGGCTAGATAAACTGACAACTGCAACGAGCTATGCCGGCTGGTTTGCCGTATTCTTGATACGGCTGTAAGATTTATGGATACGTCTGTAAAGGTAGGTACAGTCAAAAGCACACGTCAAGTTCCAATGAACGTCCAATCACCATACACCCCTTCCCCTCACCTTCCTTCCCTCACCCTTTGATACATCCAAACACCAATAATTGCCGCAATATCCATTTTGCACGAAGGAAACGACCACCCCAATTATAGCATAGAAGTATTCAGTCCCGTGTGGTGCCGGCAAAGAATATTACCAACCCATACATACCCATGGGTGTAGTAAGAGGCGATTAAGGGTGATAAACTGGAGGATGGGCAGCAGCATCCTCCTTTGTATCTTACATATTACTTACTGCGGTCACCTACAACCGCGGTCCATGGTGCCAGCCATAACGCCAACAAGCGAGGCGACTAGGATGGTACTTCCCCTTTACATTTTTCCAGCAAAAGCTAGAATTCTGGAGGGAGCTCTCTGTCCTTTAGTGGACGTTTCATGGGATAGTTAATAGAATCAGGCGTTACTTTGCGGAAGTCCATCTCAAAGAAATGAAACAAATATATAGCCACCTTCCGCAACAATGATGGATGCTATGTACTCACTGTGCACCGCCCGCCCGCCCGCAAATAAATGCGCATGCGCAGGCAACTGCAAGACAGCAACCACCCAAAAACACTCTACACGTCTCTCCACACTCTCTTTTCGTGGCGAAACACGTGTAGAGTGTTTTTGGGTGGTTGCTGTGTTGCAGTTGCCTGCGCATGCGCATTTATTTGCGGGCGGGCGGGCGGTGCACAGTGAGTACATAGCATCCATCATTGTTGCGGAAGGTGGCTATATATTTGTTTCATTTCTTTGTTTCATGGGATGTTATGATGCTGATTCAGGGCAAACATTTTCACAACTCACCACTCCACCACCACCGCCATGACGTCTTTGGCTTATCACTGTCGACCAATCTACCCAGCCAGAACCAAAAGCAGCTATTTGCATGGACTAGCAGCGCAAACCACAAAGCTACGGATGCCACTGTGCTGAGAGTCAAGTTGACGTTCAACTTTTCATGGTAGCTCATCATACATTTGTCTAGAGTCACCTAGAATATTTTTTTTATTATTAGTTACAATTGTACTTACTTAATAAAAAAAAAACAACTTTTTCATCAGAGTCATGTCGTTGGTGGTCCTATTTCTGATAGGAGTTATACACAAACTGTGTCAGAGGCTGGTAGGCTAAGAAAGAGTAGACCTTGTTATAACTTAACAAAGTTTTCACAACCACAGACAGGATTCGAACCTGCGTCTTCTCCTTCAGCACTGCAAATGCTTTAAGGCTACTATGGTCTGTGGTCTTGCATGATATTGTGAAATTTGCGACTTCTATACGCATTCAACGTTGCGTTTGTTAAGCATTTACGGCACTAGATCAACTAGTCCATCAATGCAGATAGAATTCAAGTAAGTAGGAAATTGCTAAATTTCACAACCACCAGGCAGGATCCGAATTTTCCCGTGAATACATGACAATTAAAATGCATTTGCTAAGCTAAGCATTGCTTTTACTCACGTCCCTCTCACTTTTAATTTAGTAATTATAACTAATTCAAAAGTACACTTTGTTCTGGGCCACCATGAACACATCTGAAACTACCCAAATTACACTGCGAGTATACTAAACTCATTGCCCCATTTATCAAACAACTTTGAAAAGGTTGATAATCAATACAAATTGATAGATACAGATGTATAATACATTTTTTCCAACGCTTACCAACACATTTTGCGGCGATATGACACGAAAATAGAGTATATTTGACGAAAATAATAACATTGTTTTACAAACTTGTTTTTTGCGTAACATTATATGTGCCAAATGTGTTGGTAAGCATTGGAAAAAACGAAAAAAATGAATTATACTAAAACGTTTGCTTTTCATGACTAGTAATACTATCTTGCGAATATTAACCCTACAAAGTCTGGCGAAGCTAGAGAACTTGATATAGATTTGTTTAAAATAAATACTGATATATCGTACATAATACATTAACATCACATCACTTTTCGTTCCCGTAGAGATAAGCTGAGACCGAATTCTACTATCAAATTTTAGTTCGGGCCCGCAGCTTGGTCGTCTACTTCATAAGATACATAAGCTGGAAGTAATATGAAAAATCCGTAAATACAGGGTGTAAGAGACGGTGTAACGAAAACTAAAAGGGCGTGTTTTGTCAACGAAACTGAACAACATTCCAATAGAAACGTTTTTACATTTCTAGGGAATTAAAAATATTTTTTGTCCTCTCCATACAAATTACTCGCTCTGATCGAACAGTTTGTAGAGGTAATTTTTTATGTTTATTTGGGGTAGTTGTTCAGTATCGTTTGACTGATTACGCCCTTTCATTTTTCGGTATACTATCCCTTATACTGTATACATTATTGATTTTGGCTGTTCTGAAAACCTTCAAGGTTGAGGCAAAGCAGCCTTAGATATTTGTCAATAAGACCTCCAGGGCTATCGTTCTACACTGTTTTTATTATTGTATCCGATGATATTAAAAAATTTTGTCTGAAGGCCATGTATCCATTAACCAGGCTGACTGACGAATGTGCCAGGAATGCGGGTTGTAACTTTAATTTACTATGGCCTTTACAAGTTTTTTTTTTCACTATATAAAGTTTGGTTCATGTATCTTATGGCATGACATAATTTTGAACCCAATCTCGGTTTAGGGATTTCTCATACTTCTTCCAGGTTACGGAATTCAAGTCGCTGAGAATAAGTGTATTGTTGAGCATCTACTTTCACCACATTATAGTTTAGTTTAAATTAATTTTATGAGGTAGATAGATGATCAGGCTGCGGGAGCCCGAACTATGTTATCACAACATATCACAATCAACTGTTTTATTCATGACAGTTGGAATCAAGTAAATATAAATTACCAATCTGAACACCCTGTTGAGTCGAAGTATAGAGAAACCATACATTCTGTCCTTGAAAAAGAAGCAGAACAACTCCAAAGGCAGAAGTGATATAATATCGTAATAAAAGTGTCTTTTGAAATATCTGGAAATTTAAATAGCTTATTATAAGTACACAAGAGAATTATAATACCAAAAACAATTATAAAAAGTATGACGGCGCGTCACTTGGCGCCATCTATTTCAGGCTTGTATAACTAAAGTTGCATTTATCGAGAGACGGGTAGCGCCATCTCTTGTGTAACCTCAGTAAGTGTGTATGGAAGTTCGTTATTGGCGCTACGAACTAGTGTGAAATTTGTGCAAGTGCCTGATTGGTGGGATTTGAATGGACCAACCAGAATGGTTTAAGAGGTGGTAGTTTGAGTGGAATTGCGGATGGCACAGATTTATAAAGGAGAGCGTCTCCTTGAGGTGGATGGTGACTTCCGCTAGGACTTTCCAGCAGTTTTTATTGGGACTTCGCCACGTGCGCACTGATCTGGTGGAACACTGCCTCTACGTCCACTAGCAAATAATTAAAAGTTGATGGCGTAATTGTTAGGAATAATCTTTAAAGTTAGAAAAGTGCTTAAAAAACTACAGTAATTATAATTCTTATTTCTCCTCGTCCTTCTACCCACGCATACCATGGCTGATGACGACCCACACCACTTAACACCTATAAATATAAAGGGGCTGATAAGAGCTAAATACGCTTCACTTGAGCAGGTTTTAACGAAAAGTGATGAATATATTGCCGTAAAAAAAATGTGATAATTAAGCATCTTTCCAAGAATATGGCCGACTCTCAAACACGATTAAATATATTTTTTACGCCATAAAAAAATCCAAGGTTACCTCTGCTTTTAGCTTTTAAATCGTTTTTCTTAAGTACCCATTAATCTATGATGCCAAAACTTTTACACATTATTCTATTTATTATGCATAATAATATAGCTGTTTTATAATGAATTTTATGGGTACAGATTTTGAGAAAAATGCAAAAATGAGCGAAAAACGTAAAACAGCGCGAATCCGCTTCGTTCTAACACGCGCATTCTGTCCTTTGTTAGAAAGGGAGGCATTATAGCTCTTATCAGCCCCTTAATAATAGAAAGTACACATAACAATATTATACAGCATCGCACCTGCGACGCAGTAGTCAGTAATGACGTTGCAACGTTTCACTTTTTAACAATAATTCAAAATGTACTTACTCTCTTCGATAGATCATAGATTTTTTCCTTTTATCTGGTTCCTCACGTAATATAAAGCGCAGTATATAAAACAGAATTATCTTAACAGCAAATGCCGCGTCAAGAACGTAAAGCACAATTAGCATTGCTTTTTTATTGTTTAGAAACCCAGCATTGTACAAGTCAGCACAAACACTAACAAGAGATACGATTATCAAATAAAGCTGGATCTGTTTTTTACGAGGGTCGAGGTAATGTTGCAAAAAAGAACCACTTTGCATCTCAGCGCTAAAAATCGTCGACCGGTGAGCCTTCTTTCTTTGCTTTTCGTTTTCTCTACCGTACAGACTGCCTGTTATGTAGTTTTGTAACTGAAATAAAAATAACAAATAATTATTTATTAAATGAAAAAATGCTAGCTGAGAGTATTTAGGAACTACAAGACATCGGTTTATGTCTTTATTGAAGAAAATATTGAATTAAAAATTGTTTGCGAAAAGTATATTTAATAACAACAATTTAATAACAATATTTTATCATATAGGAGTGGCATGCAAATTATATAGTCAGTTTATTTATTTAAATTTTAACGTAATGACACCAAATAATCAACTGAATTGAGGAGGGTTACCTATCAAACGGTCCGGTAATTCAAAATTTTTGATATGTTGCCTAGGATGGTTGCTTAGTAGATGTCTAAAATGCAAAATTCATAATTCCCTCCCCGCTCCCTCCCCCTTTGCGCCCGCCGCCATATTTTTCGCTTACATCTTTGTTTAGGTGCAATTTAGCTAGAAAACTGTTCTGCTCAATGTTGTAGGTAGAGAATTAAATTTTCTATAATTAATGTTTTAAACTAGCTGTTGCCCGCGGCTTCGCTCGAGTGTTTTCGTATTCATGTTGTTACCGGTTTTCCGAAGATATAAGAGATATTTTCCCGTCATTTCGGGGTAATTTTAAACAAAGGAAAAACTCAACTGCGCAAATCAATGAGTACAATTCAAGATCCAGCTGAAGTTACTCATAAATTACTCAGAACAGATGAACTTAGCTGCAGTATTATGCCTTAAAGTTTTCACTTAACCCAACAAATGTAGAAAGAGAGATGAGAGACACCTTTATGTAATCTTTCAAAACAGAGCCAATTCGCAGAAGTAATTGAGAAAAACTAAAACCCTCTCCCTCTCTCCCCCTTCCTCTCCCTCTCGTCCCTCTCCCCCTGCCCCTCCCTCTCCCTCTCCCCCTCCTCTACCTCCCCTTCACCCTCCCCCTTCCCCTCCTTCTCCCCCTGCCCCCCTCCCTCTCTCCCTCTTTCTCCCCCTTCCCCTCCTTCTCCCCCTGCCCCCTCCCTCTCTCCCTCTTTCTCCCCCTTCCCCTCCTTCTCCCCCTGCCCCTCCCTCTCCCCCTTCCCCTCCTTCTCCCCCTCCCTCTTCCCCTCCCTCTCCCTCTACCTGTACCTCTACCTCTCTACCTCTCTACCTCTCTACCTCTCTACCTATCTACCTCTCTACCTCTCTACCTCTCTACCTCTCTACCTCTCTACCTCTCTACCTCTCTACCTCTCTACCTCTACCTCTACCCTATCCCTGCTCCTATCCCTACCCCTATTGCCAATTTAACCGCTATCATTAACATAGAAATGACACCCATATTGATTTTTAGACATTTCAAACCTATCGCACCCCAACTCCATCCCCAGGGGGATGATGGTATTTCACGTCCACCACGTTGGATTTCAAAATTGTTGTAGTTTTCGTAATCAGCGACCCGAAATACCATACAAACGATACCCATATTTGTTTTTGGACTTTTTCACCCCGTTTCCCCCTTTCAGGGGTTAAATTCCAAAGAAATTTGACCTCATATAGAAGTAATATATAAGAAATAATTCGTCACAAGTAGGGATGTGGGCATGCTTTCATCTATCGATAGTCGATAAGTTACACAAGGACAAATCGATGTCGAAACTTTCACCAAAAAGTTGAAGTACTAAACTTTAATAAAAGGCAAATCTGATAAAAGCAGTGATTAAATTCATTAAAAAAAAATACTTTTTGCATTTTTTACTACAGGTGATTTCTTACGTAGGTGTTTTAATATTAAAGATACCAAATTTCTTACTTACTTACTTACTAAAAGTAATGGACGGTAGCGGTGGAGGCAAGAGGGGTAGGAGGTGTAAAGGTTCTTTTTTTTTTATTTTCATGAATATCTCTAGCTTACATACAAATTATGTAGGATTTTAAAACAAACTTTTATACCTCAATTCAATCCATTTGGGATGGTTTTGCAAAAATGCTGAAATACGGGTTTGTGTTTTTCTTCTAAGTAGCTCAAATAAATTTTCAAGCGAAATTTCGTGTATCTTATCTTGCCTTATAACGTAGAGCTGAGTTCCTTATTGGACCTTAGAGCACAAGGAGCCTGTAGTCTTCTGGTTTCGGATAAGCTTGACCCAGAATCTTCATACGCTTGTGAGCCAAAGCGTTGCATGAGCACAAGAATTGCTTGTCAGTATTGTTTGTAGCGAAAAACTTTCAAACCTTTTTTGTAGAGAATTTTATGTAGATTAATTTAGTATTTTTATTAATTTTCTTACAATTTGTTGATTCAGGATGATTCATGCTGATTGAGACATTTCAATTTGGCGAAGACACACAAAGTTATATTTGTTTGACAGTGTCCCCATCGGGAATCGAACCCAGAATGAAAACAAAACGCGTTGAATGTTGTAAAATATAATAAATGGTACAGCAGCACTGCACTTACTTTCTCGCGATATGCAATTAGAACTGTCATGCGCAAACTTAAATTTGTAATACCATACCTACACATAGTATGGAATTACAAACGTTTATTAAGGTTTTTCTGAAAAATGTTCTACCACATGAATTCGGAACTCGAATTGTATATTAAAACAAACCAACCGTAAACGATTTCGAACAAATCACATGTTAAAATTTTGATAGTACTGGAAGACCTTTTATATGAATTTTCACAGATTTTTAAATTTCAAAACTCTGTTTCTTATGAATAGTTGTTCAGTTATGTCGACTGTAAAGTTCTTTAAGTTTTTGGTACACCCTGTGTACTAAATTTTCACAAAATCCAATCAAATTGAATATCCATTCAGGTAGATAACCAAAACAAAATTAAAATTATAGAAAATAATACAAACTTAATGTAGTCAATTAGGGTCAATGTAGGTACCACTAGTTGACCATTTAAGCGGTTTTATGACGAAATTCATAGAAAAACTAAATTATTAGTTCTACTTTCAGAGTCACTTCTAAAAGTTCGACTATGAATTAGTTAGGCTTGTGATATAATAAGTGTTAAGGACTTTACAAAATATGCTCTTAAAGGTTTTTTTTTTCAAATGTTACATTGCATGACCACTTCGAATAAACATACTAAAGTACTAGCTAGACAAACCCATAACTTTATTGTAAGACGCCAACATAGTTAAATTCTATATAAAATCGCGGTATTTTTAAATTTTCTTACTTTCAGTTCAAATTTAAGTTTTGGTCAGCTATTGGTGCTTGGTCATCTAGTGGTGCACTGACCCTATGAGTAAATCACAAGTTTACGTTTTGGTAGTACAGGAACACCCCTTATATGGAATCACACAGACAAACTGATGATGGCGCAAGATACCTTGCATAGAGATGCTTAGTCAAGCAAAGTTTCATAAAAATAATTTGAACCGTTTTTAAAAAAAATTCAATTCTTCATTTTTGTTGAATGACAGCTACCCTCAAAATGAGAGCCAGCAAAAAACCATTCGGAAATAAAAGTCTTAAATTAAAAATATGGTGTTAATAGGACCATTCGTTTAGCCGCTAGGCCAAAGCGTGACGGACAGACCGACCAACCGACAGACGGACATTTTTAGGGGACTTGCTTAAGTGATATAGAACACATTTTTGAGAAAGTTTGTGCAACTTTTTTCACGAATACAATACCTTTCTCGCTCAGCTCGAAAGTAAAAATACTACTATCGATAAAAAATACATCACTCATAAACTCCAACATGATCCCACAAAAAACGATAAATTACAGTAAAATACGTAACAATTTCCATATTATCTGACTGTAGAAATGATAAGTTGACATTTTTTTATGCAATATATGTGATAATAATCCACAAACATGAAAAATACTGAATAAAACTTACAGATGAAAAGACAAAATTTCTTTGCAATTTTCGTTTTGTTGTTTTGAAGATGTACAGCCATCAACTACACACGTTATTATTAAAAAGAACAATCACTAATATGGAGAGCAACTTAAGAATAAATTCACGATATTTTAAAGTTATTCACTACATGTTTTTTATAATTTACACAATGTTTACAACATATAATTTAGGAAATATTTTCAACCGTTAAAATCCCAACAAGTTACAATAATCCTATAAACTTTGTAAATGCAATGAACGCGTCGTTCATCTAATTTGGTAGGATGTGATCACTGACGACTTGACATGGCATGAGACATGCTAGCAGTTGTCATCCCATACCTTAGACTATATAATACTAACGTATAAAAGACAGATTGTATTGAGCATTAGTTCATAACCACGTTTTATCTCACTTCAACTAGAAATGATTCATCGTAATAGAAAGAGCTAGAAATATATCGTCTGGTTATACTCGATTCTCCCCCGCCACAGGCATTTTTTGGTCGGATTATAATGATAAGCATAATCCGACTAAAAATGCAGGATCCATAAACATAGGACAAAACCCCTCCTGTAAGGTGTCACTTAATTTGGAAGGTTTATGCCTCCATTTTTCTGTCAGACTGTGCAAGTTGTTGTTTATTTGCTTAGTGGTTGTTTTTGCAAAATTTTAGTATAAAAGTGTGTTTCAGCCAATGTTTTGAGCTCAGAAATTGCTCAGAAAGTTAGTGAAAAATGTTTTGTTGCGTATTAGGCTGCAATGCCCGAGAAAATTACAAAGAAAACAGTGCCGAAGTCATATCGTATCATGCGTAAGTATTTTTTAGTTTATTTTTGATAATACGCAATATTTTGCTTCACGAAATATTGTGTAGTACTCAATACATTGTGGTATATTAGGTGTATGCTCAATATCGCATTATATTAGTAAATTTTACATAAAAATATGATGATAAACATTGATATCAAAACATGATATAGTGATGGGATTTCTTACATCGATATATTTTTATCCAACTGCGGCGAAGCACAAATCTCGTACCTACCAAATGGCTTGATATATTATATTTTAATTTTATGAGGTGTTCAGCTAGGTTTTAGTAAAATTTTAAACACTGATGCCATATTTTCAACTGATGGTATTGTACATAAAATACGTTTTGTTAAAGGCTATTATGATTGTATAACTATATTGAAAAAGACAACTGTTGGTTGTAACAATATCGTAGCCTGGGAGACCAATAAACTGAGATACACCCTTAACCCTTTGATAGCATAGTTTATAACTTATGACGTTGTACATAAAATATATTATGTTACAGGTTAATCATTGTTAATCAATAAGTACATAGTGAAAAAGACAACTGATGGTGGAATCAATATTGGAGAGGACAATAAAGTGAGTTATGTTTTAATAGTTTTTAACGGCAACAAATTAAATGATTCCCAAAAGATTTTTTTATACCCCAATACACTACAGACAAAATGGATGAAAGTACACCAAATTGGCTGAACGTACACCAAATTTGGATAACCGTTTCGGTTAAGTTGTGTAAGGTTATCTTGCGACCACAACGCATGAGCCGAGCGAGCGGAGCGAGCATGCCGCGGCGTTGCCGGTGAAGTGCCAGAAGCAAATTCGGTGTACATTCATCCATTTTGGTAGACAAAATTTGGTGGATATTATTTGGTAAAAATTTACTCAAATTTGGTGGCACGTTAATACATCCGTTTTTAACTTATGATATTGTACATTAAAATGTATTTTGTTACAGGTCTTTATGTTTGTACATTTTAAATAAGGAGAGAAAACGACAACTGTTGGTGGTATTAATATCGGAGCCTGGAAGGCCAATAAACTGAGTTTTGTTCTAAACCCTTTAATAGAATAGTTTTGAACTTATGATGATGTACAAAGTAGAAAAACGCAAAATTTTACAACCACAGGAAGGATTCGAACCTGCGTCTTCTCCGTCAGTACCGGAGACGCTTTACCAATTAGGCTACTGTGATCCTGCCTGATGTTGTGAAATCTGCGACCTCTATACGCATCTCAACGTTGTGTTTGTGCTACCACCTAGTAAGCATTAGCTGTACTTGACTACTAGCTCAAGTAGTCTATTATTGCAAAAAGAATTCAAGTCGAAAATTGGTAACACTACGTATTGATTGAAAATGATTTTATTTTAACATTTCCTGTGTTCGGATAAATCTACCAAGTAGAAAATTGCAAAATTTAATCATTTTGAATTATACGTAGTGTTACCAATTTTTGACTTGAATTATATTTACAAAAATAGGACTTATTGAGCTAGTACAGGTAATGCTTATTAGGTGGAAGCACAAACGCAAGGTTGAAATACGTATAGAGATCGCAAATTTTACAACATCATGCGAGACCCTGAGCCTAGTTGGTAAAGCGTCTCCGGTACTGAGAATTTGGCAATTGTCTACTTTGTAGATCTATCCGAACACAGGAAGTGTTAAAATTCTTATGATATTGTACTTAAAAATGCGTTTTGTTACAGATTATTATGATTGTTAATCTTGAGTACGTAGTGAAAAAGACAACTGCTGGTCATGAAGAATCATGAGTGAAACCTGTACTAATAATAGCTTTTTGTACATTTTATTTAAGTATTAGTAGTATTATTAAGTATTAAATACACTGCCTAATGGAAAATAATAAAATGATTATCCATTGTCATAATGATAGTTATTGTTAAGGATATACCTATTTAAGGATCTTTTTTCTTTAAGCTAAAAATAAAATTATAAACTTATATCGGCCTTTTTATTTACATAATACAAGTTTAAAAATAAGTAATCCATAATAATAAAAAAAATCTGATAGTATTTGTTTTTTTTTTTACAAATTTTGTCACCTGTATCCAAAATTCATCGATATAAAAATCGACAATACCTCATCACTACTTGATTATGACAGTTAAACAGTGTGACGTCACAAATGTCAGGCGCTGAAAGCATTTGAGACGGCTTACACGGGGGGTTTGTCCCATACTGAAAAAAAATAGCATGGTTTCTTCTCCGAGCGAAGCAAGGAGGTTTTTGTTCTGAGTTAAATTCTGAAAAAACCTTAAACATGTGTTTACTCATCTATTACTCCTGTGAAGTTTCGAACAAAATAGTTTAACTTATCTTGTTTCCCCATACAAAATTTCAACCCCTTTTTCACCGCCTTAGTTGTTGAATTTTTAAAAACCCTAGGACACGTAATTGTTTATTTTTAATCTTTAACCTAAAAACAAAGATTCAAGCTTCTAAGCTCTAAAAATGACGGACTTCCATACAAATTTAAACCCCTTTTTAACCCCTTTAGGGGGCGAATTTTCTAAAATCCTCTCTTAGCGGATGCTTACGTCACTTAAACTATCTGTGTGCCAAATTTCAGCGAAATCCGTTCAGTAGTTTCGGCTGTGCGTTTATAGATCAGTCAGTCAGGTTTGCCTTTTATATATTTAAAAATAATAATAATAAAGAAGAGAAGATTTTGTTTCTATTACCGATAGTTACGGAGACATGCACTTTAAAAAAAAAGTCTAATTTTCGTGTTCGTCTAAAATATGTTTGAGAAATTTTCGAAAAATAAGTCCTTAAAATTTTTTTAAATGTACATATCTTCGTAACTATCAGTCCTAGAATAATAAGTTAATTTAGGAACTGGTTGCTGGATTAATGTTTTTACTATACGGAAGAAGTTTAGACGCACCAGTATCCTCAATTTGCATGGTTTAATTGGTTAAATGTGCAAGAACAATCTTTATTTTACCATCGTGTCTGCATGCACCACCACAACAATGTTTTATGAAAGTTTTATAATTATGCAACACTATCCCCTAAATGTTACACTCAGTACCGGTTTTAATTAGATCCGTGATTTAAAAATTACCTACCTCACTTTTTTGGCGATACTTCTTCATCAGCACTTGGACCGATGGGAAGTCTTGTATTATATTGTAGAACAACTCAGTTTCTATTTTGAGCAGGTGGGCATTACAGTCCGCAGCAAATTTGTTTGGGCTGACTAAATATTTAGACATTTCCAAGTTTCCAAAGACACTGTAACAACGAGTGTAACAATAATACTACTTTTATGAACGTGAGATGATAAAATCAAAACAGCAATCCTTTAATATGCTTTGATTGGATAAAAAGCTAAAAAAGTGCTTTCTAGCACCTTTTGAAAGTTTAACTAAATGGCGCTGCTGTTCATCGTTTGGAAAATAAAAAATAGAAACACTGGTTCTAAACCGTCAAACAGTATGAAAATGATTGAGTCAGTTTGATTCACAGAGCTCTGAAGTCCATGCGTCTTGCTCTGCATCTAGAGACGAATTCTTTATTTCATTCAATACAAATCAGTATCACGATTTATTAAAACTAACACGCTTTCCGCACCCACACTACTAGCGTCAGTTAAGTGCGATAAACATAGTACTATTATTGCAAGAGAGTATGATCAAAAAAACCAGTGACAGCGTCTCTATGGCAACGAATGTGTTTATGATGTCAATAAGGAACCAATTTTTTTACTCTCTTCGCTTCTATGGGGGGGTGCGCGCGCAGGCGGAGTGGCCCTATTGTTGTTCTGTGTTTACAAAGTTTTGATCACGCTATGGAAACGTCAGTGTAAAGTCAGTGGATGTTATTTAACTCCATTCAATTTTAGTTTATATGACTTAGCGATTAAGTCTAAAATCGGCTGCTCAAAATTTTAGTACCACATTTGGCAATACCACGGCGCTAGTGTTCACCAAAGAGAGTTTAATAAAAATGTTGACGTAAGAAAAACGCTCATCTTTCTAAAAAAACGCCCTTTCGTTTTTCTTACGTCAATGATTTGCCGCATGACATGACACTACCACGTCTGGCATGACATCTTGCATTTCGCGCTTGTTTATTAACCCCCGACGCAATCAGAGGAGTGTTATAAGTTTAACATGTGTATATATGTCTATATTTGTGCGACATCGTAGGTACTTTTTCATTTAAACGGGATGGATTTTATTCAATGAAAATCTGTATAGCTGTTTTGAAGTTATGAGCTCTTTTCCGATTAAATCTTCATAAAATAATTATTTGCGAATGTCAAGATGCCGTACGCTGCCTAAATTATGATAGACTAGCTGTTGCCCGCGACTTTGTCCGCGAGGGATTCTTTCTACCATCCATCCTTCCGTCTATCTGTCGTCCGTCCGTCCGTCCGTCCAACCGTCCGTCATCATCATCATCGGGACGTCTGCGGCCTCATGAGGCGGCCGCAGGTGCGGGTGTGAGGTAGCCCTCGTGACCCGAGCCGAATCTCACCTGGCATTAGGCCCGGCGGTCATGGTGGGCTAAGCCCTATAGGTTGGTCCTTTCTGGCTGAACCTTGTGTGGGGACTGAAATTGGTTCTTTTTTGACCGTCCGTCAAACCATCCCTGTCCCTGCCCCTCTCCCCCTCCCCCCCCCCTCCCTTTTCCTCTCCCTGTCCCTCTCCCTCTCCCTACCCCTATTCCTATTCCTTACCCTATCCCTACCCCTAACGCCATCTTAACCGCTATCCCTATCTTCATATAAACATAGAAACGACACCCATATTGATTTTTACACATTTCAACCCTATCACACCCCAATTTCACGTCCACCACGTTGGATTTCAAAGTTAGTTTTTGTAATCAATGACCCGATAAACCACACAAATGACACCCATATTGATTTTTAGATATTTCAACCCTATCGCACCCCAACCCCATCCCCAGAGGATGATGGTATATCACGTCCACCACGTTGGATTTCAAAATTGTAGTTTTCTAGTTTTCGTAATCACCGACCCGATAAACCATACAAACGATACCCATATTGGTTTTTAGACTTTTTCACCCCATTTCCCTCTTTCAGGGGTTGAATTTGGGGTGAAATTTCAATAACAGCGATGTACGTTCCACAGAATTACAACCCTAATGCCTGAATAATAAATTTAGTGGATTTTACTTTGAAAATGAACTTATAGACCAACATACGGGACCCCTTTTTCACCCCCTTGAAGGGTGATTTTTATATAATGCTTAAACACGTGTTTTTTATTTTTTACCAAAAGCATAAAGTCAAATTTGTGGGAATCTTACTCAAGAAACAAAGGATTTTCATACAAACTTTCATTCCTTATTTCACCACCTTAGGTGATGAATTTTGAAAAATTCTTACACATGTTCTTTTTTATTTTTTACCAAGAGTTCAAAACCACATTTCTATAATTCTACATTTAAAAATGAAAGACTTATAGACCACCATACGGAAAAAAATCATCCCCTTTTTCACCCTTCTAAGGGTGATTTTTAAGAAATGCTTAAACACGTGTTTCTTTATTTTTTACCAAAAGCTTAAATTCAAATTTGTGTAAATCTAGCTTAAGAAACAAAGGACTTTCATACAAACTTTCATACCTTATTTCACCCCCTTGGGAGATGAATTTTCCAAAATCCTTTCTTAGTGGGTAGTTTTGAGGTGCATAGAACCTGTGTACAAAATTTCAGATCTGTATCTATAGCGGTTTTGGCTCGGCGTTGATGAATCAGTCAGTCAGTCAGGACAAGCTCTTTTATGTATTTAGAAGATTATAGTAGGAAGGATAGGATACTGTGGTGTACAGCAGGCAGTGCTAGTGTCCAGCTTGGACAATGGCTGTCAACGCATCAACAACGTCCGAGACGATGACGATTCAGTCAGTCTCTGTTTAGTTGGGCCGTGCTACGGGACACACGTCTAAATAAATTAAGAGTTATTAGTTGTGGCATTGATTTGTTACTTCAACTATCAATATACGACACCATCTGAAAGTTATGGTGTTGTTTCTTACAAGACCCTGTTGTTGACGAGTCCCCACTTTTGGAAAAAACGACTCCTTCTCAGGAACAACCCCTTTTGCGGCGGTCGACCAGGACAAGACAGCCACCTGGGTACCTTAGGGACTTTGTATGTGAGATTTAAGGGGGGGATAATGACATGATTATGTCAGGTTGTCAGTACGTAGTAGAATTTTACGCTGAATAAAGCCAAGATATTCTGGTTATTTCTCTTATTTATTACAGAATTTGCAGCCTACTACGCACCAAAGTTTTGCAACACCAAAGAAATAGTGGTATAACATAGGTACCTACCTATTCTATACCGCTAATCGTTCCTTTCCTATAGCTGCATCCCTTTTTGTTAATTGTGCATGCTGGATGGTGCGTACTAGTCTAACTAATATGTTATACTTGTTGGCGTATGTTTCACCTTCGGCGGTTGTTTTAAATTTTAAATTTATTTTTTTGTCCGTTATCTATCTCACTTATCAGTTATCAGATAATAAGTATTTTGGTTTTGATTTATTTGTAAATAATGAGCGCAACTAAACTGTGTATGTAAAATGGGTGTCTTTAAGTGTTGGGTTCCTAGCTGTGAAACCAAAAGTAATATCAATTACTTAGTAAAGCAGTTTGTGCGAAACATTTCGAGCGAAAAATTTTATGAACATGGGCCACCATGCCACTAAATTGGCTTATTGCGCAGCCAACTTTGTTTACAGTGGCAGATATTTGCAGTGGATTTCCAAAATGCCCAAGTAAGTACCTAGTTTCCTGTCTTTAATAAACTGTTTTGGCCAAAGTTTTTATACGATCATCTAATAAATTGCGGGAGCAGAGTATTCATAACATAGCAAAAAATAAGGATGTGCTACTATAAATTTGTATTATTTATCGACTATCGATGTTTTAAAAAATACGTTTATAATTCATTGATACATCATACAACATCATCATCATACAACATCCACATGAGGCGAAATTTTTGATTCGTAATGTTATGACATATAATGTGCCACTTCATTTTGAAAACTAAGTACATACCAATTTTAGATGGGTCGTTTGTCAGCATTTGAAGATGGGCGCCATGTACATGTAATTTTAATTCTTCCTGTTTATTTAAGAGTTTAATATCAAATTTTGCTAGGATGTTATCCAGACTTTTATAGTGAACGTTACAGGGAAGATTGAAACACATTCATTTTACTGAGAGTTTCGAATGGTGAAAAGCGGCTGTCATTTTGACTTCAATAACTTTCTCTATCAATTATCCGAGTCCTTATAGTACACAAGACTTTGTCTTTGTGGTGTGAATTCCTGTGTAAATCTTCCACTAGAAATTGGCGACATCGCCATAATTTTGTAACAAATTATTTACTTTGACATTGGTGAAATTGGACTTGTAATACGATGTGACCGCTAATAAATAAATATAATTATACTAATTTTAATATTTTATCATTTCAGGTGATGAACTGTACAATGTTTGTGAAATACCATATATCATACTTGGATAAAAGAACGCACAGATGATACACTGAGACAAGAGCTCCACCCGAACGAGGTTGTCGATGCAGCTAGTTTTACATACGTATGTGTTAACGTACATATGAATATGATCATGTGATAAATTATATATGAGAAGGTAAATACTTAATAAACAAAGCATCAATTAATTCATAGTTTCATTTCACGTTTACCAGGAATAGGTATGGTATGTTTATCGATGGTTGTAGTACATCACTAGCAACAATGAGAAAGATAGCACCATATATTCGTCTCTTTCTATGAACACACTAGCGATGCCTTATTCCCTTACATAAACTAAAATTAGCATCCACGGCCGTGATTGGCCCGATTCCTATCTGTACTCTGTACATAAACTTACTAATATAAACTTACTAATCTGGGGTTTTGATTGAGCGTAGCGATCCCAGATTAGTAAGTTTATGTACAGAGTACAGATAGGAATCGGGCCAATCACGGCCGTGGATGCTAATTTTAGTTTCTGTGTAATAATACGGCGTCGTTAGTTACTCATAGAAAGAGACGAATATATGGTGCTATCTTTCTCATTGTTGCTAGTGATGTACTACAACCATCGATAAACATACCATACCTATTCCTGGTAAACGTGAAATAAAACTATGAATTAGTTGATGCTTTGTTTATTAAGTATTTACCTTCTCATATATAATTTATTACATGATCATATTCATTTGTACGTTAACCCATACGTATGTAAGACTAGCTGCATCGACAACCTCGTTCGGGTGGAGCTTGTGTCTCAGTGTATCACCTGTGCGTTCTTTTATCCAAGTATGATATATGGTATTTCACAAACATTGTACAGTTCATCACCTGAAATGATAAAATATTAAAATTAGTATTATTATATTTATTTATTAGCGGTCACATCTTATTACAAGTCCAATTTCACCAATGTCAAAGTAAATAATTTGTTACAAAATCATGGCGATGTCGTCGCCAATTTCTAGTGGAAGATTTACACAGGAATTCACACCACAAAGACAAAGTCTTGTGTACTATAAGGACTCGGATAATTGATAGGGAAAGTTATTGAAGCCAAAACGACAGCCGCTTTTTACCATTCGAAACTCTCAGTAAAATGAATGTGTTTCAATCTTCCCTGTAACGTTCACTATAAGAGTCTGGATAACATCCTAGCAAAATTTGATATTAAACTCTTAAATAAACAGGAAGAATAAAAATTACAACATATACATGACTGCCATCTTCAAATGCTGACAAACGACCCATCTAAAATTGGGTTGTACTTAGTTTTCAAAATAAAGTGGCACATTATATGTCATAACATTACCTCATGTGGATGTTGTATGATGATGATGTTGTATGATGTATCAATGAATTATAAACGTATTTTTTAAAACATCGAGTCGATAAATAATACAAATTTATAGTAGCACATCCTTATTTTCTGCTATGTTTTAAATACTCTACTACCGCAATTTATAAGATGATCGTATAAAAACTTTGGCCAAAACAGTTTATTAAAAACAGGAAACTAGGTACTTACTTGGGCATTTTGGAAATCCACTGCAAATATCTGCCACTGTAAACAAAGTTGGCTGCGCAATAAGCCAATTTAGGCCACCATGTTCATAAAATTTTTCGCTCGAAATGTTTCGCACAAACTGCTTTACTAAGTAATTGATATTACTTTTGGTTTCACAGCTAGGAACCCAACACTTAAATACACCCATTTTACACACACAGTTTAGTTTCGCTCATTATTTACAAATAAATCAAAACCAAAATACTTATTATCTGATAACTGATTAGTGAGATAGGTAACGGACAAAAAAATAAATTTAAAATTTAAAACAACCGCCGAAGGTGAAACATAGGGTGAGGTGGTCGACATTGAACCACCAAATTTTTGAACGCTTGTAACTTTTTGTTTAGTAGCCCAAATGAAAAGATTTTTGTTAGTAACCTGTTTTATTAGAAAACTGGCAAAGTTAGTTAAAGTCGTGCATCTCTTATAGTTTTCTGTAAAGTCTCACTTTTTTAAAATAATGGAATTGGTTCATTTAGTACCCCCCATGGTACTAAATGAACCGGGTATGGGTACTAATTTAACCGGCAGTGGTACTAATTGAACCGGCAGTGGTACTAATTGAATCAGTATAAGTACTCATTGAACCACTAGAGAAAAAACCGTTCAAGTGCGAGTCGGACTCACGCGCCGAAGGTTCCGATATATACTTATATAATTATGAGGACCCAATAAAGTTCATTTTAGGACCGCAAAATAAAATTTGTTTGTAAAGGACTTGTGCCGATTTCTAAACAAACTGTGCCAGTTAGAGATATTTACATAAGCTTCTTAATGCTCTAATCATTTCAGATTTTTCGGTCATTATTTATTGTAGCTACAAATTAGAATGGGTACTAATTGAACCGCGGTTCATTGTCAACCCCCTTAAAGTGATTCAATTAGTACCATACCTACATCGAGAAGCTTTAAGTTATGTAAACGTTCACAAACACACGCGGTGGCTGCAGGACATATCTCAAAAGAAGCGCAAATCTTCACTCTATAATCACGTTATATTTGTAATTAACTAACAGGCACCCAACCTTAACACGAAATAAAACTGTGCTAAACTTATTTTTTACTTTTTCCCTCAAAAAACACAAAATCAGGTCTCACAGTAACTACAATCAACGTAGCGTGCCGCCGACAGGGAAGCGTCAGCAAGAGCATGCAGCGAATTATATTGTGCACGTTGCACGAACCAGCAACGTTGCATACCGCCAATATCGTTATGGTTCATCTTGTACCCCTGGTTCAATGTCGACCACCTCACCCTACGCCAAAAAGTATAACATCATAGTTAACTCTTAGACTAGTACGCACCATCCAGCATGCACAATTAACAAAAAGGGATGCAGCTATAGGAAAGGAACGATTAGCGGTATAGAATAGGTAGGTACATATGTTATACCACTATTTCTTTGGTGTTGCAAAACTTTGGTGCGTAGTAGGCTGCAAATTCTGTAATAAATAAGAGAAATAACCAGAATATCTTGGCTTTATTCAGCGTAAAATTCTACTACGTACTGACAACTTGACATCAATCATGTCATTATCCCCCCTTGAATCTCACATACAAAGTCCCTAAGGTACCCAGGTGGCTGTCTTGTCCTGGTCGACCGCCGCAAAAGGGGTTGTTCCTGAGAAGGAGCCGTTTTTTCCTAAAGTGGGGACTCGTCAACAACAGGGTCTTGTAAGAAACAACACCATAACTTTCAGATGGTGTCGTATATTGATAGTTGAAGTAACAAATCAATGCCACAACTAATAACTCTTAATTTATTTAGACGTGTGTCCCGTAGCACGGCCCAACTGAACAGAGACTGACTGAATCGTCATCGTCTCGGTAAAAATCAATATGGATGTCGTTTCTATGTTTATATGAAGATAGGGATAGCGGTTAAGATGGCGTTAGGGGTAGGGATAGGGTAAGGGATAGGAATAGGGGTAGGGAGAGGGACAGGGACAGGAAAAGGGAGGAGGAGAGGGGCAGGGACAGGGATGGTTTGACGGACGGTTGGACAGATGGTTGGACGGACGGACGGACGACAGATAGACGGAAGGATGGATGATAGAAAGAATCCCTCGTGGACAAAGTCGCGGGCAACAGCTAGTCTATCATAATTTAGGCAGCGTACGGCATCTAAACATTCGCAAATAATTATTTTTTGAAGATTTAATCGGAAAAAGAGCTCATAACTTCAAAACAGCTATACAGATTTTCATTGAATAAAATCCATCCCGTTTAAATGAAAAAGTAATTACGATGTCGCAGAAATATAGACAAATATACACATGTTAAACTTATAACACTCCTCTGATTGCGTCGGGGGTTAACAAACAAGCGCGAAATGCAAGATGTCATGCCAGACGTGGTAGTGTCATGTCATGCGGCAAATCATTGACGTAAGAAAAACGAAAGGGCGTTTTTTTTGAAAGATGAGCGTTTTTCTTACGTCAACATTTTTATTAAATTCTCTTTGGTGAACACTAGCGCCGTGGTATTGCACGATGTGGTACTAAAATTTTGAGCAGCCGATTTTAGACTTTATCGCTAAGTAATATAAACTAAAATTGAATGGAGTTAAATAACATCCACTGACTTTACACTGACGTTTCCATAGCGTGGTAGCGATTTTGATTGCTACTGTCAATTTTCTGTTACACGTTTTCTTCTAAAAATATTTCATTAATTTTACAAAGCCATTCAAAAGAAATAACCAACAGTGATGAGCGGTGCAACCCATCGACACGTAAAAAACGTAGCTGCCAAAGGTCGTACAAAATTTACGGAAACGTAATAAATCTAGCCTTTTAAAAAATTCACTCTTACAGACACTTTATTCCCATCTTCTTCTTCTTCTTTCGTGTCGGCAAGAACACAGGCTAAATCTTACTTGCCCGGAAAGCGGCTACCGTGGTAGCCCTCTGGTTACCGTCAAGTAAGTCCTCACGCGAGCAGGTGGTCGGGCACGCGGGACAATTAGTGAGGTGAGCCATGGTTTGCAGGAGTTCTCCACATTCACAGCTGGCGTCTGCGCTACTTAGGAACCCCCATTTATTCCCATATGAACAGATATTTTATTCACCTTCCTCTAGGTAGATTAGTAACAGCCATCTCGTCGTCGTTAACGTCTCTGCTTTCGACCATTCCAGAATCAACGAAATACATGTTGGCGACAACATCTTGCCGATCTATGATAGACATGCCTTCACAGATGTGTTCGTTGTACACCGCACGTCCCAGCAGCCGGAGGAGGGACAAGTCGCAGTTGTACAGGATGGGACACTACAGAACGATCAGTATAATAGTTAATTATATGAACTTTATTTTTTAAATTAGTCAACACCACGAAAAATGCATGAGGCGAATCTATAATTTTCACCCACCTATAAACTTGGCCCTTTTCCCCGATATACTGGGTGTAAAAGACAGGTTGGCAAATGCTAAAAGAGCATGATCAGTGAACGTAAAACTTTACGGAAATGAAAAAAAATCAGCCTTTCCATACAAACTGTCCAATCAAGTTTGCAATTTTGTATAGAGAAGCCAATTTTTTTAAAGTTTTATTTACTGAAAGTTATTCAGTTACTTTGACTGATCATTTCCTTTCAGTATTTTCCAACCTGTCCCTAACACCCATTATACTTTAAAGGACTTGTCGGCGGTTACTTTACACACTAACATGGTTACTTAACATACCAGAATTTATAGAAAAACCGCCTAAATGAGTCCTCGCCCGCGGGTTACAGGGGCGCGGGGGTAAGACGACAAAGGGGGAACGAAAAAGGTGCGGGCGGCGGCGGGCGGAGGGGCATTCTCATTCTCTACGCGCGTCCGACCCCCGCACCTGCCCTTGTACCCCTCGTAGGACTCATTTAGGCGGTACTACTATAGAAATTTTGTTTTCTATCGCGCAAAGAGAATAAGAATATTGTATTATCGTGTAACACAAAACAAATACAACCCCACCCATCTATTCTTACGTGGGTAAATATCAACATATGCCATTTTTTGAGTTTCAGTGGCGCATTTTTTTTTTTTATTTTGAAAAAATAAAGTGAAAATATTAAACATTAGGCCGAATTTTTGTATATTTTCATTTTTATCCTGGAATAAACACAATTATTACTGAAATAATGGCAATCCTAATTTTAAGCGCCACCAAAACTGAAAATTTGGCACTTAATCTGAAGTTGCGCCACCAAAACTGAAAATCGCAGATCTAATCTGAAATCGGGCCACCAAAGCTGAAATTTGCACAATTAATGTAAAATTGTGCCACCTAAACTAAATATCCTTGATGGACCTAAAATAATCTTAAATTATAGGTATTAAAAGTTACGTAATGCAATTAATAACTTTTATGGGAAATAAATCAACTGTAATAATTAGTTAATCTTCAATTTGACTGACAATTCTGAGATCACGTGGATCACAATATTTTAGTATGAACATACAAGAAATACTCGAAATTAAGAGCTGGCAGTTGGAAACCCTATCTCATCGCATAGGTACCAAATAACAACAAACCATGATTTTGTATCCCAAAAAGGTCCGTCAAAAGAAACAGGTTTGGCAGGGTGCGTCTGTTGTAATAAGAACGGTATAAACTCCAATGTGTCAAGCTTGATGTGCTCTTAACTGTTCTACTTTCTAACGGACTGGAGGTGAACACGGCCAAGTGTGAATCGGCTCCTTCGACGCTGTCATTAAGCACATGATCGAGTCGATCATCAACGTCTCCCTACGCATTGGAGTGGGGGTGTTAGAGTACGGCGCGTGTGGGATGTGAGTCTCCCGGCTTTCTTGGCATCGGCCCATGGGGTTGCGGACCTAGTCGCTAACATTATATCTTTGAATGAAACTTACCTTTTTAATACGCATTGCTCTAGTATGGTTGGTGGTTTTTGAAAAGTGATAAGAAATGGTTGCCGACGATCAGCTGTCTAAGTATGAAAATACGTGTGTACCTACCTACCTATGCGGTACAAAGTTAGTAGTTAATTTTAGTATACAAAATTATCAGGGTTTCTTTTTTGAAGAAATATAGCAACGTGGGCCAATAAAGTCGAAAGACGTCGACTGCTGGACATAGGCCTCCCCTAAAGATCTCCGTGATGACCGGTCCTGCGCTGCTCACATCCAGTGGCTTCCCGCGACCTTGACCAGATCGTCGGTCCACCTTGTGGGTGGCCTGCCAACGCTTCGCTTTCCGGTACATGGTCGTAACTCTAGAACCCTTACGGCCCATCGGCCATCGGTTCTTCTTGCGATGTGCCCTGCACAACTGCCACTTTAGCGATTCTCTACTTTAGTTCTTCTGCGGATCTCCTCATTTCTGATTCGATTGCGCAGAGAGACTCCGAGCATAGCCTTTTCCATAGCTCTTTGGGTGACTTTGAACTTCCTGATAAGGCCCATTGTGAGTAGCCGCGTCTCGGTGCCATATGTCATCACTGGCAACACACACTGGTCAAAGACTTTCGTCTTGAGACATAGCGGTATTTCGGACGTGAAGATATTGCGGAGCTTCCCAAACGCTGCCCATCCGAGTCGGATTCGACGAGTGACTTTTTTCTCTAAGTTGGATTTACCCAGCTGGACTGTCGGTCCCAGGTATCATACGTATTCATCGACAGCTTCGAGCGTAGAGTCTCCAACTTTGAGTGGAGTGGGTACAACAAGGGCGTTAGACATAATTTTCGTTTTATCCATGTTCATTTTAAGACCCACTTATTGTGAAACTCTACTGAGGTTATTTAGCATAGTGCCGAGATCTTCCAGCGTGTCCGTGTCTCAGCCATTTACGTCAATATCGTCGGAAAATCGAAGTTCTGTCATGTACTCGCCATTAATGTTGATGCCAAGTCCTTTCCAGTCCAGGAGTTTGAAGACGTCTTCCAATGCAGCGGTGAATAGTTTAGGAGATATGACGTCTCCCTGTCTCACTCCTCGCTGCAATTGGATAGGTTTCGAGCCCTGGTCCTGAAGACGAACTGACATAGTGGCGTTATTGAACAGATTCTTCAACACCTCAATGTACCGATAGTTGACTTGGCACCTCTTGAGAGATCGTAGCACAGCCCACGTGCATCTCGATCGAATCGAAGGCCTTCTCATAGTCCACAAATGCTAGGAAAAGTGGCTGGTTATACTCTTCGGTTTTCTGTATAACTTGCGTAGCGTATGTATGTGGTCTATGGTACTAAAGCCTTTACAGAAACCGGCTTGTTCTGCTGGAAGTCGTCGAGCCTGAGTGCGAGACGGTTTGTTATGACTCTCGAGAACAGCTTATAAACATAGCTCAGAAGTAAGATAGGTCTGTAATTCTTCAGCAAGGTCTCATCACCCTTTTTGAAGAAGAGCACTACCACACTTCTGTGCCATGCTTGTGGCGTTTTCCCTTCGAGTATGACAGAATTAAACAGCTTCTGAAGAGCTTTTAGCACTGGCCTATTCCACCTGCTTTCAGAAACTCAGCCGTAGTTCCTTCGTGCCCGGTTGCCTTGTTGTTTCTAAGCTGTCTGAGAGTTATACTAATCACGTACAAGCTGAATATAAGTTTAAAAGTGGCATATTTAAGTTACAGTGGCACAATTTTAGTTTGAGTGGCGCAATTTCAGTTTTAGTGGCGCAATTCCAGTTTTGGTGGCGCGAATTCAGTTTCAGTGGTGCAATTTACGCCAGCGAAACTACTGAAACTGAAAAAATACGAAAAAAAATCCCTAAAATTAGAAAAGATAGTTTTTTATTACAATTATCACACAAATTATATACAAACCAAAATACTATTCAACACTGTTTATTGTTGCTGTAAAAAATTAAAGACAGACTTACAATTTGAGCCACTAAATCTTAAGGATTGTTCCACAAAACGCCACCAAAGAGTTTACTTACGTTTTGGCGGGAAACACTGCGCACAGTACACACTTCCGACTTGCTAGCGGTCTTACACATGACTGAGGGAAGCGCCTCGCGGCATTCATTGACAAGTTACAACGTGTTGAAGTTTCGCCACCTCAGCTTACGACTTAGCGTCGACAAACTTTGACCCAATGTTACGTGCATTCAAATTTAAAAAATGAAAATAAAATACATGCAATTAGATGCTTTGACTAATCAAATTATTAATTCACCGAGTTTTTCTTTTAAGAAGCCTTAAATATAGGCATGGCGAGTGCATGTTCTATAAAAAGTAAGTTAAGGACACGCTACCTCTGAAAAAGGTCGCTTTTGATTTTTTATTTAAATAAGTAGTGATGTTTGCTGCAATCTAAACATGGAGTTAAGTCAGTTATAAATTGTAGTATACCACAAAAAAACATTAAATAAGCATTTTACACAGGGATTCTAAGCCTGGACACTCAAAAAACGCTGTTGGGATATTGACCCTTGTGAGTGACGTTAAAATCGATAACGTGAGATTAAAACTATAGGATGGGTAGCAAAAAGAACATTGTTCTGCAATTTATTCCAAAATACCGAAATCACATTCATTTTGGCTGAAAGTTGATTGATTTTGTCACATAAGACGTGTGAGTATAGTACCGTCTTCTTCAGGGACGATAGTTAATGTTAAGCCAAACGCTTTCTAAAAAAAGCGAGTTTTTATCTGTTCTACCGTGCTGAATAACAATAAGTTTTGTAACAACCTTGTGAAAAGTATCTCCATATATATCCAGGATGGCATCAGTCCGGAGGGTGATATGTTTGCAGAGTTTGAAGATGTAGCGATTATCAATCCCTCCAGTTTTAGTCCAGGTATGTTCAAAATGTTCTAGCACATCGCTGTCAAACAACGGTACACCATATAAATATATTACTTGTAAATGGTGAAGAAGAAGAAGGACGATGGTTGGACACCTGATAAGACACGACACTTTCATAAGGAATATTATTGAAGGAAAAGTAGAGGGCAGGAGAGGAAGACCAAGATGCACTTATTTTGACCAGATAAAAGAGAGCGTAAACGTCGAGTCTTTTCAAGATGTCAAATCATTGGCAGAGGATAGAGAGAAATGGAGATTGCTCCATCGATAAGAGCGCGGCTCTTAAATATGAGAAGAAGAAATGGTGATGGGAGAAATAGTTGACAAAAGAAATGTAACGTTTTATGGGATGGACTAACGCAGAGTAGTCGCTTAAATGGAAGAAGAGTAGTAGACAGACTATCGGTCATATGGCCAGATAAAAATATAATCAATTCCACCAAAGAATACAAAATTTTGTTGATAAAATAACCATAATATTTTAAATTTGAAATTTTTTGGAACGTTTAATATTTCTGTTTATCTTATGTTATACCTAGATAATAGTGTAAGTATTTTTCGGTCTATGTGTCAACTCATCTGATTTTAAAATCATCGTACTTTTTCAAGGCTAGTGGGAAATCTTCTTTCTTCATGAAGACATCTATATCATTCATGTTTTCCTGGTATTCAGCTAAAGCCAAATTTACATGGGAGCGTATACTGATTACTCGCACAGCAATATACAACAACACCAGTGAACCTGGAATTAAAATAAGAAATAATAATACATAAGGATCCGTATTATTACCTCAATGATAAGGATGCATTTTTTATTAACATTTAAATCGTTATATCAGGTCATGTTTTAGATATATCAATAAAACACTGCACAACCCATGCCGCCGTCGCAAAATTTATAAATACATTATGTTATCCTCTTCGGTCTATTTTTATCCCTAACTGGCATCATTATATTTCAGTCAGTTACTATGTCGCAAATTGAGGGAATCTAACAGAAATCCATATTTGTCAAATTGAAAAGCATAAATCCCTACAAATAAATAATCTACAAAGTAGAAAATCGCAAAATTTCACAACCACAGGCAGGATTCGAACCTGCGTCTTCTCCGTCAGTACCGGAGACGCTTTACCAACTAGGCTACTGTGGTCCTGCCTGATGTTGTGAAATCTGCGATCTCTAATACGCATTCCAACGTTGCGTTAGTGCTGCCACCTAGTAAGCACGAACTGTACTAACCCAAGTAGTCCATTATTGCAAATAGAATTCAAGTCGAAAATTGGTACTGACGGAGAAGACGCAGGTTCGAATCCTTCCTGTGGTTGTGAAATTTTGCGATTTTCTACTTTGTAGATTTATCCTCGTTTATAGTTCGTCCAACGAAAGAAATACTCGTACAGGGGAAATAAATCGGAAGTCAGCCAATTTTGGCACAATGGTAGAAAAAATGTCTACAACAACGTCCTAGAAGTACTGGACGGTAGCAGTGGAGGCAAGGGGGTTTGGGGGGTGTAAAGGTCCCTTTTTTATTTTTCATGAATATCTCTGAAACTAAGACACATAGCAAATAGTCTCAGGACCGAATTTAATCTTCATAAAATTCTCTACATAAAAGGTCTTGAATTTTTTTCGCTACAATCAATCAATACTTTACAAGAACTTCAGAGTGGAAAATGGGGAACTAAGAAGAGTTTAAGTATATTTAGAACATGTCCCGATTGATTCACGTTTCAGAGTTTCGTGCAACGGGAGCTTAATCGTGGCTGACCAGAAAAACTATTCTTCGAAAATTTCTAACGGCTCTCAATTAAGGATCGAAAGATACAGCCATTTTAAGGCAGGATATTCAGACTGGCTTTCAGACAGATGGCAACAACGAATGTTATTTTTTTGTATCGGTGTGCATTTTGTGCCTTCAAAGACATATAATCTCCTTTTTGAATTTCATAAACAAGTCTCAAGAGACCGAAAACACGTTGATTTCTGTCGATTTACAGTTTTTGGCCGCCACCTTGAAAAATGTTATTATGTTATTTATGTAACAAGCATTCATGAATTCGGCTGGGTCGTATTAGTTTAAAAATACCTTAAAAATAACAGATGTTCGATTTGCGTCTGGAATATTTTTAATTCAATACCTAGTCTTGTTTAATCAGGAAAATACGGTAACTTTTCCATAAGGTTTGAGTTTATGGCCATAAATTCGTTAGAAATGTCATCCGAAGATCCAGGTCTTTCGGCACTGGTCGAGTGGCAACGCGTTTCATGCCCTAGCAATAATTACATAAATTTCAGCATCTATCTCTCAGACTGAAACGACGATTTTCAGTCACCATTCCCTTCTTCTGAGGCATTATTTAGAAGCTTATGATCTAAAAAAACCTCGCGAGCCCTAGTAAAGCTGTGCTTTTTGCTAGTAGATAATTAATAATACTTACTCATCACCAAACCGAAACACATGTGAGTCATTTGTTCGTCGTTGCTAGGTTGAATGATATTAAAACCTGTGTTTGTCATTTCATAAGTCACCCAAAAAATAACTGTCAGAATAAGGTTTACTGCACTTCCAAGAATGTTGTATCGTACTGTGGAAATAAAAAGAAAACGGAATAATACAAAAAACCGTCTATTTATTATTTGATCCTCCCTAGACTTCCCGTGTTGTATCTGCAAAGAATAGTAGCAACCCATCCCTACCAGTTGATGTCGTAATAGGCGACTAAGGGTTAACCTCTCTATACATTCTAGAAGCTTGCAAATTTATTAAGAACAACCCGCAGTTCTACGAAATGGAAGATAATCAGCCCCGACTGTACCCTCGCAGGTATAAAACAAATAAAATTAATAATATACCTTCTAAATTAAAAATACATAGTTCTGGCCCTTTAAGTGTATCAATAAAAATATATAATCATCTACCGCTAAATATAAGAATAGAAAATTCTTATAATAAGATGATAAAACTATTAAAAGAATACCTAATAAATAAAACTTACTATAATTTAAACGAATATTTCAATGATAAAAATAAATAAACTAAAAAAATATACCTACATTATATAAATACATAATTAAATATTGTTGATAACTATTTAAAATCTCGGTCTATCTCAATTATTGCAATGCCTCTGAAAATGGGCTCATATGAGATACCTTATTTATAATACCATCTTGTTATGTACCATATGAAGGCAATAAATGTATTGAGTATTGGGTTAATAAACCAGAGGATGGGCAGCAGCATCCTTCTGTGTATCGTACCAGGCCACTCAGAAAGTATTGCGAAAAATAGTTTTTATATATGGGAGACTGGCCGGTCACAATCTTTTTCGAAAATATGATTACTTGTAAGCAAAAATATGTGTGTTCCATTTTCAAAATTTCCCTCCACATTTTTTGCGAGCCAATTCAAAGTATCGTGTCTTACTGAAAAATGGATCTGCGCCGGGAACATTTTAGAGCTATGATTTTTTACGATTTCAAGTGTCGCCTGAAACCGGATGAATCGTTCGATAGACTTCAAATGGCATTTATGGATGAAGGCCCCTCCAAGGCAACCGTGTATCGTTGGTATAACGAATTTAGGCGCGGTCGACCAACCTTGGGGGATGAAGAAAGAAGCGGTCGCCCTTTGACGGCTATTACGGAAGAAAACGTGCTAGCAGTGAAAAATTTAATCCAAGATAATAGGCGAATTACATATCAGGAGATTCAGCACATATTAAAGATTGGATCGGGAAGCGTTCACGAGATTCTACACGGGCATCTTCGCGTGAGGAGGATAGTATCGCGCTGGGTGCCGCACTACCTCACCGACGCTCAGAAGCAGGCCCGGGTGGAATGGTGCCGTGATATGCTGAACAAATTTGAAGCAGGCTCGTCTCGGCGTGTTTACGACATCGTAACAGGTGATGAGTCCTGGATTTATCAATACGATCCAGAAACCAAGCGCCAGTCGACAGTTTGGGTGTTTCAAAATGAACCAACGCCTACCAAAGTGAAGCGATCTCGAAGCGGGGGGAAGATTTTGATCGCCAGCTTTTTTAATTTGACTGGCCACTTGGCCTCAATTCCCTTACGAGATCAAAGAAGCATCAACGCCGAATGGTATACTACCAAATGTTTACCAGAAGTTTTTTCTGTTGTGAGCAACAAGCGACCAAACACAGGGCTCCGCGGACTACTGCTCCACCACGACAATGCGCCTGCACACACCGCGCTCAAAACGAGGGACTTCCTGGACAGCACACCAGTCAAACTCCTGGGTCACCCTCCTTACAGCCCTGATCTAGCACCGTGTGACTTCTTTTTATTTCCAAAAATAAAAAATCAGCTCAAGGGGATACAATTTTCGTCGCCGGAAGATGCGCTGGCTGCGTTCGAGCAGGCTGTAAACGAGGTGTCTACGGCGGACTGGAAAAAGTGTTTTGAAAACTGGTTCAGACGCATGAATCTTTGTATAGAGGCTGGTGGAGAGTACTTTGAAAAGATTTAATAAAAATATATGTACCTGTAGAACAATTTTTTTTAGTGTCGCAAATATTTCTGAGTGTCCCACGTATATCTTATATTCTGTGCCAGCCGTAAGGCTAACAAGCATGGTGAATCCCTCCAGAGCGTTCCAGCAAAAGCTGGAGTTTTGGAGGAAGTTACCTGTCCTGTTGTGGACGTTTCATGGGATGTTATGATGAGACTTCCCGTGATGACGTCCTAAATCATCACGGGAAGAGGGATGGGGATGGGGATGGGGAAGTGGAAGGGGACGGGGACGGGGACGGGGACGGGGACGGGGACGGGGACGGGGACGGGGACGGGGACGGGGACGGGGACGGGGACGGGGACGGGGACGGGGACGGGGACGGGGACGGGGACGGGGACGGGGACGGGGACGGGGACGGGGACGGGGACGGGGACGGGGACGGGGACGGGGAAAAATAAACGAGTCCAAATCGGTTCACATTGACTTCACGAATAAAATAACACAGTATCACCCAGTGTACATACATGGAAAACCGAAAACCGTATGAAAACACAGCTAAGTATTTTGGGAATGACCCTTGACACAAAGCTTCGCTGGAAAGCTCATGTCAAGAAGAAAAGAGAAGAACTAGAGATACGTTTTAAGAAGATGTATTGTTTGTTAGGAAAATATTCCTCTCTGTCAGTACACAACAAAGTCATGTTATATAAGCAGGTCCTTATGATGCCAGTGTTGACCTATGGTATCCAGCTTTGGGGCTGCACCAAACAGAGCAATATCAAAATGATACAAACGTTTCAGAATAAGGTGCTAAGGGCAATTGTCCCCATTATGCACGCAATACTGATCTCCATCGGGACTTGAAAATGGAGTTTGTGGCTAAAGTTGTTCAAAAACACGCAGAAGCTCATGAACATAGACTTCTCCATCATGTGAACGTTGAGGCAATCCAGCTTCTCGACAACACAGACATAGTGCGACGACTTAAAAGGACCAAACCCTTTGAGTTAGTGTAATTAGTGTTGTGATAAACTCATTAGTGCATAATGTTATAGAAACACAAAAACAAAGTGTCTTCCCCTTAAGTAATTAGAGACAATAAGAATAGTGTTATTGGACTCATTCTTAGGCTTAATTGTTTATGTAGTAGTTTAAGTGAAATGAATATTACTTATTAGCTATACAGCTAGATTGTAATATCAGTAAGATATCTAAGTAAAGGTATCCTACTTCAATAAAAAAAAAAGCTAGACGCGGACTCCACTTTTTTTTTTGTCCATGATATTTTCGGAGGTGCAGGACTTCGGGTTTTCGTACGAGAGTCCTGCCAAAAACAGGTTAGTAAATCTTGTTTAGTTCGAACTGCATACCATAATTACATTGGCATAAATTTATTCTATTGTACTAAAGCTTTGTTACATTATTCTTTATTTTTTAATTTTTCATACTTTTTCTTTTTTCTACGAATTTTTTTCAGCTTCTTTTTTTAACACGATATTAATACAGCACAATATATAAAGTCGTATTAGTTTCTTATTGTAGGTTTTGTTTCTTTCTATTAATCAAGCATAGTAGATTGTATCCCTAGACTGTAAAATCATATTTTTAAGGCGAGGGCGCTATTTTGAATCCAGAGCGAAGTGAAGGATTCTTGAGTAGAATCCCGAGCATGGCAAAGGATTCTAAAGTAGAATCCTGAACGTAGCGAGGGATTCAGTAGGTCGCCCAAGGTAAAAATATTTTTGCAGCCGCGTAATACACTCTGCTTTTCATCTCCCTCTATGAGAAAAAAATAAGAGGCTCATTGAGACACACACTCGTCATTAATTTTAAATATAAAATACCATTAAAATATTATTACTTGATGAAAAAATACTAAAAATCATATTCAGTATTATAAGAAATGTACTCGTAACAACTAAAAATGTTATTGACATTTCTGTATCAATTAGGAATTGAACCTCTTTGGTTGGTAGTCTTGTTTACATTTCAAACATATTTCTTTTCTTATATTCATAATAATTTTAATAGTACAACCGGCCAGTATAATTTTTCATACAATATTTTGGTTCGACCTCTATGGTTGACCCAAAATATCCCTATGGTGGACCTAAACTCTAATTCAAATTTTAAATCTAATTTTAAACCCGCTACGAAAGTCTCTTGGAGAAAACAGCTATTTTGTTCGCCTTTATTGACGGACCGTTTAGTGATTTTCGAATAGATGGGATGAAAAATATATTGTAACATCTTTATTACCTATTATTTCATCTATTTTGTTTTTGCTGAATTTAATACCAATTTTGGTTTCCAGGGTCATGCCTGTCATTGCCGATCCTCGGGCATTTAACTATCATGTGGGATGAAGGATAGGGAAAGGGACAGGGACAGGGACAGGGACAGGGACAGGGACAGGGACAGGGACAGGGACAGGGACAGGGACAGGGACAGGGACAGGGACAGGGACAGGGACAGGGATAGGGATATTGTATTATCTGTGCGGGTATCGCAATAAACTAGTTTACTGCTAGCTACCGGGTTTGATTGAATTAAATAGATTTTTCTTGCAAATACAAAAATAAGGATCCAGCCAGGATCCTATAAGGTAGCGATGCCAACTGCCTATGACTAACTAACAAACAATCCGAACGAGGTCAAAATGCATCTTATTGTTTTGTAATAAAAATATTGCAAAGATAAAAACGGGTGTTAATTAAACAATAGTACATTAAGATGCACGTGCGCTATTTTGGATATTACGGCCAAGGCTCAGAAATTGCAGCCCGAGCCGCAGGCGAGGGCGTAATAGAGCCGAGGGTGTAATCACCAAAGCGCACAAGCTTCTTACGATGTTTTTCAACACATTTGCGAATAGAAACGAATCAAATTCACTTACCTTCTTGCGGTTCGGGCTGCGATTCCTGAGCCTCAATTTTTTGTTCTCACAATACTTTTCAACATGGAATAAATACAACACAAAGAGCTAGGTTTATACTTATTCGCCAGCTAATTGAAATAAGCCAAAAAGTCAATCTCTGAAAACGAATTGGCATTTTAGCTGTTCTTCCATTCAATAAACTTTTCGTAGGCAAGAATGTATTTTTATTTGATTTTGCTGGAAGGAGACTCTCACTTGCATTTTGTGCCCCAGTAATTATTTCCTGTGGGGTTAAATTAAGTTCTTCTTCATTGCTTGAAACCATCGTAGTCACAAAAATCAAAGCAAATGAAAATACTTCTGAAAAATGGCGCGCGGAATTCTTGTTGCGCGCACTTTTCTTTTTTCAAATGAGGAGCTGTGACGAAGCAGTGGCAATGCTCCCAAACAACGTAGTCATTGGAAAAGCACAAAAACTTAAAATTTATTGCTTTCAAAATCAATTAATGTTAATTTGTTGTGAAATTGGTTTTTCGTATTTCGAACTATGTTCCTTGGGTAAATACTATTAAACGAGCAATATTTGTATACAAATATCGTCGTATCCTACGAAAACTAATCTCATGCAACAAACTGTTTATATATTATATTTTCATCAACATTAGGTTTAAATTTACGAAAATGTTATAAATATTTTAGACATTAGAATTCCTTGCTCTTTGTTAATATAAAAAAAATAAAAATTATATAACTAGTGCTATAATATATAATGAGAAAAGCACGCGTTTTTAATAAGCTGGATTATGGACCTAAATACAGTGCAAATGTTTTATGAGCAAATGTGCTGAAAACTTCTTTTTAAAACAATTAGACTTCTTTTTAATAGCATTATTGCATTCTTAATTACTAACTCAGCCACAAACAACGTGCAACTAAATTAAACTTTCTTAGCCACTAATTTATTTCTGGCACTCGCCGGCCGAGCCGCGGCAAACTCGTTTCGCTCGCTCGGCTCGTGCGTTGTGGTTCTAAGACTACCTAACCTTTCGGGATAGGTTGGGCTAACGAACCTTAAACTTTTTGATGCACAATAATAAACTTACCAACATCTTGGCTTCTTATAAGCCAACTACCATTCATCGCATGGTCATTCATCCTGATTTTGAATCGATACCCTCCTCCTATGACTCTCCATTTTTCCACTGTATTATCCAATATAAAGCCAGTCAATATTGTAATAGCCAATAGCACAAAAGGAATGGACTTAAGACTGAAAAAAAAAGTAAGTCACACAGGGATATTTTCAGTGACCGTTACCCAAAGATTTTGGAAGCTACGCGCAGGGTGATTATAGATATAGCATATACTCGGAAAAGGCGTGCCATGTAAAATCAAAGGAGAACCTAACATGGCGCTGTTTAGTAGTGATATCTAACTTATAATCGATATTTTATCGATATGCGGGCAAGCCGTGTCGGAGAGGTACTACTCTTAGTAGACTTCTTTAGTGGTACTACAAGCGTGTCACTCCTCTAGGTACGTTCAGCAGCTATTTATAAATTGCAGTAAATAGATTGCCGACAAACAGCTCACTCGCTGCGCCATCAATACTTTTATCTCCTATCTCCGTGCTAAAGTTTGGGAGGCTTTTGCCTTACCATTGTATGTAGCTTAATTCTTTTGACTCATTATGATGATGATGTTGACACTTACACATATATAAGGTCTTCTCGTTTAATCCAATCCCTAAGAATCTCTACAGCACCCGGTATGCGATACAGTTGCCCGAAATGGTTCATAAGCAGGATCTGCTTGGTCGCTGGCACTCTATACGCGTTGTCCTCATCTAAAAAAAAAAATAATAAACACAAAAATAAATAAATATTGGGGGACATTTCACAAAAGGTTATCTGATCCCAAACTAGACAAATCCTGTACTACGGGTATCAGAAAAAAATATAAAAACATTATACAAACATTGTCGAACCTTGATCAAACAAAATATGCGAATATTAGACAAAAATCATTGTAAAAATCCATTCTTTTTTTCGAAAAATTTGCTAGTTAAATATGAAAATAAAATGAAAATGACACCTTTTTACCCGACTGCCCCAAGACAGGAGGGTTATGTTTTCGAGTGTATTTGTTTTTTTATTTGATTCTTTTTAAGCAAACGATGGATTTTCTTTAAGTTAGGCTCATTTGAAAGCTAGAAAATCTGCCCAGCTAAGAAAATAAAAATGTAACGATATCATCTAGAAACTTAAGAACAAAACGAAATTATTTGAAATTGTTGAAAAATATAGATTTTTAATATCTTGATCTATAACTTTTAAACTAGGTAGTTGAGGAAGATTTTTTTGGATATTTTGTGCAATTTGTTTTGTTAAATATTTTTTTTTTAATATATTTTAAAGATTCAATAAACTAAGTTAGGTAACGTTTTTGCTAAATTTAATTATTTATGTAAATTTAGGTTCGTGTTGACCGTTCTTTATGAATCAGAATACCAATTTAAACGGTAGATATTATAGCAACGAGAAGAAATACGAGTAAGACCAATTAAACCAATAAACAGAGAGTAAAAGTGAAGGGTTAGCTTACAAACGGTCCAACGACTCCAAGTTTTTGATATGTTGTCTAGGATGGTTAGTAAGTGTTTAAAATGCAAAATGAACAATTTTCCCCCTGCGCCCCCTCATATCTTTTGCTTTTATCTTCGGTTACTTGCATTTTAGCTAGAAATGTGTTGTGCACAGTGTGGTAGAGAATTAAATTTTCTTTAATTTACGTTTTAATTTTTGTTTCTAGAACTGATATTTATGGAGATATGCACTTTAAAAAAAAGGGAAAAATCGAATTTCCCGGAAATTTGCTTATTTGGAAGGGCAGACGAGGTGTCGGACTTTTCCAATAATGAGTCCCTGGGCGCGTTAGATTCAGGTTTGATGGCGTTCGAAGATGGCCGCCAAACGTGGAAGAGGGCCTTCTTGAGGCAAGATTCCAAGGGCTCTTCTTAAAAAAGTAGAAGGCCATAAGTTAAACCCTCGAAAGTTCGAAGGCAAAAAAGCAAAGGTGACCAACTCCCACAGTATCGGCCTGGAAGGCTTCGAACGCCAACTTAATTTCAGGCCGAAATGAAAGGCGGTAGGGCCACTAACCTGACCCCTCGCAAGGAACCCCAGGCGTTAATAAAGATTATAGCATCTCAAATAATTTGTGAAATTTTTAACATGGTTCTCCTGCTCCTGAACAATTACAAATTCCGATTCAACCTGAAGCAAGTGCAACGTTTCAGCCCATCTCTGATTAAATAGATTTACAAGAAAGAGATAAAAATCCGGAGCGTGAGGATTCAAATGAATGTGAAGAGTCAAGTGAATGTGAAGAGTCAAATGAGTCTGAAACTGAAGAAGATGAGCCATGGAACAAGAAAATATGGGTCAGTCGACCAGACCTAGAGGTTTTTAATGAAATATCAATAGCACTCACTTATCTGCTGAATAATAGATGCCGTCCAGTGACACATCTAAATAAATTTTGGAGCGATGATGTCTAAAATTTGATAGTAACACAAACAAATCGGCGTTGTAAACTATACCGCACCAAAACCAATGGCAAGAGGAGCAAAATAAAGTGTGAGAAATGCGATGTTCTCCTGTACATCATAACATGTTTCACTGTCCCTGAAGGGCACCGGGAACATAATTTTTATTATACAAATAAGAATTAATAATTCACTGCAAGAACTTATTTTATTCTGCTGGATCTTTGTGCCCGTTAAAGGACATTTCTTTTAAATTCCTCGTTTTAGACAAAAACCTACAGCGCCATGTGTTGGCGGGTAGCAGGGTAGCACAGCTTGCTCACTTGATGAACGCCTTAGCAGAACGCATACAATCCCTAGACCACTTAATTAGTTTTTCCACTTGTAACTTATCCTCCCCTGGTTCATTTGTTCTATTGCCGACGACAGATTGTAGTGAGGTGGAATTAATAATAAAAAGTTTAATTCATGACTGTGCCCCCGGATGGGATAACATAACAGCGTTATCACTAAAAGCGATTTCTGCAACTATTACACCAGTGCTGACTGATCTAATAAATCGTTGTCTGCAGGATGGAATTTTCCCAGATGCCTTGAAAAAATCTATTGTTCACCCTGATCACAAGGCTGGGAGCAGAGACAGTGTTAATAATCAATCTACGATATGAGGATGCATTAAATGCACATTTAGATAAATTAATTTTAAATAGTAATATAGGCTATTTTTTATAATTAAATCGGGCAATTTTTTTAAAACACATTTTTTGTTAAAGTACCAGTATAAGCTGACCTGTGCTGCATGGTAAATATTATACAAATTGAGTTCACCTTATACTGGAATTAAAAATATCAACGTTTTGTCGGGGATTACTGTGATTTTAAAATTTTGAATGTGTTACTGGTGATTTAACAAATTATCACCTAATGTGCATTTATTCCATTTTCTCCATACAAACTTTCGTAGATTGACTGGACTATATAGGCCAATTTATATCCTCACAACTCTGTCTAAAGTATTTGAACGCATCATCAATAATCGTCTCGTAAAATATCTCGAGGAATCCCAACTATTAAGAAGTTGTCAGTATGGATTTAGATCGCGTCGCTCGACTGATGATGCTGTTCATAAATACACAGACTTTTTAGTTAAAAAAATGGATGGTGGGAAAAAGTGCCTCTCAATCTTCCTTGATCTGGCAAAAGCCTTTGATACTGTCTCTGTTCCCATACTTGTGAAAAAGTTTAGAGAAAAAGCATAGCATTACTTACTGATTACCACACAAAACGATTTCTACGTGTTAAAATAGGTGAACACGTTAGTGAGGAAGTTCCAGTAACTTACGGCGTGTCGCAGGGCAGCATCTTGGGTCCCGCTCTTTTTCTATGCTACATAAACCAATTGTGCCAATTTGATCTTGCAAACAGCCAAATTGTAGCCTATGCCGGTGACACGACTCTCACGTTTTATGCAAACACATGGGAGGAATTATTTCACCAAGCTCAGTCAGGTTTCAACGTAGTATGTGACTGGCTTGCGGCTAATTCTTTAACATTAAATTCAGACAAAACCAAAGCCATAGTTTTTACTATAATCGATCACCCTGGTGTACCTAAGTCATTTCCCCCTATAGTAGCACACAAATGTAAAATACCCCATCTGTAACCATGCGAAACTATCTGCCCTAAAATCGAGTTAGTGAATAGCGTGAGATACTTGGGAGTTACTATTGATAGAAATTCATAATACTTCCCAAAAAAAACGAAAGTTAATATACATTTTTAAACAATTACGCCATGTCGCTGATTCCAAATTGGTAATAAATGTTTATCTTGCCCTGGTGCAGTCAATCTACACTCACACTCCCTCTCTGACGTATCCTGTACACAACTCTCTTTTCTTTATTGAAAAATTTTGAATATGTTGTATCTTCTTAATTTTTTTTTACTTTAGTTTTGTAATGTTTTAGTTTTTCAATACTTTTGTTTTTCTACTTTGTAGTGTGTGAAAACCGACGATGCTTCTTCGGATTGGTCTGATCTTACTGCTGGTGTTCTTCAAGGCGGCGTTCTCTCACCTTTACTTTTTTCTGTCTTCATTAATAATATATCTCGTATAATTTCTTCTCCCTTTCATCTGTATGCAGACGATTTGCAAATTTATCGTCATTTTGAGTTGACTGAGACGTCCAAGGCTGTTGCTGCTTTAAATGAAGATCTTGTATCCGTTCAGATGTGGGCTAAGTCTTTCGGCTTGCTTATTAATCCTGCAAAATCTCAAGCAATAATTCTTGGTAGCAGCAGACTCCGGTCCAAGTTAGACTGGGGCTCAGTTCCTGAACTCATGTATGAAGGGATTCAGATCCCTTACTGTGATAAGGTAAAAAACTTGGGCCTGATCATAGACTGCAACATGTCTTGGACATATACTATACGTTTCACTCTCTCAAACGTCTCCAATATCTCCTCCCTTTTAACACCAAAGTTATGCTTGCGCAATCTCTCCTGTTACCTATCCTCGACTACGCCGACGAGTGCTATTTGGATGTGACTGAGGAGCTGCTTAATAAGTTGGAGCGCCTTCAAAACCTAGCTATTCGCTTCATTTTCGGTCTGCGTAAATATGATCATGTGTCTCACTTTCGTGCTCAACTTAAATGGCTTCCTATCCGCCTTCGTCGTGATATGCACATCCTGTCTCTCCTAAACAAAATTTTTAATGATGCGCACTCCCCTTCTTACCTTCGTTCCCGATTCCAGCTCCTTCCCCCTCCCACTCTCTCTAGGCGTCCTTGCATCACTGAGATGTTGGTGGTGCCTAGAAGCAATACGTATTTCCTTTTCCACTCTGTCTTAGTTCGTGCTGCTTTGATGTGGAATAAATTACCGAAAAGTGTCCAAGAAAGTCCCTCCATTAACTCCTTCAAAAAAAGGGTGAAGGAGCATTTCCTCTCGCAAGTCGCTTCATAGTCATCATCATTGTTAATTTATATGTTTAACTTTCATCTATCTAAGTATATATTGTATTATAATACATATATGTGTAATTATTATGTAAGTAGTATATTCTTATCTGTATTTGTCTTAGTTTATTATAAGTTATTTATGTATAATTGTAGGTATATTTATGAACTTTTATTTTAATTATACTTTTTGCACTTTTGTGTCCCGCTGCTATTAACTTTCTCACTGCCTTAGATTGGCTGGAAGAAATCTCTTTTAGATATAATATAAGCCTGCCCTTGTATATGTCCTTTAATTTTTTAATTCTATTTTAAGTTTGTGTGCAATAAAGAATAATTATTATAATAATTAATGTCCCGGATGAATTTCGACATTTATACAGGGCGGAGACCTGGAGTCCTAAAATACAGGCCTTTGTTTAGTTTAGGCTCCAGTCTCCCACAAATACCAAGTCAATTCTCAAGTTACTTTTATTGCATGCATGATTTGTGGTGAGAATAAACATAATTTTGATTTATTGATTTTGATGATATATTATTGTTAAGGCGGCTAAACTAGATGTACGCAAAATATTCTTCTATATTGACAAGAAAAAACATTAGTTGCTAGTCCATGTGATCATGTAAATCCAAAGTTTTTCTTTAAGTCTTTTAGCATTTAGATGTAGTTCTACCTACTGCATCAGTCGGAAAGAGAAGACGACAGAACCTTTTGAGATCAAGAATTCTTTAGAGTTCCTTGGCGCTTTGATATTTAATTTTAAAAAAACCTTAACTTGTCAATCTATCTTGGTACAGCCAATAGCAGGACAAGCAACACTTTAGATATTATGGCATGGTAACAGATTTGAACATATTTCTAATAACGTGCGGTTGACCATATTGCTAGATACTTACAGTAAATAGTATCCCTTATATTGTCGAAATACTCCAACGGTATGCAAAACATTAAATCTGATACAAAAGCTCCTTTTATATAATGTATGGCTGTGCTTGCGGGGTGGTATACTAAAATTCCATTCTCATCAAAGTACCCTATCAGCATACGCTGCACACTAGAACATAATTATTACCAATGTTTTATGGACCGGATCGAAGCGCTCGCGGCCGAGTGGCAGTTGCCCTTTCTTTCCGATCAAGATAGTTAAGCAAAGTTGGTCATGGTAGAACCCGGATAGGTGACCGCTAGTGTCACGAAAATTAGAGCGTTTCCGTGCTTTGGAAGGCACGTTGAGCCGTTGGTTCCGGCAACTGTCAATGGTAATAGTCGTCAAGTCAAGTTAGAGGCCATTTGGCGGCTTGAAAACTCTGACAGCCAGGTTGGCCCCTAACCTGGCAAAGCCTAATCTAGGATTGGGTCTGGTTCGCCCTCTGGGTTGCGGAGGTCAGATGGCAGTCGCTCTGTGTAAAAACCAGTGCCCCCGTCGTATCCCCTAGGTTAGGTTGCCGAACCCGTAAAAACCATTTGGTCCTTTTTTTGTATCAGTAGTCCGGTTGATGTTTATAACCGAACTACTGACACAAAAATTCTCAGTAGTTCGGTCCCGGACAAAACAACCGAACTACTGAGACTAGACGAAAATGGAATAAGGCTGGTAATGATGACTTATTTTTTTATATTTATTTTCATTATTGTTACTGTTACAATATCCATAGGATACACATGGAGCCACATCGCTATTGAAAGTTAATACTGTAATAGGACAAGCCTGCCGCTAATAAAAATAAAGTCCCAACCATATTTTTTTTATCATGTTATTGACAGAACAAAGACGCAAGAAGCGCGGATTGACTTTGGATTGCAAATGTTATAAAAAAGGCGTAAGTGCCACTATCTTGTTTAGCAAAGCAGAGCCTTAGGTCTAAGACTTAAAGCGCATCTGTTTGCTAGGAACATTTAAACACACACACTAACAGTTTCAGGTCAGGCAGTTTTGGCGCGTAAATGCAGCGCATTGGGTTTCCACCAATAAGGAATCGCGTGGCTTGCGACAGAGAGCCAATGATGGTTACGAATGTAACAGGGGCGCGCGCGCGGCGTTGGCGATATAGAGGGCCAGCGGGCCATTGGGTGTGGATCCTCTCACGAGAGGGGTAGTGAGTGAAGTGTGTTTTTTGATTCGGTAAACGATACCGGAAAGTAGATTCAGTGGAATACTAAAGGCGAACTGTGGAAACGCCTAATTACCAGATAAGCATACCAACATGTTCTTTTTGTTAATTATAGATTTAATTTACCGTTTGCCATTTGAGATTAGATTGACTAGTATATTTTGCACTAATTGATATAAATTGCAATGTCGAACCTAGTGTCAACCGTAATCTGAGAGGGCAAACTTAAGGTGTTATTGTGGCCACAATAAAAGTAAGCGATAATTGTAATGATTTAATTGTACCTATCTAAGGCATTTAATTGTTGTTTAGGGCAACGCCAAAGTGGTTTTCGTTCTCTTGTTCCTTTCCACTTCCTGCAATTTGGGCTTAATTTTGCGAACAAGAACCAACGAATATCGATATTATATTAAATTCAATTACCTGTAATTTTCCCGCCTTACTTTATCTATTCCTTAATACAATGATATATTGTATCGAATTCGTTGGTTTTGAGTAAATATAAACATGCAGGCGCTTTATGTGGTAAATAAAATACTTATCGTTTGTTACCACAAAACTCATTGTTTCTTTCAACATATTACCTACTCCCTAACTCGTAATAATTCGAGACCCTTCAGGTCCAAAAGTAAGCATCTACTCTTGCCATTAACTTAATAAGCCGAGCTATTCTAAAACTTTGCCATTTACAAATAAACTTGCCATTTTATTAGTATTGCACAGCACAGTGTTTGGCTAGACAAAACTGTGAAGTATTATTTTATCAATCGGTCCAATAAAAGACGATCAACAAAATTTAAGACTATCAAATCGAGATAATACATTTCGATTTATACATGGGTTCGACTCCCATCACAGGGTCATAAGGCCGTGACCCTCACATCTGGTCGCCGTGAAGCCAAGATCTAGATTTCGTGTCTACGCAGTAGCACACAGCTAGAAAGAACTTAAAATTAATAACACAACGTAAACTTTTATAGATAAAATATTAAAGGTGCTTGTTTAGTCCAAAGATCTGGGAGAGGCAGTTTGAGAGATAAACTATTGTAAACCACAACTCAAAAAAAAAGGCATTTAAAATAATAATAAAGTAGGTGAAATATAATATACAAAAATGCTTATTTAGTTTTAATATCTGGGAGAGGTAATTTATTGAGAAAATACTGGTATAGCAAATGACATTTCCAGAACAGTTATTATTATGGCCATTTTAAACACCTTTTACTTATACTGTTGCATGAGATATTACTGTGTGCTATTTTCAGGTTTTAAATTGCAATCCAACGTCCAATCCAAAATCATAAAAATGCGCAGAACAAATATTTGATTCAAATTAATTTGTTTAATGTGGATTATTTACAGAATACTCATTTACCGTAATAACATGCAGAATATAATGAAAGTAGAGCAAGCCTTGGTTCGGAATGAATTTATTACAAGAAAAATAAATACATAAATAAACATTCTTAAGTTGATCCAAGATTTGGTTACAATGTTGCATATTACTCATCAAACAAAAGGGTGCCTCGCCACTCTTAAAGCGAGCAGGTAGGCCGTTACTACTCGTAACAGGGCTTGGGTACAATGCTAAATGAAGCACACATTCTAGCTGATTGCAAGTAATTTTAATAATATTTACACTTTCATGTTAGTTGTTTTATTAATGAATAATAGATTTTATTTACTCTGACATACTTGTCTAAGTCGTAACAATATGTCATATTAAAATTAAATTAGGAATAGGCCAATTTATAAAGAAAAATGGGTTATCAAATAACGATCAAATGAACTGAATACATCTCATGACCACATAACTAAGTTAGTAAATATAATAAATAGATAAATAAATAATTATATGCAATCTTGGTAAAGGAAATCAATACTAATTTAATAAAGGGCCACCTCCTATTAGATTTAGAAATCAGGTCGGCTTAAAAACATCGAAAGCTCAAAGAAATTATTCATCATCATATCAGACGAAACGCATATTGCATTTTGATAGCTTTAGGTTAGATTCATCATCCATCATCATATCAGATACAAAGCACCAGTCAGTATTTATAAAAAATATTTACATTTATGACGAAGAGTTCAAGCGGGTATTAAGTGTACACAATTTAAATTCTGGGTTATATGATAGCAATTTAGAGTAGAGAGAAAAAAAAAATACACAGCTGTTATATACAGTTAGGTTAGTAGTTAGGTAGGTAACATCGTTAAGGTTAGGTTAGTTTCGATAGAACCGGAAGGGTAAATAGGTATAAATAGCCAGAGCCTCCAAATTCAGGTATTGTTTCAAGCTTTATTAAAAATACCGTCCTATTAGACCATGAAGTACTATATTACTAGACTTAGGATAGCATAAAAGGCTTGCAGTATGGTAGCGCTAGTAAGTGTGTAAGCACTGTCCACACATCTAAATTCGTTCAAATCCATAATTTTATTGGTTTAAGCATAGAGGGTTCGATTCTCTCATGATCTCAAAGTTGTATAAACTTTAATAAAAAACTACTTGAATCGATTATTCTGAAAGTTTTTGATCTGCTATGGAATGGTAATTGCGAAAAAAAAAACAACTAAGGGATTACTACTGCGTTAAGTTCAGATGACTTAACAATAGATAAGGACTATAAAAAGGGCATTATCAAAATAGTACCAAAGATAAACCTACGGTTGTTTTGCACAGTGATAACAACGATTACTCACTCAGGTCTTCAAGTTAAGCTAGATTTTATAGATAAGGTATTGTAAGTGTATGTAATAAAGTAGGTAGGTAAGGGGTGTAAAGCGTATTTTGAACAACGATACGAGCTTATAAAAAGTTAAGAAATTTCTCAAAGCATATTTATCAGGTATTTAGGTGGTAGGGCAGTTATCACTTAGATTAATAAAGGTCGATAGTGGCTTATTAAGGTTTAGCTGAAATGACTTAGCTAGAGTTTTCAAGCCAAGACTAAAGTCTGAGATCGTTGATTTAGGTAACGTGCTTTCCGATGCACGAAAAGAAAAGTATTCGTCTATAGGCTAAGAATGCTTGGAATAGTGAGCGAGGTAATACTTAGTAAGTTTAAGAATAATTTTAAAACTGCGGTAAGAAATGCAGTTTTGTTTCTAAGAACGGTCGAAACAAAAGAGAGTTTTTTTTTACATTCAGTTCCGCCTGGGAAGTAGATAACTCAACAAAGGCCACGGTTTAACAAAGAGACACATGTACCGAATAGGACCTTTGAATATTGTAAGCTTTAAGTTTTTGTTGCTTGTTCTTGAAACTGGCAAGAATAATGGTATTCCCAGTGTATTGAATTATTTAGAAAGCCGACGGTCTTTAAACAATAGCTACAAAGCATGCAGCCGAACGTTAGTAATAAACTTTACCGAAAGATAAACAAAAGGGAACTTTATGATTATTTGTAAAAATTCTAGCGGCTGATAAAATTAACTAGCGCTTTGTTATGACTTCGCTTACGGTTCGAGTCCGAAGCTTGAGTCCTTTACAAAGGTTAAGAACGAGTCGCATTTCAGAGGAGGTTGCATATCATTAAATGTTTATAATGATAAGTCAGTAAAGGTTAAATTAACTGATAAATGAGATTTTAAAAACGAAGCTTGATTTAAAAGCCACAACTTTTATGGCAGTATGGCAATAATTCATATTAACTAGTATTTAGGCATAAGGAGCGAATAAGTAACGAGTTAGGTCATGAGGGTGATAGGTAATATAATTTTTCTCTTTAGTATAAGTAGATATATCTTAGTACAAGTTTAAAGCTAAAAGATTAGCTATTGGCAGATAAGTATCAAGTTATCCTGTATTTCGTGGAGAACTGTGGTCTCTGCCTACCCTGACGGGAACAAGGCGTGATGTTATGTATGTATGTATGTATGTCGTTTATAATGCGATGCGGAACCCTAAAAAGGCACCCAAGAGAATGGCTATATGTTGGCAATCCGGGCTGTACTAATGGCAGACAATGGCAGTAGTTAACCGCTAGATACGGCAGGTAGCTACAAGAGTAGATTTTATGGTTGTATGTTATTGAAATAAAAATCGAGGTCTTATAAACAAGAACTTCGTGGTTCAAAGAATTACTGAACTGATATAATTTGATTAGAAAATTAGATAATGTCGAGCTTGTAGAAGCGAGTGGAATATCGATAGGTATATACTTTAGCTCAGGAGTGGACTACTATAATTGAGTCTGGTTATGAAATGGTCGATCGTAATATTCCATGAAACGCCCACTTCAGTACAAGGAGCTACCTTCAGAACCCCAGCAAAAACAAGAGTTACTTAGGAGGAGATTTACCATGGTCACCACACTTGTAAGCGTTGCGGCAAGTGACCGCTGTTATTGATGACCGCAGTATGTAAGATGGTACAATACAAAGAAAAAAAATAAAGCTGATGCCCATCCTTCTGTTCATAAGCCCTTAGTCGTCTTTTGCGACACCCATGGCAAGAGATGAGTTGGTACTATTCGTTGCCGGAACCACACGGGTCCGTTATTTGCCGCAAATGAGCAATAAGATTAATGAATAAAATCAATTCCGGTGATAGTGAAAGGAAGTGCGATACGATTTAGGTAGATTTGTCCAGCAGTTAAATGTGAAAGGAAAACGATGGAGATAAGGTTGAGGAAAAAAAAAATCAGGTTTGATTACATTTTCGTATAAAATAAAATATATGGTGATTTACTTTACCTTGCGAAGGCAAAGACAAAATCGGAGATTGTTATTGTCATAGGTCCGCAATCAATTATTAAGTGAGATCAAGATCTATTCGGAATATGCTAGATAGAAAGAACTATAAGTAGCTCTAAGTTTTACTGCCAGTCATGATATATAAAGCGTCTCAAAACAATGCTATACAGAGCCCAGTTAAGTAAAATCAATAGAAAATATGTCCTGATACGAGTAGTTGGCATTACAATTAAGCGATAATATAAACTTCATTGACATCGCATATCACCTACCTTATTTCAATATAGGCCGTTCGTCTAAACAAAAGGTGTTGCCGATCTCGAGAAACAAATACAAGATATACAATAGGTCTAACACCTCATTGTACTATAAATCCTACTTATATTATAAACGCGAAAGTTTGTAAGTATGGATTGATGGATGTATGTTTGTTTCACAACGTAAAAACTACTGAATGGATTTTAATAAAACTTTTCAATAATATAGCTTATACGTCAGAATAACACATAGGCTACAATTTATAAAACTGCGCAGACGAAGTCGCGGGCACCTGCTAATAAATAAATAAAATTACTCACGGTCAGGCTGAAACTCTTATACAGGTTAATATAATATATAGATAAATACATAGCTGTACCCATACTCTGGTGAAAAGGGAAGGACTCAAGAGCTGCTATGACCAATGAGAGTAGCCATTTACCCAAGTAACAGGAAAGGGCACTCAGCTGTACTATTTCATATAAAACAGGCTTTTGGCATCTTATTACACTATAGACACTCTGTCTAAAAGATTTCACTTTTAAATAGCCAATATATTGAAAGGAATAATAATGCCACATGCAATAAAATATTTTAATTTGAAAAGACAGGAAAACCGAAAAGCGAGTTTCGAGAACTTTAATTGTTAGGAGATCGTATCCATATCAAGTGCCAATTGATTTAGTTAAATCGATCAGAATGAGCATTTTATTTAATTTTAGTTATTCTGACAACAAACCTTCAATACCAATACAGTCAGGTAGTAAGAGAATTATTTAACCCTATTAGAACTGGAGTGTCACAAAGAGATTTTATGTTGGAATATAAACTGAAGACGCTTGTATATGATTGACCCTTTGGGGCATTAAGTTCATGCTTACATTATAAACTGACCTGACATTTAATTACCTGACATTATGAAGTTAATGCTGACCGAGCCAGGCCAGACTAAGTTCGACCATACAAACGTATATGTCGTATGAATGTAAGAAAAGGGGCCCCGCAACTCACATACAACGAGAAGACACTTCTATGCATATAGAGTGAAAAAGAACAATGAATCCGCATTTACTTCGTTTCTCCCTGCAACCTGGCTTCGTACGGAGGAGGTAGTGTGGAAATCGTTGCAAACATCATCGACAAACAACATCAAGCCGTTACGGTCGTCTTGGCTGGACTTGCTCTAGTTGGGGGATAGTAATCGGCTTCGTACACAAATCGACTCTTTGGTCGGCTGCCACCGTCCGCCGGTGAGTGGGGATCTGGATCGATGTTGTGTAAAGATCTGACCTGGACTTGGCGCATGACTGAAATACTGTCGTAATAATTCTTGCATAAATTAATATTTAAAAGGAAAACAAGCGATTCCTAAAATAATTAAATTTATACAGAGGCACTCGAAGTTACGGATACATCTCTTACCAATTATTGTTTAACTTATCTTTAGAAAAATGGCAGATAGAGTTAAAACCCGTAGAGGGCGTAAACAAGTAGATTATTAGATGCTAGTAACAGGTTAGGTACCATTTACTCTGTGTAAGATTAAATGAGAAGGGGGCGTCAATACACAATGGTAACGCCCACATTTATGACAGTGCTAAGGAAACTAGTTACGTAGTAAGTACATGAGCAGGTAGGTTTTGAAAAGGATAGAAGATTTATATACGTACCCTTAGGTTATGTAAGGGCTGGGTGCATAAAGACAGGCATTGTATGCACATAGTTGGCTGTGTAGTATTGGGAAGATTTATGTTTGTAGAGTTAGGTAAATAGGTTCGCTAGATAGATTTATTTGCAGATATGGTTATATTATGTAGGCGAGTATATTAAAAGTAAATAAATAAGGTTATGTGTACGCAGGTAGGTTTGTATAAAAGAAAGGTAGGAGATTGTAATAAATAGATAGGTCTTAGGGTGAAGTAGGTGACTTGATTAGGGTTATAGGTTAATAGAGGAGTTAGAAGAATAAATTAGATGAAGATTAAGTTACGTAGGGTTTTTGCGGTTGTTGGTGATTAGGTAAGATTGAAGAAAGTATTAGAAGATTATTATTTGTGTAGAGAGCTAGAAGAACAGGTTCTCTAACTATCTACAGGGAGAGGGATGTAATAGGACAAGCCTGCCGCTAATAAAAATAAAGTCCCAACCATATTTTTTTTATCATGTTATTGACAGAACAAAGACGCAAGAAGCGCGGATTGACTTTGGATTGCAAATGTTATAAAAAAGGCGTAAGTGCCACTATCTTGTTTAGCAAAGCAGAGCCTTAGGTCTAAGACTTAAAGCGCATCTGTTTGCTAGGAACATTTAAACACACACACTAACAGTTTCAGGTCAGGCAGTTTTGGCGCGTAAATGCAGCGCATTGGGTTTCCACCAATAAGGAATCGCGTGGCTTGCGACAGAGAGCCAATGATGGTTACGAATGTAACAGGGGCGCGCGCGCGGCGTTGGCGATATAGAGGGCCAGCGGGCCATTGGGTGTGGATCCTCTCACGAGAGGGGTAGTGAGTGAAGTGTGTTTTTTGATTCGGTAAACGATACCGGAAAGTAGATTCAGTGGAATACTAAAGGCGAACTGTGGAAACGCCTAATTACCAGATAAGCATACCAACATGTTCTTTTTGTTAATTATAGATTTAATTTACCGTTTGCCATTTGAGATTAGATTGACTAGTATATTTTGCACTAATTGATATAAATTGCAATGTCGAACCTAGTGTCAACCGTAATCTGAGAGGGCAAACTTAAGGTGTTATTGTGGCCACAATAAAAGTAAGCGATAATTGTAATGATTTAATTGTACCTATCTAAGGCATTTAATTGTTGTTTAGGGCAACGCCAAAGTGGTTTTCGTTCTCTTGTTCCTTTCCACTTCCTGCAATTTGGGCTTAATTTTGCGAACAAGAACCAACGAATATCGATATTATATTAAATTCAATTACCTGTAATTTTCCCGCCTTACTTTATCTATTCCTTAATACAATGATATATTGTATCGAATTCGTTGGTTTTGAGTAAATATAAACATGCAGGCGCTTTATGTGGTAAATAAAATACTTATCGTTTGTTACCACAAAACTCATTGTTTCTTTCAACATATTACCTACTCCCTAACTCGTAATAATTCGAGACCCTTCAGGTCCAAAAGTAAGCATCTACTCTTGCCATTAACTTAATAAGCCGAGCTATTCTAAAACTTTGCCATTTACAAATAAACTTGCCATTTTATTAGTATTGCACAGCACAGTGTTTGGCTAGACAAAACTGTGAAGTATTATTTTATCAATCGGTCCAATAAAAGACGATCAACAAAATTTAAGACTATCAAATCGAGATAATACATTTCGATTTATACATGGGTTCGACTCCCATCACAGGGTCATAAGGCCGTGACCCTCACAATACTTAAGTAGCACTTGTAAAAAGACTTTAGTCAAGTTAAGCTATCCATTGATTGTATGGACAGGATTGGACAAACCTAAATAATTTGCGCTGCGCACAAAATCTTATAAACTTTGCATTATTTGACAATCATATTTCAGTTCATTTCTTAAAGATTACCGTCTTAATTTGCAACAATTTTAGCTCAACGCAGGTCTAGTAATTTTATTTAAAGCCTGTTTGAAGATCGTCAATTTCTCCGAAAAATTTACAATTGTTTCCGTCTGGAGTAAAATATTGGCAAAATCGCTTCCTCTATGAGAAATGTCACATACTATAATTGTAGTTCATTGTATTCGCTTTTATTAAAACACAGAAACTTTAAATTGGTAGTATTTATCAGTTGTAGGGAAAAGTGGATTATCTTTGAAGGGCTTTCTCAACAGGGACAACGATTAATTTAACTCACAAAAAAGTTTTCTTGAATGAAAACATTATTATTGTTTATAGTGTACTGAAACTAATATTTTCTTAAATTGAGCATATATTATTAAAATAAAATTTATCATGGTATTGGCTTGAAAGCATTTCTTTACATTTAAGAAAATTTTTGTTTCAGTATACCTATATGAAATAATAATAAAGTCTTCATTCAAGAAACCATTTTTGAGTGTAACTTTGAAAAAGAAAACAAAATGTGTTTCTGATTAACTCAAAGTTTATAAGTTTTTTGGTGCGCAGCGAGAACTAGTTTTTGTAGTTGAAAATTTGGATTTATACTACCATTGCTAGTCTATAAACATACTAAAAATAACAGTGAAATAGTGCTTTGTAATTAAATCCTTTTTAAAATCGATTTCTAGGGATCTCTAGGATTAAGAGGGAATAGCTGTTGGATTATTCCATACAAATGTTTTCCCCTGTTTTCTTCCTGGGTAATGCCCGTAGAGCAATGGTTTTTTGTTTATAAAATCTAGGTCTACACTAGGCATGCCCCTATGTTTTACTTTTACGCAAAAAATAATTAAAAAAAGAAATGTAAATTTCCAAAAAAATGCCCCAATTTGCCGCCCTATTCAGACGACTACCGTTCAAATTTTAAATGGTTTTAAAATAAAAGAAAAACATAAGAGCATAGATCTACTCTTTCTTTAAATATTGGCATCAAAATTAATCGAATTGGCTCAGATTTGAAGGAGAAAATAGGGGGAAACAAAACGCCGATCTGGTCAAGGTTTTTGTAGACAAAAGCGTAGTTGTCCCTATCGCACATAATAAAGCGGTTACTCGGGCGCAGCGCGATGGCTATAGTTTGTTCAAATACCTATTTCTCGATTTATTCACAGGTACGATTCCCTCTGCTGTAAACGGACTGAAACACGGACATAGCTATGGGTTTCTTATTGACTATGAAACTCTAAAAAGTAACAATGTCTTTTCTAGGTGAAATCCCTTTAAAAATCAATTTTAACATATCAATCTAAGGATTTTTCAATTTCGGGCTTTTACAGTAAAAAGTGTTATCTATAAAATTGCTTGTACTACATTAATGAAAACTATGCTAAATAAGGGCGCTTTTCCTGTAATACACATTAACTTCCGCATGTGGACCTGGTACGCATGCGTGCCGTCCGCATCTGATCATTTCATATAAATTTAACTTTTAGTAGAGATGCCGGGCTGTGAAATGACATGTCCCGTTGGACCAAAGATTCCTCCACCGACAACTAGTATCATTGTGTTCAGTATGATAATTAAAACAAGAATGGACTGGTTGTTGCATTCTAAAATGGTGGAGGGGAGGAAGGGGAGGGGAAAGATGTAAAAACCGAGTATCGAGTTTAGCTAATATCTCAACAACCACTTATTCTATTTAAACAAGTATAATGTCAAATGATAGGTAATAAAATTCTTAATATAACAAAAGGCCAAAAATTTTGGTAAATACAAAAGTTTATTAAATATTTAGGAAAATATGCCATTTCACACAAAACAAAGTTTTGTTTTTGTTTAATTGAAATAATAAACATAAAGCATAAAAAAAAATATTACATAAATGGCCACATTCATTGGCTTGCCGCCTGCTTTTAAATTTTGAAATTTGGTCGGCAGACGACAAAGTTATCACTAAAAGGAACGAGTCCGCGTGTGTCAGTTGTCAACCGATGGAGGTTACTCGTATTGCCCGAATCGCGATCGTAACATCATTCTCGCGCTGGCTTTGCACCGAATTGAACGTGTATACAATATTCACTTAGTTCATCTTTGTGCACCGCCACCGCATTATTGTATCTTTGTTTTTCCTTGCACCCAAAGGTTGCCTGGAAGAAATTGCTTTTTAGCAATAAGGCCGCCTTATTGTGCTCCAATTTTATGTCCACATTTGTTTTTTTTGTACTGTTTGTTATCTGTGTGCAATAAAAGAGTATTGTATTGTATTGTATTGTATTGTATTGTGTATCTTTGTGATTCGTATATTTGGTTACATTTTGAAAAATAAATACATACCGACTATAAGTAATATAGTACTTATTTAAAAGTAGCAGGTAGTTTTATTTAAATCATGGGTTCAGCGCATAAGAATAAAACAGAGCCTAAAGTAATATAAAATAGCCAGTAAAAACTTAAACGATAAATTAATACATTATGAGGTAATAACTATTTGTTTAATTATTTATTTAACTTCATGCACAAAGGTACATAGGCGGACTTAACGCCTAAAGGCATTATCTAACAGTCTACCTTAGGGTGATGCAGAGACAGGTTGGTAGGTGCATAATATGTATTGGTGTGCTTGTTTACTAAATTTAGTCGTTTGTATAACATTTTGTTTTATTTATGATACTAGCTTTAGGTTATTGTGATAAATATTTTTTCAGTTTCAATGTAGTCTTTTACCTCTAACCATGCCTTTACTTTAGATTTAAATTCGTGACTGTGAAGTTGAAGCGGGTTCATTTTAGCTTCAACATTAAATTTATTATAAAGATTAGGTGCATTATAATTATAGTGTCTTTTTGCAAAATCACTTTCGCAAACTGGTGCACGTATGCGATTATTTCTAGTTTTAATTTCAAATAGAGTTTAGAAGTTATTTCGATGAAACCTTGTTAGACAGTGCATAACTTATAGTTTTCTTAATGAAAGCACTCTACAACTCTTATAAAGATCAGTCGTTGGGTATCTGTACGGCAAGCGTTTAATCGTTTTAAGAAGAGCGCGCTGGGCTCTTTCTGCTTCGATTAGGAACGTCTTAGCTGCCCCTCCCCACGAGCTGATACAATACGATAACATGAATTGATTAATGATCTGATGAGTATATAAGAATACATAAGTGTCTACGTGATAAATAAATACATATAAATAAAACTAACCACTATAACTATATGTTAATAACTATATGTTATGTCTCGTCACAAAATTTATATTAATACATTTTGTCTGTTCCCAATGGGTGCCCGCACACGTTCAATCTGATCGCGATCCGATATAAAGATGCAGCTATAGGAAAGAATAGTCTTTTACACCTAGTCTATGGTCCTATAGCTTTCTCTTTTGTTCCTTTAGCTGCATGTCTACCCAATCACACTCAAGATTGAAGAGATTCTAGTTTAAAGTTGTAGGTAGATACTGTAATATTTTGGAAACTCCGCACTATAGAACAGTAAATGTGCAGAACTTGTTATGTTACCCTTAAATCAGTTACAGTTTTGCTGTTTTTTAACCGAATGGAAAAAAACAAAAAACTTCATACACCTGAGTAAAGTTTAATTCTTTGTTTGTCACATTACTCTTTGCGAGATTTCAATTACTGCCTGAATTTAACAAAACAAATAACGTCTATTGTTCAAAATCAGCCTTTTTGTAAATATTTAATAAACTATGGTATTTACCAAAACCATTGTTAGGCATGTTATGTTAAACATTTTATCACCTACCGTATGACACTATGATTGGTTAAATCGGATGAGTGGTTAATGAGATATTGATTAAAATTGATACCCAGTTTTCGCATCTTCCCCCTCCCCTTCCTCCCCCATCCACCACTTTATAGTGCGACAACCAGTCCATTATTCTTTGGGTGATCATGCTGAATACAATGATACTAGTTGTCGGTGGAGGAGTCTTCGGTCCAACGGGACACGTCATTTTACGTCTATCGTAAAAGCGGCTTCCTCACTATTTTGCTTCTCCTGTCTTGCGTGCCATCCGTGCCGGATGGCATATTGCAATATAGTAATCACATATCGTCACGTAGGTTCCCTTCCTCAATAGAATCACGTAGAAACGTAGAGTGACGTCATACGGATGCACTCATAAGTTAGTATATAAGTACATGTAAGAGACAATTAAAGGGAGATTAAGCCGTATACATGTGAGTGTTTCATTATCCAACGATATTTCAATATGAAATGATCATGTGCGGACGGTATGCAATGCATGCGTACCAGATCCGCACGCGGAGGGAAATGTGGATGACAGGAAAACTGCCCTAATACAAATATGTGGACGTATGTTAGCAAAAGCTAGAATTCTAGAGGGAGCTCCCTGTCCTGTAGTGGACGTTTCATGGGATGTTATGATGAAGATGATGATGTTAGTAAAAAGAAATTAATTACTCACACGTCAAAATAACTAAACAAATCGAATATCCAATCCAAAGAGTTTAAAAAATCGAACTGGAGTTCTAAGAAAGTGTAAACAGGGCTAAGGCTGGCCCATATGACAACGATGAAAGCGCGGACACATTCATAGCACCGAATGTATTTACCATCGGGCCTTATTGTAAAACGTGGGAACACATATCTAAAATAAAGTCAATTTCGAGTCAGACTCACGCGCCGAGGGTTCCGATATACCTATAGTAATTTTTAGGACGTAAAGTTCAGTTCGTTTGTAGGTACAGGTTTTTTGCAGATTTCTAAAAAACTGTGCTAATAAGAGAGATAGTTTTATGTTAATAATCATACAAATATTTTGATATACATTCGTTAGCAATAAAATTAAACAAGCAGTTTTAAAAGAATTCCAAATTTCAAGACGATAGCGTGAGTGGTTGCTGAGATAAACAGGTGTGACAGACAACGAAGTCACTCCATAGGGGTTCTTTTTAATCATTTTGGTTAGGAACCCTAAAAACAAGGAAGTATAAAAATAATTCCATTAGCAACAAAAACTTTCCTTCGCAATATGTTTTTTTTTTTATATCACAGGTGGGCAAACGGCCACCTGGTGGTAAGTGGTCACCACCGCCCGTGACGCCCACTGTCTTATTAGTGAAATAATTTGACACTAAAAAGACAGCAAAGCGCGTTACCAACCCTGAGAACTAAGATGGTATGTCTCGTGTGCCGGTAATTTCACTGGCTCCCTTGCCCTTCAAACCGAAACACAGCAGTGCAAACACTGCTGCTCCACGGCAGAAAAAGGCAAGAGGGTGGTACTTCCCCAGGCGGACTTTGCACAAAAGCCCTATCACCTAGAAAAAGCCAATAATGGTACACTAGTAGTAATAAAGCTTTAACAGATTAAGCAATAAACCCACAAATTTCTAGTTGAACAAGATCAGTATTCAAGCTTTCCCAAGATATAGTCCAAATAAATTTCGAATTCCGGATTTTGAATCGATAACATACTCTTATAAGACCTTTTTGAATCCAACTCATTTGGACTACTTTTGGCTCAGTACTTGCAGCTTGCTAAGAGATAATAGAGTAGGAGATAAGTGATTATAAAATTTTCTCGGGGCTAAAACGGGACCACTTTTGACAACAAAGGTTTTATGAGGTTTTGGACATCACTGAATCCAAAAATCAATGTTGTCAAGTCGAAATCCTACTAGGTCAAAACATGTAAATAATAACCTACGACACATTGCTGTAAAAGGTTTCTTTTTTAAAAGTGTTCCTTAGGTCCCCCTGAACATATCTTGAAAGTTGCACGTCGATCCCGTGTACGCTCCCCCCTCCCCATCCTCAAACGGGTCCCTGATTTTAGTTTTTTAATTTATCTCAGAAACGATTAAAGATAGATAAAAATTGTTAACGTCAATTTAATTGTTATTAAATTACCAACTCCTCGATATCTATTTTATTTCAATATGACCTATAGTACCTGAACTATAGAGGTAAGTTTGCACTTACGACTGATTACCCCTTAGCAAGCTGCAGGTACCGAGCCAATAGTAGTCCAAATGAGTAGGATTTTGAATTGATAACAAAGATTTTTGAAATCTGCGATAAAAAAAATATCATAAAACCTTTCCTCTTCCTTACCTTTTATTGGGAAACTATATTAACTTCTTACACGGCATATATAACGTCAATGTATGACATAATTTTAAATTTAGGACGCTATTTTATCACGTTTTTATATACCCCTAGAAATTAATTAGTAGCCAGTATTTTTTTATCTAAGAGATTATACGAAAAAGTTCACATTAGTGTCTGAGTCTTAGATTTTAGTGATTAGTGTATAATGGTAGTAATTACTCATTTGTACAAGCAATACATTCACAATACCTCGTGCACTCCAATCCAGAAGCACGACACTTGCATCGGTTTGTTTGGCACTTTTCTAATTTGCACTTACAACAGATCAGCTCTAAGCAAGCCGCTGGTACTGGGCCTATCGTAGTCCATATGGTTCTTAGGGTATTCGTCCCATCTTTTTCCCATCCGAATAGGGTTGGATTAGGAGCATAAAATTTAGCGAGGTAGGCATTTTCCCAAATAACCGCCTGCAGGTGACCTCTCTGGATATGCAGATGTGCAGCATCACTAGTGGGAGGTAATGCTTCTGGTTTCTTATTTACGCCAAAAAGACGGAAGCAGGCTGTATTGCAATCACGCACATCATTACCCTTGCCCTTGTATAATTTCACAATGAAAGCTTCCGCATTGTTTTTACAGTTCTCGGTTGGGGAAGCACCATAGTCACCTCGCTTGTTAGCGTTACGGCTGGCACCATGGACCGCGGTTGTAGGTGACCGCAGTATAAGTAAGATGTAAGATACAAAGGAGGATGCTTCTGCCCATCCTCCAGCTAACCCTTAGTCGCCTCTTACGACACCCACGGGTATGTATGGGTTGGTACTATTCTTTGCCGGCACCACACGGGAGCCAAGCCAACAGCTTGCTTAGAGTTAATTAGTTGTAAGTGCAAACTTACCTCTATATTTCAAGTATTATAAGTCATATCGAAATAAAATAGATATCGACGGGTCGGTAATTTAATACAATTAAATTGACGTTAACAATTTTCATCTATCTTTAACCGTTTCTGAGAAAAATAAAAAAAATAAAATCAGGGACCCGTTTGAAGATAGGGAGGGCGGAGCGTACATGGGATCGACGTGCAACTTTCTAGATGTGTTCAGGGGGACCTAAGGAACACATTAAAAAAAAGAAACCTTTTACCTCAATTTGTCGTAGGTTATTATTTACATTTTTTGACCTAGTAAGATTTCGACTTGACAACATTGATTTTTGGATTTAGTGATGTCCAAAACCTAATAAAACCTTTGTTGTCAAAAATTGTCCCGTTTTAGCCCTGACCCTGAGAAGGAGAGACAATTTTAGAATTTTATCTTAGTCTATAATCAGTAGTAAGTGCAAACTTTACTGTTTTTCAGGTACTATAGGGCACATCAAAATAAAATAGACATCGACAGTTTACTAATTTCATATCAATTACCTTCGTTTTTCTATAAAAACTTTATCTAACTTCAACTTTTTTTGAGATAATTCGAAAAGACTGAAATCATGGACTTATTTGAGGGGACGCAGGAGGAAATGTACACGGGATCGATAAGAAACTTTCTAGAATGTTCAGAGTGCCCTAAGGAACACTTAAAAAAAAGAAACCTTAGGTCGTAATTTGTCCTAGGTTATTTTCTATCTTTTTTGAGCTAATAGGACTTCGACTTGACAACATTGATTTCTGGATTCTGTGATGTCCAAACCCCGTTAAACCTTTGTTGTCAAAAATGGTCTCGTTTAGGTTCTCAGATAATTTAAATTTCACTTGTCTCCTACTCTAAACACTCCAGATGTAGTAACTGCAAACTATGCATACGCCAAAGTTTATCTGGCGGCGACAAAATCCCCAAAGTTTGCATCAGAAAAATTGCCGAAACAGCTAAATGACACTACATTAGCTAACTAAATGGAAAGTCAATTTCAGCAGAACCATATGAGTGCAATTAACATTTAGATACTGCTCGCTAAGGGGATTGTACTCTCGTCAAAATGAGATGCAATCTCTTGCCTGCAAATATTTTAGTTTCAAAAGGCGAATGTTCTGCTCTGTGGGCGAATGACATGGGCCAAACTTAAACAGTTTATAAAAACCGGTCATGTGCAAGTCAGACTCGCGCGCCGAGGGTTCCGATATACCTATAGAATTTTTGAAAGCAATAAAGTCCATTTTTGGGACCGCAAAACTAAATTTGTGCGTAAAGGTTTTTTGAAAAAATATATGGGTCCTGTTGCCTGAAATACCATTATTTTATTTATATTTTTTTTATTTTGCAGATTTCTAAGAAACTGAGCAATTTATTTTTGCTATAATATTTACATCAATTTCTATCGACTGTAATTAATTCAGATTTTTACTTTCACAAACTTCGGAGATAAGGGAGGAATGGTATTTTTTTTGACATTAATTTTATAACTTGAAAACTAAGATTTGTTTTAAACTTTCGCATTTTTCAAACATGCATCGCATTTTTGAAAACTAAGTCATAAAATAATACAAAAATATATTTTAGAATGTACAACTAAAGTCCTTTCATATGATACTCCACTTAACCTAGTAACGATAATTTGAAATTTTGCCCCCCCTACTTGGGACCCGTTTACATTAATAATCAAAAAAATTTTCATTTCTTTTACGTTAAGTTGGGAAACCATATTCTACAACTATTCCAAATTTCAAGTCGATAGCATGAGTGGTTGCTGAGATATACGAGTGTGACAGATAGACAGACAGACAGACAAAGTCGCATCCTTTTTTTACCATTTTGGTTTTGGAACCCTAAAAATTGAAGCAAATTGCATTGATAAATAACTAATAACAAGTTACTAGTTTACAAGACCATATCTACATATGGAGCAGAGAACACCGAAGGTCACAAATTAATAGGTATGTTGAAGTCCACTAAACCTAGGCTCCTTGCTTTACAAATATCAACTATATTATTTTTTTTTATTTACTCCAACGTTTACCAATCTATATAGAAGACCTAGTGGCTGAACCCAACCCAACATAACTGGAGAGACCAAGTCAGCCCGACTTCGCTGGCTCGGCCACGTAGAGAGGATGGAGGAAGATCGTGCAGTCAAAAGAGCGTACCTGGGACGACCGACGGGAAAACGGCCGGTCGGACGTCCCAGGTACCGCTGGAGTGACGAAGTGCAGAAGGACCTGAGCGCACTCCAAAGACCCGATTGACGTGAAGAGGTGCAGAAAAGGGTGTGTCGGAGGCCAAGTAGTGTAAGCAACGAAGCAGTTGACCCCAACATAAATTACTCAGGCAGATTTTATTTGACAGGATGATAAAGAATCATGAATTAAATGTAAATTTAAAATATTCAAAAAAAAATTTACTTACAAAGAAAAATTTTCAAACATTTTTGTAATTTTTGTATGGAAAAATTTAAAGTACCGATTTTTTTTTATAGAAGGTTTGTGTCATGTAGTGTAATACCCCAGCAAAGTTTAATTGACTGAGGATTTAATGCGGGGGTCTTCATTCAACGATCCGCTTCGTTGCCTAGACTATTATGTAGCGACAAGCTCATTTACCCAACCAGTTAGTTATATACAGGGTTATTTTTTTACCCCTGGCCGAATTTTAATATGTTGCTCAGAACAGGAATATGAACAGCTTTCTCAAAGATAAGATAAGATGAGATGAGATGAGATGAGATGAGACGAGACGAGACGAGACGAGACGAGACGAGACGAGACGAGACGAGACAAGACAAGATAAGATAAAATTTATTTCAATCAAACAATCTAATTACAAAGTAGGACTAATTATATGTTTAAAAAAGGTATTAAAATAACAATTGTGATGCCTAAACTAAGTAGGATTTTCTTACTTGTATCTTAGGCATCTACATACAGCTAAAAATAATATTAGTGCTTACAATGTAAGATTTTCTTTATCAAATAGCATTAACAATTATTAAAAGATGATTTATAGGCTGCTTGTACACTACTTAGGTAAATGTTATGTAAGATTACGCAAGTACTTCGAACAACTTTTCCGTTTGCTCATATGTTTTCTTCTTTAACCAATTTTGTAAAAAAAAAATACATTCCGATTTGGACAGCGTATAGAAGTTGAGAGAAGAGTTTAACTTGCAGTAAAGAAAAGAGCCGAGGAAACAGTAAAATTTATGAGAATGTTCTTTGCGTAAAGAAAGGATAGAAGAGACACTACCGAGACACTCAGTGGTCGACGTGAAGGGGGAAGCATGGGGTCTAAGGGAGTGGTTGAGTGCTTTTTGAGGATTGTTTGCAGGATAAATAGCTGGCGGACAGAAAGCACGTCGCATTCGGCTAGGAGTTGTGCCGTTGGATAGCGGAAAGGTCGAAAGGTACTAACTTTAAGAATGGCTCTCTGTGCTCTTTCTAGGCCTAACATGGTGGTTTTGTACGTACCACCCCAGGATGTAATACAGTAGAGAAGCAGAGATTGACATAGTGCTAATAAACTTTTTTAACTAGAGTACTGGTTGCAGCGTGTCTTAAATTTTTAAAAATATAAATCAGTTTACGAATTCTAGCAGTGAAAGTTTCAATGTGATTTTGGAAGTTAAGATGCTGATCAATTACTCGTATAACCCCCAAATATTTTATGCTGGTGACTTTTTCAAGTTTAGGACATAAGCAGGTGCTTTGGTGGTCCTGAGAATAGAGGCAATCATGGGCCTTCATAGAACAACTTTTGTCATCTGGTTGGGAAGAGGATCTTAAAGAAAAGGTCATGTATTTTGTTTTCTCTGTGTTAAGTGTAAGCGCATTTAGTCTAAGCCAATTGACAACGTTATCAAAGCCTGTTTGGGCTTGTTGAAAGACTTCACTCCAACTACTGGCACTAAAAAGTAGGGCCGTGTCGTCAGCATAGGATATTATCCTTCCTTCGGGGAGGGGGAGAGTACAAAGTTGGTTAATATAGACCAAAAATAGTAACGGACCCAATATACTTCCTTGGGGAACCCCATATTCAATCGATAATTCTTCACTCGTGATGTCACCTATCTGAACTAGCTGGGTTCTGTCTGAAAGATAGTCTTGTAACAATCTAAGTTGTTGTCCTCGTATCCCTAAATCATCTAATTTATTAATAAGGAGTGGAATGGTCACCGTATCGAAAGCTTATCAAGGAATACCGCTAAGCACTTTTTTTGAGAGTCTAGATTCTTAATAATATAATCAGTCAGTTCGTCAACTGCATCATTAGTCGACAGACCAGATCTGAAGCCGTATTGTGTGTCAGCTTAAAGTTTCTTAAATTCTAAAAATTTTATTTAAATAATTCTTTCGAGTATTTTAGAAAGAGATGGCAAAATCGCGATCGGACGATAGTTGTTCATACTGGTTTTGTCACTGTTTTTATGTATAGGTTTGACGAGGGCTTTTTTTAGTACTTTAGGAAAAATTCCTGACCTGAAACAAAGATTGAAGATGTGTGAGAGGAATGGGACCAACTGATTCTTGTGGTCTTTGATAAAAGAGCACGGAATATTGTCAACGCCAGTTGCACAATCATTCCTTAATGTCAGTATAATGTTTTCGATTTCCGTATTATCAGTGTCAACTAAAACAAAAGAGTGAAATTGCGTGGTTCGTGTCGGGGTCATGGTTATGCTATTCGTCAGCGGGACATGCGTTAGTGCTTTCTCAGCAAGAAGTTTACCTACATTTACAAAGTAAGAATTTACTGCATTTAGTGTTTGCATTGAATTAGCCGAGTTGGCAATCAGTGGCGAGGCGGAAGATGGGTCGAAAAACGAGAAAAAATTTTGCTCATCCCATACAAATCCCACTATCGCCGGCACAAAATTTGTATGGGAGGACCAAATTTTTTTTCCTTTCTATTTTTCTTTTTAATTAATTTCGTTTCTTTGGGAAACTTGTTCAGATTGGTGTTCTGAGTAACATACAATAATTTAGCCTGGGGTCCAAAAATAACCTTGTATAATAAAAGGTATACAGGGTGTCTCATTCAAATCGGTCAGTATGGGAAAGTCTGAAACTATAAGACATACGAAGATTTGTTCTTAGGAACCATGTCACCGATTTTGATAAAAAGAAAAACTGCATTCATACATTTGAAAAAAAAGTGTACCCATATTGTATTGAAAAAAACGGTGGTCACTTCGAACACCTACTATGATAAATTAAAGTATGTAAAAACAATGCATTTTATTCATTTTAGACATCGTGTTTCATAGAGACATTTACTGCTTAAGACCTACACAACCGTTATTTAAACAGAAAAACTGTAAGCTTTTTTTTCAAAACTACCGGGTTCGATTCCCCAGCTGGGTACACTTTTTTTTTCAAATGTATGAATGCAGTTTTTCTTTTTATCAAAATCGGTGACATGGTTCCTAAGAACAAATCTTCGTATGTCTTATAGTTTCAGACTTTCCCATACTGACCGATTTGAATGAGACACCCTGTATACTGACTCCTAAATCCCTAGTTTGCATCATATCAGCTATAAGACATCTGATGTTGGAGATAGTTCAGGTGCGAAAGCATATAATTTTACTCTCAATAATTAATAACGGTTTACCTAAGGATAGAAAAGAATCCCAGCTGATTGAAGGGCCCAATGAAAGCACTATCGGGCAAGTGTTTTCGCGGTAAAGGGAAAAACATACGATTAGTTGGTTTCCGGGGCATCTCGTACTTTAAAAATGGCTCCCTGGGGTGTTTTTTTAATTGCTGGTACTCCTGGAATAATAAAGACTATTATAAGTAAGTGTCCCGTGTGGTGCCGGCAAAGAATAGTATCAAACCATACATACCCGTGGGTGTCGTAAGAGGCGACTAAGAGTTATAAACTAGAGGATGGGCAGCAGCAACCTCCTTTTATTCTAACATCTTACTTACTGCGGTCACCTACAACCGCGGTCCATGGTGCCAGCCGTAACGCTAACAAGCGAGGTGACTATGGTACTTCCCCTCTGCATTTTTCCAGCAAAAGCTAGAATTCTGGAGGGAGCTCCCTGTCCTATAGTGGACGTTTCATGGGATGTTATGATGATTATATGCAGCTCGTTCAAAGTAAACTTCGTTGCCACTACCTTAAACTGTTGTCTGACACCAACTAACTTCTTCTTTATGAAATATATATACAATATATATATTTATGTATATATATTTATATATATGTGTGTATATAATTATATATCTATGTATATGTAATATTTTAAGTAAATGTATTTATTTTATTTATATGTATTTATTTATCACGTAGACACTTATGTATTCTTATACACTCATCAGTTCATTAATCAATTCACTATAAATTATGCACCTACCAACCTGTCTCTGCATCACCCTAAGGTAGACTGTTAGATAATGCCTTTAGGCGTTAAGTCCGCCTATGTACCTTTGTGCATTAAGTTAAATAAATAAATAAATAGATAAATAGATAAACAGATAAAAAGATAAAAAGATAAATAAATAAATAAATAAATAAATAGATAGATAGATAGATAGATAGATAGATAGATAGATAGATAGATAGATAGATAGATAGATAGATAGATAGATAGATAGATAGATAGATAGATAGATAGATAGATAGATAGATAGATAGATAGATAGATAGATAGATAGATAGATAGATAGATAGATAGATAGATAGATAGATAGATAGATAGATAGATAGATAGATAGATAGATAGATAGATAGATAGATAGATAGATAGATAGATAGATAGATAGATAGATAGATAGATAGATAGATAGATAGATAGATAGATAGATAGATAGATAGATAGATAGATAGATAGATAGATAGATAGATAGATAGATAGATAGATAGATAGATAGATAGATAGATAGATAGATAGATAGATAGATAGATAGATAGATAGATAGATAGATAGATAGATAGATAGATAGATAGATAGATAGATAGATAGATAGATAGATAGATAGATAGATAGATAGATAGATAGATAGATAGATAGATAGATAGATAGATAGATAGATAGATAGATAGATAGATAGATAGATAGATAGATAGATAGATAGATAGATAGATAGATAGATAGATAGATAGATAGATAGATAGATAGATAGATAGATAGATAGATAGATAGATAGATAGATAGATAGATAGATAGATAGATAGATAGATAGATAGATAGATAGATAGATAGATAGATAGATAGATAGATAGATAGATAGATAGATAGATAGATAGATAGATAGATAGATAGATAGATAGATAGATAGATAGATAGATAGATAGATAGATAGATAGATAGATAGATAGATAGATAGATAGATAGATAAATAAATAATAAGTAAAATTTGCGTATGCCCTTCACTTCATCAAACAACTGACCAAAGAAAATATAGGCGTATTGTTGACAAGTTATCACAGTTAAATGCAATTAACCTTGTCAACAGCAGCAAAAAAAAAGCGGTCAAATGCGAGTTGGACTCGCGCGCCGAGGGTTCCGATGTGTCTATAGTATTTTGGATGTAATAAAGTCCATTTTTAGGGCCGCAAAACTAAATTTGTTTTTAAAGGATTTTGCAGATTATACAGCGGTGGATTATACATAGGCTGGTCACTATATGCTCCAGTCTGGTTCCCGCGGTAGAATGCTGACAATCTTTCCACCGAGATATAGCCAGTTGACATATTTATTTAATAAACTGTCATTTGATAAATTTTCAATTGAAAAGAAATCACTGAATTACAAAGTAACGTTAGTTACCAACACACTTTGTAGGGCAAGTCAAAATTTTTTTGGCCGTTGTACATACTAATAAGGTGGGCATACGCATATCAGGTATAATCCATCACCTCAAAGTGAGCTGAATTTCGTTTTCTTTGAATGAGATTAGCAATAAATAAATATAAAAGGTCGTTTGTCAACATTAGAAGATGACGGAAGTGTATTTATTTCAATATTTGTTTTACATGTTTATTGAAGAGTTTAATTAATAATTTTGATTGGGTGTTATGCGGTAAACGACTTTCAAAGTGAACATCTATTAGAAGATTGGAATACATGCTTTTACCGAAATCTTTGGATGGAGAGAAGCGGCTGACATCGAGACTTCAATAATTTTCACTACCAACTTATCGGAGTCATCATAGTACACAGGCCCTCGTCTTCGTGATGTGGATTCCTGCGTAAATCTTCCACTGGACATTGGCGAACTCGCCATAATTTTATAATAATTTCTTTACTTTGACATTGGCAAAATACGACTTGTAATGAGATGTGACGCCATTAAATAAATATATCTATCTATCTAAATAAATATAAAAGTAAATAAATAAATATAAATTCTAAATCGGGAGCATAAAATTGAAAATATTTTTTGCCTACGGAATTTTTCTTTTAATGTTTATAGAATTAAATTTTAATGACATATAACACATCTAGACATGAACATGGATTACTATGTTGAAGCTCGAACATGAAGGTGTAATAGTTCTTTCGTAAAGTGTACCACAAACATGCACAGGTCGTCGAATTATGAGGGCTCGCTTCGCTCGCCCAATTGATATAAAGTACTTCCTTTTGAAAAAAAAGTTTAAGTTGCCAACCCTATTCTAAGAATTACAACGCGTACCCGGCGCACCAATTGTAAGGCTGCCCGCACACGACCGAGAATCGGTGGCCGATTTTTTGTCGGCATCCCGCTCTCACGTGTTATCACCTGGATCTTCCGTCCTTGTCCTGGCCGATAATCGCCCACCGATTCTCGGTCGTGTGCGGGAGCCCTAAACAAGTAAAATAGGTACCAACTTGCACGCCGCGACTCTGGCTAGGGTTGAAGCAATAAAATTTTAATATATTTTTTTTATTTCTGGTATCTTTTTATGCTTTTTTGATTGTTTAAATATGCTTATTGTTCTTTGTTCTACTTTTAGAACATGTAGTTGAAAAAAAATTGATACTTTTTCTAACACCCTGTAATGCCTGCATATATCAAAGACTTACCGTGGATTTTTTGGTCAAAATTATTGCTTCCCTGAATCTGTTTGCCGATAGAGATTTCATGAAAGTCAGCCTTGATATAGTGTATAACTCTACATGTGTCACAGCGCGCACCGTGTGGTAAGCTGGCAGCCCTGTCAGTCAGAAAAAATAATGATAAGTAAAGACACCCTGTGTAGTAATCCTAACCTAACACCTTGTACGAGTATACTTACCCTAAAACCCTGTACATATAGTGATTCTAACCTAACACCGTGTATAGTTATCCTATCTTAACACCCAGTATATTTACCCTAAGACCCTGTACATATAGTGATCCTAATCTAACACCCTGTGTTGTGAATGAAACTCCAGTTGGACCAAGACTGACTGTATTATTTTATTTGTCTACCTACAAGTACAAACATTACTTCATCATCCCCTTTTAACAAACAAATTACTAATTTATAATCTACTATATTAGTTAATAAAAATTGTACATTATGTTATTATATCCCTTCATTTTTTATTTTTTGAGCATCTGTAATGAAAACACTTTACTAACTATTTGACAATGATTATGATTAATATTTATATAACACTTTCAATATGATATAATGCTTTAACAAATAAGTTTATTACATCAAATTTACTATTTAAATAGCAAAAGGAATACAAATTAACTTTATAGAGTTCACTTAATTATTAATATTTTTTACATCTCATTTACTATAAAAATAGCAAAAGGAGTAGTTACTACATTAAGAATAGACATTACAATTACTAATTAATACTAGAATTTACATAAATATTTTTATTATTAATTTTATTTGCATGCCTATCTACTTATCTATTATTATTTTTAACGCTATATATTTCATGCCTTGTTTTAATTTATTTCATCATATTTACCATATCAGCAAACTGCGAAATAATAATACATATTGATTGATATTCATTTTTTTTTTTTTTTACTTAATGTTATTTGTTTTACATTGGCATTCATTTTTTATATTATTATGATAATATTAACTGATGTAATTATTGCTAACATTTTCTTCTTTGTTATTTTTAAATAATTTTGAGATACTCTCACTCGCAATTTCTGCAGCCAACCGTCTGGTCCTATTGTTATTTACAGCATTGCTATTATCGATTGGAGAAGCCGGTTCATTTATATCACTTGGGCCACAAATTGTTCTTTCAAATATAGTTGACCCGGTAATGTCGGTTGTTGCATCCGAGTCTTGTTCAGGAAAGTAGTCACTTTCGAAATTTGCTTCGTTGTCCGATGCATCTGTCCAGGTTTCATCAGTTGTTTCTTCAAAAGTTTGTTCAGTTTGTGTTTCTTCTTTTGGTGTTATTGTTTCCACTTTAAGTAGGTGCCGTCTGTTACGCCTGTAACACCTGCCATTTTGATCAGTAACGAAGTATGATCTTGGTTGTTCTGCGTGTGCCTGTACCGTTGCATACTTTCGTTTCTTATCGTCCATCATTATGACAGTTTCCCCTGGTTCCAGATGTGCCATATCAGGTGTATGTTGGTCATAGATTGTTTTACTTAGCTGCTGTTTATGTAAAATTGATTTGTAGTCTGCCTTGTTGTCTCGAGATGGCTCCAGCTTCTGCTCGTGACAGGGAAGCCTTGTGTTAAGCCTTCGACCCATCAACAATTGTGATGGCGATCCTATTCCATCTCGCGACATCGACCTTAAATTTAATAATCCCAAATATAAGTCTGTTCCGGTATTGATTGTCTTTATAATCATGTTTTTTATAGTGCGGACACTCCTCTCCGCTCGGCCATTGGACTGTGGATAATTTGGTGATGTCGTTGTATGATTGAAACCCCAAGTATCTTTAAACTCTTTAAACTCCTTTGACGCGTAAGCTGGTCCGTTGTCTGTTACTAGTACCTTGGGAATTCCATGTCTCGCAAATTGATCTTTTATTGCCGCTATCACTGCTTTTGAGCCAATACTCTTCAACGGATTAACCTCGATAAAGTTTGAGAAATAATCGACCAATATTAAGAAATATTTATTTCCTATTTGAAAAATATCCGAGCCTACTTTCATCCAGGGTAAGGGCGGTATTGTGTGCGGTAGCATCGTCTCGCGCGGTGGTTTTGCAGCGCGTTCGCGGCAAGCTGCACATCGCCGTACCATTTGTTCCACGTCGTTTGTCATGCCGGGCCAAAACATTACTTCCCTGGCATGTCTTTTACATCTGTCGATGCCCATGTGGCCATCATGAACCCTTTGTAACATTTCTGCTCTTAATTTTTTTGGAATGTAGACGAGATTGTCCTTGAATATTATCCCTTCCACATACTCCAAGGTTTCCCTGTATGACCATACACCCCTCACCTTCTCCTCCAGTTTATACTTATTGTTCGGCCATCCATTTTTTATGTATTTTATTATCAGCCTACACTCTTCATCTGTTGATGTTGCCTCTTTTATTATACATTGTTTACTGTCACTAAATCTCACGTTAGCTATTAAGTAACAAGTTTGCTCAGCTATTTCTTCACTTACCTTTTCTTCTAACTTCTCGCCTAGTGGCGCTCGAGATAACGCGTCAGCAACGAACATGTATTTTCCCGGTTTATATACGACTTTAAAATCGTAGCCTTGTACGCGCAACATCATTCTTTGTAACCTGGCTGGAACTGAATCTAAACTCTTATTAAACAATGCCTCCAGAGGCTTGTGGTCTGTTTCTACTATCACGTCTTTTTTTCCAAATATATATTGATGAAATCTCTCTAAGGCAAATACGATTGCAAGTAATTCTTTTTCGATCTGCGCATATCGTATTTGCGTTTCAGTTAATGTTGAGGATGCAAATTCAACAGGTCTACCTTCTTGAAGTAACGCAGCTCCAAGCGCATGCGAACTCGCATCAACAGATAGCAATACAGGTTCTCGCGGATCATACAGAGCTAGAACTGGTGCAGTACATACCGATTCCTTCAGCCGCTGCACAGCTGCTTCATGCTCTGGGCCCCAACACCAAGCTACATCCTTTCTCAAGAGACTGCGTAAGGGCGACGATACCTCTGAATATTTTGGAATGAACTTGGAAAGATAGTTGATCATTCCCAAAAATCTTTCTAGTGAAGGTCTGTCATGTGGACTCGGCATCAACTTTATCGCTCTTACTTTGGCGTCATTAACTTGCATGCCATCTGCGCTAAATGTGTGCCCTAAATAAGTCACCTGCTTTACGCAAAATTCACACTTTTCTTTATTGTATTTTATTCCTACTTGTCGCGACCTATCCAATAGCTGCCTTAACCGATAATCATGTTCCTCTAATGTCGACCCCCATACTATGATGTCGTCTACGTACGAATCAACCCCTTCCAGGTTCTCTAAGATTTGGCGAATTTTTGCGTGAAATACCTCTGATGCGCAATTGATTCCATATGGTAACCTAAGAAACTGATACCTTCCAAATGGAGTCCCGAATGTGCACAAATCAGCACTTTCATTGGTTATTTCTACCATCCAAAACCCTGATCTTGCATCTAGTTTACTAAAATATTTAGCTCCTTGTAGTTTCGTCGCAATCTCTGTCAGTGTTGGTAAAGGATAGTGCTGCCGGCGTACCACACGGTTTAATGGCCTAGGATCTAAGCACACCCTAATATCGCCAGCTTTCTTTGCTGCAACGACAATACCGTTCACCCAAGGCGTAGGGTAGGACACCTTACGAATTACACCCAACTTCTCCATGCGATTCAGCTCTGCTAACAATTTATCACGAATACCAATGGGTATTTTACGAACAGGACAGACTGACGGCTGCGCATCCTTCGTTACAACTATGTTATACTTTCCTGGTAACTTGCCTAAACCACAGAATAAGTCCTCATATTGATCAATATTTACTGTGAATACACGACTGATCAATCCTAGTTCTTCACATGCATTTTTCCCAAGCACACTCTGACAGTTACAATCGGCCACAATACAACGCAAATTGTATACATTATTTTTGTATCTGAACTCTATTAAACATGAACCTTTGATTGGAATGTAATTACCACAAAATGACTGTGCTTTTATATTTTCACTCATTAAAATGTCCTCTTTAAAACCTAAACTTTTAAAACATTTCAAAGAAATCACATTTAAATCGGAACCAGTGTCTAATTTAAAACGCACAATTTTGTTGTTTCGATTAATAATCAAGTTGTCATACCATTTTTCAGAGTCCCCGCTAGCCGACACCCTGTCGATCGTCGAAATGTAGTACAACTCGTCGTCGCAAGCATCATAAAACTCACATTCATCCTCGACAGTTAACTCGTGCACCTTGTTTTGCTTTAAACGTGGACACATTTTTTTATAATGCCCTTTAGCACTGCACCAATAGCACTTCGCCCTTTTTGCTTGACAACGAATGCCACTATCACAAAACGCATTTCCGCATGCATCGCACAGCCTACCAGCTGGTTTTGCCGAGCCACCGCGCGCGCCAGCCGTGGCCCCGGCGCCCGCGCTGCCGCCGGCACCGGCGCTCGTACCGCGCCATGCCGCCCATGCGCCCGGTGGCCCCGGCCGGCGCACCCGACCACCGTCGGCGCCGTTACCGCCACCTCGCACAAAGCCACGCGAACCGTACACTGCATCTACCGTACCCGACGAAGTTGATGCACTTTCCCCACTCAATAAACCGGTCTTGGTTCCCTCAATCTGCTGTTTTTCCTCCCTGGACATTTCACTAGCTTGACATATTTTTACGGCTGATAATAAAGTAAGATCGTCTGTTCTCAATAGTCGATCGCGCACTGTTCCATTGTTTACGCCACAGACGATTCTGTCGCGTATCAAACTTTCTTCGAGGTGCTCAAACTCACACTGTTGACTAAGCAATTTTAAGGCAGTGACATACTCGTCTATCGATTCTCCTTGTTCCTGTTGCCGAGTAAAGAATCTAAACCGCGACATAGTCGTGTTTTGTTTGGTGCCAAAATGCTCGTTAAATTTTTTTACTATGAGATCGAAGTCCTCGTCACTTTCTTTTTCAGTAAACTTAAATGTTTGGAACACATCGTATCCATCGGCACCTATCAAATTCACCAATAAACTCGCTTTTACATCACTTTCTTCTTTTTGCACTCCGGAAGCCTTTAAAAACACAGTGAATTGTTTGTACCACTTGCGCCACGCGTCAGCGCGATTCGCCGGCCCGCCTTCTAGGCATAATTCCGTCGGAGGACGAGCATGTTCCATGTTTATTTATAATTTAAACAATTACGATTCGTTATTTTATAGATTTGTCCACTTATCAACCACTATTGTCTCGATAATTAGTAATTTTCGCGCACCGCTGTCACCATGTTGTGAATGAAACTCCAGTTGGACCAAGACTGACTGTATTATTTTATTTGTCTACCTACAAGTACAAACATTACTTCACCCTGTATACTTACCCTAACACCCTGTGTATTTATCCTAACCTAACTACCTGTATTACTTACCCTAACATCCTCTATAGTAATCCTAACCTAACACCCAGTATACTTACCCTAACACCCTGTATAGTTATCCTAGCGTAACACTCGATATATTAACAAATAATGACCATTAGAAGCATTATAATACCGAGACTTATAAAAAAATATGTTCATGGAATCTTATCTTTCTAACAAAAAAAAAACACGGGGCATGAGCGGGTCGTGCCTGCAACTTTCAATCAGGGAACCCTATAATTTGTGTGTAAATATAAGACTAGTACAATGTGACTGGCGGCCGTGCCATACCCTTCTTTCAGTTAATGTATCCCCCACCGTAGCCCCCACCGTAGCCCCCACCGTAGCCCCCACCGTAGCCCCCACCATAGAGATTTGAACCTCGCTGAGCATCCCACACCATTCGGGCACGGTGGGATACAACAATCTGGAAGCACGGCGGTGCTTCGCACTAGCCGAGTATGTTGAGCAGACGTTGATGGGGTTAACGTTGACGTACAAACCTGAGCTGCTGGCTTTACTGCCCTACGAGGTGGCAGACAAAAAAAATATATTTGCATGATAGGTCTCCACAAGGTCTTAATTTCGAGGGACTGCTGTCAAATCGAAAGAGGTCATATCTTGGAACTAGCAATCCTAGACTAATAGTTTGCAAAGACAAATGATAGGTCTCGACAAGATCTTGATTTTAAGTGACAGCTGTTAAAACGAAAATGGTCTTATCTCGGAAACTAGCCATCCTAGACTAATAGTTTGTAGGGACAAATGATAGTTCTCGACAGGATTTTAATTTTAAGGGACAGCTGTCAAAATAAAAATCGTCATATCTTGGAAACTAGCAATCCTAGACTAAAGCCCGCGTCACACAGAGGCGGTAGCGGAAGCGTTCCGGGGCCGGTATTTTTTGTAAAGTATGAGTTCTTATGCACCCTGTCACATTGAAAAGCGGTCGCGGCGCGGTATTTTGTTCCCGCCAAACCGCCCCGGACCGCTTTCGCAATCATACCGCCTCTGTCTGACTTGAGCTTAATAGTTTGTAGGGACAAATGATAGTTCTCGACAAGATCTTCATTTAGAGTGACAGCTGTCAAAACGAAAACGGTTAAATCTTAGAAACTAGCAATGCTAGACTACTAGATTGTAGGGACAAATGATAGTTCTCGACAAGATCTGCATTTCGAGTGACAGCTGTCAAAACGAAAACGGTCATATTTTGAAAACTAGCAATCCTAGACTACTAGTTTGTGTGGACAAATGATAGTTCTTGATAAGATCTTTATTTTAAGTGACAGCTGTCAAAATGAAAATGGTCATATCTTGGAAACTAGCAATCCTTGTCTACGTTTGTAGGGACAAATGATAGTTCTCGACAAGATCTTCATTTCGAGTGACAGCTGTCAAAACAAAAACGGTTAAATCTTTGAAACTAGCTATGCTAGACTACTAGATTGTAGGGACAAATGATAGTTCTCGACAAGATCTGCATTCCGAGTGACAGATGTCAAAACGAAAACGGCCATATCTTGGAGTTTGTGTGGACAAATGATAGGTCTTGACAAGATCTTCATTTCAAGTGACATCTGTCAAAACGAAAACGGTTAAATCTTGGAAACTAGCAATGCTAGCCAGTAGGCTATTATTTGTCCCTACAATCTAGTAAGATTGTAGGAACAAATTAGATTGTAGGGACAAATAATATAATAGTTCTCGACAAGATCTGCATTACGAGTGACAGCTGTCATAACGAAAACGGCCATAATCTCGGAAACTAGCCATCCTAAACTACTAGTTTGTGGGGACAAATGAGAGGCCTCGACAAGATCTTCATTTTGAATGACTGCTGAAAAAACTAAAACGGTCTTATCTTGGAAACAGGCCACCCTAGACCTACTTTTTTCATGATTTAGGCCGAAATTTTAGTAAAGAGACGAGTAAAATTGACCCTTTATCATGTTGCACTAAACTTCGGAGGTCTGGTTGGCTGGGTTCTCGTAAACCGACTACAATATGTGATTTTTTACTTAATCGACGTCTTTTAGCCTGTACTCTGTTTTTAACTTTATATTTCCTTCGATTTTTGATGTATTCTTCTGTATTCTTCGATTGTAGGCACGCCATGGCTATTAGCAAAATTTCAACGACTCATGTTTTCAAAATTTACGAAGGATTTTTTGAAATAATTATATCAATAGATTCACTATTTAATGCACTTTACAACGATACCTTATTTATAAATCTAGCGCAATATTTATTTAACTTTTTGCCTTTAAGGACAATGTTCAAGACGAATTTTATCTTGTCGCAATAAACTTCTGAGGTCTGGTTGGCTGGGTTCTCATAAGCCGATTGCAATGATTTTTGACTTAATCGACGCCGCTTAGCCTTTACTCTGTTTTTAACTTTATTTACTTCGATTTTTGATGCATAATTCTTAGTATTCTTCGCTTATGGGCACGCCATAAACTTCAACAACTCATGTTTTCAAAATTAGACACTTGTGGCTTTGTGATCGGCCTGCGGGCTACTGAAGGGGACGCGATCGCGAAATTTGATTATTTGTGATCGGTTTTCGTCAGCGCAATCCGGCCGACCGAGCATGGAAGACAGGGTTCCCTGTCAAAATAAAATCATCGACATCGTGTGTCGATATTATTTTCATCGATCACCTCTCTAATCATCATATAAGAAATCGGTCTACAAAAATACGGTCGTGCCCTAATAGAGCCCTGATTTTTCCACTTTTTTTTTAAATCACACATAAGTCAATCTGTTGTTAAAGTTAACAGTGTTGTAGATATATTATGCGTTTCACGAGGAAAATCTAACTGACAACTGAACATCATTAACACTAACCAAATAACTGACAAAACATTCATTCACTTTCGAATATTACTGTCTTCGTCTGTCTGTCTGTTACACCTGTTTATCTCAGCAACCCGGTAGAAAGTATAGTATTCTGTGCAGCAACCACCTTATGCTATCGACATGAAATTTGGAGGAATTTTAGAATATTATTGCCAAATTTTTTAAAGCAAACATTATGTAAAAAATATTAATATAGATTAGATGACTATATCAATGACAAGGTGGTATGGTGCTCTAATATTCCAGCGAAACACATTAAACACATTGTAAAAAGCCGACACTTATAGTAGGCCGTGCTTCAGTGGGTTCATCCCAACGCTGAACAATCTATTTTTCAGCCTTAATTATGTTTGGTAATGAAAAGTTGAATTAATTTATTTAAGTTTAATAGTAAAGATTTGATCCTCCTCTCACTATATATTATAATTATTAATTAGGTAATTGTATGAAATTAAATTATAAAAAAAATATGGTACAGTCAACGACAGGTCAAGCTTGACACTCGCAGTGCAACTCTAGCCCGTACGTATATTCAAATAAGGATGGCACAAAGTCCAATATGTCAAGCTTGATGTGCTCTTGGCTGTACATGGTTTGTCATAAGTTAAAAATGTTGTTATGATATTACTAAGGATTTGTCTAGTAGAATATATCAAATTGTATGAAAAAACCGGCCAAGTGCGAGTCGGACTCGCGCACTGAGGGTTCCGTACCACCACATAAACATAATTGTATTAGTTGAAATTTCAGTAAGTTAATGTGCTAGATTTTTTGAGTCCGACACGCACTTGACCATATATTATTATTTGTTGTTATTTTATAGCTTATGCACTATAAACGTACCAATTTTCAAGTTTGTAAGTGTTCCTGTTTTTAAATAGAACTAAAACAAAAATCGCCTCAGCGACCATCCAACTTGACCCCTCTCTTATATGAATGTTCTTGAAACGGGAGCTCACCACAATTGGTTACCATTAGTTGTGAGAAAAGTTGTAATATTTAATGATTTCAGACTTTTCCCATTATTTGTACTGTGAGACCTAGCTTCTTGCCAAATTTCATAATTTTAGGTCAACGGGAAGTACCCTGCAGGTTTTGCATTTTTGAATAAATGTATGGAGATGAGGACATAAAATGCCATATCTTTTGATTACGTCGTTGTAAAAAATTGAAATTTTTAGATGTTGTGTGGTTCACGGATCCTAATATATGGTATTAATTTCAACATGATACCTTTACCCGTTCGTGAGATAAAGGGTCTTGACAGACAGACAGACAGACAGACAGACAGACGGACAACAGAGTGATCCTATAAGGATTCCGTTTTTTTCTTTTGAGGTACGGAACCCTAAAAAGTACAAATTTGACTTCTTAATTAATATAGCTTAATTTTGAAAATGTAACTCAAGTGTCTTAAATGATTCCTATTAGCTTCTCTCTGCACCTCGTATCACGTTGCTAGAATCTGATTAGTTTTAAGATATTGATTAATTTCCTTTGGTCCTTGTTTGTTTCTAACTTTGTTCGTTTGATTGGCTGTAAGAGCGATGATGCAAATTAGTCAATACTTTTTTTATATTCCTCCAGAGCTACAAATTTCTATTTATCTTTGTGACAGCAATACTGGAAGGTTCACAAGTCGTAAAGTGGTAGTAAAGTGGTCACGTAATCGACTCATTTTGTATTGTAGGTGAAAATTTTTTTTCGAGAAAAATTTTGTTTTTCTTTAGTAAAGTTGCTTGTTTTCATGAGTAAAATCACTGGGCTTCGTGATTAAAATGAATAAAAATTCAAGAAAATCTCTGAATGAGTTATTTTCTTGTATTGAAATGTAAATAATTGTATTATCAACTCTGCTGACAGCTGCAGCTGCTGGATAAATAACTGTTTTATTGCCGTTTCTTTCCATAATGAAGTAGATTTATAAGTTCCTACCATTTATTACGTTTATCATTTGTTTTTTACTTTCGAGCGGAGCGAGAAAGGTATTGTATTCGTGAAAAAAAAAAAAGTTTTTCTAATTTTCTTAAAAATGTGTTCTATATCACTTATACTTCATAAAAAACAAGTCTCCCAAAAATGTCCGTCCGTCGGTCGGTCGGTCGGTCGGTCCGTCGGTCGGTCCGTCGGTCGGTCTGTCCGTCACGCTTTGGCCTAGCGGCTAAACGAATGGTCCGATTGACACCATATTTTGAATTTAGGAGTTTTATGCAAATCCATCGAAGGGTTCAAATCAAATCAAATCAAAATCAAAATCGTTTATTCATTGTTGGATATTAAAATCTCTTAATGACGTCAGTTAAACTACATCGCTTCACAAACAATGTGGCGCCATTGTGGGAAAAAAAAAGAAGCGACAATAAAAACCCACGCGCTCTTTTAAATATGTTTGAATGTACAAGGTTGATATACAACATACATAGGTCAGTTTTAATTTTGAATTAGCCTGTTAGAACCGTAGTCTAATCCCATGGATTTCTCTCTTCTAGATAATCTGATATTTTATAATAACCCTTCTTACATAATTTCTGCTTGAAATGGTTTCTTGCTGGCAGCAAAGTGGTTTCTTGCTGGCTCTCATTTTGAGGGTAGCTGTCATACAACGAAAATGAAAAATTTAAATTTTCTCAAAAACGTCTCATAGAATTTTGATGAAACTTTGCATGACCAAGCATCTCCATATAATTTATCATGCGCCAGTATCAATTGATCTTTGTAATTTCATATAAGGGGTGTTCCTGTACCACCAAATCGTAAATATGTGATTTACCCAAAATTGGTTCCATTGAGTTTATTAAGATTTTCTATAATATTAATCCTGGATTGGTTGTCTACCTGACTGGATATACTTAATGATATTTTTTAATAAAATTTAGTACACAGGGTGTACCAAAAACTGAAAGGGCTTGCTCAGTAGACTAAACTGAACAATTTTCCATACGGCACATATGTTGGTAAATTTAAAAAATCTCCATACAAGTATCCTACTCTAGTATCCATTGATCTGTGAAAATTCATATAAAGGGTGTTCCAGTACGAGTACTACCAAAAGTTAAAAATTTGATTAGCTCCAAATCGTTAGAGGATTGTTTGTTTTAATGTTTGACAATTTGAATTCTGAATTGATCTGTATATTTCATTCGAACATTTTTTTTGGAAAAACGTAAATAAAAGTTTGTATTTCCATACTATGTGTATGGCATTACAAATTTAAGTTTGCGGTTGATAGTTTTTCTTGAGTATTGCGAGAAAGTAATTGCAGTGCTGCTGTACCATTTATTCTACGTAGGAATACGTAGCTTTAATCCACGAAAAGGTGTGGTTAATTTAGGTACTTGGCTATATTCTGTTTCTTTTTTTTATGCATAATTGGTAAATAACTCCAGACTTAGTCTTTCTTCATTAGACAACTTATATTAAAAAGCTTTTATTTGTAACTACACATGTCTCTATCATTAAAATTCTAATACATGCATTAGAAAGTTGATGAGAAAAGAAAAGGCGAGAGATAATATGTCCATATTATACTCAACATGTGCAACTTAGGTGATAATAATATATTTGTACTTAAGTTTAACTTATCGTTAAGCTAAGTTTTTACTAGCAAAAATTATATTTTTAGGGTACCGTACCTCAAAATAAAAAATCTTTGTTGTCCGTTTGTCTGTCTGTCTATCTGTCTGTCTGTCAAGACCCTTTATCTCACGAACGGGTAAAGGTATCAGGTTGAAATTAATACCATATATTAGGATCCATGAACCACACAAGATCTGAAAATTTCAATTATTTACAATGACGCAATCAAAAGATATGGCATTTTATGTCCTCATCTCCATACATTTATTTAAAAATGCAAAACGTACAGGGTACTTCCCGTTGACCTAAAATTATGAAATTTGGCAAGAAGCTAGGTCTCACAGTACAAATAAAGGAAAAAGTCTGAAATCATTAAATATTACAACTTTTCTCACAACTAATGGTAACCAATTGTGGTGAGCTCTCGTTTCAAGAACATTCACATAAGAGAGGGATCAAGTTGGATGGTCGCTGAGGCGATTTTTGTTTTAGTTCTATTTAAAAACGGGAACACTTACAAACTTGAAAATTGGTACGTTTATAGTGCATAAGCTATAAAATAACAAATAATAAAATTTGGTCAAGTGCGTATCGGACTCAAAAAATTTAGCACATTAACTTACTGAAATTTCAACTAATACAATTATGATTATGTGGTGGTACGGAACCCTCAGTGCGCGAGTCCGACTCGCACTTGGCCGGTTTTTTTATCTAATATTATCTCTCCTCATCTAATATCATTGTTTCTCTATATTCGAGAACGAAGCGTAATATATTTATACATATAGGTATATCTCTGTAATTGTAGCACTTTGTATAATTTTTATTATAGTATTTTTTTATTTTATTTTTAGGCGTATATCCAGCTGTGGACGTCTTTCGGCTGATATGATGATGATGATAATGAAATCCATAATTTTACGAGGTGTGTTCAATTAGTAGTTACAATAAGCAACATATTGGCTGTAAAGTATTTTAATGTTTATGTGAACAGATAGTTAATTTCAGTACAAGAAGGATGGTACCTAATATTTAGGCGATAATATTTAGAAACGAATTCATAATGAGGTAAAGTTCAACAGCCAGTAAGCCAATCGTGGAAGCAACTTGGAAATTGAAAAATAAATTTATACATACAATTCACCAAGCTGAGTTTGAACAAGTTAACCACTCTACTCATATATATGTTCCCCAACTCCGAAGTAGAAATTGACATGGAAGCAAATTCGAAGTAATGCATCCCATACGGAGATTCAGATAATTTTATTCAATGTAGATTCTTTACAGAATACTTATTGAATGTCATGCAGAATACAATGCAAATAGAGCGAGTCTACGCCGTTTCGGATCGTGCTACGAGTATGGCAGCGTAAAAGAAACGGCAAGAAACCACTGCAGCACGGCCTACTTTAAGAGTCGGCTTTTTACAATGTGTTTCTTGTGTTTCGCTGGAATATCAGAGCACCATACCTCTTTGTCATTCATCCAATCTATAGTAAGCTTTTTTACATAACGTTTGCTTTACACATTCTTTAAACTTTCTCTCAGGTAATTGCACTATATTGTCAGGTATTTTGTTGTAGTATCGTATACACAGACCAACGAAAGATGTATTGACTTTAGTTAATCTAGTATATGGTTGATAAATTTTATGCTTATTTCTAGTATTAAAATTATGCCTGTCACAAATTTTTGGTAATTGATGAATGTTCTTTCTAGCATACATTATATTTTCATAGATATACTGGCATGGCACTGACATAATGTTGATTTCCTTGAACAGTTCTCTCAGGGAATCACGAGTCTTCAGGCAATAAATTGCTCTTATAGAGAGATTTTGTGAGGACCAAAATGAAAACTTTAAGTTTTAAAGGGATCGCAGCTTCGGAAAACTGAGGGATTCAGAGTCTAAGGAAATATTTTAGCTACGAAGAAAAGTGCAATATAAATTTACAAATAGTCGTTTATTTTTTGGGTCATTCTCACTACCTATTGAACGCCGTAGTATTTTGATTTTTCTACATCTAGACTTACTCAGCAAACACTCAATATCTCCAAAAGATTTTTTAGGCTCCAAAAGCGCTACGACTTTCTTTGAAATTGGATCAATAACCTGAAAAAGAATAATGATTATTTCATCCGGATATTTGGGATTATATTATACTCTATCGGGATATTTTCATCCACGATAAAGACGAATTTTATATCTTTCACATAAAAGTTAATTAAAATTATTCGTTCCAGCTAGAATTTTCATTGGTTGGTTTTGCTTCCGAAGCCCAGTGAACTCATGATAAAAAGCAACTTTCCCAAAAAAAAAACCGGCCAAGTGCGAGTCGGACTCGCGCCCTAAGGGTTCCGTACCTATCTACCATATGATATACTAAAAGCTTTTGCTCTTTGATTTTAAAAACTACGCAACCATCCAACTTGACCCCTCTTTTATAGAAAAGTTCTTGAAACGGGAGCTCACCTTAATTGGTTACTATTAGTTGTGAGAAAAATTTAAATATTTAATGATTTTAGACTTTTCCCTTTATTTGTACTGTGAGACCTAGCTTCTTGCCAAATTTCATAATTTTAGGTCAACGGGAAGTACCCTGTAGGTTTTGCTTTTTTGCATAAATGTATGGAGATGAGGACATAACAAGCCATATCTTTTGATTGCGTCGTTGTAAAAAAAATTAATTTCCAGGTCTTGTGTGGTTCATGGACCTTAATATTCGTTATCAATTTCAACCTGATACCTCTTCTCGTTCGTGAGAAAAAGGGTCTTGACAGACAGACAGACAGACGGACAACAAAGTGATCCTATAAGGGTTCCGTGTTTTTTTTTATTTTGAGGTACGGAACCCTAAAAAACAATTTTTACTCAAATAATTTTTTTCGTCATTTTATAGTTAAGTCACATGATCGACGAATTTTGTATGCGAAGGCAAATGTTTTTTTTTTATTTATGTCCTTCTGCCGGCTTAGCACGCTGCAGTTGTCAGTTTATCTAGCCCCATAGATTAAAAACTTTAAATATACTCACGTTTTTTGACATCCGAGCTGTGCGACACATTTTGAAAGACAAGGACAGCTACATGTATTAGTGTATAAAGCTACGTCTGTCTAAAATATCAAAAACGTAATTTGTGGATTTTCTAAACATTTTCCAGCACTGAAATTTCTTCGCGCTTGGAGGTGATAGATTAGATGACATAACTCCTCTCCCCTCCTCCTCTCTCTCCTCTTTCTCCGAGATATATTTTCTCTCAGGCAGCGTGCTAAGCCGTCTGGAGAATTACTTGTTTTCATGAGTAAAATCACTGGGTTTGAGAGCAAAACTAATCCTTTACGATATAGATTTCACATGTCCGAAACAGTTACGGACGACAGTAATTTACGAGGGTCCTACAGGATTCATTGTTAAAAAAAAAAAAACGGCCAAGTGCGAGTCGGACTCGCGCACCGAGGGTTCCGTACCACCACATAATCATAATTGTATTAGTTGAAATTTCAGTAAGTTGATGTGCTATATTTTTTGAGTCCGACACGCGCTTGACCAATTTTATTATTTGTTGTTATTTTATAGCTTATGCACTATAAACATACCAATTTTCAAGTTTGTAAGTGTTCCCGTTTTTAAATAGAACTAATACAAAAAACGCCTCAGCCACCATCCAACTTGACCCCTCTTATATGAATGTTCTTGAAACGGGAGCTCACCACAATTGGTTACCATTAGTTGTGAGAAAAGTTGTAATATTTAAGGATTTCAGACTTTTCCCATTATTTGTACTGTGAGACCTAGCTTCTTGCCAAATTTCATAATTTTAGGTCAACGGGAAGTACCCTGTAGGTTTTGCATTTTTGAATAAATGTATGGAGATGAGGACATAAAGTGCCATATCTTTTGATTGCGTCATTGTAAAAAATTGAAATTTTCAGATCTTGTGTGGTTCATTAATCCTTATATATGGTATTAATTTGAATCTGTTACCTTTACCCGTTCGTGAGATAAAGGGTCTTGACAGACAGACAGACAGACAGACGGACAACAAAGTGATCCTATAAGGGTTCCGTTTTTTTCTTTTGAGGTACGGAACCCTAAAAAATAAAGAAATACCACCTCACAAAACCCTTGTTTGATGACATAGACCTCATTGCTAATGTCACCTGTATTCAGCAATATCTCGTTTGGCGAAGTGTGAAAACCTTTGGTTTGGGAATACACGTGCTTTAACTCGTCACCGAGTAGATACTGAAATAAAGATAAGGATTATTATACCGGGTGTGAGTGTAAACACTGTGATCCTTGAAACTGTGAATTGAGACCATGAAACTGAACAACTTTCTCTAAGGAACATAAGTCGAAATACGAAAAAAAATTTTTGACTTCCCAGCTGATTGCGCATTTTGTATGGGAGATGAAAAATTTTTTTTTTCATATTTTGATCTATATTCCTTAGGGAAAGTTGTTCAGTTTCATAGTCTCAATGCACAGTTTCAAGGATCACAGTGTTAACACTAACATCCTGTAGATAGGGGATTTATTGAGGCACTACGAACTGGAACACGTAGGTGGGCAGGCCCCCACATGGTAAAGGATTCGCGTTATGTCAAGTCCTCACCATGGGTCAGGTGCGCGTTATGTCAAGTCTCTGGATGTGGGCAACGAACGTTTTAGGGTCCACTATAACCAGTAGTATTGCTCCATTTTCGAGAGTAGCTCTAAACCAGGATACTCGTATTGAAAAAATCCTATTAGTTGTATTTTTCCAGCTCCAAGGTTATCTTAGGTTATCTACCTAACACAACAACGGTACAAAAACACCCTAAGAGAAAGATGTTACTCAGGAGTAGGCGCCTTCTGGTTGATATGATTTTTATCCTGAAGGTCTTACATTGATTATTTTTATCTTCCTTCTTTCATATTATAAACACTCAATCGATTCAAGAAAATTAAGGAATAATGACACAATAACATGACAATCTTCAGTTATCTTGGTAAGCATGCTACCATCTTCAACCTCATCGTTACTGAATGCGATTGAGGTCCTTGAAAACTTTTGACGTGAGAATTAGTCAGGCTTTACTTGTCCGTGCTCTGATAGTTTAACACATAACTGACATAACTGAATTCAAAGACTAATTCGGCATACATTGGTGGGAGGCTTAGATATGTTAATTGCAATATCCTTAATTCAACGATCAATGTAAGCCGAATTAGTTTCTGTATTAGGGAAGGTGTGATTGTGGTTTTAACTAACCAACTGAAAATCAACTAGTTATCAAATATTACCTTCATAAATGGTATAGCAGAGACATATTTGTTTCGTTGCAGGGCAATAATATCTTGATGCACGTGGGGAGGCAAGTCAAAGAGGAAAGATTCTTGTTCACTTGTTATACGGAATGCCTGTACAGTAAAAAGATGATATTATAATGATGATGATGAGAAGATAAGATGTCATGCGAAGAATATCTCTTAATAAACGGCATGTGGACAGTGGCGTAGCGTGGGTATCGGCTGCCCGGGGCGGAAGACAATTTTGCCGCCCCCTTAATTGGGTATTTCAATTTAATGTATACTATATATTATATACATTAATTCTAGAGAACTTTTCGGAAAGAACAGTCATCATTATTAGAACAACATTTTTCACATATTTAAGTAAAGCCCCTTCATTTGCTATAATATTTTCCAACTTAGCTCTTCTCTTATTACGGTAAGATGCCCCACTTTCTTTTACTCTTTTCATTTTTGATGCTAAAATAAAAAAAAATGTAAGGGCAAAAAGGCAAAAATCTGAATACCGTAAATATTTGTTCGGAACCCTGGGTATGCGAGTGTATAACTCATACATGGCCAAATTTTATTAAATTAAAGCTTGAACAACATATCAGACAGTCCAACATACAATTACATAAATAATATATTTAATACTCACATAGTTGAATGCAGGAACGTAGCGGAAAATTCAAATTTTCACAAAGTTAACCAATAATTTCATAATCACTACACGTACTTATTTGCATAAAAATCACAGTTACGAAACAGTGTGAACTAAACAACTCTTTCTTTGAATTGTCAAAGCATCACGTACTTTCTTAAAGGGACGTAATAAACAATAATGAGCTTAATACGGCTGGCACCATGGACCGCGGTTGTAGGTGACCGCAGTAAGTAAGATGTAAGATACAAAGGAGGATGCTGCTGCCCATCCTCCTGTTAACCCTTAGTCGCCTCTTACGACACCCACGGGTATGTATGGGTTGGTACTATTCTTTGCCGGCACCACACAGGACACTAACAAGCGAGGTGACTATGGTACTTTCCCTCCACATTTTTCCAGCAAAAGCTAGAATTCTGGAGGTAGCTCCCTGTCCTGTAGTGGACGTTTTTCATGGGATGTTATGATGAGCTTATATATATGTAATAGAAGTAATTCTCGCTGGTTATAAGTCATTAACAATCCAAGCACAAAATAAAATACGGGGAATCCCTGCAAGTCAGTATAGACGGTGTTGCCATACAAAATATCATTCAAAGAACGGAGATTCCCCGAATTCGTCACAAAATAAGTAATGAAAAATTCCGTGCAATCGGTCCGAATTTATAGTTGTGTTAAAAATATGAAATGGTTCAAATATTTACAAAATATATTTTATTATTTACTGTGAAATTTTGCCGCCCACTAAAAAGTGCCGCCCGGGGCGGGCGGCCCCCCCTGCCCCCCCTACGCTACGCCACTGCGTGTGGAGGAAGAGTCAACTCAATTTCAATTCAAAATATCTTTATTCTCATTAAAACACAAATGCTCATGAAGAATATTACATTTGAGCCGATTTTAGCATACAATTTTAAGAGTACTTAATGGTTTTATGTATCTCTAATTACCCAACTGCAGCTAAAAGCCCAAGCGCAGAGTAACATGTTTGACCTATATAAGTATGTATGTTTGTATGAAGGATGTTCCTTCGTAACTTTGATGATTGTTTAACTTAAATGTTAAAAGACGTTAGAGGTGGGGACGAACAAAATTAAAATCAAATTTCTAAGTCATCACTCAAAAATTACGTCTTTTGGGTAATTTTCCAATAAAACTAACAAATTGAGTTATGAATGAATCTTTATTTGCATTAGACAAGGTAGGTACATTAGGTGTTGTGATAAAGATAGGAACAAGCGAGTCTAGCTATGTTAAAAAGCATGCAAATGTTCACAATCAATAAACAAAATAATATCCATAATATTACAAAATTAAATGTCAAATGATGTGAAGACAAGTTTATAAACGTAAAACAATTTCATGCAATGTCAAAACAAAATTAAATAATATGTCACTAAGCACTACTACAAAACAAAATTGATACCACCCAACCTATGCATTTGTAACACCAGAATTTGTCCAATTCAGAAATTCGCCCACTGAATAAAAAGTATTCTGAATCAGCCACCTGCGCAAATTACTCTTAAACTTGTTAAAAGGTTGTTCTTTAATATGTTGAGGAATTTTATTAAAGATTTGTAAACACATCCCAAAACAATTTTTTTGATAACGCGTGGTTTTTGGGACTGTAGTTGATACTAGTCTATTAGGATATCTAAGGCTCCTCTGATCAGTGCGAGTACTTTCTGCGTTACTGAATAAATGAAGGTTCGTCCTAACAAATCTACCTATTTCGAAAATATACAGACAAGGTAATGGTAATATGTTTAGCGATTTGAAGTAAGGCCTACAGGAAACGTCAGGAGCGATTCCACAAATTGCCCTCAAGCAGCGTTTTTGAGCAATAAATACCTTTTGAATATCGGTCCCATTACCCCAAATTAGGAGTCCATATCTCAGCACAGATTCTACATATGCGTAGTAGGCAATTATTGCAGTATTCCGGTCTGTAACTCTAGTTAAAAATGTCAAGTAGGACAAATATGAGGTTGATGATGGGACGTGATTGCCCAGAAGAAGCCTATTCACTCGCAACTTGATTAGACCCGGGTTATATGAACTCGGTAACGTAGACGCAGATAATTCCACTCTTTAGTCTTGCGCATTGTAAAAGATGTTCTAAGGCGCTTTGTGCGAATGTGTCGAACAACCAAGTGTGGGTGACATCCTGTGGAGCGTCTGGACTTCCGATGCTAAAAAGGGGACGTGAAAAAAGAACTTGTATATTTTAAACTCTTACATTATCACTATACCAGCAAAGCTCCAAGTACTTGAAGAAACGATGCCTTATAATTGGATTAGAGTAGTTTGTTTCCAAAAACTTATTCACATTGCATATACAACGGTTATAGCGGTCCCTGAAAGAGAATGGGCATTGTGAATGAAGAGGAATATGTTATTTTGCCAAATTATAACCATTTTACAGAATGATCATTCCTGAACGGTCACTTACTAGAATAACCACATTCCCAAAATCACTACTTCCCAAAACGACTACTTTCTATTGAATCTCAAACCATTTCGACTTCTTTGTTGGCTTTGAAATTTATTCGTATTTTTGAACTTCTTGGATGGGTCCAAGAAGTTCAAAAATACGAATTGAATATGAAGACATTGAAATTCAACCATTTTTTATTGTCAATGGGCTTACTCTTAACCTCAAGGCTTAACGTCGATCTCATAAATGCCAATCTGACCCGGAGGGTATGGCAGAATATAAAACTTTATTGCTTTGTTTGTCTGTGATCAATAGGGAACATGCGATTTTTTATATTTTTTAAAAATATCCTCATTCATGTAATAAACAGTTAAGTAAAACAATTTTTCGAATAACTATGAAATTAAAAAAGGTATAAGCCAGCGAAAATTTGTTTCTGTCTTTTTCTAGCATAACGAAAAGTAAGGCTACTGTAATAGGTCCATTTTGACAGATGTCAAACGAATGCAAAATTACGACCTGCTAAGAAAAATGAACTCTGTGCGTTGGTGATAAGGAAATGTCAAAACGGACTTCTCATGTTGGCTCCACTTTAGTGAACTTTGACGTCACTATTCATGTCGGATCTCTCTGTCTAATAGGCGCGTAATTAATAGTTTCGAATGCTTATGTCAGCCGTATTTCTTAGCCGATTAAAATTTTAATTTCACTTTTTGTCTTCTCTACTACGGTATTTTCATATTTTGTTAATAATTGCGACCAAAAAAATTTATACATGTTCGCTATTCTACCACACCATTGCCTTCTCGAAGCAGGCACAGCACAACCTTCCGAACCTGAAAAACTGAATCGGGGTGGCCTGTGCTCCTTCCTCCTTTAAGCTACCTGCCCTTGCTTGAATAACTTTTAGGGTACCATATCCAACGGGTGAACTCGGGACCTTATTAATATGCTTCCGATGTCTGTTTGTCTGTCTTTCTGTCAGCGGGCTGTATCTCATGAACCGTAATAGGTAGACAGTTGAAACTTTTACTGTTTATGTATTTCTGTTGCTGCTATAAAAATAAATACTTAAATTAGAAAAAAAACCGGCCAAGTGCGAGTCGGACTCGCGCACAGAGGGTTCCGTACCACCACATAATCATAATTGTATTAGTTGAAATTTCAGTAAGTTAATGTGCTAGATTTTTTTTAGTCCGACACGCGCTTGACAAAATTTTATTATTTGTTAATATTTTATAGCTTATGCACTATAAACATATCAATTTTCAAGTTTGTAAGTGTTCCCGTTTATAAAATAGAACCAAAACAAAAATCGCCTCATTGACCATTCAACTTGACCCCTCTCTTATATGAATGTTCTTGAAGCGGGAGCTCACCACAATTGGTTACCATTAGTTGTGAGAAAAGTTGTAATATTTAATGATTTCAGACTTTTCCCATTATTTGTACTGTAAGACCTAGCTTCTTGCCAAATTTCATAATTTTAGGTCAACGGGAAGTACCCTGTAGGTTTTGGTTTTTTGCATAAATGTATGGAGATGAGGACATAAAATGCCATATCTTTTGATTGCGTCGTTAAAAAAAAATTAAATTTTCAGATCTTGTGTGGTTCATGGATCCTAATATGTGGTATTAATTTCAACCTGATACCTTTACCGGTTCGTGAGATAAAGGGTCTTGACAGACAGACAGACAGACAGACAGACAGACAGACAGACAGACAGACGGACAACAAAGTGATCCTACAAGGGTCCCGTTTTTTTCTTTTGAGGTACGGAACCCTAAAAATGTGTAACTTAAGGTAGGCTCCCCTACTAAAAACGTGTTTTTAGGCAATTTTATTCTGGATTTTTTTCCCAAATCTATACAGGAGAGTCCTGAGGGACTCTTTTAAAAGAAAAGTAAAAGAACATTTTTTTCACGAATCACTGCTTCGTTTTCGTAGTCATCATTTTTAAGAGCTGTCACCAAGCCAACTAGCGCCCCCATCAGCTAAAAAAATATTACTCGCTAAATACAAAACTTATCGAAAATCTGTCTTTAAAAATTGAAGTAAAGGTACCCTAGTTTATTTAAAACCTATCAATCGTGAAAAATATAGATCACTGTAGATACATATACAAAAAGTGTGAAAAATGTCTACTTTTACCAGTTTTTGTATCTGTAACTACAGTGAACTATATTTTTCAGGATTGATAGGTTCTAAATAAACTAGGGTACCTTCAATTCAATTTTGTAATACAGATTTTCGGTGGCGTAGAAGCAATCCACGCGCGCCTCCGCGAACATGCCTGAGGCGCTACAGAAACGGGGCAACGCAACAGTACTCTAAAGGCGTTGTTGAATTGAATGCGGAGGGCATTGTAAGACTTCTGCGTGAAGTTCACCCACAGGCTGCTTGTAAAAAAGGACGTACAAAAGACTCTGAACAGCGTAATTTTGGCTTCTTTCGAGCAACCTATGAACCTGCGGACGATTATGATCGCTCTTACTGACAGTTCACTCCGTTCGCGCTCCATATCCACGTCGTCCTTCACAAAATGACCAAGATATTTAAATTTATGTACCTGCTTCAAGGGTATACCGTTTAGCTTGAGAGGCGGCACTTCCAGAGGAGTTTTTGTCCCAGCATTGAACACCATTAGCTCGCTCTTAACAGTATTGTATTTTAAGCCATTTCGGTTTGCATACCCTTCGCAAATGGCCAAAAGCTCCCTGAGACCACCGATTGAAGCACTCAGCAGTACCATGTCGTCTGCGTAGCTGATGTTGTTGACGTAGACTCCGTCTACGTGACAACTGACATGTTGGCTGCTAAGCTCCACGATCAGCTTGTTGACGTACAGATTGAAGAGTGTGGGCGAGCTTATCCCCCCTTTCCGCACCCCGCACTCCAACCTGTACGGTTTTGATAGCTGATCCGCCCATCCCACATTATTGATCTGATTTCCGTACCAGTATTTAAGGATACTAATCAGTTCTGGAGACAGATTCAGGTCTTCCAGTTTCTTCCATGAGATGTTGTAGGAAACCAGATCAAGCTTTCGATAGGCCCAGGAAGCTGGCGTGCACCGGTGTGTTCTGATCAGTATAATATCTGACAGCATGCTTAAGGCACATAATTGCGCTCTCCTTTAACAATTTAGGTCTGAAACAAAATTGGTGATCATGGAGAGTACTTAATGCAGTTGTTTCAGTGTGCGTCAAGCAAAGTGTCAAACACTTTTGCGATAATGGTAGCCAATAAGATCGGTCTGTAGTTGGTTTTACCTGCATTATCACCTGTTTGTTTTAGACTTTCGCACTTTTCAATCATGTTTATCGCGCTAAGACCCGGAACAAAATAAACATTATCGCCTGTTTTATTTTTAACAATAGGCACTACAATCGTTCTCATCAGCGCCCTTGGCAGGTACCCATGTCCGAGGCAAACAGTGTACAGCATAGCCAATACACGCTGCAGATGTGACCCCGCGTGCTGCAAGTGCTCAATACTGAGACCGTCATGCCCAGGTGACTTGCCTCTTGAGATCGACTTAATTGTCTTAGCAACATCCTTGGCAGTTATGTTTTATGTCTCTTGTCAACTATACATTGTATACATACCTCATGGTATGCGATGCTATGATGCTCGCTGCGTAAGATGATTTTAATACTACGCCGATAAACACCAAAATCTCAACTATAAATACAAAGTACAGGATGTACTTCCAACTCGTAAGGTATTCAATTGTTCTGTGGACTGCAAAAAGGCAATATTAATCAACAATACTCGTACAATGGATCTTGTTTACTCAAAATATCATAAACTTCAAACGGAGTTTTCAAAAATGTATTAATAATTCAAAAACTCCGTTCGAAGTTTATGAAAGTAAGAGGAAAACTGGTAAACTGTCAGAGCTGTGAAATTATAATTTAATGAGTAAATTTCAAACGGTAAATTTAAATCAACCTAACCTAAACTAACCTAACCTATCTTACATATCCTAACCAAATATAATAACGTAATCGAGCCTTAAATTTTCGAGAAATTACAAAAAAAACGCCGTATAAAATTATTATTTACCTAGTTAAATTGTAAGAAATGAAGCCTATTGACAACGTGCCGTTAAATTATAATTTATTATTATTATATTTGATAGCCCAGCAGCAACTTTGCTGATATGGCTGTATCTAGGCTGGTGTGTTGTTAAGAGAGTGAGTTGTTGCACATTAAGAGAGTTTATTGTGTTTAAGCTACTGGTCAAGCTGGTTTTAAAGCTAATTGTATTTAACTAGGTAAATTATAATTTACGGCTCTGACAATTTACCTGCTACATTTTAACAGAGACCGGAATTTGTGCAAAATCTTTGAGCTTATTCTACATATTTCTATGGTGTTTGTTGGTTGGCGCGCGAAGTCGAGAAGCACCTAGGGAGCAACGACTTCGAGTTTTCGACGAAATTCGAAAAAATAACTAACTTTATACAAAATGATCAAATTTATTTCAAAGAAAAGTTGAAGTTCTTTTTATGCGAATTCATCAAAATGGAAGAACAAGAATAAGTCCTTAAAAAGTTTCCACAAAATGTCTACTCTCCTGGCTGGCCTGATGGCGTGGTTGATAGTGAGCCTGCCTTCAACGTCGAGGGCCACGGGTTAATCCCCGTTCAGGGCAAACATTAGTGTGATGAACACGAATGTTTGTTCTCTCTGGGTGTTATTTATCTATTTATGTATATTAGTTTCTGGTACTCATAGTAGAGGTTTTGCCTAGTTTAGTCTAGGCAACGAAGGGGATCGTTGTATGAAGACCCCCGCATTAAATCCTCAGTCGATGAAATTTTGCTGGAGTATTACACTATTTATGCGATAAACCTCCGATAAAAAAATCCAAAAAAAAAACGTTGCCCTTTAATATTTTCCATACAAAAATTACAAAAAATGTATGAAAAAAATATTTTTTTAGTTTTTTTTGGATATTTTGAATTTACAACGACCTGGCTAACCTCTCGTTAAGAAATGCAGACATCATATGTTATGCAGATGATACAGCTATCGTCTTTAATGACACTACTTGGCAGCAATGTCTTAAAACAACAGAACAAGGCATGGCAAACGTAGAAGATTGGTTAGGTGCGAATCTCTTAACACTGAATCGAGAAAAAACAAAGTTTCTGTGCTTCCACAAAACTGCAGCTACATATCCATCAGCCTGTGCTGAGATCATTACTCATAAATGCATGCATGGTAAATCCACAAGCTGTACTTGTGTGGGAATTCAGAGAGCTAGAACGGTTAGGTATTTGGGTGTAGTGGTAGATGACAAGCTTTCTTTTAGAGATCACATTGAGACTGTATCTGCAAGGACCCGCAGACTTATTAATGTGATGAGAACTTTAAGGGATGTTGCAGACATTTCTCTCCTGAAATCTATTTATATATCTTTATGTCAGTCGATTTTGGGTTACAGCATAGAAGTCTGGGGCGGAGCTGTTGCTACTAATTTAATAACAGTAGAGAGAGCTCAAAGATCCCTTTTAAAAGTTATGTTTAGGAAACCATACCGTTTTTCAACCTCACAATTGTACATGGAAGCGCAAGTTCTTAGTGTGCGTCGTCTGTATATACTGAGAGCTACGCTCACCATGCACAAATCCATGCTGAACTCGCCTGACTACCTAAACTTATTAAAAAAGAGAATTTTTAAAGCACCTTCTACAACGATTCGTACCACATTCGCAAGACGTTTTTCTTTTTATTTGTTTCCTTACGTATATAATAAGATTGTAAGTGTGATAAATATAAAGAACCTGTCAGTGAGAGAAGCGAAAATCAAGATTACAAACTGTTTATTGACTTGGGACTATGAAAAAACTGAAAAAACATTAAAATCTCTTATTTAAGTAATTGTTGAAACACTGCCCAACTTTTCTGCTTATTTCAGCTCACCATGTTTAAAGCAAACACACACACGGACATACACACACACAGAATGTATGTTCTTTTGTCGCTTGTTTTGTTTTAGGCTAGTTTTATCGCGTTTTTAAAAAAAGTTTATAGTAAATAATTCTAATTCTATTGTTTTTGTATCGCTCGTATTGTGTAGTAGAAAGTGTAGTAGTAGTAGGTACCTTTGATTTTTAGTTTTTATTTTCTAAATTAAGTGTCCTGTTTAATCATATGTAAGCAGCAGTAACCACGACACAGGCTGTGCCTAGTGTGGGTACTATTGTAAAATTTGTTAAAGATAGCTGGACTAAATGATTTATGATTTTTATGACATTTAATTCATGATACTTTATCATCCTGTCAAATAAAATCTGCCTAAGAAAATTATGTTGGGGTCAACTGCTTCGTTGCCTACACTAGTTAGGGATCAGATGACTTTGTGAGAATGAATGAGCCGGTTTTAAAAAAAGAAAAACTAGTTTTGATTTTCTTGATAGATAGCGTTGTTGTAGAAAATTTAACTGTCAACTTATTTTTTCCTAGTGTTGCCTAAGGAGGTTTATTTACTTCACGTTTCATCTATGACAGATTTATTTTCTTTAGCAACTCTCTTCAGCGCCATCTATCGACACATTTGAATACTCAGCTGACGCTTAGCTGCGAAACCGGCTCATTGTCCCCAAATAGTGTAATAATTTTAAAAGATAAAACTGAACAAATAATAATAATGATTTATTGTAGAAAAAAGATACAATGCCCTAAGCAAACAGGTATTAAAAACTTGTACAAAAATGTCTATATCTAGATGTTTGGAATATCAGATAACAACTTCCCAGAGAGAGATAGATCCAAAAGAAATAAAAATAATTCGACGACTTTTTAAATTCAAGTGTCCTTTGTATAAATCCAAACATTTTGAAAGATTCAAAAACGGGTTTAAAAATTTTATAAAATTAAAATGACAGTGGCGCAAAAATAAAATTTCCTACGTACATATTTTAAGGAATCGACAACTTCACTAAATTGCGACTTTCTCGAAACAAGGTTTCTGAAGGTGTGATGTACCAATTATACAAGGTTATTTTTTGGACCTGATTTCCTTTTGCCCACTTATTAGTGAGGTCAAAAACAACAACTTTTGCTAACAACGTACACAACAATTTCGACTCTCCATACTAAAGTGGTCACGTGATCGACCCATTTTGTATGGGAAGTTGAAAATTTTTCGTACGTTTTTAGCAAAGTTGTAGAACAAAAGTTGTTGCTTTTGACCTCACTAATAAGTGGGCAAAAGGAAATCAGGTCCAAAAAAATATCCTTAGTTAGTTAGTTAGTTAGTTATAGTTAGTTAGTTAGTTAGTAAATAAATAAACTAGTTACCAAATATACGCCTCTTGCTCTCTCCACCCTGTAGAGAGCAAGACGCGTATATTTATAGGGTCCTAATGAAATAGTGATAATAATTTTAGTTTGTTACTCAGACCATGAAACCGATCCGTAAAAAAGCTTACTATAGATTGGATGACTATATGAATGACAAAGAGGTATGGTGCTCTGATATTCCAGCGAAACACAAGAAACACATTGTAAAAAGCAGACTCTTAAAGTAGGCCGTGCTGCAGTGGTTCTTGCCGTTTCTTTTACGCTGCCATAGCACGATCCGAAACGGCGTAGACTCGTTCTATTTGCATTGTATTCTGTCTGCATGACATTCAATAAGTATTCTGTAAAGAATCTACATTGAATAAAATTATCTGAATCTGATCAACTTTCCCCAAGAAACATAGGTCGGAAACTATAAAAAAAAATTGACCTCCCATAGAAACTGCATCAGCTGATAGGGCATTTTTTATGGGTTTTTAGTATTTCGACTATCTTCCTTTGGGAAAGTTGTTCAGTTCATGGTCTTAGTAACAAGCTAAAATTATGTTCACTATTTCATTAGGACCCTATAAATATACGCGTCTTGCTCTCTACAGGGTGGAGAGAGCAAGAGGCGTATATTTGGTAACTAGTTTGTTTCATAACAACTTACCGTTGCATGACAGGATGGAAATAGACCAATAAAGGCTTGCGAGGAGGCGATAAGTATTGTCTTCATCGTCGATGCGAGAGGGGGACCAAAACAGATTAATAAACTTTACGCAGCAATGATCTAAACTGGCAAAAGAGAATAAACTTAAGTCATCCCGAATTGTAACAATTGTTATCAATAAAAAATTGTATTGTATTGTATTGTATCGTATCGTATCGCATCGTATCGTATCGTATCGTACCGTACCGTACCGTACCGTACCGTACCGTATCGTATTGTAATGTCTTACATTGCATTTAAAAAGTTAGATGTATATTTTTTATCCAGGGCATCGCACTGAGACTGCTGACATCCGTCTGCTCTTTCATTAGTGAGGTCGAAAATGTATCTCCGTATAAAATTTCAGCTGATCGTTAATTTGAAACTGTAAACGTTTATTTTATTCTGGGTCGTTTATGTTATTGCGATAATAAAAATAAGACAATAATTCATCATGAAGAAAAAGTAACCGATTCCCAAGAGGATTTCCAGAGACGTAGCCGAGGGCTTTAAATACTTAGACCCTACGAGTCCGACCAAATTTGTGGTCCAATCACATCCGACCACATTTTTGGTCCGACTAGCGAAACTGCCAAGAGGATGCAAGGCAGACCTGTTGGTTTTTACTTGTATAGGTACCTTCTATTTCTACGAATATATTTCATTCGTGTAATCTGTCATTTAACCACTTTTCTCTCCTACTGTACAAAACCTGCCAGGTTTCGGATTGGCAGACCAACGTTTTGTGGACCTAGTAGGCCACTACTATCGCTACAAAGTTGCAAATTTCGTGTAATAGATGACGTAGGATAACATGCAGTGCCCTTAAAGTCTAACGGGCAATTCACGGGTAGACTGAAGTGAGGTGAACTATGAGATAATTGTTATGGCGGTAGACAATATTTTTTTGACCTTAATATACAGGGTGTACAAAAAAGTACGATGATTCTTTTGAGGGGTGATTGATTCTACATCACTTGTAAAATACTTTTTTATATTTTTTTCTTTTTATTTTGGGTGATCACGAAATTTGATTCTTCTTCAAACGACATTACAGTAATTTATTGAAATGAATAGATACCTGCTAGTGACTGGATATAATAACAAAAACATATTTTTCTGCATCAGCAGCTGATCAAAGAGGTCATTGAACCCGCCAGGCGCCTTCTTCTTCAGCTATAACTACTTTCTTCAGTGTATAGTTTTTTTATAAATATTTTATGCAATCTAATAATTATGTAGAATAACCCCTTAGAAGAATCATCGTTGTATTTTTTTAAACATTTTATATTTCCACTGAATTAAGTTTTTCTTAATCAGTTAGGGTTTTTGATTGTTTTGTCTTTTTCATTAATATGTTGATGAAAATAGAGAAAGTGAGGAAATTATGCCAAGATCGTTTAACAGGTAGAGGACTGTTGTCTTTGCCTACGCCGAGGTGTGATGTTATTTATGTATGTATGTAAAATTGCATATATGTATGTATGTATGTTGTAAACTGTGAAATATTCTCTGCCTGCGTCTGTATTACCAAGTTCATACAACCCGAATCTATTCAAGTCGCGAGTGAATAGGCTTCTTCTGGGCAAGCTCGTTCCATCGTCGACTTCATTTTTGTGTTCAAGACTAGATCGAGGTCAAGAGTAAGCTCAACAACAATAAAAAAAAATACCAGAAACACATGAATCCTTGAGTCAGTGCTGCAACTAGCCACCAAGCAAGAATAAAAACAGAAGAAAACATGACAAATCTCGCTACTCCTCTGTTATCAGAGAAACCAGCTTGATGGTTTATCAAGAAGTTGTATACCTGTAAAACATACGAAACAAGAAAAGAAATGAAAACTTTTAGCGCCATTTTGTGTCTATCTTGCCGCGTACTTCAAAAGAAAATGCACAATTTCCGGATCAATTTGTTGTCCATCTGTCTGCCTATCAAAATCCTTTATCTCAAGAACGGGTTAAGGTATTTTAAAATAAATATCAAATTTGTACCCATGAGGCCATGAGGTGTCGGCAAAGAATAGCACCAACCCATCTCTACCCGTGTATGTCGTGAGAGGCGACTAAGGTATTACGAACTGAAGGATGGCCAGCAGCGTTCTTCTGTGTATCGTACCATCTTAGGTACTGCGGTCACCAACAACTGCGGTCAGTGGTGCCCGCCAGCCACAACGCTTGGTGCTTAGCGTGGCTCAGCAAGCGTGGTGACTATGGAATTTCCCCTGCTAGAAAGATAGAATTTCGGAGGGAGCTATGTCTTGCAATGGACGGTTCATGGGATGTTATGATAAGTCCCTTCAAGATGTGTAAATTTGAAGTTTCTAAGTCAACGCAAAAAGACACTAGATTTATGTCCCAATCTTCACACATTTATTATTTTTTTATTTTATTTATTTCGCAATAAGCTAGAGTCTTACAGCAAACGTAAAAGAAAATAAAAAATAAACCGTACAGCGAGTAGGGTGTGCGCGCGTGGTGTTTGCGTTGGCGAGTCAAATACAGAGCTTAACAACTAACATCTGCAACGTTACACTCAGTGCGTGCGTTCAAGATGTATAATCCTCAAGGGTGATTCTGTTTATTTATTTTTTCAAATATGAATATAAAACTCTCACGTACCTTTGGTATTTTAAATAATTTATTTAAGCCTCCAAAGCGTCCGTCGCCAATGAACTCAAAAAAAGGCATTACGCTGACAATATCCAGTATGAACCAAATTGTCTGCATTTGCTGAGCTGCTGACTGGGTAAAGGATGTTGGTAGTCCTGCGAAAAAAAAAGTATGTGACTTCATTTGAAATATTGTAGATTGTAGCTTATTTTGAATAACAGCAGTATGAGAGAAGGATGGAGCGATACGCAAGGTATGGGAGTGACAGAGACACGTATTGCTCTGTCCTGTTTTCACGCATAGATCCATCCAGCTGTCATTCTAGTCAAGCTACTAGTAGGTATTGTGAAAAGTACTTTTTTTATTTATATTATTTGTTATGCATAAAATTACAAAAACATAATGGACATCGTTAGCACGCAAACCTCTTGGGTTTATCTGCACTAACGGGTCATCTTAATACTATTTTTAAATCCTATCCTACTAATCCTACTATCCTATCCTACTAATATTATAAACGCGAAAGTTTGTAAGTATGGATGGATGGAAGAATGGATGGATGGATGTTTGTTACTCTTTCACGCAAAAACTACTGAATGGATTTTAATTAAACTTGGTACACATATAGGTTAGGTCCTAGAATAGCACATAGGCTTCATTTTACCGCAGGAAAATACTTCATTCCCACGGGAAAACTAATTTATGCGGGTGAAACCGAAGACGGAAAGCTAGTGCAGATATAAAGCTTAAGTTCTAAGTTTAACATCCCGGCTGGTTTAGCAAGTAATACATCTTCAGTTTATTCTTGTATTTACATTTTTCCATGTACATATTTTACAAGTCTTCCGTCAATTCATTTATAAGGCTTTGTATCTGATAATTTAGAAGTCTGGTTCCATAAAAATTTGTTGTTTTAGGTACAATTTATTTTTTTATACTATTGTTGGCTCTAAGGTTGTCTGGCCTCTTTCTCACCTCTAGATAATCTGGGTTATTTACTTCAGTTAGTAATTGTACTTGTAATTGGTGTAGCTCATGGACCCTTGAATCTGTATGAATTTGAAGTTTCTAATTCAAAACCAAAGGTCTCTCAGTCAAAACAAAAGGAGATTTATGTCCCAATCTTCACACATAAGAACTATGATAATTTTTTTCGTTTATCCAATGCTACCATACATATTTTGCTAAATCAATCGGCTAAAGCTGTCAGTAAAAATAGGTTTGTAAAACATTGTTATTCTTTCCGTTAAATATAAACTCTGGTTTTAGGGTCATGACCATGGGATCTTTTGTGCTTCCCCTGCCTTATTGCTCCTGTGATCTTCCGCTGTCTTCGAATATGGTCGTTCGATGTAGATTTCAGCGGAAGGAGCCTGTAGTCTACTGGTATCAGACAAGCCTGACCCAGAATCTTCATACGCGTGCTAGCCTAAACGTTGCACGTGCACAACAGAACGGTGTGCTCACTTTTTAAATAAACAAAAAAAACACTTAAGACTCATTTTGGCTCATGTAGCCAAAAGAACAGTAAGCATTTTATTTTATTTAGACAACCAGTAGTAGTTACAATCAAGCTTAATAAAATTTACAGAGATTACTAAAAAAACCGGCCAAGTGCGAGTCGGACTCGCGCACTGAGGGTTCCGTACCACCACATAAACATAATTGTATTAGTTGAAATTTCAGTAAGTTAATGTGCTAGATTTTTTGAGTCCGACACGCGCTTGACCAAATTTTATTATTTGTTGTTATTTTATAGCCTATGCCCTATAAACATACCAATTTTCAAGTTTGTAAGTGTTCCCGTTTTAAAATAGAACTAAAACAAAAATCGCCTCAGCAACCATCCAACTTGACCCCTCTCTTATATGAATGTTCTTGAAACGGGAGCTCACCACAATTGGTTACTATTAGTTGTGAGAAAAGTTGTAATATTTAATAATTTCAGACTTTTCCCATTATTTGTACTGTGAGACCTAGCTTCTTGCCAAATTTCATAATTTTAGGTCAACGGGAAGTACCCTGTAGGTTTTTCATTTTTGAATAAATGTATGGAGAGGAGGACATAAAATGCCATATCTTTTGATTGCGTCGTTGTAAAAAATTTAAATTTTTAGATCTTGTGTAATTCATGGATCCTAATATATTGTATTAATTTCAACCTGATAACTCTACCCGTTCGTGAGATAAAGGGTCTTGACAGACAGAAAGACAGACAGATAGACAGACAGACAGACAGACAGACGGACAACAAAGTGATCCTATAAGGGTTCCGTTTTTTTCTTTTGAGGTACGGAACCCTAAAAAGGTCGCTATTGTACTACCTGTAGGTGCCAGAGCATGCACAAAAGGGGTTAACAACATAGTTCCTTAAATTTACTTAAATAAACTAAAGAGTACAATCCTATACTTGTTGTGGACATCCACAACGATAGTAAATAAGTAAGTAAGTAGTTATATTACCTTCTTCTAAGTTTGCTCCAATCGAAAGGTAGACTACCCCATCCAACAGGAATAATAAAGTGATTAAAATGTCAAAAAACTTAAAAGTAAGTGATATTGTCAACGTGTACGCCATTTGAAGAGGATATGTCTGAAACATTAATTATAATAGTAATATTAAATATTAAATAAATATTAAATATTAATAGCAATGCATTTAATTTTTAAACAATAACGATCGCTATTTTTTTCTCTTTATCAGCAATCTTTTTCGAAATTATTTTCTAAAATTATGTCGGAGAACGGTCAGCTAAATCTGTGGGTCATGAGCAGAGTTCTTGTTTTGACGCACTGTATTCTGATGATCGTAAATAAAATAAAGTGTCGGGTAATTTTTGCTATCGCTGGCGACATCTGGTGATTTAGGTCACTTCGTCTATAGTGGGGGCTAGCAGCCCTTTTCGCTCGCGCTCATACGAGATAGACTCGTTTTATTAAACCATATTTTTTTTATCATAATTAATTAATAATTAATAATCATAATTATTTTAAATATTGCCAGACACAGGCTACCCTGCACCCAGCCTAAATCGGGTGCTACAAAATCGAAAAGTTGATTAAATTTGATTTTACTGACATTCAAATAGTACATAACATCACGCCTTTTTCCCGTCGGGGTAGGCAGAGACCACAGTTCTCCACCTGCTACGATCTTGACATACTTCCTTTGCTTCCTGTACTTTCATCAATCCTTTCATACATGCTCGTCGGTTTAGGGTACTTTTAACCTGGCCTTTATTCAGAACTTCCTGAATTTGGTCCTGGTACGTTCGCCTAGGCCTTCCCCTTCCAACGTTTTCATTCACTCTCGCCTGGTAGATCTCTTTCGTCAGTCTTCGTTCATTCATCCTCTCTACATGACCAAACCATCTCAGCATCCCTTTCTCGATTTTGGTCACTACGTCTTCTTTTACGCCACACCGTTCTGTTATCACACTATTTCTAATCCTGTCACTCAATTTAACACCAATCATACTCCTTAGCGCTCTCATTTCCACTGCATTAATTCTACTTTCATGCTTCTTCTGCCATACCCAGCTTTCACTGCCATACATCAGTGTTGGTACCAAAACACCCCTATGAACAGCCAAACGAGCCTTGTAAGACACCTTCTGACTCCTCATAAAGGCGTGCAGGGCACCATTCACCATGTTTCCAGCATTCACTCTTCTTTCAATATCACTTTCACACTTTCCATGTCTCGTAAACTTTGAGCCCAGATACACAAACTCCTTCACTTGTTCGACTTGTTCACCACCTATTAATATAGTACACTCTGTCATACATTCTTCTCTTTCAAGTAGCATTACTTTCGTCTTGCTTACATTTACTTTCATTCCTTTCCTGTCCAAAGCCACATTCATCATTGTTACCATCTCCTGCAACTCGTCAGCAGATGACGCAAGTACAACTTGGTCATCAGCGTATAGAAGACATTTTATGAGTAACTCATTCATTCTCAGTCCACACATACTCTCTTTCAGATCAATCAAACAATTATCCATGAACAGGTTAAACAGACAAGGTGACGCTACATATCCCTGCCTAACACCTTTTTCGATGCTAAACCATTCAGTGTGCGCCCCGTTTATTCTGACACAAGCACTGGAATCCTCATAGAGAGATTTCAGTGCTTGAATCAGATGCCCGTTTACCCCATACAAAGACAATGCTGACCACAATTCATTCCTCACAACTCGACCGAGTGGCCTATGAAGGCCTTTTCCAAATCCACGAACGCACAGTAGACTTTTTGGTTTTTCGCCAAAAACTTTTCAGCTATACACCGCAAGGAAAAGACCTGATCTGTACATCCCATTCCCTTTCTAAATCCCGCTTGTACATCCCATATTTTTTCGTCAGTATCTTTCATCACTCCTTCAATCAAAACCTTTGCATACAGTTTGCCGACGACACTAAGAAGGCTTATCCCGCGGTAATTTTTGCAGTCCTGTTGTGACCCTTTTCCCTTGTACAGCGGTACAATCACAGCCTTGCACCAGTTAAATAATAAGTTTTGCATCACCGGCTAAACTGACGGACTTTTCTCTCTCTCTTCTACGTAGCCTCGTAAAAACTAAAAATTCCTCCAATTAGATTTATTTCTACGTTTGGCATCTTTTGGCATCCGACATAGATTGGGCCACTGCTCAGTTATTTTTGCGAGCGTTCGAAAAAACTTGTCGTTGTATTTAAGGTAACAATCAAAAACAATGTGGCGCCTTGTGAACACAATAGGACTCAACAATTTTATACAAGGCTATTTTCTTGTACCTAACATCCGTTTGACCACGTATTACTGAAGTCTGAAGCAACAAAAATTTTTTTGCTACGAGTTTGCTAAGTCCTAAAACAAAAGTTGAGCTGTTGACCTCACCAATAAGCGGGCAAATGGATGGCAGGTACAAAAAAACCTTGTTTACTGTCATATTTTGTCGTTGATTTAAATCAAGTATCTAAGCGACCGAGCTTCGCTCTGTATAATCTTAACCAAAGTTAGTCCAAAGCCTGCTGTTATGTATTTGAATAAAGTTGCTCGATCGCGAACTTGCTTTCTGGCAACACTGCTCACGAGAGAATCGAGGCAAGCGGGTGTGCGGGACAGGTTCCCAAATAAATCTGTTTTTATTAATATTACAAATTTACCCGACCCTGAATAGGAGACGCTGAACACCACACCTGCCAACAGCTCGTGCAATTTTCAAGAAAAACTCAAAAAACAGTAAACTAATTTTTCCCGTTAACACCCTTACAGTAAATTTTATTGAAATTGTCGAGAAACCAAATACAAATATACAGGGTGTTAATTTAATTGCGTGCCATAGCTTAGGGGCTGTTTCAGTAACGATAAAGGAACACAAAAAAATATGTAAATAAATCCTACAAAAAAAAAGACCTCAATGGAAACTAAACTAACGCGGATGGAGCACCGCGCCATCACCGAGCCAGTGCGCGAGTATCAGTGGATAAGGTGGATGGGTACATACATAACTAAAACTCTTTCGCGCGCTTTTGATAGCGCGATGCTCTGGGTCATTTGCACTCTGCGTTTGTTTTGTTTCAATGGAATTTTAATGTTTTTAAGTAGGATTTTTTTTTTCTTGTGTTCCTTTATCGTTACTGAAACACCCCTTAAGCTATGGCACGCAATTAAATTAACATCCTGTATAAATAAAGAAAATTACATATTGATCGTTAAATAGTATCAGATACAAATTTTCAAAATACCAATGTCAAAACAGAAACTGTACTCATGACCTGCTGAACTGCGATGTTTAAATTATATAAATCACTGAGTATAAATATGTATATTTGTACTAACAATCGTTACAACTATTGTGATAATAGCAATAAATGTAGACCAAGCTGTCAACAGGGAGGAGGTTGGTTGCAAAATGCAAGGGAATCTTGAACGCAAGCAGATCAAGTCTGACTCCTCCATCATAGTGAAGTCTTTTCGCTAAAACAAATACCAAAATACAAGGTCAATATGGTAAAATTGGTATGTTTATATAATGCATGAGCAATAGAATAACAAGAAATAATAAAAACTGGTCAAGGTCGTGTCGGACTCGCTTGCTTAAAGCGATCATAGCCCTCAAATTAGAAGCTACGCGATCGTCAATGCGAATATCGAACTTATTAACATGCTAATAGCGTTTACATAAGAGTGCTCTTCAACGTGGCTGTTACAAACAACGATGAGATGGAATTTTGGCAAAAATTTAGAAAAACTTACTTTTTCGTATGAAATATAACAAATAAAAAAATCATATAATGGTGTAAAATATTTCCAAATATAATATCGCTGCTATGTCATCGCAGCCCATTCCGTCCCAGCTCAGGTCCACAAGTGGGCATATGCCCATTTTTTTTTAAGTTTAGTTATTTTAGGTTTTGAGTAGTTTAAAATAAAAATTGGGCCCAGCACGCGTAGTGGACTTGACCGAGGCGCGATCACCGTGTATATACAACGTTATTTTTTTTATATGCGAATGCCCACCTTATTGTTTGGGTCATAAGCAACAACATTTGTACGGGCAACTTACAAATAACAGTTTTTTTTTCATACAAAAATTAAAAATTATTTCCTGTGTAAATTTTTATCATGGACATACTAATATCCCCTACCATTTGTTTCTTGTTTTTATTAGAAAACGTAATTCATTTACTAAATAAAGCACTAAGAAACAATTATGTGTCTACAGTTAGTAAAATTAACAACACTTTAAATAAAAAACAAACTAAATTTCCAATTTGAACAATGAAACATGTTCTAGTGAAAACCATTTCATGGAATTCCATTGGTAATGGATAATCGTCACTATGCACACACATGTAGATACACACGGCCGCACATCAGTAGAAACACTTTTGAACCTTATGGCGTGGTAATAGAGTTAAAAAGGTTTCTACCGACAAGCGTTTGACCGTACACGAAACCTGTAGAGTGCACATACATCTTATTAGGTTGTATTTATTTATTTTATTTTATTTATTTAGGTTTTCAACAGTTATACACACCCTATTCTACACAAACTTATTTGTAGGATATGTTTTCTTTTTTTTTTTTACTTCACAAAATGGGGGGTTATTTGAAAAGTCTCCAAAAAATCGTTGCTGCTTCGTACCCAACCAAATAATGGTCGGAGGGATGTCAGGTACAAAAAATAACGTTGTATATAGGGTCCCACACAAATAGTGAACATAATTTTTGCTTGTTACTTAGACCATGAAACTGAACAACTTTCCCCAAAGAACATTGGTCGAAATACGAAAAACAAATTTGACCTCCCATACAAAATGCGCTATTAGCTGATGCAGTTTCGTTGGGGAAAGTTGTTCAGTTTTATATCTGAGTAACATACTAAAATTATGTTCACTTTTTCAGTAGGATCTTATACAGCGTGAACTTTTATTGGTTTTGCTCCCAAAGCCCAGTGGTTCTATTCATAATAACGAGCCACTTTACCGAAGAAAAATTCATTTATTCCGAAAATCTGGGGGCACGGTAGTGCCCCCGCCAAGACAAGCCAAGCGAAGCGCAAGGGCACTACCTACCTTTTCTCGAAGCGCTTCCTCGTTTTTCAAACCCTCATAACTTGGATTTAGATTATACCAGATAAACAAAATTTACAGGATATGATGTCAATAGAAAACTCATTAAACTTATGAAGTTTCAGTTGTAGCTGTTATAGTTAAGATTTTATTGATATCTAAAAAAACCCAGATTTCGTCACTGATTCACTCACTCACTCACTGATAGTAATCAAAATTGTTAGGGTACTTCCTGAAGTCCTAGAAAGTTGAAATTTGGTATGAGGGCTAGTATTAGTACACAAACAACAAAAAAATCCTAAAACTTGGAACTTTTACACCCCTTAAAGCAGGGGATGGAAGTTTGTATGGCACTTCCGCAAATGTAATAGTAGAATTAAATAGAATATAATAATAATAATGAATAGACTTCTTGACCAACAACAACAAGACAAGACACAAAAAAAGGGAAAGCAAAACAGTCAGTTAAAGTCGAATATAATCGCCTAAGAGCCAAGTATCGCCCTGATCTATCACTTATTGTAAACAGTAAACCAACAAACAAAAAAGGCAAAGATAGAGAGTGGGCTACGAAAAAAGGCACCTCTGATGATGAAACCAGCCAAGTGCGAGTCGGACTCTCGCCCTAAGGGTTCCGTACCTATCTACCATATGATATACTAAAAGCTTTTGCTCTTTGATTTTAAAATCTACGCGACCATTCAACTTGACCCCTCTTTTATAGAAAAGTTCTTGAAACGGGAGCTCACCTTAATTGGTTACTATTAGTTGTGAGAAAAAATGAAAAATTTAATGATTTTAGACTTTTTCCTTTCTTTGTACTGTGAGACCTAGCTTCTTGCCAAATTTCGTAATTTTAGGTCAACGGGAAGTACCCTGTAGGTTTTACGCCTTTGCATAAATGTATGGAAATGAGGACATAAAAAGCCATATCTTTTGATTGCGCCGTTTTAAAAAATTGAAATTTTCAGATCTTGTGTGGTTCATTGACCTTAATATTCGTTAGCAATTTCAACCTGATACCTCTTCTCGTTCGTGAGAAAAATGGTCTTTACAGACAGACAGACAGACGGACAACAAAGTGATCCTATAAGGGTTCCGTTTTTTATTTTGAGGTTAGGAACCCTAAAAAGTAAAATTATCAAAATAAAAAAAGTACTATTAAACTTACAAAAAGTAGTGAAATCCCACCAAAAACATTTTCATGTAAAATGTTGCCAAGACGAGACCATATAGCTCGCATTTTCAAAAAGTTATCAGATATCATGTAGAGCCAAGCTTCTAACTCTACACGCCTTAACTCTACAAGCCCTTACTTTACAAAATCTACACCTAAGTCAAAATATGTGTCTTGGCCGTTTCGCTACCGTCACGTGGGCGTAAGGTAAATAATTTATTACTGTGCATGTTACTTTTCTGTTCTACAATAAAATTAGTTCTTGAATTAACGAAACGGCCTAGCCACTTATTTTGACTTAGGTGTATATTTTGTAAAGTAAGGGTTTAACAGGGCAGATAGGGTTCTTAAGGCTTGGAGTTGGTAGTCAAACACAGTTTAGGGTATCAGCTCTTATTATTGCCACCAAATATACTAAATTATTACAAAGCAAATTTCATATCGTGTTATGGCTGCTGACAGGAAAAATAACAAGCGATCATCTACTGAAGAAAACGCGCAGGCTTTCGAACTTCGCGCCGACCAAACCTTCTCTCTGTCTGTGACCGAGCCTCGGGATTGGTTGGCGCGACCATGCGTGATGCTGATTCGGCAGCAGGCGGGGAGTATGTTCTCGCTGCTGCTGTACGCGCTATAAGGGCTTGTAGAGTTAAGGCGTGTAGAGTTAGAAGCTTGGCTCTACATGATATCTGATAACTTTTTGAAAATGCGAGCTATATGGTCTCGTCTTGGCAACATTTTACATGAAAATGTTTTTGGTGGGATAATTTTTTCGTCTCTCCATAGTAAAGTGGTCACGTGATCGACTCATTTTATAAAGGAATTCAAAAATAAATATCAAGTTAAAAATGTTTCTTCGGGAAAGTTGCATGTTTTCATGAGTAGAATCAACGGGCTTCGGGAGCAAAAACCAATAAAAATTCACGCTTTATATAAATATTGCTCGTTTAATGGTATAGGATATATAAAGGGTCCTTACATTTCTCAGGGTGTAGCAGCCAGCAATTTCAAGAAAGATATCGGTACAACCGAGAAGCAGGGCCCCATATTCATTTTTCGCCTCCTTCAGCTCTATTATGTTATGTTTTAAATGAAGAATTGAGCTTTTGAACCTTAAACATATAATTTAACAAAAAAATAACAGCATTTTTTAGCACTAGGGGATAACAAGATAAAATTTTAATAGTAGTTTATGCAACGTTACATAATGAGGGATATAAAACTCGAGTGTCAGTTTTTGGGACACAGGCGAGCGTAGCGAAATAAGTTTCATTATAGATGACACGAGTGTTTTATACCTAATTATGTGGAGTGGCATACACAACTTTATCTACTCTAATATCGTAAATCCTAAAATACTGTGTTTAAAAACAAACCTTTCCAAATGTTTTTCTCTTTTCACGGTGATAAATAAGGTTGTTAGGACGACAGAAATCAAAATACTCTCAGTAAGTGAAGCAAAGCATGATTCTAAAGTGGACCTACGACGATGCTGAGTCTATTCTCAAACCTCAAAGATAAATTATAACTAGCTTCAGTTCACTAATGAGTATATTGCACTTACACACACCCATTTACAAATAATCGCTCGCTCGCTCACTCACTCTCCATGTAAATTAAATTTCGTTTTATTGTTTTACACTTCGTTATTAAGAATCAGTTTGTGTCCTGCTGTGAATGATATAATGTGGCGATAATCACGATACAGCCTGTGCGTTGGTTATCGCAGCTTAGCAAAATGTGAATTTTTACTGAATAAATAATCATTTATTATTTACAACAAAGTTGACTTACTTTACAGGAGGATGTGGTCTGGTTTCGTAATGTAACTGTACTCTTTCTAAGTGGTCCTGCAATTCAAAATATTTCAAAATGTTTTTTTCTACTCCCATTTGTTAAAGTTCGAAATACGAAACCGGAAACAGTATCACAAACATTACCATTCCGACAATAGTTGCGTAATATTTATACTCGTTAATGCAACTGTCTACAATACGGTAATATAATTTTTTCACCGTTTTGCTAGGTTTGGCAACAAAATCACGTTAATACTATGTTTTATTGGATGCCATCGGCTAATATGCTAGTTAACAAGCCATAAAGGACAACTTCAAAAAAGAATGCATGCACATTATTATTTGATGGTTGCCCGAAAGGGATGCAGCAGTGTGACAGAAAGAGAAATATATACACTGTAATACATGAACATAGTGATTTACGTTCGCGCTTATTTAATCTGTCAAAAAAAATAACTTTTAATTTATATTTTAACGATAAACATCTTGATTTCCATTGAAAATTTGTAAATATGAGTAAAATATTCACGACAACCGAAATAATTAAGGCATCGTACGAAACTCAAGAGGACTTTATTGCCAAAAAAAGTGGAGGTGTTCTAGTGCTCTACTACTACAACAAAAGTAAACAAAGTCGGTACGTTATTTTCTTATGATTTTTATGCTCGTAGAAAAACTAATGTATGCCACTGATTGCAGACTAGTCATTGTAACATTCGTGCTGTCAGATTCAGATAATTTTATTCAATGTAGATTCTTTACAGAATACTTATTGAATGTCAGAATACGGCTGCGCCTCATGTCACAAACAAGCACTCATGTTACAATGACTATCTTTACTTGACAGTGGCATAAACTACTATTCCCATATGTAAAAATTGCACTAAGAGCGTTGAAAGTGGAAGGTCTCAGCGAAAATTTCATGGCCAAATTCAGGATATTCATGAAGTATGTCAAGTTCGTAGCGAGAAGGCTGTGGTTTCTGCATGTATGTTAAATAGCAGTACAAATAGAAGCCCTCCCTTACCCTGCCTAATGTAGTCGAAATGTTTATTTACTAGTCAGGTAACTAAGATGAGAAAATTATAGTAGTACCGCCTAAATGAGTCCTCGCCCGCGGGGTACAAGGGCAGGTGCGGGGGTCGGATGCGCGTAGAGAATGAGAATGCCGCTCCGCCCGCATCCCGCACCTCTTTCGTTCCCCCTTTGTCATCTTACCCCCGCGCCCCTGTACCCCGCGGGCGAGGACTCATTTAGACGGTTTATTCATAGGTAGATTGATTCTCTATAAACAAATTGTAAGATTTGTATAAATCGTCAATGTTCGCTCTTGTAATGCCCGCTTGTTCACCCCACCTTTCTGTAGGACTAACTATGCTAAAAACCGTTTTATAGTCAGGTCCTGTTATGAGTATAACAAATCCTACAGTCACATTGATATTTTACATGAGAAGTATCACAAGGTTGTCAAAGCAATCAAAGATAAATGATATTAAAAAATATATATATTCTTATTACCCAATATGTTTTAGATTTGTTTTTTAATGTTTTTAGGGTTCCGTACCTCAAAAGAAAAAAACGGAACCCTTATAGGATCACTTTGTTGTCCGTCTGTCTGTCTGTCTGTCTGTCTGTCTGTCTGTCTGTCAAGACCCTTTATCTCACGAACGGGTAAATGTATCAAGTTGAAACTAATACTATATATTAGGATCCATGAACCACACAAGATCTGAAAATTTCAATTTTTTACAACGACGCAATAAAAAGATATGGCATTTTATGTCCTCATCTCCATACATTTATTCAAAAATGAAAAACCTACAGGGTACTTCCCGTTGACCTAAAATTATGAAATTTGGCAAAAGAAGCTAGGTCCCACAGCACAAATAATGGGAAAAGTCTGAAATCATTAAATATTTCAACTTTTCTCCCAACTAATGGTAACCAACTGTGGTGAGCTCCCGTTTCAAGAACTTTCATATAAGAGAGGGGTCAAGTTGGATGGTCGCTGAGGCGATTTTTGTTTTAGTTCTATTTTAAAAACGGGAACACTTACAAACTTGAAAATTGGTATGTTTATAGAGCATAAGCTATAAAATAACAACAAATAATAAAATTTGGTCAAGCGCGTGTCGGACTCAAAAAATCTAGCACATTAACTTACTGAAATTTCAACTAATACAATTATGTTTATGTGGTGGTACGGAACCCTCAGTGCGCGAGTCCGACTCGCACTTTGCCGCTTTTTTTAATAATGGTCGGTTCTTAATCTTTTTAAAATGTTTATTGTTTGATGCTGTTAATATATATTAGGTCTTTACCTATGAAATTGCCGTTTTGTATGGCGAATTTTAGGTAAACTCAATTTTCAGTACTAACATTTTTGCATTTTTCTTAGGAATTATAAATCCAATCTTTTTGATTTTTTTTAGGCATTATTGAGAAGACATTAAGCTAACAGAAGCTTAAATTTAATTTTCGAAAAATATTATCTGTAATAAAATATAACCAATCTAATGATGAAATCGGACGACATTTAAGACGAACAATTTTCGAACCTTTAATTTTATATAACAAACTAAAAATAAAAACTTTATTTTATGCGTAAATTGATAACCTTGAAGTCAACTTTAAAATATAAGACAAATGAAAAAAATAGCATTAGAATTATAAGAATTATGATCTCATTAATCTGTAAGAAAATTTCGGTAATTTCATAGGTAAAGACCTATTTTTTTTTATAATTGTCTTAATATAAGGTTAAAAGTTCATTCTTATTAATATTTCAATATTTTTTTTTCTTTTTACCTTATGTTCTCTTTTGTCTTTCGACGTAGTGTATAATTTTATGTGGATACTTAATTGGCTTATGTGCTTACCTGTAAAATTAAGTTTTATGTATTTATTATAGCTGTTTGTTTCCCTATGCTTAAATAAATAAAATAAAAAATGTACAATTTAAAAATTAAATATGTAATATGTAAAAAAATATGTATTTAAATTTAAAAATTATACATACATAACATCACGCCTCTTTCCCGTCGGGGTAGGCAGAGACCACAGTCCTCCGTCTGCTACGATCTTGACTTACTTCCCTCGCTTCCTGTACTTTCATAAATCCTTTCATATATGCTTGTCGGTTTAAGGTATTTTTAATCTGGCCTTTATTTAGAAGGTCCTGAATTTGGTCCTGGTACGTTCGCCTAAGGCTTCCCCTTCCAACGTTAAATATAAATATTTATGAATATAATATAAATAAGCAAATAATTTAAATAAATGTATATTTCGATCCAGTAATAGAAATATATTCAAAGGTTTTATTAAGGAGATGATGAAGCAACTTGGACACGAAAACAGCAAGATATTCTGACGAATTACGTTCGTTTCAATATTTAGAAGGTTTTACGTAAGTTCTCGACGAGAAATAAAATTCGCGTTGACACATGATAAATCACAAGTTCAACATTTTAAATAACCGGCTTGCAAATTTTAAAATATACTCGCCTTAAAACAAATCCTTGAAATATATGCCTGTCCGTTATCAGCACCGTACTTCCAAAGTATGCGCCACAGATCTCCAACTTTAAGAACGTGAGCGGTGCAGAATGTGGCAGCTCGTACGACCACGTGGGATTGAGAACAAGCCACTTGCATGAATCCCCCGCAGGGGTTCAAGATAGTCCCTCGAGAGAAGCGCAGCATTGGGGTATCATCGTCATCTGCTGTCAGCACCTAATCAAAAAAACCGGTCAAGTGCGAGTCGGATTCGCGCACCGAGGGTTCCGATATACTGTTTGTATTTTTGGAAGCAATATAGTCCCTTTTTAGGACCGCAAAACTAAATTTGTTTGTAAAGGTTATTTGCAGATTTCTAAAAAACTGTGCAACTTACAAAGATCGTTTTATTTTTGCTGTAATGTTTACATAAACGTATGTCAACTGTAATTAATTCAGATTTTTCCTTTTACAAACTTCGGAGATAAGGGGGGGGGGGGGGGGGGGGGGGAATGGTATTTTTTTGTAATTTTTTATCATAACTTGAAACTAAGACACGTAAAAAAATACAAAAATATATTTCAGAATGTACAAGTAAAGTCCTTTCATATGATACCCCACTCATCCTAGTAGCGACAATTTGAAATTTTGGCCCCCTTTACATTAATAATCATAATTTTTTCAAAATTCTTTTATGTGCAATTAAGTTGGCCAACTATATTCTAAAACTATTCCAAATTCAGGTCGATAGCATGAGTGGTTGCTGAGATATAGAGGTGTGACAGACAGACAAACGGACAGACAGACGGACAGACAGACAGACAGACAAAGTCGCACCATAAGGATTCCTTTTTTTTACCATTTTGGTATCGGTACCCTAAAAACCAGTCAAATGCGAATTACACTCGCGCGCCGAAGGTTTCGATATCTGAACCTAATTTGAGTTTTTTTATAAGCAATAAAGTTCATTTTTAAATCGCAAAACTATGTGTATTAATAATTTTAAGAGCACGTTCAGTTAACGAAACTTTTCGCTACCACAATGCACCACAAAATAATTTAAACTTAAGCCTTTTGTAATTTATCATGAAATTGTTTGATTTGTAGTGTATTGTTTTAGCGAATAAATGAATTTTATTATTTATTATTATTTTAATATGCAGTTGGAAGGACGGTATGTAAAAAACGCACCTCTACATCTCCATATGCAATGTAAACTAAAACACCCTTTGTGGTATCATTCATTATAATTGTGTCACCTGGTATATAATTAATGGTTACCATTACATTGGCTATTTCAGATAACATTTGGTACGACAAGTCACGCATAATCAAACTCTGCAACGAAGAGATTAAGGTATAAGTTCGTAGCCGACTGCAGACAACAGGAGCAGACGACGTGTCGCCAGGTGGCACGATCTTTTGTTAACTCTTCCCAATTATTTAAAAAGTCATCAAGGACGTCACTCCATCGTTTTCTTGGTCCACCTTGGCGACTAGACCCTACTGTATCCAACGGGTGACTTTCTTTGCCCAATTTTTCGGACACATACGACAGACATGGCCAGCCCAATCCCGCGTAACTCAGATTAGTATTTGTATTCGATTTGAGCCTATCATTGTATCAAAATGTACTGCGGAGGAGCCACTGACCCGACAAGTCACGCATAATCAAACTCTGCAACGAAGAGATTAAGGTATAAGTTCGTAGCCGACTGCAGACAACAGGAGCAGACGACGTGTCGCCAGGTGGCACGATCTTTTGTTAACTCTTCCCAATTATTTAAAAAGTCATCAAGGACGTCACTCCATCGTTTTCTTGGTCCACCTTGGTGACTAGACCCTACTGTATCCAACGGGTGACTTTCTTTGCCCAATTTTTCGGACACATACGACAGACATGGCCAGCCCAATCCCGCGTAACTCAGATTAGTATTTGTATTCGATTTGGATAAGAAATTGACGATTAATTTGAGCCTATCATTGTATCAAAATGTACTGCGGAGGAGCCACTGACCCGTTTTCAGCCATTTTTATTTTTTTTAAATAAAAATATACAGCCATTTTTTTTCGGACATTGCTGTTAGTACCCTGTTTTTTTTTGCCCGCCGATCGTCCGGCTATGTACCTATTTCTATTGATAATATTTAGATTACAAATTAAATCCCTAGGTGCAATATTATAGCTGTAGGGCGAAATTATGGGGCCACGGGGAAACACCCTTTTTCCCACCTTAGGGCAATATAGGCTCTAAAAAAAGTACGTTGATACTTCCAAGGAGTCATGCTATATCACTAATAGGTGTAAAAAAATATAAGAAAAGAAAATATTTTTTTTACATTTCATGAAATTTTATTTTCTTCCGAATAACATTACAGTAATTTATTGAAATGGATAGGTATAGTTAGGGTGGTGGCTCCCATTTGGGTATATGATTTGCTCATGATTCATTTTAATAGGGATGATAATCAGTGGGACAATTAATGGCTATTTATTATAAGATAGATCAGCTCAATACGAATCGATTTGGTCCTTACAAGTTTTTCTGTGCTTCACTACGTTTTTGAGTTGAAGCAGAAGAAATAAAAATAAGATACTAAATAATGTTTTCTTTTGTCTGCCTTTGTAGCTGCTGTTTAAAATAGGTACTTCTGAAGATTTCGAAAATCGAAGAGGCAGACATGGGACGCGCAGTAACTACAACGCAGGGTATTTATGGTTGCAGACTATTTTTCTGGGGTCCTTTAGATTGTGTTTAATCGGACGGTCATGGTCTGCCAGGTGTACATTATATTGTCAAATTTCAAAATAGTTAAAACTTAATTCCTCAGAAACGCAGGGGTGTAGATGTCTGCCAATATTTTTTGTATGTTATAGAGGATGCTTCTTATCATCAGTCAAAGAAGCAGACATGAGCGAATCATACAGAATTTTTTTCGTCAGCACCCTTGCTAGTCATCAGCCGAAAGACGTCCACTGCTGGACATAGGCCCCCCTAAAGATCTCCATGACGACCGGTCCTGCCCTTGCTAGTGCTGGATATTATAACAAATAAATGGTAAAGCAACACTGCACTTACTTTCTCGCGATATGCAAGAAAAAAGTATCAACTGAAAATTTAAATTTGTAAATCCATACACATAGTATGGAAATACAAACTTATATTTAGGCTGTGTTTTAAAAAAAATGTTCTAATGCAAATCAATTCATAATTCTAATTGTTAAACATTAAAAGATCGAGTCAATCACATGATTAAATTTTGGTAGTACTGGAACAAACATGTATATGAACTTACACAGATCAATAGATACTACCGCAAGATACTTTGCATGAAGATTTTTTACATTTCCTAATTTCCCAACACATGTTTCTTAGGGAAAGTTGATCAGTTTAGTCTACTGAGCAAGCCCTTTCAGTTTTTGGTACACCCTGTATACTAGATATTATATAACCAATCCAGAATTAAAATTACTGAAAATTGAAGTAAACTCAATCGAAACAGTTATGAGTAAATCATAGGTTTACGTTTTAGTAGTACTGGAACACACCTTATATGAAATTACACAGACCAATTGATACTGCCGCAAATACCTTACATAGAGATGCTTGGTCATGCAAAGTTTCAACAAGATTTTATGAGCCGTTTTTGCGAAAACTTCAATTTTCCATTTTCGTTGTATGACAGCTACCCTCAAGATGAGAGCCAGCAGGAAACCACTCAGAACCCTTTGATGGATTTGCATAAAACCATTCTTTTAGCCGCTAGACCAAAGCGTGACGAACAGACCGACCGACAGACGGATATTTTTGGGAGACTTGTTTTTGGTGGAAGTGATATAGAACACATTTTTGAAAAAATTTGAAATACTTTCTTTTTCACGAATACAATACCTTTCTCGCTCCGCTCGAAAGTAAAAACATTTTTGTCTACATCACTAGCTGATCATATAGAGGTCATTTCACGCTACAGGTCGTTTACTTCTTCTTGAGCTAAAACGACTCCTTATTATGTAAAATTATTTTTTATACGTTGATATAATCTATTAGCGATGTAGAATCACCCATTAGAAATATGTACAGTACAAAGTATGAAAGACTGTGTAAACCAAGTTATTGAAACCTAGCCAAATTTTTAAGTTTGTTCGTTTATTTTTTTTTATTGTAAGATACTCAAAAATCTTTTTGTGAATTACCTTTTGTTGGGCTTCGTAGTATATGTCAGCCTTTATGTCACTAAGAAGAGTTGGTGGATAAGTAGGCAGCAGCTTGGTGACTGACACTGCTTTCTGTTTAAGCCAGTACATTTTATAAAATGTTTCCACTTTGACGCGAAGAGATTCTGGTATAGAAGTGGTTCTCTGTAAGTTGTTAAAAAACAATCTAACGATATGATAATGTATTTAAACGGATAAACTCTTCTCTACTATTAATTAAATTGAAAATTTATTTTGTCTGTACATAAAAGATATTTATATAAAAATATCATGTTAAGTTATTTTGATGACGGGTTTATATGGGGTGCTCTGCGCAAAACCTGCTGGGATAAAACTTAGCACAATTCAAGGAAATGCTTATAGTGCGGTCAGTTAGCTGTTTCACATAGACACGCCTCACAATTTCACAATTTTTTTCCAGGTACTAGTTAGGTACATAGCTCTCAATTTTTGATAGGAGCCAATTCTTGAATTTCAAAAAAATCTATTGAAAATTCAAGAATTGGCTCCTATTCCAAATTGAGAGCTATGTACCTAACTAGTACCTGGAAAAAATTTGATGCAATTTGGTGAATTTGGCGATTTTAGACTAAGGGACTGGACTATTACAGGTACCATATAAGAAGTGGTACAACCCGGCAGAATGTGACTGACACGCACATTGGGGCATATTGTCAAAAATATTTGAAAGTTGTATAATATTATTTTGAACAGACATAGGTAGCTAGTAGGAAGAAGGTTTTGTGAAAATACAATACAAGGTAAAACAGAAAAGGTATATCAACCCTGGTGTATTTGATTCTGCCCATAAACTTCACAACTTTTCCCAAAGGCACAGGTCGTAATACCAAAAAAAAACCTACCATCAACTTACGCTATCAGCTGATTCAGTTTCGATGAAAAGTCAATTTTTTTTTTCATATTTCGACCTATGTTCCTTAGGAGAAGTTGTTCAGTTTCATGAGCAGATTAACACCCTTCAGGGTTGGTATACCCTTTTTTGTAACACTATATTTTTACCATATTGTTCACGATAAGTCTGTATCGCGCTTGGAAAAGCTCTCCTGAGTGAAGCTTGAGAACGGTGATGAGAGCCATGACGCATACCATAATCTCCAAAAAAAATACAGATCCAGCTGAGGTTACCAGGAATATAATACGTCTGGCCATAGTGGTTAGTTGCGATGGCACCCTTTTTTTAAATAAGAAGAGAAAATAATATGAGAGGACTGATAAAAGTACAATAATAACTATGAAAGTACTGATGAAAGTACAGGAAGCAAGGGAAGTATCTCAAGATCGTAGCAGATGTAGGACTATGAGTGATCTCTACCTAGTAGGTAGGTAGTACCTACCCCGACGGGAAATGGGTGTGATGTTGTGTATGTATGTATGAGAAAATAATAAATTGTTTACCACAAAGTTGTCAAACGAGTGTCAACCAACAGATGTAATTTTGGTTTGCAGAAACTTTGGTTGTCAATCGAATCTTAACTATGTAATCCAAATATAACCATAGAAATACAGAAGGAAGATTATTAAAAATGTGTGTCACAAGGTAAATAATAAATAAAATTAGTATTCCTTCTATTCCGAGCGGAGCAAGAAGTCCGAATTCTTTGTATGCAACTATTTGGATCCGTTTTTAGGGTTCCGATACCAAAATGGTAAAAAAAAGGAACCCTTATGGTGCCGCTTTGTCTGTCTGTCCGTCTGTCTGTCACACCTCTATATCTCAGCAACCACTTATGCTATCAACCTGAAATTTGGAAGAGTTTTAGAATATAGTTGCCCAACTTAATTGCACAAGAAAAAATTTTGAAAAAAGTATGATTATTAATATAAAGGGGGCCAAAATAGGGGGGGCCAAATTTCAAATTGTCGCTACTAGGTCGAGTGGGGTATCATATGAAAGGGCTTTACTTGTACATTTTAAAATATATTTTTGTATTTTTTTAAATTTCTTAGTTTTAAAGTTATGATGAAAAATGTCAAGAAAAATACCATTCCCCCCCCCTTATCTCCGAAGTTTGAGTAAGGAAAAATCTGAATTAATTACAGTTGACAGAAGTTTATATAAACTTTACAGCAAAAATAAAACGATCTTTCTAAGTTGCACAGTTTTTCAGAAATCTGCAAAAAACCTTTACAAACAAATTTAGTTTTGCGGTCCTGAAAATGGACTTTATTGCTTCCAAAAATACTATAGGTATATCGGAACCCTCGGCGCGCGAGTCCGACTCGCACTTGACCGGTTTTTCTACATGGTTGCCAAAATGAGGCATTTCTTCATAACGTTTCGATGGCAAAAACGTACCATAGCATATTATTCATCAAAACTACTTTTAAAACCTTTGGTTGGCATTATAGGCGGAAACCCTTTCCAAACCAAAAGTTTTAAAGTCAATAGTTTGTTAGTTCTTTTTTAGTTAACTACGCGATCAAAATTATCAAATCGAACCAAAGTCACCTCTATCGGGAATCGATTGGCAACCACGAAGCAAGTCCACTAAAATATAGTTAGGCTCCAAAATTTGTTATTTGACAAGTGCTTGTAAGAAACTTATAGTAGGATATCTAAGGCCAAGCTTGTATGGGGTACCTTGCACCTAAACCTGCTGGGATGAAACTTGGCAGGAGTCAAGTACATACCCATATTACGAGTAGAAGTGGTGCTACCCAGCAGGAGGCGACTGAGATGCGCAGTGGGGCATAATGTCGAAAATGTGTAGTTTTTTACTAGGTTGAAAATTGTATCTGTTAAACCGACATAGTTACCTGGTTGAAAATTTCATTTCATTGAGTATGTATTATTGAAACAAATATATCTCCTTATAGTAAAAATTAAAAAAACAAAAAAAGTAAGGGGGGCGCCATACAAGAAACGTATTTTTTTTGTTTTTGCTCTATCGTCAGAACGGTTAGTACTTCGAGTGTCAAACTTGGTATGAGTATAGTTCATTAAATGTCAATAAAATAATATGTCCTGACTGACTGACTAACTGACTGACAGACTGACTGACTGACGTCTATCCGTAACCGCTTTAGCTATACAAGTACGTGTGAAATTTAATATGCTTATTATTTGCATGCCACAAACACCACCTAATAAAGGATTTTCCAAAACTCATCCCAAAAGGGGGTGAATAAGGGATGGCAGATTTTCAAAATTTTTTACTTAGCGTCAACTTTCATCCCTTATTTCACCCCCTTCGGGGATGAGTTTCGGAAAATCCTTCCTTGGGTGCTGTTTGTGGCTTACAATGAATTAGCATACTAAATTTCACACGTAGAGCTAAAGCGGTTACGGAGAGACGTCAGTCAATCAGTCAGTTAGTCACTCAGTCAGGACATATTATTTTATTGACATTTTAGTGAACTATACTCACACCAAGTTTGACACTCGAATTACTTACCGTTCTGACGATAGAGCAAAAACAACAAAAAAATACGTTTTTTGTATGGCGATCCCCTTATTTTTTTTATTTTAAGGTGATATATTTGTTTAAAAAATACATATTCTGTGAAATTTTCAACCAGCTACCTACGTCGGTTCAACAGATACAATTTGCAACCTAGTAAAAAACTACACATTTTCGACATTATGCCAAACTGTGCATCTCAGTCGCGTCCTGCTGGGGAGCACCACTTCTAATTATGTTACCTATGGGTACTCGTATGTACTTGATTCCTGCCAAGTTTCATCCCAGCAGGTTTAGGTGCAAGGTTCTCCTTGTTAGATCTCCTACTATGAATATGTTGAATATGAACGACAAGTAAAAAAGAACTAAAGCCAATCGATGAATTTATAATTATAGTAGGGGCCAGTACCGCTGCATGGAGGTTTGACTTTATAATTGGCTGCGCCAATTTTCTTTCCTTTTATTTTTATATTTTAAGATAACGTTTTTTCTTAATATTATATATTTGATACCAGCAATACACAACACAATCAAACTAATTACGAACGCACCCTTTCCTTCCCTCTCTCCCCCCCCCCCCCCCCCCCCCGTACCTGCTAAAAACGTCAGTCAGTGAAAAAGCAATGGTCGCGCGCGCTATTCTGCTCTCGTGAAAATAATTTTTAAAACAACAAAAACACCTGTGTATAATACAAATTGACTTCAAAATTACGATGTTTCGTGTAAAAATTGATTGGATGCATTGTGACCTCTAATAAGAACCAGCGCCCGGATTCCCTATCATCAGGTACGTCCTTCTTCATCCAATAATTATATAATGTTGTTTGTCATCTACAGTGTTTACATACATAACGTTCAAGTTTCAAAAAAAATTTCACACAAGCGGCCAAATCCCTTTTTTTCATTCTCAAGGACTTTGTTCAATGGAATGGTATTAAGGAGGTACTCGTAGGCTGTGGTGTTAGGTGTCTAAATTGTTAAAGTGTATTTATTGTGTTTATTTGTCAAACAGAACCATTTTCTAAAGTAAAATAAACCGATAAAATTATTCTGATCGCATTTTCTACTTGTTCACATGTTTTTTCTCACCCGACTTGATAAAAAACAGATTGCAAAACAGCATATGCTCTAAAAAATACTCTGGACATTTGTTTGTGTAACCAATCTGGTGCGTCATGATATTGTGGATTCTGAAAAAATATAGAAAAAAAAGCACTCGTTATTGTAGGTTTTTTTCTTAACTTATAGGATATATTTGTTTGGTTGATGGTTGTCAAAACGAAATGGACGAGCCAACGGGACCATTGGCTACCTACTAAAGGTATATAAAATTTAAATTTGCTGCAATGTAAATTTTTTTATTGGGTAACTGATAGCCCTCTAAGTTTCTGAAATGGGAATAAAAATAGAAAGATAGATAACACATTTATTTTCCAACACAGTACAAAAAAGACACAAAACAGAAATAAGCCAGGTAAGAACATAATATTAGTGAGTCACCATCTGAATGTACTGTGCCAGAGAAAAGGTCCGGACTCAGCATGATGTCGTAGCGGGGGGCTACGACGCTGATGATTCTGCCCGCACCTCAGGCAGAAAACAAGAGGGTCGCCATAAATTTAAATATGATGATAAATAGGAACACAAGTAGTAAAGAAAATAAAAAATAGCCAAGCTTTCAATGATGTGAGAATATAATAAAATAATAAAATCATACAACGCCGACTTTTTACTTGTTTTAAACGAGTATTTACTTGTTTTTTTTATTCACCGTGTCTTACGTAGTTACAAAGTGTTGTTTCGCTCTAGTACACATCTCCTGTCACTTTCAGTCATAAGGTGAAATGGTGGTAACGTGGGTAACGCGTTTGGCTGTCTCATTAGTGTCAAATTATTTCACTTATAAGACAGTGGGTGTCATGGGCGGTGGTGACCACTTACCACCAGGTGGCCCACCTGCTCGTTTACCCACTTGTGACATAAAAAAAAACTAACCGGTGAATTACCGGTATTTGAAGAAAACATGTTTGGCCAAAACAGCTTTTAACAACAAGAAACATATTTTCAAAGCTAAAATCTCTAGAAATGCTCGGAATCGAATGATGAAATTGTACATCTGAAGCATTGCATTACATGGTTGCTAGACGTGGAATCTAACACACAGAGAGGTTGGAAGAGTTTGAGATGTAGTAGGGATTGGAGGAGAATGGAAAGGATCAGGTGTACAGAAAAAAGACAAACGAGAATAGAAATTTGCCGAGAACCATCGGACGATGATGATTGGACACCTGATAAGAGATGACACTTTCATAAGTAATATTATCGAAGGAAAAGTTGAAGGCAGGAGAAGAAGAGACACTAAGACGCACCTATTTTGACCAAATAAAAGAGAGGGTAACGTTGAGTCTTATTAAGATGTGAAATCATTGGACAGAGATAAATGGAGATTAGTTAGGAGCGCGGCTCTTAAATATAAGAAGAAGAAGAAGAAAATCGACCGTTTGTTTTTCAGCAAGATGGACGGACACTCTGGAGATTATCGGTGAGTAATAGAGTACTTACATTGACAATCTGTTCTGTAACTCTTGGATCAGACGAGATGGGCCCATCCTGTGGCCTGCACGACTTTATATCAGGGGACGTGCTAAAGATTTAGTTTATGACACATAAGTCAGAAGCCGAGTCACGGGATGGGTCCATCTCGTCCGATCCAAGAGTTTAGAAACACGTTATTAAGGTGCTCCCTCACCAAAAATCTCCAGAGTGCTGGACACTTGTCTTGCTGAAAAGCAATCGTTCGAATTTCTTCAAATCGGTACCGCTAACCTATCAGTTCGGAGTTTTTGACCGATCAGTTCTGGAAGATCATGTACCATTTTGGGGATTTGGAGTCAATAATCTAAGATTTTTTAAACGGTGCATAAACAATCGTTAGAGTGAATCTTTTTCGGGTTCATAGTTACTTTTACTTATGCCGACCTAAATACTAAAGATACATACATACATCACGCCTATTTCCCGTCGGGGTAGGCAGACACCACAGTCCTCCACCTGCTACGATCTTGACATACTTCCCTCGCTTCCTGTTCTTTCATCAATCCTTTCATGTATGCTCATCGGTTTAGGGTACTTTTAATCTGGCCTTTATTAAGAAGGTCCTGAATTTGGTCCTGGTACGTTCGCCTGGGCCTTCCCCTTCCAACGTTTTCATTCACTCTCGCCTGGTAGATCTCTTTCGTCAATCTTCGTTCATTTGTCCTCTCTACATGACCAAACCATCTTAGCATCCCTTTCTCGATTTTGGTCACTACGTCGTCTTTTACACCACAACGTTCTCTTATCACACTATTTCTAATCCTGTCACTCAATTAAACACCAATTATACTCCTTAGCGCTCTCATTTCTACTGCATTAATTCTACTTTCATGCTTCTTCTGCCATACCCAGTTTTCACTGCCATACATCAGTGTTGGTACCAAAACGCCCCCAATTCCGAGGATATCGATTTTACCCAAAAACTGAAAGCGACAAGAGATCGGTATAATTTAGCGGTACCCATTTTGCTCTTTACCACAGTTTGATAAGTTTATTAGGATGTCAATAAACCATGACTGCTGTCTCAAAGTGGTAGCGACCAGATCAGGATTCAGGTTTCAAATTATCCTTTTCACAGAAGTTCGATAGGATTATTAGTATGTTAAAAAACTAATATTGTCATCCCAAACTGGAAGCTTTAGGAAATGACATTCATTCCAGTATAGAAAATGGTGATTTTGTAAGTCAATTATTTTATATCTCCAGAACTATTAATTATCTTAACCTCAACTTATTAATTCAAATAACTCGTTATCTCAACAGCTATTAACATAGCTCTACAGGGGGTTCATTTAATTGCGTGCCGTAGCTTAGGGGGTGTTTCAGTAACGATAAAGGAACACAAAAAAAAACCTACTTAAACATTTACTCCACTGAAACTAAACTAACGCGGAGGGCAATGATCCGGATGGAGCACCACGCTATCACCGAGCCAGCGCGCGAGTATAAGTGGACATTACTTGCGCGCTGGCTCTATGATAGCACGGTGCTCCGGGTCATTGTTACAATATTTCTAATTTAGAAACAAATAAATACTCTAAGCTATTCTTCATAAATTTACCTATGTTGACTAATAAATGGATTTTGATTGAACCACAGTCAATGTGTTTGCGAAAGAAAAGATCTCCTTTTTTACGTCACAAATAGGTAAACAAGTGGGTCACCTGACGGAAAGTGGTCACCACCGCCCATAAAACCCACTGTCTTATTAGTGGCACAACTTGACACTAATAAGGCAGCAAAGCATATTTACCCACCCTATAAACTAAGATGATATGTCACATGTACCGGTTATTTCACTGGCTCCCTAACCTTTGAACCGAAACACGGCAGTGCAAACACTGCTGCTTTACGGCAGAAAATTAAATAGGCAAAGGGTGGTTCTTCTCCAGACGGACTTTGCACAAAAGCCCTACTTTACTTTACCTTCGAAAATACCTTTTTTGGCCAATGTTTATATGGAAAACTTGTTTGATATTTTTGCACTTATTTTACTAGTTAGCAATTTTGAAAATGTTTATGTACTCACCTTTGAAGATAATCCGGCAATCCCGGCTACGTTGATGAACGCAATTCGATACACAGTGAACAAAAAACAGAACTTGAACAAAGTGCCCATAGGGTTGCCTTGCAAGTAATAGTCGTACATGTACACTGAAAAAACAAGTGCGAGTCGGATTAATCAAGCATTTTCTGCTAAGGAGGAGCCTTAAGAGTATCCATTTCTTGCGAGGGATCTCCATACTAAAATGTATGAATTTTTATCACACCCCAAAAACGTTAAATTTTAATATTTTCTTTGAGACATAACATTTATTGGTCCTAAGTTACATAAACTTAGGACCAATAAATGTTATAACTACAGTTTTTCAAGTAAAAATAGAAACAATTTAAGAAAAAAATGGTGTTAAAAATCACACATTAAATGGCTAAATTACGAATTAGGTATTTAAGTTTCCTTTCTTACTATTCATGATAAACGAACAGGTAATAAAAATAGTTTTAACAAAAACTACACACATCCTTCAAATTATTGCAAGGTTTCTATTAGCACTAAAAAGTATTAAATAACCATAGTAGTTAATAATCAGTAACTTAGTGAAGTAATAGAAAATAACCAAGCCTGTTATTTATTTCAATTATAAATTTATAGTTACATTACAACAGTTAATTTTGGAGTCGGTGCCAGCCCAGAAGTTGCATTGCTGGAAACAGTATCTAATCTGGTGTCTTTTATCACAGAAGACGTTGAACTGTTTAGTTGTTTAATTTTACCTTCGAGAGGATCTCATATTACTGACTGTTACTTGACTACTCCCGCGCTTTTGACTGCATAAATGTGTCGTTGCTTCTCTCGAAAATGGCTTATTACGGATTCCATATATCTGCAATAAAGTGGTTTGATTCGTATCTTACAGGGCGTTCACAAATAGTTGAGATCAGTAAATTGGATGGTTCAACTCTAACATCTAGCGAAAGCCCTGTAGTGAGGGGTGTACCGCAAGGATCAATTCTAGGACCACTTTTGTTTATCCTTACACGGCAGATCTGACGAAGTGTATAAAGAATTGTAGTTACCATCTCTATGCAGACGACCTGCAATTATATCATCCTATAAATAGCTCTCAGTTTTCCGATTCAATTGGCAGGATAAATGATGATCTTAATCGTATAGCCTTGTGGTCTGCAAAAAACTGTTTAGTTCTCAATGCGGGCAAATCAAAATATCTCGTGTTGGGCACTGTTTTGCAGATATCAAAAACTATTGCTTTTAACCCGGGGGTAAACATGATGGGAGTAGATATAGAACGCGTGGATAAAGCGCGCAATCTGGGTGTCTTAATGGATGGTAAGCTACGTTTTAAAGACCACGTTCTAGAAGTTGTACGGCAGTGTTTCTATCGCTTGAAAGTTCTTTACCGTATAAGAGATTTCATCAGTACAAATTTGCGCATAATGTTGTGTGAAACCCTAGTACTGTCGAAACTAAATTACTGCATTACTGTTTTTGGTCCCTGTCTTTTCGCTAAAACTTTAAACTTGATCCAACGAGTACAAAATGCCTGTGCACGGTTTTGTTTCAAAATCCCGCCACGTACACATGTCTCACCATATTTAAACGCTTCTAAGTTACTCAACATGCGTGACCGTTTGAAATTATACACAGCAACACTGATGTTTGGTGTGGTTAAAAATAAGCTTCCAGAGTACCTGTACAAGAAACTTAATTGGTGTTCATACAACAAAAAATACGCAATACGTACTTGTGTACCACCTCTTCTAATACCGAATCACCGGACAGCTGCTTTTCGCAGTAGTTTTAGATACCACGCTACTAAGATATGGAACAATATCCCACCACCTCTGCGGAATACTACGTCAGTGAAATATTTTAAACAAAAGTATAAACTCTTTCTGCTACAAGGTGTTAATAGTGGAGTGGAAATCTAAAACTATATGTTTTAGTTGAACTGCAAATAAATTAATTAATTACTACACGTAATACACAACATAATATTTTACTCTGCTATTTCGAGAAAATCAGTCGTTTTTTATTAGAATGAATATGATATGTACAGTCAACAGAACATCTGTGGAAACAATTGGGACCTTATAGCAAGGTAATAGAATTTATAAAGTTTCCACCGACGTGGTTGACCGTACGTAAGTAAGGGTTTAGATTATTTATGTTTATAGATATTTATGTACACTTATATTATTATTTTTATTATTATTTTTAGATATATATTTAGTATTTATATATATATATACACATATTAACTTTATTTCATACTTTTTTTCATATATTCTCACATCATTGAAAGCTTGGCTATTTTTTATTTTCTTTACTACTTATGTTCCTATTTATCATTATATTTAAATTTATGGCGACCCTCTTGTTTCCTGCCTGAGGTGCGGGCAGAATCATCAGCGTCGTAGCCCCCCGCTACGACATCATGCTGAGTCCGGACCTTTTCTCTGGCACAGCACATTCAGATGGTGACTCACTAATATTATGTTCTTACCTGGCTTATTTCTGTTTTGTGTCTTTTTTGTACTGTGTTGGAAAATAAATGTGTTATCTATCTATCTATCTATATTAAATTGTCAATTGTTAAGATTTGATTAAAAGTAGGCACGTGATGGAAAATGTAAACTTGTCGTAATTTGGTAATGGCATACCTACAGCTTATGAAGCGTGATTTAGTTAGTGCACTTATACAATAATTGGCTAATAGCATAATATACTTCAATTTTTTGTCAGACTTGGCTGGCACATAAATTTATAATTGAAATAAATAACTGGCTCGGTTATTTTCTATTACTTCACTAAGTTACTGATTATTAACTACTATGGTTATTCTATACTTTTTAGTGCTAATAGAAACCTTGCAAAAATTTGAAGGAGGTGTGTAGTTTTTGTTAAAACTAATTTTATTTTACAAGTTTTAGTGTTAACACGTTCGTGGACAGTACAGGCTATAACCGTATTTTGTTCAAAGAATTACAGTACGGCGTACACCGTACGTTTTCACAGCGCGGATTCTATACGTTCAATTTGTAGGCCCCTCCAACTGCCATTTTATGACGAGCACCTGTTATGGTACTGTCACTTTTGAGAGCAGGAGGTAAATTTTTTGAACACCCCCACGCACACACGCATAGATTTTCACACAGTGACAGTTCGGTTATAGCCGTGGGGTGCCTATGAGACGTCGCGAACATTCTCGCACTACTGTCACGCCAGAGGACACCAAAATAGGAGTGTTTGTGTTTTTCTCGTAAAATTGATTTCGGCAATCGTAAGAACCTCCCAATTATCCTTTTTTATTAATTCTTCGTACTGAGAGCTTTGTGAAACCTTAAAGTTTATGAGTTTGTTTATTGCTTCAGTATAAAACATTGATTTTGTTAAATCTTCAGTGATCCGTCACAAAGTGGCCTCGCCCTCGTGTGCATCGACCGCCGAGCCAGACTGACCACAGCATCAGCCGGTCTCGCTGTCGTGTCCACCCATCGCCAGGAACCAATACCGACCACAACACCAGCCGGCCTCGCCGCCGTGTGCACCGTCCGCCAGGAGCCAGTACTGACCACAGAACCAGCCGGCCTTGCCGTCGTATCCACCGATCGCCAGGAGCCAATACTGCCCACAGCACCAGCCGGTCTCGCCGTCGTGTCCACAGAATGCCAGGAGCCAATACTGCCCACAGCACCAGCCGGTCTTGCTGTCGTGTCCACCGATCGCTAGGAGCCTGTATTGCCCACAGCACCAGCCGGTCTCGCCGTCGTGTCCACCGATCGCCAGGAGCCAGTATCGCCAGGAGCCAGTACTGACCACAGCATCAGCCGGTCTCGCCGTCGTGTCCACAGACTGCCAGGAGCCAATACTGCCCACAGCACCAGCCGGTCTTGCTGTCGTGCCCACCGATCGCCAGGAGCCAGTACTGACCACAGGACCAGCCGGCGTCGCCGTCGTTTCCACCGACCGCCAGGAGCTAATACTGCCCACAGCACCAGCCGGTCTCGCCGTCGTGTCCACCGATTGCCAGGAGCCAGTACTGACCACAGCACCAGCCGGCCTCGCTGTCGTTTCCACCGACCGCCAGGAGCCAATACGGCCCACAGCACCAACTGGCCTTACCGTCGTATCCACCGATCGCCAGGAGCCAATACCAACCACAGTACCAGCCACCCTTGCTTCTGCCAACGTCTTATCGGAGTGTTTAGAAATGCCCACAGTATCTTTGAGAGACGATGATAATACTGATTGCTTAGAAATGATGAAAGGCATCGCCTAGTTGAAAGTATCGAGCCTGACATCTGTGAATCTGATAATTCAAGTGAAATGAGCGATGGCTAAGATGAAGGTGATTGGACTGAAACTACAAAATCCATCGGCTGCCGAATTCAAATAAACGAACCCTAATGAACTCAACATGTTTTTGCTCCTATTATCTCCAAAATTACTTAACCATCTTGTCTCTTATCTTGGTTCCAGTTTCCCGGTTATGGCCGAACTGGCAGGCCTTACCAATTGCTCCATCTGAAGTGGTAACAGTACGATGATAACAGCTACCTTACAACATCGGTGGTAACAGTACGATGATAACAGCTACCTGCTACATCCGTACTTACAACATCGTAAACTCACTGTATATGGAGTTTCTCCATTACGGTTATACCCGTGTTACATCTATTGCCGTACCGATTTGATAAAGTTAAGTTACCTTCTACGATAGTATCAGTACGGCTATTGCAGTTTACTGTTATATCCGTAAGTAACAAAATAAACCCTCACATAAATTAAATAATAACACTACGGCTATAACAGTGGACTGCAGTTACTGGCATAAAACATACAAATATATTTGCTTATGAACAGCACTACGGTTATCATTGTCACGGTTATAGCAGGACTAAAAGTACTGTCTTTCGCTAGTACGCTACTATCCACGAACGTGTTAAGCAAACACCGTAAGGTACTGGCACCAAAAAATGGTTTATAACCCTGACTGATTCTATTGTAAAGCCATAACCTATGATCACTCCTTTAGAGTGTCTAGGACAAACGACTTAAAAGGCCTTCCGAACAGGGAAGGCTGCTTCCGAAGCACAAAAGACGTGGTATTGAAATGATGTCACTAAAAATGTTCGAGCATTTCACGGATAAATCTCTTAAATTGATGGTCAGTATTGTAAACCGTACACCTCCCGACCCCGCCTGGCTTAAAAAGTTGATAATTAGAAAAGGGTGGCAGCTTTATGCATACTCTCATAAGAAACCAACTTATAGATAAGTTTGCACGTCGGTGAAAACATTTTGATTTTGAGCGGGTCTCTGGTTTTAGGCGTTTGTAACTAGCCACAGAATATATATTAGTAAACAAGTTTAGCGTAGCGCTAGTTCGGTTGACTTCAGCTTACTCTGTTTTGTCTCTACGTGCACGCTGCCGTGCGTTCCGTGGCATCACCAAGATGTTCAGTTTCATGAGTAGAGCTTCCACTTGAGAGGTTTTGCGTTATTAACCTAACACGTTGTTTATGAAACACGTAGTTAATACGTGCCCTAAAATTTTAGCGCTACTTCCGATTTCCTTGGGATCCCATAATGAGATCCTGACTTGGTGACAATGGGAAAACTTCATAAGTATGTTTTGGCGGATCAAAAAGAATTTTGAAAATCGTTCTACAATTTACAGAACGCTTTAATTGTTGTGCTACTAACGGTCACCCATCCAGGTTCTAACTACACCACGGCCAACGTTACATAATTTTTGTGATCGCAAAGAAAGAGTAACTTCCACTTGGCCACGAGCGCTTCAAGCTATCGATTAATATGTAACTACAATTTCAAAAAATCATCCTCCAACTCCTAACCTTAAAGGAGTTGTACCTTCCATCATCAGGTCATCAACATGAGATGATAAATACCAGACGCAAATATACTTATATAATCTCAAAAAATATATGAAACACGTAATATGTGCCTATAAAATTTGAGGGTTGCCCTCGATTTCCCTAGGATCCCGTCATCAGATCCTGACTTGGTGAAAATAGGACCACCTCAGGAGTATACCCTTTCAGATAAAAAATAATATTTGCAAATCGGTTCACAACTGTTGGAATAATCGGTGAACATACATTAAAAAAAAGTTTTAAAAAAATACATACAGTGGAACATAGAACCTCCTCCTTTTTTGAAGTCGGTTAAAAAGGATATATTTACACTTTCACAATTAAAAGTTTGGTTGAAACATGAGTTTTTTTTTAAGATTATTTTTATATGTGCAATAGGTATAAGGCAATTGCTTCGATATTTTAAAAATGCGAAAGTAACTCTGTCTGTCGGTCTGTTACGCTTTCACGGCTACACCGCTGAACCGATTTTGATGAAATTTGGTATGAAGATAGTCTAACTCATGAAAAAGGACATATACTACTTTTAATTTCAAAAATAAGACTGGAAGGGGGTGAAACAGGGGATGAAATTTGGTATGGGAAATCAATTAAATAATTTACGTTACGCTTTCACGGCTAAACCGCTGAACCGATTTTGATGAAATTTTGTATGCAGATAGTCTAAACTATGACAAAGGACATAGACTTCTTTTGAGTGTAAAATCAAAACTGGAAGGGGGTGAAATAGGGGATGTAAGTTTGTATGGGGCATCATTATTTTATTGCATTTTTAACTATCAACTATATTGTCTAAATATCAATATGAAAGTCGCTTCTATTCAGGGTTAGGGGTAGGCATAGGGGTAGGGATATGGGGTTGAGATAGGGGTGGGGATAAGGTTGGGGATAGGGGTAGTGAGAGGTATAGGGGTAGTGAGGGGTATAGGGGTAAGAATTGGGGTGGGGATTGGGTTGGGGATAGGGTTAGGAATAGGTATAGGGGTAGGGATAGGGATAGGGGTGGGGATAAGGATGGGGATAGGGGTTGGAACAGCGGTGGAGCACGCGGGGGGGACAGTGGTATGGGGACTACGGTGGTGACAGCGGTGAGGATAGCGGTGGGGACAACGGTGGGAACAGCGGTGGGAACAGCGGTATGGGGACAGCGGTGGGGACAACGGTGGGGAGCGGTGGGGATAGTGGTGGGGACAGCGGTGTGGAGAGGAGTGGGGACAGCGGTGGGGACAGGGGTGAGGACAGGGGTGGGGACAGGTATGTTTCAGTTAAGTTCGAGTACTGTTTTTTCATAAAATCCACGCGGACGAAGTTGGGGGTAACAGCTAATTAAAATTATAAGTTAGACGGCCGCAGTTTGCCAACACCCACTGCAAAAAAAAACGATGCCCAAAGTGTGCCTTAAAAGCCGCAAAAGCTTCTTGAGATCATTACTGTTCCCAAAACAAACGATAACGTAAGCTCGGCCGTTGGGGCCAGTCAAAGTCAGGGTGGTGGAGGCAGCTCATCTGCCGAAACCAGTAAAGATGGCGTTCAGAAGTACGAACACCGCCTCGAGGGACAATTCGCGAGCACTGCGATACCTCCAGCGGTACAATCCGTCTTTGAGGACGAGCGAATGGAGGGTGATCAACACAGTAGTGGATGACACCCACATTAGACGCGTCGTTCTCATTGACCGGAAGTCTGCTGGCGTTATCGCAGAAGCAGGGTATACGCTCAATACGATTGGCGAGCAGGTGAGGTTCAAACTTTTCAAAGACCCACAAAATATGGGGGAAGAAAAGGAGGACAAAGAGGAGAGAAGACCTGCTGAGACAACTAAAGCTGAGGGGAAAGTCTCAGTCTCGTTGGGGAGACCATTGGGGAATCGTGCGGCCTCGCCAGCTACGTCGGAGAGAACGGACGATTTGCTGGGTATCCTTGATGAGATGGAGATTACCTCGGAGGTCGGCAACGACGAGAAGAGAGACGAACTGGAGGAGGGAGAACTGGAGGGGAGAGACCCAAAAGGGACCAGTAACCCTCATACACCCATCATAAAACCATAAGATGGCGGGACTAAGGTGTGTACAAATCAATTTACATCACTGTAAGGCTGCTACGGCCCTTCTGGCCAGACAGCTCAAAGCAAATAAATTTGATATTGCCCTGATTCAGGAACCGTATTTATATAAGGGGGAGATCAAGGGTTTAAACGGGACAGGGGGTACTATTCTATATCACTGTCTAACAAATAACGCAAGGTCATGCATTTACGTCAGAAATGGCATAAACGCAATGACAATGCGTTCTTTCTGTTATAGGGATCTAACTACAGCCAAGATCCTTGTGGAAATGGAGCAGGGGAAAAAGACCATCTTAATAGTCTCTGCCTACCTCCCATATGAATTAGAAGAACCAACGACACCACAACTTAGGAACCTGGTTGAGTATGGCAGCCGTGAAAACATTGAGCTTATCATAGGCTGCAACTTCAACGCACAACGTCGCCTGGGAAATCTCAAACAACAACAGGCGAGGGGAGAAAGTACTGGACCTTGTGGTAAGCACATCCATGCAAATTCTCAATAAAGGAAGTAGACCAACTTTTGTCAATAAACTCAGATCTGAGGTCATTGACATCACGTTAGCTTCAAATAGGACTAGCTGTAAAGTCTCAAACTGGCACGTGTGGAACGAGGTCAGTGGATCGGATCACAGGTAAATATGCTTTATGTACGAAACACGTAAGTTCAGCGAGGTCGTACGGCGCAGGAATCCCAGACACACCGACTGGGGCTCATTTAGAAGGGACCTACAAACACAGCTAGGGAACCTCTCAGGTAAGCTTAATTCTGTACTAGATATCGAATTCAAAGCGGACGAAATTACAAAGGCGCTATCCGTAGCCTGGACAAACAACTGTCCAGAAAATAAAACGGTTGGCAAAAAGGATCCCTGGTGGACCCCGGAGCTTGAAAAGCTACGGCGGGAGACACGACAGGCATTCAACGAAGCGAAAGCCAAGAAGGACTTCTCAATGTACACCAAGAAGTTAACAAGCTATAATCTGGCCATCCGAAAGGCACGAAGAAAATCATGGAGGGGACACTGTGAAATTATAGAATCTCTACCTGAGAGTATCAGAGTCTTCCGTGCCCTATCAACAGTCAAAGCAAACCCACTATCCTGTGTAAAGGATGAAAGTGGGAAGACTACGGATTCTGGAAGGGATACATTAGAAGTAATGTTTAGAACACACTTTCCGGGATCAAAAGAAGTCAGAAATGACGAGGACGAACCCATTAGTCTAGAGGAACAACACTCTCGTACCTCAAGAACCGATTGGTACGTCGCCAAAAAGGTAGTAGATGAAAACAAAATAAAATGGGCTATTAAAGGCTTTCAGCCATTTAAGATACCAGACCCTGAAGAAATCGATAATGATAATGATAATTTATTGCATAAACATATTAGTACCTATTAATACTATTCAAACATTTTAGGTATAAAAAACTATACAATGTACAAATTTTTTATAAGCAATAAAAAATATATATTAGTCAATTAATTAATTGATGAACTTAAAAGAAATAACATTAAATCAGGTCACTAAAGACAGGTCTAAAATCTCCTTAAAGGAGTAGAAATTATTGTTCAAGAGCCAACATTGGATCCTGCTTTGCACTGACTGAGCATTACGTACAGAGTCAGGAAGGCGGTTGTATATCACGGGGCCTAGCACGTACACTGACTGCTCCGAGCGGACGAGCCTGTGCGCGGGCGGCACCAGGCGGTCACGGTGTGCGTTGCTGCGGAGGTTGTGCGTGGGAACACAACCCTTGCGATCAAACGCGTTGCTGTTTAGGTACACAAAAACTGCCATTTGCGATATAAGTATGCACGGCATGGTCATAATCCGAAATTCTTTAAAGTACTCGCGTAGGCAATGCTACGCACCGCACGTTTTTGCATTTTGAACACTCGCTCCCAGTCTGCCGCTCGACCCCACAACTCCGTGCCGTATGAGAATATCGAATGAACCGTGGCGGATTACCGCACTAGAGGGCGTACAGTACTAACCAAGCTCCACGTCTTAAATTATTTTAAATTACTTTAAGTGATTTTTCAAAACATTTGAAGTCGTATCCTAGTACATAGTGTTATAAATCATCAGGAAAATCATTTGCAACAAAATCGATGAATAAATAAGAAAAATACGTGAACTTTAAATTAACTGGTGTTTAAGACCTTAAAATTATATTTTACTCTATAAACTATATTAAATATAGTAGTGTTAAGTGTTACAGAAGGCAAATTTCCACAAAAACAAAGTGAAATAATAATTACTTTTAAAATAACAAAACGGACAATTATAAAAACTGGTCGAATTAATGTCATTGTGTGCGTAAACAAACATCAGCTGTGATCGTGTGAACCGTGTCAACGAACTTTTACTCATCTGACTTTGAACGAACTGTGATCGCTACCGTCTATTTTATAATATTACTTATTTTCTTTGTTTGTCTACCCACACTCGTTTACCACTACAACTATATGAATGCTTATTTATCCGTGTTCAAGAAAGCGCTCCTTAGTCTAGAAGCTTAAGTTGAGGGACTGAAGAAAACACTCACGACTGATTATATCCAATCCTTAGTTAGTCCGCTGCGCGCCGATTGACCCAAACTGGCTCAGTTAAACACCGCGAAATAAGACTTACCTTGCGTCTGCTCTGAAGGCGGCACTACATTTGAGTCCAGTTGCACCTATAGTAATAATAGCTGACGTAATAATGAATTGTGTTGACTGTGATAATTCTATACAGCCTAAACATTTACTTACCTGTATTTTATGTAAGGAGAACCATCATTATGGCTGTGCAAACATTACTTCAGCTCATTTTAGAGAGAACTCAATGAGCATTAAAAAACATGGAAATGTTCGTCGTGTATGAATGTAACGACGACGCGAAGCTCTAATACTAATGATTCATTACTGGAATGTTACGGCAGCCCACCTCCTCGCAGGCCGGACGCACCGCGCGCTGATGAATACTACTCGCCGATACCGGCCGACAACAACGGCAACGCTATTGCTCAAGAAGATAAGATCAGCTACTCGGACTTTAGTAAATTGTTGGATATAAAACTCTCAAATTTAGTGCCACACATTGAGAGTACAATAAAAAAGACGGTTAAAAATGAAATTGACATCGCCATACAAAAATTAAAAGATGAATTTACGGAAACTACCGACTTTTTAGATAGCCAGCAAAATATTCTGAAATCGTCCGTAACAGCTGCAGAAGAGAAAATAAAATCACTGGAAGAGGAAAAATCTAAATTGTCACTAGAGCTGGCCAAAGTCGGGGGGCGAGTGCGTACACTAGAAAATATATCTCGAAGTCGTAATATTGAGCTACAAGCTGTCCCCGAGAGAAAGCAGGAAAACTTGCTTAGTATTATGAACAACCTATGTAACGTCCTCAATATACATATATCAAAGCCTGATATTCTGTCAATTCGGAGAGTAGCTAGATTGGATAAAACTACGAACCGCCCGAGAAACATTTTTGTCTCACTATCTTCTCAGAGCTTGCGTGATGATCTCATAAACGAGTATAGAAACTATAACAAAATGAATAAGACAACCCCTTTCAACTCATCCCTACTGGGGATCTCCGGAGAAGCACAGACTGTCTACTTAGCTGAAAATCTTGCACCTGAAATGAACAAACTCTATGCCGAAGCACGTACTAAACTCAAGCCAAATTATAAGTTCGTATGGGTCAAGTACGGCTGTATCTACGCGCGCAAGTCTGAAAGTAGTAGTATAATATACATAAAAGATCAAAACACTTTGGACACCCTCATTTAAATTTGTTAATCTTTGTTTTGTGTTTACCCTTTATTTTTATTTTATAATTTACCTACAATTAGAAGAAAAATGGATTGCATTTTAGTAAGTTTAAAATATTATAAAAACTATGTACTGTACGTGTCCTATAACATTTATACTTCAAATTATACAACGTTTTGTAAAATTGATGTATTCACTGGATATTATTACTTAGTTTTAGTTTTTTTACTTATACGTAACGTTCAAAAATTATATAATCATCGATTTTAAAAATGACGCGAAAACAGAAAGATTTTAAACTGTCGACTTTAAATGCCCAATCACTCAATACGGGAAGGCATGAGCTAATTCGCATAATGAATATTTCTAATCCTGACATTCTCACAGTAACGGAAACTAGATTGAATGAAAAAGTTGATGTAAAATATTACAATATCCCTGGTTATAATTTCATACTAAAATCGCGAGGATCTGGCAAAAAAAGGAAAGGTGGAGGTGTGGGGTTTTATGTAAGGGATACCCTACGATTCCGTAATGTTTCATTACCCGTAGGAAGCCTCGAACAACAATGGATTAGCTTAAAAATTAATCAGCACAAAGTAGCCGTAGGTGTAGTCTATAGACCTCATAAATCTAATTGTAGCACCTTTTTAGATGAGCTCAGTGACGTTCTCTCAATAATTCAGCCACAATATGATATAATCTTCTTAACGGGTGACATAAATATAAACTTATTAGACGTAGAACGGACGGATTCTTCAGCATTTCTCAATTTGCTGCATAGTAATGACCTGAAGCAAGTAGTTAACGAACCAACACGAATCACTACGACTTCATGTACTCTTTTAGACGTTATCTGCTGTAACATAAATATTAAAATGAGAGATTTAGTAGTTACGCATAATGATGATTTGACAGACCATTCTTTTGTATGCGCAACGTTTCCGATTAAAGTTCCGCAAAGTCCGCGAAGAGTTGTCACATATAGACCCTTCAATAGATTCGATTCAGAAACTTATAAATTTGCTTCCTCTGTAACTCCTTGGGAATGGGTCGAGTCTACTGAAGATATCAATGAGATGGTTTATAGGTTTAATACGTTGATCTTGGGACTTTTTGATCATTTTGTGCCTGAGCAAACACGTGTATTTAAGCAACCACCTTCACCTTGGGTCACAGACAGTATTAAGGCGCTAATGTGGGATAGAGATAGAGCTTGCGATCGGGCTAAGAAGAAAAATTCTACTGCAACAGAGTAGAAATATTACAAATCTCTCAGAAATGCAGTAATTAGTTTAAGACGAAACGAAAAACGACACTATTTTACACGAAATATTAACCGAAATATAAATAATCCTAAAAGAATGTGGGGAGAAATTGACAAGGTCTTAGGTAATAATAAATTCAGCTCTATACCCTCACACTTATGTGACCCTATTTCTATTAATAAAGCTTTTTTAGACACTATACCTGTTATAAATAATCACAATAATCCTAAAGTATATGTACAAACAGCTCAACTAACTAACAATGTATTTAAATTCCCGTACCTAAATGAAACCGAAGTGTTAAAAATTATTAATTCTATATCTTCCAATGCTACTGGTAGCGATAAAATATCAATTAAGATGATAAAACTTACTCTGCCTTATTCCCTTTCTGCAATAACGGCAATCATTAACCGTTCACTTAAAACAGGTATTTTTCCTGAAATCTGGAAAAATGTAATCATAAAACCTATACCTAAAAAATCACCAGTTGAAACCGTTAAGGATCTAAGGCCGATTGGTATTTTACCTGCATTATCAAAAGTGTTGGAAAAAGCTGTTAACTCGCATCTCTTAAAATACTTAGAAAGAAACAAAATTATTCCATTACATCAATCTGGTTTCCGTAAACAACACAGTACGACTACAGCGTTGCTACAAGTCGTTGACGAAGTTCTCACTGCTTCCAATGTTAATAGGGCATCTATACTTGTTTTGTTGGACTACAGTCGCGCTTTTGACTGCTTGAATAGGCAAATATTATTATCCAAGCTGGAGAGTTATGGGTGCGATGAGGTTGTATGTAAGTGGTTCCGTAGCTATTTCTGTGATCGATCACAGATCGTTGAGTCCCCTGATCATACTGGGGCATTGGCCAAATCAACGGCTTTATCTGTCAATCGAGGTGTTGTTCAAGGCTCAGTGCTTGGGACTACTTTATACACTGTCTTCACCACAGACTTGCTGGGAGCGTTAAGCACGGGACGGCACATATGTATGCTGATGATACGCAAATTCTAATACATGCCGAACTAGAATCTCCAAAGATCAGTCACGCTATAAACCTGCTTAATGAGGATTTAGCATCTGTTGCAGAGTGGTCAGACAATAATGAGTTGGTCTTAAATGCGGCTAAATCTGCGTATATTGTGCTGGGTACCAGAAAACAAATTGACACTGTAAGAGGAAGCAATCCTGTCATCGTAGTCAACAATCAACCAATTAATGAATCGGTGCTTGCAAGGAATCTCGGGCTAATGTTTGACAATTCGCTTAACTTTGATAAACATGTTGATATGAAAATAAGAAAATGTTATGCATCACTTAAACATCTTTATAAAATTAGACCATTTTTAAGCACTGATGTTAGAATAAGACTAACTGACGCCTTAGTTTTATCAATTTTAGATTACGGGGACATTGTTTATGGGCCTTGTTTACTTAAAAAGACAGAAAATAAAATACAAAGAGTGCAGAATTCATGTATAAGATTTTGTTTCATAGTTCCACCTCGCTCACATATTACTCCCTTCTTAAATCAGAATAACTTACTCAATATGAGACATAGACGTATTCTTAAATTGAATACTTTTGTCTTTAACCTGCGACAAACTGGGACACCTCACTATTTAGCTGAGAAGTTAATTTGGAATGACAGACAAGCAGGCGGAAGACCTCAACGTTATCCGTCCCTACACATCTCGCCGCTGCCACGCTTGACGTTATATCGAGGCAGCTTCCGATTCGCTGCTTCCAAGTGTTGGAATGACCTACCTCCTCCCCTGAGAACAATTCAATCTCTAGGTATATTTAAGAAGCAGTGTAGGCAGTGGTTGGTTTTAAAACAAAAATCAGAGAGTAATTGGGTGGCATTGTGATGTAGGATGATATCCAGTGAATGCATGACTTGATGACCTTAACAAATTATCTTTATTTATATTAGGATGTTTTAATTCACTTTATTATGTTAATAAAATTTACGTCATAGATTATATCAACATTAACCATAATGAGGTGTTACCAAAGAAGCGTCTCAGGGGGATACTGAAAACCAGCAGCATGCTGAGTGTCTTTCCTTTTCACCAATCACATATTGTATAACTTAGAGTAAGCATAATTATTTACCACTATATTTATGTTGTGGATTTGGTGAATAAAGTTCTTTTTATTTTATTTATTTAATTTTTTATTTAAGTAGCAGGATATAACGACTTTCCTGGTCGCGGTTTTAGCTAGACGATGCAGTGCGTAACATGCCTGTCCCAAACGTGCGCACAGCGAGTCTACGTGTTCCTGCCAGGTGAGTGAACTATCGATGATGAAACCTAATAGTTTGGTAGACGCTACCTGTTGTATTTTTGTATTATCTGTATAAACAGAGAGAGGGGTCGGGAGATGTCCACTTAAATTGAACCGAACGTAGCATGTTTTCTCTCTATTCAGTGCTAAGCCGTTTCAGGTAAACCAATTTTGAAGATGTCTAACGGTTTGATGGAGAACAACCTCCAATGCTTGTTCGGATTCTAATGTAACTACAGTGGTCACGTCGTCTGCATACATGTATGTTTCAACATCTTTTAGAGACAATGGTAAGTCGTTCAAGAGTATTGTGAACAACGTGTTCGATAAACAGGAACCCTGCGGGACTCCCATGACGCTTTTAAGCTCCTTTGATTTTACTCTTCCCTTAAATCCCACTACGATTTGTGTTCTGTCCCTCATAAACGAAACGAGTGTGGCAAGGGCTGGTCCGCGGATGCCGTGATGGTCCAGCTTGCTGGCGACAAGACAGTGGTCGGCGGTGTCGAAGGCGCGCGAGAGGTTGCAGCATAGCACATCCACCTGCCGACCTGCCTCGCGCGCCCTCAGCACCGCCCACACTACCTCGCGTACTAGGTCTGTCGTACAGCGCCCACGCTGGTATGCATACTGACGGTCTGACATCACGTTTTGCGTTAGCCAAAAGGATAGGATACATTATTTTACTAAAATATACTCATACTCAATTATTTTACTAAAAACCGGTATCAGGGATATCGGGCGGTACGATTTATTAGCGCTCTTCTTGCCCTGACCCTTATAAAGCGGTACTATCTTAACCCTTTTAAATGATTCCGGAAAAGTACCTTGTTTTACACAGACATTAAAAGGTAAGACAACGGGTAGCAAATGACAGGGCTAAGGAAATTAATTATATTAGGCGAAAGCTTGTACACATCTGCGCTAGACTTAGAAGCGATAAATTTTTTTAATATTTTTACAACCTCATCCGGCGTAAATGGTCTAAGTCGTATAGATGACGAGCCCGCTCAGCGCACCGGTTACATCGGCGGGTAGCGCACCGCACGACGCTGCCGCGTCTATGAACTCCTCGTTTAACGAGTCAACGACTTCTTGCTTGGAGGACACCGGTAGCCCGCTACAGTCCTTTATCGTTTCTGTAAAATCTACCCGTTCCGATGACTGCCTCGCTAACTCATTGTTTATTACCGACCACATACCTCGGCTTTTATTTGTCTGACCGTTTATTAATTTATCATAATATTCGGTACGTTTTTTATTGAGTTGACTAACGTACAAAGCGGAGACTTTTTCTGCGAACGTATTTAGGTCAGGTACGTTAGGGAATAAGTTTTTTATGCTCATAATGTCGAAAAATAGGCCTTTAAGATTAACTATTTCGGCATCTACCCACGGACTTAATTTCGAGGTTAAGTTCGATATTTTCTTAGGGAAACAAATATTAAATTTACCTATTACTGCATTTAAAATAGAATCTGCCAACTTGAGACAGTTTGAATTGTGGTAGCTTCCACACCGATTTAAGATCATTTAAGATCCAATTTAGTGACTTGAGTTCATTTCCGAAGCTAATCTTATTAGCAAGCGTAAACTTACGGCGCGGAAGTATGTCTCGATTTTTACCTACCGCCCGAGCGATACAGGTTTTTTGTGCCGTATGATCGCTGAGGTGCGTTATCACACTCGCTACGGACACACGGTCGCCGCGAATATTTGTATAAACGTGATCTAGTAAAGTTGAGCTGTTCTCTGATACACGCGTAGGAAAATCTACATGTTGGGTAAAATTATTTAAGTTAAAAATGTCAAGTAACAATCTTTTTTTAGATGAATCGGTCAAGAGATCGATGTTAAAATCACCAATTATGAGGGCATCAAAACCATCATCGTTAATTTTAGTCAAAAGTTTGTCAAACAGTTGGAGATATTCCGAATGACTAGTTAAATTGGAGTGGTATACCCTGACTATTAACAACTCGTCATCCACTAAGTTTATTGCGCAGACGTCAAACAGCTGCTGCCGCGATAGGTCAGAGTAGTCAGTCATATTAATAGCTTTTTTGCCTTGTTTAACGTATATACAACTGCCCCCATGCTCTGTTGTTCAATCTACCCCATCCTGCTACAAGAGGGAGCTGATATTATTGCCCCACACCTGTCAAGGCTCTATAGAGCATGTATTGCCTTTGGGTACATCCCTAAAACCTGGAGGCGGGTAAAAGTAATCCATATACCCAAGCCTGGGAAACCGGACTACGAGGATGTTAATAGCTTTTATGCCTTGTATATTAGCTTTTATGCCTTGTTTAACGTATATACAACTGCCCCCATGCTCTGTTGTTCAATCTACCCCATCCTGCTACAAGAGGGGGCTGATATTATCGCCCCACACCTGTCAAGGCTCTATAGAGCATGTATTGCCTTGGGTACATACCTAAAACCTGGAGGCGGGTAAAAGTAATCCATATACCCAAGCCTGGTAAACCGGACTACGAGGATGCCAAGGCGTTCTAGCCTATTAGTCTATCGTCATTTATTCTGAAGGCTCTCGAGAAACTAGTGGAAAGGCATATACGAGAGGGACCATTAAAAAGGAGACCTCTTCATGGACTCCAATGTGCTTATCAGCCGGGAAAATCAACAGAGACAGCATTACACTTGTCCTCGAGTGGAAGCTGCCTTAGATACTCAAGAAATATGTATAGGGGCATTTCTCGATGTAGAAGGAGCTTTTGACAAGACCACTTTTGCATCAATTGAGGAGGCCTCATTAGAGCATAGCATCGAGCCTACTCTACGGAGGTTGATCAATGGCATGCACAAAGGAAGAGTAATAACTTCGACGCTCATGGGAGACACAATCCATGCTAGGACAACCAAAGGTTGCCCACAAGGGGTTGTTCTGTCTCCAATGTTGTGGTGCCTGGTTATAGACTCTCTTATAAATGAAGTCAACACAGGACCATACTACACCGTTGGATACGCGGATGACCTGGTCATATTGGTGAGGGGCAAAGTAGTGAGAACTGTTTCGGAGCTCATGCAAGAAGCCCTCAATAAGGTGAAAAGGTGGTTCACACGACATCACTTGTCCATCAACCCTGGAAAAACTGTTGAGATACCATATACAAAGAAGAGGAAACTAGAGACCTTAGGCCAGCTCTCTCTATACGGGACGCAACTAAAATGAGCCACAGAGGTTAAATATCTAGGAATTACACTAGACAAGGAACTATCGTGGAAAACACATGTAGACAACACTGTAAGAAAAGCTCAAAAAGTCTTTGGAATGTGTAGATCTACCTATGGCAAGACATGGGGCTTAAGCCCAAAATATTACATTGGCTGTACACCATGGTGATCCGACCGATCATCACATATGTCAGTATAGCCTGGTGGCCCAGAACAAAGCAAATTGGGTGCAGACAAGAATTGGCTAAATTCCAAAGAACTGTCTGCATAGCCATATCTGGAGCTTTCAGGACCACCCCCACGGCAGCGCTGGAAAACATTCTTGGTTTGACACCGCTGCATATAGTCGTGGAATTGGAGGCAAGAAGTGGTTAAAAACCCATGGACTGTGGAATGTCTCGTTGCCAAAAACACGACACACAAAATTTTACACAGATAGAGAACTTGACACTATTACATCCATGGGCTGCGATAAAAAACAGCCTAGATTCATGTTCAAGAGACTCTATGAGATCCACATACCCTCGAGAGAGGATTGGAATAAAGGATTGAATCCCTCAAGTAAGGACAATCTGACATGGTACACTGACGGATTAAAAATGAAGTCAGGAGGAGGAGGGCGGGTGTTTATACCATAGGATATGAACACAGTCAAAGCATGGGTATGCAACAGTCTTTCAGGTTGAAACATATGCAGTAATTAATTGCCTGTGCAAAAGAAAACCTAGACAGAGGCACTACGGGCCAAAATATCTACATTCTCAGTGACAGCCAAGCGGCACTAAAGGCTCTCACATCCTACAAAGTAGACTCCAAAATAGTCCTTGATGCCATCCAAACCCTTAACAGACTAGGTAGGCACTACACATTACGACTGATTTGGGTCCCATGACACGTAGGAGTAGAGGGCAATGAAGCGGCTGACAGACTAGCCAGGGAGGGATCAGAGAAACACTTCTGCGGACCTGAACCTTTTATTGAATTATCAGGGAGTACCATCAGAAGCGCACTCAAGGATCATGCCCAGAGAAGGCACTGCACTGAGTGGGCAAACACTGTTGGACGTACTCATTCGAAAAAATTTCTAGGGACCACAAAAGTAGGTTACTTCAAACATCTAAGAAACCTAAGCAGGCACCAGACCCGTAATATTGTAGTTGCTTTCACCGGACACTTTGGCACTAGAGAGCATCTACACAAAATGGGTCTGTCGGATACAACTACCTGCAGAGCATGTGGTGAAGAAAGCGAACGCATGGAGCACCTTATGTGCACATGCGACGCTTTGGCTAACAAGCGAATGAAGATTCTGGGTCAGGCTTATCCGACACCAGAAGACTACAGGCTCCTTCCGCTGAAATCTACATCGAAGCTCATAACGAGCATATTTGGAGACAGCGGAAGATCACAGGAGCAATAAGGCAGGGGAAGCACAAAAGATCCCATAGTCGAAGTGCTCTGAGGTCCAACAAGGATCTCAGCCCCACGTAATAAGATAAGATAAGCTCGGCCAGAGATCCACTGCAGGTCGCAAAATATCCAGTTTCATCACGGTACCTACATTCTTCCAGCATAAATGCTGTCACCTGGACACAAACAGTGGCTAATCTGGAAATCGAAAACGTTCTGCGAACTCAAGTCAACCGCTACAGAAAAACATGTCGAAATGGCGCTTAATAGACGAATCGCTAAATCCTAAAGCACTGTGACTGTGGCGCTTCAACTCAGTACATTTTCTTTCTTGAGCGACTTGCCGCTGCTTGCACTAACGAGACGTCATTAGTAGACACTGGAAGGTTGATGATTTACACGGAAAAGAAAAATGTTGGACATATATGGCAACAGAAAAGCGCGCAAACTGACTCGATTGAGCACATAGAATAGTGCATGACTGTGTGAGAGTTTATTTGCCTCGACTCTCGTTGTGCGACCTCTATCTCTAACCACAAAATAGTTTTTATTTCTGTAAACATTTTTCTTAGTTATAGCATAGATTGTTCAGTAAAAAAAAAAAACTTACAGAGATATCTAAGGGGGCGGTGCATGCGATAAGTATAACAGACCAACGTTATGATGAATGTCGGGCCATAAAATGTATGCTGTAAGTTTGCTTCTGCGGCGTAATGAGCGTACGAAACCAAATCAGCGACATACCAAACTGAAAATAAGAAACACATTTTATTATTCATGTTCAAAATCAACACAACAAGTGAAAATAAGTCGGCTGTCCTTGATAAGGATATATCCTCTACGCCGGGTATTGTAGTTCGCTGTCTACGCCTATGTAGAAAGGTACAGTCAAAAGCATGTTAAGCTCCCACCCAATTTCACTCACCCCCCCTACCCTCATGCACCTCCCCAAGATCCCCGTTAGATAAAGTCCCTGGCATCAGTTTTATCCCAGATCACACTTTTCTACGATAGCCAGGAAAGAAGGTGCGACACCTAGAAAAAAAAGTGCGACATTCAGGCTGATTTTCCTTTCTTTTTTAATTATGTTTCTCGAAATCAAATGTTTAAAGTGATGTACGGTTTTTCCTGAACACTTAAGAGGTGTGTTATCTGTGAATAAATTATTGTTTGGGTCCTTATCTAACAATTTTACTATTCAGTTACGTGTTTTTATTAATTTTGAGACAAACACATTATTGTATAAAAATGTACGGCGGAAAAATCATAAGTTCGATTTTTTTTATGCCAAGTGTATTAAACTCTGAAGATGCTCGAACCCTCGATCCTAGGCAGATCATCGGCTGTCGGTGTGGCCGAGGAGATGTAGTATAAAGGGTTGGCTACATTAGATCTCACGTCGCAATGGCCGTTGGAAACTAAAAACTCGGCCCCTTTACCCCAAAAAAATTAAGGTACCTATACCTTCCTGAATGTACTTAAGAATGAAGTAACTTCGTAACCACTTCTTACATTAAATATAGCATTTATCATACCAGAAAAAAAAACGTAGCAAAAAACAAGATATATTAGAAGTGATGTGGTCGAGATAGATTTTTTATTTAATTTGTTTATAAATAACTGAACTGAACTAAACTAAATAAATAACTGAAGAAAAAAAATTCTAAAATCACCATTATTTGTTCCATTAAAAATGGTTACAACCATTTGACTGCTAAATTTTTAATCAAATACGACCGTTGGTCGTAACAGTAACGTTGCAAGGCACGCTTATGTGAACGTTATTGACGTGTAAATGAGGTAGAAATTTACATTGACGAGCGCGTAGCTGCTAATTTCGGGGAGGTATAGCCATAAGGGCTCCCGCACACGACCGAGAATCGGTGACCGATTTTTTGTCGACATCCCGCTCTGACGTGTTATCACCTGCATCTTCCCTCCTTGTTCTGGCCGATAATCGCCCACCGATTCTCGGTCGTGTGCGGGAGCCCTAAACAAGGGATTGACAGCCTTTGCCGAATCAAGGACGACAAAGCTTACTTACGCCAGTGACTGTTGTGAAAAGAGTACTGTTCATGTCTTATGCGATAAATATCGTTGACTAAAATCGACAACACATGCAGTCCGAAAACCACATTGTGTGCCAAATCAACTGCTCTATCTAAAGGAAGTCCTAGGATGCTTTCCTAAAAACATACAAATAAATATTTATTAAAAAAAAAAAAACAAATAAATTATTTGTATTTTTACCGCTCGTGTGGTGCCGGCTCAGAGTAAAAAACTATAGAGTCCGCCATATACAAATTCTGTATGAGCTAGTGAAGTGTAAAGCGTCTCACTGTCGTCGCCCATGCTAGTCGGTCAAAAAACTCAGTTAAGTTTTACAAAAATCAAGATATCTTTAAAAATCTAATGTTTTAGTATAAACTTTGTTTGCAAAAGTGAAAATACGATACGTATACGTATATCGTTTTTAGGGTTCCGATACCAAAATGGTAAAAAAAAGGAACCCTTATGGTGCCGCTCTGTCTGTCTGTCTGTCTGTCTGTCTGTCCGTCTGTCTGTCACACCTCTATATCTCAGCAACCACTAACGCTATCGAGCTGAAATTTGGAATAGTTTTAGAATATAGTTGCCCAACTTAATTGCACATGAAAATTTTTTGAAAAAAGTATGATTATTAATGTAAAGGGGGCCAAAATAGGGGGGGCCAAATTTAAAATTGTCGCTACTAGGTCGAGTGGGGTATCATATGAAAGGGCTTTACTTGTACATTTTAAAATATATTTTTGTATTTTTTTAAGTTTCTTAGTTTTCAAGTTATGATGAAAAATGTCAAAAAAAATACCATTCCCCCCCCCTTATCTCCGAAGTTTGAGTAAGGGAAAATCTGAATTAATTACAGTTGACAGAGGTTTATGTAAACTTTACAGCAAAAATAAAACGATCTTTCTAAGTTGCACAGTTTTTCAGAAATCTGCAAAAAACCTTTACAAACAAATTTAGTTTTGCGGTCCTGAAAATGGACTTTATTGCTTCCAAAAATACTATAGGTATATCGGAACCCTCGGCGCGCGAGTCCGACTCGCACTTGACCAGTTTTTTACTTGTGAATTGATCATAAGTACTAAGAACGGAAGCGTAAATAATCCTTAATAGCCATTTTATGCGTGATTTTTAACACCGTTTTTTTTCCTGAATGTTTAGTGTTTTCACCAGAAAAACTGTGGTAGTAGCATTTATTAATCCCACGTCACATATTTCTCAGAGAGAAAGATAAAAATTTTACGTTTGTAGGATTTGAAAAAAATCCATACATTTTAGTATGGAGGTCCCTCGCGAGAAAGTGATACGCTTATAGCTCCCTCCTTAGCAGAAAGAGCTGCTACTTAAACCTCCTTGGGTACCAACACATTGCAAGAGGCGACTAAAGGTTAACGAACCAGAGGATAGCGATTGGGCAGCAGCATCCTTATGTATGTCGTATCATCTTACCATCTGAGGTCGCCAACAACCACGGTCCATGGTGCCAGCCGTAACGCTAATAAGCATGGTGACTATGGTACTTCCCATCCACATTATTTCAGCAAAAGATGGAATTTTGGAGAGAGCTCTCTGTCCTGTATTGGACGTTTCATGGGATGTTATGATGATGATGATGATTTGTCCATTAGATGGAAAGACAAGACTAGATGTTTATTTATACACAATTGTAGACACACCATATACCAACGAAACTGAATTAGAGCACAAAAAAACTTAATATGAATATAACAATAAACAAAATTTCACAATGTCAAAAAAAATCGTCCAAATCCGAGTCGGACTCCACCACCACGATGACGATAAAAATACCGCCATAGTTATAATAGACGTGCAGTCACGCCGATTTTATCAAGTACTACCAGGTCAATTTTTAATACCTTCACCACATCGCGATGTGGTGAAGGTATTAAAAATTTACCTGGTAGTACTTGATAAAATGTTTTAATGAAAAATACCTAGATAAAACCGGCCAAGTGCGAGTCGGACTCGCGCCCTAAGGGTTCCGTACCTATCTACCATATGATATACTGAAAGCTTTTGCTCTTTGACTTTAAAAACTCGGCAACCATCCAACTTGAACCCTCTTTTATAAAAAAGTTCTTAAAACGGGAGCTCACCTTAATTGGTTACTATTAGTTGTGAGAAAAAAAAATATATTCAATGATTTTAGACTTTTCCCTTTATTTGTACTGTGAGACCTAGCTTCGTGCCAAATTTCATAATTTTAGGTCAACGGGAAGTACCCTCTAGGTTTTGCTTTAGTGCATAAATGTATGGGGATGAGGACATAAAAAGTACATCGACTCATCGTGCCATACTTTTAAGCGACGAAGTTTCTTTGTTTGCCAAGGTTTAGGTTTTCTAGCAAATATAATTTTTTATTCACATATAGATAAAATTTATTTGCAAAAATATATTATTAGTTAGTTATTGTTTGAAGTAAAAACTTAGAACCACATACCTTAGTTTCAAAGGACATAGAAAGTACAAAATACGCCAACAAAGCGGAAACACAGACCAATCCGTTCCAGAATCCACTCTCAGATAATTCGTACAACCAGTATATATTGAGCCATATTGATGAAACTGGCTGGAAAATGAAAAACAATTTTAAATTTTGCATCAGTTTTTTTAAGTCTATATTTTGATCCAACTACTAGTCAACAGTTCAAAAGACTCCCCCTGCGCTGCGCTGCATTACGCGTCGTCGCACGCGAGAAGTCCAGCTACGGTCACATTGAGCGTACGTTGCGCCGCATATCTTATGATATTACGTGGCATAAGATACGCTTTGTCTGAACTGACCTTTAGAGTGTCTTTACCACCAGAGCTGCGCTAGGTAGCTAACCTGTATAAAAAAATCTAACGAATAGGGTTGCCCCATTTCCTATCCTAGCTGAGAGCTGCGCTCTTCTAGTTCACAGATTAGCAACCCAGCTCACAGATTAGTTACCCAGCTCACAGATTAGCTACCCAGCCCACAGATAAGCTACCCAGCTCTCAGATTAGCTATTCAGCTCACAGATTAAATAAATAAATAAATAAATAAATAAATAAATAAATAAATAAATAAATAAATAAATAAATAAATAAATAAATAAATAAATAAATAAATAAATAAATAAATAAATAAATAAATAAATAAATAAATAAATAAATAAATAAATAAATAAATAAATAAATAAATAAATAAATAAATAAATAAATAAATAAATAAATAAATAAATAAATAAATAAATAAATAAATAAATAAATAAATAAATAAATAAATAAATAAATAAATAAATAAATAAATAAATAAATAAATAAATAAATAAATAAATAAATAAATAAATAAATCTTTATTGTCAGGTATACACCCATAGACATAGTGCAACCCAGCTCACAGATTAGCTACCCAGCTCACAGATTAGCTACCCAGCTCACATATTAGCTACCCAGCTCACAGATTAGCGACCCAGCTCACAGATTACCCACCCAGCTCACAGATAAGCTACCCAGCTCACAGATAAGCTACCCAGCTCTCAGATTAGCTATACAGCTCACAGATTAGCAACCCAGCTCACAGATTAGCTACCCAGCTCACAGATAAACTACCCAGCTCTCAGATTAGCTACCACAGTTCATAGCTATAGTAGAAAGCCACCCTTATAGTCTTGCTTATACAGTTGAAAGCACGTACGTTTGTAACTCTTTTATCATGCCATAAAGGCCAAAGTGTTTCTACTGACGTGCTGTTGTGTATACCAGCACCATTTCAATTTATTCAAATTTGTAAGAGAAACATAAACCAGTTGTGTCCCCATCGTTCTTTGAGCCTACTTTGACATCAACGCCCACCTTAAAAAACCAATTAGATGGCAATAGTTTCCTCAAACCTACTGAAGGCAGTTTAGTGAGATAGGCAGTCGTTGGACAGAAACATGTCTATCTGTAAACCTGACTTATCATCTTACATACTGCGGTCACGAACACCCGCGGTCCATGGTGCCAGCCGTAACGCTAATAAGCGTAGTGACTATGGTAGTTCACAAAAGTTGAAATTTTGGAGGGAGCACGTCCTGCAGTGGACGTTTCATGGGATGTTATGATGACATGATGACTGTAAGAAAGAAATAATAATATTCCTTTCTCCTGGATTATTATTATTATTTGAGTTGGGGACGCCGCGACGCATGCAGACGGGTGATCGGATCACACGAATGGAACCATTTCACCCATTATCCCAGGAGATACGGACGGCTTGGCATGCTTTTCTTTGATCCCCAGCCACGAGACTGCCAGTCTATGCGGCGAGCTGCTCGTTGGTTTTCATCGAGGTATCCCCACCTTTCCACCCCCCCTATCTACTGGTTGAGATGTACCGAGTAGTGACCCTGAGAGGACCTCCGGACCTCCTGGATTGTAGACTAACCTCTGCCATAAGTTCAGCATTCCTGTAGTCAAAGTCCCCAGCTTCAGTCTCTATATCAGCAAGTCTCATAAAATTAGTACTTGGCCTACTGTGTTTTCTGACCAAATCTTTCGCCGCCTTTTTACTAGCTTCAAACAAAAACATTGTGTCCAAATTATAATAACTATCGAACGTAGATTATATTTGCAGCTTTGCAAAGCAATATAAATGTCAGGTGATATTTTTTTACGTAAAATAATATTTATTTTCCTTCCGAAATCTTTTATCTATGATTATGATTGTGATTCATACGCATTGACGTAAGAAAAACGCTCCTGCGCGTGGTAGATGTAGAGCGGGCAGTGGCAGGGCAAGCCAAAACTGCGGCAAAATAGCTGGGTATCAGATACAGATACAGATACAGATTTTTATTAATAACCATTGTTACACGTCAAAATATTAATTTAAAAAATAATGTTGTATAATATAGTATACTCAATATACTAGTATAGTTACTCTAATCCATACAAATTTAATTTATAAAAATGTCATGCTTAGACTACTTATGATACAAACTGTTGTCAGGGATCACTGGCCTTATTAATAATTCTTTAATGTCATAAAATTGTTCCTGCAACAACCACGTCTTAATTTTATTTTTAAATATTTCTGTGGATGTGGCACACACGACATGCTCTGGCAACCGGTTGTATAATAATGGACCCAGCACATATACGGAGCTTTCTGATTTTGTAAGTTTGTGACTAACTGAAAGCAGTTTATTGCTGTACCGTTTCACATAGGATTGTCCGTCACCACGCCTCACGAAAATGTGGAGGTTCTTGTATGTAAATATAGCTACTTGATATATCAAGATACAAGGTAATGTAAGTACCTCGAATTTTGCAAATAACGGTTTAGCCGAGACGTCATCGGGAACCTGAGCCATCGCCCGCATTGCTCGCTTTTGCATCACAAATACTCTTTGTCTATCGGCGGCTCGTGCCCACAATTCAGTGCCATATGTCAGAAGCGAGTGTATGGTCGCGAAATAGCAGGTCCTGACCGTATCTACACTAACTGTTGCTGCCAGCCTCCATAGCGCGAAGCATGCGCGACTGAGGCGAGCGCAAAGCCCGTCGATATGCAGATCCCATTTCAGACCGCTGTCTATATCGAAGCCCAATAATCGCACGGACGATACCTGTTGCAGAAAAACATCATCCGCCCGGACTGTGCATGCAGGCAGAGTTCTGCCCGCTAGACTAAACCGCACGAATGATGTTTTACCCAAGTTCAGCGCTAGCCCATTGTTATAGAACCATCGCGACAGCTCTTGTAAAGTTGAGTTGAGGTTTTGTTCTAGTTCACTGCTTGATTTTGCTGTGACCACGGCAGCAACGTCATCGGCGTACATAAATACATCCGAGCCCAACATTGCCGCTGGGAGATCGTTAAGTAAAACGCTAAAAAGCGTATTAGAGAGGCAGGATCCCTGTGGTACACCAATCCTACCAGCAATCTCGCCAGAGAGTATACTACCACGATCACCCGAGACTGTTTGATGCCTATCGGACATGAACGAGAGTAGCAGTGACGCGGCCTGTCCACGTATCCCATAGTGGTGTAGTTTAGCTATAATAAGAGCATGGTCAGCCGTATCAAAAGCACGCGAGAGGTCGCAACACACCAGTGCAACTTGGAGGTTGCGCTCGCGCGCCCTTAACACGCCCCACACTACTTCGCGCACTAGGTCGGTTGTAGACCGCCCAGCTCTGTACGCGTATTGTCGCTCAGATAATATGTTATTACTTGTTAATCTCCAATATTTGTATCTCCAATAGTTGTATCTCCAATAAGGGTTACTTTACTCCTGGATAGCTTCTAGTTTTATACAGGGTGTTAATTAAATTGCGTGCCATAGCTTAGGGGGTGTTTCAGTAACGATAAAGGAACACAAAAAAAATATAATAAAAATCCTGCTTAAAAAAATTAAAACTTCATTGAAACTAAACTAACACTGAGGGCAATAATGACCCGGCGCACCGCGCTATCAAAAGCGCGCGAAAGAGATTCAGTTATGTATGTATGTGACTACCTTATAGTTTGATAACTTGGAGGACTGATAATCGCGCGCTGGCTCGGTGATAGCGCAGTGCTTCGTCCGAGTCATTGCCCTACACGCAGGGACTAGATAAGTACTCGTACTATAAGTACAACTGGACTGAGTGCCATGTAGAAAAATTGTTCTGACAGCAAGTCACATAAGATACCGCGGTGTCCCTTTCTAAAAAGGGTGACAATGATATTCTGAAGATTGTGGGAAACAAACAGGGTATCGTATCGAAATACGAGTAGAGCCAATTAAAAACATACTACATTATAAACAGTGTTTTATTATTTACAGGTAATTATTAAAAAACGTCACGTCAAAACAGAAATAATATACAATATTTACATACCTACAAATAAGAAAACAGAGCATTCGCCAGTCAAAAACAAGTTAAAGTACTATTAGGCGATCGGATCGGACTGCTCCGAATTTAGCTCCGTACCACGATTTTGCCCAATAGCAAAATTGTCGTTTGGATCAATCCGCAACGCTATTGGACAAAATCGTGGTCCGGAGCTAAATTCGGAGCAGTCCGATCCGATCGCCTGTTAGTACTCTTATGATGGACATGAACATCTCCACATGGAACAATTTAAAAATGAAACTGATTTTACTGTGAGAAACATACCACACATTGTGGAGATTTGCGGTTTGCTTAGTAGATTTGAACATACAAGTGGACGTCGGCTGTCAGAGCTACTAAAAACAGACGAACAACAGCCAACTATTTAAACCAACGTACAAAGACCCACTAAAAACCAGCTACAGTTGCTACAAAAATACAAAGAATAAATAAAGGTATACAATGATATAAATATCAATAGGTACAGAAATATTTAACACCATAGAAAAAAATATAAATAAGGGTGCTAAAACTTTGAAAATAAAATAAAGATCAATAAAAATACTGAAGATACCAAAAAATTAAAATACTGAAATACAGAAAATAAAATAAGATAAAAAAAACTAAAAGCTGAAGGGGAATTCATACAAATCATGCAATTTGTGCCAAGTTTTTTTTCGGAATTCGGTATATTATAAAGGTTTTAGAAAACCAACGCAAGCAAGGACAATAACAGCAAGCAACAAAATTCATTATCGCTGAGCCGTATCCGCTGGAGCTACAGATGTGAAATTTTGTACAGAGATTTGTTGCACGTCAAAACAACCCACTAAGAAAGGACTTTTAGAAATTTGTCCCGAAGGAAGTGTAAAAGCGATGAAACTTTGTATAAAAGTCCTACAGTTTTGACACGACTTACCTACTCATAGTAAAAAAAAAATTTGAAATAGAGAAGGTACAGATTCACACAGCACTCTGTTTCAAAACTGCTCGATCTTTATTTGGCACAAAGTCTCCTTTTTTAAAATGTTTGCTACATACAGATGTATGTTTCGTGATATTTCTCGAAAATTTTGGTATCACAAGGTTTTAGGCTATTCTGAAAAGTTTAAAAACCACGCGAGTGAAGTCGTGAGCTTTTATGTAGCTTCTACTACACAAAACGAACTGAAGCCGGAGGATGGGCAGTAGCGTCCTTCCGTGTACCTACTGCGGTCACCAACAACCGCGGTCTATGGTGTCAGCTGTAACGCTCCCAAGCGTGGTGACTAAGGTAGGTACAATGGTTTATTAATTATTATGTTACTAGCATGGTAAGTACTCCATATCGTTCCAGCAAGAGCTGGAGTTCTAAAGGGAGCTCCGTGTCCTGCAGTGGACGTATTACGGGATGTTATTAAAGTATTATGAAAATTTGCAACGCTAAAAAAGTACTCGTATTAGCTTCTGCCCAGAGCGGCTTACGAGAAAAATCTTCCCGTCGCAACGACGGGTCGAGACGTCCAACCTAAATTTATGTCACCCTAACTTCTAAACTTATCTAAACAAGCAAATCGTAGTAAAAACATATACTTATGGTAAGAAAATCCACAATCCGGAAAATATTCGCTCTTGCAAGCTTCAACAATGCAATTTCGCATTTTAATTTTTTATATAATTTAGTGTTTTCAAAAAATCCGCGTCGTTCCTTATTTTAGTAAAATGAAATTTAGAGTTGACACATATTTATTTGTTTTCTACCATTTATCAGCGGATGCAGTTTTTATGGGAAGTCAAATTTATGTTCCTTAGGAAAAGTTGTTCAGTTACATGGGTAGGCTACCACCCAAGAGGTTTTGCGTATTTGAAATTACACGTTGTATTTTATCTCGGGCGTCGTGCTGAGGGGGCACTAGCTCTGAACATGAAACTGAAAAACTTTTGTACTGCGACTTTTGTAACACCGCAAAAAAAAATTGCTTTTTCATACAAATTGGCTCGGTCTTGTTCAGTGCTACCACCCGAGAGATTTTGCGTTATTTACTCAATACGTTGTCTACGCCTATAGACCATACAAGTATACCGAATTTCATACATTGCACAAAACGCCTGCATTAAACAGATTGCCGTTGACATTTAAATGAATTTGGCATACGGCTGCTCACCAACAAAATCCAGCAGCCAGCTAGGCATTTTACTAAAAGGTGCGTTAGCGTACGCATGTATTTTATTGCAATATGTTCACTACTTCATTTACTTAACACTTTTTTTTTCTGTTAAATTGTTTATAAAATAATTCAAATTTCTACCAAAAATTTAACAATCAGAAAAAGTATGAACGGCAACACACACAGTCATCTTAGAAAGGGACACCGCAGTCACTTGTGGCAATCTCACTCGGACCGTTTTTTTGACCACTTATTTTTCGTACGAAGTATACCGACCTTCGAATAATTTGCGGAAAAAGTAAATTGGTAAGTTCAGGGGCTGCCTACACGTTAGTTTAGTTTCAATGAAGTTTTAGTTTTTTTCAAGTAGGATTTTTTTAAATAATTTTTTTTGTGTTTCTTTATCAGGACTGAAACACCCCCTAAGCTATGGCAAGCAAATAAAATAAACCCCCTGTATAAAGCCCAAGTCCGATTCTGTACGGAGAATTGCTGTCACCTTTGGGTGACGTGATTTTTTGCATGGTGGTAGTTGAAGGGCCCGAGCGTGCTAAAGGTTACTTTTTACCCCGGGAAATCATCTCATTCCCATGGAAAAACACTCTTTATCATAGCCTTACGTCACTTCTATTGATATGGTTTTCAAACTCCTGAACGTGACTCCTCAGATCCATGACTCCTCAAACAGATCGACTCCATAGGCTACTTTTTACCTGGAAAAACATCTCATACCTATGGGAAAACAAGTAATAATATAGCCACACGTCATTTCTATTGATATCGTTTTCCAACTTCATGCACAATACTGATCATACGTCTAACACTCATGACATCTATATATATAAAAGAAGAAGGTGACTGACTGACTGACTGACTGACATATCAACGCACAGCCCAAACCGCTGGGTCTAGAGATTCCATATTTGGAATGTAGGTTCCGTATAAGGCGTAAGGGTGCACTAAGAAAGGGTTTTACAAAATTCCACCGCTAAAGGGGTAAAATAGGGGATGAAAGTTTGTATGAAAGTCCGTCAGTTTTGAAGTGAGGATCTTCAAAATTTGTATTTAAGCTGACGACTAAAAATAAAGTTTTACGTGTCACAAGGTTTTTGAAGATTCTACACCCTAAGGGGGTGAAAAGGGGGATGAAGTTGAAAATCCTTCATTTTCAAAGTAAATCCACTAAATTTATTGTTTGGGCATTAGGGTTGTAATTTTGTGGAACTTACACCCCTAAAACCCCTAAAAGAGGAAAATGGTGTGAAAAGTCTAAAAACCAATATGGGTATCGTTTGTATGGTTTATCGGGTCGCTGATTACGAAAACTACTACAATTTTGAAATCCAACGTGGTAAACGTGAAATACCACTATCCCCTGGGGATGGGGTTGGGGTGCGATAGGGTTGAAATGTTTAAAAATAAATGTGGGTGTCGTTTGTATGGTTCATCGGGTCGCTGATTACGAAAACTACTATAATTTTGAATCCAACGTGGTGTGCAAGAGGAAAAGTTAGAGGGGGGGGGTGAATGGGGAGGGAGTAAGAGGGGGGGGGATGGGGAGAGAGGGAAAGAGGTAGGGGGCAAGGGAGGTGGGGAGGAAAAGGGAGGGGGTGAGGGAGCGGAAGGGTGAAGGGGGAAGACGGAGGGGCGAGGGAGAGGGAGAGGAAGAGAGAGGGAGGGGGAGGGGAAGAGGGAGGGGGAGGGGATGTGGGGGGGATAGAAAAGGATAGATAGGGAGGAATAGGGACTTTTTTGACTTTTATGAATACCAACTCGCTACCCATTCACTTCACTACCTTTATTGCCTTCTTTTTTAAGTTCGCCTGTAGCGGTTGACAATGAAAATTCCGCACTACCTACCAGTTGAATAAAATCAAAAGAAGCATTTATTGAACTTGGATAAGTACAAATGCATCTTTTACGTAGGGATCAAGAAGGATAAGCGTTTCGCAAAATATGTTTCAATTAAGTTCGAGTTCTGTTTTTTTATAAAATCTACGCGGACGAAGTCGCGGGTAACAGCTAGTGCAATATATTTTTAGAAACAGCTCTTAAAGCTCCTTGATTCCATATATCACAAGTCGGGTTTCAAGTAGAATATTTTAAAAATCCCGTACAAAAAAAATTATGTCATAAATAGCCGTCTTACAGTATTCATACTGGCAAAGCGGAAAGTCAGATTGAGGGCAAATTTAAGGCGGCTGCTCCAAAAGTACCTATTTTTATATCGAATTTATCGAAAGATACGACCGAGAGTGACATTGCCGAGTATATAAGAAATAAAATGCAAGAAAATGTGACTCTTTTCAAAGTTAACAGAAAGATAGAAAAGGGCTATAACTCGTTCAAATTATACGTTTCGAAATCAAAATTAAGTTCATAATAATATCTTGATGACAAATTATGGCCTAACGGAGTAACTTTCAGGCGGTTCATGCATGAAAAGCCCGAATCACATACTGGCAATATTCAGCAAAAACGTTCTTAATTATGGATATTACACCCTATAAAAGTACATTTGCAAGCTATAATTGCCAATCTGTCAAGAGCTCTGTTAGGGATGTACGTCGACTATGTCAGTCAGCTGATATCGTGGCGCTCCAGGAAACATGGTTGTACCCACATGATTTGTCCTACCTTGGTGGTATTCATGAGGATTTTCCATACACCGGGAAGTCATCCATCGATACGTCGGTAGGGGTCATTAGAGGGAGACCTTATGGTGGTGTTACGAACTTGTGGCGGAAGCAAGTGTTCCAGTCTGTTTCAATTATTAACTGCTCGAGTGTGCGTCTATCAGCTAACAAGGTGTCCGTAAGTAATAGGTCGTTTATTGTGTTTAGCATATATATGCCTACCGACTCTAGCGATAACTTAGTGGAATATACAGATTGTTTAATTGAAATGAGCGCTATTGTAGTAAGCAGTGGAATCGAAACTGTGTACTTTCTAGGAGACTTTAATGCCCACCCTGGCGAGTCATTTGCTACAGAACTTTTAAGCTTCTGTGCTGAACAAACGTGGACTTGTGCGGACTTTGATAAGCTAGCCATAACCTCGGGTAATTACACTTATGTTAGCGCAGCACAAGGATGTCGGCGCTGGCTCGACCATTGTGTTGCCAATTCGACAATTTTGTATTTCTGTGTGCAATAAAGAGTATTGTATTGTGTTGTGTTGTGACACAGTCTGCCTTGCACAATATTAGGAACGTAGCTATACTTAATGATGTATTCTGCTCGGGCCATATACTTCTTACTATTGAGTGTCAACTAAATGTTGTTATACCTAAGTTAAACGTAACTGAGATAAATTGTAACATGGTCATTTAGGAGATAGAGATAGTGAACAAGTAGAGAAGTATAGTGATTTATTGAATAGCCAATTAAGGCTCATTGACTTTCCACAGGAGTTCTCTTCTTGTAGTGACAAGCATTGTACGAATCCTGAGCATAAACTAATTCTGGACAATATGTATGTAAACATCGTTAAAATATTGTCGGACGCTGCTGTTGTTACATACAATAAACGCAAACCTAAAAAGAGTGGCCGTGTAGTCGGCTGGAATAAGCATGTGGGTGAAGCTTACAGGTAGGCCAGGCTTGCGCATCAGTTGTGGGTGTGGTATAATAAGCCATATTCTGGAGAGTATTATCACAAAATGTGCTTAACACGAAAAATCTTTAAGAGCCGATTAAAATGGTGTATCAATAATGAAGAACAAATCAAGCTTGACATCAAAGCATCTCATCGTGCCGCCAAAAACTTCAGAAAGTTCTGGAAGGCCACGAATAAGCTGGATGTGAGGCCTGGACTGCCTGTGAGTGTGGATGGTATAAGTCATCCAGAGGAGATTGCAAATTTATTCGTTGAACACTTTAACGTGCAGTCTCCCTGGGTCCATCGGTGTCGCGGGAGTTCGATGGGGGGGTTTGTCGTGATGCTGACCTTGTCCGTTTTTCTGCCAAACAAGTGGCCAACGTTTTGAAAAAGATCACGAAAGGAAAGTCCCCGGGTCACGACGGCCTGAACATCGAGCAACTGCAACATGCGGGTGTCCATCTACCACGTATCTTAGCAATGTTTTTTTCCTTGTGCATGTGTCACTCGCATCTCCCTGAAGATCTGATGCGTACTATTGTGGTACCCATATTCTATGGTGGTACCTATTGTAAAAAATAAAACCGGCGATGCAGCAGACAAGAGTAATTATCGTCCCATCTCACTAGCCACCATCTTAGCGAAAGTCCTTGACTGCTTGCTGGACCGTGTGCTGGAGGAACATCTACATATGCACGACGCTCAGTTTGGGTTTCGACCAGGGCTCTCTACGGAAACCGCTATTCTTCTCCTAAAGCATACTGTCCAGTATTATACTGAGCGTCGAACGCCTATTTATGCTAGCTTTCTTGATCTGTCGAAGGCGTTCGACCTCGTATCATATGATATTCTTTGGGGCCAAGATGCGCAAAAGGAGATTACCAGCGGAGCTCCTGGGCATTCTCCAGTACTGGTACGCAAACCAGGGGAACAATGTGAGATGGGCAGATAAGATCTCTAAGTCATACAGGTTGGAGTGCGGGGTGAGGCAGGGGGGGGCTTAACTCGCTCAAGCTCTTCAACCTGTATGTTAACGATCTGATCGTTGAGCTCAGCAGCAAAAGAGTGGGATGTCACATTGACGATGTGTGTATAAATAATATCAGCTATGCTGATGATATGGTGCTGCTGAGCCCATCGATCAGTGCCCTCAGATTGCTGCTGCAAACTTGTGAAGAATATGCGCGGATGCATGGCCTGGAATACAATGCCAAAAAGAGTGGGCCGTGGGAGGCAGGTGTCCGGATACGATACCCGCTATTAAACTGAATGGTGTACAGCTGGAGCGGGTATGGGAGTTCAAGTATCTTGGGCACCTTGTCACCGACGAGCTTAAGGACCATGCTGATATTGAGAGGATGCGCAGGGCGCTTGCGGTTAGATGCAACATGTTGGCCCGCAGGTTCGCACGCTGTAGTGAAGAATCCAAAATAATTTTATTTAAAGCTTATTGCCACGTTTTCTACACGTGCAGCCTGTGGACCAACTTCACGCAAAAGACCATAAGTGCCTTGCGTGTCCAGTACAAAAATGGATTCAGAATATTGATGGGGCTGTCTCGCTACTGCAGTGCTTCAGGTATGTTCGCGGCTGCACGCACAGATGACTTTTATGCCATTTTGCGGAAGCGAGCAGCCTCGTTGCTCTGCAGGGTGAGGGCTAGTTCCAACTCTATTCTGAATACCTTTGCTGTACGATATGACTCTCCACTAATGCGCCATCTCACTAAATTATTGGTGGCGTATAGAGGCTGATTTTATGTAGATAGGTTACTAATGTAGGATAAGTACCGTTACTAACAATTCTGGACCATTGTAGTCTTTTTAATAAATGAACAATAATAATAATAACTATCCCCTTCAGCGGTTGCGGTCAGACTATAAACAAACTTCCTCGCCCGCTTCTCCCCCGCTGAGAAAAAGGCACTGCGTACTTCTATCCACTGCATACTTTTACCCGAAATGACTCTATAATCTATACATATAATAAAAGAGTAGAAACCGCGTGTCTGTACTTTTGACAAATTTAAAAAAATAGTGTGGGCGATAAGAAATGACTAATAGAACTCAAAAATATGTTTTCTGAACTTTTTGTCTGTCTGTCTGTCTGTCTGTATGTTTTCGATAAACTCCGAAACTACTGAACGGATTTTCTCGCGGTTTTCGCAGATAGATTAAGCTTAGCTCTGAACAACATATAGGCTATGTTTCATTCAAATCGGTTCACTCAATCAGAAGCTACAGTAATCTAAAGTATCAAATTGCCTGTACGATAATAACTCACAAACCGATTCAAACTGAGTTTTCAATTACGAGTTTGGCTTACTTTTGTGCAACATAAAAGTTTAGTTTCATTGCAAACTGTTCACTCAGACAGAAGGTACGCTAAGCTTCATGCGGCGGCGCAAATAACTCACAAACTATTGAACGGATTCAAACGGGGTTTTCAATAAACTGTCAAGCTTACTTCTTTGCCACATATTACCTTACTTTTATTGAAAACGGCTCACTCAGACAGGTGCGCGAAATTTCCAGCGGAGGCGCCAGTAGCTCACAAACAACTGAACCGATTAAAACGAGGTTTTCAGTAACGTATTTGGCTTACTCCATGCAACATGTATGCTTAGTTTCATTGCAAACGGTTCACTCAGACATAAAATACACTAAGTTTCAAGCGGGGGCACCAATAACTCCCAAACTACTAAACGGATTTAAATGGGGTTTTCAATAACTTGTTTAGCTTAATTCTTTGTAATGCTTTAGCTCACTTTCATTAAAAACGGTTCACTCAGACAGAAAATGCCCGAAGTTTCAATACGCGGCGCCAATAGCGAACAAACTACTGTACCGACTTCAACTGGCATTTCCATGACGTGCTTGGATCAGGTACTTCCGTGCAACATATAAGCTTAGGTTAGTTGAAAACGGTTCACTCAGATAGAAGTTACGCAAAGTTTCAAGCGAAGGCGCGAATAATTCAAAAACTTTTGAGCAGATTCAAACGTGGCTTTCAATACCGCGTTTGGCTTACTCCTGTGCAATAAATAAGCTTAGTTCCATTGCGATAGGTAGGTTAACTCTGACAGAAGATACGCAAAGTTTCAAGCTGCAGAACCAAGAACTCACCTACTGAACTGGTTCAAAGTCAAACGAGGTTTTCAATGACGCGTCGGGCTTCTTTCTGTGCAACATATAAGCTTTATTTCATTGCAAAATGTTCACTCAGACAGAAGATTCGCGAAATTTTAAGCGGCCGCACCAATACCTGACCAACTACTTGAACGACTTAAACGGGGTTTTCAATAACGTATTTGGGTTGCTTTCGTGCAATATTTGAACTTTTTCTTATTCTTATATATGCATTTATTCAGAGCAAAACATTTTACATCGAATATACTTAAACTTAAACTAAGGTCTAATACAGATACAAAATACCAGAATCTGTTACAAAATACCAAAAAAAAATAAAGACTAGAATAATTTTAAAATATCAATAGAATGTGTAGTTAGGTATAATGTCAAGTTCATAAAATATTTATTTATATGTCTATTTACTTTTGTCTTCAAAAAATTCATTAATAAAATAGTAACATTTCCTCAACAACCAACCTTTAAGTTTATTTTTAAAACTAGGGAAACTATTAACAGACTTCAATTCCACAGGGAGTTTATTAAATAACCTAGTTGTCTGGAACTGAGCACTGTGTCTAAAAACTTGCAGCTTTGATGAAACCGTGCCATCCATAATGAGTATATCTTTACGTCTAGTTGACATCCTCAAATTCCTTCCGGATTCTGTCTCAAATTTTTCAGGATGTTTGACAACTTCACAGAGTAAAACAAGCAGATAAAGGCACGGGGCAGTCAAGACTCCCAGTTTTTTAAAGTACTCCTTACAAGATTCTTCCTGATGTAAACGAAAAATTATTCTTATGGAACGCTTTTGCGCTACAAATGCCCTTTTAATGTTATAATGATAACTATTTCCCCACAATTTGATACTGTAACGGAGATGGGACTCAATTATAGCATGATATATCATCTTTAATTGATCGATGGTAGCAACCTCTCTGAGACTTCTCAAAACGTAACAAGCTGAGCTAATCTTGCTGACAAGTCTATCCAGTTCATTCTGCCAGTTCAATAAGCAGTCTATATTTACACCAAGAAACTTAACAACGTTCACTGCTGCGATGTCTTGACTGTCTAAAACAACTTTTAGGGAATCCTTGTTTCTAGAAGTGGAACGGAATAACATTAATTTAGTTTTATTTGCGTTTATTATAAGATTATTATTTTGAAACCAAGTCGAAAAACAATTAAGGGTTTGACATGTTACACGATTTAGGTCGTCTATCGTTGGAGCAGAAAGTATAGCGCTGGTATCATCTGCAAATATAATAGGATTGACAGTCGGAACTTTCGATCTTATATAATTGATCAAGTCGTTAATAAAAATAACAAAAAATATAGGCCCTAAAATCGACCCTTGCCATCGGTTCATTCAAACAGATAATAGGCGAGCTCAAAGTTTCAAGCTGGGAAACCGAGCTGAAATCACACAAAGCTTATAATTTTGTACGGAAGAAAGCCAAATACGTTGTTGAAAATTCCATTTGATCCGGTCCAGTTGTTTGTGTAAAAGTCGTGGGTACAGCTGAAGATTAGTAAAACTTAGATTTAGTTTTATTGTAAAAATAATAATAAAAAAAAATCCTGTTTCGGCATGGCAGCGGTGCAACAAATGTAAAAATGAAAGTTCTAAAGTTTTGAAAACTTAGGAAGTAGGTACTTATAAACAAAATACTTCAAAAAATAAAGAGGGAAGTGAATCATTGTTTTTTAGGAATTGTCTTTTAAGGGGCGAAATAAGTTACAAAGATTGTACGGAAGTGAAGTCTAACAGTTTTGTATGTAGTTAAATGTAGAGTCTAAAGCATGTGAAGCTAGACACGTTGGACTTTGTACCGCTCTTTTTAGTGTTCCGTACCTCAAAATAAAAAAACGGAACCCTTATAGGATCACTTTGTTGTCCGTCCGTCTGTCTGTCTGTCAAGACCCTTTTTCTCACGAACGAGAAGAGGTATCAGGTTGAAATTGATAACGAATATTAAGGTCCATAAACCACACAAGATCTGAATATTTTATTTTTTTACAACGACGCAATCAAAAGATATGGCTTTTTATGTCCTCATCTCCATACATTTATGCAAAACCTACAGGATACTTCCCGTTGACCTAAAATTATGAAATTTGGCAAAAAGCTAGGTCTCACAGTACAAATAAAGAGAAAAGTCTAAAATCATTAAATATTTCAATTTTTCTCACAACTAATAGTAACCAATTAAGGAGAACTTTTCTATAAAAGAGGGGTCAAGTTAGATGGTCGCGAAGTTTTTAAAGTCAAAGAGCAAAGGCTTTTAGTATATCACATGGTAGATAGGTATGGAACCCTTAAGGCGCGAGTCCGACTCGCACTTGGCCGGTTTTTTTCAGTAGCCACAGGAGCTAAAGTGACTGAGCCTTAGATTTAGTTAGGCTTTGTTTTGTATGAAAAATAACGAAACCCGTATCATAGTTACTCCACGTGGAAGTCGACTATGTTTTTACACTTACGAGGATAGTGGGCGACCTAACAGTCCACACGCAAACAAGTGGTGTTTAATTTACAAAAATCCGTATTATCGGTACTCTGTATACCTAATAATTAAAGGCAAGAACTGCACTGTCTGTCTGTCTGTCTGTTACGCTTTTATGACTAATCCGATAAACCTATCGTGATAAAAACTTGGTACGAAGATAGTTTGAACCATGGGAAAAGTCATTAGCTACTTTTTCTGAAACCCACGTGGACGGAGTCGCGGGCAACAGCTAGTAATAAATAGTTACTTCATTTCACAAAGGATAAGACTAAACGTAATTTTTATCTCCTCCATACCTGTGCACATAAATCGGAAATCGATTACAGTGCGTTCAAAATTGATTTATGTGAGATCAGAACTCACTGTCATTGACATGGCATCAGTGATCAGCTCGGTCAGTTGTTATTTCATGTTGCCAAAATTATTCTTATATAACAGATTAATAAATTATTTCGTATGCTTCTTTCTGATAATGAAGAAACAATGTTCCAGGAAACAGTTAATGTGCCCCAAGGAGAAGTGACTGAAGAAATTAATGTGAAAACATACCTAGCTAATAATTATTTTAGGGTTCCCTACCAAAATGGTAAATGTGGAATTCTTAAGGTGCGACTTCCTCAGTCTGTCTTTCTGTGGGTCTGTGTATCACACTTGTTTATCTCAACAACTGCTTACGCTATCGACTTGAAATTTGGAATAGTTTTAGAATATGCTTGCTTAACTCAGCAAACAAAAGATTTAAAAAATATTTTAATATTATTGTGAACTTGATAAGTCTTCTTAGCTGTGATATTTTTCTTTGTAAATTCATCATGTATTCTACCACTTGCTTCCACTGTGATTTTTCTCACGTTTTCGACATTATTCGTTTAATTGGCAGAGGGGGGGGCGAGACACTTACCCCGAACAAAAAATTTGCAATTTTAAGCTAAATATTTCACAAACGGATTCAAAAGCTTAAACAAAAATCTGTCTTAAAATACTCTCAATGTTTTTAAAAGACCTATTCAACGACACCCCACATAGACGAAAAAAGAATTTCATCCCCACTAGAAAAAATCACAATAATTTATTTTACCACTATTTATTTAATCGTATGGCAGTATATATTATAGGCGATATAATTATAACCACTTTGTATATGTATACTCGTACCAAATGACAAGTTTCATGTACGGTCAACCGCTTGTCGGTAGAAACTTTTTCAACTCTATTACCACGCCATAAGGTCCAAAAGTGTTTCTACTGATGTGCGGCCGTGTGTACTAAAGATCTCTGAGCTAAGCCGCCGCCGCAGACAGACATACAGACGGACATGGCGAAACTATTAAAGGTTTCTTTTTGACTTCCTAACCCTAAAAAATAACTCGTTTTAATATAAATCATTAGTAAATAGAGTGCTACCTTATCTACTGCGTCATAGACTAAAAAAAATCGGTCAAGTGCGAGTCGGACTCGGGCGCCGAGGGTTCCGATATACCTATAGTATTTTTGGAAGCAATAAAGTCCATTTTCAGGACCGCAAAACTAAATTTGTTTGTAATGGTTTTTTGCAGATTTCCGAAAAACTGTGCAACTTAGAAAGATCGTTTTATTTTTGCTGTAAAGTTGACATAAACTTTTGTCAACTGTAATTAATTCAGATTTTTCCTTACACAAACTTCGGAGATAAGGGGGGGAATGTTATTTTTTTTACATTTTTCATCACAACTTGAAAACTTAAAAACGTAAAAAAATACAACAATAAGTATAGTTTAGAATATACAAGTAAAGCCCTTTCATATGATACCCCATTCAACCTAGTAGCGTAATTTTTTCAAAATTCTTACATGTGCAATTAAGATGAGCAACTATATTCTAAAACCATTCCAAATTTTAAGTCGATAGCATGAGTGGTTGCTGAGATATAGAGGTGTGACAGACAGACAGACAGACAAAGTAACACCATAAGAGTTCCTTTTTAGGGTTCCGTACCTCAAAAGAAAAAAACGGAACCCTTATAGGATCACTTTGTTGTCCGTCTGTCTGCCTGTCTGTCTGTCAAGACCCTTTATCTCACGAACGGGTAAAGGTATCAGGTTAAAATTAATACCATATATTAGGATCCATGAACCACACAAGATCTGAAAATTTAAATTTATTACAATGACGCAATCAAAAGATATGGCATTTTATGTCCTCATCTCCATACATTTATTAAAAAATGCAAAACCTACAGGGTACTTCCCGTTGACCTAAAATTATGAAATTTGGCAAGAACCTAGGTCTCACAGTACAAATAATGAGAAAAGTCTGAAATCATTAAATATTACAACTTTTCTCACAACTAATGGTAACCAATTGTGGTGAGCTCCCGTTTAAAGAACATTCATATAAGAGAGGGGTCAAGTTGAATGGTCGCTGAGGCGATTTTTGTTTTAGTTCTATTCAGATTCAGATAATTTTATTCAATGTAGATTCTTTACAGAATACTTATTGAATGTCATGCAGAATACAATGCAAATAGAGCGAGTCTACGCCGTTTCGGATCGTGCTATGGCAGCGTAAAAGAAACGGCAAGAAACCACTGCAGCACGGCCTACTTTAAGAGTCGGCTTTTTACAATGTGTTTCTTGTGTTTCGCTGGAATATCAGAGCACCATACCTCTTTGTCATTCATATAGTCATCCAATCTGTAGTAAGCTTTTTTACATAACGTTTGCTTTACACATTCTTTAAACTTTCTCTCAGGTAATTGCACTATATTGTCAGGTATTTTGTTGTAGTATCGTATACACAGACCAACGAAAGATGTATTGACTTTAGTTAATCTAGTATATGGTTGATCAATTTTATGCTTATTTCTAGTATTAAAATTATGCCTGTCACAAATTTTAGGTAATTGATGAATGTTCTTTCTAGCATACATTATATTTTCATAGATATACTGGCATGGCACTGTCATAATGTTGATTTCCTTGAACAGTTCTCTCAGGGAATCACGAGTCTTCAGGCAATAAATTGCTCTTATAGCCCTCTTTTGTAAAACGAATATTGAATGTATATCAGCTGCTCGGCCCCAAAGCAGTATGCCATAAGACATAATGCTATGGAAGTAGCTAAAGTAAACCAGCCTTGCAGTAGCTACATCAGTAAGTTGTCTGATTTTTCTAACAGCATATGCAGCCGAGCTCAATCGACCAGAAAGAGCCGTTATATGAGGGCCCCATTGAAGTTTAGAGTCTAGTGTTAACCCTAAGAAAACTGTACTATTTACAAAATCTAATGGTTCATTATTCAATACTATGTTATGTGAAGTAGACCTTACATTTGGTAGTGCAAATTTAATACATTTAGTTTTTTTGGCGTTTAGGACTAGATTGTTAACAGTAAACTAAAGTAAAGTAAAAAAGTTTATTTAAAAACGGGAACACTTACAAACTTAAAAATTGGTTTGTTTATAGTGCATAAGCTATAAAATAAAAACAAATAATAAAATTTGGTCAAGCGCGTGTCGGAATAAAAAAATCTAGCACATTAACTTACTGAAATTTCAACTAATACAATCATGTTTATGTGGTGGTACGGAACCCTCAGTGCGCGAGTCCGACTCGCACTTGGCCGGTTTTTGTTTATATTTTGGTATCGGAACCCTAAAAACAAAACAACTTTATCTAAAGTCGAAATACGAACTTTGAATTCCCATAGAAACAGCTGATAGCGCGTTTTATATGGGAAGTTTTTTTCTGTTTTCCGAGTAATGAACGCAGTTGATTAGAAAGCACCGGGCTCATTGTTTTTAAGCCACAGTAAAAGTTGAAAAATATAATTATATTTTTTTATTATTATTATTTACAGGTATTTGCTACTTACTCGTAGGTCATTGATAATTTTGGGCGGTCACTTCTCCCTCTAGGATATATTGAAAAAGTTTACTATAATTTATAAGTAATAAAACTATTCTTTCTTTCTTTTTTTCAAAAAGACCTAACTAAAATGCAGGATGTGGTTTTGGAGCTTCGTGGTGATGTTGTCAGTGACCAACGTAACTCCTCAAAAACCCCCTCACATCATCTTCATCATGCTCGACGATTTGGTAACGTTTTTAATCTTACATCTATTTAATATCACACGTCGGACCAGTATTAATATAATCCCCTCAACCCACCTACTACCCACCCCCCCAACCCTCCCCACCATCACACTCCGCTCCCATCACCCTTTCACTCATCCAAAGCTCAATGTAGTACAATTTTTTTCTGCCAGAGGGCCTATATCTATTTATCGCGAAAGGACATGTATATTTTTTACATCCCACAGAAACTGCGTTAGCGCATATCAAAACATTTTTTTGTGTTTCGACCTATGATTTTTTGGAAAAATTGATGGGTAGATTCACATTTTTTCAGGCGTGATAACCTTTCCGTTACACCTTGTAAAAAATCTAAAAAATTCTGAAAAATTCCGGATTTTTATTTTTTCAGATTTGATGATAGTACAGTACAGTCAGTAGAAACTTTTTTAACTCTATCACCATGCCAAATAGTCCAAAAGTATTTTTACTAATGTACTGTTGAGTGTACAATCAAAGAAAATTCAATCCGATGACTATTGTTCCTTTTAACCAGTAGTTACCTCACTGATTCTAGATCCCTTTTAACCTTAGATTTTTTCAGGGTTGGAACGACGTATCCTTCCACGGATCTGACCAGATCCAGACCCCGAACATTGACTCGCTCGCGTACCAGGGCATCATACTCCAACAATACTACAGCGAAACCTTATGCACACCTACACGCACCGCTCTACTTACTGGGAAATATCCTATGAGATTAGGTATCGGTATTCAGTCAACCGACTTCTGTTTTCTTCCAACTCATCATCATCATTACATCCCATGAAATGTCCACTACAGGACAGGGAGCTCCTGCCAGAATTCTAGCTTTTGCTGGAAAAATGCGTTATACTCGTAAAAGAGGATGCTGCTGCCCATCTTGAGTTTATAACCCTAAGTCGTCTTTTACGACAGCCACGTGTATGTATGGGATGGTACCTACTATTCTTTGCCGGGACCACATGGGACAATTCTGTCTGACTGTTCTGACTAGTCTGGAGAAATTCATGCGGATAGAACAGGGTTAGGTTAGGTGTCGTGCAGTGTCGTGTCCCAAGTTTATTTAATTCTTATTGAGATGCGATCTACTCACTGCTCATGCACTGCTCTAACCGGACCATTGTGCTAGCTTTGTCGTACGTTTATTGAAATGTGTTGTAAGTACAAGAAAATTGGATCAATTTGTGGAATTTGGAACAGATGTTGCTGTCAAGTTGATGCAGTAAAACGGTCAAATGCGAGCAGATATCTGCCTGACGTTTTTAACTTGAATTTTTTATTACATTTTTTTTGTAACGAACGAACTAACAGAGTAAAGAACTGCCATCCGTTCCAAAACAGGCGTAGCTATGATGTTGACCAACATGGGACTGGGCAGCACACTGAACGGTGGGTGAGGATCGTCACTCATTGGAATCATTGGTTACCCCACAAGAGATGGACTGACAATCTTAACACCTTCCGCCGCCGGGACTAGTGGGAGCTTGCACAGGGCCGTGATAAGTGGAAAAAGAAGGGGGAGGCCTAGAAAGAATAATATTGTATGGATATAACTTAGGGCAGTGTTTCTAGGGTATAAGAACTCTGACGGATATGAATCAGCCCATAAAATTGGTCAACTTTTTATATGGAACATAGGTCAAAATATAAAAGTTTACATTATCGGCCGCTGCAAATAGAAAGTTGATTTATTTTTCCGGATATGGACCTTTACCTATGTTCTTATTCATTGGACCTATGTTTCGTGGTCTGATTCCTATCTTTCAGGCTTAGCATATCCTTTGTTTTCCATCCTTGTGGTGCGCGCAAATAGTTGTACGAACCCATCTCTACCCGTGGGTATCTTAAGAGGCGAGTGTTTATGAACCGGAAGATGGGCAGCAACATCTTTTTGTGTATCGAAACATCTTACACACTGCTGTCACTAACCACAGCGGTCGACAGCCGCAACGCTTATAAGCTTATTACGGTAATTCACCTCCAAAATATTCTAAAAGTAGTTTCCTTTCCTGCAGTGGACTTTCATGGGATTTTAAGATGGTATCATTTTTTTGACAGCTATTTTCTTGTTTTAAGGTATGCATGGACGTCCTCTAGCAAATGCCGAACATCGAGGAATTCCCCTGACCGAGCGCCTTCTTCCTTCTTACCTGAAGGATCTGGGTTACGCGACTCACTTAGTCGGCAAGTGGCATGTTGGCTTGTCTATGACTGAGTTCCTACCCACCTCCAGGGGATATGACACACATTATGGAATGAGGGGTGGTTTCATCGATTATTACTCCTATACTCATAATATTGAGTTGGTAAGTCTCATACCCAGTGGCGTGCACTCCATACATGCAAAAAAGCTCTGCATACCCTGTCGTCCTAGACGATCAATACAAACGTGCCCCTAAAAGTAAATGATATGATTATTTTTTTACTATAATAACTCCCGTAAAATTTAAAATCCCCGACAAAATGTCTTTGAGTCGGCGTCCCGTATTACGCGCCATCTATTATACTTAGCGGTGAACACTCGCGTGTACGAGTAGTACCGCAGCGCTCTGCAACTACGGCGTCCCGTGCGCAAAGGCAGTACTAAGCCCTGCTTATTTTTCATACACAGCATCTCGTGAAGTCTCGTGTAGTACACAGCAAAAGTTTGTCTTTGTGCGTGAAAATGTATGCTTGTGTAGCGCATGCAGAAACACAGCTTATAGTGCGACCCTACCGAATTGAGAAGCCGTCAAAGTATTGCTTAGTTATTGAATAGAGAGGGTCGACTTGTTTAGTCGAATTGACCATCATTGTGTTCCGAATGTAAAGTGAATAGATATTCAGATGAAACCGACATAGCAGTTTTTACGACGAAGTTTTGTAGAACAAAAAAATGAGAAGAAATATAAGCGCGTTGATTTGATTAAAGAAAGTTAAATCAGTAAAATTATTTTAATATTTTATTAACTAGCGGAAAGAAAAAAGCAAGTTATCATATCAATCTTTGGATATTATGGACCTGTTAGGGTCGCGTTTTTATTTTTTATTTTATTTTCATTTATTTTATTTAGTTTTAAAACAGTGAGAATTTCTCTGACAGCAGGATATCTTTATATTACTCGTACATCCACATAAATTGGTAAAAATGTTAGTGCATACCCTGTCTAAAATCTCTGTGCACGCCACTGCTCATACCTCTATGGTCTGGCGGTTTAAAAAAATATATTATTTCATAATAATTTCCTCTTCCCGATCATGATTAAGCGCTTAAAATGTCAACTCACAAATATATAAAGGAGAGCCTTTCTGTCAATTAACATATTATCATTCTTTATAAATAGGTATAACCAAGGTATAACAGAAAATATATAATAAGATAAATGACGAGTCAAGTGTGTCTACCATAAATTTTCGACATTTAATTAGGTACTTTTAGAAACATGCAAATTCAAAACTTCCTCCCTTGACGATAGAATAATAAATTGGTAAAATGCAAAGATAATTTCATCAAACCATTCTACTCAATTAGTCTAGGCAACGAAGCGGATCGTTGTATGAAGACCCCACATTAAATCCTCAGTCGATGAAACTTTGCTGGGGTATTACACTACATGAGACAAACCTTCTATAGAAAAATCCAAAAAAAACGGTACTTTAAATTTTTCCATACAAAAAAATGTACCTATGAAATTTTTTTTTATTTTTTTTTTTGATATTTTGAATTTACATTTATTTGATGATTCTTTATCATCCCGTCAAATGAAATCTGCCTGAGAATTTAATCTTGGGGTCAACTGCTTCGTTGCCTACACTATAATTATTGTCAGTAAACGAAGTTATGAATTCGATTGTATCGAAGTAGTACGTGGGACACTCAGAAATATTTGCGACACTAAAAAAAATTGTTCTACAGGTACATATATTTTTATTAAATCTTTTCAAAGTACTCTCCACCAGCCTCTATACAAAGATTCATGCGTCTGAACCAGTTTTCAAAACACTTTTTCCAGTCCGCCGTAGACACCTCGTTTACAGCCTGCTCGAACGCAGCCAGCGCATCTTCCGGCGACGAAAATTGTATCCCCTTGAGCTGATTTTTTATTTTTGGAAATAAAAAGAAGTCACACGGTGCTAGATCAGGGCTGTAAGGAGGGTGACCCAGGAGTTTGACTGGTGTGCTGTCCAGGAAGTCCCTCGTTTTGAGCGCGGTGTGTGCAGGCGCATTGTCGTGGTGGAGCAGTAGTCCGCGGAGCCCTGTGTTTGGTCGCTTGTTGCTCACAACAGAAAAAACTTCTGGTAAACATTTGGTAGTATACCATTCGGCGTTGATGCTTCTTTGATCTCGTAAGGGAATTGAGGCCAAGTGGCCAGTCAAATTAAAAAAGCTGGCGATCAAAATCTTCCCCCCGCTTCGAGATCGCTTCACTTTGGTAGGCGTTGGTTCATTTTGAAACACCCAAACTGTCGACTGGCGCTTGGTTTCTGGATCGTATTGATAAATCCAGGACTCATCACCTGTTACGATGTCGTAAACACGCCGAGACGAGCCTGCTTCAAATTTGTTCAGCATATCACGGCACCATTCCACCCGGGCCTGCTTCTGAGCGTCGGTGAGGTATTGCGGCACCCAGCGCGATACTATCCTCCTCACGCGAAGATGCCCGTGTAGAATCTCGTGAACGCTTCCCGATCCAATCTTTAATATGTGCTGAATCTCCTGATATGTAATTCGCCTATTATCTTGGATTAAATTTTTCACTGCTAGCACGTTTTCTTCCGTAATAGCCGTCAAAGGGCGACCGCTTCTTTCTTCATCCCCCAAGGTTGGTTGACCGCGCCTAAATTCGTTATACCAACGATACACGGTTGCCTTGGAGGGGCCTTCATCCATAAATGCCATTTGAAGTCTATCGAACGATTCATCCGGTTTCAGGCGACACTTGAAATCGTAAAAAATCATAGCTCTAAAATGTTCCCGGCGCAGATCCATTTTTCAGTAAGACACGATACTTTGAATTGGCTCGCAAAAAATGTGGAGGGAAATTTTGAAAATGGAACACACATATTTTTACTTACAAGTAATCATATTTTCGAAAAAGATTCTGACCGGCCAGTCTCCCATATATAAAAACTATTTTTCGCAATACTTTCTGAGTGGCCTGGTATCGTATCGATATATCTGTCGCAGGCAAATCGTATAATTCGCCGTTTATAAACGGCGGACAAATTGTAAATGGTCGGCAAATTGTAAAACGGCGCCAGCAGATTGTAAACGGGTTTAGATCACTGGTGCATTGTAGGTTCGTCAGTCACGGGTTAGGTTATTTTTCGACCACAACGCACGAGCCGCGCGAATGAAGCGAGCAAGCCACGGCATAGCGGCCGGCGAGTGCCAAAAACGAATTACGCGCCGTTTTGTGAAATGCCGCGGCTTAATGTGAAATGACGAATTATTGAGAGCAGACGTCTAGAATCAGTTCGGCTCATTCCCGATGGGGATACTGTCAAACAAAAATCCCTTTGTGAGACTCCCCCAGTTCGGTCAGGAGTCAGGACATTGCAGGAATAATCACCAGGTTTTCCTAAAAGTAAAAGATTCTGTTCTTTTGAAAGGCACGTTGATCCTGGCAACTTTGTTAGGAAATAGTTGCTGCTAATGAGACATTTCAGATGTCTTTGGTATCTCAACAACTCTGACATACTCGTAAGAGCATGTAACTTTGGTTCATTCATTATTATAATAGCGCGTTCAGGATAAGTTTGGCTGTGACGGTTATTTTCTGCACATGGGTGACAGGCTGAAAACCACAGAACAATTTTATTCGCTCGCCTCCCCCACATGCCGCGCTCACCCCAGCGACTAATTTTTTGAATTCTGCGCATTAACGGTCACAGCCAGAGTTATTTTGTACGCCGTTTTTATACTCACGCGATATGATTTTTAGGGTTTCGTACCTCAAAAGAAAAAAAACGGAACCCTTATAGGATACCTTTGTTGTCCGTCTGTCTGTCTGTCTGTCTGTCTGTCAAGACCCTTTATCTCACGAACGGGTAAACGTATCAGGTTGAAATTAATATCATATATTAAGATCCATGAACCACACAAGATCTGAAAATTTCAATTTTTTACAATGACGCAATCAAAAGATATGGCATTTTATGTCCTCATCTCCATAATTTATGCAAAAAAGCAAAACCTACAGGGTACTTCCCGTTGACCTAAAATTATGAAATTTGGCAAGAAGCTAGGTCTCACAGTACAAATAATGGGAAAAGTCTGAAATCATTAAATATTACAAATTTTCTCACTACTAATTGTAACCAATTGTGGTGAGCTCCCGTTTCAAGAACATTCATATAAGAGAGGGGTCAAGTTGGATGGTCGCGGAGGCGACTTTTGTTTTACGGGAACACTTACAAACTTGAAAATTGGTATGTTTATAGTGCATAAGCTATAAAATAACAACAAATAATAAAATTTGGTAAAGCGCGTGTCGGACTCAAAAAATCTAGCACATTAACTTACTGAAATTTCAACTAATTCAATTATGATTATGTAGTGGTACGGAACTCTCGGCGCGAGAGTCCGACTCGCACTTGGCCGGTTTTTTTATTGACAATGGGCTTACTCTTGACCTTGATCTAGTCTTGAGGACAGAGATGAGGTCGACGATGGGATCAGCTTGCCCAGAAGAAGCCTATTCACTCGCAGCTTGAATAGATTAGGGTTATATGAACTCGGAAACAAAATTTAACCTAAATGACTCGAGTCTTACCCATAATTATATAAGGTGCAGCGTAATTTGTGTCAAATATTTTCAGGGCTGAACACTAATGTCATATTAATCAGGTACGAAAAATATTTCAAAAATCTACACGTTAGTATAAAAGTTAATGTTTCTAACAAAAAAATAATGCAAAAACTAATAAAAAAGATATCACCCTTTACGTGACGCACTCTCACTACTTTAGATTACGTAAGCGCGTCAGCTGTATGACTGTGTGCGTGCGACTGCGCGCAGAGCGTGTGTTAGTGTAAGTGATAGACGAATGAACTAGCACGCGTGGGTGTTTGTGTTGTTAGTCAGCTGATCAGGCTGATGTTTTTACGATAAGGTAACAGAGTTTCTTTCTTAAATAACTCTTAAACTAACCTGCAGATTTCTTTCATTTTTTGCACACGTGATCAGTATGACCTATTTTCTCAGCCCTGAAAATATTTGACAGTAATTACGCTGCACGTTATATACTAAGGGTGGATTCGACCAAGCTCGAAGTTGTACGCGAGTAACTATACGAGGAATTATATATTCTGTGATTTTAATCTCGTGTAAATGGATAGACGTTTTACCATGCAATCTAAAGGTTAACTATTCTTGGAATTACAATACGCGAAGAGCGAATATTACCCGGCAAATATTTATTGTTCTACAATAGCACCGTGTAGAAGCTATTGTTGTGTCGACTCACTTTTGTTGTATTATATTGCCGCAAAGCCATAAGAGGAAGGTTAGTCTCTTCAAATAGTAGTCGTTAGTATTTCTTATTAATAATTAGGCACGTAGTTTTAAATATTTTTGAGGTAATTTCATATTTTATTGAAGATAAACTTAAACCTAGTCTAATTTGGCTGCTGTCTACAAACAAAAATGCTTTTTCTTATGCTTTTACAAAATTCAAAAGAACATACTTAGATAGAATATACCTATGTACCCAATGCGAAGTTTTTATAGCAGTATAACACAAATACAACGGGTTGTGCATCACAACACAGATGTTCGATGACCGCCATAAAAATTCTCTTGGAATAGGTCTGTTATCCGACGCAAAATGATGGTATAGCAACTATTCCCGAATAGGTTCATTATTCTTAGAATTGCAGTTGGTAAAACGCAAAATCAAGTTGTTCTGGAATAACAAGCCATTATTTATTCTGAGAATAAGACCTTATTCCGGCTTGGTCGACTCTACCCTAAGACGGAAAAACTCACTTTTCATATTGATGGCATAGGACCAACAAGTTTCGATCCTATACGCGAATCTTATACGGACGGAGTCTGTAAAATTGCTGACCTCCTCTGAAGAAGATCGAGAGGATATTATTATTATTTATTTAATTCAAGATGACAGAGATCCATAAAATGATTAGTATAAACTTATTCTATGTTAGTCAATTATGTCATAAAAAAAAGGCAATAAATTATTCACCTGTTGGTCCTTTGCCTTCAATATAAAAATCATAACCCTCCTTTTTGCCGTATTCGGGTAAAAACGGGAGTTTATCTTTTACATCAATCTAGACAGTAAACATTTCTTGACAAGCCCGTAATATTTTTGTGCTTGTCAAGTTATTTTGATTGTTTAGAACAGAGCTTGATGTGCTTGACAACTCATCTACGTGCTTGAGAATGCTTGGTGAAAATTTTATATTTTTTTCAATTCTTGTCAAGCATGCTTGGCTTGGTCAAGAATGACAAAAAAAATTACCGACTTTAAAAAAAAGAGATTATCGATTCGACCCGTATGAAGTAATATTGTCAAAAATACACAATTTTCGAGAAACTTAGTCTTTGTAATCTTCTAAACGTAATAAGTGTATGTAATATTTGTACAATCAGGAACTATAAGTCTAAAAACTTAGGGTACCTACAGTGCTAATTTCATCAAATCGGTTCCTTTTATTTCTTCCTTTTTATTTTGAAGTTGGTTTTTTTTTCTTTTTACTCATTTTTATTACTAGCCTATACTGTCCCACTGCTGGGCAAAGGCCTCACCCATACGTTTCCATTACTCCCTATTTATTGCGACTATGGGCCACTGGTTAATTATTTTAAAATATTTTCTTTGTATAGAATCGCAAGTTCAGAACCTAGTTCACTCTGTGGTGACTAAATTAAAATGAGTGTGAATGCTTGGCAAGCACGCATAGTCAAAGCCTTTCTCAAGCATGCTTGTTAGGCACATAAATGTTTGTCAAGCAATTTTGACCTTCCAGGACTCCTTAATACATCTTACCTCTTTCGTGCCTTCTTTTGAACTAAACTGCACAAAATCTAAAGATAATTTGCGTCTTGTTGCAGCTCGGTCAACCCTTTTTTGGTTTAGATTTATTCGATAATGGGATACCCCAAGTTGAGGAAGAACGTTATATTGTTGATGCATTGACAAAGAGAACTATTGAAAGTAAGTCTTAACCTCCCATAAAACTCCCTCCTACAGCAAAACGAGTGGTATTTTTCAAAAGCGCCGGCATTCGGCGAATCCTTGTGTCGCCATATCCTTGTTTCGTCAAATTCTTGTGTCATCAAATCCTTGTATCGTCAAATCCTTGTTTCGCAAAAATTTCTAAATGTCAATCGCAAGTACAGCTGTAGTAAAAACTAAAAATTGGAACCCTTATGGTGCGACTTTGTCTGTCTGTCACACCTGTATATCTTAGCAACCACTCATGCTATCGACTTGATATTTAGATTAGTTTTAGAATATGGTTGCTCAACTTAAGTGCACATATTATTTTCAATAATGATTAACGATTTAGCCACCGTTGTTAGATATGAAAAATGTCTCTTGTATGCGGACGATTTAAAGCTATACCTGGAAATCAAGGACGAAGTAGATTGCAGACGCTTGCAACAGGACATCGATGCTATATATGCCTGGAGCGTAGAAAACAAAATGCATTTCAACATTAACAAATACCACGTCATGACGTTCGGTCGAAAGCTGCGTCCCTTACACCATCCGTACACACTAGGAGGAGACATAATTATAAGGAACACTATCATGAAAGAACTTGGTGTGTTATTTGATCCCAAACTGACGTTTCACGAACATATATCCGCTTTAGCCAAGGAAGCGTACAGACGGCTGGGATTCGTTCTCCGAAACTCGAGAGACTTTCATACACCTCACGTCATAAAATTGCTATATGGTACGCTAGTCAGAAGCAAACTGGAAGCTAATAGCTGTGTGTGGAACCCGAATGAGTCCTCATACAGCCTAATGCTCGAAAAAGTGCAAAAAGCATTCTTAAGATACTTATTTAAGCGCCAGTATGGATATTACCCGTTCCTTTACCCCACACCCTTTCTACTCGGAACTCTGGGCTTCAACTCGCTAATTGTCCGTAGGGCTTGTGGACAGATGAATATTGGCCTGAAGGTGCTTCGTTATTGCATCGACGTACCAGACTTGCATGATCAGCTGATGAGGTTGCAAGTCCCCAACTGTAGGTACCACAATGCATCGCTCGGCTTACGACACCGCCCCCTAGCGTTCGCGCTGCCACCGAGCCGCACCGTGGCTCGTGCAGGATCACCTGTCTGCAGGATCCTGCGATCTCTCAATGCCCTCTTGGACCAAAGGCGTGAATGTGATGTCTTTGTGGATGAATGGAAGGTAATTCTGAATGAGTGTTTGATGTTCTGTGAGATGAGGGATAATTGTCCGTCCTCTCTTGTGCAAGTGCAGTAGATTTGTATTTTTGTTGAATATTATGTTAGACTTAAATGTTATTTTATTAATGTATTGACAAATTTGACTGAACAATTAAAATGACAAAAAAATATATCATTCCCCCTTATCTTCGAAGTTTGTGAAAGGAAAAATCTGAATTAATTACAGTCGATAGGAGTTTATGTCAATATTACAGTAAAAGTAAAATGATCTTTCTAAGTGGCCCAGTTCTGCAAAAAAAACTTTACAAACAAATTTAGTTCTGCGGTCTTAAAAATGGACTTTATTGCTTCGAAAATACTAAAGGTATATTGGAACCCTCGGCGCGCGGGTCCGACTCGCACTTGACTGTTTTTTTATTATTATTGCGGGAGCAATTCCATTGATGTCAGAAAAACGTGCGATATTTGCTTGTTAGCGCTGTGGCTTGTGTTGGTTGGTGACCGCAATAAGTAAGATGGTACGATTCACAGAAAGATGTTGGTGCCCATGCTACGATTCATACTCGTAAGCCCTTTGTCGCTTCTTACCACGTAACGGGTTGAGATAGGATGGTACTATTCTTTGCCGGCACCACACGGGCCGAAAGTAAAATGTCTAGTTTGTATTTTAGGAGTTAATTTTATATCATCATTTGCATCTCGTTACCCCAAATGTTCTGTGTGGTAACGGCAAAGAATAGTACCAACCCATCTCTACCATCAACCCATCTCATCGTGGGTCGTAAGAGGCGACTAAGGGATTATGAACCGGAAGATGGGCAGCAGCATCTTTGTATGTATTTTTGTATCGTAACATCTTAATTACTGCGGTCACCAACAACCGCGGTCCATGGTTCCTGCCGTAACGCTACCAGGCGTGGTGACTAGGATATCTTCCCCTTTGAATGGTACCACGCAATTGTACTGGAATTCCTGAGGGAGCTCCCTGTAATGGAGTGGACGTTTTATGGGATGCAATGACCCCAAAGCTGAACTAAAACTGTCGGAGTTAAATGACTATTTGATGACACTGCACAACTTTCTCCCAGAAATATTAGGTAATTTTTTTTCATAAATCGAACTGCAACGTTTGGTAGGACATTTTACAATATACAAGGTATTTCCACAAGTGGACGCCCTGCAATAAATATTGACGGATCAGGGCACCAAGTCCACTGGTGGGCAACCAAAAAACCCTACCACAATCACAAACATAATTACCTAACTTAAATTTACTAATATGAGGATAGGACCAGAATTGTTCGCGCCCCGCCCAGGCCCACTACGCGTGCTGGGCCCAATTTTGTCTTGCAAATAAAGTGGACCGATGTCCACTCGTAGACCTGAGCTGGGACGGAACTTGGGCTGCGGTATCACAGCGCTTAACCTATAACTAAACACACAACAAAAAAATAGGCAATAGAAATACACTATTAAATGTTCCGAGCCCGTTAGCCAGATTCCCCAATATTCCAATTCCAATTGGGAATGGACCAAAAATCTACTGGGAAATACCGCGGCAAATGAAAGTGCCTCCCGATGGCCTATACCTACCCACCCCGTATCTCGACCTGGCCCGCCGCTCTAGGCATTAACAAGAAACAAATGACTCACTGATAATACTCCTACCAAATATTGCAGTTCGATTTGGACTGGATATGATCTTCATCATAGAATACATCTTCATTCATAGAAAAAAAATGTTCTTATTTAGATCTATTTTCCTTCAGAAAATTTGTTAAGTTTCATGATCCATATTTTCAGGTTTTGCAACCAAATCTTGATGCCTGTAATTTTTCATTTTAGTAATAAACAGCCACAATGTGTCACAGCCGCTATTTCTGCACCTGGCACACAACGCTCCTCATGCAGGGAATGGTGGGGCTCCCCTCCAACCTCCACTGTATAGCACCTTGAAGAACAACCATATTGCTCACTCAGATCGACGGCTGTATGCAGGTAAACAAGACATAAGACTACGCCTTTTACCCACACATACATTTCGTACCTAATTTCAATATTGATTCTGTTTTTCCAGAAATTGTTACACACGTTGACCGCAGCATCGGTTCTATAGTTAAAGCTCTGGCTGAAAAGTACATGTTAGATAACACCATCATAGCTTTTGTATCAGACAATGGAGCACCAACTATCGGCGAATTTGACAACTGGGGTGTTAATCTGCCTTTAAGAGGGCAAAAAGGCACTCCATGGGAAGGAGCTGCAAGAGTTCCAGCGTTCATCTGGCACGCTTCTTTTACGCCGAGAGTATGGGATGGACTCATGCACATCACAGACTGGCTACCAACGCTCATAACTGCGGCAGGAGGCCGAATAGATGAACCAATCGACGGCATCAATCAGTGGGACTCAATAGTACAAAATGGAGCGTCACAGCGTACAGAAGTCCTCCTTACTATCGAAGACAGCGAGAATAATGCATACGCTGCTTATAGAGCAGGAGATTATAAAATTATCGTGGGCAATGTGACAGGAATAAAAAATGGTTACTATGGTTCAGAATACATGATAAACAAGCAGTCCCCTTCTAATTATTTCTCAGCTTTAGAATCATGTGAAGTTGTAAGATTGTTCGCTGACATGAGGAAGTATGTGGATTATGAAACAGTAAACGCTATGAGAAGAGCAACTGCGGTGGAACAAGCGGACTTGTCGAAAGATCAAGTTCTGTGCGAACCAACTATAAGTATGTATGCTACCTATATTTAAGCTTGCCAGATGCTTAACTTGAAGATCTCTGTAGATTAGTTATCAAGAATATGATAATCTGATTTAATCGAAACAGATCTGCTAGGTCAAGATGACTAGAAATTTTGAAATGGAAAGTCCTTGATGAACGTTCGTAGACCCGTTTTAGGACGGTTTGAATAAAGGCTATATCAAAAGTACCCCAGAAGTGACGGCGTGTATGAAAGGGTTGATGAGTGTACAAGAAGGGAAAGAAAAATTCATGTAATTTTGTATAAAAAATCCTTGTTGACATTTTGATTATTAGGATTTTATCATTAACTAATATCTTCCTATAATAAGTGTTTTGTCTCAGGTAGGGGTTGCTTGTACAACGTCCGCAGCGACCCTATGGAAAAGCATGACCTTTGGGATGAAGCAAGTGAAACAGCAAAAGAACTGGTAAACAGGCTAACGGAACTTTGGGCTCAGCAGCAGAAGCGAGGACCAACAGACCTACATTTGGAGGCGGCCGACCCTGCCAATTTCGGCTACATCTGGCGGCCCTGGATCAGGAATTCTGATGATAGAACCAGAACTTCAGGCTCAGTAAATATCCATGCCCAAATGAAGATTACTCTAGACTAAGAGCTAGCAGTTTACAACCCTATCAACCTATCTACGGTGATGGATAATAGAAAGTAGTCTAAAAAATAAAATTGCCTGGGCGCAACCTGACAAGTTTTGTACAGGCGGCAGATTTTTTTTATCTCACCGACTATAACTAAGTACCTAAATACAATAGATAATAAAATCAAAGAGTAAAAAAAAAACAATAGAATTGCCTCGCCCAAAGCTTATAGGTACTTTGTGAGTTGGCCAAAAAATTAACCTATAAATTACACAATGACTCACCAAGTTCCTGAATTAGACAAAGTAACCCTATTGATTACGTAGTGCGTTTGAATGTATTAAAAATAAAAGACTATATTCATCTGACTGAACAACAGGTGTCAGGTTGCGGCCAGGCCATCTTGTTTTTTTTTAACTCACCTTTTTACGACGAGCCATGCATGACCGAAGTATGGTTGACGTCAATCATCTCTCCATCTTCTAGTCGAAACGCATACTTTGGCTAAATAAAGATTTAACGAGAAACAAAACTAAGTGTTTTTCTGTGTGCGTTTTGTGCTTACAAACGTGTACTTTCTGTAATTGAAGATGTCTTTTCTGGACTGAAAGTTCTGAAAATAATTGTTCATAAAACACCTGAATCTTTCGTGAACTATTATAATACCCATTGTACAGGCTTTTCCTGGTTTGAGATCAGATGACTTCATGTGAAATGTCTCCCAATATTTAAAAAAACTTACCAAGATACGAAAAACAATTTCGAAGTCAATATAAAAAACATATAAATCGTAAAACTGAAATATTTTACTGCATAACGTAGAATAAACTACTTTGTTGACGATAAACGTAAATTTCTGAATGGTTTCCCCTTTTCAGTGTGTTTATAACACTTAACGAATCGCAGGTACTGACGTAGTTATACTTACTGCGGCCAAATAGCGAGAACTTTCTGGGCGATATGTGTACCAAACAACCACTTCCCAGCTACAGGGAAACGTAAAATCGTACATTCAAGAGCAGTTCAAGCTTGACAATTGCAGCGTGAACCTAGTTTCAATGGTGATTGAAATGAGAAAGGTACGAAGTTCATTGTGACAAGCTTGACGTGCTTCTTGACATACAGTTAATTAACAGTTTATTGACTGCCTCAAAGGTTTCAAGAGCAGTATAAATCCTTGAAACCACATAGACTCGATTTTAAAACTCGAGTTTAAAGTGTATCTACAACTGGCGTGCAACAGTGCGTACGTAATATACAGGGTGACAGGAAATTAGTGGCTATGCTTTAAGGGATGATAGTATGGGGCAATTACAGTCGAAATTACTATGAGACTTACTGTCCTAAAGTTAACCCTTTCCAAGATATTCATACTTAAATTTTTTTTTAACATCTACTCTAAATCTTAAAAGGTTTTTGGTCAATTTTTTTTTGTTTTCTATCAAAAATATTCTAAATAAGGAATATTAATAGTCAAATAATCGTAATTGTTGATATCTTATGCAAAAATCTTTAAACAAAATAAAAAAAAATAAAAATACGGTAGCTGCCTCTGAAACGTCAATTTACTCAAAAAAGAGCCCTGAGGAGAACAAAGGACTCTTGAGAACAGGGCGCAGACGCAGGAGTCGAGCGCCTTGTTTTGCCCCTCCCTTCCTCAGTCCGCTCTTACGGTTTACTGTGTTCGGATTTGCTCTCGCTTACTTGCTCTCAGATTCAATTATTTTAACGACTTGGCTTTTTCCTGGGCTTTTGTGATTGATTCTTTTCCGACGACCCTGGACTGTGCCCTGTTTTCTGTGATTCCTAACGATTTGGCGGCTGTGTGACTGATTGTCAGGTTAAACTGATTAACGTTGGCTGATAGAGGAGACTTTAGTAACGATCGAAGAATATGCAGATATTCTTTTTTATTACGGAGCTGCTAGAGGGGACACAATAGAAGCTCGTCGTCAATATGCCGAAGTATTCCCGAAACGTCGACTGCCCGATGCCCGCGTATTCTCCTGAATATACCATCGGTTACTAGAGCGTGGAACCGTAAAAAGATACCAAGGTAAGAAAAAGTTATTTTTGTTATTTGTATCGCAAATTAGGTAAATTTATTGTGTGATTTCCCATTTCATGGACCGAGTAAAAATAACCATAATAACTTTTTCTTACCTTGGTACCTTTGGACGGTTCTACGCTCTCGTAACCGACGTTATGTTCGGGAGAATACGCGGGCATTGGGCAGTCGACGATTTGGGAATACTTCGGCATATTGACGACGAGCTTCCATTGTATCCCCTCTAGCAGCTCCGTAATAAAAAAGAATATCTGCAAATTCTTCGTTACTAAAGGCTCTTCTATCAGCCATTGTTAATCAGTTTAACCTGACAATCAGTCACACAGCCGTCAAATCGTAAGGAATCACAGAAAACAAGGCACAGTCTAGGGTCGTCGGAAAAGAATCAATCACAAAAGTACAGGAAAAAGCCAAATCGTTAAAATAATCGAATCTGAGAGCAAGTAAGCGAGAGCAAATCCGAACACAGTAAACCGTAAGAGCGGACTGAGAAAGGGAGGGGCAAAACAAGGCGCTCGACTCCTGCGTCCGCGCCCTGTTCTCAAGAGTCCTTTGTTCTCAGGCTCTACCCATGTGTTTTCCATTGATCATATCTTCGTGGTTCCTTAACCGATTTTAGATTTTAATACCTCATTTGAAAAGTAATAAAACGTAGATGTTTTTTAATTGTTATGTACGTACGTCATACTTTATTGGGAATCAACATCGATAGCAATTTAAATTGGAAATCACATATAGCACAAACCAAATCAAAACTGTCAAGATATACATACGCATTAAGTGTTTTAAAGAAAACGACAAATTTCGAGACGGCATTGTCTGCATTTCATGCGTACACGCAGGCTTGTCTCCGCTACGGTATTAATCTTTGGGGAAATAGTACTGACGCCCACGACCTATTTGTTGTGCAAAAAAAAATGCGTACGCGTTTTGACTTATATTGAAAACACAGATAGTTGTAAGCCCCACTTTATCAAACACGGAATTTTAACACTTCCGTCACTTTTTATTCTGGAAACGGCTATATTCGTCCGTAAAAACATGCACTTTTTCACACTTTTAAAAGATTCACAGCCAAATCGTAATTTGAGATCAAAATATATTAAGAATCTTAAAAAACCTCAATCAAAAATGCATATTTACCGCAAAGGACCTTACTATACTGCGATAAAAATCTATAATAAAATAACTGAAGACATAAAATCAGAAAACGATTATAATAAGTTTTGTAAAAAGTTAAAGAAATATTTATTGGAAAACGGTTTTACACAACTAAAGATTTTCTAAACTGAATAAATTGCTCAATCCTACCACCTACCTACCACCGTATATTGAAGTGGCTGACATTATCCGCTTTATGTCTCATTGTCAAGATATTATGCTTAATAATGCGGGCGTAAATTTACTTATTGGTGACTTTAATATGCCAAATATAACGTGGGTTAACAATAACCATACAAAGTTTGTATGTCCTGTCACTAACGCCACTAAAAGTTCTTACCTTTTAAATACTATGTCTATGTGCGATCTTTCGCAATATAACAACATCAATCATATTAACGGTCGTATTTTGGATCTTGTTTTGAGCACCACTGATAGTATTATTGTTAAGGAAGCCCCTCCCCTGTTAAATCCGGATAGACATCACCCATGTCTCGCTATTTCGTTTAGTGTTCAACAAAATTCTAAATCTGTAAACAAAAACCAGAACATATTGAAACCAAATTTTTATAAATGTGACTTTACTAAACTGAGATCATATCTAGGTAAAATCGATTGGCATAAGCTGTTAGACGACCTTGGCACTAACGATGCGGTTGCTACTTTCTACAAAGCTAAATAATGCTATTCTTCTTTTTTCCCCACTTAGTAAATTTAATAGTGACACTAATTACCCTTATTGGTATAGTTACCCCCTGAAACAATGTTTAAAAGAAAAGCTCAAGTACCATTACCGTTACAAGAAATTTGGAAATCCTCGGGACTACGACACATTTGACATGCTCAGAACCCGTAAAATTCTAATCGATAAATGTTACAAGGCAATGTTAAATGACGTTGAGGACAGTTTAGATGATAACATTAAAGTTTTCCATAAGTATGTGAATGACAAGAAAAGTAATAAGGGAATTCCCACAACGATAACCTATGGGGTAACGTCTGCATCAGGGCCGGATGAAATATGTGAACTTTTCTCCCAGTATTTCTCTTCTGTCTACGAACCCAAGGATGACTGCCTTGCATCTCACTTTCGCGTTCCTGAATTCAACCATCTAACTCTGTCTAAAATCGCCGTCTCCCGTGAGGATGTATCAAAACAGATACAGAAATTGAATGAAAGGAAGAGTCCGGGTCCTGACGGTATACCTGCAATGCTTATCAAGAGGTGTCATCAGGAGCTTAGTTTGCCATTATATATTATATACAACAAATCCCTAAATGAAGGCGTTTTTCCAACATTGTGGAAAAATGCTTACATTATCCCGATTTTCAAATCTGGTGACAAAACTAAATGCGAAAACTACAGGCCAATCAGCATACTTTCTTGTATGGCCAAGCTTTTTGAGTCACTTATCTACATTACTGTCTACAATCATGTCAAGCAAAGAATCACGTGTTTACAGCACGGCTTTGTACCAGGCAGGTCCACAGTAAGCAACCTTTTAGTATACAAAAATTACATATGTTCAGCTTTTGCTAGGAGATCTCAAGTTGACTCTATCTACACAGATTTTTCGAAGGCCTTCGATAAAGTCTCTCATTACATCCTTTGTAATAAACTCACAGCATACGGAATACACGGAAGTCTCCTGCGTTGGCTTGAATCGTACCTTTCCCAGCGCAGTCAACTTGTTGCCGTTAAGGGTTATCTATCCGCACCCGTTACTGTCACTTCTGGCGTTCCTCAGGGCTCGCACCTTGGCCCACTTCTGTTCATCATTTTTATCAATGATCTAGTTGATCACATATCTAGTGAGTGCTTGCTTTATGCTGATGACATGAAAATTTTCAGAGTCATTGAAAATACTGACGATTGCCACGCGCTACAACGTGACATTGATGCCGTCCACGCATGGTGTTCTGCAAACAAAATGCACCTAAACGTAGCCAAGTGTTTTGTTCTGACTTTTTCAACTAAAAAAAATATTCATAAATTTACATACTCGATTGATACTCAACCATTAGCAAGAAAGGAAGTCGCGAAAGACTTGGGAGTAGTCTTTGACACTAAGCTAACATTCCGAAATCATTATGAACATTTGATGAGCAAAGGGCACAAGGTTGCTGGTTTTATAATAAGAGTAACTAAAGGGTTTAAAAAACCTTCTAGTATGATACGTCTCTTCCTTTCGCTTGTCAGACCAATACTGGAGTATGCTTCCGTGGTGTGGTCACCCTACTACAAGATACACAGTGATAACATTGAGCGGATTCAACGCTCATTTTTACGATCTGTTTGTCGTAGGTTCGGTTACATTCGACGTCTATCAAATTATGAGACAAGACTTAGGCATTTTAGGATTCAAAAGTTACATGATAGAAGAATGCAAGCTGAACTTATTTATTTACATAAAATAATTAATTCTGCAGTCGACTGTCCGGAATTTTTGAAACTTCTTAATTTTAATGGCTGTACCCGACGTGAGCGGAATCCTCTTATCTTTCGCTTAGAGGTGTACAAAACCAATACATCTTTTTATAACCCTATAGTTAAAATGTGTCGTAACTTTAACGAACTGACTCGTTGCAATGCCCAAATTGATATTTTCAGCTCCAGTAATATGACTTTTAAAAGACAATTGCGTACTCATTATTCTAGTATGTAAAGGAAAAAAAAAATTTTTTTTTTGTTTATTTGTAGTTCCCGCTATTCTTGTGACCGTCTGAGAAAATTTTTGTAAAATTATTTGGTACTGTTGTGTACACTTTTTTTTTTTTGGGTTGTAGTGAAGTACTGTAACAGCTTTAATGTTTATTTCTTTCTTTTTTGTACTGCAATCTGTTTGTGTACCTAATAAATTAAATAAAAAAATAAAATAAATCCTAATATATAGTCCTTTATTTTAAATTTTAATTATTATGACACTATACGTAAGACTGACATAGATATTTTGTAATGTATAATTGATTGATTCCGTTTTTATATTTTTGGCATCAAGTGAGATACCTAAGTTAGTTTAAGACCTATATTTTACCATTTGAAAGCAAATAAATATGAATATGAATAATTAGGGGGCTCTTTTTTGAGTAAATTGACGTTTCAGAGGCAGCTACCGTATTTTTATTTATTTTTTGTTTAAAGATTTTCGCAAAAGATATCAATAATTACGATAATTTGACTATTAATATTCCTTATTTAGAATATTTTTGATAGAAAACAAAAAAAATGGACCAAAAAGACCATTTTTTAGGAATTAGAGCTATTTTAAGATTTCGAGTAGATTTTTTTTAATTTTTTTTTTAGGTATGAGTAACTTGGAAAGGGTTAACTTTAGGACAGTAGGTCTCATAGTAATTTCGACTGGAATTGTCCCATGCTATCACCCCTTAAACCATAGCCACTAATTTCCTGTCACCCTGTATATGGGCCTATTGCACGAGACGATTGGTAGTTTAATAAGAAAAACAAAGACAGTTTGAATGTACATACTTTAAGTGGTAAAAATGTGGATAAGTATTTCAGATTTTTTCTGTTAAACTATAATTCAGAGCAGTATAGATAAATAAGTGCATTATGTGATTAAAGAGAAAACTCGTTGAGCTGTACAAATATTTCTAAATTACAGTTTTCCTACGTGAACCAGACTATATTCGTACCTACGTCTGTTGTTATTGTCGCAGTAGCTACGCCTCGGGTCTCGGGCAATAATGGCCTGTCTGTAGGAGTATTGCTATTTGTAATTTTCAGGCCTCTGTCATAAAGTCTGTACTTCTTACAGAATGGCTGCCATTTATGTTGTAATAATTTATATTATTGTTCTATTTACGAATGGAAAAGCAGAAACTACAAGACCTAACATTGTTTTTATTGTTGCTGATGATTTGGTGAGTACAAACATGATCGCTATAATATGAACATACCTTTATTATGTAAGTGTCTAATAAGTATTTAATTTTATAACTGAATCACCTAACTCACTGTAAAAATGAAACGTTATGTGAATTAGGAACCTACAATGTGTCCAGTGACCGTCTGCACAAACTTAAACGGTAGATTCTAACCATGTAACTGACCAAATTTTCCCAAGGAACACAGGTCGAAATACGAAATAGAAATTTCGACTGGTCATACAAAATGTGTTATCATATGATGCAGTTTGTATTGGATATTTTTAGGGGATTTTTTTTTGTATTTCAATATATGTTATAATAATAATAAATAAATAAAGCCCCTATCATAAACCCTTGAAAGTGATTATCGATTCTAAATGAACTGTTTTCTCAGTTTCGCTTATTCTGTTAACACGTTGTATTACTGATAAACCTGAAATCTTTTCTGGATGTATGGCCACCCGATAAGTCTCCGATCAGCACAAAAGAGAGGAAGGTTTATGCAGGGTTGCCAGGTTGGGGGTTTTTTTCGCAATTCTGGGGAAAAATTTCATTCTTGGGGAAAGTTTAGGGAAATGGAATCGTTGGGGAAATTTCTGAGGAAAAGAAATTGTCTGTTGGGGAAATTTGGTCGTAACGTCTTAGTAGCACTACATTCTGAGCACATAACAAAAATCATAACTAAAAGACCATTCCTACTAAATAAGCCCATCAGCTAGAATCTAAAAAAGAATTAATAGACCAATATCCGGTGAAGTCCAATTAGGGTCGATTGCTGTGAAATCGCTAATTTAAGCCTATAAAAGGGCTGCTGTCTCTGTTTTCCTCTACAAGCCAAATAAGAGATAACAACACTCGTTAGACCTAACATCTTTCCGGCTCAAAATTAGCGGCTAATACGCAGGAATCGACCTAACTGTCGGTATAAATCATCTGTTCAGGGTGGCTAGCAGCCATTTACTTATATATAAGTACTAGCCCATCGGCACGTCACAATGTCCCCAATTCGTTGGTCCAAAATCTGACGTTTAGGACCAACAAATGTCAGTCGTTGTCAGTCATATTGTCAACGTTGGATGCAAATACACTTACCAACAAATGGAATGTTCTTAGTTGAAGAAACAATATACTTTTATTATTATTATTGTTATTTCTTATTATTGTTTTTGACTATAATCCAATTAATGAAACTGAAAAACCAGGCCTAAATCACATATAAACAGTTAAAAGTTTGTTTTGTTTTTTCCCGCCATATTATTTCCGTTCCGTGTATTTAGCACCGACCGAAGTACAACACAACGTAGTTCACGCGATTTTTCACAGATGGCGCTATTTTTTCTTGTATGGGGAAATTTTGAACCGCTTGTTCCCAAGACCCTATCTTGACTATATAAATCTATGCTAGCAGCTTATTTTTTTTATAAATATAAAAAAGTATGCTTAAAATCGTGTGTTTTATTGTTATTTCTATGAAAAAAATGTTGGGGATTTTGTTTCGAAAACGTATCATTTTGGGGAAAAAATATTGTCAGTTTGGGGAAATCACAAAAATAGGATGTGGCAACCCTGGGTTTATGCTCGGTTTTTCTTTTTGTTAACCTAGACTGTCCCACTGTAGAACAAAGGCCTTCAATTTTTCTTTCCAATCGTCACGGTCATGAGCCAAGTACTGCCAACCTTTCATGAAGGCATGAAGGTGCTCGCGCCACCGTTTTTTAGGCCTTCTTATTCCGCATCGATTATAAAGGGTCTCAATAATTTCTTATATGTATATAACCTGATGTCGATAATTTTGCTATTTTAGGGCTGGGACGATGTAAGTTTCCACGGATCTAATGAGAGCCTGACTCCTAACATCGATGTGTTGGCTTACACAGGGATAGCTTTTGAGAAGCACTACTCTCACTGTGTATGTACGCCTTCGAGAGCTGCACTCCTTACTGGCAAATTTGCGCATACCATTGGTAAATTTTCATTCGTAGCATCATCACATTAGCCGAAAAACGTCCACATCTGGACTTAGACCTCTCCTAAAGATCTCCACCATGACTGGTCCTGCGCTGCTCGAATCTGGCGGTTTTCCGGGAGCTTGAGTAGATCTCTTTTTTTGTCAATGGGCTTACTCTTGATCTAGTCTTGAGGACAGAGATGATGTCGACGATGGAACGAACTTACCCAGAAGAAGCCTATTCACTCGCGACTTGAATAGTTTCGGGTTAAATGAATTCGGGAACCCAGAAGCATGCAGAGAATTAGAATTATAGTGTTCCCTGCGGCGGAGTACTGCGCAGCTGCTTGGATGGGCAATGCGCATGTTGGAAAGGTAGATGTTGAGTTAAACAAAGTCATGAGGTGTATCTCTGGAACTCTAGGATCGTTCCTTGCTATTGGCTACCAATGCTCTGTAAAATTTCTCCACCAGATCTGGGAAGCTAGAACAAAGTCGCTCTTATGGGAGGTCACAAAAATCAGACAGAATGCAGCCCTTCCTATTCACTGGGATCTTGTGGTGCCTACAAGATGACGCTTTAAATCCAGATCTCCAGCTTAGAAGATCGCAACATCACTCCTGAACAACAACTTCAACAGCGGTTGTGAGTGGAAAAAGTCCTGGACTGAGGCTCTGGCGCCAAACTGTACGGGTCAGAGTTGGGGAGGCGAGATTGATGCAACGAGTCATTGTCGCTATGCCTCCTATAAACATTGCTGTGGTTGGATAGACTCTCCCTGATGCCTTTGCGGAGCCGACGTGCAATCCATGTGGCATATTCTTACAGAGTGTCCTTTATATTGTTTTTCTGGTCCACCAGAAAACCTGTTCACCCTTAATGAAGACCTTATCAAATAGCTGAAAGATTTGTAGGGTTTAACTATTATTCTAATGATTATCTCCTTGTTATTCTCCATGCCATACGATTAAATAAAAAGTCAGTCAGTCATTAATTCAAGACATCTTCTTTTATCAGTTTAGATTATGCTAAAGCTGTTTAGTTTGCGTAACTCTTAAATTTTATTGTAAAGATGTTTTTTTCAGGTATGCACGGATACCCACTAACGAATGGTGAAGACAGAGGTCTTCCTACAAAAGAAAAGCTTTTGCCAGAATATCTGAAGGAGCTGGGTTATGCCACACATCTGGTAGGGAAGTGGCATCTTGGACTATCTCGTACTGCATATCTACCTACCTCAAGAGGTTTTGACTCCCATTTCGGACATAGAGGCGGATTTGTCGATTATTACGAGTACACCAACGAGGAATTTGTAGGTTTATGTTGCCATACAACAGGTTTTTATTTTCAGATTCAGATGTTTATTCAATGTTGATATTTTTCTACGTATTGATCGTCATATAATGCAGAATATACCTACCTAATGCAAATAGAGCAAGCCTAAGTACTGCTATTTTGCTATTGAAGCGTAAAAAAAAAACCAGCCAAGTGCGAGTCGGACTCGCGCACCGAGGGTTCCGTACCACCACATAATCATAATTGTATTAGTTGAAATTTCAGTAAGTTAATGTGCTAGATTTTTGAGTCCGACACGCGCTTGACCGAATTTTATTATTTGTTGTTATTTTATAGCTTATGCACTATAAACATACAAATTTTCAAGTTTTTAAGTGTTCCCGTTTTTAAAATAGAACTAAAACAAAAATCGCCTCCGCGACCATCCAACTTGACCCCTCTCTTATATGAATGTTCTTGAAACGGGAGCTCACCACATTTGGTTACTATTAGTTGTGAGAAAAGTTGTAATATTTAATTATTTCAGACTTTTCCCATTATTTGTACTGTGGGACCTAGCTTCTTGCCCAATTTCATAATTTTAGGTCAACGGGAACTACCCTGTACGTTTTGCGTTTTTGCATAAATGTAAGGAGATGAGGACATAAAATGCCATTACCTTTTGATTGCGTCGTTATAAAAAATTGAAATTTTCAGATCTTGTGTTTCATGGATCCTAATATATGGTAAATTGCAACCTGATAACTTTACCCGTTCGTGAGATAAAGGGTCTTGACAGACAGACAGACAGACAGACGGACAACATAGTGATCCTATAAGGGTTCCGTTTTTTTTCTTTTGAGGTACGGAACCCTAAAAAACGGCAAAAACCACTGCATCACGGCTTTGTCTATTGTGTTTCTTGTACATTCCTATAATATCAGAGTACTTTACTTCTTCGACTTGATTGACTAATAAAGTAACAGTACTTCATTAGCTAATAATGTAATTTCCACTATGATGTCACGTAATTTGTCCCAAAAAAGGCCCACGAAAGATGTTTTGTCGAACTGGATTGAATTTTTTCGTGTTTTTGCGAATTTGTTTTTCAGTGGACGTCATCTGGAATAGCAGCAGGATTTGATCTCTACAAAAACAAAACACCAGCTTGGGAAGTCGAAGGTTACATGACAGATGTTTATATCAACAAAGCTAAGTCCAGTAAGTCATTAATTGGTTTATACCTACATCCCGGACACATCTACCATCGGCCCACCTTGCGTTTTATGTTTTAAAGGCCCCTAGCTAAAAATAAAATATTTTTACACAGTTTTGAAGCTGGCACATATTTCTTCGTTTATTATAGGTAGTTATGTTTTAAATTTCAAATACAGAACAACATTTCATTCAATAACTTTGCCTCCAAGGACATATCATAAGCCTTCATGCGATTAGACATATAATTAATCAGTTTCATTAGGAAATTATCTTCTATGGCAGTCTTGAGATTCTGCATCGTTTGTGCAGCTGGCTGGCGAGCTCGATAATGTATCTTCAACTCGAACCCAAGGAGGTTTTAATCCACGCTACGCTCTAGGATGGAGAGATGAATGGCCAAAAAAAGCGTGACGACGAGTATATCCAATAGTCGCAGTGGCATCTCTTTCACACAGTAGGGTGACCTTACTATTTTACGCTTGGGGATGTAATGTTATTAAAGCCCTCTGGAACAGCAGCTTCATTTTAAATATTTTATTTGGCAGGATATTATCCTTTAGTTTCTACCTGATAAGTTGTGCTTCCCTCGGCAACAAAGTGCTTCGTTTCTTAAAATCCTCGCAACGCTGAGGATTCTTCTTTAGAACCACTCGCTTGGCTCGTGGCTCAATCATAGAGTCATAGAGGTAAATGAAGTCAAGTCCGTTTGGTGCCGGCAAAGTATAGTACCAAGTACCAACCCATCTCCACCCGTGGGTATCGTAATGTACGTACAGTGTACGTTTCATGGGATGTCATGTACAACATGAGAATATTATTCAAGCATGGTATGTGCATGCCATGAATATTATTCAAGCATGTCATGTGCCTTGGGCTCAATTCTTGAATAACACCGGATGATAAATAATTATCACCCGAAAAATTCAAAATTAAAAATGTTTCTTTACAAAAGTGCAGAATGATATTCGTTAAATTATAAAGTAGTGATTGATTGTTACTTTCCATGTATTATGGTTTTTATTTTTATCTGTTAAAAATCTAAACCAATCAGAGTACGGTCAACCGCTTGTCGGTAGAAACTTTTTCGACTCTATTACCACGCCATAAGGTCCAAAAGTGTTTCTACTGATGTGCGGCCGTGTGTACATTTGATATTTTTTATGTTAAAAGTGAGCAAACGAGCAGGTGGGCCACCTGATGGTAAGTGGTCACCACCACCGCCCATAGCACCCACTGTCTAATTTGATGTCTCAAAAATTATATTTTATCACTCGGTAATATTCAACAATTGGGTCAGAGTTTTTTCAGCAGCAGCATTCTTTTTGTTTGTTTCCAAAATAAACCTTTTTTTATTTATTTCTTCTTGCTTTCCAGAAAAGCCCAGGGAATTCTTGAAAATCACCGGGTGATAAAATATCACTTTTGAGACTTTAAAAATTCACATTTGCGCTGATAAACTGTTGAAAGGTAAATCAGAATACATGAAAATTAACAATCAAGGACTGCTTTATATTTTAAGAAGATCAATCTCAACTTTTGAAAACAAAAATCTATGATTTTTAATTTTTTGAGTGATATTTTATCACCCGGTGATATTCAAGAATTGTTCCCCAGGTACGTTGCATGCCTCATCATCAAGAAGCAAAGCAATTAAAAAAATTTGACGTGTATTTTTTTTGTTTATTTTCAGGAAACAAACAGTTTTACATAAAGTACAGTAATTACTCAAATCAATTTCTAATAAACCTAAAGTTCCCTAAATGTTTATAACAGTATAATGGTTTCGTCTTTAAGAACTAGATAAGATTTTAGAATTAACAACCTTAAACAATTTCATTTTCATTCAGGTTTTGCTCTAAACTGATCATAGCAGAAAAGTATAAACCTAAACACAACTAATCAGATGATTTATTGTTTATTGATAAACAAAATTCATTATAGGTACGACATGTAACAAAATAATCGAACAAATATTAGATTTTATTTCTTATTTAATCGATTCAGTTCTGACTTTACATTTTTTTCACTTACATGGAATAACAATAATTTAAAAATATGGATTGAACTTGAACTTTGCCTCATTTATACGTTTCTAAATATTATGGCCAGAGGCGGCTCGTCCTAAAGAGCACTGGTGCAGTGCACTCCCTCTCTCAAAAAACTTAAACTTTACCTACCTAGTTAAGTTACATACGATTACATACCTATTTTCATAACCCTATACGTTGTATACATTTATAATAGATTAAGAAATAATTACGCAACAATTTACGTAGTCAAGTTGTACCAAGTGGAGCGCAAAGGATTGCGCTCCTATGAAAAAATCTTTAGTACAATTCCTAATATAGAGTTCAATGAGTGTGAAAGAGAAACATCAACACGCTCGAGCGCGTGAAACAAAAGATTTTCTATGAGAAATTAGCCTAATCAGGAGCGCTACTCAATGCTACGTTGCCAGGTCGTGATGCGCATGCAGTTCGGTGACAAGGCGCTGTTGCCGATCATACGTAAACAAATTTTTTTATACAGCTTTCAGTTACTGTTCGCAATTTTGCTTGAAAATTTAGAAATAATTGTTTTTAAATAGTAGACGGCCTAATTACTGTAAAAATGGACGAATACAGTGTCGTTTACATAAAAAAATGTGAAAAAGACTATACAAATACGACTTGAACTCAATGAAAAGGGGCCGCCACGACCTGAAACCGCGATAGTTCAAAAATGTAGTGCAACAAATAAAACTTTTAATCGTGTGATCAAACCAGAACAATATTTAAAAACACCTTGGATGTGCGGTTGTAAATAAATTGTTTTGTTTCCCGTGTCTGGTATTTGGAGCTGGCGCTGGATCGCATAATAATGTAACAATAAAGCCATAAAAATATTGCATGGCCTAAGTTTTTGTCACTATCTTTTTACAGAAATAAACTATAAATACTCACAAACATTAAAAGACTTAAAACCAATATGTTGTTCATTCTCACTACTTATTGAACAGCCCTCGTAACATTAGCTGTCTCTTCGTCCATCTACATTTGCGATCCGTCTGGCTGTCCGGGAACAACAGGTCGATACAGGTTTTTGTTGGTATTCTTCTAAAAACTCATCATCAACCAACTTCATTTGGGCCTAATTGCAAGCACCCTACTTTTTAACCGACTTCAAAAAGGCGGAGGTTCTCTATTCGATCGTATTTTTATTATTATTATTTTTTTAAATGAATGAATCATTCTTACCTACCAAGTGACATCTGTCCACATCTGAAACTTTTTTAAACAAATTCCAACCCAAGGGCATCACATAAAATCTCTCAATAATGCCCGGCACAAAACTTTGATGCTGACCGTAAATGTCTATCGCGCAGGGCAGGCGTGTGAATTATTGGCTTCCCGCATGTCGTCAATAAGAACGCAGCAAATAACCGGCAGCATCAGATGTACTATTTTCCTATTATTGTACAACAGTACAGGTTCCGTTGTTTTGTTTGATTGTCTTTTAAAACTAATGCAAGCTGTGTTTCTCTTTCATATTTAGATTCAGATATCTTCATCATAATGTTATTTCATCATAATATTCTTTGGGACAAGTTGTTCAGTTTTATGGGCAGATTCTGCAGATTCACATCCCACAATACTGATGTGGTTGTACCTTTTTAGTTTCATTTGTGTTCAAATATCGTACATTACAGCCACCCTACTTCATACGTAAAACAGTTCGGCTTTTTCATAGAAAAATTAAAGGAATAATGCATACCCATAGAAGAATATTCCGCAAATAGCATAACTATCAATTTTGCAGCCATTTACTCTACAATATTTCACTGTTTTTGCAGAAAAAATACGCGATTTTAAACAACATTTAGCATGACATAAAAATGTGTCAAAGACGGGGATACCAGTAATGTATTAAAAAATATTACCAAAAAGGTTGATGACCAATGAAGAAGTACATAACCTGCTTGACCTTAAACAACACAATTAGATCAAAAATATTTTTGAGAGTTTCCTAGATAAATCACAGAACCAAAAGCACCCGAAAAATATTAAATTTTTAAGATTTAGCTCTAAAAAGGTTTTCTATATGAAAACCAAGCATAATGTCAAAATATGTTTTCCTACCAACCCGCAATTTCGTTTTGCTATGGCAACTGTGTGAGCGTGACACAACCGCGACTAATTGACCTCTCGCTCGGCACAATTTCTCTTCTTCGCGAATCACAGGAATTTATTCCGTATTACAATATACGATTGACTAAATTTGTGTAGCAAGATTTTTGCATTAAACACTCCTTCCTAGAGCGTAGCGTGGATTAAAACCTCCTTGCTCGAACCATAAATATTCTATTGTGTTCCCGTCTGGGCTTTTTGCTGGCCAATCAATGCCTTCGATACCCAGCCATAATCCCGGACGATTCCCAGCCATGCGCTCTTTTATTATCAGACATGAAAATGAATTTTAAACCTACATAGTAACGTGGGGGCTCTTAACACTGGCAAATGTACCTGTCATCATATGACAGTTGTGGTCATGTAACGGGCTCAAGTTCGGTTTTGCCATTTAAGGAAATTTCTCCTGTAACAGCCCATGACCAACCATCCGCCAAGAGAAACCCTCTTTACAATGCAGCACTAAGGATAAACAATTACCCCCATTAACCATTAACCTTTGCCTTTCTCCTTCCATTATTACCATATAGCGTTGTCTTGGATTCATCAGTGATGATTATAGAATACATGAAACAGAGTGATGATTAACCGGTTCCAATCATGTGGAGTCCACTGCGAATGAGTAAGCGCAAACTAAAGGCGCGCTGTTCGGGAAGCAGGCGTAAGTGTTGGGCCATTGGCTGGCTTGTGTGGTACCATATTGTGTTCCCTCAACCTTCTTTGAGCAATTTGAGCGTTTACAGATACTCAGTGAAAGTCAAGAAGTTGGTTTTGAATCTGAACAGAGATCAGGTAAGGCTGTCTCAAGCTGGTCGTTAAAATGAATCGGCCTTGCCTTTCAGTTGTCACTCGAGATCGTGATCTTCCTTGACGACTAATGAATCCGCCAGTCTCTTAGAACCTCTGTTAAACTTTCTGAACAGCAGAACTGCTTAAATTATTCGATGCACTCACGTTTCCTGGGTAAGTCTAGCCTGCGGATGCTAGACAGTGGGTGCTATGGACGGTGGAGACCACTTACCATCAGGTGGCCCACTTTGCAGCACAGCACGCAGGTTTGCTTACATGTACCATAAAAAAAAATATCCATATTTTTTTTGTCAAATAACGTGCAAATAACATAAGAAAAAGACTTGAAAAAAAAAGAAGATAAATGGGCCAGCTTTCAACTGCATTAAAACTTTTTACTTGATAACATTTATTTCAGCTAGGAACTAGGGAAAATCGAAACACAAAACACGAGGTGGACCAATAGATGTGTTCGGGAGTGTATATTAAGTGTTTTTAAAGTTTGGCACCTTTTTTAGAGTTCCGTACCTCAAAAGAAAAAAACGGAACCCTTATAGGATCACTTTGTTGTCCGTCTGTCTGTCTGTAAAGACCTTTTATCTCATGAACGGGTAAAGGTATCAGGTTGAAATTAATACCATATATTAGGATCCATGAACCACACAAGATCTGAAAATTTAATTTTTTTACAATTACGCAATCAAAAGATATGGCATTTTATATCCTCATCTCCATACATTCATTCAAAAATGCAAAACCTACAGGGTACTTCCCGTTGACCTAAATTTATGAAATTTGGCAAGAAGCTAGGTCTCATAGTACAAAGAATGCGAAAAGTCTGAAATCATTAAATATTACAACTTTTCTCACAACTAATGGTAACCAATTGTGGTGAGCTCCCGTTTCAAGAACATTCATATAAGAGAGGGGTCAAGTTGGATGGTCGCTGAGGCGATTTTTGTTTTAGTTCTATTTTAAAAACGGAAACACTTAAAAACTTGAAAATTGGTACGTTTATAGTGCATAAGCTATAAAATAACAACAAATAATAAAATTTGGTCAAGCGCGTGTAGGACTCAAAAAATCTAGCACATTAACTTACTGAAATTTCAACTAATACAATTATGGTTATGTGGTGGTACGGAACCCTCGGTGCGCGAGTCCGACTCGCACTTGGCCGGTTTTTTTTACTTACACGACCTCGATCTAGTTCTGAATACAAAGATGAGGTCAACGATAGAACGAGCTTGCCCAGAAGATGCTTATTTACTCGTTACTTGAATAGCTTCGGGGTATATGAACTCGGGAACAGAAGCGAGCAGAGAATACAGATTCTGAATTATTTATTCTTTAACAGAATACTTCTTGGTACTGGTTTTTACTCAGAGTGACTGCCTCCTCCTCCGTATCCAGAGTCCAAACATACCAGACCAGTTCCAAACATTCTAGATTAGGTAGACTTTGGCAGGTTAGTGGCCAAGCTGACCGTCAGAGTTTTTCAAGTCTTTGCTCATCATCGTCATCATATCGTGTGGATTGACCGGCCTCACAAACCCTCGGCTCCAAGTCTTGGAGCCATTATTTATCATTGACACTAGCCAGGATCAAAGCCTGATTCAAACGTGCGTTCCAAAACACGGTAGAATTGTTTTACCACTAGTCATCCATCCAAGGTTCTGATTTTGGCCAGACCAACTACGTACCACTAGGCCATGAGTGCTGCACAAGTTTGATATTCAATTCGGACCAAACGTTTTTAGTTATTCGTAATCATGACCAGAGTAATCCTTTGTTCTTAATGCTATCCCATCTGGCTCCACACGGTGGAAATGACGGTGCCATACTGCAGGCGCCTCCGGAAAGTGTACGCGCTATGCGGCACGTTGAAAACCCTGAAAGGAGGCTGTTTGCAGGTACTTACACTCTTCTTAACGATTTTTAAAAAACTTATCTCACTTCTGCTTTCTGCATACTCCACTTCCTATCATTTCTTTATTTAAGCCCAAGAATTTCAGAAGTTTATTCTCTTATTTAAGTGTAAGTGTCCAAGATTTCCACGCGTACATTTACGAGTTTAATTACAGCCAATTGAAACCAGACGACCGATGTTAACCTACGACACATTTCTCTGATAAATTCTAAACAGACTATGAAATTTTAAGTAGACTTCCTAGAAATTAACAGCAATGAATCTGAGATGTTATTTACGAAGTCACTTCAGTTTTTGATTAAAATGTATAAAATATATCAAACTGAATGTACCCAGTTAAATAAGTATAACTTCTGATAAAGTATACTTACTGACGTACGTTACTATATAGCCTTTTCTTTGGTTTTAGCAATGATGAAAGAGCTGGACGATAGCGTTGGCGAAATCATCAAAACCCTTTCACAGACTGAAATGATAAATAATACAATCATTGTATTTATATCAGACAACGGAGGAATGCCACTTGGCCTGTCTGTGAATTATGCATCCAACTGGCCTTTAAGAGGCACAAAATTTACTCCCTACGAAGGAGGAATCAGAACAACAGCATTATTATGGACACCTGATTTGCAATTAGCGGAACATCGATGGAGCGGATATATGCATATCGTTGATTGGTTTCCGACTCTCCTAGGAGCCATTGGTGTTGAACCACCTATTGATTTAGACGGAATCAATCTCTGGAAAGAGATAGTAGCAGGTGATACTTCTCCAAGATACGATTTTTTTGAGATGTTCACGTACGGTAACGAAAGTTTCGTATCTGTTACTTCTGGCGACTGGAAGTTTATTGTGGGGAATGTGACCAGGAAATATAGTGACCATTTTGGAAGCGATCGTCAAGGCATCATTGGAACAGCTCCATCATATGACGAACTGATCTTACAGAGTGACGTGTATGCAGAGCTGAAGAATCTGTGCAACAAAAGGAGAAGGGTTGCTAATATCGACACGAATTTGAGACATGGCATGCAAATCAAATGCGAATTAAATGCAAATGACACGGAATTGTGCTACGCGGGATCTCCAATAAGTTAGTAACAAAAGTATGAATGGGTACAGTAAACTTAGACATAAAAAAGCACGATAGACCAACAGTGCGAGTAGCACCAGTTATGTGGCTACACTGGCTACTGCCAGACACATACATACATTCATACAAAAGGTCATGCCTCTTCCCCGTCGGTGTAGGCAGAGATGCCTTAGCCCAATGAGATGTTGAAGAGGCCGTAGCCTTCCATCTGCTACGATCTTGACATACCTGGTGCTACTTACACTATTTAAGTAAAAAACAACAAAATTTAAGAGGTACAAAGCGGTCTTCACCTCGCGTCTATGATATCTCATACCAGTTAGCGGGGTGCACAGATGTTTTAATCGTGTCCTATAACATCCCATGAAACGTCTACTGCAGGACATGGAGCTCCCTCCTGAACTCCAGCAAAACGCGTGTTACTTTAAAGGGGACACCATAGCCGCAACGCTTGTAAGCGTTGCGCCTGGCGACCACTGTAGTATCGACCGCATTATGTAAGATGGTACAATACACAGAAAGATGCTGCTGCCCATCCTCCGGTTCAAAAGCCCTTAGTCGCCTCTTACGACACCCACGGGTAGAGATGGGTTGTTACTATTCTTTGCAGGCACCACACGGACGACCACACCGATTGTAGTTATGTAAATTATTCTAGGGTAGTTTTCAAAAAATTGTCGTTTTTGACAAAAAGTAAAAAAAAGTTTGGATATCATTTTTATGATATTGTATTCAATTTGTCATGTAATAATGAGTATATTTCACTACAAGGGAAGCCAGTATTTTAGCAGGCAAGAGGCAGGTTAATTATAAATTGGCAGGTTAATGATGATGACTAATTTAGTCTTCAGATTAAGTTTCAAGCGTTATAAGGGCTAAGTCTAGTCATGAGGCGTTAAATATAAGTCTAGTCGTATTTATAAGGCTTAAAAAAAGACAAATTTTCGATCAACACTACCTAATACTGACTCTCAAAGCTTAAGCAATCTCATTCACTCGAATACATCTCATCCACCTGTACGGTACTGACAGGTTATTTAGAAACAGGTTAATGAGAAAATGATCGTTATGTCGTCGGATTTATGCAAACGAACAATGCAGATAGTTTATACCTGCTCCATCACAAAGCTGGCCTCATGTACTATACAGGGTGTTAATTTAATTGCGTGCCATAGCTTAAGGGGTGCTTCAGTTACGATAAAGGAACACAAAAAAAATATAAAAAAAATCCTACTGAAAAAAAAAACTATAACTCCATTGAAACTTAACTAACGCGGAGCACCGCGCTATCACCGAGCCAGCGCGCGAGAATAGTGGATAAGGTAGACACATACATAACTGAACGTCTTTCGCGCGCTTGTGATAGTGCGGTGCTCCGGGTCATTGCCCTCCGCGTTAGTTAAGTTTCAATGGAGTTTAATTTTTTTAAAGTAGGATTTTTTTTAATAATTTTTTTGAGTTCCTTTCTCGTTACTGAACCACCCCCTAAGCTATGGCACGCAATCAAATTAACACCCTGTATAATCAGGTGAAACTTTATCCAAAACTGTTTTGTAAATGTTAAAGTTATTGTAGGCAGAAAAAATAGAACTTAAGGTTACAAATTTAAGCGGCGACAACTCGATGATTATTTTTGGTCACAGTAAATACACCTGCACACGTCTTGCCACTTCTGCCGCTAGCACACAATTCAGGCGACGTAGCGGGAGGGGTACGGACTCTGTGCTGAATTAGTGTTGCGATCAAATAGAAGGTATTTAAGGTGACAGGTGATGCAGAAATTATTGCTTACAAAATCTTTTTCTCTTCTGTTTTTCAAATTTCTCGATTTAGGAGTCACAAATTTACAGAGATTGTAGATTTATCTATAATGTATAATATTTTACGTATAAAAACTCTCATGCACTTGTTCTTTGGACACGCAGGTTAATTAAAAAATTAAGTTACAAACTTAATTCGATTCTCCATCTTTCTTTAAAAGGGTGTCAAAACGATTGGCCTTGATACTAGATGTGGGTCGTTTTCGTTTTTCGGAATACCGAAACTAGCTATCGTTATACGAGTAGTAGCCGATAGCGGCTTTTGAAACTATTTATTTTAATAACTATTTATTTTTGAATATCGCTTGACGTTCGGAAAACGAGTATCAGAATAACCGAAATGCGTGTTGGTTATTTTTATGAAATACGTGATTTAGTTAGATTAGGAATATTTTCGGATTTTTGACTGTAGATTTAAACAAATATCGAAATCAAATTAATTTCGCGCTGTAATCAAGCTTCGTTCGTTCACGCGTTGAGTCGCGCGATCTCAATGGTTTTCGGTTTTCAGAAATAACTAGTTTCGCTCGATAGATAGTTTTCGCAATAGCCAATAACGTAATGAAGCTATTGAAGCTATTAACGCCCACCTCTACTTGATACAGCTAATGTACTTTGAATTATCCTTAAGAGTTGCGTTGCTCTAAACCATAGAATACATGAAACAGAGTTAGAAAGGCGAAGTAGGCGGGCCCCGCGTGCCACGGATAGGTCCGTAGGACAAACAAACGTCAAAACCTCAAAATGACCCCTTCTGTCATTTGCCCGACTCCATGGCGTTAAGAGCAGCGACGTATTTTTTAAGAAAATTCCGTTTTGTGAGATATTATCACGTCGAGCTCACAGCAAAGATAAAAATTAGCAAAATGGAGGCCTATTGTACCACCGATAACCATTTTGAATACCTTTTTATCCACTATATTTGTTAAAACAAAAATATTTTTTAGCCGGTCGAAACCAGAGCAAAAGTGCTTCCAAAAATACAACGATATCGATAAATTTCTGTATACTGGAATTATTCCTGTAATGTTGAATACTTACCTACTTGTATATATTTTTTAGCTTTGAAGTTAACCAATAATTTTTTAATAATTAAAAATTAAAAATTGTTTGCACTCATACTAAATCCCAACTTTAGAAAGAGATTTTTGGCAGCTACCCAGGTGATCCAAATGAAAAGCAAAGATGGATCGATGCCACAGGGCAAAAAGATTGGTTAGCCACCAAAACAAGTTCTACTTGCTCCAAACACTTTTTGGAGAGTGACATCATCTTTTCGGCACAAAGAAGACATTTAAAGCCTCTTGCTATACGCTATACCTGTTAGAAACCGAAATCACTTCCCGGAGGGACACCAACTTTACCACACACGTCTTTACTGGTATATTAATTTAATTGGTTGGTTCTTCTTATTGCTGACTAGCAGTTGCCCACGACTTCATTTGCGTGGGATTCGAAAAAAGAGTAGATATAATGCTTTTCTAGGTCTAAGTCCATATTCCTGCCAAATTTAATCAAATTCTGTTTAGTGGCTGGGTCGTGAAAGAGTAACAAACATATAAAAATTCAAACAAAAATAAATTATCTTTATAATATTAGTGAGATATAAATAAGAAAAATGTAAATATCATGTAAATAATAAAACAAAACAATGCTTCATGATCTATTTTATTGTTGAAGAATATTTACACGCAGGGATCTTCTAATAAAAAACCGGCCAAGAGCGAGTCGGACTCGCGCACCGAGGGATCCGTACCACCACATAATCACGATTGTATTAGAAATTTCAGTATGTTCCTGTGCTAGATTTTTTGAGTCCGACACGAGCTTGACTAGATTTTATTATTTTTTGTTATTTTATAGCTTATGCACTATAAACATTGCAATTTTTATTTTATAGCTTATGCACTATAGAATAGAATATAATTACTGTTCATGAGATACAGCTCAAACAAAATTTTGTTGTTGTAGCGGCAAAAGATATACAAAATTAGTGAAAATTTCAAATTTCTACCTATTACGGTTCATGAGATACAGACCACTGACAGTCAGACAGACATCGGAGGCATATCAATAGGTCCCGTTTTTCAACCTTTCGGTACGAAACCCTAATAAAGAATGAGTATAAAACTAAAACTCGTATACAAGGTGTAAGTAAATACTTGGCTTCTCAAACAAAAGTTATTATGATGCGTTTCCAGGCAATACACAACACAATAAAACTAATTAAGAACGCATCCTTTCCTTCCCTCTCTTCCCCCCCCCCCCCCCCCCCCGTACCTGCCTGAAACATCAATTGAAAAGCAATGGCCGCGCGCGCAATTCTGTTCTCATGAAAATAATATCTAAAACGACAAAAACACCTGTGTATAATACAAAGTGACTTTGAATTTACAATGTTTTGTGTAAAGATTGATTGATGCAGTGTGACCTCTAATAAGAACCAGCGCCTGGATTCCCTATCATCAGGTACGTCCTTTTTCACCCCGCCGCCTGAGAATCGGATCTGTAAACGTTAGTTTAGTATTTTTAATCTGTGATTTTAGTGAGATATAAAAAATAAAACAGCTTGCACAACCTAACATTAGCGTGACGATTAGTTTCTGCACATGGTGACACGCGGAGAGCCAATGAACGCTTCTCAGTCCTTCCCCCACCATACCCCGCGCACCCCCGCGACTCGTTTTTTGTGTTCTGCGCATTAACCGCCATCGCTAGAGTTAGTTATTGCCAGCTGTACGAATCTAAAACAAACCTATGTTTCGTGGAAAAGTTGTAATCCAGAGTACAATAATCCATTTTATCGATAATTTGCCCAATGAAACATACATCCCTAGCATTTGCACAATAATGATACCAGTATAACACGACAATTTAATATTTCAAAATCGCTAACTTTCTATTTTCAGTAAAGAAAAATCTAAATTATTTTTTTAAGTATTATGCATAATGTTGCACACATTTATAAATATATTGTTAGGGAAATATTTAAAAGGAAAGTTAAAACAAAGAAAGATCCAATGGATACTTTTTGAACCGTTTTGTGCAAACTTTATTAGTATGGCCACATTTTATCTTTGTCTCTTTCTCACCCAAAAACGTCAGATTTTGACGTTTTTGAAAATAATGTTATAACGTAATGTAATACGGTAAATTTTTGATTGCTTGGATTTGGCTCTTTTGACTTTTTCGATTCACCAGTAGACGACAAATAGCTAGCGGTTTTTTTATGTGGTGAAAATATAATTTATCGTGTCAATGTGTGCAAACTGGCGACACCGGTTCCCGTACAAAATTGTCAGCATTGCCTTTCTAACTCTGTTTCATGTATTCTATGCTCTAAACCGAAAAATAAAATTACCACAGCTTAAGAAAGCCTGCCAGGTTAAAACGGCAATTTTTTGAAAACTACCCTCTAGCGAAAGTGGCAGTCCTGATATTACAAAGTTTTCCCACAAATTATGTGAATCTGCCGATAAAACCGTTGTCTTGTCCTTGTTTCAAGTTGCATTTACAATTTTAGGGTAATCCCTGTGATTCTTGAATCTGTTAATTCAGACCATGAAGATTAACAACTTTCTCTAAGGAACAAAGGTCGAAATACGACAAAGACTTCCCATAGAAACGGCGCACCACACTTCGCCCGCACTCCCAAGTTGTCGCGTATGTACACAGGGTGCAACAAAAAGGACAACCAAAAGGATATTAACCCTGAAGGATATGAATCTGCCCATGAAACTGAACAACTTTCTACTTCTAGTAATCCACTGAATAGAGAAAAATGTGGAAAGTTACCTAGGATGGTTAGAAATTTCTTTCCTCTATGGTATAAGAGTTTAAAATGCAATATGCACAATTCCCCCCCTTCGCGCCAATCAATAAAAATTTTCTGATATTTTGTTTCCTAGAAATAAAAAAAACAAAATTCCCTAAGGAACGAAAAAACATATATTTGACTTCCCCTCCCTTAGAAACTTGAGTCAGTTCGTATTTCGGCCTATGTTCCTTCGGGAAAGTTTTTCAGTTTCATGCGCCCAATCACGTTCTCCGGGTTATAATGTACCCTTTCTGTTAAACCTTGTATTATGTTCCTTAGGGAAAGTAGTTCATTTTGATCACCTGATGCAGTTTCAAGAATCGCAATGTTTACTGATTTACTAATTAGGTAATTCTTTTGCATTTATAGATAGATCCTGCTTGTTTAACATAACTCAAGACCCTTGTGAATACCACGACTTGTCGAATGAGTACCCTGAGGTGGCGGAGAAGTTAGCTGCTACTTTGCAAGTGGAGATGGCCAGAATTATCCAACGGCCCTACCCTGCTTTCAGGGACCCAAGGGCTTTACCTCGGTGGCACGATTACACCTGGGCTGCGTGGGCTGACGGGATACAATCGACGGAAAATTGCGAACAGTAGCCTTAAAAGTACAACGTGAATTTTCATTAGTTTTTCTCCCGAAGCCCAGAGATGGGTAACGAAACTAAGCAAATTTGTTAAGGAAAAAAAATATTGTACTTTTTTTTCAATTTCCCATAAAATGAGTTAAAGGTTTGCTTACAATTTTTTCACCTGGGAAAATCGCTGATTTTCTACTTACTCCTAGTGATCATGAAACTAATTTTCCTTCAAATTACGGTAATTTATTGAAATGGATAGGTACTTGCTAGTGGCTGGATATTATAGCAAAAATATCTTTGTCTGCATCACCAGCTGATCATAGAGGTCTTTATACGCTCCAGGCGCTTCACTTCTTGAGCTAAAACGACTTTTTTTATGAAAATGTATTTTTATATGATCTGTGAAAGTACTAAACTCCCTAAGAACTAATCAGATCAACCACTCTTTGGAGGAATAATTCCGGTTCTCGTAAATAAAATCAAGGGTTGCCAGACATAAATTATTCACGTAGTTTAAAGTGGAGGTCCGCAGCCTTTATTATTTTATTATTTATTCGATAACAATAGTTAGATTGTGTTCGAAATTTGACTTAAAGCTAACAATCAATACATTATCGTTAAAATTATAAAAAGAAAGATTACAATGTCAAAGAACAGTACGTACATTAAAATCTAAATAAATACGAGCTCAACTTAAAATTTAAAATTTTAATAAATTACTAAATCCTGTATTATATTATTCATTTTAATAAAAATTACATAATTCTTTTCAACTACCATATAATTTAGCAATATAATTATTTAAAAATCGTCAATGGAATATATACATTTCTCCACAAGAAGCGCCTTAAGTTTGATCCTAAAACTCCTTAAGCATCTTATTGATTTTAGCTCTATAGGCAACCTGTTAAACAACTTCACCGCTTGGTTTCGAACGCTATGCTGAACGACCTTAAGCGTGGGATGAATTTTAATATTTAGGTCCTTTCTTCTAGTAATCAGTCTTTTTTCCATCTCCTCTTCAGTCTCATAAATGTGTCTTTGCTTCACAAGATTTGTTAACAAAACCAGTATGTACAGACTAGGCACCGTCAATATAGCCAGTTCTTTAAAGTGTGGTCTGCAGGACTGCCAAGGTGGAATACGGACCATAGTGCGAATTGCCCTCTTCTGCACAACAAAAGCTCTATTAATATTATATTTGTGGCTGTTACCCCAGAGCTGAATACTGTAACGCAGTCTAGACTCAACTAAGGCGAAATAAACTGACTTTAACTGTTTAGTAGTTAATTCGTCTCTAAGACTGCGTAACGCATAACAGGATGAACTGATGGAATTTTCAATGGCATTAAAGCCGCGATTACACCTGCTTGAATTTGACGACTGAATAAGAAATCTACCTAGGAGGCTACGTAGAAAAAGACGTTTGTGAATTCAGAGTTCTAGCTAGGAAGCTAAGTATAAAAAGTGCCTACTAATACAGTTGCTGAATAGTGATGTTCCGATAGCGATAGTTTTGCTGTCGGTAGTTGATCTTGAAATACAGTAACACTGTTGAATAGCCTTATCGAAAATAATTATTGTACAATAAAATGCTATCGATTGTTATAAAATGGCTGATACAACCTCAAGACAAATACAACCGATAATTGAAAGAAGAAAAAATTACAGACAAACTTATTTGCGGTCTTAAAGATGGGCTTTATTGCTTTTAAAAATACTACAGGAATATCGAATCCCTCGAAGCGAGAGTCTGCCTCGCACTTGACCGTTTTTTTAATATAAGTATATTTTTGTTCGATATGTTGAATTAATCATTCGCACTTGGACATCACTAAACATGCTAAGTCCCTTCAAGTAAAGGAGTTAGAAGGTTTAGTGATGTGAAAATTTTGCGAATGATTAATTCGAATCGAACAACTTGTCCATGAAAAATAAAAATAAAGCATTATCTTGGTTTAAAAATAAGTACTAATAATAAACTTAAAAAATTCACTATAAAAAAATTTGTATACGACTGTTCGGTTGAGTCAAGGAGTGATCACAGCGAGCTGGATTCAAAGACAAATTCGGCATACATTGCTCGTTGAAGTAAGGATAATGCAATAACATAACCAAGCCTCCCAGCAATGTATGCCGAATTAGTCTTTGAATCCAGCTAGATGTGATCGTGGCTTTAATAGGCTGACAATACATTTCCGTGATGTTTTTATTTTTATTTACCTTAAATGGACAAATGAGACCTGAACATTGCCGTGCCAAATCTTATGAATGAGAGTATTTCTGATCAAACAAAAACAATGGCTGTGATAAATGCAGTGGATACATTTTTTCTCTTTTTCTAGTCTTGCAGGTGCACATAGTCATTCGCCGTAACTGAACAACTTTCAGTAAATAAAACTATCAGCCTCTTCAATACTCTTCATATAAAATTGCAAATGGACAGTTTAGCCACGATCACATCTAGCTGGATACAAAGACTAATTCGGCATACATTGCTGGGAGGCTTGGTTGTGTTATTACAATATCCTTACTTCAACGAGCAATGTATCCCGAATTAGTCTTTGAATTCAGCTAGGTGTGATCGTGGCTTTTTTGTGGAAAAGAGGATTATTTTAATATTTTCTGAAAGTTTTATTTACTGAAAATTATTCAGTTACGTTGACTGACCACGCCCTTTCAGTTTTCGGAAACCAGTCCCTTAGACCATGTATTGGTCAATTTAATTTCGATGCGAACACGGAATTAAATTAAAATAATCATTCGCACTCGGACATCACTAAACCTCCTTACTCCCTTCAAGTAAAGAACTTAGGAAGTTTAGTGATGGGTAAATTTTGCGAATGATGATGAACAACTTGTCGATAAAAAATAATTATTATTCATGGTGTAATAACAAGTACTAATAAAAAAAATTAAAAAATTCACTATAGATTACCATCGATACTTCAAAGGTTCAGATATTTTCTATACGACTGTTCAGTAGAGTTAATAAACCTGCTTTGCGACAAAAAAAATCGTAAAAAGAACTAGGTAAAGGAGTGATCACACCTAGCTGAATTCAAAGACTAATTCGGCATACATTGCTGGGAGGCTTGGTTATGTTAATTGAAATATCCTTACTTCAACGAGCAATGTATGCCGAATTAGTCTTTGAATTCAGCTAGGTGTGATCACTCCTTAACTCTACATTGCGCGTGGCTTGACACGAAGTACGAACTTGGTCGGTTATTTAGTATCGATTATTACCGGTACTTTTAAGAATTCGATATTCTCGATATTTTCTATAGGAATATTCGGTAGAGTTACTTTATTTTTAAAATTCAACCATCGATCTCGTTATCGCAGCAACACTGATTCAATAATTTTCAAAATTTACGGTTCGGTTAGGTACTCAATCAATCGCCAGTTAAAGCGCGACGGAGTCAGATGTGTCCGTGTAGAATACTTGACTAGTGCAACACTGTTAGTTTTGAATATAGCGGTCTTTAATTGTTTTTCTAGTAGGAGCGCTTGTTTTAAGTAAAAAAGTATACCATCAGTTAGGCCATTATTTTTTGTTCGACAAGTTGTTCGATTCGAGTCAATCATTCGCACTTGCCCATCACTAAACCTCCTTACTAAGTGGCTTACTATGTTCCGATGTCATTTTTTGGTGGTCATTTCCTCCGAGGCGAGTTCGCCCGGTTGGGCATTTCGCCCGAAAGTATTCATTGTTAGTCGAGGTCTTTTAAAACCATATCCAAAAGATAATGAGAAACTATGGCAAACAATAAATAAACTTACATACAGAAATAAAAAATCCAAATAAGATCAATAAACTTCTAGATAAAAAGAATTGACTTCAGCATTTTGTTACTGTAAAAATATCGTTGGCCGAAAATATTTTACTTAAGACTGTACCACGTAAAACTACCAAAACGGCAATCACGGTTTAATATTGCTTACATATTTAATATGATTTTTTTTAAAACCATTACGATTACGCCATACATTTTTAGTATGATCGCGCGAAGTCTAATAAATAGCTCTGACACGCAGCCGATACCCACAAGAGCTCGAAGTGAGACCACGTCAGTTTGCACCGCGACGCGCCAAAATTATGGATCGCGTTTCAACGTATACACATTCTCTGCTTTCATAGTGTAACAAGGTAACTTTGTTTTTTACTATTTTCTAAAGTAAGATATTTCTTTCCTTGTATTTATAAAGTGTTTGTTTTAGAGAAATGGGGAAGCGCAAAGATAAATATTATGCATCCCGTCAAATATTCAAAAAATGTCTCTTCCTTTAACCAAGTAAGTACCTACTTATATACCATACCTAGGTAGTTTTGTTTTGTGATGGGTGACTGGTGATGAAGGGTAGGCGGAGGAAGATAGGTAGATGATGGGTGATCGGTCAAAAGGGTTATCAGAGTAATAGATTTTCGCTACGTGATTGATGTCCGGACGAAGATGGGTGACCGGTGGATGATATTGATGGGTGACCGGCGGAAGACGAGTCAATGGTAGATGATGGGTGACCGGTAGATGATGGGTAATCGGCAGTGGTCGGAATAGGTAGAGCTGTTTAGGGTCGATGATCGGAAACTTGAACGTGCTGCTTGCTACATTATTTCGTCAGGTCTGTTAGATTTTCCTCTTGAGACGGATTTCCATGGCATGGCTTTTCGAAATAAGACTGCCTTTTGATCGTTAGTATGTGTCGTTTGATCTTTCGATCACAAAAACAACGAAATGTACAACGATGGCACGGATTTAAATGGATTACTTTTTTAAAAGAAGCAAACGGCGCCAAACTTAGGCAGGAAAAAGGCTACATTATTTCGTCAGGTCTGTTAGATTTTCCTCTTGAGACGGATTTCCATGGCATGGCTTTCCGAAATAAGACTGCCTTTTGATCGTTAGTATGTGTCCTTTGATATTTCGATCACAAAAACAACGAAATGTACAACAATAGCAAGGATTTAAATGGATTACTTTTTTTAAAGAAGCAAACGGCGCCAAACGTAGGCAGGAAACAGGCTACATTATTTCGTCAGGTCTGTTAGATTTTCCTCTTTAGACGGATTTCCATGGCATGGCTTTCCGAAATAAGACTGCCTTTTGGTCGTTAGTATGTGTCCTTCGATCTTTCGATCACAAAATCAACGAAATGTACAGCGATGGCACGGATTTAAATGGATTATTTTTTTAAAAGCAAACGGCGCCAAACTTAGGCAGGATGATAGTTGATGACTGGATGAATGATGATGATGAAAGGATGATAAGTGATGCGCGGATTATAGTTGATGAGTGGATCAATGATGATGAGTGATGCGCGGATGATAGTTGATCAGTGGATGAATGATGATAAGTGGATGATGAGTGATGCGCGGATGATAGTTAATGAGTGGATGAACGATGATGAGCGGATGATGAGTGATGCGTGGATGAATGATGATGATGAGCGGATGATGAGTGATTTTCGGATGATAAGTGATGCGCGGATGATAGTTGATCAGTGGATGAATGATGATGAGCGGATGATGAGTGGTGCGCGGATGATAGTTGATGAGTGGATCAATGATGATGAGTGATGCGCGGATGATAGTTGATCAGTGAATGAATGATGATGAGCGGATGATGAGTGATTTTCGGATGATAAGATATGATGAAGATGCGCGGATGATGAGTGATTTTCGGATGATAAGTGATGTGCGGATGATAGTTTCTACCACCATGTCATTACGAGTAAGTCTAAAGTGTTTCTACTGACGTGCTGTTGAGTATACAAACTTGAAGAGCTGTTCCCTGTCGCCCCTCGCTTCCCCTCGAGTAACCCTCCGTTATACAATCGTTGCGCTGAGCTATATTAGTAGAGTTCATTAAAAATACCTTGAGAGAAAAAATTCCATTCAAAACACAGTTTTTTAAAAGGTGTCGTTTCCTCCGAGCGGACGAGAACGCGTCTCGGGTGAAATGACGCACTACGACTCCAAGTGGACTGCGCGCATGTGTGTGTTCGATCATACGCACACTACTGTTGCTTCCGACTCGACGCGAAAACTAAACAGTTTTGATCCTATACATTTTTTTATGAAAGGGACAACTGATTTAGACATGAATTGAAAATTTTGTCAGGATTACAAAGTATCTCTTTTAAGGAAGTCTAACATAATTACGGACAAGTACAAGGTGTCAAACAATCTCCTGAAAACTTCATCAATGGACTCATACCATGAAAAATTAACGATTTTCACCATACATACATCTATACACAACAAAAAAAATGTTAAAGTGCGAGTCGGACTCGCGCATCGAGGGTTCCGATATACCTACCTATAGTATTTTTAGAAGCAATAAGGTCCATTGTAAGGACCGCAAAACTAAATTTGTTTGTAAAGATTTGTTGCAAATTTCCAAAAAACTGTGCTACTTAGAGAGATTGTTTTTTTTTCTGAATTATTTACATAAACCTCTATGGACTTTAATTAATTCAGATTTTTTTCTTCGGAAAACTTCGGGGATAAGGAAGGGGGGAAGGTATTTTTTTAACTTTTTATATCATAACTTGAAAACTAAGAGTCGTTAAAAATATAAAGAACTATTTTGGAATGTACAAGTGAAGCACTTTCATATGATACCTAACTTGACTTAGTACTGACAATTAAAAACTTTGACCTACCCATTTGGGCCCCCTTTACAATAATAATAATATTATAATTATTTCAATTGCAATAAAGTAAGACAATCGTATTCGAAAACTACTTCTACTACTAAATATAAAAGTATAAACGAGTTTTTAGCTTGCTTTTCAATTTATTTTAAGGTCATTAAAAATACTCATAGAAGCCTTTATACAAAGTATCTGAACATATCAGTCGCGCTATAAAGTGTACCAGCACAGAAAATACGAGTATAGAGGTATACTAACGTATAGCACAACTAGTGAACTGTCTATGATCCCTACTATGTTGATGTTCCTTAATAGTGATGTACAATTATTTCAAGAAGCAACAATCGAAATATTCAAATGTACTACTTAGTACTATCCAAATAATCTTTTATCATTCAATTGTTATTTTTCATTGGAATCATTATTCGCTTTTCGTACGATTTTGAATGAAAAATTTATTCTAACTAAAAGAATGAATAAAGCACTCAAATTCTTTGTGTTTACTTGACTGGTGCAACCTTATTTTAATTCCTTGTTTGTTTTTTAGTATACCGGTAATTCTGTGGTTTTTTTTTTGTAGTTATTCTAGTGTTTTTCTATAAAACATAAATTAGCCCTTATTAATATTTTCCGTACGATGAGGTGTTCTATTCGTATTGGCCCTTCACTAAAGTTCCTTTCTGCGTTGCTTACTATGCGGCTTACTCAGTCAGTGACTTACTAAGTTCCATCTTTCTACCTTCCTTTCCTACGTAGGAGACTAACTGACTTAGTGTGTGAATTCAGTCAGGTGTGATCGGCCCTTTAGCTCTGATTTCCAATTTAGTTTTTCGTCAATTCGAATACCTAAAAATTTTACCTCTTGGACACATTGAATCTCGTTTCCGTTCAATTGTATAGGTGGTCCTTATTTTTCGACTTTTGAAATATTACCGCGGCACCTTATCATACGATTCTTTACCATAAAAAAATGAAACAGTATTTTTTTTACATTTTTTAGACAAGGTTTAGAGGTCGCTACCAGCTGTCATACTTTTACAAAAAGTACTATATTGGCACTTCAGCTTTGAGTGTCACGAACTGATACAGATAAGAGTTTTTTTTAGCGTTTTGAGGTGAAACATGCAGAGACTCGTTCAGGCAAACCACCCTCCCCCCTTCCCCTCCCCCAATTAGCTTCCACTCTGGATGTCTCTAAATTGAGTGACAGAAAAGCAACTATGATCGTCGTAAATACTTTAAAAAGTGCAGGATGTGATCCATCAGAATTTAATGTCAATAGATCCTCCATTCGTCGGCACCGATTGCAAAATCGAAAAGCAGTTTCAGAATCTCTGAAAAGTGATTTCAAACCTAATATGCCATTAACAGTACACTGGGATGGCAAGTTAATTGAAGATATTTCTGGGCATAAAACTGTGGACCGACTGCCAATTCTAGTATCAGGAAACGGGATTGAGCAACTGCTAGGAGTTCCAAAATCGGAACACGGAACAAGTGAAATATGTGCTTCAGCTGTCTACGAAACAATATCTTCATGGAATTTGAGAGACAAAGTAAATTGTTTGTGTTTTGATACAACTGCTGTAAACACTGGCCTAAGAAAGGGAGTTTGTGTTATTCTAGAGCAAAAAAACCGGCCAAGTGCGAGTCGGACTCGCGCACTGAGGGTTCCGTACCACTACATAAACATAATTGTATTAGTTGAAATTTAAGTAAGTTAATGTGCTAGATTTTTTGAGTCCGACACGCGCTTGACCAAATTTTATTATTTGTTGTTATTTTATAGCTTATGCACTATAAACATACCAATTTTCAAGTTTGTAAGTGTTCCCGTTTTTAAATAGAACTAAAACAAAAATCGCCTCAGCGACCATCCAACTTGACCCCTCTCTTATATGAATGTTCTTGAAACGGGAGCTCACCACAATTGGTTACCATTATTTGTGAGAAAAGTTGTAATATTTAATGATTTCAGACTTTTCCCATTATTTGTACTGTGAGACCTAGCTTCTTGCCAAATTTCATAATTTTAGGTCAACGGGAAGTACCCTGTAGGTTTTGCATTTTTGAATAAATGTATGGAGATGAGGACATAAAATGCCATATCTTTTGATTGCGTCGTTGTAAAAAATTGAAATTTTCAGATCTTGTGTGGTTCATGGATCCTAATATATGGTATTAATTTCAACCTGATACCTTTACCCGTTCGTGAGATAAAGGGTCTTGACAGACAGACAGACAGACAGACAGACAGACAGACAGACAGACAGACAGACAGACAGACAGACAGACGGACAACAAAGTGATCCTATAAGGGTTCCGTTTTTTTTGAGGTACGGAACCCTAAAAATGGAGAAAGACTTAATTTGGCTTGCGTGTCGCCATCACATAATGGAAATTATGTTATCAGCTGTTGTAGATCAATCACTTGGTCCGTCTAGTGGCCCCGACATACAACTTTTCAAAAGGTTTAAGAACAATTGGGACAATATTGACCAAAACGACTATAAAACAGCAATTGATGACGCCGAATCAAGCGTCCTTCTAGAAATCGCCGCAGATAGGATTTCTTTCGCGAAAAAACAACTAAAAGATCATCAACCTCGAGACGACTACAGGGAATTGTTGAATCTCACGATCATTTTCTTAGGCGGAGTTCCTGAAAAAGGGATTTCATTTAGGCGACCAGCTGGTCTACATCGAGCTAGATGGATGGCCAGAACATTATACTGTTTGAAAATTTTCGTATTCAAACATCAGTTTAAACTGACGAAGAAAGAAGAGAAAGCCGTGAGAGAAATATGCATTTTCACAGTGATGATTTACATAAAATACTGGTTTCAAGCCCCTTCCGGATGCTCAGCACCACGAAACGACTTACAGTTGTTAAAAGACCTTACAGCTTTTGAAGGAATAAACAAAAAAATGGCTACTGTTGCCATCAAAAAAATTCTGGGCCATTTGTGGTACCTTTCAGAAGAACTGGTGTCTTTTGCATTTTTCGACGATGAGCTTTCAGTTCAAGATAAAAAGAAAATGGTAGATGCACTACAAACTGAAGGCACAGAAGATTGCCCTAAAAGAATAAACGTTGATATCAAACATATCAATGAAAAAAACCTTGAAGACTTCGTCACTAGCAACTCTTTAAGATTCTTCCAAACCACGGTATTTCATCGAACTTCTTGGTGAAAGATGTAGAAACTTGGAACGATGATGCCGATTTTGTGGCTGCAAAAAAAATCGTTCATTCTATGCGAGTGGTAAACGACACCGCTGAACGTGGTGTTGCTTTAATGGAGGAGTACAATAAATTGATTACAACTAATGAAGAACAAAAGCAATATTTGCTTTTATTGGTAAAAGAGTACAGGAAAAAATACCCTAACACAAAAAAATCCACCGTTTTATTAGATAAATAATTGATTTTTGTATATATTAATAACACGTTTTAATATGTAATAATAACGATTTTAATTTCTAGATTTATTAATTAAACATTCCAACTTACTGCAAATTTTGTGTTATTAAGTAATATTCCAACCTCGGTAGCGACCCCTAAATCTAACTTAAAAATTCTGAAAAAAATACTGAATTAGTTTCCCAAGGTATATATTTAAATAACTTGGTGCCCCGTGAAAAAAAAGAAAAAAAAATTTTTGCCTAACAATAAGGACCACCCTACTGTACATACTGAGACAGAGACACCTTTTTACGAGATGTGGGCTTGAAAAGAAGAGCATTACTTTTGTCAGCATTAAGCTGTAAATTATTAATGGCAAACCAAAAGTCAAATTCCTTAAATATTTACAGTGTGGCCAAACGCACACAAACTAGTAGTAATTTAGGAGGAAGTAGCATATTCTACATTTACTGAAATATAAAAAGAAATATCATACCTAACTTCATTATGCATATTAAATTAAAAATATTAGGACCTTACCTATGAAATTGGCGTTTTGTATGGGGAATTTTAGGTAAACTCAATTTTCAGTACTAACATTTTTGCATTTTTTTAGGAATTAGGATTTTGCATTATTTTAGTAATTTAAAATCCTAATGACGAAATCTTAACGGAGGAATTTGACGTAGCCACAGGCCTTAAACAAGGAGATGCGCTTTCGCCAATGCTGTTTAACTTAATACTCTAACACGTCATCCGAAAAGTTTTAAATCATGATGGAGGAGTGGAGTTAAACGGCAAGCACCAAATCATAGGATATGCCGACGATCTGGCAGTGCTCGAACGCTTGAGGAGGAAGGACAAAGAGTTGGTCTTAGAATTAGCCGAGAAAAGACGGAGTATTTCCATATGCGTAGATACAAAGATATAAGGACACGTAGAAAAGACCTAGTGGTTGATGATGATACAACTTATAAAGGGGTGGACAAGTTCAAGTATCTTAGATGCACAGTGACCGATACCAACCAAAGGCACGAGGAGATTGATATCCGAATCCAAAGCGCACTAAGATGTTCAGCAGCCCTTCACAAAATTCTCGTGTCCAAGCTTATCAGCAGAAGAACCAAGATTCGGGTCTATAAAACCGTCATCAGGCCAATCTTGATGTATGGATGCGAAGCGTGGACACTAAAGCTGAAGGAGGAAGACAAACTTTTAGTAGCAGAGAGGAAAATTCTACGGAAAATTCTAGGACCAGCAATGAGAGAAGACGGAACATGGAGGGTTAGGAAGAACCAGGAGATAGAAGACCTTATAGCGGAGCCTAACATCATTGGGGAGACCAAGTCAGCCCGACTCCGCTGGTTCGGCCATGTGGGAAGAATGGGGGAGGATCGTGCGGTCAAAAGAGCGTATCTTGGACGTCCGACTGGTAGACGCCCCGTCGGACGTCCTAGGTATCGTTGGATCGACCAAGTCAAGAAAGATCTGTTGGAGCTTCAAATAGCCGACTGGCAACAAGCTGTACACAACAGAGAAGAATGGCGGCTCTTAGTGTCGGAGGCCAAGATCCTCTTCGGGTCGCTGAGCCAGCATAAGTAAGTAAGTAATGAAAATAGCTACAGAATTATAGGAACTATGATCTTATTAATCTGGAAGAAAAAATTCGCCAATTTCATAGGTAAGGATTTAATAATTAAGTAGGTAATAAAAAATAAACATTTTGAGCAAGGTATACTTACCTACACTATTCGCAACAGCAAGACGAGCTTATTTGTTATTGTTCGATCGTGCCGGCAAATAATACTATCAAATATTTTCTCGTGGGTGTCGTAAAATGCGGGTAAGATATTAGATACTGCGGTAAATATATGATTCATCCCGTTCATTTTTTCTCCTGAAGAAGCCCAGTGAATCTACTCATTAAAACAAGCAACTTTCCCAATGAAAAAAAATTACTCGAAGTTTCTTTTTTTTTTTTCTTTTTTCTCGTTTTTTTTTCTTTCTATACGAAATGAGTCGATCAAGTGACCACTTTAGTGTGGAAACACTTTATTGCTGCTTACCTACGAGTAATGTAGTTTTATTCGTCGGGAAAGTAGATTATTTTCATGAGTACCTAATCACTGGTTAGCGCGACACCAATTATAAAAGTGTTTACGCACTACGTCCGACCCGAATCCGTGAAAATAAGAATCAATAGTGAAATCGGCTTCCGTCATCCGATTTAAGAGGCTACCTCCCGTCCACTAGCGCACCCATCAGTTAAAAAAATATCACTCACTAAATACAAAACTTATCGAAAATCCGGAAAGACAGATTGAAGTATAGATAACTTAGTTTATTTAGAAACGATTTACATACATACATACATACATAACATCACGCCTCTTTCCCGTTGGGGTAGGCAGAGACCACAGTCCTCCACCTGCTACGATCTTGACATACTTCCCTTGCTTCCTGTACTTTCATCGATCCTTTCATACATGCTCGTCGGTTTAGGGTACTTTTAACCTGGCCTTTATTCAGAACGTCCTGAATTTGGTCCTGGTACGTTCGCCTAGGCCTTCCCCTTCCAACGTTTCCATTCACTCTCGCCTGGTAGATCTCTTTCGTCAATCTTCGTTCATTCATCCTCTCTACATGACCAAACCATCTCAGCATCCCTTTCTCGATTTTGGTCACTACGTCTTCTTTTACGCCACACGAAACGATTTTTACGATTTTACGAAACGATTTACTCTGTAAAATAAGGTTTACTGTGGTTACAGATACAAAATCTGCTAAAAGTGGCAGTTTTTCGCACTTTTTGTACCTGTAACTACAAAGAACTATATTTTGCAGAATTGATAGGTTCTGAATAAACTAGTGTACCTTTAATCTGTCTTTCCGGATTTTTGATAAGTTTTGTATTTAGCGAGTAATATTTTTTTAACTGATGGGGGCGCTAGTGGACGGGAGGTAGCCTCCCTAGATAAGAAAATTTTATACCTTAGCCTCTTAAATCGGATGACGGAAGCCGATTTCACTATTGATTCTTATTTTCACGGGTTCGGATCGGACGTAGTGCGTAAACACCCTAATTCGCACGGTATGTGACGCATTTTGCGCAATTATGGTGAAGCTCCCTGTCTCGCATTATTACTAGTTAGATAAGTAAGTGCATCTATGTCTTACTTATGTGTCATACATATTCAGAGCTCTTAAGCGAAAGTAGTTAGACTGGGTTGGGGTTTGGTACAGTTAACGACAAGTCAAGCTTGACACTCACAGTGCGACGCTAGGTACACACGGCCGCACATCAGTAGAAACACTTTTGGACCTTATGGCGTGGTGGTAATAGAGTTGAAAAAGTTTCTACCGACAAGCGGTTGACCGTACGAAGTCCAATGTATCAAGCTTGATGTGCTTTTGACTGTACATACCTATGTGATAAAAAAAAGGTTTATAAAAACTGACATGTATCCAAAAACAAAAAAAAACTATAAATGAAACAAAAACATACTGTGTATTCAAATTTATTTCGCAAAGAAATGCCCTATCTATATTTACAACGCTTACTTATTTAAAGTAAATACCTAACCTAAAGGTGTATGGTATTCGCTCAATATTTATCGCAATCCAAGTGAGACAGAAAAGGATCTGTCACTCGGATTGCGATAAATATTGAGCGAGTAGCATTCAGTAATTGAGGATCACAAGTTGTTGCACTTATCATACACTGTGTTACGAGTAATGAATATGCAATAACGGAATATTATGTTATTTAGTCGGAATTGATTTCTTCAGCCACTTGCTGCCATTTGGCGACCAGACTTGATACAGACTTGTGTTTCATTCCGATTGAAGATGATATTTTTACCTGCAATAAGAAAAAAATATGGTTAATTGAACTTTCAACGCGTAGCGCTGTGCTTGTCAACGCGCGTTTTGAGATCATTGGTTTTCTATGTATCCGTTCAGTTGAGCGCGCGCTTTCGACGCGGATAAACGTATTTCAGGGTTCATCAGTCCAGAAATCGTCCGAAATTTATTACGGCAACGCGCGTTCAACGCCTGACAAGCGCGTGTCATGTGAACACAATACACAAATTTAATATGTCCATAAAACTGAACTTTTCCCAAGAGACATAGGTCAAAAACAAAATCAATTTTTGACCTCCCATAGAAACTGCATCAGCTGATAGCGCATTTTGTTTCGGAGGTCAAATTTGGTTTTTCGTATTTCGACCTGTTCCTTGGGGAAAGTTGTTCAGTTTCATGGGCAGATTCACACCCCTCAGTATTATCAAACCATTCCGTTACACGTTGTAAACGGCAACAAATCTTAGTTAGTAAACCCTACTTCTAATATTCATAGATCTAGCCGCCTGCCCGCTGTGTGGTATTAACATCATAGAGGCTCGCAGAGATCCTTCCACCTTCAATCTTGACCCAAGATCTTGACATATTAGCATTGCATCTTTTCCCTGATATTCAATCTACCAAAAGTCCTTCTGGTTACCCTTGTTTTTGCTGACCTTACGTCAAATATGTTTGTTCTAATTTATTGCTGACTTGGCCCAATGAATAATCCAAGTTTAAGGACTTGAACGCCGAACGCAACCATGTCATAAATCGAAAAAACCGCAAAACTTTCGACTTCATTTAGATTTTTGGCAATTTTCACCCGAAAGAACAAGATTTTTGATAACACTTATAAGCACATTTTTAAGTGAATTAAATTAGCTACAATATGAAATTAGTTTTTTTTTCTGTAATCCCTATAATTTCCGAGATAAAGCTTTTCAAAATTAATATTTTTTTTCTAACTTTGCAATTATTTTGACTTCACTCAAGCAGCATTGCGAGCTCTATCAGAGGTTCCTGCAGCGTCAGCAAGATCTCTAGATAAATGCCTTCTACTATCACGTAACGCCCGGCAGGGTGATACGGAAACCCAGAAATTGAATTAAAGAAGTGCATACAGCCAAATCTGGTTAGTCCGTATGGTGCCGGAAAAGAATAGTACCAACCCATATGTACCTGTGGATGTCGTAAGAGGCGACTAAGGGCTTAGGTTACTGGATCATTCGACATGACTAAAGGTTGTCAGGCGTAAGGTTACTGGATCATTCGACATGACTAAAGGTTGTCGGGCGCAAGGTTACTGGATCATTCGACATGACTAAAGGTTGTCGGGCGCAAGGTTACTGGATCATTCGACATGACTAAAGGTTGTCAGGCGCAAGGTTACTGGATCATTCGACATGACTAAAGGTTTGTCAGGCGCAAGGTTACTGTTACATTCGAAATGATTAAAGGTTGTCAGGCGTAAGGTTTCTGGATCATTCGACATGACTAAAGGTTGTCAGGCGCAAGGTTACTGGATCATTCGACATGACTAAAGGTTGTCAGGCGCAAGGTTACTGTAACATTCGAAATGACTAAAGGTTGTCAGGCGTAAGGTTACTGGATCATTCAACATGACTAAAGGTTGTCAGGCGCAAGGATGCTGGATCATTCGACATGATTAAAGGTTGTCAGGCGTAAGGTTTCTGGATCATTCGACATGACTAAAGGTTGTCAGGCGCAAGGTTACTGGATCATTCGACATGATTAAAGGTTGTCAGGCGTAAGGTTTCTGGATCATTCGACATGACTAAAGGTTGTCAGGCGCAAGGTTACTGGATTATTCGACATGACTTAATTTTGTCAGGCGTAAGGTTACTGGATCATTCGACATGACTAAAGGTTGTCAGGCGCAAGGTTACTGGATCATTCGACATGACTAAATTACCTGCATGAAGGATAGTGGTCCAGACTCAAACTTTAGCTGTCTTTGTTACTCGATATAGGCACACTTTTACAGCCAGTTGCAAAAGCGTCTTTAAAGTTAAAGCTTCTTTAAATCTATTGCCGTCACTTTCTTTGTCAACAAAACAGAAAGAGTCAGCAATAAGGGAACTTTAATTTAAACGACGCTTTGTGCAACTGGGTGTTAATCCTTTAAATATTTTTTTCTTTTTGGTCTCCTCTCTGTCTTTCATCTTGTCGTTGTCTGACATACATAGATAAATGCCCAAACTTAGCCTTACCTTGGTCTTCTTCTTGGTCTTCTCTTTGTCTGTCTTTTCTTCGTTGTTAATAGAATGTGGCTTGACTTTGCGGAAGTTAAAATAAATATGTAGCCACCTCCGCACAATGATGGATACTGTATACTCACTGAGTACACACACCCACGCGTAGGCAACCGCAACACTGCAACAGCTGCTCTTCTTTGTCTAACATGCATAGATAAATGCCTATTCTTAAAGCTACTAACCTTGGTCTTCTTCTCAGTTTCTTTCTCGGTCTTCTTCTTGGACTTCTCTTTGACTTTCTTCTCGTCTGACATGCATCTATGCCTATGTTTAAAGCTACTAACTTTGGTTTTCTTCTTGGTCTTCTCTCTGTCTTTGTCTTTCTTCTCTTCGTTGTCTGGCAGCGGGAGGGGGAGGGAGAGGGGGAGGGAGAGGGGGAGGGGAGCGGTGGTCGCGGGGAGAGGGGGGGTGGCGGGCGCGGGCGGGGGGGTCGCGGGGGGCGGCGGGGGGGGCGCCTGCTTCTCGAGCTCGGCCAGGTCGCTGTAGAATGAGGCCAGCTCGTCACCGATCTCTTGTTTAGGGGGCAACGGGGGATTTACTGGCGCCGGGGGCTGTAAGAAAAACGTAAAAATAAACACATGCTGTCCCGTATGGTGCCGGCAAAGAATAGTACCAACTCATACATACCCGTGGGTGTCGTAAGAGGCGACTAAGGGTTATAAACTGGAGGATGGGCAGCAGCATCCTCCTTTGTATCTTACATCTTACTTACTGCGGTCACCTACAACCACGGTCCATGGTGCCAGCCATAACGCTAACAAGCGAGGTGACTATGGTACTTCCCCTCCACATTTTTCCAGCAAAAGCTAGAATTCTGGAGGGAGCTCCCTGTCCTGTAGTGGACGTTTCATGGGATGTTATGTTATGATTATGATGAAAAACATGCTGTGAATCTAGATGTTGGTCATATTAATGTCGCAGGCAAATCGTATAATTCGCCGTTTTCAAACGGCGAGCAAACTGTAAACAGCCAGCAAATTGTAAAACGGCGCCGACTAATTGTAAACGGGATTAGATCACTGTTGAATTGTAAGTTCGTTAGCCACAGTAAACCAAACCTAACCGATCCTTGCTCGGCATCGGTTATGTTGGGTTAGGACTTAGTTCATCTTACAACCACATTGCACGAAGCGAGCGTGCCGCGGCAGAAACGAATTAAGCACCGTTTTGTAAAATGCCGCGGCATTATGTAGAATAACGAATAGAAACATTCTCGACATTTTGTAGAATAATTACAAGGCATAATGTAAAACAATGAATTATACTATTTGCCTGCGACATTAATACATTTTCAGTTTTACTAATACAGTTGTTCGAACTATAAAGCTGAACAACTTCTTCGTCAAACTAAAAAATTCAACGTACGGTCAAAAGCACGTCAGTGGAAACATTTGCAACTCTATTACCATTGTATAAGGGCGCAAAGTGTTTCTACTAACGTATTGTTGAGTGTACCAGAAACTTTCATCAGCGTACAGCTGATAGCACATTTTATTGTGATTCTTGAGGTTTTTGAATTTCGACCTATTTTTCTTAGGGAAAGTTGTTTAGTTCTATGTTCCGAGTAACATCGATGAATATGCAAACTTCTAGATTTACAGTCTATATAAAATATGCGAACTTCTAGGGTGTCAATAATCATATTTGTTTATTTATGTCTGTTAATTATTTTTTCGTGAAAATAAACATAGTTTTAAAGAATTTAACCTTCATTTTGTCTTTAATTGTCTTCATCACCATGCTAGCCAAAAGATTCTACTACGGACTTAGACCTCTCCTAAAAGTCGCTATAAAATCGCCACGGACTTTCCGCGACCTTGACTAGATCCTCGATTCACAATGTAGGGATCTGCACACGCTACGACTTTCGGTTCGTGGTCGCTACTCTAGAAATTTTCAGCCCCATAGGGCGTCGGTTCTTTTTACGATGTGTCCTGCCCTCTGTCACATGAGTTTGGCGGTTTTCAGCTACTTTGACCTCTCGGTATCGTCGCGGTGGGCGAACGGCGTTTGGGTGACTTTGAGCTATTTTCAGGGACCTATCGTAGCTGATCGACGATGTATTGATGCCATACTACCAATTGCTCTTCATTTTGGAGGCATTTGGGAATCCAGCGTGAAAATCGCGAAGCTTCCCATACCAAATCCGACCCCAAATAGTAACAGCCAAAACATCAAATCATCGGCTCAACACACAAATAGAAACGAACCGAGTCTTAAGTGAAACTCATGATATTGGTGCCAGCATAGCGAATTAGAAACGGCCCGAACCCTAAATGATAACGGTCCCAGCAAAGCAAAACAGAAATGGCTCAAAGTTCAAATGATAACGGCTTGAGCCTCATACCGTAAAGGCCCTCGAACTGTAAAAATTATATTATGAGGACTTTACGGTTTGAAACTCTGCAAATCGTACAGGCCCCGGCCTCAAACTGTGAACTGATCCGAAATCTTTATATCGGCCATGACGCTGCGTACTACGTGAGCGAATTCGAAATTCTAAGCGACGCAACGCCTTGCGATGCAAACACGTAAGCAAACAAACAGTCAATACATATTGAAGTGTCCTACGTGACGATTCACGCGAATCGTGTGCACCGTGGGATACACTCGCCGCTTTTCACGCCGTCTTATGTAAGTAAGTATAAGGCTTATACTTACGCTTGGCAGAGGTGGCGGCGTGGCGTCATCAGTACCGGGCGGGGGCGGGTCGTTCCAAGAGGGCGGGGGCGGCGTGCGCGGGCGGGGGGGCGGCGGGGGCGGCGGGGGCGGCGGGGGCGCCGGCGCGGCGGGCGGGGGCGGCGGCGGCGGGGGCAGCGGCGGGTTCACTACCAACTCCTGGAAAAGTGCAGTTACAAAATTAATGATAAACCATGCAAATAGCAAGCGTCTTTCCCACAGAGCTTTGAAGTCCATGCGCGCTCTCCTGCGACAAGAGACAAATTCTTCGTTGGATTCGATATAAAACCGGTGTCACCATTTACTCAACCATTACCATTACCATTTACTCGCTGTCCGCACCTACACTACTGGCGTCATGTGAGTACGATAAACATAGTACGATTATTGTGAGTAAGATGCAAAAAACTAGTGACGGCGACCCTCCCCAGCGTCTCTATGGCAACGAATGTGTTTATGGTGTGCATTCAAAATAACGAATGTGCGTTTTAAATTAAAATTATGAAGATTATACGAAATTTTACTCTTAACGATAGTATTTTACTCCGCTAACACTGCAACTGTTGTTCTTAAAATTTTTTACATGACACCAAGACATATTTAATCGTATCATGCTGAATATGCCCAAAAACTCTTTCCACTGCTTCTTCTCATCTTCCGATGTATGACAACAGACTGGCAAGCGCTCACGTAAGTCGATCAGTATACTGAGCCAAACAGGAACCAAGATTTTTTACTCTCTTCGCTTCTATGGGGGGTCGGGTGCGCGTGCAGGCGGAGTGGCCCTATCGTTGTTCTGTGGTCTTTCCCGTAGAAGTAGCAGAGACCACTTTTATTTGTTACTATCTTGGCATAACAGAACCCAGTCTATTGAGCTCATGTTTATTAAACGTCAAAATGGAAACCTTACGTAGATTTTTACGAAATATTTGAACAATTACGTCATTATTTCTTGCCATCGTTACGAACTTTTAAAACTCTAGTTTTTTTTGCCCTTTACTAGATCCTACTGCTGAGCAAAGGCCTCCCCGGCAGCTTTTGATTGGTAACGATATTTTTTCTACTCCCATTTGCTAAAGTTAGAAATACGAAACCGGAAACAGTATCACAAACATTGCCATTCCGACAACAGTTGCGTAATATTTATAAATACAACTGTCTACAATACGGTAATATAATTTTTTCACCTTTTTGTTAGGTTTGGCAACAAAATTACGTTAATACAATGTTGTATTGGATGCTATCGGCTAATATGCTAGGTACTAAGCCATAAAGGACCACTTCAAAAAAGAATTTATGCACTTATGAACTGAACCCACCCATACACAGAATTATATGATGGCTGGCCGAGAGGGATGCAGGATGCAGCATAGATGCAGCAGTGAGAAAGAAAGATATGTACACTGTAATACATGAACATAGTGATTTACGTTCGCGCTTATTTAATCTGTCAAAAAATAACTTTTAATTTATATTTTAACGATAAACATCTTCATTTCCATTGAATCTTGTAAATATGAGTAAAATATTCACGCCGACCGAAATAATTAAGGCAACGAACGAAACTCAAGAGGATTTTATTACCAAAAAAGTGGAGGTGTTCTAGTGCTCTACTACTACGACAAAAGTAAACAAAGTTAGTACGTTATTGTTTTAATGATTTTTATGCTCGTAGAAAAAGTAATGTATGCCACTGATTGCAAACTAGTCATTGTAACATTCGTGCTGTCTATTGTGACATTCGGCTTCGCTTCATGTCACAAACAAGCACTCATGTTACAATGACTATCTTTCGATTTTTTTGATTTGACGATTATCTCTCAAAAGAAACAATCTGGCCTAAGTACACATACTCATCGACATATTGTACCACTTGCCCGTCAACCTATACCTTATGTTTCACGCCATTCAGATTCAGATTGCATAAATTAAAATAATTTACCTTTAATTTAATTTTTGGTCCTTTTCACGCTAAGTCCAACCAAAAAGCTTGTACTGCAAAGCTCACAGCATCATAGTTTCGAGCTAAGAGTTTTCGTCGAGTTTATTTCTATTTACCTTTTTGTTAGTTCCCGTTCGTTTACCAAGCTCTTCCGTATTTCATTCTCAATTTTCGTCACTTCATCTTTTACGCCACATTTCTTAGCATCACACTATTTCCAATTCTCTCACTTACTTTCACACCTTACTACTCGTACTCCTCAACGCTTATTTCTACTGCAATAATTATTCTCGCATGACTTCCTATATATAGTCAGGGTGATGAAGGACAAATTTCTAGATGATTTGCTCATGTCTGCCTCTTTGACTGATGATAAGGAGCATCCTCTAGAAGATACAAAAAATATTGGCGGACATCCAATCCCCTGCGTTTTTAAGGAATTAAGTTTTAACTATTTTGAAATTTGACAATGAAACGTACACCTGGCAGACTATGACTATCTGATTAAATACATCGTATGAAACCCCTGAAAAATGGTCTGCCACCATAATAGCCCTGCGTCGTAAAGTTACAGCTCTTTAAAATGCAAAAATTCACTACTTTGTCCCGTGATAACACAGAGCCCTGAATGTCTGCCTCTTCGACTTTCGACATCTTCAGAAGTATTTTTAACAGGAGCCACAAAGGCAGACCAAAATAACATTATTTAGTATCTTATTTTCATTTTTTTTTTGCTTTAACTCAAAAACGCAGCGACGCACAGAAAAACTTGTAAGGACCAAATCGATTCGTATTGAGCTGATCTATCATCCATATTAATATGAATCATGAGCAAATCATATACCCAAATTGCAGCCAGCACCCTAAATACTACCCATCATTTACTGCCGTTCATTAATGTCGGTGCCAACAGTAACTTGGTCTATTTTTAACGGCTCTCTTCATTTACTTGAATAACGTGTGCAACATTTTGTACAAAAATAGTCATGGAACGGCACGATTTCGCTAGACAACCAATACGAACCTGTCGCTGAATACCTCAAAACCTTTCTTTTTAGGGTTCCGTACCTCAAAATAAAAAAACGGAACCCTTATAGGATCACTTTGTTGTCCGTCTGTCTGTCTGTCAAGACCCTTTTTCTCACAAACGGGTAGAGGTATCAGGTTGAAATTGATAACGAATTTTAAGGTCCATGAACCACAAATAAGATCTGAAAATTTCAATTTTTCACAACGAAGCAATCAAAAGATATGGCTTTTTATGTCCTCATCTCCATCCATTTATGCAAAAAAGCAAAACCTACAGGGTAGTTCCCGTTGACCTACAATTATGTTTTATGAAATTTGGCAAGAAGCTAGGTCTCACAGTACAAATAAAGGGAAAAGCCTTAAATCATTAAATATTTAAATTTTTCTCACAACTAATAGTAATCAATTAAGGTGAGCTCCCGTTTCAAGAACTTTTCTACAAAAGAGGTTTCAAGTTGGATGATCGCGGAGTTTTAAAGTCAAACAGCAAAAGCTTTTAGTATATCATATGATAGATAGGTATGGAACCTTTAGGGCGCGAGTCCGACTCGCACTTGGCCGGTTTTTTTTTACTAGCCTGTACTGACTCACTGCTTGGGACGTTTCCCAATCTTTCTATTGATCACGACTGTCATCCACTCATCTTCAAGTAAGTCAAAATCATCCCTCCAGCCAGCGCCTTGTGGTACCTATTCCGTGGTGCGTTTGGCCCACCTACTCTACAATATGTAAATACCTGGTCAATCCCCGGATGCGGCGGCGTAGTGCTGATGTCCATGTCGGAAGGTGGCAGGGGGTAGTCCCACTGCGCGAGCCCGTCCGCGGCCCTGACGTACTGGTAGCGGCCGGCGGACCTACAAACACAAAGTCCAAGTAGGAATAGCTGGCAGGGAGACGGGTAATGGGTAGCCTGCTGGTTTTAGCCGGTGCGGACACTTTTAACACTTGTAAACCTTTAAAAAAGTAAGCGACAGCTCGGGAGTGCGTTCGAAATGTATGGCGCGCCATAGGTTTCGTCCGCACTCCCGAGCTATCGTGTAATATAAGTAATTTCATAAATTGCAAAACCATTTCGAAAATTCGTTCCACGCTGCTAGTAATTTCTTTTTTAATTTTTTGGTCCATAATTTTAGTGAAATTATGCAAATTGCAAAGTCGTCACCTCAAAGAAACTTAAAATTACTTAAGAAACTTAAATTGTGAGGTAATTTCCAATATAGGATTTATTTTCAAGATATTAATAAGTATCCTCCAGCAATAAGTGTCATTTATCAATCTTGCAGAAAATGAAATAAAATGGGCTACATATAGAAGGTTATGAATTCATCGAAAGAAATTACTTCTCATATAATCTGATCAATTTAGTTTAGTTTATTTAATCTCATATTGTAACTTCATACAATTACATATCATGTCAAATTATATTCTTTCACAATACGATCGTCAATAAGTATATAAAAAATCAATAAAATTTATATGGTCTTTTTGAAAAATTATCAATAAACACAAAAAATTGGACCCATATTAATCTCCAGCATGTAACAGAGCCTTTTTAAGAAAAAACTGCAACATCGGCTAGGCATTTAGGAAATGGTGCCATAGTAAAACTCATTTGGTATTTTTAAGGAACACTTTTTCTCAATAAAAGCAATACCTAAGGCGGAGAAAAACCTGGAAACGACTGAAAACTAACAACGTCTTCTTTGATTTTCGCGAGTCATCACCACTTGAATGAAAACATTTTTTTACGGATTTACATAGCTTTTATCTAAAACCTGACGTTTCGAACACTTTAGAAGACCAATGGTTGCAGGGTGACTATTTGTTATTACTTTATTACAACTTAAAAGTTTTTATTTTATTATTATAAAACTAAGTCAAGAGAATTAAGAAACACTGGAATTTCAAAGTAATAGGAGAAAATATCACCTGCCTTGGAGCTAGTTATTCGCAAGATTAAGGGACCAGTCCACAGATTGATACTGTAAAATACCGGAGAAAATTGAGTATAATATCTTTAGTTCAAAAATTACAAGTAATAACTAGTTAGTAGTTACCCAGCGACCACGGGCCCTTTAAAGTGTTTGAAAGGTCAGGTTTTAAATGAAAACATAAAAAAAAGCAATGTAAATCCTAATATTTTTAAAATCTATGCCTTTTAAGATATTACAACACTGATAGCAAGTTCTCAAAAAAAAAATGTTTTGTGTTTTCTTTTTAATGAACGCTATGCAACAAAAGATAAGATTTAATGTTTCATTCAGTATTACACAAACAAGTAAAATTTACAAAGTTGTTAAAAGTCCCTTTAATCCGACTAAAACCATTAGGCTGTCTTATCTAAAAAGAAGAAATTTTTGTAATGGATACTAAACCCGTCTTCGTTGATTTGTGCTTGCCTTTAAATTTAAACAACATTTAAATGAATCACTTAAGTATCAAAACGCCAACGGTTTCATTTGTTAGCTAAGAAAATGTCGTCGAAATTAAGACAGTCACAAACTCCTAAATTTAAAATCGCTGTCTCACATCTCCAAACAGAGTTAGCTTCATTTGACACTTAACTCTAACAGGTCACCTTCTGAAAAAGATCAAAGTATAATATCTAGAAAAGCGAAAAGAACTAATTTTATCACATTCTCTCACCAAATTCCTCGGTGCGAAGATTGGCTGCAGTAGCGTTGCCTTCTTCCCGTCTTCTAGAACCCTCCAGAAGACCTGTCTTCTTTCTTCTTGCTTCACTTCTTACAAATAACATCGGATTGACAGAGCTAGCTTATTTTCAAAAGATTTTTTTCATGAGAAGTTAGCTTTAATTACTAATTTACCAATCATAAATTGTGAAATTTTGTATTTGGTATGTAGTGTTAATTAAGGTTAAACACAAATGCAAAGTCGTTTTGAAAAACATTAATACTTTATTGTAGGTACTGATTTATATTAAATATCACAGTTGACAATATCACAGATAGACAGTTACTGAAATAAATCACTTACCCATTTTTACTATGACTATTTAAGGTATACGTCCAAAAATAAATATAAATAAATAAAAAATACTATAAATATAAATAAATAAATAAAATAAAAAAATAAATAAATATAAATATTACTTATGAATAACGAATTATTTTTATAACTACAATTTTAATCGAAACTTGATCGATCAATTCGCTGATTTGAATTGAAGGAACGAAATTAAACTGAGATTTATATTGATATCGATGTTCTAAGTTTCATACTTGCGGTGTTCGTAGACGATACATTATTTACCGTGCACAAGAATTTCATTATGATATCACGATCATCAATTTCACAATGAATTTAGTATGGGTTTGGTATTGCATGCCATTTTACGTTAACAAGCTTTGTTGCAGTAACTTGGAATTCGTAAAAATGAAAATATTTTTAAATGAAGCATTTGATTTTGTTGACTATAAAACCTTGTAGTAAATATATTCATAGTTAATTTTCGTTTAAAGCAAGTATCTAGTTAGATACTATTCATATTTGGAACAAAGAATTAAAGTTTAGAGAATTACTGAAGTTTTATCAATTGGAATACAAGTCCAAAAAGGTGTTCCCCAGGGATCTATTTTGAGACCGCCTTTACATTTAATTTATTCAAATGCTGTAATCTTATCAATACATAAAATTTTCTCTCTTTCCAACGAGATTATCTTTTAAACCAAGTTAAGAGTTACTAGCACTTACTGATACAAAGCCGAAAAGTTCAATTTACATTTCCTTCTAATCGAATTCAGCAGTGACTCTTTTCGTTATGTCATTCGTATAAGGAGCATTCCATGGCGTTGCTAATGACAATATAGACGTGTCGCTGTATTAAATGTTCTTTTGGTAAAATATCAAATATCTCAATCACTGTTCAGGATTCTAGATAATATTCAGTTAATGCGGGGTATCTGTTGTTTTCCCGTGGAATGCTCCATTAGCGAAGTTTTAAATTCCTGAATTGATAATAAAATTAAGTGATAAATGAGCTTAAAGTGAAAATCACTTAAGGTCCACCTTTAATGGGCGCTGGGAATTGCAAGCAAGTCCAATGTAAGTTGCGTGAGCGCAGTTCCTTTGGAAAACGTAAGACGGCTCGCTTGTTGCACCTCGAGTAATAGCAACGCTTTTTTTATGCCAACGAACGTCATCCGTATTACAGAGAATGCAATCGAATCACAGAAAACCTCCTCTAGATGCCGCTTACAAACAAGGACACCGATGCGCTGCACGCATGTGATTCTGTACTTGAATGCCTTGTTTTTGTAGCGACCAAATATTAGAACCGTGTAGTGCGCCATTCCGTAGATATTTTTGAGTCAATTGCGTCATCATAGTTACGTGCTCAAGAACTCCTTCGTACTAGGTATTTAACTCGACAGCTCAGCAGTGCGGGCGCAATATAAGGTGCGCCATACATTTCGTCTGCACTCCTGAGCCGTCGCGTACTATAAAATTGTAACTTTAAACCGATTAACGAAAGAATCGGAGTCGATCTCAAAGTGATACCGTCAGTTGCACAAAGTGTCTCTAAAGTTAGAGCTCCTTTAAGTCTATTGCTGAATCTTTCTGTTTTATTGACAAAGAAAGTGACAGCAATAAAATAATATCAAAAGTCGGTAGCCGGGTTATGAGCGCGTACAGCGGGCAACACCTTTGTACCTCGGGTATCTAAATGGGCTTATTTGTGAATTGAGAGAATCGGAACCGATCTCAAAATGATAATTATTTAAAGTCGATCGGTAGGTCTTGGCACAAGTCGGTAGCCGGGTTGTGAGCGTGGTGCTAGAAGTTTAGTGGGCAGTCAGATATTGCGGTATTTAGATGGGGTATCTGTGAATCGAATGAATTGGAATCGATCTCAAAGTGACTGTCACTTGAAATCCATCGATAAGTGTTGACGCATGTTGGTAGACGGGTTGTGAAGGAATTGTTAGATGGGGATATCTGAATCAAATCTCAAAGTTATAGTCACTTAAGGTTCAGCGATTATTTTTCGTATTGAACGGTAGACTGGTTATGAAGGTTGTGCTATTTTTAACCAGTAGAAAATTATCATCAAATGGAATCTAGATGGGATTATCTGTGAATCAAACAAATCGGAATAGATCTGTATTGTATCTTGCGGTATCTAGAAGGGGCTATCGAATCGGATCTGATTTAGTTACTAAAGTTCATCGACAACTCTTGGCACAAGTCGGTAGCCGGGTTGTGAGCGTGTGAAGCGGGCAATACCTCTGTATCTTGCGATATCTAGAGGGGGCTAACTGTGAATTAAATAAATCAGAACCTATCTCATAATTATAGTTTTAAAGTCCATCGATAATTTGCTGCACTAAACTTTTACTATTTTAAACCGGTAATGAATTTGTATCAAGCGATATCTAGATTAGATTATCTGTGATCCGAACGAATTGAAATTGATCTCAAAGTGATAGTGACTAGGGCCGAAATGAGGCCAAACCAAGTAAGTGTTTAATTTCTCAAGTGTCAAAATTGTATAGGGTTTTGACATTTGAGAGTTTGAGCTCACGCTTAGTTTCGTTTATGAATTTCGATCTTAGACCCTGTTCAGAAGTACGCGCGAGTTTGCCGCGTTTTGTCGTACATTGCTTAGTCGTTAACAATTTGATCATTTGCACGGATCAACAAAGCAGCATTGTACGTGAAATCGGGCCAAAAATCGCCGCAAATTCGCCCCTTCTAAACGGGGTCTTAAAGTCCATCGATAACTCTTGGCATTAATCGGTTGCGAATGGGGTGCTGGATGGATCGGATTCGGTCCCAAAGTGAAAGTCACTAAAGTCCATCGACAACTGTTGGCACTGGTCGGTAGCCGGGTCGTTCCCAGTGTGGTCAGAGTGCGAGTGTGGCTGTGGAGCGGGCAGTACCTCTGGAAGGCGCAGGTCCAGCCGGGCGGCGCGGCGCCCGCCTCCTGGCGCGCCAGCTCGCCCGCGCCCGCGCGCACCCAGCGCCGCCAGTACCCCGCGCCCAGCGCGCCCACGCGCCACGCGCCCGCCAGCGTCTGCCACCACACACGTCCAACATTATTACACATCAGGCTCAGTACAAAGGCAAAGTCACCCAAAGGGCTATGGAAAGGGCTATGCTCGGAGTCTCTCTGCGCGATCGAATCAGAAATGAGGAGATCCGCAGACGAACTAAAGTAACTGACATAGAATCGCTAAACTGAAGTGGCAGTGGGCAGGGCACATCGCAAGAGAAACCGATGGCCAATGGGGCGTAAGGGTTTTAGAGTGGCGACCACGTACCGGAAGACGAAGCGTTAGCAGGCCCCCCACAAGGAGAACCGATGATCTGGTCAAGGGAAGCCGCTGGATACGAGCAGCGCAGGACCGGTCGGCATGGAGATCTTTAGGGAAGGCATATGTCCAGCAGTGGACGTCTTTCGGCTGATATGATGATGATGATGAAGCTCAGTACAATGCGCGCAGCCAAAGATGAGACCTGTCAGATGAAAGTAAAGGGGATTTTGCGCAGGTACAGTCTTGCGTCCCTCCCTGCTGGCCGCCAAAATGGCCTGAAAAATATCTACTGCGCAGATATAACCACGTGATCTGTCAAGTCTCATCTTGGGCTGCGCGCATTGTACTAGAAGCGCTCGTAGCCGAGTGGTACTTGCTCTTTCTTTCCAATCACTAAAGTTTAGCATCGTTGGCCGTTATCAGAACCAGGGTGTCTTCCCTCAATTTTCGATATATCGATACGATACTACTTCGATAAAGTTGAATTCATAACTTCGTGCACTGAAATAGAATATTCATTGGATGAACTGTCAAATTGGCAGTGATGAACATTGAACCAATACCCTACTCTATCGTCAAGGGAACTTTGAATTTGCATGTTCTATAGTATCGAATCGTGTGTCGAAAATTAAAAGTAGACAACCTGGATGGGTGAACGCAAGTGGCACAAGGCACCACAACTAGAGCTTTTCGTGCTACGGAAGGCACTTTCAGCCGTTGGTCCCGGCTACTGTCAAGTAGTCTGTCAAGTAGTAGTCGTTAAAACAAGTCAGAGACCATTTAGCGGCTTGAAAACTCTGACAGCTAGGTTGGCCACTAATCTGGCAAAGCCTAATCTAGGATTGGGTCTGGTTTTTCCTCTGGGTTGCGAAGGTCGGATGGCAGTCGCTCTGTGTAAAAACCAGTGCCCTCGTCAAATACCCTAGGTTAGGTAGCCGACTCCAGAAAAAAACCATTCATCAAAAACGGAATAAGGCAAGACGATGATGATGCGGCTCAGTACCATTACCTTTCATACGCATACATAAAATCACGCCTCTTTCCCTTCGGGGTAGGCAGAGAGCACAACCCTCTACCTGCTACCATCTTGGCATATCTCGCTTCCTCTACTTTCATCGACCCTTTTATACAGGCTCGTCAGTTTAGTAAACTATCACAGATGAGAACATTATGTATTCTGTGGTTTTATTTCCATAGACACTAAATACACCGATAGCGTACAGCACGAAAACGGCGTCAATCAAACAGAGACGAATACAACTTGACAATTGCCCATCCAGTGTACCTACTCTAAGATAATATCATTGGAGTGTACCAAAGAGCTCCAAGTGCTTTTTCTAGTATCCCTCGTCTACCATCGGGATTCCAGACGGACAAATTCGTACAAAGCGCTTTGCAACATCTTTAATAACTCGAACAGTTAAGTGGAATACTCTGCCTGCATACCTATATGTGTTCCCGTCGTCATATAACCCTTGTTTATTCTAGTCACGAATCGGAACCCTAAAAAAGCTTGTTCTGTTTTCGAACTCATCTCTGCCCTCCAGACTAGAACAAAATCAAGAGCAAGCCCATCGACAAAAAAAATAAAATAATAAAATCAAGTTATGATCAAATACAAACATACCTGCATTTGAATGAGCATCTCTTGCACCGGCGTTACGACACAGGGCTGCACCTGGCTCAAGTACTTCAGCTTGGCTTCCACCAGTTCTGCCAGGTCATCTAGCTCCTCATCCTTCTTCTCCTCATTCAGGACCTCACCCTTTGTAAACAGCAGTCCGTTGCCATAACTTATAGTCGGCTTCGAAGTACTTTCACTCTCCTCTTCTTTACTAAAGCCTAAACCGGTTCTTTCGGAAGAAAATCCTTCGATATGCGAAGAGTATTTCGTTGTGTATGACGGTGTTTCTGCCTTTGGTCTTTCGGGTAAAACTGAGTTTGAAATTCTAAATTTCTTTCGACTAGTCGTTGGCACTTCACTTGCGTCACTTAGATAGACATTTGGCTTCTTTTCTGGAGGTGGTGGTGTATCCGATTTTGGTTTAGGTGAATCGATACCGTTTTCTTGTTTCGGAGTATTTGCTGCACTTGGAAACAGAACTGTAGGTATTTCTTCCGCTACTATAGCTGTGCTACTAGGAAACAGAGGTTTTATTTCTTCTCTAGGTGGCGTTCCCATTGGTGAGCTTTTGGCACTGGTAATAGGTGAATGTTTGGATTGTGAATCATCGTCAAAAATATCGATTTTGACTTTAGCTTTCACTTTGGGTAATTCTTTTTCCTCTATTTCTGCCAGTAAATCGTCAATGTCTGCGCCTTTCTTAGTTTCACTTTTGACGGGTGATGCGGTACCTGATGGGACTTCATTGATCATTTCCTTCAGTTCTGAAGGTATTTCTCCGCCTAGTTTCTCTAATAATTTTGCTTTGTCTTTTAATTTCATTAGGAGTAGATCTTCATCTTGATTGTCTTCGTTTTCAATTGTTTTAGGAGACTGCTTTTCCTGTATATTACAATTTTTAAAAAATTACATATTGTTCCTATAATCATTATTTTAAATAAGTTTACAAACTGACACCTCAGATTGAAAACTTTACATTAAGCCATCACAGCGCGATAACACACCATAATAACAGGAAATATAGTCTCACTTGAACAATTGACTTGTTTTGCTTTTAAAACATACATAACAAGCCCGAAGTATAAAGCAAGATTTTTATTTACCAGCTATTATGAAATGTTATGCTTATCTTTTGGCGTTCTCAGGTTGCGCTTCTCATCATAGGTGATTTTTTTTTTATTTTAACATTTATTTTACCTATATGCATGTTGAAAATAACAGTTATTAGGTATTTTATAGGTATGTATACGACGCACAAAATAACTGTGGCCCTGTCATTGATGCGCAGAAGAAAAAAATGGCCCATTTTTGCACATTTTTTACTTCTTTGCATCAATGACAGGGCCAAAGTTATTTTGTGCGATGTATACCTAAATGATTTGCTAGTTGAAGCTAAATAAGTGGAAACAGGCAGGTCTTCTTCTTCGTGTCAATGTTCAAATACCAGATGCTTTTAAATGTCTTCCTCCCAAAATCTTGCCACTTCTATGGCTTTATTCGACGCCTCACGAAGATCGTCGCCAGTGCAGGTGGAGGGGCACAGTGGACAAGAGAGCAAGTGCGCCATGTTCTGAGATGGAGCTCCACAGTCACAGTGCTTTAGCAACTGGTCTGCGAAGCCCCACCTCGCCATGTTTTCTCTGCAGCGGCCAACCTGAGTTCGCAGACGGTTTAGCGACTTCCAGGTTGACCACTGCAGATTGTGTCCTGGTGGCAGAGTTTCTGCAGGTGGGACGTATCCTGATGGGACTGGGAATTTTTCGACCCACACTTGCTCTCTTGCCGAGCTTGGGTTATTGCTTGTTGCGGGAGAAGTTGACCTCAGAAAGCTTTTACGACTTTTGAGGCGGACTATGGGCATCGTGTAGTTGTGCAGCGGGTGTCGGGGATCCGCTTCTTGTTTTTGTTTCTCCACTGCACAAGCTACTTCAGGTATCAGTTTTTATTAGTGCAAATTTTAAAATGCTTACCTCTTCCTTGACAATTTCCTGTACAGGATCATTAGTAACATTAGTATTCATCAACTCGGGAGGTAGTTCCGGTCCTATAGGCACTGTATAGTTTACATTGGGTGGCAGTGACGGGCCATATTCAACAGGAGGTGGCTGTTTCTTCTGTTTCTTGGGTTTAGGCACTACTGTGGAAGGCTTTACTGGTTGGCTGACAACCACTGGCACTGTGGGTTTCTTTGGAATGGAAGGCTTCTTTGGGGATTCTGATTCATCATTTGATTCTGAGTCCGAATTGTAGTAAGTTGTGATTAGTTCTATTTTCCTGAAATAAATTATTTGACAAAATTAAGCTTTGATGCTCAAAAATAAAATCTAACAATTTCGATAAAACGGCTCTAACGATTTCGATAAAATTTACCATACGGGGGTTTTTGGGGGCGAAAAATCGATTTAGCTAGGTCTCATGTCTGGGAAAATTCGTTTTCCCTATGATTTGAAACATTTTTTAAAAATTCCGCATTTTAGACAGAAACTCACAGCACCATCTGTTGGCAGGTAGCAAAGCTTGCATACCCGACTACGAATAAATAGTAAGTCTAATTATTCATAGTCACCAGATGATTTTTCAGTTTGACGCGGCTAATATAGAGCGAAGCTCGGTCTCCCAGGTACTTAATATAATAAATGTAACTGTCTCCCTGTCAGTTACACTTTAACAGTACGGCTGAATTGCTGAACTGATTTTTGTTGTTTGGGAAGGACATAGCATTGGTTAGCAAATAACATTCACAAGTAACTTTTATATCGTTGTCAGGAGATATAAAGGCAGATAATAATAATAAAGCTTTTTATTTCCAAACTAAAAACAAATATGAAAACCACCAAATCGCATTTCAATTTGAAAGCCACCAGAGACATATATTTTTTTAATGCAATTAACAGCTCATTTCTTAAATAAAGATACAAAATGTACTAGACTAATGCCAGAGCCAATTAAGGATTACCCTGCTTGTATTGTTCAAAGAGCAAAATACATATAGTCAACGGAAGAGCTGTCGTAAATTGCTATGTAGTGAAATCTGATATGAACCAAGTTGCAAGAAACAGCAGAGTTAGTTATTATGAAAACTATAATTAAATATTGACTGGTTGTATACTTGATGAATCACATTATAATAATAATATAATAAATATTAAATATAAATATTGGGGGCCGTTTCACACAAAGTCGTCTGATCCCAAACTGGGCAAAGGGTATCAGAGACTGATAAACATACATAAATAGATAAATAACACCCAGACACAGAACAATCATTTGTTCATCACACAAATGTTTGCCCTGGGTGGGGATTGGACCTGTGGCTCAAGGCGTGAAAGGCAGTCACACTACCAACCGCGCCAACGGTCTTGTCCAATTATGATTTGAATATTTTTAAACATTGTAGATTTCTTCAAAACATCAACAATACTCACTCATCCTCATCATCACTTGCTGACCTCTTTTTCCCTCTGACGGTTTTATTATCTTTACTACTCAATGGCTTCTCTTTGCTCTCAACCTTTTTGCCCGGTTTGCTGGCAGGAACTTTGCTTGCCGCTTTATTTTGAGAATTTTGTTTTTCGGCCAAAGCTTGCTGGTATAACTGCCATTCTTCAGCTGATACTTCTGCTGCTCCTGTTCATAATAAGCATAAATTGTAAAATTAAACGAGGTATCCAAGCAAATATTGGGTGTGAAAAACTAGTAAGCAATATTTTAGTCTAGATTTATATTATTACTAGGTCAAGTTGAATTTGAGACACTGTATTGCAGTGCTGAATTGAAATAGAATCAATATCTGGTTTGAAAAAGAATCAAATCTGGGAAAGCTTGCTCTAAACTACTAGACTAAATCAAGGTCAAGCCCATTAACCAAAAAAAATTGTATCAAAAACTAGAACCAAGCAACCAACCAAAAAAGTATGAAACAAGACAATACTGTCATCTGAAAATACGATCGATACGATTTTTGCTCAGTCCGGTAATAAAAATTTTTCATCATCAATCAGATGCATTTTAAATTATTTCTTAAATTTTACGTATTAATGCCCACTGTTTCAGAATTAAGGTTTGTTTTTGAAATGGAATTTTTAATTCTAATAACAAAATAACCATACCTTGTGTATGTAGTTGCTGTTGAGCCACTTTTAATGCCAGGAGATATTCTGGTGGGGCCTCCCAAGTCACCGCATTAGTCTGCTGGTTCCAGTAGTAGGTAAACCCGCTGCTTTCATCGTAGCAGGCCGACCATGCTGTGTACAACAAAAATGCATGAGCTTAATGAGTTTTATGGTCAGTGTTGGTCAGTATGGCAATAAAGGATGTTAGGTAACTCAGCTCTGACTAAAGCCAACAGATGATTAGGACGCAAATACTTTATTGTCTTTAACCCTTATAGATCAAGTTGCAAAATTGGTCGATATATCGACTGCTTTAATCCCCATACATAAAAGGTATACTCGTACCCAAATTGATTTTGCACACTAATAGAGCTACCACTGCTTTAGTGGTTCTAGTCAATTTGGAACGGATCTAAGCACTCTCACAAGTTCATTTATCGAGAAGTCAGTTTCGTTTTTATTTTGTTTATCATAGCCCCTCCAAAATGTGCGCCAAGTAGTAAGAACCTCATTGAACAACATGCGTGTGCTCTAGAGCATGCTTTCAGTCAATTTCGACTGCCTTAAGTGTGCTCAGTGCTGTAAAGTACGCTGTTAGCGCATTTCGGAATGTGGAGCTGTTTGATGAGATATTCGATTAGCAGTTTAAACCTTATACATATAAGGATAGAAGTTGTTGTTACAAATAAAGTTATGATTATGATTAAGCTGATAGGTATATTATAACCTAACTTTTTTAATGCAATTGAACCGATTGTAGTTAGCACTTACTTCTGTCCCAGACATGCCTAGCAATGGATTTGTTAAATAGGTTCTAAATTCTTCTATATATATCTAGTACTAACTAGATTTCAGATAGAAAAGGTACTTACGGCAATGGGGTATGGGGGGCGGCAGTATTGATGGATTTTCATAAGTTTCAGGGACTGGAGCTGCCATGGCGGGGGCAACTGCCACAGATCTCGGTGGAATTGGCCTGTGATCGTCGTGTTCTTCGTCAGAATCCCCGTAATTAGCCACCAAACCCGTCAAAGAACTCATGATCTAACAAATTCACATAGGCAACGAAAATCACATCTAAACTGCTTGAAAAACTTTTTAGTTAATTCTTAGTATATTGAGTAATATAACAACAGCACCTTACGTATAATTACACTGAATAAGTAAGAGAAAAATGAGAAAATGGAATTTTATTGCTCACACGCGATGACGCGATTTTTACTTGACATTTTTTTTTGTTATATTTTTTTTTTTTTCCCTTAGGGAAAGGCAACGAACTTTTTGTCCATACAGCCTCTTTGACATGACATTGGAGTACGTTCCAATCCAGTTGTAAATTGCCACCTTGCCAGACGGCTAGGTTAGGTAAAGATATTAACCTCTATAACCCCGCCAAATATATAAAACACTCCACTAACCACCGCAGAATAACCGTCTAGCCCTGCCATACAAAAATTCGCAACAACCGTGCAAAAACAAAGTGACATTGCGAATTTGCAATTTTTTCCCGCCAATAGACCTACTTACATTGGTCGGGTATTCAGTGCGCGATAAGTAATCGCTGATATTTCCGAACGTAGCCACTCTACCTCTATGGTTTATATGTCATTCGAAAGGTAATTTTATAAGGTCTAAAGTCACTATAGGTACATGTCAAACCAAAATAAATCGTAGTTTTTCTGTAATAAGGCAAAATTCGAAAATCTGTTTCCGGGTTCACATGTGAACCCGCGGGGCTTGACGAAAGGAAGCGGTCTGGGTTCACATGTGAACCCACGGTGCTTCTGAGGTAAAAACAGTCAAGTGCAAGTTTGACTCGCGCGCTGAGGGTTCCAATATACTTTTTGTAGTTTTGGAAGCAAAAAAGTCAATTTTTAGGACCGCAAAACAAAATTTGTTTGTAAAGGTTATTTGCAGATTTCTAAAAAACTGTGCAACTAAGAAAGATGGTTTTATTTTTGCTGTAATGTTTACATAAACTTCTGTCAACTGTAATTAATTCAGATTTTTCCTTTCACAAACTTCGGAGATAAGGGGAGGGGAATGATATCTTTTTTGATATTTTTCATCATAACTTAAAAACTAAGAGACGTAAAAAATACAAAAATATATTTTAGAATGTAAAAGTAAGGCCCTTTCATATGATACCCCGCTTAACCTAGTAGCGACAATTTGAGATTTGGCCCATCCTATTTTGGCCCCCTTTACATTAATAGTCATAATTTTTTAAAAATTCTTTCGTGTGCAATTAAGTTGGGCAACTAAATTCTATAACTATTCCAAATTTCAGGTCGATAGCATGAGAGGTTGCTGAGATATAGATGTGTGACAGACAGACGGACGGACAGAACCAGTTGCGTTAAACGATTTTATCTTCTTCCTTGGCAACTAGTTGCGCAAGGAGAATGTTTCTTCCTAATTCGCTACCAGTTGCCAGAAAGTAATAGTTTTTCTACCATCGCAACCGAGTTTAATCAACCAGCTACGAAAAGGAAATTGTTTTCTTAATCCATTTCAAAGTAGGGCCAACAAAGGAGGTTTTAACCCACGCTACGCTCTGGGAAGGAGAGATGAATGGCCAAAAAAAGCGTAACGACGAGTATATCCAATAGTCTAGGTTGCATCTCTTTCACACAGTAGGGTGACCTTACTATTTTACAAGTGCAGAATGATATTCGCTAAATATAAAGTAGTGATTGATTGTTACTTTTCATGTATTATGGTTTACATTTTTAACAGATTATCAGGGTACATTTGATATTTTTTTATGTTAAAAGTGAGCAAACGAGCAGGTGGGCACCTGATGGTAAGTGGCCACCACCACCGCCCATAGCACCCACTGTCTTATTTGATGTCTCAAAAATTATAGTTTATCACTCGGTTATATTCAACAATTGGGTCAGAGTTTTTTCAGCAGCAGTATTCTTTTTGTTTGTTTCCAAAATAAACCTTTTTTCATTTCTTTCTTCTTGCCTTTCAGAAAAGCCCAGAGACTCAATTTTTGAAAATCACCGGGTGATAAAATATCACCTTTGAGACTTTAAAAATTCACATTTGCGCTGATAAACTGTTGAAAGGTAAATCAGAATACATGAAAATTAACAATCAAGGACTGCTTTATATTTTAAGAAGATCAATCTCAACTTTTGAAAACAAAAATCTATGGTTTTTAATTTTTTAGTGATATTTTATCACCCGGTGATATTCAAGAATTGTTCCCCAGGTACGATGCATGCCTCATCATCAAGAAGCAAAGCAATTAATAAAATTTGACGTGTATTTTATGATTTATTTTTTATTAATAAACAAAATTCATTATAGGTACGACATGTTACAAAATAATCGGTCAAAAAGATTTTATTTCTTATTTCAACGATTCAGTTCTGACTTTACATTTTTTTCACTCACATGGAATAGCAATAATTTAAAAATATGGACTGGGTGTTGAACTTTGCCTCATTCATAAGTTTCTAAATATTATGGCCCAAGTTTTTGTTACTATCTTTTTACTGAAATAAACTATCAATACTCACAAACATTAAAAGACTTAAAACCAATATGTTGTTCATTCTCACTACTTATTGAACAGCCCTCGTACATCAGCTGTCTCTCTGTCCATCTATATTTGCAATCCGTCTGGCCGTCCGTGAACAACAGGTCGATACAGGTTTTTGTTGGTATTCTTCTAAAAACTCATCATCAACCAACTTCATTTGGGCCTAATTGCGAGCCACCTACTTTTTAACCGACTTCAAAAAGGAGGAGGTTCTCTATTCAATCGTATTTTTTTTTTATTTATTTTTTTAAATGAATGAATCATTTTTACCTACCAAGTGACATCTGTCCACATCTGAAACTTTTTTAAACAAATTCCAACCCAAGGGCATTACATAAAATCTCTCAATAATGCCTGGCACAAAACTTTGATGCTGACCGTAAATGGCTCGAAATATCTATCGCGAGGGAGCGCAGCGCAGGCGTGTGAATTATAATAATAATATAATATTAATAATAATTTATTTACAGATATACAGGTAATTTCATATTGTAGTACCTTAACTAAGTATTTATTATCTAGTTATTTGTTATTGTTACCAAAAGTTAACAATTTAAAATTCCCTGCAGCCAAATAAATTACTAAAATTCCACACTAGGCTGGGCCTGTCCTGTGGAAATTTTACAAAGTAACCACGTCACTTTGCACTGTTTTTTAGGGTTCCGTACCTCAAAAGAAAAAAACGGAACCCTTATAGGATCACTTTGTTGTCCGTCTGTCTGTCTGTCTGTCAAGACCCTTTATCTCACGAACGGGTAAAGGTATCAGGTTGAAATTAATACCATATATTAGGATCCATGAACCACACAAGATCTGAAAATTTAAATTTTTTACAACGACGCAATCAAAAGATATGGCATTTTATGTCCTCATCTCCATACGTTTATTCAAAAATGCAAAACCTACAGGGTACTTCCCGTTGACCTAAAATTATGAAATTTGGCAAGAAGCTAGGTCTCAAGTACAAATAATGGGAAAAGTCTGAAATCATTAAAAATTACAACTTTTCTTACAACTAATGGTAACCAATTGTGGTGAGCTCCCGTTTCAACAACATTCATATAAGAGAGGGGTCAAGTGGGATGGTCGCTTAGGCGATTTTTGTTTTAGTTCTATTTAAAAACGAGAACACTTACAAACTTGAAAATTGGTATGTTTATAGTGCATAAGCTATAAAATAACAACAAATAATAAAATTTGGTCAAGCGCGTGTTGGACTCAAAAAATGTAGCACATTAACTTACTGAAATTTCAACTAATACAATTATGTTTATGTGGTGGTACGGAACCCTCAGTGCGCGAGTCCGACTCGCACTTGGCCGGTTTTTTTTAAATATTAAGTACTCGAATATAAAATAACTAAGTAGGTACCTATTTTACAATATAATTGAAATGAGAAAATTCTCTAGTTAATAGAATCAGGCGTTACCTTGCGGAAGTCCATCTCAAAGAAATGAAACAAATATATAGCCACCTTCCGCAACAATGATGGATGCCATGTACTCACTGTGCACCGCCCGCCCGCCCGCAAATAAATGCGCATGCGCAGGCAACTGCAACACAGCAACCACCCAAAAACACTCTACACGTGTTTCGCCTCTACACGAGGCATCCTCAGGAGATGTTAGACCGACCAGTGCCAAACACCGAGTCACAAATTCTCTGTTTTACCATAAGTCCAGTCCTGTAGTTCGTTTTTTACTTTAAGTTTTGCTTCTCGGGCTGACATCGTGTGGAACTTACAGATTATGTTTATCTTAGTGTAGATAAATGGTTTCCTGAAGGCAAGAAAACGTTTTGCAAACTGTGTCTTGACTGAAGGCAGAGGAAGTTTGAAGACGCGTTTTGATGTAAGAGAAGCATATTCCTTAGAGTTAATTACTTCTTCATGGGTCAGAGTTACAACCTTCAAAATGTACAATTATTCATTGGCTTCAATAAGCACGCAGCAAATAACCGGATGCATCAGATGTACTATTTTCCTATTATTGTACAATGGTACAGGTTCCGTTGTTTTGTTTGATTTTCAATTAAAACTAATGCAAGCTGTTTTTCTCTTTCATGTTTAGATTCAGATATCTTCATCATAATGTTATTTCATCATAATGTTCTTTGGGACAAGTTGTTCAGTTTTATGGGCAGATTCTGCAGATCCACATCCCACAATACTGATGTGGTTGTACCTTTTTAGTTTCCTTTGTGTTCAAATATCGTACATTACAGCCACCCTACTTCATACGTAAAACAGTTCGGCTTTTTCATAGAAAAATTAAAGGAATAATGCATACCCATAGAAGAATATTCCGCATATAGCATAACTATAAATTTTGCAGCCATTTACTCTACAATAGTTCACTCTTTTTGCAGAAAAAATACGCGATTTTAAACAACATTAAGCATGACATAAAAATGTGTCAAAGACGGGAATACCAGTAATGTATTAAAAAATATTACCAAAGAGGTTGATGACCAATGAAGAAGTACATAACCTGCTTGACCTTGAACAACACAATTAGATCAAAAATATTTTTGGGAGTTTCCTAGATAAATCACAGAACCAAAAGCACCCGAAAAATATTATATTTTTAAGATTTAGCTCTAAAAGGGTTTTCTATATGAAAACCAAGCATAATGTCAAAAGATTTTTTCCTACCAACCCGCAATTTCGTTTTGCTATGGCAACTGTGTGAGCGTGACACAACCACGACTAATCACTAATTGACCTCTCGCTCGGCACAATTTCTCTTCTTTGCGAATCTCAGGAATTTATACCGTATTACAATACACGATTGACTAAATTTGTGTAGCAAGTTTTTGCATTAAACTCTCCTTTCTAAAGCGAAGCGTACTAAAACCTCCTTGGGGCCAACGTAAAAAGTCAGATTTGACCAAGGAGGTTTAATTAGCAGCTCTTTCTGCTAAGGAGCGAGCCATAAGCGTATCACTTTCTTGCGAGGGTCCTCCATACTAAAATGTATGGATTTTTATCAAATCCTACAAACGTAAAAATTTATCTTTCTCTTTGAGAAATATGTGACATGGGACTAATAAATGCTACTACCACAGTTTTTCTGGTGAAGACACTTACCATTCAGGAAAAAAACGGTGTTAAAAATCACACATAAAATGGTTATTACGGATTATTTACGCTTCCGTTCTTAGTATAAATGAACAATTCACAAGTAAAAAAAGATATATTTTCACTTTCGCAAACAAAGTTTATACTAAAAGATTAGATTTTTAAAGATTTCTTGATTTTTGTAAAATTTAATGGAGTTTTTTGACTGACTAGTATAGGCGACTGGGTTACGCGATACACTTCACTAGCTCATACAGAATATATATATGACGGACTCTATAGTTTTTTACTCTGAGGATTTGACGTTTTCTTAACATCAACACACAACGTATTTTCTTTGCAGGTCACAATTTTTCATAAGTTTGACAGCTGTCACAACAAAATTACGATGGCCTTACTTTAGAGTATGGCCAACGAAATCTGTCTATACAAACCAGCGGGAAATTTAAAAATAACAAGTTTTAAACCCTGAAAATACTGCAAAATAACAATTTGATACTTTTAGTTGGTTTTCAAGACTAAGTTACTACCTGAAAACCAACTAAAAATATCAAATTGTTATTTTGCAGTATTGTCAGCAAAGATTTTGGAAACTACGCCAGGGGGCAGCGTTTTTCTTACGTCAATGATTGTCAGGGCTAAAAACTTGTTATTTTTAAACCCGCGGTTTTGTATGGACAGATTTCGTTGGCCAGAATCTATTATGGAGGTCCTTCGTAAGAAATTGATTAGCTAATGCTGCTACTTAAACATCCTTGAAACTGACTTTAGCCAAAAGAGACTTCCAGGTTTCTTAAAATAAAAATATCATAGGTAGGTTTTAAAAATATTTATAATAAGTAGGTATAAAACACAGCGTTTATGTATATTTCTAATTATCTATATTACAGGCACATCAGCAGTTAAATTATAACATAAAATGTAGGTAAGTCAGTATAAAAGTTATAAATATTCTTACCAGACTATGGCTAAAAATTATACTTAAAAATTGTACCATTAAATTAAAACTAATAGAATTTAGTCAAGTAAGTAGGTCGCAAACTCCGCCGGCTAACCAATTTTTGTTTGTCTGAATCCAGCGAAGGCGCTGATGCACTGCTTTACTTCACATGGAGATTACATCTATTAGGGGAGGAAAGTGCATTTTTTATGGACTTCTTTAGTTTTGGTCTTTCCAAGGTCACCCGGTGCGGGGCTTGTTAGCATAAATGAATTTAGCGGTGGTCAGGTGGGATTGGTTCCGAAGTTACCCACTTACTAAACTTCCGTTAATAAGTATTTTTACAATGCGTTATAGGTAGTAGAAGGTAATACACAGAGTAAGAGACAGGATTCCGAAAACTGAAAAGGCATGATCAGTCAACGTAACTAAACAACTTTAAATCAAGTTTGCAATTTTGTATCTAGAGGCCGATTTTTTTTTTGCTGCTGATCATCCTTTCATCCTTTCAGTTTTCAGAAACCTGTCCCTTATACCCTTCATACTGAGCCGCAACAAAATCGAGTAGATAAAATAGGTTTTTCGATATACAAGGATATTTTTTTGGACTTGATAATGAGTATTCCTACCTTGTTGGTGAGATCAAAAGCAACAATTTTTGTTCGACGGATTTGCTATCAACGGTCAAAAAAGTTTCAACTTTCCATACAAATTAACGTAAGTGACCAACACATTTTGTATGGAAAGTCGAAATTTTTTATGTGCGTTGTTAGCAAAGTCGTAGAACAAAAGTTGTTGCTTTTGACCTCACTAATAAGGTAGGCATACTCATATCTAGTCCAAAAAAATAACCTTGTATACTTAAAAACCACAGATAGCTTTGGCGTTGGCGTGGAAATACAGCGTTTCCTTGCTTCGAAAAGCAATTCGTCATAGTTACTGTCTTAGACAGTGGTCGTTGAGTCACTTCAGAAGCCATTTTGGCGTCTTGAAACCTCTGGCAAGCGATTTCGTTGTTTTATATTCCGTGGCTAGGCCAATAGCCTGACGATGCTACAATAACTAATTACCTTGTACCCGATTTCTATGCGACCCAGTGTAGTTACTTACATTAACATTGGCTTATTTGGACTAACAATGTTGGCAAGTTAAACAAGTTAAATCACATGTTACAATTATTACATATCAGTATCGGGCGCTAAATCGGCGTTAACTGCCGAAGCCGTTCTCAGAAACGTCACCTAAAGTTAAGACAGAGAAAATTACAACACGAGACTATATGAAAAACTAAATTTACGTGATGTCTCTGAGAGCGGTAATAACTATCAGTTGCACAAAGCATCTCTAAAGTTAAGGCTCCTTTAAATCTATCGGTAACTTTCTTTGCAATCAAAGCAGAAAGTAACAGCAAAAGATTTTTCAGAGCTTTAAATATAGAGAAACTTTGTACATTCAAGAGCAGGTTAAGCCTAACAATTGCAGCACGATTTGAGCCTTAACAGCAATTGAAATAAGACCGGTACAAGTCCAATATGTCTAGCTTGACGTGTTCTTGACTGTACAACTGCCTGTAGGTGTGGCGTGGGCGCCAACTTTACGTTATTTAGGTACAAGAGTATCAAGTAGGCCTAACCCCAAAACAATTTCAATTCTTTTAACTTTAGTATCATATATTGCTTTGTTGTTGCTTCCTCAAAAACTTTAAGATTAAAATCTCGATGACAGCTTAATTTAATGTTTTTTTATTTCTTGTTTGTTACCGCTTAACTATACACGGTTCACAGGAACCAGGGTTTAGATACGCGGGATGGCAATGTGGACACGCGGGATTCTCGCCGTAGCTTGACCGACCAGGCCTCGCTATTTCGACGTTGAACGATGTATGGGCATCATCACCTTCGTACCCAGGATGCCCTTTATCCAAGGGAAACACGTAGTCAGGAACGAAGTAGGAACTGATATTGTATTCTGTGTTCTTTGTCGGTGGTACAGCATCTATTTCAGGTTGAGGAGGCCTCGTGACTGCTACGAAAGGATTCCTCCCATTATTTGAAATATTTCTCTTTCCTTGTTGAGAAGTTGATTCTGATGCATTGTTCTCTTTAGGAGGTTCTAAGTCGAAAGCTGGAGCAGCCCATTTCCATTCGTAGTAAATTGGTGGACCTACAGTGGTAGTCGTCCCAACTGAAGATGCCGAGTCGTCTTTTGGAGGTAGCAAGTCAGTGACAGGTGTTGGAACGTTACTGAACCTGGAATCATGCGCTATCGGCGTTTCTGTTGGCGCTGGCTTCGAGTTGACAGTGTCGAATCTTGATGGCTGGAATAGGTTCTTCTTATCGTTCGAACTTCCAACTCTGTTAAAATCGATCCCAGTATTTTTGTTCTTCCTTGGACTCCTTTCGTCTTCGGCGCTGGATTGGCCGTCTGGAAGATGAGAATTCAAATCCAAAATTTCAGTTTTTGTCATAGAAGTTTTGATTGAATCTGGAGAGTTGGGGTCAAAGCGTCTGATGAAATTGACAACGTCATCGCTGTGGTCTTTCATTCTGACGTCGATGTCCATTTCTTCAGAGCTTGCTTTTTCTGTCGTTGGTGGTGGTGGTGGTTGGAAGTATTTTGACGGAGGAGTTGGAGTAACGCTAGGAAGGCCAGTGTTCTGGGTGAATTTGTCTTGAGGAGTGGTCTGGAAAGTAGGTCGCGGTCTTTGAGATGCTGCGCCGTGGAGGCTATCCTGTTCTACTTCCCCAGTGTTCAGATCCAGGTTGGTGACGGGTTTCTTAGTAGACCAGGAAGTAGGTGGGCGGTAATTCACTTTGTCGCTGTCCAGGCCGTTGTTGTTGGCGCTTGATATAGAGTCCGCGACGCCAACGATGCTGTTACCAGGGTGCGGGTGGTACTGAAAACAGAGAGACATTTCTTTATACATTTTGTGAAGCTAGCAGTAAGTTCTTCATCCATGGCCATGTGTTATCATATCAGTCACGAAATAATTTGAACTGGAGTATGGGCAACAATATCTTTCTGTGTATCGCTCTACCTACTGCGGTCAGTCGCCAGCTGCAACTTTACGATAGATACTTCCTCCTCAAAATAATGGGTACCACGCTTGCTATGAAAATGATGTTGGAAATCTTTGTTCAGTACTTTTTATGGACTGTAAAGATGGAAATAATTAGAGTAAGTATTGAGTGCGTATTTGCGACGGCCGACGTTAAGACTATCCAAGAAAAGGCAGTCCGCCAGGCAGGCCAGGTACCGCTGGGATGAAAAAATGCAGAAGGATCTGAGCGACCTCCAAGTAACCAACTGCGTGAGGTTAGAAGGTGCACAGAGAATATGACTGGCGACTTCGGCTGTAATGCTCTTTGGGTCTCTGAGTCAGCGATTTTTATTTTTATTTTACAAGTGAGCAATCGAGCGAATGAGCCACCTGATGGTAAGTGATCACCACCGCCCATGGCACCAAGTTTAGTGGCATACTTTAACACTAATAAGACAGCAAAGTGCGTTGCTCACCTTGAGAACTGACAGGGGATGACTCCTGTGCCGGTAATTTCATTGGCTCATTTACCCTTCAAACCGAAACGCAGCAGTGGGAACTCTGTTGCTTTACGGCCGAAATAGGCAAGGGGGTGGTAGTTCCCCAGATGGACTAAAATAAATAAAATTAAAATAGTTTGACAACTTAGACCCTACCTTTGACTCAGCCTCCTTCAAACCCGTGTAGTAGTTATTGTTCGCCGGCACAGAGAGTATATCCGGTCGTGGAGTTCGGAAGCGCATCTCCTCATCCGAAACGAACGGCTTGTCGCGTTGACCTGTAACAATTATTTTTTATACAATAAGATCGATGCGCTCGTGACAGAGTGGAAATTGGTATTTCTTAAAAATTGAGCAAAATGGCCATTGACAGCGGGTGACCGCTCCGTGCACCGGTAGGCTTGTTAAATTGTTCTCAGGTTATTTGGCGGGTTAAAAACCCTGCAGTCTACCACGAGATGGCTATTTATACGTCGTACAAAATAACTATGGCTATGACCGTTAATGCCAAAGATTTTGGAAACTACGCCAGGGGAAAATATGCGCAGAGAATAACCGTCACAGCCAAACTTATCCTTTGCACGCTAACTTCAGTAAGCCTAATTTAATAAATTGCGTTTGGTAGCCGGCGGTGTCTGAATGCGTTCTTGATATTATAAAGCTAGTTATGTACACACGGCCGCACATCCGTAGAAACACGTTTGAACCTTATGACGTGGTAATAGAGTTGCAAAAGTTTCTACCGACAAGCGGTTGACCGTACCATCCATCATGCACGATGAGGGTTCCGTAGCCAAATGTACATTAAGGGTGGGTTGCACCATCTAACTTAACCACCGAATATACCCCTCTTCCTCTCTCCAGCTCCACCTTATTGAGAGCAAGACGGTTACGGTTAAGTTATATGGTGCAACCCGCCCTTACAGTATAGAGAGGTCAGCTTTAATTCGTTCTTGTACAAAATTATCTATTCTTTAATTTCTCCGACTACGGAGCACTACCTAGCTACGTGCAAACAAAGTCGCAGGCAAAAGCTAGTCAGTAAATAAAACCTAAAAAAAAAACACGAAGTAAATGAACCCGATGTAATACGTGAAAAATTATATAAATTGTGATCGCTAGAACCCAGAAAAAAAACCACACTAAGTCTTAAACCGCAAAACCAAAAAAAGGATATAAATGGCAAGAATACTTAAATATATTTTTTTTCATAGGTCCCAGTTTCATTGGTAGGTAATAGGCTCAGAACAAAAACCTCCTTGCTTCGCTCGTAATAGGTGTTATAAATTCTCAATCAAAGTCAAGTAAGTAGAACTTGATAGATAACAATAATTATTACCAAATAAATGAATATGAATATGAATATGATAGCTAGTGATTTGACAAATTGCAGCGAATATGGGAGTTATAAATTGTAAAACAACAGGACCCGTCTTCTTGCGGTTAGAGCTTGCCTGACACCGCAAAGATGTACTTGTTAGTACTTCTAATTTAAAAACAAAACATTGAATACCTGTTCTCTAATACCACCGACCTGCTAACAAACGGGGCCAGTCTGAAAACCAGCGCGAGGCATACTTTTATGCTTCGCATTAGCTGAGACTGGCACCTTTTGCCAAATCTGCTTTTTTTTTTTTTTAAGTATAAGATCTGTGTCATGTCATTATTTGGCAATAAAAATGTTTTTATTTTTATTTTTTTAATTATATTGCAAGATTTTTTTTATATTTTTATTAAGTTACTTGAAGGCTTATACTACACGCAGTGCAAATGTCAAACTCATTTAACACGTGTAAAACAGTCACATAATAAGAATATCCTGTAACGCGTTGCTGTAACGTAACAGTTACGACTAAAAGACTGAAATTGACAAAAATGGGAGCAAAGGTTATTTTTAATTGTTGTAACAATAAGGTAAAACGATCATATATTCATATACTTTTCTGAAAAACTGCAGAAGAATAAATGAAAAAAACCGGCCATTTGCGTATCGGGCCACGCGCAGTATAGGGTTCCGTAGTTTTTTACGATTTTTATCGCAAAGCAGGTGTTGACTAAGTATTTCATAACATTCATAACATAAAATTTTTACATCCTACTCAGCTAGGTCCTTAACGCCTGATTGCTATTGCTATATATTTATACATTATTTCCAGATTATCAGCTATAGCTCATTAACCTGTGAAGCCTACTTGCTGTGATAGTTTTCCTTTTAATTTCATCATAATATACTATTACTATGATTTTTTTCACATTTCCATTACTTTCCGTTTAGCTGGCATGGGAGGGGACACTCGACTCCAACAAAAAAATGCGCTTTTAAGCTGAATATTTCAAAAACGGATTCCTAAATCGAAAAAAGGGTTTTCACATACTCACATTAGTCCCATCCAACAATATCCCACACAATGGGGTAAACAAGAAAAAAAATTCACCCCAAGTTTACATGTAGGGGAGGTAGGTACCTACCCTAAAAAAAATGTTATCTTAGATTTTATTTTACCACTTTTTCGGCATGAATGAAATACATATCCATACTACATTTTAGCTTTCTAGTGTTTCTAGTACGAAGGGTCTCTGAGCTAAGCCGCGGACAGACAGACAGACGGACATGCCGAAACTATAAGGGTTCCTTGTTGACTACGGAACCCTAAAAAAAGCGTCACTTGTTACTTCACTCTAGAATTAAAAAAATACATCGAATCTCCCTATGAAATCCTACACACAAAATATGAAGTGACTAAAGAGATGTATAGGTAAGGTACAGTAATTAATTCAAACATCAATCAAAAGCCTAGTCCAGCTTAACCAAGGAAACTTAGAGCCGCGGCCGATGTCAAAGTCACGATCTTGAATAAATACCGCTATCCGACCAGGAATTATCTAAATTTGTATAATGCGAAACGATTAGTAAGATGGCCGATCGTGCAACAAATAACGTATCAGGATATTTAAAAATAATAACATGTAATTGCAATAAATACATATAAGTTGAATAAATATTTTATTTGCCATTGAAATGCATTGTGATGATGACTCTATTGAAATCTTTTGTTTAACTTAATTAATCTATATATATAAAAGAAGAAGGTGACTGACTGACTGACTGACTGATTGACTGACTGACTGACTGACATATCAACGCACAGCCCAAACCGCTGGGTCTAGAGATTTCAAATTTGGCATGTAGGTTCCTTATGAGGCCTAGGGTTGCACTAAGAAAGGGTTTTACAAAATTCCACCCCTAAGGGGGTAAAATAGGGGATGAAAGTTTGTATGAAAGTCCATCAGTTTTGAAGTTAGGATCTTCAAAATTTGTATTTAGGCTAACGACTAAAAATTAAGTTTTACGTGTCTCAGGGTTTTTGAAAATTCTACACCCTAAGGGGTGAAAAGGGGGATGAAGTTGAAAATCCTTCATTTTCACAGTTAAATCCACAATTTTTTTTATTTAGGCATTAGGGTTGTAATTCTGTGGAACGCAAATCACTGTTATTGAAAATCCACCCCAAATTCAACCCCTAAAAGAGGGAAATGGGGTGAAAAATTCTAAAAACCAATATGGGTATCGTTTTTATGGTTAATCGGGTCGCTGATTAGGAAAACTACAACAATTTTGAAATCCAACGTAGTGGACGTGTAATACCATCATCCCTTTGGGATGGGGTTGGAGTGCGATAGGGTTGAAATGTGAATATGGGTGTCGTTTGTATGGTTTATCGGGTCGCTGATTACGAAAACTACAATAATTTTGAAATCCAACGTGGTGGACGTGAAATACCATCATCCCCCTGTGGATGGGGTTGGGATGCAATAGGTTTGAAATGTCTAAAAATAAATATGGGTGTCGTTTGTATGGTTTATCGGGTCGCTGATTACGAAAGCTACAACAACTTTGAAATCCAACGTGGTGGACGTGAAACACCATCATCCCCTGGGGATAAGGTTGGGGTGCGATAGGTTTGAAATGTCTAAAAATAAATATAGGTGTCGTTTCTATGTTAGATATAGCGGTTAAATTGGCGTTAGGGGTACGGATAGGGGCAGGGAGAGGTAGAGGTAGAGAGGTAGAGAGGTAGAGAGGTAGAGAGGTGGAAAGGTGGAGAGGTAGAGAGGTGGAGAGGTGGAGAGGTAGAGAGGTGGAGAGGTGGAGAGGTGGAGAGGTGGAGTCTCTCTTTACATTTGTTAGGATACTGCTGCTAAGTTCCTCTGTTCTGAGTAATTTATGAGTAACGTCTGTATATTATATAAAATTCAGCTGGATCTTGAATTATACTCATTGATTTGCGCAGGGTTAGTCCTGTTTTTCCTTAGTTTAAAATTACCCCGAAATGACGAGAAAATATCTCATTGCTTCGGAAAACCGGTAACAACATAAAAACGAAATCCACGCGGGCGAAGCCGCGGGCAACAGCTAGTGTAAAAATATATTGACTTCAAAATGCAGATTTGAAAGATCAATTTTTTTATTGTGGTTATATAGATTTATTGGTGTAGCTACGATGTAGATATTAACGTTATGGAAAGCCGAAATAATAGAGCTAGTAGCGCCAGAACATTTTCTTTTCCTGACTTTTTTTTTCATTAACTGAATTTACCGATGTTCATCAAATGCCTAGGTAGAGAAGCTTTTGTGGCTTATGGCGATTCCCCGTTTTTAGGGTTCCGATACCAAAATGGTAAAAAAAGGAACCCTTATGGTGCGACTTTGTCTGTCTATCGACTTCAAATTTGGAATGGTTTTAGAATATAGTTTCCCAACTTAAATACACATGTAAGAATAAAAAAAAAAATGATTATTAATGCAAAGGGGGCCAAAATAGGACGGGCCAAATTTCAAATTGACTTTACTTGTAAATTCTAAAATATATTTTTGTACGTTTCTTAGTTTTCAAGTTATGATGAAAAATTACAAAAAAAATACCACTCCCCCCCTTTACTCCGAAGTTTGTGTAAGGAAAAATCTGAATTAATTACAGTCGATAGAAGTTTGTCTAAATATTACAGCAAAAATAAAACGATCCTTCTAAATAGACAGTTTTTCAGAAATCTGCAAAAACCTTACCCTTAGTTTTGCGGTCCTGAAAATGGACTTTATTGCTTCCAAAAATACTATAGGTATATCGGAACCCTCGGCGCGCGAGTCCGACTCGCACTTGACCGGTTTTTTGCTACGTTGTTGCTTAGTGAAATAAGGAAATATCAACAAATACTCTACCGTATTATTATTAAGTGAACAGTAGAACTTTTGCAAAGTTCTTTACTTTACAATCTTGCGACTTACAATCCACAATGATTCTCCAAAGAAGAACTAAATGCGGACAATAATTGTGTCATTTTCAAACAAGGTTAACGAACAAGACAAAAATACTTAAAACAATACTCAACACTACTACTACTAATTATAGCAAACTACTTGACGTGTGCAAAGCTTCCCCCACCACAAAATTATTGTTCAAGTTGTTTGCCCCGCAGTATCCTATCCTATCCTACTACCTTCCTACTTATCCTACTAATATTATAAAGGCGAAAGTTTGTTAGTATGGATGGATGGATGTTTGTTACTCTTTCAAGCAAAAACTACTGAATGGATTTTAATGAAACTTGGCACACATAAAGTTAGGTCCTGGAATACATAGGCTACTTTTTACCGCGGGAAAACCCTTCATGCCTACTGGAAAACGCATTTAATGCGGTAAAACCGCAGACGGAAAGCTAGTACTTAATATTTAACACTTTTAACAATATCTTCCACCGAACGCAACCTTTCCTAAAAGTTCCCGCGATTGCCTGCGCAGGCGCATTTAAGGATGAAAGGGCAAACGAGCACCAACAATATTTGAAATGTAGGTCGCGGTAAGGAAGATTTTTTTCAATTTTGGGTAATTTATTTCATTGTACAGTAAAATATTTTAGACCATCGATTTAATTGTACGCAGCTGTTTGGGCTATACTTTCAAGTTAACTTTACTAACTTGTTTTTTTTAAGATATGGTAAAATAAATTGATCATCCTACTACTCGTAATATTATAAAGGCGAAAGTTTGTAAGTATGGATGGTGGATGTTTGTTATTCTTTCACGTAAAAACTACTGAATGGATTTTAATGAAACTTTACAATAATATAGCTAATTCATCAGAATACACATAGGCTACAATTTATCCTGCGCAGACGAAGTCGCGGGCACTAGCTAGTAATGTTATAAAAAAAGAAGCGACAAGAAAACCCACGCTCACTTTTGAATATTAAGCTCAGAACAAAAACCTCCTAAATTTCTTTGATATTAAGTATATTATGTTTAATTGTATACTGTATAGGATATCATACCCTATACTTACCCTAAACCCTATACACTGTATACTATACAGCGTGCTTTTTACTCACCAGAAAAAAAATAATTAGGAAAAGTTGTTCAGTTTCATGGGCAGAATCATCCTTTATTTTTTTCTGGTGAAAAAAAAATCACGCTGTATAGTAATACAATAAACAGCTTTGAATCAATGGATTAGAATTATCCGCCTGCGTTTGAGATGTGTTTCTGAGTTTTGAATTTGCGAGTGAATAGACTTCTTCTGACATAGCTCTGAGAGTCGCTAAACTAAAGTGGCAGTGGGCAGGGCACATCGCAAGAAGAACCGATGGCCGATGGGGCGTGAGGGTTCTAGAGTGGCGACCACGTACCGGAAGACGAAGCGTTGGCAGGCCCCCCACAAGGTGGACCGACGATCTGGTCAAGGTCGCGGGAAGCCGCTGGATGCGAGCAGCGCAGGACCGATCGTCATGGGGATCTTTAGGGGAGGCCTATGTCCAGCAGTGGACGTCTTTCGGCTGATATGATGATGATGAGGTAAACTCCTTTCACATCATCGACCTCATCTCTGTACCAAGGGCTAGCGTGAAGTCAAGAGCAAGTTCATTTATTTAATATTTTTAAAGGAAATAACTCAAAACTTTTCATTCAAGAAGGAAATGGTTCCGTAAACAAACACTTATGTAAGAAAAACTACATACCTCTTTGAAAAGGCACACTTTTGTTTCTATAGCCGATTCCGTTGTGTGTTTATACGCATCAAAATAATTATAGGTAAAACCAAATTTCCTACAATAAAACAATTAAACAAAAATGCATGACTGAAATCATTTTCTATGCAAACAAGGAAGCAACTTTATGATTACATTACAAGACGGTAATCATACTTTTGTTCGTCTGCATGTCATGCATGGTATTAAACTGAGGTGTTGTTAGTAACCCTCCAATAATTTAGAAGTTTTTTAGACGTTGCATCATTTTGTTAGAACTACTCTTCCGCGGGTGAGTTCCTATGGTATCCGCTTCAAAATATTTACTACAGATTATATATACCTACAGAGTCTTTGGTATTACGAGTATGTCTGCAAAACTTTCGGGTAATTGCTCTATCCATGAAGCTGATCAACTTTCCCTACTTATGAAAAAACCGGTCAAGTGCGAGTCAGACTCGCGCGCCGAGGGTTCCGATATACTTTTCGTATTTTTGGAAGCAATTAAGTCCATTTTTTGGACCGCAAAACTAAATTTGTTTGTAAAGGTTATTTGCAAATTTCTAAAAAACTGTGCAACTTAGAAAGATCGTTTTATTTTTGCTGTAATGTTTACATAAACTTCTGTCAACTGTAATTAATTCAGATTTTTCCTTTCACAAACTTCGGAGATAAGGGGGGGAATGGTATAATTTTTTACATTTTTCATCGGAACTTGAAAACTAAGAGACGTAAAAAAATACAAAAATATATTTTAGAATGAAAAAGTAAAGCCCTGTCATATGATACCCCACTCGACCTAGTAGCGACAATTTGAAATTCCCCCCCCCCCCCTATTTTGGCCCCTTTACATTAATAATCATAACTTTTTCAAAATTATTTCATTATTCAAAATTTTAGATTTTAGAATCGACTTGCATGAGTGGTTGCTGAGATATAGAGGTGTGACAGACAGACAGACAAAGTTCCTTTTTTTACCATTTTGGTATCGGAACCCTAAAAAGACCTCCCATAAAAATACGCTACTCGTATCAGCTGATGCAGTTTTCATGGGACGTAATTTTTTTTTTTCGTGTTTCGGCCTATGTGTTCCTTAGAAACTTTTACCACCTGAGAGGTTTGCAGACATGTACCACCCTGTAGAGATTCTATAATATCAAATTACAACACTATTGTTTCGCTGCATACCAATCAAATCAAACAGATTGACAGCTTGATTAATGACTTGAATCAGTTGAGCATCTGGCTTTAAACGAACCAAGGGATCCACTATTAAAGACATGATAAGATCATTGAACGCATCACTAATAATAAATTCTGAATAGGACGCATCGGTACAAAGAGAAAATGCACTTGGGTTTGTATTGGATTGTGATTTACGGTGCCTTATCTGTTTACTTCTTATGGCTAGCCTTGTTTGTTTACTAAGATTAGATTTGTTTATTTCAAATGCAAGGACCACTTAAATTTAGTCATGGCAAAAATTATACGATTTATTATTTCGCCTAACATCCTATATTATTAAATGAGCAATATTTCTACACTCTAATATAATATTATAAAGAGGAAAGATTTGATTGTTTCTTTGTTTGTTTGTATCGAATAGGCTCCGAAACTACTGGACCGATTTGAAAAATTCTTTCACCATTAGAAACCTGCATTATCCGTGATGAACATAGGCTATAAAGTATTTTCAAAAAAGTTAGGGTTCCGTATGAAAACTTTGATAATGTAACCCAAGGTGTGGAAAAAATAACAAATAGCATCCTTATATCGCGTACGCTGCCGAAACTATGAACAATAGAGCAAAGTGATGTACTACAGGTTTATAGTAGTCATCAATATATACAAAAAAGTCTGAAATACTATATGTCTAACTATTACAGTCATGTCGCAATAACTACTTTTTCATATTAAAATATGCAATATTAACGCCGCCGGTACCAACTATGTAGGCCACATTATTCGTACCTATTAATCCTTATCCAAATAAATGACTTTGTATTCAAGGCTATATTAGTACCTGTAAATTACTTTTTGAATTATTCAAATCGGACATACGATTCAATCGTTATCATGAGTGTAATCGTTATCAAAATTGAAATTAAAGAAACAGCGCTGTAAGTGACTGTAATGGTTTTTTCTACAACAGAGAATAGACACGAAAAATTTGGCTGATGTTTCCTGTAATGTGTAATTGAGTGTAATCTCACGCCTATATCCCTTCCTCACGGGGTAGGCAGGCAGATCATCAAAGAGTGTATGTGATGATGAGAAATCTAGCTTTGTCTATTACTTAAGTACCTAAACACTTAATTCAAAATATTATCCAAATTTTCTTTAAAATTTTCTTTTTTTAGGGTTCCGTACCCAACGGGTGAAAAACGGGACCCTATTAATATGTCCTCCGATGTCTGTCTGTCTGTCAGCGGTCTGTATCTCATGAACCGTAATAGGTAGACAGTTGAAATTTTCACAAGTTATAGTAAATGCGAGTTATCTATTTCTGTTGCCGCTATAACAACAAATACTAAAAACAAAAACAAAATATAAATAAAGGGGGGTTCCCCTACTAGACACATGTTTTTCTAGGCGATTTTTGTTCGAGTTTTGATTTAGCTCTATCGTAAAATGGGGAACTTTTACAAGCGTGAAAATTGGTATGTTTATAGTGCATAAGCTATAGAATAACAACAAATAATAAAAACTGGTCAAGTGCGTGTCGTTCCGTGTGGTAGCGGAAAAGAGTACCCACTCATCTCTACCTGTAGGTGTCGTAAGAGGTGACTAAGGGTTTACAAACCGGAAGATGGGTAGCAGCATCTTTCCGTGTATCGCACCATCTTACATACTGCGGTCACCAACAACCGCGGTTCATGGAACCAGCCGTAACGCTAACAAGCGTGGTGACTAAGGTACTTCCCCTCCACATTCTTCTAGCATTCCTCTTCATCGAATTTAATGCACTTCTGCGTGACTAAGACGGTATGACTGCCTATGACTAGGACGGTATTTTTACCTTAGTGGTACGGAACCCTCGGTGCGAGTCAGACTTGCGTTTGGCCGGTTTTCTTTGTAACCTCCGACGCAACAAGAACCTATATCTACCCGTGCGAAGCCGGGGCGGACCGCTAGTGTATTATATATTTGTAATCGGTTTCTCGAAAATTGATCTAGCTACGTTTCATGTCTGGAAAAATTCGTTTTCCCCGTGTTTTTAAGCATTTTTAAAATACTTAAAAAACATTAATAAAGTTGGCGGGTAGCATAGCTTACTCATCCGATGATATTTTAATGTTGAAGTGGCTATTATAGAGCGAAGCTCGGTTGACCAGGTACTAACGCTTATACGAGTATTACACCAAAAAGAAAAACATTTTATAAAAAAAACAAGTTTATAAATGATCTCAAACAAGTTAGGTAAAATTTTTCTTAACCATTGTTATATGGAACTTTATACACACATACATACATAATATCACGCCATTTTCCCGTCGGTACCTACTTTATACGATGAAGAAGAAAATTCTATTGATAATCTCTATATTTTATCTTATATTTCTGAGATTTTCTATATCCTTGTGCTTGCTAGAATTTGACATCACAACTTGGTTCCTCTTGACCTCAGGTAATTTGGTATCTATGTGGGTCTTTTTCTTGTCACTTCTTTTTCCCACATGGCGCCAATTTGTTTGTGAAGTGAGAGTGAGCTTTTAGTTAAATTGACGTCATAAAATGATCAAAGAAGCGTAATTTGATTTGAATAAAGTATACTTTGACTTTGACATGAGGAATTCATCAGTATTTAATAAAATTGGCCTCATACTAAACCTTCATACACACACATTGTACTCATAATGAAGCATTTCGATCTAAGCTACATACAATAATGCATTAACAATGCATGAACTGAACCATCAACTTCATTGGCTATCTGAATCACCTCATCAAGATTATCGCCTACCGTTCTGAATAAGATCAAATTAACGTAACAAGGCCTCGTCTTATTCAAAATTACATTACAGCTTAAACAGTTTTATGTAATTCGTGTACTTTACATCCTTGAATGTCTATCCTTCCTTTAATACATTACAATGTTAGAATGTTCTAGGTTATTAAGGTTTTAGATTTTTTAATGCATATTTAGTAAATATTATTATTGGTGCCGGCAAAGAATAGTACCAACCCATACATACCCATGGGTGTCCTAAGAGGCGACTAAGGGTTATAAACTGGAGGATGGGCAGCAGCATCCTCCTTTGTATCTTACATCTTACTTACTGCCAGCCGTAACGCTAACAAGCGAGGTGACTATGGTACTTCCCCTCTACATTTTTCCAGCAAAAGCTAGAATTCTGGAGGGAGCTCCCTCTCCTGTAGTGGACGTTTCATGGGATGTTATGATGATTGTTTGCACGTTTATCCAAAATCCCTATTTTTAATTTCATCAATAATAGCTCGTAAAACAGACATAATTTATTTTACCTCTATCATTTTTAAATAAAAAGTAATAGTTTGCTTGCAATTGTTAATATTTCGATGGATTTAGATGGTTTGGAAAGTTTCAAAGTTTCTCCAGCACATAATATTATGGAGAATTTTGCATTCCTGCTTATGATCATGAATTTTGCGGATTTCTACTTTCTGGTTAACTAATTGATAGAAAAAAACCCGCCAAGTGCGAGTCGGACTCGCGCACTGAGGGTTCCGTACCACCACATAAACATAATTGTATTAGTTGAAATTTCAGTAAGTTAATGTGCTAGATTTTTTGAGTCCGACACGCGCTTGACCAAATTTTATTATTTGTTGTTATTTTATAGCCTATGCCCTATAAACATACCAATTTTCAAGTTTGTAAGTGTTCCCGTTTTTAAATAGAACTAAAACAAAAATCGCCTCAGCAACCATCCAACTTGACCCCTCTCTTATATGAATGTTCTTGAAACGGGAGCTCACCACAATTGGTTACCATTAGTTGTGAGAAAAGTTGTAATATTTAATGATTTCAGACTTTTCCCATTATTTGTACTGTGAGACCTAGCTTCTTGCCAAATTTCATAATTTTAGGTCAACGGGAAGTACCCTGTAGGTTTTTCATTTTTGAATAAATGTATGGAGATGAGGACATAAAATGCCATATCTTTTGATTGCGTCGTTGTAAAAAAATTGAAATTTTCAGATCTTGTGTGGTTCATGGATCCTAATATATGGTATTAATTTCAACCTGATCCCTTCACCCGTTCGTGAAATAAAGGGTCTTGACAGACAGACAGACAGACAGACGGACAACAAAGTGATCCTATAAGGGTTCCGTTTTTCTTTTGAGGTACGGAACCCTAAAAAAGTCGAATATATACATACACGTGTGGTGTCAGCAAAGAATATGACCAACCCAATTCTAGTCGTAGGTCATTCATTCGTTCATGTGTAGGTCGCAAGAGCAAACTAAGTGATTATGAACCGATCAATGGACTAGTGTCCTTCTGTACATCGCAATGTCTTACATACTGCGGTCACCAACAATCGCGGTCCAGATGCAATGCTACCCTTCCAAAATGTCATCATCATCATATCAGCCGAAAGACGTCCACTGCTGGACATAGGCCTCCCCTAACGATCTCCATGACGATCGGTCCTGCGCTGCTCGCATCCAGCGGCTTCTCGCGACCTTGACCAGATCGTCTGTCCACCTTGTGCGGGGCCTGCCAACGCTTCGTCTTCCGGTACTTAGTCGCCACTCTAGAAGCCTTACGCCCCATCGGCCATCGGTTCTTCTTGCGATGTGCCCTGCCCGCTGCCACTTTAGTTTAGCGATTCTCAGGGCTATGTCAGTTACTTTAGTTCTTCAGCGGATCTCCTTATTTCTGATTCGATAGCTCAGAGAGACTCCGAGCATAGCCCTTTGGGTGACTTTAAGCTTCCTGATAAGACCCATCGTGAGCGGCCACGTCTCGGTGCCATATGTATCATGTTCCAAAATGTACCGCGCGTTTTTTCTAGATTTCTGGAGGGAGCTTCCTGTACTGCAGTGGACGTTTCATGGGATGTTATAATGATATATATACTAGATACCAAATTTTAAGTAAACTCAGCCATGGACAATGACAATCCGTTTTTAATTCAATGATTGATGAACAAATAGTAAGTAGGTTATGGTTCTTTGAACATACTTTTCTATTCAATCAACTTCTAATTAACCTATGGTAACCTTAATCCGTATTGTGTCATCGAAAGGTCAGGCACAAGTTTATGGTTTATTCTTGCTAGTAAAAATTGGATGTCTTTGGTTGCTACTTTTATTTAAGTTCTTATATGCTTTCAATTACTATGAGGTGTAGTTATACTGGAATACCTTTTTTATTGCAGGCTTAGTCTTGACGATCATCATGTGGTGAATAGATTGATAAGCCGCAATATGGCAGCGTTAATACATCAGTAAATTTTAAGTGTCTATGGAAACAAAACAAATTTGCGGCAAAAAAACTTGTTATTCCAATACGGATCAAGTTAAAATGACATCCGAAAACTCTGATCTGGGTAAAGTACTCTAAAGGCAAGCAGTGTACTTTCTCTGGATGGCCTTTAAGAGTAAGTAATTCTCTTCGGGAGATAGCTGCCAACACTCATATTACCTGACACTTCGTTCAGCCTTGAGGTAAACAAGTGGTTTGAAGAATCCTTGCGCTCAAGGTCTCAAGTAGGTCATCTCTATTGGGCAGTGGTGGTAAAGGGAATAGTGATTCCCCATGACCCCCCTGGTGGTGTCATTTGGTGATGTCAAAGGGAATGAACGAAACGATCCAGCGTGCCGGAATAACAAAATTTTTACTGTGGGAGCGTACCGGCCGGGAGCGTACCGGAATGGGAGCCTAACGGCCGCACCCTTCCACTGAAATGTCCCCATTTCAGATTGAGCTGTTGTTGGCAAGGTGGTTAATGTCTTGTATTCGTCTGCATACACAATCCGAATAAGTGAAACTTATTTTATTAAAGCATTTTTTAGGGTTCCGATACCAAAATCGTAAAAAAAGGAACCCTTATGGTGCCGCTCTTTCTGTCTGTCTGTCCGTCTGTCTGTCACACCTCTATATCTCAGCAACCTCTCATGCTATCGACCTGAAATTTGAAACAGTTTTATAATATAGTTGCCCAACTTAAATGCACATGAAATAAAAAAAAGTATGATTATTAATGTAAAGGGGGCCAAAATAGGGGGGCCAAATTTCAAATTGTCTCTAATAGGTCGTTTGGGGTATCATATGAAAGGGCTTTACTTGTACATTTTAATATATATTTTTGTATTTTTTTAAGTTTCTTAGTTTTAAAATGTCAAAAAAAAACACCATTCCCCCCCCCCCTTATCTCTGAAGTTTGTGTAAGGAAAAATCTGAATTAATTACAGTTGACAGAAGTTTATGTAAACTTTACAGCAAAAATAAAACGATCTTTCTAAGTTGCACAGTTTTTTAGAAATCTGCAAAAAACCTTTACAAACAAATTTAGTTTTGCGGTCCTGAAAATGGACTTTATTGCTTCCAAAAATAGTAAAGGTATATTGGAACCCTCAGCGCGCGAGTCTGACTCGCACTTGACCGTTTTTTTTTTACTTACCTATGAGCAAGTTAGCGCTGTAATCCCTCTCAGACATGGAACAGTTGACCATGTACCAGTGGTCGCAGATGAGCATTCTTTGCTGGAAAAGGGTTGTGTTTGGACAGGAGTAGCTGAACTGTCTGCCGAGCCCGTCGCACATGTGATACACCTGGAAAGAGAGAAAGAGACGGTTGTTTAAAAGTATCGGAGTTAACCACTTTTGGATACATTAAACATGTACATTGCACCTACTTTGAAAGTTATTTTCTTGGTTCTGTTTTAAAGTACCATGGTATATTTAAACTATTATGCAGAGTTTCGACTTAAATGTTGACAATAAACAGATCAGACTCAGATTTTCATAATAACTGCTATTATTTACTGGGTAGTGTTGGTGGAGAATATTACCGCCCGCCCTTTCTCTTCCCGTAAGTGTCGTACAAGGCGACTAAGTGATTTTCAACCAGAGAATAGACAAAAGTACCTTCTGCTTATTTTATTGTGGTGAGCAACCTCTGCGGTCCAAAGTCCTAGCCACAACGCTAAGAAAATGTATCATTCATATTTTATATTTTGGATTATCTCTGTGCACTAAGCTACACGCCCTCGAAACTCACTCTTGGGCTTCCACATTACTATTCTATGCAGGCATCTCATGGGAAGTTTGGATACTATGATGTTTTTATGCGCACCACACTTTTATTGCTCAGTTTTGCAAATTGTATAGTATTTATGTTACATAATATGATTTATTATCAGAGAGACCAATATGTATATTATCAGCCTTTGCTAAGGTTTTTGAAAGTTTAATCTGTCCTTTTATAAACTGGCATATGAAATCGATTTTCTCATGGCATCAGCACGGCTTTATGCCAGAAAGGTCAACTATGTCAAATTTAGCTTTATATGCTAACGATATTATCGAGAAAGTTGACGGAAATAGCCAAGTTGATGTAATATACACAGATTTTTCAAAGGCGTTTGATATGGTAGACCACGCAATACTGATCGACAAATTAAGACAATACGGATTTGATGGAAGTCTCCTAAACTGGTTTAAGTCATATTTATGCAATAGAAAGTTAAAAGTGGCTTTAGGGGGTTATGAATCGCATGATTTCACAGCTTGTACCGGTGTTCCTCAGGGCTCTCACCTTGGTCCCACTTTTTTTAATATATTTATTAATGACATCGATCAATGTTTTGTTCACAGTAATTTCCAATTATATGCTGATGACCTAAAATTATATAAAGAAATAACCAAAATTGAAGATGCGTTGCTTTTACAAGACGATCTGTCCAGGCTTACCGATTGGTGTCAATCTAACAGAATGTTACTTAATTATAAAAAATGTTATCAGTTATCATTCACCAGGAAAATAAACACCATAAATTACAATTACCACATCAGCGGAAGTCAACTAAACAAAGTGACTGAGATGAGGGACCTGGGTGTAATTGTTGATAACAAGTTAAGCTTCATTCCACATATTGACGATATAATAAAACGAGCATTTAAAATTTCTGGTTTAATTAGGCGTACAACTAAATGTTTTAAAAAAACAGACAGCAGAATTATCCTATTTAACTCCCTATCTCGTAGCAGGCTTGAGTACTGTTCTGTTGCATGGAATCCACAATATCAGGTGCATTCTAATAGATTGGAACGCGTCCAAAGTAAATTCTTTAGACACATATGTTTCATGGAAGGGCTTCTAAATAACTATAGATCTTATGCTAAGCATCTCTCAAAATACAAGGCATTAACTTTGGCTAACCGTAGGATAATGCTTGATCTGTGTTTTTTACACAGAATTATCAATAATTCAGTAGATTCTCCATCACTATTAAGTAAGATAAAGCACACTGTTCCTAGACCTAATGCAAGGCCTACAAACTATGTTCCCTTTAGAGCTCTTGGATATAGAACAAATCTTGGTGCTTCAGCCCCTATTAACAGAATGATAAAAACTTATAATTCTATGTACAAGGATTGCGGTTTGGATATATTCAACGATACCTTACCTATGTACAAAAATAAAATTAAAAGATATTTGTATGAGAAACAATAATGTAATATGCTTTTAGGTAATCTGATCTGTTTAAGATAAAATTATACTTTTCGTAAATGATATTTGAATTGAATGAAAATTGAATTGACGCATGATATTTTAGTTCTTTTAGTGATATTATAATTAGGTATGTAAGTTTTAACGGTAAATTGACATGACATGCATGATATTTTAGTTCTTATAATGATATAATATTATAATTATTATGTAATTTTTAACTTCTAGCATGATGTGGTAGCCTTTAAGTGTGATGCATATTCGCTTGTAACCTATAGACCTGTATTTTTAAATCTTTAAACTAATATGTATTATGTTGGCTATCCATACAAATAAATAAATAAAATAAATAAATTATGTAATAGTGAGTTTAGGTTTTTTATTCTGAATTTCATATATTCTTCATCTATTTCCTGTTTTGTGTCTCAATTACAATTTTTTTCCCGCACGCATCGCATACTTACTGCAAACATGTGGTGCGATACGTTTCCGACATGGTAATATATGCGGAAGACAGGCTTGTAACAAATTAATTAAAATAAAATATACAAAAGCCTTAATGATACAAACCTTTAGTAAACGTTTAAATATTTTGATAGATTTTTTATGCATGTTTTTGAGTCGATATGTTTAATAGAAACAAATTTATTTTAATTTTATTTTCAGGTATTGAGGTAGGCCTAGGAAACGCTCGCGTGCCTAGCCAACGGATTTAGAAGAGGTCACTATCGATCATGCGTGACCAATGCAGTGGAATAATAAAATAAAATGATGGTCACTATTTGTAGCCTCTTACTTTCCTTCCAGCTCATAAATTATCTTAAGCCAACAATCACGTCGATCCATAAGCTCCTTACCAGATGGTATAGGTAAATGCCGTTTCGGTATCAGATTGTAAAATACTTATGCCCCGTTTCTGCACCGCAATTGATACTTTATTTTTTTACTCCCGGCCAATTCAAGCCAGGTAGACTGATATATAACTTGTATCGGAAACTATTGCATATTTCATTGCGGTATCAAGTCCATTAGCATTTTTGCGGCCGGCTCTCCATCTATTATTGACAGAAGAACTTACCAACAAACACATTTATGCATTTAATAAATAAATACCTAGACGAACGAGCTTTGCTCTGTAAAATCATTACCAAAGCCCACTAACAGATGGCGCTGTAGGGTTTATGAAACGCACTATTTTCAAGAAATGTAAAAAAATATTAAAAATCTGATTGTCTCAGAGATGACAACTAGCTAGATAAATTTTTCGTCCCAAAAATCTCCCGTATACTAAATTTTGAAGTGAAAACTTCTTTAGCGGTGCTTGGCACTTTTGTAGATGGGTAAAAAAATGTTAAACTCGAGTCAGATGTCGCGTCAGATCTCGCGTCAGATCCGTAGCATGATAAAAAATGCGTCAACTGTCAACCGTATTGTTATTACAAAACGGGTTTTTATTCAGTGACATCAAAGAACTACGCGAGCAATGGCGCGATTGACCCTTACAAATTGCATTAGTCAAAAATGCAAGTTTTTGAATGCAACCCGGAGTGCAACCCGTCCTTTTTTTATCCAAATCGTTAAAGTCGTTTTCGAGAAACTGATTACAGATAAACAGGGTGTATGGGACGGTGTACCGAAAACTGAAAGGGCATGTTCAGCCAACGAAACTGAACAACTTTCCCAAAGAAACATTTCTGGGAAATGAAAAAAAAATATGACCTCTCCATACAAACTGTTCGACCAGAGTACGCAATTTGTATGGAGAGGTCAAATTTTTTTTTACTTCCCAGATATGATTCTTTGGGAAAGTTGTTCAGTTTGATTGACTGAACATGCCCTTTCAGTTTTCGGTACACCGTCCCTTACATCCTGTATATATATATATATATATATAAAAACATTGCTCGTTTAATTGTATAGGATATGAGGGACGATTAAAACAAAGTTAGACCCAAATTGCTGTGGGTATCAAAGGCAATTTTTTTTTATCACCCCGGAAATTTAAAGAGGTAGGTCTGCCCATGAAACTGAACACCTAAGGATCATAGGCGGAAATATGAAAAAAAAAATCCACCTCTCATACAAAATCACTTTGTTGTCCGTCTGTCTGTCTGTCTGTCTGTCAAGACCCTTTATCTCACGAACGGGTAAAGGTATCAAGTTGAAATTAATACCATGTATTAGGGTGCATGAACCACAAAAGATCTGAAAATTACAATTTTTTACAACGACGCAATCAAAAGATATGGCAGTTTATGTCCTCATCTCCATACATTTATGCAAAAATGCAAAACCTACAGGGTACTTCCCGTTGACCTAAAATTATGAAATTTGGCAAGAAACTAGGTCTCACAGTACAAATAAAGGGAAAAGTCTGAAATCATTAAATATTACAACTTTCCTCACAACTAATAGTAACCAATTGTGGTGAGCTCCCGTTTCAAGAACATTCATATAAGAGAGGGGTCAAGTTGGATGGTCGGGGAGGTGATTTTTGTTTTAGTTCTATTTTAAAAACGGGAACACTTACAAACTTGATAATTGGTATGTTTATAGTGCATATATAGTGCATGCAAGCTATAAAATAACAACAAATAATAAAATTTGGTCGAGCGCGTGTCGGACTCAAAAAATCTAGCACATTAACTTACTGAAATTTCAACTAATACAATTATGATTATGTGGTGTTACGGAACCCTCAGTGCACGAGTCCGACTCGCACTTGGCCGGTTTTTTCGTATTCGAACCGTTTTCTTTGTTTTTTTTTTGTGTTCAATAGAGAAAGTTGATCAGTTTCATGGACACTACCTCTTAAAATTTCCGGGGTGATAACAGTAATAAAAAAACCGGTCAATTGCGAGTCGGACTCGCGCGCCGAGGGTTCCGATATACTTTTTGTATTTTTGGAAGCAAGAAAGTCCATTTGTAGGACCGCAAAACTAAATTTGTTTGTAAAGGTTATTTGCAGATTTCTAAAAAACTGTGCAACTTAGAAAGACCGTTTTATTTTTGCTGTAATGTTTACATAAACTTCTGACAATTGTAATTAATTCAGATTTTTCCTTTAACAAACTTCGGAGATAAGGGGGGGAATGGTATTTTTTTTGACATTTTTCATCATAACTTGAAAACTAAGAGACGTCAAAATTCTTTCGTGTGCAATGAAGTCGGGCAACTATATGCTAATACTATTCGAAATTTCAAGTCGATACCATAAGTGGTTGCTGAGATATTGAGGTGTGACAGGCAGACAGACAAAGTCGCACCATAAGGGTTCCTTATTTTACCATTTTGGTATCGGAACCCTAAAAATATGGGTATATACGTACAAACACCTATGTTCATCACACAAATACGTATGCTCCAAATAAGGATCTTTACCCCGACCTACGGCGCATATAACCATATCAACTGGCTAGTCAAGTACAGTTTCTAATCACGCTACTTCTGTAACTAAAGAATTGCTATCAGGGTCACTGAACAAAAATGGCTTCGTTGATCATAGGGTAGTGAATAAAAGGCCGTTATATTCATTGAATGCCAAATGTAGAAACAGGAAAGATAAAAACTGATATTTACTGACAATAAAGCATAGCCCTATCAATCAATCGTTCATCATAAATGGATAACTAAGTACGTATAAATCAATCAATCCATAAATGTATATAATCAATCCATAAATGTAAATGTTTCCTTTGTAATCAGAAAGATTTTCTCATCAAATCAATAAGCTGTATGATTGAGCCTACCTTATATGTACCTATGCAATTTGTTATGGAATACCTACATATTTGTTTAATTTCTTCATTGTGCAGTCAAGAGCACATCCAGCTTGACACACTGAACTATTTTACCGTTCTTATTTCAATAGATCTACGAGCTAGAGTCGCACTGTTCGTTGATACTTTTATCCCGCCCGAGTCACTTCCCGCAAAGCATGGCTCACTTCATATTCTTGAAAAATACTAAAAACGTTGTGCTTGAAGTTGATCATTGCTTTCAAATTTAACTAGCAGCCATAACATAACATAACATCACGCCTCTTTCCCGTCGGGGTAGGCAGAGACCACAGTCCTCCACCTGCTACGATCTTGACATACTTCCCTTGCTTCCTGTACTTTCATCAATCCTTTCATACATGCTCGTCGGTTTAGGGTACTTTTAACCTGGCCTTTATTCAGAACGTCCTGAATTTGGTCCTGGTACATTCGCCTAGGCCTTCCCCTTCCAACGTTTCCATTCACTCTCGCCTGGTAGATGCGTCTCTTTCGTCAGTCTTCGTTCATTCATCCTCTCTACATGACCAAACCATCTCAGCATCCCTTTCTCGATTTTGGTCATTACGTCTTCTTTTACGCCACACCGTTCTCTTATCACACTATTTCTAATCCTGTCACTCAATTTAGCAGCCATGCTAGCAGGTAATACAATATTTGAGTAGTTTCATCGAGACAACACAACATGAGATGAAATAAGTGAGTATGCAAGACATCAGACTTCGACGATGAAGAACATCCTCTAAATTCATTAGCTATTACAAAAACAAACATTAAAACCTCCATCACCGACAATTGTATTAAGGGATCAGCTAATTGCACTAGATTGTGAGCTTGCGCAAGTGCACTGAACTGTAGTCACGAGTCGGACAAACAGCTCTATTAGATCTGACCAGTGCCAAGTTGACCAATAAGCAAATGGGGCAGATTCACAAGGTATCAAGGCCAAAGTAAGTTGTGTAACATAAAACAATGAAGATAGGTTTGTTAGTTAATAGAATCAGGCGTTACTTTGCGGAAGTCCATCTCAAAGAAATTATGCTATGTACTCACTGTGCACCGCCCGCCCGCCCGCAAATAAATGCGCATGCGCAGGCAACTGCAACACAGCAACCACCCAAAAAAACACACTCTACACGTGTTTCGCCTTTTTTTTTTTTTGGGTGGTTGCTGTGTTGCAGTTGCCTGCGCATGCTCATTTATTTGCAGGCGGGCGGGCGGTGCACAGTGAGTACATACCATCCATCATTGTTGCGGAAGGTGGCTATATATTTGTTTTACATAATTTCTTTGATAGGTTTGTTGCTGTACATGTAACTGTAGGTATAATTTTTGAAAGGGAGTCATTAATTCATTTTCCTAGTCTTATTCTGCTTTTGCCAATAGGTTTTACGGAGCCGGCTGCCTCAAGCAATCACACCTTCCTAAATTCAAAGACTAATTCCGCATACATTGCTGGGAGGCTTGGTTCTGTTAATTACAATATCCTTTCTTTAACGAGCAATGTGTATCGAATTAGTTTCTGAATTGAGGAAGATATGATAGCGGCTTAACCTAGGGGAATCGATGAGAGCACTGGTTTTTACACAGAACGACTACCATCTGACCTTAGCAACCCAGTTATGCCTAGTAAGTGGCCTGAATATGTCGAAATATTATGAAAATATTAATAAGTAGATAGTGGTGTCGATTATGGCAGACCCAAACTAAAACTAAACTACATTTGACAGGCCTAAAAGTGTTGCTCTCTTTGTTGCTCACTACAGACTAATAAAAGACAGCATCATTTTTAGTCCTGCCAAATTTAGTTCAGTTTTAGTTTGGGTCTGCCAGAATCGACACCACTGGTATACATCCACGATGATGATAGTAAAGAGAAGAATGAAGTCAGTTATCATTCTTAGGAAATCAAATGCTCTCAACAAACTCGTGAAAACTTTTTAGCACTTATTTATGATATAGATTTATTTTATTTAACTTAATTGCACAAATATAAAAAGGCGGGCCTAATTCCACGCAGCATTATCTACCGGCCAACCTAAAGGCCGAACAGAAAGAGTAGATCAGTAGTAGATAGATCTAGGTATATAATTCATGAAATTGAAAAACCATTACACTTTACGTAGGTCAATTGATCCTTGTTTAATATTCGTCTCTCTTTGTTCGCCACCGCTGTAGATACCAAAGCCACAGATCGTATAATACTAGTAAACTATTAAGCTATACAATTTCCCAAGATTCCAACTCAGCACTTTTAAGGTCCCGGTTTTTGCCCCTTAAACTCAGACAGCGTACACATTGTGTTATCACGGTCAATTATTTTTATGGTGACAAGGTTCCTTTTTTGAAATTAACTATTTTTAATGGACTCCATTTTAATAAGTAAAAATCCCCTAATGTCCTTCACGAGTTTAAATTGTGTTGGGATTCTTATGTTGTCATATTCATGTGATGTGGGCTTGAAATCTCCTGATAAGTGTTAATTAGGCTCTACACGTTAATTTACACACATTGGTATCTTATGTATGATATCTATCTTTAGATATATAATTATATTGTTAGCGTTGATTTAGACGTATAACTTTGGTTCCGCATTTACATGTGTCGGAACTATTCAAACAAAATAATTATTAACAATACCTGCAAGGACGGAAATTCGCTAGTCAATCAAACGAGTAAGATATGCTTGTACTGAATTTGATGGTTCAATAATATGTACAACCTTATTATTGTATTTTGTTGATAACCAACAGCGAATAAGAACATTTTCAAAGAATTTAAATATTTATTTTTTATTTAAGACTAGCGGTTCGCCCCGGCTTCGCCCGGGTAGATATAGGTTCTTGTTGCATCGGGGGTTACTAAAGAAACCAGCCAAGCGCAAGTTGGACTCCCACCGAGGGTTCCGTACCACTAAGGTAAAAATACTGTCCTAGTTATGGGCAGTCATACCATCTTAGTCACGCAGAAGTGCATTAAATTCGCTCGAGCCGACACGCACTTCATCAAAACCATCATAACATCCCATAATACGTCCACTACAGGACAGGGAGCTCCCTCCAGAATTCGAGCCCTTGCTAGAAGAATGTGGAGGGGAAGTATCTTAGTCACCACGCTTGTTACCATTAAGGCTGGCACCATGGACCGCGGTTGTTGGTGACCGCAGTATGTAAGATGGTGCGATACACGGAAAGATGTCGCTGCCCATCTTCCGGTTTGTAAACCCTTAGTCGCCTCTTACGACACCTACAGGTTGAGATGGGTTGGCACTACCTTTGCCGCTACCACACGGAACGACACGCAGTTGACCAGTCAAATTTTTCGTGTCTATTCTCTGTTGTAGATAAAACCATTACAGTCACTTAGGGCGCTGTTTCTTTAATTTCAATTTTGATAACGATTACACTCATGATAACTTTTGAATGGTATGTCTGATTTGAATAATTCAAAAAGTTATTTACAGGTACTAATATAGCCTTGAATACGAAATCATTTATTTGGATAAGGATTAATAGGTACGAATAATGTGGCCTATATAGTTTGTACCGGCGTTACTATTACATATTTTAACATGATAAAGTAGTTATTGTGACATAACTGTAATAGTTAGACATATGGTATCGCGAACTTTTTTGTAGATATTGATGGCTTCTATAATTCTGTAGTACATTACTTTGCTCTATTGTTAATAGTTTCGGCAGCGTAGTCGATATAAGGATGCTATTTAGTATTTTTTTCACACCTTGTGTTACATTATCGAAGTTTTCATACGGAACCCTAACTTTTTTTTAAATATTTTATAGCCTATGTTCATTCCGAATAATGTAGGTTACTAATGGTGAAAGAATTTTTCAAATCGGTCCAGTAGTTTCGGAGCCTATTCATTACAAACATACAAACATACAAAAATAGGTACAAATCTTTCCTCTTTATAATATTAGTGTAGATAAACATAAAAAATATATATTATTATTTTTAATACAAAAATGTTATGACCTTGCTCGGGAATGCTCAAGCGAATAAAATTCAGGGAATTCAACATAATTATCAACATATCAGCCGAAAGACGTCCACTGCTGGACATAGGCCTCCCCTAAATATCTCCATGACGACCGGACCTGGGCTGCTTGCATCCAGCGGCTTCTCGTGACCAACATAATTTAACATTCTTCAGTCATTCGTTCTTTACGGGAATCAACATGAGTTTTTGCAAATGATTTTTACCCGACTTCATCTTGTAGTAAGAACAATAACGATAACCTTTGCTATTTACGATGAACGTTGTTGACTGTGATCCAAAATACAGATAACAAGGTGCACCAACTGTCTCATACGTATAATAAAGCACCATGTCAAAATTTGAAGAAGGTATATTTTTGAATAAATTTCAAAACAGTTTTCATAAATTTTCCGGGAACTCTATGGGTAATTGACATAGGGGTCACATGTCAAAATTTTCCCGGTTCACATGTGAACTCGCAGGGCTACTGAGGTAATAACATTGAGAATTAAGTTAAGACTCAGGAAGTGCAAGAGTATTCCTTTTATATATTGTAAAAAATTGCACCTATTCAAAGTAATACACATGACCGCAATGCAGCGCCTATAAATACTTAATAAAAAAACACAAGTGGAAAAAGACGCCAGTAAAAAACCTTATTAGATCTCTACCATTTCGCTGAGAATGAGGAAGGCAGATCCATCTGACCTTAACATTACAACACATACGAGTATACGTCTATGCTAATACGGATCATCGCATTGCAACTATTGCGTGACTAAGATACCGTCTTCTCAATAAGTTTACACCTCCATGATACTCGTATGTAGACTGATAATAGTTCGGGGTTCTGCAGCCTGGTCATCTACCTCATAAGATACGCAAAAGAAACCATAATGTAGATGCTTAGTTACATACCTTTTGGTTAGGGGCTTGAACTTAATTTGAGAGACCTGTAAATATGTTATTGATTTTGGCTGTTCTGAAAACCTTCAAGGTTGAGGCAAAGCAAACTCCGATATTCGTCAATAGGACCTCCAGGGCTACACTTGTCATACACTGGTTTCATTCTTGTATTCGAACATATTTGCCTCTACATATTTTCTCTGCCTGCGTCTGTGTTCCCGAGCTCTTATAACTCGAATCTATTTAAGTCGCGAGTGAATAGGCTTCTTCTGGGCAAGCTCGTTCCATCGTCGACCTCATCTCTGTCCTCAAGGCTAGATCGAGGTCAAGAGTAAGCCCATACATAGTAAAAATAAAAAAAAATTTTTTTCTCTGATTGCCGTGTATGGTAAATTCAACCAGGCTGACTGACGACTGTGCCAGGAATGTGGGTGGTAATCTTGGTTTCATTACTACTAAAGTTTGGTATATGTTATTAAGTGGTATATGTTAAGTTTATGGTGTCTATGTATCTCATGAGGTCGATGACCACGCTGCGGGACCCTGAACTATAAACAAGTGTATGAAGATATACGGGAGACGTGCAACAATCTGTGATGAATACTGTGTACGTACAAAGCATATCAAATTTAGAGATCAGATCATACATGAATAATGTTCGTTAACATTAGATGAATGATACGATAAATGAAGATGTTTTGTGAACTGATGGAATGTATTGTAACGATGTACACGTGGCCGCTCGTCGGTGGAAACACTTTGTGAGCGGGTCTCTGGTTTCGGGTGCTTATAGCTTAGCGCTGGTTCAGCTTATACTGGTTTTGTTTCTACGTGCTTGTTGCCGTGCGTACTCGAGATCTAGATAAGATCAATATTTAGATATTATTACTTTTTAGTGTTCCGTACCTCAAAAGAAAAAAACGGATGTTGGCGCCGTCACAAAATAAAACGTAATATTCCACAAAACAAACTGCGTGAGTCAAATCAGCTCCAATTTAGTGGAATGGAACGCGCCAACTTCACCACTCCAGTACCGCGCGCACGCCCCACCACCGTTTATAAAACGCTTCGTCTTCCAGGGAGAGGGCATTCGTCGTTACGCTGCCGGTGAAAGAACTTGAGTTTTAAAGTGTTTATCTACACGTGGTGATATAATACGTTGCGTATTCATTTTTAAGTGGTAAATTCAGGTGTTTGCGCGGACTATTGGTGAAAAGTTTATTTGATTAATATTTTACTTTTCTATTTCGAAAGTATGCAGTGTTTATAGGTTAACGTAGATTATTTGCAAAGAAAATGTGTTTCTGAATAAATATCCATTTTAGTAACCAACTCGTGTCGTTTCAGTGGGGTTTCCCTACATCAGAAGTGGTTCGTGAATCTAAGCCTAACTATGGGAAAACATAAATCGAGAGGAAAAAAACGCAAGTTGGGAAGAAGGAGAAAGGAACGGACGCCATCCACGAGCAGTAGCTCGTCAAACGAAAGCAATATGACACCGCCGGTTTCACCCCGCAAGAAAAGGAAAGTACGATCGGAAAAACAAGTAAGTGGTTGCAATAATTTGGCCCTCAATGCAATGATACCAGAATTTGATCCCCTTACTGATAGGATTGATAATTGGTTATGCATCGTAGACTTACATGCAAAAACTTTTAATTGGAAAAATGACGTCATAATTTACCAAGCTCTTAATAAACTTAAAGGAACAGCAAAGATTTGGTATGATTCTTTCTTGAAGAATAACAGTAACTGGGCAAGTTGGGCTTGGTGTGATTGGCGCGACAAATTGCTGCAAACCTTTCAAATTCAGCGAAATATGTTCCAATTATTGAAAGAAATAATAGACAAAAAACCAAACAATGCGCAGTCCCTGTATGAATTTTGTTTTGAGCAAAAATCCAAGATCGATCGCCTTCACTTACAATTCACGGAACGTGATATTATTTCAATTATTATTGGGAATATTGGAGATCCTAATTTGAGTGCGTCTGTAGAAGCTGGAAATATAAAATCCTGTAACCAACTTGCGTCCTTTTTGCATGGCCGTGTTTACGAATCCAATAAGATAAGTACTACGCCTGAGCCTAGTACTTCTAAACCAATTAAATTAGACAAACCAGCCCCTGCGCCTTCCCCATCAACAAGCCAAATACCTATTCGAAACCGTAACAATACATCTATGCCAAATAAACAATCGAGGCCAATTAGCTGCTATGTCTGTGGGGGTAATCATAAAAAGATAGATTGCACCCATGAATGTACATTTTGCGGAAAACGTGGACATTCTGATAACGCTTGTTATTTCAAAAAAGCTCAACCTCCTCCGCCTATTACAAAAAAAGAAGATGTTAAATTTGTGTCTACAACTCAACAAAAAGATAAGTTTATGAAAAATGTGACTCTGGGAGAACATTTCCAAAAAGCCTTCATAGACATGGGGAGTGATTGCTCTTTAATTTCATCTGATATAGTACAAAAATTAAATTTGGAGAAAAATAAATTACCGGTACCAGTAACCTTACAAGGTTTTTCGAATGGATGTGTTTCAGTTGTAAATGAATATGTTACGACTAGTCTTAAAATGGACGATGTTTGTTTGGAGGACGTGAAACTTTACGTAATTGATGATTTATCTGGCTGTGACTTGTTGATCGGAAGAAACTTTACGGAGGACCGTTCTATTATGTATGTGAGGATAGGGGATGTTTTGAGATTTCAAAAAGTGGCCCCTTCTCTGCCAATTAATGTCCCTTCCATTTGCTTAAATGCGATCCAAGATATTTTAAACAAATATCCAAATAGTGTCTCAAAAGATCTTTCAACACTAGGTAAAGTCTCCGGTTTCGAAGCAGAAATTGAATTGAATTCTAATACTCCTATACATTGTAGGCCATATCGGTTACCAGAGAATAATAGAGTCATTTTGAGAACAATGGTTGATGAGCTTTTGGAAAATAATATAATTCGGGAAAGTAACTCCCCATTCAGTAGTCCTGCTCTCTTGGTGAACAAAAAACCAACCGACGATGACAAACGTTTATGTGTCGATTACAGATTATTGAACAAAATAACAAAAAAAGATAAATACCCTATGCCTCGAATAGAAGATTTAATTGACAGATTAAAGGACTGTAAATTTTTCACTAGCTTAGATTTAAAGAGCGGCTATTACCAAATCCCTTTAAGTGCTGAATCTATCCCAAAAACTGCATTTGTCACTGAAGATGGCCAATATGAGTTTTTAAGGATGCCGTTCGGTATTTCCAACGGGCCTTCTATTTTCCAACGCATGATGAACAAAATTTTGGGCAATTTAAGATTTAATAACGTAATCGTGTACTTAGATGATGTTCTGATTGCAACAAAAACCATGGAAGAAAATTTAGCAACTTTAGAAAGTGTCTTAAAACTTTTCGTTGAACATGGTTTAACATTAAACTTAAAAAAATGTTTTTTCTTGCAACCGGAAATTACTTTTCTTGGATATATAGTAAATCAAAGTGGCATCAAGCCGACACCCGAAAAAAATTGAAGCAGTAAAAAATTTCCCTGTGCCCAAAACTGTTCATCAGCTGCGTCAGTTTCTGGGGTTAGTAAATTATTTCCGTAAGTTCATCAAAAATTGTGCCGTTATTAGCTCCCCCTTGACAAAACTTTTAAAGAAGGGTCAAAAATGGTGTTGGACAAAAGAACATGACAAAATTGTTCAGGAACTCAAAGATGCTTAACCAATGATTCAACGTTAGCAATATTCGATCCTCAAAAAAAGAGTATTTTATACACAGATGCGAGCCGGGATGGCGTTGCAAGTGTACTAGTACAAATACATGATAATGTCGAAAAACCGGTATATTATTACAGCAGGCAAACAACCACAGATGAAAAAAAATATCACTCATTTGAACTTGAGCTTTTAGCCATTGTGACCTCGCTTCAAAAATTCCGAGTTTATTTATTAGGTTCAGATTTCAAAATTATCACCGATTGCAATGCTGTAAAATTCGCACTAACAAAAAAAGACATTATGCCTCGAATTGCACGCTGGGTTCTGATGACTCAAGAATTCTCATTTGACATCGTTCATAGACCTGGTATTAGGATGCAACATGTAGATGCTCTAAGCAGAAACCCTCCAACCGCTAACAATTCACAAGAACAAAGTGTCATGTCAATCAATGAAAGTGATTGGCTTTTGAGCGTTCAGGAACAAGATAGTGAAATTCGCAGGATAAGAGACATCATTTTATCAGGAGAAGCCGAGCAAAACAAACAAATTTTTAATGATTATGAAGTACTTGGTAATAAAGTTTACCGACGCACTGAATATGGACGCAGATGGGTTGTACCTAAGAGTTGCATATGGCAGGTGATTAGGTATAATCATGATGATGTTGGTCATTTTGCTAGAGATAAGACTCTTGAAAGGATTAGACAGTCATATTGGTTTCCTAAAATGAAAAGAACAATAACTAAATATATAAATAATTGTTTGAATTGTTTGTACAACAAAAATAAATCCGGGAAAAAAGAAGGAGAGTTGTATCCAATTCCTAAACATGCACGTCCCTTTCATACAATGCATATAGACCACCTGGGACCATTTGTCAAATCAGTAAGCGGGAATTGTCACATTCTGGTACTAGTGGATGCATTTACCAAATTTGTATTCATTTATGCGGTTCCTGATACTAAAACAGAGTCAGTCGTAAAGGAACTGAGTGACTTATTCAAAATTTTTGGCAACCCGAAAAGACTTATAACAGATGCGGGCACAGCTTTCACGTCTAAAGCCTTTCTGACGTTCTGTGAGGATAGAAATATTCGAGCTCATACAATCGCTACTGGTATGCCTCGTTCTAATGGGCAAGTTGAAAGGTACAATAAAACAATTTTGGATGCCTTACGTTCCTTGGGAGCTGAGAAAGATTATAACCGATGGGATGAAGTACTTACTACACTACAGCAAGGAATTAATAGCACAGTACAAAAAACGATTAACGCTGTCCCTAGCGAAGCTTTCTTCGGATATCGGCTGAGAATGGAAAGTGATAAATATATGCCAGAAAATGAAACCATCATTGATGTGACCGAACTACGAAAGCGAATCGATACTAAGATTAAAACTAGTGCAAATTATCAAAAAGAAATGTTTGATGCAAGAAGATGTGCGGCAAAGAAATATCTTGTTGGTGATTTAGTGCTAGTGAAAATACCTAGCCAAAACAATGATGGTTGCAGCAAAAAGCTTTTACCAATATTCAAGGGACCTTTTAGGGTAACAGCTATACTTGGTAAAGACAGGTACAGAGTCACAGACATTCCTGGAAGTCAAAGAACTCAAAAGAGATATGCTGGAGTTTGTTGTGCAGAGAGCATGAAGCCATGGATCAATATTGGAAACTGGGAAGAAGAAATAGGTCAGGTAATTATCCAGATGTTGGCGTAAGTAATCTGTTTGTTTGTTAAAGTGTTCTTTTTAATTGTGTTATTTTTAATTGTGGAACATTGTATGTAAGGTATTGAACAATTGCCTCAAGTAAAATAGTTACATTATTGAAAGGGTTATCATGCTGACCTAACTATTCCAAAAAAATACAAGTGGGACTACGAGTCTGGTAACTTGCATGAGTGGAGGTGGTGAGCACTGAACTGGTACCAGAAATCCCAAGTTGTAGATGTGGAGCTTGTGACTCTGGAGCATACTCAACTCGGGTGGCCTTATTGTAGCATGTGGAGCTTGTGACTCTGGAGCGTGCACAATAATAGTCGTGGTATCAAAGTCAGGTGGCACCGGAACTTGGACACTCAAGGAATAGATATATCGGCATTATATTTTCTCTTTTCTTTCGATTACTATAAAGATCAATTAACTGAGTAATAATCTATAAATTTTAAAATTTAATTATTTAAACGTTCCAGGAGAATGTGCCTGAGGACAGCCACATGCAGGAGGGCCGGATGTTGGCGCCGTCACAAAATAAAACGTAATATTCCACAATCCTCCTACAGTGGTACCAATAAAACGTAAGGGGAAGCGTAAGTCTAAACGCGCGTCATCAACGGCGACTTATGACATCAATCGAGAAGAGTTAGAAGCGACTTCCATTCCGGCCTCAAACGAAAACCACCTAGGTATAAGTAGTACGGCGTTACAACAAGAAAACGACGTCACTGTGTGTGAAAACACAAAAAGCATAGAGAACAAGAGCAAACGTAAAAATCAGGTAATGCTACTGGCGGACGAGTCGGGGCGACATCTGCGTGAAATACTGCAGAAACTGCTAGGAGATGACTATTGCGTTACTTCAATTTTAAAACCTTATGCATGTTTAAGCCAAATAATTTTAAGCAGTTTGTCTTTATGTAAAGATTATACCAAAGATGACTATGTTATAATATTAGCAGGTAGCAACGACAAAAATATTATAAAATTTCAATCTGCGTTATATCATGGCCTAAATGTATTAAAAAATACCAATGTCTTATTCGGCCAAATACATAAAAATAATTATCTCAATGAACTTAAATTAAATGAAATATTAAAAATCATATGTTTAAATGTAGACAATTTATATAACTCACAAATATCTTACCATAGTAATAATAGAATAGATAAAATAAACACATGTAAATCGCTGGTTTTAGACATGATTTTGATAAATCATAGATGTAAATTGTGTCCACAAAATTCCTCACTCTCTGTCAAGCGTAATGCTTGCACACAAACTGACAATATTTTTTTTCGTTCAGAATAGTAAAAACAGACTGATAAAATCAAATCTTTTTAGAATATATTATCAAAATACTAGAGGCTTGCGCTCAAAATTGACGTCATTTTATAAAAATATCTTAATTTCATCAGCTGATCTATGGGCTATTACGGAGAGTGGTTTAAACGATTCAATACACGATGGCGAACTTGTGCCGCAAGGCTTTAGTGTATTACGTTGTGACCGCACTGATGGACGCAAACATGGAGGGGCAATGTTAGTGGCAGCTCCGTCACTACGGCTACAGCCACTCCCTGACATGCCTAGCTTGCACGACGCTGTTTTTGAAGCGGTATGTGCTCAAGTATATAAAAAAAATAAACAGCTCTGTACTTGCTGTGTAGTATATATACCTCCTAGTAGCAAGGATATCGAATATATGCGCTTATTTCACATGATTGAAGATCTATGTGCAAAGTATAAAAACTTTATTTTAATAGGAGACCTTAATTTGTACTCGGCAACTTTAGAAATAAATTGCTATTATGAATATTTGGTAACGTTCTGTGAATTTAATCAATGCAATGGGATAACTAATTGCAATGAGCGTATTTTAGATGTGGTGCTGTCTAACCTAACCAACTACGATGTATCTGTTATCAGTGAAAGCGAACACCTTGTGCCACCAGATCCTCAACATCCACCAATAACTGTAGAGTGTACTCCTGATTTAAATATTTGCCAAGCTACGAATAAGTTTACTAAAAACCCAAGTCATAGTCATAGGGACCAACAAACTAAAGTAAATAAATGGAATTTTTATAAGTGTGATTTTCTGTCCTTGTACGCTGCCCTAGAACAGATAGATTGGAGTTTCCTTTACGAAATCAACAATGTGCATGATGCGGTTACTGCATTTTATGAAATTATTAGTCGAATAATTAATAGTTGTACACCTAAAAAGCAAGCTCGAACATTAGATAGTAGATACTGTTACCCCGATTGGTATACGGCGGAAATAATAAACAATATAAAAACAAAAGTGGAATGGCACAAAGCTTACAAAAATAAAACACATCCAAATGCTTATCAAATGTTCTCTCAGTACCGTGCAATAGTAAAGCGTGAAATAGACATAGCTTATGAAAACTTTAAAATGAGAGTAGGGAAGCAGTTTGCTGAGGACCCTAGATCTTTTTGGACCTTTGTGAAGAATAAAAGAGCAAAGAGAAGTAAGCCTCGAGTTACTAAAAATGGTGTAGAATTATGTGAATCTGAATGTGCAAGTGCCTTTGCTGAGTTTTTTGGGTCGGTGTACGATCCGGAGATTCCTCTTTTAGACGCGGATGCAGCAGCGAAGTCAGCTACTTCATTTACTGAGAGAGTACATGTGCCTTATTTGTCATTGAGTGAGGTAATGGAAGGTCTCAAACGTCTAAAGCCCAAGAGATCTGCTGGTCCGGATAATATACCACCATACATCGTAAAGGACTGTTCATCCATTTTCGCTAAGCCCTTATGGCATATATTTAACCTGTGCTTAAAGACAGCAACTTATCCAGAACATTGGAAAATAACGCGGGTGACACCGGTTCCAAAAGGTGGTACCAGCACAGACGTGTCTAATTATAGACCAGTGGCAATACCGTCAACCTTTGCCAAGGTATTTGAGTCTATTTTGTATAAAAAGATTTATCCTCAAATAAGCCCATATCTCACAGATGCACAACATGGATTCCGTTCTGGCAGAGGGACACACACTAACTTGATGGTTTTTATGCAGTATGCTGTGTCCGCCCTGGATGAGCGCACTGGGGGTCAATTGGACGTGGCTTATTTTGATTTGCGAAAAGCATTTGATACGGTCAACAACGACATACTTCTGCAAAAATTTGCTAATTTGGGTTTCACAGCCGATCTATTAAATTTTTTTGCGAGTTACTTAGCCCAGCGTAAACAATATGTGGAATATGCGGGAAATATATCAAATACTTTTCTTACAACATCAGGCGTTAGCCAAGGTAGTAACTTAGGACCATTAGAATTCATCTTGATGATCAATGACTTGCCCAATGTTCTTGAAGTCTCGAATTGTTTATTATTTGCTGACGATTTAAAATTGTTTGTAGGTATAAATGGCGTCAATGATTGTAAAAAACTGCAAAGTGATATTGACAGGGTAGTCCAGTGGAGCCATGATAATAAATTAACTTTTAATATTTCAAAGTGTCATATCGTGTCATACACTCGTGCAAAGCAGCCATATAAGTACGAATACAAGGTTGAAGAGGTGCTATTATCGCGGGCTACTGTCGTACGGGACTTAGGGGTCAAGATAACGGACAATCTTGCATTCCGAGATCATGTAGTGACGATATGTAAGAAAGCATACCAGAAATTAGGTTTTGTTTTACGCCAAACCAGGGAGCTAAACAACATACCTGCCTTAAAATCGTTATATAATGCATTAGTGCGAAGCCAACTAGAGAATAACTCAATAATTTGGAACCCGCAAGAGGAAAAGTACAATGGTATGATAGAAAAACTACAAAACAAATTTCTGAGGCACCTTTACCTAAAACAGTTTGGAGTCTATCCGTATTATCCGTTAATGTACCCGACACTGTTTATCATAGGAATGGTAGGCTATTATTCACTAGAGGTCAGAAGACGACTGGCTCTAGCCACATACGTCTTTAAAATATTCCGTGGACAATTAAATAATCCAATCATATTGGAAGCAATTGGAATTCAGGTACCAAACACACGGCTGCGCCATGGACCGAGACAACGGACATTTGCTCTGCCAACGTGCAGAACGAACTTGATGAAGCACGCACCTATTACCACTGCCTTAAGCATATTAAATAGTGTTTCTGAACACATTGATATTTTCCATTGTACATTGGTGAAGTTCACAGAGACCACTTTAAAATATTTATGTAAAAATTGTTAGAAAATAAGGCATGTTATTTATATTTTTGATATTTTAATATTTTTGCATTGTCGTTTTGGGTGTATACCTGTGATAATGTATTTGTAATATTTTAATGAAAATAAATAAATAAATAAATAAAAAAAAAAAAAAAAAAAACAAACTGCGTGAGTCAAATCAGCTCCAATTTAGTGGAATGGAACGCGCCAACTTCACCACTCCAGTACCGCGCGCACGCCCCACCACCGTTTATAAAACGCTTCGTCTTCCAGGGAGAGGGCATTCGTCGTTACGCTGCCGGTGAAAGAACTTGAGTTTTAAAGTGTTTATCTACACGTGGTGATATAATACGTTGCGTATTCATTTTTAAGTGGTAAATTCAGGTGTTTGCGCGGACTATTGGTGAAAAGTTTATTTGATTAATATTTTACTTTTCTATTTCGAAAGTATGCAGTGTTTATAGGTTAACGTAGATTATTTGCAAAGAAAATGTGTTTCTGAATAAATATCCATTTTAGTAACCAACTCGTGTCGTTTCAGTGGGGTTTCCCTACACGGAACACTTATAGGATCACTTTGTTGTCCGTCTGTCGGTCTGTCTGTCTGTCTGTCAAGACCCTTTATCTCACGAACGGGTAAAGGTATCAGGTTGAAATTTATACCATATATTAACGTCAATGAACCACACAAGATCTGAAAATTTAAATTTTTTACAACGACGCAATCAAAAGATATGGCTTTTTATGTCCTCATCTCCATACCTTTATGCAAAAATGCAAAACCTACAGGGTACTTACTTCCCGTTGACCTAAAATTATGAAATTTGGCAAGAAGCTAGGTCTCACAGTACAAATAATGGGAAAAGTCTGAAATCATTAAATATTACAACTTTTCTCATAACTAATGGTAACCAATTGTGGTGAGCTCCCGTTTCAAGAACATTCATATAAGAGAGGGGTCAAGGTGGATGGTCGCTGGGGCCATTTTTGTTTTAGTTCTATTTTAAAAACGGAAACTTGAAAATTGGTATGTTTATAGTGCATAAGCTATAAAATAACAACAAATAATAAAATTTGGTCAAGTGCGTGTCGGACTCAAAAAATCTAGCACATTAACTTACTGAAATTTCAACTAATACAATTATGATTATGTGGTGGTACGGAACCCTTGTTGCGCGAGTCCGACTCGCACTTGGCCGGTTTTTTTTTTAGGGTGGAGATCATTACTTTTGATTAATTTATAGCTAAAGTTTTACTATTATCTATCTTTTACGTAACTATCTTGACGCTTGAAAATGAAATAAATGTATTTTTGAACGAGTAAAAAAGTGCTTATTTTCGTAGTTTATTAAATGAATATACCTAGTTTCTGTTCCAAGTTAAAGTTTCTGATGATAGTGGAAAAACTAAAGAGATTTTTTAAAGAGAATTATTTGATCTTTTGTGATTATTCTCTTCATAAGCTGTAAAAAACCGGCCAAGTGCGAGTCGGACTCGTGCCCTAAGGGTTCCGTACCTATCTACCATATGATATACTAAAAGCTTCTGCTTTTTGACTTTAAAAACTCCGCGACCATCTAACTTGACCCCTCTTTTATAGAAAAGTTCTTGAAACGGGAGCTCACCTTAATTGGTTACTCTCAGTTGTGAGATTTAATGATGATTTAATGATTTTACACTTTTCCCTTTATTTGTACTGTGAGACCTAGCTTCTTGCCAAATTTCATAATTTTAGGTCAACGGGAAGTACCTACGGGTTTTGCTTTAGTGCATAAATGTATGGAGATGAGGAAATAAAAAGCCATATATTTTGATTGCGTCGTTGTAAAAAATTGAAATTTTCAGATCTTGTGTGGTTTATGGATCTTAATATTCGTTATCAATTCCAATCTGATATCACTCGTGAGAAAAACGGTCTTGACAGACAGACAGACGGACAGCAAAGTGATCATATAAGGGTTCCGTTTTTTAATTTGAGGTACGGAACCCTAAACAGAACGGAAGCACGGACATTCATATTTTGACATTTCCATTTTACAATTAATTATTTCAATACGTTTTTAGTATTGTTTATTATTTATTAGTTTACTATGACATTTACATTTATTTTGACATTGAATATTATTATTATTACTACGTTTCTTTTCTGTAGTTTTTGACATGTTTGTATTTTGTTTTATTATCTTTATGTTAAATTTTTGACGATCATATTATTCACTGACATTTGAACAATGTATATGTACTTTTGTATCTGATAATATGAAATAAATAAATCTAATCTAATCTAATCTAAAACAACAATGTATTTAATAATTACAAAACGATCGAGATGACCTGACACGTGTTAGGTCGAACGAGGCACTCAAAACGCGTACCATCCTTGAGAGCGCCGTAAATGATGATGCGAGAGAAAGGAGATGCATAAAATGTTCTGTAATAAGCTTCTTTAGAAGTTTCGTAGTCAGATTCAATTGTGATAAGTAAAGAAAAAAATTCAGTGGTTTTTCTACAAGGCTAAAATTATTTTACTGATATAAAGGTTGTAAGAAATAGTATGATGATCCTTCTAAGAGGTAATTGTACATAACTAATAAATTATAAAAATAAATGGTACAGCAGCACTGCACTTACTTTCTCGCAATACTCAAGGAAAAACTATCAACCGCAAACTTAAATTTGTAATGGAAATACAAACTTTTATTTACGTTTTTCCAAAAAATGTTCGAATGAAATATACAGATCAATTCAGAATTCAAATTGTCAAACATCAAAACAAACAAACCTCAAACGATTTCGAGTAAATCACATGTTTAACTTTTGGTAGTACTGGAACACCCTTTATATGAATTTTCACAGATCAATGGATACTACCGTAGGATACTTGCATGGAGGTTTTTTTAATTTAGTCTACTGAGCAAGCCCTATCAGTTTCTGGTACAGCCTGTGTAATAAATTTTATTCAAAAAAATCATAAAGAATATCCAGTCAGGTAGACAACCAATCCAGGATTAATATTATAGAAAATTTTAATAAACTCAATGGAACCAATTTTGGGTAAATCACATATTTACGATTTGGTGGTACAGGAACACCCCTTATATAAAATTACACAGATCAATTGATACTGGCGCAAGATATCTTACATGGAGATGCTTAGTCATGCAAAGTTTCATCAAGATTTTATGAGCCGTTTTTGAGAAAATTTCAATTTTTCATTTTATTTGTATGACAGCTACCCTCAAAATGAGAGCCAGCAAGAAACCACTTAGAACTCTTCGATGGATTTGCATGAAACTCCTAAATTCAAAATATGGTGTCAATCGGACCATTCGTTTAGCTGCTATGCCAAAGCGTGACGGACAGACCGACCGACCGACCGACGGACGGACATTTTTGGGAGACTTGTTTTTTATGATGTATAAGTGATATAGAACAATTGCTTTTTAGCAATAAGGCCGCCTTATTGTGCTCCAATTTTATGTCCACATATGTTTTTTTGTACTGTTTGTTATCTGTGTGCAATAAAAGAGTATTGTATTGTATTGTAGAACACATTTTTGAGAAAATTAGAAAAACTTTTTTTTTTCACGAATACAATACCTTTCTCGCTCCGCTCGAAAGTAAAAAAGAAAAAGATATAAATTTTTTATTTTGGGTGATCAATTACTAGACACTAATGAAATGGATAAGTACGTACACACGGCCGCACATCGGTAGAAACACTTTTAGACCTTATGGCGTGGTAATAGAGTTGAAAAAGTTTCTACTGACAAGCGGTTGACTGTACTAGTAACTGGATATTATAACGAAAAACATCTTTTTCTGCATCACCAGCTGATCGTAGAGGTCATTTAACCCTCTAGGCGCTGCACATCGTCTTGAGCTATAACTACTTTTTTAAAGAAAAGTATTCTTTTTATTCTTATACAATCTATTAGTGATGTAGAATACGCCTTAGAAGGATCATCATACTTTTTTCACCCTATATATGACTTTTCGAGTAGTGCCCAACTAGTTAGTTAAAGTGCCCCGTGTGGTGCCGGAAAAGAATAGTACCAACCCTTACATAACCGTGGGTGTCGTAAGAGGCGACTAAGGGTTATAAACTGGAGGATGGGCAGCAGCATCTTTTTTTTAATTGAAAATGGGCTTACTCTTGACCTCGATCTAGTCTTGAAGACAGGGATGAGGATGAGGATCTTCCTTTAGATCTAACATCTTACTTACTGCGGTCACCTACAACCGCGGTCAAGGGTGCCAGCCGTAACGCTAACAAGCGAGGTGACTATGGTACTTCCCCTCTACATTTTTCCAGCAAAAGCTAGAATTTTAGAGGGAGCTCCCTGTCCTGTAGTGGACGTTTCTGGGGATGTTATGATGATGATGAGATAGTTAAACATAACAGCTCAAAAATGTTCACTTGTGGACTGTAAGATACTGTTGCAGATATTCTATTAATAATTCGGAGCCATGACCATAAATACTTCTTTAGTCGCTTTACAATTTTCACTATTAGTGTTCAATTTTCTTCTCAATTTGTTTTTTAATTTTTGCGGTTATTGTTTTAAATGCATTGTACTTACTGTGTTTTAAATGAACGTATATATTTACTACTACTTTCTTAAAGTAGTTCAATTATTTAATGTTTACTTCAAATGCTGCTAATAGGTGCTTTTTTTATTCGTCACAAATATTTATTATGACGACAAACGTGTTACGAGTATAAGTACCACCTACGTCACGAGTAGCGCAATAAGTGTTACATCAATTCCAAGTCCTGGGCGGAGATTCTCACAATTAGCTGTGACCATTGTGCTTACATTGTTGAAGTATGTATGACGATGTTGATAATTATCTTGCCACAACCTATAGCCTCAAGACTTCGGGCTTAGACCAAGGAGTTAGGTACACTTTGCATAACATTACTCAATTTCATTATCTAAAGCACTCATGCTTTGTAGTTGGGAAAGCGTGTAGTTGAGTTCTCGATATGGTCAATTAGATGGGTCAACGCATGTTATTCAATGAGGAAATCACAGATTTCATCTCAAATTCTAAGCAGGGATGAAGACCCCATTTTATAAGAAAATTCTTTCGTATGGCGGTTTCAAAGGGCGATTATAAATGAAGGTTAAAACGAATATCCTCGCTTTGCATGATACTTCAAAATATCGATTATGATTTCGTGTTAATTGCAAACATTTTGCCACCCAAGTTCATAAAATAACCTTGAAAGATACTCAAAATAAGATGAACTAATAAATTGATATCGATCCTCTCGCGTCTCGAATTCTTGATCTTGAATAACAGAATTTACATATCGTTATATAATTTTATAGTTCTTACGACACCCAAATTTGGATCTACGACTTCCTGCAATATTGGTGGATTGCTAAAATAAGTTAATGTTTGTGTTTTTCTTTTGTTAGGTTGATCTACATTTTTGATTGCGGTATGTGGTTTACCTTGAGGTACACAAATTTTTGTTTTGTACACGTGGTAGTTCATTAGATCTAGAAACAAGTCCTAAGTTAGAGTTTGATTTTGTTATATAACATTTATTTCTACCTTATTTGCTTCATTTGATTCCGGTTCAGAATAATTTTTATTTAATGTAGAATACTTTTTAATTGTCAAATAGACCGAGTCTACCTAGATTTCTAGATTAACCATTATTTCATATAGACTAATTTTTCAGTTGTTAAATAATCAACAGAAGATATGTCTTGAGTTCTTCACTACAACCTAATTATTTATTCAGTTGATCCTATCATTAGCAGAATGATATTTCTTCCTTTCATTAACCTTCTTACTTACTCCTTTTTTAATCAGTAAAAATATAAGTCTAGGTTCTTCTGAGTTGGGCATGGTACGGATATAAAAAGAGTGATGAGTAGGAATGCAGATGGATTGAGAGCGTGACAAAGGACGAAGAAAAGACCAATGGACTGAGTGAAAGATCATTATTTATTTCAAAGAAAATTTACATAGCATTACAGTTATGAGGATGAACAAATTGATTTTTGAGTTGCCATAAATGATTGAACATGTTGCCCCGAATCCAGATAAATAGGAAGGGTACACAAATGGTAACCTATCTGGATTATTATTTTATAACATGCTAGATTTTATACTCGTGCCCAGTTTTACTCATGTTTTATTACGAGTTTAAATCAAGATGCCTGCACTAAAACCAGGTCGTAAGCAAACAGGTGTGATATTTTAAACAGGTGATCTTTTTATAAATTACCATTTTGTCTTTAACTCTTTACGACTTGATCAAGTATCTTGTGATAGGCCGGATCTTTAAATTACGATTAATATGCTTGACCAATAAACAAGTCAAGATCGTCTTTAACAAAACAGAGTGTTTGAAAAGTAGGACGTGAATCTGTACTCAGATAAAGCGGAGCGAGGTTCAAAACTCCTCGAATCTGCTCATGAAACTGAACAACTTTTTTCCAAAGCACCAATGTCCAATGCAAATAAAATCACATCAGACATAATAATGTGGCATTTTCATGCAGGCTCGTCCCACTGGCTTTACCACTATGTTCTGGTTCCATCATCATATCAGCTGAAAAAAGTTCACTGCTGGACAGAGGCCTCCCCAAAGTGTAGCTTTCGACCAGAGCTACGCTAATAGCTAACCTATGAGCTGGAAAAAATTCAATCAATAGGATTATTCGATAAGCTAGAATAATGGAGCGAGGGAAGTATGTCAAGATCGTAGCAGATGGAGGGCTGTAGTTACTGCCTACCCCACGGGAAAGATTTTAGGTATCATCGTCGTAATATCCCATGAAACTTCCACAACAGGACAGGGAGCTCCCTCCAAAATTCCAGCTTTTGCTGGAACAATGTGGAGGGGAAGTACCATAGTCACCACGCTTGTTAGAGTTACGGCTGGTAATGAACTGCGGTTGTTGGTGACGGAAGAATGTAAGATGATACGATACACAGAAGGATGCTGCTTCCCATCCTCTGGTTTATTAGCCCTTAGTGGACTCTTACGACACCCAAGGGTAAAGATGGGTTGGTACTATTCTTTGCCAGCACCATACGGGATTTTATGTATGTGTGGGACAATCCTATTACAGTTAGATTTTTTCCAGCCCACAGGTTGCTCGCAGGTTAGCTGATCTCTAAGGTCAAATTTACATTGGATAAGTAGAAACGGGTCAGTAGCCATACATTGCTTACTGCATTCAAGTGGTTTCGTATGGACACCATATCAAGCAAGCAATGTATGTCTACTGACCCGTTTTTACTTACCCAATATAAATTCTGCCTAAGACGACCGATCCTGTGCTACTTGCATCTAGCGGCTTCCCGCGACGTTGACTAGATCGTCAGTCCACCCTGGTTAATAATCTAAATCTAGTGTGTCATTATCATTAAGTGTTAGCAGGGGGGATAGACGTTTTTTCTCGCATTTCGAACTAGATTTTTATGTTCCTTGGAAAAAAAAAAAATGTTGTTCAGTTTAATGGACAGATCCATATCCTTCAGGCATTAAAGGAGGGCATCCTTATACCCTCTACAAGGTGTAACAGAAAGGGTATACCAACCCTGAAGAATGTGATTCTGCCTATGAAACTGAACAACTATCCCTAAGGAATATTGGACGATATTAAAAAAAAAAATTCCTCCCATATTGAAGGTGATAGGGCATTGAAAATGATTTTATTTTAACACTTCCTGTGTTCGGTGAAATCTGTCTGCAATGATGGACTAGTTGAGCTAGTACAGCAAAAATGCTTGCTAGGTGGCAGCACAAACGCAACGTTGGAATGCGTAATAGAGGTCGCTTCTTCTTCGTGTCAATGTTCAAATACCAGATGCTTTTAAATGTCGCTAAATTTCACAACATCGGGCAGGACCACAGTAGCCTAGTTGGTAAAGCGTCTGCGGTACTTACGCAGCAGACGCAGGTTCGAATCCTGCCTGTGGTTGTGAAATTTTGCGATTTTCTACTTGATGGGGCATTTGTGCAAAGTCGGTCCGGGGAAGTACCACCTCCTTGCCTTTATCTGCCATAAAGCAGCAGTGTCACTGCTGTGTTTCGGTTTGAAGAGCAAGGAAGTCAGTGAAATAACTGGCACATGAGATACACCATCTTAGTTCTCAGGGTGGGCAACAGGCTTTGCTGTTTTGTTAGAATCAATTATGCTACTAATAAGACAGTGAGCGCTATGCGCGGTTGTTGTGGCCACTTACCATCAGGGCACAAAAAAAATACAAAATGCGCTATCATGCAGCTGATTCAGTTACTATAGGAGGTAAAAAAATATTTTCGTATTTCGACTAGTTCCTCAGGGAAAGTTGTTCAGTTTCATAGGCAGAATACAACCTTTAGGGTTGGTATACCCCTTTTGTTACACCTTGTATACTTACTTACTACTTACTTCGCTGGCTCAGCGACCCGAAGTGGATCTTGGCCTCCGACATTAAAGTACGCCATTCGTCTCTATTCTGTGCCAAATCTGACCAGACGGGCACTTCCAGCTCTTTCAGGTCTTTGGCGACTTCATCCTTCCAGCGGTATCTTGGACGCCCCACCGGACGAGACGCCCAGAAGGTTGGCCAAGATAAGCTTTCTTTGCGGCTCGATCCTCTCCCATCCTCTCCACATGTCCTAGCCAGCGAAGTCGGGAAGATTTTATTTCTCCGATGATGTTCGGCTTGGACACTAGTTCTTCTATCACCTTGTATAGGTGAAGTAAAAAAAACTCAGATTTAGTTGAAAACAACCCAATTACAGTAGTAAAATATGACTTCTAACGACATTAAAAGTGACATCCCAACTTAGTTTATGAGTATGAGTTCTTGAGGAATGATTATAATAAAACTTTTTTAAGGCAATTAAGTTTTGTAGTAAAAACTGATGTAATGTGATTGTAATTCAAATGTAATGTTCAAGAACGTCGACTACCAAGAAATATGACTTGAGAAGCTTCTAGCTATTAAAATTCTCGTAAATTTAAATTCCTCTACTTAAGAACTTAACTTGATGTAATTTAAGCATTTTGATGATTTCTTCTTTGTTTAGTCATGTAGGGTTAGAAATCGTAGGGTCATCATGGTGGTAGGGCTATTGTGCAAAGTCCGTCTAGAGAAATTCCACCCCTATGCCTATTTCTGCCGTGAAGCGGCAGTGTTGTCACTGTTGTGTTTCGGTTCGAAGGGTAAGGGAGCCAGTGAAATTATCGGCACATGAAACATACCATCTTAGTTCTCAAAATGAGCTACGCGATTTGCTGTCTTATTAGTGTCAAAATATGCCACTAATAAGACAGTGAGTGCAATGGGCGGTGGTGAACACTTACCATCAGGTGCCTGCCTGCTGGTTTGCGCAATTTTAACACAAAAAAAATTTACTGCAGGCCCGAAAGATGAAATAGATCTGCAAAGGCCAAGTATGTTCTTTCTTCAGACGCATAAACTACATAGAATGACCTTCTTGAATAGTAGCTATGTCATAGGAATACATCATCATTACATCTCATGTAACGTCCATTGCAGGACAGGAAGCTTCCTCTAGAACTACAGCAAAAACGTGTGGTACTTTGGAGGGGATTTACCATAGTCACCACGCTTGCAAGCGACGCGGTTGGCGACCGCTGTTGTTGGTGACCGCAGTGTGTAAGATGGTACACAGAAAGATGCTACTGTCTAACCTCTTTTTCATAAGACATTAGTCGCCTTTTACGACTCCCACGGGTAGAGATGGGTTGGTTTCCGGCACTACACGGACGGGATGAGTCAATTAGGAATGAAAAGTCAAGTCACTCAAGTTATCAAAACTTCCAAGCGGAAAAGAATAATTAAACCTTGGATCACTCCGGGACTACTGAAGTGCATGAAAAATAGAGACAATCTCCATAGGAAATCTAAAAGGAATCCTGATAATGATATACTTAGAACAACCTACCGTTCTTAGAAAAGTTAAACAAACCTATGAAAGAAATGAAATTAAGAAAGCTGGCTCTAACAACAAACTAATATGGAAAGTTATTAACAACGTAACAAATAGGCTTAAACCAATGAACTCAGCCTCAGAATTAATCACTCCCACACAATCTCTGAACGATATCAATCCCTTTTTTGCGAATACCTATTGCTAAATCTTTGACTGATAAGATCACTCCAAGTTCATCATCATCCTACGTCAATTTCCAGACTCCCTCAAATACTAAATCAATGGTCATACTCCCTACCGACGCTGGTGAAATTGAAACGCTTATTCTTAATCTAAAACGAGATAGTGCTGTTGGATGGGACAACATTTCTTCTAACCTATTGATACAACATAAAGATATATTAGTTCCTCCAATAACTCAAATTTGCAACCTTTCGCTCTCTAGTGGTATTTTTCCAAAGCCTTTTTAGAAATCTTTGATAACCCCAGTTTATAAAAGTGGAGCTAAGTCTGAAGTAAATAATTATAGGCCAATATCTGTACTTCCCGCGTTATCAAAGGTTCTGGAAAGATTGATGAATAGCAGGCTGACTAGTTTCTTAGAAAGTAACAGGCTATTATCACCAACGCAATATGGTTTTCGATCAGGTAAATCCACGTCAAATGCTGTCCACGAACTTACACATTTCATCGTCGAAAATTTAGACAAAAGATTCAAGGCATTAGCAATATTGCTAGATCTACAAAAGGCGTTTGATACCGTTTCAATTCCCCTTCTTGTTAACAAACTAGAACACCTTGGTATTAGAGGTAATCAGCTTCAACTTTTTTTTTTTTTGTGTTAAAATCGATAATTGTATCAGTGATGAACTTCCAGTATGTTACGGAGTGCCCCAAGGTAGCATCCTCGGACCAACGCTCTTCTTAGTCTACATTAATAACCTCTGCCAAATGCCTATACAAAACGGTAAAATAATTACTTTTGCTGACGAAACTGCTCTTCTTTTCAGTGCAAAATCTTGGTGCGATGTATATAGCTCAGCTCAAGAGGGATTAAATAGTACCACCAGCTGGTTGCGAGAAAATATGTTAACCCTAAACGCACAGAAATCAAAATTTATCACATTTACTATGAAAAACTCAAGGCGAATGTCTCTATCATCCTCTCGTTTAACAGCCCATTCCTGCAGTTTAAATGATGCTGATTGTACTTGTCCTGACTTACAAAGAACAGATAATTACAAATATTTAGGTGTTCTTATTGATTATAGACTAAACTTTCATCAGCACATTGAGATGATCAGCGGTAGGATCAGGAAATTGATTTACGTTTTTAAAACCCTGCGATACATCATCTCAGATTTTCACATACTTAAATCCATATATTTCTCACTCTGTCAATCAGTACTTCTGTACTGTATTACTATATGGGGTGGGGCGCACAAGACTAATATGATAAAAATAGAAAGAGCGCAAAGAGCCATTTTAAAAGAAATGTCCTTTCTTCCATTTAGATTTCCCACCACTGATTTGTATCAGAAAACTCAAGTTTTAACAGTAAGACAGCTCTTTATTTTATGTACAGTTTTAAAACAACATTCAGAAATTTTTAAGGATGCTCCAGTTGCAAGTAACAAAATAAAAGAACTTGTGCCCTCCTCGATCTGTTTCTTCTTCTTTTGCCCAGAGATTTTATCACTTTCTAGGGCCCTTCCTATATAATAAAGCTGATAATAAAATTAAAATTTACACTTGTATGAAAAATTATTGCAAAAGAAAAACCATGTTTTGGCTACAGCAACTTACCTATGTTGAGACAGAGACGCTTTTGACTATTCATTCATAGCATGTAATTTGTGTAGTTCTAGCGCAATATGTCTCAGTGGTTCAAAACATATTGTAGTAATTAGTGTTGAATTATAATTATTGCCATACACACACTCATTATACTGCTCTTTCACTCACACACATTCACACACTAACACTCATGTACACACACATACACACACGCACGCACGCGCATTAAATCCACGACACACCCCATATTTTATTCCTTTTATCTTGTAGTTCTGTACTATGTAAGCGGGGTGGGTTCCTGGAGACCTGTAATACAGGTCTGACCTGACCTAGGTCTGGGTGTCTACCCTCAAAGTTCGATATATCGAAACGATACTATTCGAAACATGCAAATGCAAAACTTCGGCCCTTGACAATACAGTAGAATATTGGTTGGATGAATTTTCAAACTGCCAGTAGTTAGCATCCAACCAATATTCTATTCTATTGTCACGGGACGAAGTTTTGACTTTGCATGTTTCGAATAGTATCGTTTCGATATATCGTACTTTGAGAGTAGACACCCAGGCTCCGTCTCCCACCATCTTATATTTTGTAACTAACCATTTTGTACTTGTAAGTGGAGAAAATAAAAACTTATTTTATTAATATAAAATTCAGCTCACTCCATTTTACATACAAAAAAACAATTTCCCGCAAAAAAAAAAAAGGAATTCACCAACTGATAGAGAATTTTTTGGTTGAGCTGTGATCAGTCAACGTAACTAAACAAAATTCAGTGAACAAATATTTCAGGAAATTAAAAATATTCGGCCTCTCCATACCAACTGTCCAACCAAGATTGCAATTTTTATAGACAGGTCGATTAATTTTTTTCCTCAAAATTTTTCAGTTATGTTGACTGATGCCCTTTGAGTATTTGCCAGCCTGTCTCTTACACCCAGTATTGTATAGCCGCACAACTCTATTGCATGCAAATCAATCAGCAAAATTTTTTGCTCCTCCGCTTCAATGGCGACTGTTTTTGCGGGACATGCGTACGCGCCGACAGATCTTACCGTGCCAACGACCTTGACCTACGTCAAGAATGTCCAGGTCATGACATGACACGCCTATAACAATGGATCAAGTTGAGTGGGAGGTTTTGGAAGTTCGATAAGGATTTCGACAAATTGTTGTTAGTTTTTTCAGACTCCAAAGGTACCAAACCTTTGGAGTCTGAAAAAACAACTTGATCAAGGATTTGCATCGACAGAAAATTTAAATCAGAATTTTACTCAGTATTTGTTACATTTGAAGACTCAGTATTTTATTCTGATTACTAAACGATATTACTATAGTACTGAAGAAAAGTCACTAATGAAAGGTAAGACTTGTTGTTTGTATTATACAGAATTACATAGATCTTTTACAGAATAAAATGTGCGCGACAAAGGGGGGCGGTTAGGTTATGTAGGGGCGCTCTACCTCTAGCTTTTTGTACATAAATGTAACACCACAAAGACATCAAAAGATTGAAAGATCGTTCCTGATCTACTTACGTAAAATCGCGTTATTTGTCACTGACTGTTTTCACAATGGAAAGCCAGTTAGTTATATTGTGATGAACGACAGCGTGGACACAAGTGGGTATCCGCGGTCAAACCCGTTATCCCATACAAATTCCGGCGGTCAGCCGTGGTAATATTTGACACCTCATCATAACATCCCATGAAACGTCCACTACAGGACAGGGAGCTCCCTCTAGAATTCTAGCTTTTGCTGGAAAAATGTGGAGGGGAAGAAAAATAGTCACCTCGCTTGTTCGCGTTACGGCTGGCACATGGACCGCGGTTGTACGTGACCGCAGTAAGTAAGATGTAAGATACAAAGGAGGATGCTGCTGCCCATCCTCCAGTCTATAACCCTTAGTCGCCTCTTACGACACCCATGGGTATGTATGGGTTGGTACTATTCTTTAAACCTTAATAACCTAGAACATTCTAACATTGTAATGTATTAAAGTAAGGATGGCTATTCAAGGATATAAAGCACACGAATTACATAAAGGTATGTATGGGTTGGTACTATTATTTGCCAGCACCACACGAGATTTGACACCTATATACCCGTAATTATTGCTTAGACGCCTGTGTATGTGATTAACCATACGATACTTGACGGCAGTTGTACTTGACTTTCGTGGTCCGAAAGAAAGAACACAAGCGCCAAACAAAACAGCTAAAACAATTTCCCCACGCCTGTCAGTACTTCAAGTGAATCAGGCGTAATATAAAGAGCACCCCAGCCTTGGTTCAGTAATGCTTATAGGTGTTGAAAAGGTAACCCGATGAAGTGGAGCGAAGAAATCGAAATATCAAATCGCTAGAGCACTCAGTCAGAGTTGTGTACCTTTTTGATGCTATGCTTGTTTTTATGGTAACGACTTATTCATAAGAGGAGCGAACTGAATCATCAGAACAAGACATAATAAATGCCAAATAACTTACTGTTTCTACAAAAACACAACTTTTTTTAACGTAAAACCTTGTCAGTTTATTTACTAACATGCTTCATGACTTTATTAAATAAAAGTAATATCAAGTTCCAATGGTTCAAATTTGGTCTTAGGTAGATGAAGGATACCAGAAATAAAAATACACTAACAATAACAATTTTAATTTATAGAGCAAGATTTGTGACTGACTATTCCGTGGTATTAACTGTAGAAGAAACATCTATCTAGTATAGGCAGAATCAGAATTAAATAAATTAAAATTATTATTATAATTTATTATTAAATAAATGTAAATTATTTCATTCTAAATTCTACAGAATCTATCGATAGTAAAAAAAAATGTAATTAACAGTTAACTTCTTCAGTCTTTGTCCCATTTCTACTTGAAGTCACTTCTACTCCTCTTTCTTCAGAGACGTCACGTAATTAATCGCTCACAGCATAACAACACTGTCGTAAACCCTAGCATTCGCTCATATACCGAAGATAATCTCTCCCGCTCCGCTTGTGCGTAAGAACGCAGTCTTAACATTATGTAAGACGTTGGAAAGTTCAAGGTAGCGGAACTGGTTCACTGGATCACTGGACTGGAGAATCGTATTGCTCACGATATGCATGCTGTATTGCCTGTTTGTATGCGGCTAATAATAAGGTTATTCAGGAAGAGATATAATATAACCGCAAGGAGTATGAAGCTTTTCTTTTGAAAATCCGTTAAATCCACAGAAAAAAACATTTATGTTTTTAGCTAATCGGATAGAACCAGCCACAATATATTTAACAGATTTTAGATTTCAGATTGATTTCAGATTTTCAGCTCTAGATTACTAGCATTTGATTAAGAAGGAAGGATAGACGATTTTGCATGCGGACACTCAGTATCGTCAACATAGGCTGCGTGCGTACTTACTCGTACCTGGGCCGCTGAGAAAAAGTGTGTTACTAAGAATCTACTACCACTACATAATAATTTCTTTCAAGTATTTTATGAGGACATAGGCCTATGTCCAGTAGTAGACGTCTTTCGGCTGTTATGATGATGATTTTATGAGGCAATTGAATCAGCAGCTATAGTGCCCGGAGTCGGATCCAGTTGCATTGCATACGGCGAATAATCGAGGGAGTCTATTTCGGATCTCATCAGTCTCGGAGTCTGATCGGGTGCAGTGAGTAAACTCTCTAATATTTAAAATAGGAAGATTTAGAATATTTTTATCGCTTCATAATAGGAGACATCATAACCAAACACCTAATAAGTGCGAACCTAGATATATAATTTAGACTAAACACTGTGGATGATCGTCACATGACTTGAAATAAACGTAAACCTATTTAAGAACAAACAAAGTATCAATAGTTGCATATATTTTGTGGTCGATATGACCTTATCTTGAAGACGGCACGAATAGTTGTTGAAAATAGACGCAGGCGCACCCATGCACGATACATTCTTGCTACTGCTTTGTTATGGCGGCGTAGTGAATATTCTCATCTTAATATGGGTTGGGTACTTCTTGTTGCTATGAACAGAAACCCAAGTGTAAAGCCGCTATTACACCTTCCGAGACTAAGAGACTAATTCGGCATACATTGCTGGTTAAAGTAAGGATATTGGAGTTAAGGCGATATATTTTTATTGGTTTTTCGTATTTCGACTAATTAAAAGTCACCCTTTATAGGGTGACTTATAATTAGTTCTTGATAGCAAAATATATGCATGTACTCATGATACTGAACAACTTTTCCCAAGAAACATAGGTCGAGATACCAAATTTGACCTCCCATACAAAATGCGCTATCAGCTGATGCAGTTTCTATGGGAGATCAAAACTTGATTTTCGTATTTCGACCTATGTTCCTTGGGGAAAGTTGTTCAGCACCATGAGTACATTCATACCTTTTTCTATCAAGAACTAATTAAAAGTCACCCTATATACAACGTGTAACGTAAAGGTGTGATAATGTTGAATCTGCCCATGAAACTGAACAACTTTTCCCAAGAAACATAGGTCGAAATACGAAAAACCAAATTTGACCCCCCATACAAAATGCGCTATCAGCTGATGCAGTTTCTATGGGAGGTTAGAAATTGATTTTGTTCTATGACCCATTTTCCTTGTGAAAAGTTGTTTAGTTTTATGGACAGATTTACGCCCATCAGTATTATCACACCTATCCGTTACACGCTATATAAAAAGTTAAATTAATATTAAGGTATATATAAAAAATTACCGCGTCAATTCTGTTCTAAAAAAATCACTTTATGACCCTAGTTCTGCAAAGTGGACCGAGTTTCGAGGTTCTATGATATTTGCGCTTTGTGCGAATGTGTGGAATATCAACTAAGTACGGGTGCGTTCACTAAATTTCCCACGTCAGAAAGTTTTAGTTGCTCCATAACTCTACTATGGTCAAAAAAAAATTAAAAAAATTCGTAAGTTACTTTTATTGTTGGAATACAAAATAGCGTAATATATCTCTGTATCATTATGTTATAATGATTTTTTTATCACATAGATATATGAAGCTTAAATACTCCAGCGCGACACATAACAAGAAAGTTTCGCACTATCTCTTCTGGGCAAGCTCGTCTTATCGTCGATCTTATCTCTGTACTCAAGACTAGATCGAGGTCAACATTGACAAAAATAAATATGCGACGTTCCATATTATATTCTGTGTAATATAGATGATTCTGAAAAAGCCATATGCGCATTTAAAACCTTACATTTTTATTAGCTTAGGGGGTGTTTCAGTAACGATAAAGAAACACAAGAAAAAAAAACCTTCTTAATTTTTTTTATCATCAATGATATAAGTATTTTTTTTATAATTTATTTGGTATTTTTTTGACGGTCCTAACCCCCAACCTAATCCAGTTAAAGTATAAAGGGAAAATTGGAGTCACACAAAAAAAGAAAGAATTACTTGATACTCGCGCGTTGGCTTGGTGATAGCGCGGTGCCCCGTCCGGGTCATTGCCCTCCGCGTTAGTTTAGTTTCAATGGAGTTTTAAATTTTTAAAGTAGGTTTTTTTATTATTTTTTTTGTTCCTTTATCGTTACTGAAACACCCCCTTAGCTATGGCACGCAATTAAATTAACACCCTGTATATTAATCAAAACTAGTATAACCTAGAAAATGTTTGGATGTTGGTGTTGGCCTTTGACTAGATGGACTACATCTGATATTATATAATTTCTACAACGTATTATTAAAATCAGATTATTGAACTGTTCAAATTAAATTATACTACGGATAACGTTTGAATTACAACTAACAAGGTTCTTCCAAGGTTGGTTCTTTTGTTATTTGTTTATTTATTATTTTCAATCATATCGTGTTGTTAAATTCAGATAATTTTATTCAATGTAGATTCTTTACAGAATACTTATTGAATTCCATGCAGAATACAATGCAAATAGAGCGAGTCTACGCGATGTCAGAAGCCATGGCAACGTAAATGAAACGGCAAGAAACTACTGCAACTCGGAGCTAAATACGCTTCACTTGATTAGGGTTTTAACGAAAAGTGATGAATATTTAATATATTTTGTACGCCATAAAAAATCTTAAGTTACCTCTGCTTTTTTTTGCTTTTAATCCGTTTTTCTTAAGTACCCATTCATCTATGATTCCAAAACTTTTATACATTATTCTATATATTATGCATAATATATAGCTGTTTTATAATTAATGTTATGCGTACAGATTTTGAGAAAAATGAACGAAAAACGTAAAACAGCGCGAATCCGCTCCGTTCTAGCACGCGCATTCTGCCCTTTCTTGGAAAGGAAGGTAATTCAGCTCTTATCAGCCCCTTAAGAGTCGGCTTCATACAATGTGTTTCTTGTGTTTCACCAGAGCACCAAATAACTCTTTGTCATTAATATACCTAGTCATCTAATCTATAGTAAGCTTTTTTACATAATGTTTGCTTTATACATTGTTTAAAATTTTATGAATATAAACCCTTATAACTTCCCATGCGTGTGTCGTAAAAGCAAACTAAGGGAGCACAGCACTGCAGCAGTGTGTTTCTTCGAAGTAGCCACGGTCGTCAGGCGACACGTTAACAAACGTGGTGATTATATGATGGGAAAAAACGGGGAATCGCCATAAGCCACGAAAGTTTCTCTACCTATGCATTTGATGAACTTCGCAAAATTCAATTATTAGTTGTAAGTAAACCTATATATATATAAAGAAACATACAGTGGAACATAGAACCTCCTCATAGAACCTCAACTTTAGTTATAAAGTCTGTGAGTCATCATATTTGTCCTATCTTATCTTATATAATAAATCTGTGCCTGGAGCAAGGTAAATTCCCTGAAAAACTTAAAGTAACAGTTATTAAACCTATACAAAAAAAAGATAGCTTACTTGACATTAAAAACTATAGACCAGTTGCACTTATCCCTGTTTTTTCAAAGATAATTGAAAAGGTAATAGCTAACAATCTATATAACTACTTGGAAAAAAAGAAAATACTAAAAGATGAACAAAAGGGCTTTCGGAAAGAAAAGTCTATTGAACTAGCAATTTATGAATTTCTAGATAAAATATATTCTAAAGTTGATATTAGAAAACCAATATATGCAATGTTTATGGATATAAGTCAGGCATTCGACTGTGTAGATCATAGTATCCTGTTGAATAAATTACAAATATATGGCGTGCGAGGAAATGCTCTTGGTTTAATAAAAAGTTACCTTAGCAATAGGACTCAAATCACAAAAATAAGTAGAATATGCGTCAAATCAAAAACAGAAGAACTGTATGAGTCGAGCAAAAGAATTGTAATGCGAGGTATTCCACAAGGAAGTGTCATAGGCCCGCTACTGTTCTTGGTATATATAAATGATATTGTTGAATGTACACCATATCCCATGACACTTTTTGCAGATGACTGCACAGTAATTTACCAAAATCGTACAGAAATTAATGCTAGTCTAGAATCGATAACTGAATGGATGAATTATAATAAATTAACTTTAAATTACAGTAAAACAAAAATAGTAAGTTTTAAACAAACGGCAAGTAATTCAGATGCATCTAAAGTAGTTATCGGAAATAATGAGGTAGGTGACGCTTTAGTTACCAAGTTTTTAGGAGTTTTTATTGATTTTAAGCTTAAATGGAATGTACAACTTGATTCAATCTGTACTAAAGTTTCACAGTGTTCTTACGCACTATATGTCCTTCGAAAGAAAGCTAGTACAAAAACATTGTTAACTGCATACCATGGTCTCGTCGCATCAAGGATAAGATATGGAATCATTTTTTGGGGAAATGCATCTTATGTAGTAAAAGTGTTTAAAGCACAAAAACGATGTATAAGAGCGATATGTGGATTGCAGAAATTTGAAAGTTGTAGACCTTATTTCAAAAAATTAAGAATTCTGACATTAACATCTTTATATATTTTAGAAATATCCTTATTTATAAGACGAAACAAAAATATGTTCAGTAAAGTAACCAGTGCACGCCGTAGGGATAATTTACAAGTAAAGGCTGGCAAGACAGCTTTATACAGCGCAAGTGTTTTTGCCATGGGCCCAAAGGTATATAATAAACTGCCCTTAGATATAAGACAATGTGATAATATTATTAAATTTAAATGTGAGCTGACTAATTATTTAATTGTAAAGACATTTTATTCTATTACCGAATTTTTTAATGACAAATTGTAATTTTAAATAGTTTGACTTGAAATATTATGTAAATTGAAAATTTTAAATATTGAATATGTTGTATTTGTAAATAAATTATATGTAAATTCGTATGCCGGAAGGTGCAACATAGTGAGACAATATATTTTATAACAACTAATTTACCTATGTTGACGAATAAAGACTTTTGATTTTGATTTTGATTTTGATTTCCTCCTTTTTTGAAGTCGGTTAAAAATGAATCCCTATTTCCCTTGGTCACGGCATCACGCGTGAACAGCTGGACCGATTTCGCTAATTCTTTTTTTGTTGTGTTTGTTATTTTCAGGAGAAGGTTAGAGGTAGGAGTAGAAAAAAAAATGTTTGTACTTAGTACAATATCTTATCTTATCTTATTAGCCATGTAAAGACTGGCAACAAGAGGCTCAAAGTAGAGACCAGTGGAAGGAACGGAGGGAGGCCTTTGCCCAGCAGTGGGACAGAAATGGCTAGTACAATATAAATCTGCTTATTTATTTCCGGGTCAGCTAGTTATTTTCATAAAAATCTTCATTTATTAAAGAACTCATCTTAAGTACAAGGAGACTGTCTACCACAATTTTATTAAGTACCAGTTAAGTATGATGTAGGTGCGTTGAAAATTACCCAATAATCTGCAGCTAAAGACCGCGCAATAGATTTAAATCGGTGCAGTTAGTTGCAGCCTGCGAGCGATTGTCTGACTGATTGCGCGCAGGCACAATGAAAAGCGAGTAGATATTAAAGTGATCAATTTATTAGGTCGAAACAAAGAAAGACCTAGAATGCAAAAGTGGCGGGTATCATGAACCGAAATCGGTAACGGAACTGATTAAGGGGCTGATAAGAGCTAAATATGCTTCACTTGAGCGGGTTTTTAAAGAAAAGTGATGAATGGCCGTGAAAAAAAATTATCTGATACTTAAGCATCTTTCCAAGAAGATGGCTGGCTGAATCTAATCTAATCTAATCATAGTAGATTAGTAGCCAAGGGCTGTAAGGCATCAATTGCAGCCCGAGATATTTAGGCGCACGAGCGCAGCGAGGGCGCCTATAGTTCGAGGGTGCAATTGATGCTTACACCCGAGCTAACTACTCTACTTTACATCTCGATTGTGAGGTAAGTAGGTCCTTATTACCACCAAATTGTAGGTGACCAATTAGCGCTATAGGGTAATAATGTGGCTAGAAAAGCCCTAGGGCGGTAAGTTATTAAGTTTTGAAAAAGTGAAGTGTTTTTTTTTTATTACTTACCGCCCTAGGGATTTTCTAGCTACATTATTACCCTGGAGCGCTAATTGGTCACCTACAATTTGGTGGTAATAAGGACCTACTTACCTCACAATCGACATGTAAAGCAGAGTAGTTAGCTCGGGTGTAACCATCAATTGTACCCTCGTACTATAAGCGCCCTCGCTGCGCTCGTGCGCCTAAATATCTCGGGCTGCAATTGATGCCTTACAGCCCTTGGCTACTAATCTACTATTGTACGCCATAAAAAAATTCAATTCAATTCAATTCAATTCATTTATTTAAAATATAAGCTTACAGACTAGTCCAACACACTTATACTTTAGTTACATAATAATATTATAAAACACTACTTTTCATCCTTAAAAACATGTTAAGGAACAGAGTTGCAAATCTTTTGACAACAATTGGGTTGTCATTAAATATATCAGCTAGTGGCTGTAGTGTAAGCATTTCATTGATAAGCCTGATTGCACGTGCCGAGGGAGCATTCGCGCCGCTGCAGGTGCGCACACTGATCGTCGCGAACAGCGGCCGCGTGCGCCTCTGCAGCTCCGCACCACCACCGTGCAAGTACGTTCCCGGTATACACAAGCACATCCGAGATAATGCTGTGCTGTTATCGATTTTACCAGTTAATACAGAATGGTAGTGCAGGACTAATGCCAATTTTCGTCTCAATTCTAGACTGTCCAGACTCACCATTCCGTACACAAATATAGAGGGATAAAGAAAAGGATAAGTACCATAGGTTTTTTTGTAGATGAATCGGGCAAATTTCTTCTGAACCTTTTCAATCATATCATTGTATTTTGATTCCCTAGGATCCCATACCATTGCTCCAAATTCTAATCTACTCCGAACGTATGCCTTATATAAGGTCAGCGCCACGTTAATGTTAGAGAAGGGGTATACTGTTCTTACAATGAAGCCCAACATTTTGTTGGCTTTTTTACATGTGTCAGCTATGTGTTCTCTAAAAGTAAATTGGGAATTCAAAGTCAGCCCCAAATCTCTGATTTCTGTTACCCGATCTAGAGGCCTTTGACTTAGATGATATTCGGCAGTGTAGTAGTGAAATTTACGCGTGAATGTTATGACTTTACACTTTGTCTCATTGAATGGAAGTCGATTTAAACGGGCCCAATTTTCAACCGACTCAATATCACTTTGTAATGAATCACAGTCTTGAGGGCTCTTAACGCTCGAATATAACTTCAGGTCATCTGCGAATAACAGACATTTCGAGTGTACTACCACACTTGGCAATTCATTTATCATGATTAGGAACAACGTGGGGCCTAAAGTGCTTCCCTGGCTGACACCCGATCTTGTGTAATATGTTTGTGAACGGTAACCCTCAAGCTGGACATATTGACGCCTGTTCTTTAGGTAACTAGCAAAAAATTTCAATGCGTTCGGAGTGAAACCAATCTGAGCAAACTTAGAAAGCAGGACGTCATTGTCCACAAGGTCGAATGCCTTCTGAAAATCGAAATAAATGGTGTCTACTTGATTGTTAGAATCCAATTCTGATAGTATGTAATCTGAAAAGTTAATATGGCTCGTTGTTATTGATTTGGAAGGGCGGAAACCGTGCTGGCAATCATTTAACATATGATTTATTTGGTGTCTAAGCTGATAATCGATTATTGCCTCAAAAACCTTTCCAAATACTGACAACACCGCAATGGGCCTATATGATGTGATATCGTCCTTGGACGGTTCCTTAGGTACTGGTGTGACTCTTGAGATTTTCCACGCTTGTGGGTACTCTGATTGTATGAGCGCAAGATTGTATAAGTGCAATAAGGGAGTCTCAAGAGCAGATGCACAATCCTTTAATAAAAAGGGTGGTACCTGATCCGGACCAGCTGCGGAATGAGCCCTGAGCTTTTTTACAGCACGGTGGAAGTCACCAACAGTTGCATGATTGATTTCTACATTTGGCATAGACGAGTGGGCATTGAGAGCCGCTTTTATGACATCCAGCTCTGGTATATCCTTCAGGAACACCGATTCAAAATATGTGCCAAAAGCGTTTGCTGCCTCTTGCTCAGCAACTGTACTGTTATTATAGGTGAAGTAATTCTTGCGGTATCTATTTTTTTTGCGGTCATTAATATATTGCCAGAACTTTTTTGGATCGTCTAACATATCTTTTTGAACTTGACTTGTATAAGTATTAAAAGCTGAATCAATTAATATTTTTACCTTTTCTCTGTAATATTTAAACATCTCTTTATTAAATAGTTTTTGTTCTTCTTTGTACCTTATAAGATTAAAATATTTCAGTTTTATACATCGAATAATTTCTGGTGTGTACCATTTTGGATATACAAACCGATCATTATGTTTATTGGATTTTTTTAAAGGAACGAACTGGCGCAGCAAATCATCCAAGATTTCGTAAAATTTCTCCGTAGCGACATTGACGTTTTTCTCTGATAGAACGTCAGACCAATCAACATTACCCAAGGCTGCATAAAGAGAAACAAAGTCGGCCTTGCGAAAGTTTAATTCGGGACTTTGGAGGGGATCGTTTAGAAAAAATCCAAAGTGACCCATTAATGTATGATGCCAAAACTTTTACATATTATTCAATATATTAACGGCAAATTGGCGCAAAACTTGGAGGAGCTACGGCGCAAAGGAACGCAAATAAAAAAGAAAGCAAAGAAAGAACACATTTGATAAGACATATTCAAGTCGAGGAAAAAACTTACACATCGTTGCAGCTGCAGCCCTAATGCCTGAGTTAACATAGATAACGTCTGGCACGTGGCTGCTAGATTTAGGAATCCATTGCTTGCATACCAGCAAAGATAATCTTATAAACCTAAACCTGAGTGGCAGCACCTTACTTTTAGAAATAAATTTATTGCGTCGCAAATACAAAACTTTTCATTAGTATTGTTCGTTTGGCGGCAATATGGGGTAGTTATAATATGTTATAACCCATAACATCATAGCTTAGCTTATCATTTATAGCTTTGTATTGGTAAAGTGCTAAAAGTGGCCGTTTTTGGCAAATTTACAATACAAAGCTATTCACGATAAGCTAAGGTGTGAGGTGATGGATAATAAAATATAGAACTATCCCTAATTGCCGCCAAACAAACAATCCTTATTAAATGTTTTGTATTTAAGAAGCAATAAATTTATTTCTCAAAGTGGCAGCACCTCTGCTCAGCAACCCCCTTAAGGTCCACTAGCTACCAGTGGTCCACTAGCGCCCCCATAAGTTAAAAAAATATTACTCGCTAAATACAAAACTTATCGAAAATCCGGAAAGACAGATTGAAATAACGGTACCTTAGTTTATTTAGAACCTATTTACTCTGTAAAATAAAGTTCACTGTAGTTACAGATACACAAACTGCTAAAAGTGGTCGTTTTTTGCACTTTTTGTATCTGTAACTACAGTGAACTATATTTTTCAGAATTGATAGGTTCTAAATAAACTAAGGTACCTTTACTTCAATCTGTCTTTCCGGATTTTCGATAAGTTTTGTATTTAGCGAGCAATATTTATGAAACTGATGGGGGCGCTAGTGGACGGGAGGTATGTAGAGTCTTAATGTGTGTTTGTACCCAACTGTATACCCGTCGCATCTTCTGCCTTACTTAGTTGGCACTTAGAGCACGCACCTCATTAATTTAACTATTGTAGCCGTGGTGTTGCATAAAGTATTTAAGTGTAGGGCTAGATTATAATACTTACCTACGACGGTACGACTGCAGTGTACAGCTATGATCTAAAACCATGATCACACCTAGCTGAATTCAAAGACTAATTAGGCATACATTGCTCGTTGAAGTAAGGGTATTGCAATTAACATAACCAAGCCTCCCAGCAATGTATGCCGAATTAGTCTTTGAATTCAACTATCTGTGAGCATTGCTTTTAAAATGGTTTAATTAGGTTGTGCTTAATAAGATCTGTCTTGTCAAAGATTGTGAAATAAGAATTTAACTTGATATATTACTATTATGGTTTAAGTACATGTTTTTATGACGCACGAGAGTCGAAATTCGCAGCAGAAACCCAATTGTAAAAATATCAATATTTTCCAAAAAATAGATCATAGTCATAGCGAATAATAATTATATTTCGTAAGCTTCATTCGAAGATATAATTAACCCAGTAGTCCCAATTCTAGCCCGCGGCAACTAATCGCACATACTTTAGAGATTTTTTAAAGGTTTTGAACCAGTTTTGTTCATATCGTTTGAAAAAAGCGCGCCAACACAACACGCCACCTGGCAACCCGGGCGGCACTTTTACTCATTCTTTTTCTGTGCGTGGCAACGAAAGCACATAACGCGCTCTCAATTTTCAATATTTAATATTAGTTTTATTTTAATTATTATATGCTTAAATCAAGTTTAAATTCGTGTAAATTTAGTGTGGAAAGAAGTGCATTTTAGTGAAAAATAGCAATCGAAAAAAGCATACAATGATGTAAGGTGAGTAAAAAGCACATGGCTAGCCTCCAAATTTTGGAGTGCTGGGATCTTCAGAACGTAATTCAGGTGGGTCAAAGCTACTACTTTATTTTCATATTATTCAAAGTGTTAGTACGGATTTAGTGTAGTTCAGAAAGGCAGTAATTGTTCTATCTGGGAGGTTGGATGTAGTCCAACACGAAGGAAAATTCTGTCTGGAGGGTAACCGTGTGTTATCACGAAGACAAATTCGGTCTGGAGGCCAACCGCGTGTTGACACGACGACAAATTCGGTCTTGAGGCAAACCGTGTGTTAGCACAGACCTATAAATTGTATTGAGTTATGCAGGTTAGTGATCGATTGTATGTAGGTACACATGCATACTCAAGTCAAACCTGTCTTATTTATGTATTTTGTACAAGGTTATCCTCATTTTGAAAAACAATAATAAATAACCACAATCCGTCTGGAACAATTTTATACTACCTCAAAATGGTACTTGGTGATTCTTATAAAATGTGCAATTCGGAAAGTTGGACATGAGCCAACACGACCGTAGATACGTAATAATCATACAATTACAGGGTCCGGAGGGTAACCGTGTGTTATCACAGGGACTTAACGGAATTTTAGTTCGTAGCTCAGAGTTTACTTATAAACTATGTATAAACTAGACAATTACCTACCCACACAATAATAAAATTATACAGACTCATTTCATCATTCGTCAAGTTCTACCCACAAAAAGAAAAACAGATTTCATTCCGAAATCATTTAAAACAGCTTACTGACAACCCACGAGCGATGTGTACTGGCCAATTGGTTTACGATTGTTTTAGTCGGTGACCCTATGAAAACGTTTGATTTGATTTACTATAAAACAGATATGTATATGTGTTCCGTAACCAAATACAAAACGGACAAGCCAGATAGACCCATTACACACTTCAGAAGTCGTTCGAAGGGAAATAAATGAGTAAATAATTACTTTTGAATTTTAACTGGTGTACGGCAATCTCTCAAGCGAACTACCTACATATGCCAAAAATATGTAAACACAGAAGTTTTTAGCTCTCATAGCTTAAATAAGATACATATTACGCATCAGAAGTCCGTAGACCATAATAACTTTGAAAATATTATAAATTTATCAGGGCACTGACAAATTCTAGCCAAAATATGGCTGCTGTTATCGATTTTGAAATAAAAACTTAAATAGTCTGGAGGCTAACCGCGTGTTAGCACGTGGACGTGTTATTATTAAATTGACGTTCAAGCATCGTTCAACAACAATGTTCGTATTTCTATACGGCCATTGACATATCCATCTTGCTTGCTGGATAAATAAATGTACCTGTTAGAAGAAACTGAATCTTTTAAAATCTTTATTTAATATCAATCAACGTTAAGGCCAGACTTTGAGAAGTCGTTTCTTAATGTTTTACTTGTTTAATATGGTAAATAAATGCCTATTTTTCATATGTAATGAATGATGCATCAAAAGAGAGGTTCTACTTGCAGCGTAAAAAGATTTTTCTTCATAAAATATTTCTACATCACCGTTCCTAAAAACGACGTAATCTAGCAAGATTGGTAGCAACCAGGGAAGTGTGGACAGCCTCCCCTCAATTTCACCAATAGCTGGAAAGAAAGGGGGGGGGGGGGGTAGCACACAGGGCCCCCTTCGTGAGCAACGGAGGATTTCATATGGTCAAAAACCAGAATCATTTCAAGTCGCGTATGCATCAACTCTATGGCGACTGAGCTCGTGACTTGTCCCATAGACGACCTGATGTTGTTCTGCTGGCCGTCCTCTATTTATTCTATGCATAAATGTATACATTAAACAAACATACATTATTGTACACATTAAATGAAAATAAAGACTGATCCAGATATAGCAATGAACCATGAGTATTGAGTAGCTCTAATTTGGTTCATTACATTCATTTTGACGGCCAGCTAAGTGCTATCTGTCGCAAACTACCCCGTAATAATCCTATAGCTAAGGATTGTTTTGTATGAAATTTTTGCTGTGGCAAGCCAAGACCTTAGTGGGAGCAAGTCTATTCAAAACTTGCGCAAATGGAAGGCTATCGGGCTACTACTAATTCGATAGCTTAAGACTGTTTTATGATCGCACACTACTTCAATCTAAGAAGTTAACGTGTTCTCTTCATTGAAAGTGTAATAATAGTATGATGACTTGGGGTAGTTAACATAAATTATTATATTATTTTATTGTCATAGTGTACACTCGGCCGCACGCCAGTGGAAACACTTGGACCTTGAGTAAATATCTGCTTTCGGGTGTTTGTAGCGAGCGTAACGCTAGTTCAGCTTAAGCTGGTTTTGTTTCAACTTCCATGCTGAAGGGTGTATGACCTTTGAGAAGTCGCAAATATTTCACTAACCGATAAGCCTTAAATCACGCTTGCTGCTGACTTCACATTCACGTCAAATATCTGGGCTGTATAATACTAATACTAGGTAACCGTACCTTCGTAACTTATGTGATTAATTTTTTTTTTGTGTTGTCATGCTCTTTTATGCGCGCATCTGCGCATCCCATACTTCATCATAGTTAATCGCGATACCGAATAACTTTTAAAAAACAAACTAGCGAAGAAAAACGTTGTACGACCTAAACAACCATACCGATTTTTAGGCTTCATTTCGCTATATGTAAAGCCTTGCAAAAAACTGCTCAATTTATAGCACTTTTTTCTCCTAAAATTAAGAGTGATTCATTGTTGCGCATTGTCCATTTTATGGCCATCAACAGGTTATTTGATCGGATAATAACAGAAATATAAAATTCATTCAATAGAATGACTTGACCAAAACAATGCGGAATCGATACAATGAGAATTGGTGTAGCTTTTTAATCGGTTAAAAAGATATGAGTAACTAACAAAGATTACAAGAATTTTAATCCTAAGTTTTTGCTGATACTCCTATGAGTACTACAAAAGCCCTCTTGTCTCTCACACCAATACTGAAGGTACGTGCACGTAAGTGTCAGTTTACTATTGTCTAATGTGCGGTAGTACCTACGTTACGTATACGCAATCGATGATTCCATCTAAATTCGAAGTTAGTTGATTTCATCGTATTTTTTTTTTCTTATTCCCATAACCCTGAACAAAAACTTTATTCATAAAATATAGTTATTTGCAGCCAAGCTTTAGCTACTTTGGAATTTCTTTCCTGACCGTGGCAGAGCAGACCTAACTTCCCTTGATTTTAAATTCAACGGAAGTTGTAAGTAAACTTTTGTTATGTTTGGTAAGTAAACTGAAAGGTCATAATATCCTTCTTCTTGTAGTGTTATACCCTGGCAGCGATGCCACTTTCCAGGTTTTACTGGTTTAAAAGGAACATTAATAGCGACAAAGCACTTAACGATGATTAAACATTTATTTCATACACGTAAGTTTACCCTTTTCGGTCCCAGCGTCCCCAATAGGAGATATTTGTTATAAATAAAAATAAAACTAATGGTTTTATTGTATCTTATAGTACATAATAGAACTGTCATAATTCTGCGCTGGGTTTGACGAGACTATAAGTCTCGTGTGACATGGATTGTTTTAAATTTCTACGAAGTCGAAAGCGTGATCGATTTTATGTAAAAACAACAAAATTTAGGTCTTATGTGCCTCTGTTCTTGTAACATTATATCTGTTGTTTAATACTCTCATAAACAGCAGTTACTGTTCATTACCTATTCTCCCTTCTTTAAGTAGGCAGAAAAGACACTTAAGTAGATTTTCTACCAGAAGGGTTCTCCGAAACTTAAGTTTGCATTTGGTACTTATACAAAGTTATAAACAATAATCATAAAGAAATGTGCCAGACCAAGCACAATTTTACAGCATTGTGGCTCAGAAAATAGAAACGTTATCTCATAATAAATATTAAATATCAAATGAATGCTCTTTATCTAGATAAATTATATGATATTAATTACCAGGGCAGTGCAGAGCAAAGATTTATTTATATATTTAAAGATACATTAGGGACACAGACAGACCTCGGCCAAAGGCCTTGATCTGATGATTTTTCCAGTTACTCTTCTAGATTTCATACACTAATGTAACTGAGTTATACTCAGGAGAAATAACATTTTGCTCTGACTGTGTAAAAGTTCATAATCAGTTCATATTAGCTCTGGATACATTTGATCTCGATATATAATCTGATTCTTGGTACAAGTTACCTAACTTATACTCTCGTGACAAGAAACACCGGCACAATTCAAACAACAGTAAGCCGGACAAAAACATTCAAAACGAATTGTATTCCTTCTAAAATGTTTTGTAGTTGCTTTATAATTTTAACTGTCTATCTCATCAGCTTACACTGGCTCACAGCATTCATATGCATCCTTTTGTGAACCTTATGATAAATTTAACCAATTTGAAATTGAAATTTTTGATATTTTTGCACTTAAATATTTGATAATGTATTTTGTTATACTTTCAAAAACGTGTAAAAGTATTTAATGTGTAATAAAGTACGAAACTTCCTGCTCTAAACATCTACTGGGTTAATTATATCTTCGAATGAAGCTTACGAAATATAATATATGATCAAACGAACTTCTTGAATGAAGTTCGATCAATATTATATGAGTAAGCTTCATTCGAAGATATAAGGTCCCACCCCTCCCAACCCCGGAATAGGAAGTTTCGAAAGCTCTACAATCTCTAAATAATGAGTAAAAGTGCCGCCCGGGTTGCCAGGTGGCGTGTTGTGTTGGCGCGCTTTTTTCAAACGATATGAACAAAACTGGTTCAAAACCTTTAAAAAATCTCTAAAGTATGTGCGATTAGTTGCCGCGGGCTAGAATTGGGACTACTGGGTTAATTATATCTTCGAATGAAGCTTACTCATATAATATTGATCGAACTTCATTCAAGAAGTTCGTTTGATCATATATTTTAACAACCTCTCTAAGGTGCACATTTTTTTAGAAATCTGCATAAAATCTTTATGAACTAACATAGCTTCGCGTTTCTAAAAATGGACTTTATTGCTTTTCAAATGTAAAGGTATATTTTGGAACCCTCCGCGCGGAGCCCGACTCGCTCTTGACCGTTTTTTTATTGTATTTATTTTAAATATGTTGAGCTATCGCAAGTGTCAAACTCAAAGTGCTAGCCCTGAAATCTGTATAGACATGTTCAAGCTAAATCTACTACATTTGACACAAACATAGCAAAGTCATATAATCCGCGGGCCAGGGTCGCAGGCGCAACACAACTGTTTGGTTCGACTAAAGGCGTGCGAATACTGAGAACTACGGGCAATTGTTAAAGATTGACTGAATTTAAGACACCATTTCTTAAAGAGCATTGAACACAGATGTTGAACGTTACTCTGATACTTATATCGTTTTTTGTTTTTATTATGGTTAAAAGATTCAGATTCAGATTCAGATAATTTTATTCAATGTAGATTCTTTACAGAATACTTATTGAATGTCATGCAGAATACAATGCAAATAGAGCGAGTCTACGCCGTTTCGGATCGTGCTATGGCAGCGTAAAAGAAACGGCAAGAAACCACTGCAGCACGGCCTACTTTAAGAGTCGGCTTTTTACAATGTGTTTCTTGTGTTTCGCTGGAATATCAGAGCACCATACCTCTTTGTCATTCATATAGTCATCTAATCTATAGTAAGCTTTTTTACATAACGTTTGCTTTACACATTCTTTAAACTTTCTCTCAGGTAACTGCACTATATTGTCAGGTATTTTGTTGTAGTATCGTATACACAGACCAACGAAAGATGTATTGACTTTAGTTAATCTAGTATATGGTTGATCAATTTTATGCTTATTTCTAGTATTAAAATTATGCCTGTCACAAATTTTTGGTAATTGATGAATGTTCTTTCTAGCATACATTATATTTTCATAGATATACTGGCATGGCACTGTCATAATGTTGATTTCCTTGAACAGTTCTCTCAGGGAATCACGAGTCTTCAGGCAATAAATTGCTCTTATAGCCCTCTTTTGTAAAACGAATATTGAATGTATATCAGCTGCTCGGCCCCAAAGCAGTATGCCATAAGACATAATGCTATGGAAGTAGCTAAAGTAAACCAGCCTTGCAGTAGCTACATCAGTAAGTTGTCTGATTTTTCTAACAGCATATGCAGCCGAGCTCAATCGACCAGAAAGAGCCGTTATATGAGGGCCCCATTGAAGTTTAGAGTCTAGTGTTAACCCTAAGAAAACTGTACTATTTACAAAATCTAATGGCTCATTATATAATACTATGCTATGTGAAGTAGACCTTACATTTGGTAGTGCAAATTTAATACATTTAGTTTTTTTGGCGTTTAGGACTAGATTGTTAACAGTAAACCATGCATGAATCTGTCCAAGTGCATCGTTGACTTCGTTATAATTTTGTGATTTCCTACTTACATTGAATATTAATGAAGTATCATCAGCAAATAACACAATCTTTGATAGATTCTTCACCACAGAAGGAAGGTCATTAATATAAATAAGGAATAAAAATGGCCCTAATATGGACCCTTGAGGTACGCCAATTTTGACAACAGATCCCAGTGATTTCGTCCTGTTTACTTGTACCTTTTGAATCCTGTTTTCCAAATATGACCTAAGTAGTTTAAGTGAATTATTCTTAACACCGTAATGTTCAAGTTTTAGCAACAATGTGCTATGATCTACGCAATCAAATGCTTTGGATAGATCACAGAAGATACCAATAGCATCTTCAGATTTTTCCCACGCGCAAAAGATGTATTTTAAAAGTGCAGTCCCGGCATCCGTTGTACTACGCCCTTTCGTGAAACCAAATTGATGGCCATGTAGTAAGTTATTTCTATTGAAGTGTAAAAGCATTTGATTGAGTATGACCTTTTCAAAAATTTTACTAAGTACAGGTAAGACTGATATTGGTCTAAAATTACTGGGATCCTTTTTGTCACCAGCTTTGAATAATGGAACTACTTTACTTTTTTTCATTAAGTCAGGAAATGTACCATGATCGACACAATCATTGAATATAACAGCTAAATATGGAGATATAGTATCAATGATCGCACTACAGACTTTTACTGACATGCCCCATAGGTCCTCAGTAGTTTTCATTTTAATACTTTTAAAGGCTTTAATAATTTCGTTAGGGGTGACATGATTGAACCCAAATTCAGTTTCGCAGGCGTCCACATTCTTTTGAAGTAAATCGCTAGCAAGTGAAGATGAAGAATTGAGTGACTCTGTTGTTTTCAAAGGAATATTAGTAAAAAAGGTTTCGAATTCTTGAGCCACTTCTACGTTTGAACTAATAGTTCCGCGATTTGTATGAAGTGTGATTTGATTGTCACGCGGTTTCACTTTTCCAGTTTCACTGTTTATAACATTCCATACAGCCTTAATTTTGTTATCAGCAGACTGTATTTTTTTCCGAAGAAAAAACGACTTTGCTTTTGAACAAACTAGTTTAAACAATTTTGAATAATTTTTGACATATTCAATGAAATTGTCGTCATTTGAATAATTTCTTAGCTCATATAATTCAAAAAGTCTCTCTCTACTTTTGCGAATACCAGCGGTAGCCCAGTCACTGAATTTGAATTTTACAACAATTTGCTTTTTTCTAATAGGGAAAATTTTACTGAATTCAGTATTAATCAATGTGAATAAATCTTCATATGAGTTATTAGGGATGTTAGTATTATAATTGTGACAGGGCAGTTTTTCTAGTAACGTGTTTTTGTACTTTTCTAACCTACCACTCGTTAGGCTCCTGGTTTCTATATCTATCTTCTGGGTTACTCGAGAATAATTAAAAGTAACACTTTGACCAGAGTGGTCAGACTGAAGCGAATTTATGATACTTTTCTCAAAATAATCGCAATTACAAAAGACGTTATCAATACAGGTAGCCGAGGATGACGTCACCCTTGTAGGTTCAAAAAATACATGCTCTAAATTAAAACATTTGAAAAGACTTATAAGTTTGTTACTATAGGTATTATTTTCTAAGATATTGACGTTAAAGTCACCACACACTATCACAAACTTATTTTCTTTTGTCACTATTTTTAAAACATCTTCCATTACTAACTCGAACATTGAAAATTTTTGAAAAGCGGGAGGTCTGTATACGCACACTACAACATGCTCGTCCAGCTCAACACAAGATATTTCAATACATCTTTCAACCGAAAGTCGAACAATATCTTTACGGTTCTTTATCTTAAAACTGTTACGAACTAAAATCAGTGATCCACCGTGTAAAGCAGACTTTCGATTGAAAGCACTGGCTATACAATAGTTTTGATAATTTATCAACATTTGATAATCTTTTTGCCAGTGTTCTGTCAAACAAATTATATCAAATTTTGTTCTTTCTAAGAATAATTCTAATTCTAAAATTTTTCCAGAAAAACCTTGAATATTTTGATGTAAAATTTTCAAAATATTCGATTTTTCCTTTGTCCTTGCTATAGGAAGTTTTTTGCCAGAAGGTTTTTTTTCATTTACTTCAGTAAAATTTTGTTTAGAAAAACCCTCTTTTGTCGTATGAACTAGTTTAAAGATGATGATAACGATGTATAGTCGCTTATGAATACCGAAAAATTATCCTTAGTTTAAATAACAAAACCAAGCTTGGCAAGGCCTTCAGGCCTTTACAAATTTTGACATTTGATCCCTGTAGCAGTTTTCCATAGAGTTACCGGAAAATGGAAAATTCATGTAAAATGTACTGCAAATTGTGCGAAATTATACCATATTGCATAAATAAATACATATCTTTTTCTATTCCTTCACTTTTGACACGGTGCTGCAGAGGCTAAGCGTACTGTTACCTTTCAACCACCATTATCAAACCTTTGTCACAATTTGCCACTATAATAATAGGACAGTGCCCAAGCAAATGCAAATTTTATGAGTTTTAGTAGGTTTATACATTGGTTTATTTATGACCATTACAGAGTTCAGTAATACATCTTCAAAAAAAATTAAACAGCTAGAATTCTGGAGGGAGCGCCCTGCCCTGCAGTGGAAGGTTCATGGGACGTTATGATTATGATGAAGCATCCGATAAGGAACCCCTTATAAATCTACGCAAATACACGCGGATCCCGTCTGGTGCCGGCAAAGAATAGTACCAACCCATACATACCCGTGGGTGTCGTAAAAGGCGACTAAGGGTTAACTGTAGGATGGGCAGCAGCATCCTCCTTTGTATCTTACAACTTACTTACTGCGGTCACCTACAACCGCGGTCCATGGTGCCAGCCGTAACGCTAACAAGCGAGGTGACTATGGTACTTCCCCTCTACATTTTTCCAGCAAAAACTAGAATTCCGGAGGGAGCTCCCTGTGTGTTATGATGACACGCGGACGAAGTCATGGGCAACAGCTAGTGTCATATCATACACTGATTGTATAACAGCCAACGGCTCTTTAGCAAATTTTATACGCTAATTATACAGCTTCTACTTTTAATTCTCACTGCGACCTTAGCCTTTAAACGCGTCGTGAATATGAAAAAGTTAAGGTCAATGGACTTTCAAAGATCCTGCCTTCTTATTAAACTACGTCTGAGGATGTGCATTAATTTTAAGAGCATGTTTAGTTAACGAAACTGAACAACTTTCCTCAAGAAACAGGTTGAAATAAGAAAAAAAAATTTGCTCTCCCATACAAAAACTTTTTCCTTATTTTATTAACCTATGTTTCTTAGGGAAAGTTCTTTAGTTACGATAACTGAATGTGCTCTTATTATAAGAATTTTTTTTTTTTGTATGGGATTACTTACATTTTTTTTTCTTATTTCCATATGTTCCTTAGGGAAAGTTGTACAGTTTCGTTAACTGAACGTGCTCTTTAAATTATTGCATATCCTCAGGAACACGGTGTAAATAGAGAGCATAATTTTAATTAATGGGTTAAAATCAAGGGAGTGGAAAGAAAACCAGTATAAGCTGAACTAGCGCTGCGCTACAAACGTCTGAAACCAGAGGCCTGCTCAAGGTCAAAGTGTTTGCACTGTGGTGCGGCAGGGTTTACTTCATAAGTACAAGAAGTCACGAGCTAATTAATAAGCTTATAAGATAATTAATAAGCTTACATTTAAAGTAAGTAAATACAGGAGGTTATACAATTTTACTGTTGTTTACACTAAAATTCAACGTTTAACAGTGTAAAATTAATTGAAATAACTTCTGACATACGAATTCTTCGCTATCTTATGGAATATCATGTTATAAACTGGTTCTCATTACAAGATTGCAAAACTTTATTGTCATCAATAAATCTTATAAAAGCGCGCGAATCGGCGGCCATTTTAACATAACTTTTTAAAAACCGCATCAACAATGGTGCATACAGTACAGCCCAAACACGTCGCCTGCATTTTTCATTTACTTTACGTAACAAAACTGACGTGCAACAAATGTAAATGTCAAGACGTGATAAATAATGTTCAAATCTGGTCACCCATTTATAATTTTAACTAAAAAAATAACATTTACATTGAGTGTTGTTTTATGCCACTCAGCAGCTTTTAAAGTGAGATGAGTTAATGGATGTTGAACATTGACTGTCTTTGTAGGACATGACCTGAAATAAGATTCCCGCGCACGTAGGTGTCACCACTTATGGAGTGTGGACGACCTTCGATCCGTATCGTGGGAGCATCTGTCACATCTTCAATTATTTTCGTCCGCAATGGAATATGGGATTTATGACGTGGTTATTTTTTATTACGTAATTTTTTATTGATTTTTCACGCCACGTGATGATGGGTCGTAAATTTTATGGACAAGATTCTATTAGAATGCCATTTATCAATCAAAGATAATCAAATGGCAATAAAATCCATGTATAAAAGCCAATGGTTTATAGTTATATAAACAGTTATTAAAATACAGAAACTGAAAAAAACATAATTAGCGACCAGGAAATACATTAGTCTGTAATGATCAGGTTTGTATTTGTAGTCGGTAATGTATGCGTAACTCGGAACGAGCTGGTTCCGCTTGGCCAATCATAGGCGAGCATTATCACGAGTGAATTTGCATCGATTGGTCTGTTACGTCATAACGTTCCGTTTTCAACGCGTGATATTGCTCAATAGCATAGTTGCAAATTCGCGAAAATATCTCATTTGTGCACTGATTACCTTGCTGCAGTATTTCCACATGACTAGACAACTTGATTACTGTAACAATTTAGTTTTTAGGGTTCCGAACCCTTATAGGATCACTTTGTTGTCCTGTCCTGTCTGTCTGTCTGTCTGTCTGTCAAGACCCTTTTTCCCACGAACGGGTAGAGTTATCAGGTTATAACTAATATTAAAGCTCAAGTCACACAGAGGCAGTATGAATTCCGGAAGCGGTCCGGGGGCCGTTTGGCGGGAACAAAATACCGCGCCGCCGCGACCGCTTTTCAATGTGACAGGGTGCATAAGAACTCATACTTTACAAAAAATACCGCCCCTGGAACGCTTCCGCTACCGCCTCAGTGTGACTCGGGCTTAAGGTCCATAAACCTCACAAGATCTGACGACGCAATCAAAAGATATGGCTTTTTATGTCCTCATCCCCATACATTTATGCAAAAATCTAATTCTACAGGGTATTTCCCGTTGATCTAAACTTATGAAATTTGGCAAGAAGCTAGGTCTTACAGTACAAATAAAGGGAAAAGTCTAAAATCATTAAATCTTTCAATTTTTCTCTCAACTGATAGTAACCATAACAACATAATAAACGGTTATTCATTCATTCATTTCATTTCATTAACCAATTAAGGTGAGCTCCCGTTTCAAGATTTTTTCTATAAAAGGGGGGTCGCGGACTTTTTTAAATTATCATATGGTAGATAGGTACGGAACCCTTAGGGCGCGAGTCCGACTCGCACTTGGCCGGTTTTTTTTGTGTTTGCCATAGTTTCTAAAAAGTTTATTGTATTTACTTGAAATGGTGTAACGTCACGTATACATATCTAGATTCCCTAATTCCGACGGTTTTCCTGGGCTGCGATTCTCTTGTCGGCGAAATGGTCGCGAGTCTTGGTCTTGGCGGATAGGCGTATTAGGTACATTAATTGTTTTCTTAAAGAATATATCATTACGTAATATGGAAGCATCAATGTTCATCAGAGTTCAAAAGACATGGCAACGACGAGCTGCAGAAGCACTGCAACTGTCATGTGGAGCTCCACCTCAAAACACTCAGTTACGTTATAATTGCAATAGCCGTAGGAGCTTGCGTTGTATAGGTTGACCTGTTCTGGACTGTACTTCTTTAAAAAGCTGACTCACCTGGCAGCCCGTCTCCACATCAGCGTAATAGCCGGAGCCGCGGCCGGTGCATGTGAACCTCGTTCGTGGTATGTTTTCTCTTTTCAGGACACCCTGTGGCAAAAGAAATATATTTTAGAAAAGGCAGATCGGAAGTAGAAGGTAAATGGTATATGTAATATGTATAGGGTGTCATGTCAGTGTATTAAAATTTCTAAGTATATAGGCTGCTTCCTTCCACCACAAAAACAACTTTTCCAGAGAAGAGTAGGGAGAAACAAAATACGAAAAGAAATGACCTTCCAAACAAAATGCGCTATCAACTGATGCAGTTTCTATGTGAGTATTTTTTTATAAGAGTAACTATGTAGGTACTTGTTCTTTCTTTCACAAACATAAACAGATTAAAAGGAAATAAATATAGGCGGACTTTTCACCAAAAGCGATTTCTCCGAAACCAACGCAAGGCAGTAAAAGAACTTATTGGTAACATTTTCTCGGTATCACTCATTGTATATTTTGTTATTAACAACTTTTGACTTGATTTGAAAGCAACATTAATTAGACGCACATTACGAAGAAAACACATAGAAACAAAACCAGTATAAGCTGAACAAGCGCAACGCTACAACCGCCCGAAACCAGAGACCCACTCAAGGTCAAAGTGTTTCCACCGACGTGCGGTCGTGTGTACTAAAATCAACATTGACTTCTTGACACGTAAATATTTCATTATGTTTAATAGCAAGGTAAGTTAGGTAAGTATTTTTAATTAATGAATGTCAGTGTAAAGCTTGGCCAGCTCATCAGTCAGTTCAGTAGGAGCTTGTTGTACTTATGTTAATTAAATCCGAACTAGGTTCATGTCAATTAGTAATCAAATCATTCATAATAGTTTGGCTTGTTGGTCAATATTTTTACTGGCATTGGAAGCAATAAGTAATGTTAGTTTGCTAAATAAATATTGTAAATTAATGTTATTTATTTATTTTTTATACACATGTTTGGAAATTCGGTCATTATTTTGACAACCTTCTTCGAGATAAATCGAAATAGCTGTACTGATTGACTACGGGCAAGCACCGGCCGGAAAAATCCATTACTATCGTGTTTTGCGACCGAATAATTTACTATGAAAACTCATGCCTGTCGAGTGTCGAATGATTTAAAAGTGGAATGTACCAACAAGTCAACCAAGGAGGTAACTTTTTTTTATAAAATTTGGCAATCGTTACCTATATTTGGGAACATATCTGCCAGTGTCGTGTTCTAGAACATTCTTCAGTTTTTACAATATGCCAGCGGCCGTTGTACGATCAACCGCTTATCGGTAGAAACTTTTTCAACTCTATTACCACGCCATAAGGTCCAAAAGTGTTTCTACCGATGTGCGGCCGTGTGTACTACGGCGTGTTACATGTACATGACAAGCGGTTGACCGTACAAGTAAGTCAATAAACTTACTTGCTTAACGTTAGAGATCTGCCGGCTTAGCACGCTGGCCGAGAAAAAATATATCTCGGAGAAATTACACTTTATTTGAGGAATTATTTCATCAAATCTATCACCTCCAAGCGCGAAGAAATGTCAGTGGAGGAAAATGTTTAGCAAAACCACAAATTACGTTTTTGATATTTTAGACAGAGATACCTTTATGCACTAATACATGTAGCCATCCTTGTCTTCCAAAATGTGTCGCACTGCTCGGATGTCAAAAAAACGTAACCATTAAAGTCTGTATTAATCTATGGGCCTAGATAAACTGACAACTGCAGCGTGCTAAGCCGGCTGAACTAAACGCTTAGAGATAGGATGTCTTACACACATTTCTATGGAAATATATCTCTTAAGCAAGGTCCGATTTGTTAATAAGGGCAGATCGCCAATCATACAAATTCTCGTACAGTCCAGAACCCAAGTACTTCACCTACCGTCCATTGTTCTTAAGTAAATGGGTGCTAGTATTGCGTTCTTTGGGAATCTCGGCGTTTGCTCGGGTTTTGTAACACTTTGCTGGCAATTGTTTGTAGTAAATGCTTTATTAAGGTAAACTACAAGTTGGAATAGGTTATTATAAGAAACAGTTTTTTTTGTGAGAAAAAGTGATGTAAGGTCAGTTTATTTGATGATTTATAAAGGCCCGGTTGTCACATAAGATTTTGATTTATTAGTTCATTGTAAGTGTAACAAAGTGCTTCCTAAAGCTGAATTATTTTTCTCCAGAAAGTAATAGAAAATAATGTAAGTCACTATAAAATTGCGACAAAATTTGTTATTGCGGCCGCTTAGTACATATTTCTACGCGGGCACGCCTTATAAATGCAATAAAGAGTATTGTATTGTATCGTACTGTATTGTATTGTAACTAGTACCTGGAAAAAATTTGGTGCATTAATTATAAGGCATGTCCACGTAAAGGCGATAATCCACGTTAAGCGACTGAAAAAAATTGGTGCATTTATTATAAGGCGTGTCCACGTAAAGGCGATATTACACGTTAAGCGACTGAAAAAAATTGGTGCATTAATTATAAGGCGTGTCCACGTAAAGGCGATAATACACGTTAAGCGACTGAAAAAAATTGGTGCATTAATTATAAGGCGTGTCCACGCAAAGGCGATGATACACGTTAAGCGACTGAAACAAATTGGTGCATTAATTATAAGGCGTGTCCACGCAAAGGCGATAATACACGTTAAGCGACTGAAAAAAATTGGTGCATTAATTATAAGGCGTGTCCACGCAAAGGCGATAATACACGTTAAGCGACTGAAAAAAATTGGTGCATTAATTATAAGGCCTGTCCACGCAAAGGCGATAATACACGTTAAGCGACTGAAAAAAATTGGTGCATTAATTATAAGGCGTGTCCACGCAAAGGCGATAATACACGTTAAGCGACTGAAAAAAATTGGTGCATTAATTATAAGGCGTGTCCACGCAAAGGCGATAATACACGTTAAGCGACTGAAAAAAATTGGTGCATTAATTATAAGGCCTGTCCACGCAAAGGCGATAATACACGTTAAGCGACTGAAAAAAATTGGTGCATTAATTATAAGGCGTGTCCACGCAAAGGCGATAATACACGTTAAGCGACTGAAAAAAATTGGTGCATTAATTATAAGGCGTGTCCACGCAAAGGCGATAATACACGTTAAGCGACTGAAAAAAATTGGTGCATTTATTATAAGGCGTGTCCACGTAAAGGCGATATTACACGTTAAGCGACTGAAAAAAATTGGTGCATTAATTATAAGGCGTGTCCACGTAAAGGCGATAATACACGTTAAGCGACTGAAAAAAATTGGTGCATTAATTATAAGGCGTGTCCACGCAAAGGCGATAATACACGTTAAGCGACTGAAAAAAATTGGTGCATTAATTATAAGGCGTGTCCACGCAAAGGCGATAATACACGTTAAGCGACTGAAAAAAATTGGTGCATTAATTATAAGGCGTGTCCACGCAAAGGCGATAATACACGTTAAGCGACTGAAAAAAATTGGTGCATTAATTATAAGGCCTGTCCACGCAAAGGCGATAATACACGTTAAGCGACTGAAAAAAATTGGTGCATTAATTATAAGGCGTGTCCACGCAAAGGCGATAATACACGTTAAGCGACTGAAAAAAATTGGTGCATTAATTATAAGGCGTGTCCACGCAAAGGCGATAATACACGTTAAGCGACTGAAAAAAATTGGTGCATTAATTATAAGGCGTGTCCACGCAAAGGCGATAATACACGTTAAGCGACTGAAAAAAATTGGTGCATTAATTATAAGGCGTGTCCACGCAAAGGCGATAATACACGTTAAGCGACTGAAAAAAATTGGTGCATTAATTATAAGGCCTGTCCACGCAAAGGCGATAATACACGTTAAGCGACTGAAAAAAATTGGTGCATTAATTATAAGGCGTGTCCACGCAAAGGCGATAATACACGTTAAGCGACTGAAAAAAATTGGTGCATTAATTATAAGGCGTGTCCACGCAAAGGCGATAATACACGTTAAGCGACTGAAAAAAATTGGTGCATTAATTATAAGGCGTGTCCACGTAAAGGCGATAATACACGTTAAGCGACTGAAAAAAATTGGTGCATTAATTATAAGGCGTGTCCACGTAAAGGCGATAATACACGTTAAGCGACTGAAAAAAATTGGTGCATTAATTATAAGGCGTGTCCACGTAAAGGCGATAATACACGTTAAGCGACAGGACGTTCTGAATAAAGGCCAGGTTAAAAGTACCCTAAACCGACGAGCATGTATGAAAGGATTGATGAAAGTACAGGAAGCAAGGGAAGTATGTCAATATCGTAGCAGGTGGAGGACTGTGGTCTCTGCCTACCCCAACGGGAAAGAGGCGTGATGTTATGTATATGTATGTATGTAATAAGTTGTTTCTGATAAGATAAAACAGAGCTGAACGGATAAGTGCAAAAAAAAAAGAATCTGATCGATACAATTCGTAGTTTATTCTGGTTGCTCTAGTATCATGTCTTCACTCCGCTTTGAATAAAACCCTTAAATTATAAAAATCATACAGCTTAGTAATCACCAAAGATTTAAATACGCGTATAAACTAAACACAATAAGTGTAAGTAATAATGTTAAAACCATTTTAAACACAACCCTTTCCAAAATTGAGTAATGCCGTTACATGAACGCTATTGTTGTAATAAATCTCTTATAAAGTAGCCAGATAGACTGCAAACCTAAGGTGATCTAGTCCACATTACATAAGGGCAACGGAAACTAGACGTAACAGCCGATAATGCTGGACTACCGGCAGATTTCAGACAGATAGATAGCGGTAACAATGTGATAGTAAAGTAGAGTGAATTGGAACGTTTTGTTTCGAACAGAGATAACGAAGATGAAGACGGTTGCGTTTAAAAATTAAACGAATTCACGGGTATTATTTTCTTGTCGCTTTTTTTTTTCGACCATATTGTTTGTGAAGCGACGTCATTATTATAACTCGTTTGTTATGAACTGACGGGATATTGTAAAATTAAAAAAATTAATAGTAGATTAGTAGCCAAGGGCTGTAAGTCATCAATTGCAGCCCGAGATATTTAGGCGCACGAGCGCAGCGAGGGCGCCTATAGTTCGAGGGTGCAATTGATGCTTACACCTGAGCTAACTACGCTGCTTTACATCTCGATTGTGAGGTAAGTGGGTCCTTATTACCACCAAATTGTAGGTGACCAATTAGCGCTATAGGGTAATAATGTAGCTAGAAAAGCCCTAGGGTGGTAAGTAATTAAAACACCGCCCCGCTGCTGGAGGCGGCCATCAAGGCGGAGCCGCGCGTGGAGGTGGAGGTGCTGCTGGGCGGGGGGGTTACAATTACTTATCGCCCTAGGGCTTTTCTAGCTACATTATTACCCTAGAGCGCTAATTGGTCACCTACAAGCCCCATTCGGGGGTAATAAGGATCTATTTACCGAATATGAGAGATGTAAAAGTCATTTTCAGAGTGTGTTCTATTCGCTAATCAGTTTTGCAATCGAGCTTTGTACTTTAAGCTTTCTGCAACGTGCTGCATTTTTAGGCTATGTTAACCTTCAAACAAATTTTCTAGAGCCATTATCAGTTCAATAGTTAAGATCTATGTTGCAGTACCGAACGTAACAACCCTCAAAGGTACAGGCATTTTAAATACGAGTAGCACTGATACGTTTGCTAAACAGTTTTTATAAAAAAAACAAAGGTTGAATGAAGAACAAAAAAACGTTTGTTGACGGCTCAAGAATTTTTACATGTACCTATTTGTCTTTATTTTTCTTTTTAAATATGTTTTATAAGTAATTTGTTCATATAAAAATTGCGTTAGTAAAAATAGGTAACTCTGCGCAGTAAGGGTGGAAACTTTCAGCGGGGCAGTAAGAGGAAATACCTTATCCGTTGCAGCTACACTAAAATGGTCTTATATTACGAAATTATCAATAATTTTGACTTTTTGAGTACTCCAACGCTGGTTGGTCCCATTGAAGTTTTTGATCATTATTAGAAACAGGTCGATTGGCATAAAAAAAATTGTGTAGAATGGTTTGTTATGTTTTTTCTAACTGTAAAATATTTTGAAAATCTGTGAATGGGAATCAAAATTCCATAAAAAAATATGGATAGACTATACATTACAATACAATTCATTTATTTGTGAAACATGTGTATAATAGGATCTTAATAGTAAGGTAATGAAGCTCAACATGTTCAGCCATTCGGCATATACAAATATTAACTACTCTGTACATAAACTTACTAATCTGGGATATTAACAATAGTAAATAAATTTAGAAGTCAAAATTATCAAAATATAGGATGTCAACTTGTCATGATCGAATAATAATGTTACATGAAATACAATGAAGAGTCAAATCTAAAAAAAATTAATTAAGTAAAAAATTGTCATTTAAATATAAATTAACATTATAATAACCTTTACATGCCAATATTTTATAAAGTTCGCGTTTAAATATGCTCATACTTTCAATTTGAACCACACGCAAGGGAATATCTTTGGGTATTCGTATCTAATGGTCTCCTAAGACCATTTTCGTGTAGCTGCAAAGAATACGGCATTTTCCCTTACTGCCCCGCTGAAAGTTTCCACTCTGTATAATGATATGCTCATACAAATAAACTGTGATTCAAACAGTTCATTAATAATGTTCATACACGGACTGTTTTGTCATGTGTGTCATGTCAAAGTTCAAGATTGCTAATTATCGGTCTAGACTCAAATCAACACTACAATTTATTATATTGCGTAAACTACAAACGTCTTTCAATATTCTATATTATTTAACCTGTGGTTATGGTATAACTTATAGATGGAAGAACAAGGCAGGAGGCCTTTGTCCAGCAGTGTGACAATAAATAATGAAGAAATAGTGAATCTTAGAAGTCGAAGAAAATGTTGAAATAAGTACCTAATCTTAAAATTTTTAATCAGAGCGGTTGCTTCACAAACCACTTGGATGTACGTGATGCGTAACTGAGGAAATGGTGATGATAATTGCTTCCTCTCCCATCATGCTATTACTTGGGTCGTTTCAGCATCACGTGGCAGCTCACAGCCAGTTGGTGACTTTTAATTAGTTCTTGATAGCAAAAGATATGCATTTACTCATGATACTGGACAACTTTTCCCAAGGAACATAGGTCGAAATACGAAAAACCAAATTTGACCTTCCATACAAAATGCGCTATCAGCTGATGTAGTTTCTATGGGAGGTCAAAACTTGATTTTCGTATTTCGATAATGTTCCTTGGGGAAAGTTGTTCAGCATCATGAGTACATTCATATCCTTTGCTATCAAGAACCAATTCAAAATCACCCAATATATTGCTGTCACTTTCATTGTCAGAAAAATAGAAAGAGTCAGCAATAGACTTAAAGGAGCTTTAACTTTAAAGATGATTTGTGCAACTGGCGGTCAGGATTTTTCGCCTCACGGTTAGAGCATTCGGCTCTCGATCCAGAGGTTCTAGGTTCGATTCACTCTCAAACAAAATTCCACTTTCTATGACTTCCCCCGTCCCGTGTGGTGCCGGCAAAGAATAGTACCAACCCATGCATACCCGTGGGTGTCGTAAGAGGCGACTAAGGGTTATAAGGTGAAGGATAGGCAGCAGCGTCCTCCTGTGTATCATAACATCTTACTTACTGCGGTCACCAGCAACCGGTGTCCATGGTGCTAGCCGTAGCGCTAACAAGCGTGGTGACTATGGTACTTCCCCTACACATTGTTTCAGTAAAAGCTGGAATTCTGGAGGGAGTTCCCTGTCCTGTAGTGGACGTTTGATGGGATGTCATGATGATGACTTCCCCAGTTTGGTTGCAACGTTGCAGAATGAATCACCTGATTGTCCAAAAAGTTATGATTCCGTGCTTGGAAAGGAATGTTAAGCCTTTGGTCCCGGCTACTATTTACTTCCTTTTGGAGGTGGTAGGGCTTATGTGCAAAGCCCTTTTGGGGAAGTACAACTCCCTTACCTATTTCTGCCGTAAAGCAGCAGTAGTTTAGGCAACGAAGCAGTTGACCCCAACATAATTATCTCAGGCACACTAAGCACACTAATTGTAATGTAATATAAACCTCCAAACTCCTTTGTACTCCACCTTTTATCAATGTAATACTAACTTGTGTTTGTAATACTCCGCCATTTGATATCTGGTATCGTAAATCTGGTGTCTTACGTAGGAAATGCTAGAAATGTACAGTCATGAGCGGGTCAAGCTTAAAACTCGTAGCGTGTCTTTGGCTTCTATGGCTAGCGAAATAAGAAATCTAATGTGTCATGCTTCATGTGCTCTTGACTGTACCTCAGTAAACTTAAGGCTTAGTCACGCAAATTCCTGTTAGCTCCACGTTAAATGTAGTTACTCGTAGATATTTCAGACTGTCTATAGTAAAACTATCATGAATTGTTTCGTTAAACAACGACAATTTTATTTGGTGACATTGGGTAAACCTGCCTTGTAACATAAAAAAAAATATTATAGGTACCATACTGCCTGAATCGAATGGCGTTATGTACTCGTATTATTTATTACTGAATATGTCCCCAATCACAAGAATCCCGACAGGGATACCACATCCGCCAGCCACGCAGATAGCATTATCGGTGACGTTGAGAGACGGTGATCGCGTGAGCAGATGGAATGGAACGCAGAAGGTGTACCATTCTCTGGGCAGAGAAAGCACAAAGACACACAGAATCCGTGCTGTAGCCAATACTAAGTATATTATATTTTTGTCATCGGAATATAATACGTAAGTTGGTTAACCACGTCAGTTGATCTACTTTAGAAAAATAATAATTTTGTAGGAAATTGCTAGATCCATAGCTCTCTAAGCTTTTGTTAGGTTCCCCTTTGACCAAACGCATGAGCAGAGCGAACGGGGGGGTGCCAGAAGTGAATTCGATACAGTTTTTATTATTTTTCGAAAGTCGATCAACTTACTAGGAAATTGATCAACTTATTTTTCCGTATTATCATCCGGTGATGATACATCCCCACCGGCATTTATTTTCCTCTCTTTTTTCTATTTTCTTTTTATTTAGAGGAAGACGATATCGTTAATACATTAGTTGACTTTAATGGCATGTCAGACGGACATGCATCGCTGTTATGCGGTGTGGTTATGACTAGTAGAGTCTCTCAGAATTCAGAGACAGAATTCATAATAACACAGCGTAGAGTTTTTAACGAGGAGAACAATAATTATTTTAGAACACAACTGTCTGACATTAGTGAATCACCAGGAATCAATTGTTTCATTTCCAAGTTTACAAACATTTTTAAGCATACTTTTACATATCGCTCAAGAAAAATTGTTTCAAAAAGAGCCAGAACTGTCAAATGGATAACTAAGGGCATACGAACATCGAGTGTAATGAAGCGATTTTTAAGCACGGCTGATCGCGGTATTAATCACTGTTCAATATTTGATTATCGTTCAAAGTATTTTACAATTTATCGTAAAATCGTGAGATACGCAAAAAAACTTTCTGCGCAATCAGATATACAGCAGGCTGATAATTCAATAAAAGCAATCTGGCAAGTGGTTAATAAACATAGGAACCAACCCCGAGCAAAGCAAAAACGCGATATTATGATGAAAATTGATAACAAAATGGTCAATGATCCAAGTGCTATTGCTGATACTTTTGTAAAGCAATTTGACTACAGTAATGCTAACAATACTAGGGATGTAGATAAATCTTTTGAGGTTCTTGTAAGAAGTACTCAGAGAGTAGACAGAGAACTTCGCTGGGATAAAACTTCTCCTACAGAAATCACTAAACTCATAAATTCTATGGAAAATAAAAAATCTAGCGGCTATGATGAGGTTCCCATCACAGTACTTAAACAGAACATAGATATTTTGGCTATGCCCCTTTCCGATTTCTTTAACGATTGTTTTCAACAAAATGTTTTCCCAGATCAGTTTAAAATTGCCAAAATTGTTCCAATCCACAAAAAAGGCAGTAAGACCGACTCAAAAAATTACAGGCCTATATACTTACTGCCAGTTCTGTCTAAGATATTTGAAAAACTTATAAAAATACGTCTAGTTAGGCATCTGAACGTAAATAATGTGATTAATTCACGTCAGTTTGGATACCAAAAAGGTACAGGTACAGTAGAAGCTATCGACACCCTTGTAGAAGATATTTTAACAAAGCTGAACGACAGACAGAAAGTGGTAGGAATATTCCTAGATCTGAGCTCGGCATTCGACAGTGTTGATCATGACATTCTCATACGGAAGTTTCACCACTATGGTGTTCGAAATGAACAATTAGGTCTATTACAGAGTTACCTTAAGAATAGAAAACAGTATGTGGAATTGATAGCCTCCAGTGGTAACAGGGAAGTCATTTATAGATCTAGAATGGTCAACTTTACAAGAGGAGTTCCCCAGGGATCAATCTTAGGACCGGTTTTTTTTATTGTATTTGTGAACGATCTCATTAATTTCATCTACAATGAGCTGACAGACGTTAAACCAATAGTTTATGCTGATGACACGAATGCTGTTGTTTCTGCACCAAACATTGATGGACTTATAAAAAAAACCAATCAGACTCTGGATACTTTTTCAAAATGGTTTAGAATAAACAACTTGCGTCTCAACTCGTCCAAGACGAATGTTATATTATTTCGATCCACGGCTAGGAATAAAGAAACACTGGAATTAAAATTAGATGATAATATAATTAGGACGGTCGAAGTAGTTAAATTTCTCGGAGTGCATATAGATTCTTTTTTCAATTGGAAACCAGAACTTGAACGCAGCGTGCTTCGCCCTACGAACTCTGAGAGACGAGGCTACTATCCCGCAGCTTAAAATGGTCTATCATGCTCTAGTAGAGTCACATTTACGCTATAGCATTAAGCTGTGGGGTAATAGCTATGCGTATAATATAGGGAATGCCTTCATTATTCAAAAAAGGGCGATCAGAACAATATTTCGTATTCCCCAAATGGTATCCTGTAGGGATTACTTTATTAAACTAGGCGTGTTGACAGCACCAAGTCTCTACATATTTGTATTGTTGTGTAATTTCGTCAAGCATCCACAATACATGGAGACGACTGCAGAAAGAGACATGAGGCTTTCAACAAGGCGAAAAGACATCCCAATTAAAAGTGACACAATTTTACCAAAACTCTCTGTTTTTTCACATATAGTGCTTATTGCCAAACCATTCGCTGCTTCAATAAACTTCCAACGTCGTTGAAATCTGTCACCAGAGTAACATCATTCAAAAGAATTCTATACGCCTTATTACTCGAAAGATGTTTTTATTCAGTGAACGAGTTTATGACATTTAAATTTGGTTTTTAAATACTAAATAGGTACCTAATTTCCATTTGTTTGTGTTGCTGTTGTTTGTTTTTTTTTTTTTTTTCTTGGACATATTAATTGTTATTCCAAATAATGTACCTAGATTAAGTTATATTCAATGCAATATGTATTTTGCTCCGAATAAACAATAAAGTAAAGTATTTAATTGTTTTGTATTGACATTTTAATTTAATGCAACAATTGAAATTTGCATGATTTTTTTTATATTAAATCTAAATGTATGAGACAAATTACCCGGATGACATCAACTTATGGACTACATTTATTGCGAATAAATCATTTCATTTCAATTTTTTGGCCGAATTGAGTCAAGAGTCCGTTTAAAGAGTGCCTCGTCAGCCATAAATACAAAACAGTTACAAACAAACAGATAAGCTAATAATAAAATTGAACTTGAATAATAACAGAGTAATAATAGGCGGCTTTAGAAGTTTATGAATCATATGGTTCATTAAAGTAACCCACGCCCATTGAATTCAAACTAGTACGGTCAACAGCTTGTCGGTAGAAACTTTATCAACTCTACTACCACGCCATAAGGTCCAAAAGTGTTTCTACTGATGTGCGGCCGTGTGTACTATTCATTGTTAAGCTTAGCCGCTGAAGCACGTGTCATTGTATTGTGTGAGATTATGTCAGATTATATTATACTAGCTGGTGCCCGCGACTTCCTCTGCGCAGAATCTACGTTTTCACCCGCATTAAATGCGTTTTCCCGTAGGAATGAAGTGTTTTCCCGCGGTAAAAAGTAGCCTATGTATTATTCCAGGACATAACCTATATGTGTGCCAATTTTTATTAAAATCCATTCAGTAGTTTTTACGTGAAAGAGTAACAAACATACATCCATCCATCCATTCTTACAAACTTTCGCGTTTATAATATTAGTAGGATTACACTGGGCCGCATCTAAATCATTTTCCGTCAAACAAATAAAAACGCTAAAATTTCTACAGTATTTAGTGATTATACTTTACATAAAATTTTTGGATGTTGCTCTGACTTCCTGGATACTTCTACTTACTTTTCTGTAGTTTTTAGGGTTCCGTACCTCAAAATAAAATAAATGGTACAGCAGCACTGCACTTACTTTCTCGAAATACTCAATAAAAACTATCAACCGCAAACTTAAATTTGTAATGCCATACACATAGTATGGAAATACAAACTTTTATTTACGTTTCCAAAAAAATGTTCGAATGAAATATACAGATCAATTCAGAATTCAAATTGTCAAACATTAAAACAAACAAACATCAAACGATTTCGAGTAAATCACATGTTTAACTTTTGGTAGTACTGGAACAGCCTTTATATGAATTTTCACAGATCAATGGATACTACCGTAGGATACTTGCATGCACATTTTTTTAATTTCCCTACACATGTTCCTTATGGATAATTGTTCAGTTTGGTCTACTGAGCAAGCCCTTTCAGTTTTTGGTACACCCTGTGTACTAAATTTTATTGAAAAAAATCATAAATAATATCCAGTCAGGTAGACAACGAATCCAGGATTAATATTATAGAGAATTTTAATAAACTCAATGGAACCAATTTTGGGTAAATCACATATTTACGTTTTGGTGGTACAGGAACACCCCTTATATGAAATTACACAGATCAATTGATACTAGTGCATGATATCTTACATGGAGATGCTTGGTCATGCAAAGTTTCATCAAGATTCTATGAGACGTTGTCACGGAGCGGGGCTGCATGCCTCGCATGCTGCCTCCTTTCGTGATCCTGGCTCTATTGTCCTGGCCCAAAATTCCAAATTCTTATTTCAAATGTCTTCTATCTCTGTCTTTCGATGTCATTCGTGTCAAAAATAGCCAGTTTACCTTTGATTCTGGTCGTGCTCGGACGTGCCCGCGCGCAGCACGACCACCGCCTTGTATTTACCTACTTTTTCATAATAAACTCTTAACTTTATGTTGGCATTTTGGATCCCCCACCCTGAAGAGTCTCAACTTCTGTCTGCCGCTGAGTAGTTTTCGGTGACAACGTTTTTGAGAAAATTAAAATTTTTCATTTTCGTTGTATGACAGCTACCCTCAAAATGAGAGCCAGAAGGAAACCACTCAGAACCCTTCGATGGATTTGCATAAAACTCCTAAATTAAAAATATGGTGTCAATCGGACTATTCGTTTAGCCGCTAGGCCAAAGCGTGACGGACAGACCGACCGACCGACGGACCGAGACCGACCGACCGACCGACCGACGGACGGACATTTTTGGGAGACTTGTTTTTTATGATGTATAAGTGATATAGAACACATTTTTGAGAAAATTATGAAAAAAAAAATTTTCACGAATACAATACCTTTCTCGCTCCGCTCGAAAGTAAAAACGGAACCCTTATAGGTTCACTTTGTTGTCCGTCTGTCTGTCTGTCTATCAAGACCCTTTTTCTCACGAACGAGAAGAGGTATCTGGTTGAAATTGATAACGAATGTTAAGGTCCATGAACCACACAAGATCTGAAAATTTCAATTTTTTACAACGACGCAATCAAAAGATATGGCTTTTTATACCTCATCTCCATACATTTATGCAAAAAAGCAAAACCTACGGTTACTTCCCGTTGACCTAAAATTATGAAATTTGGCAAGAAGCTAGGTCTCACAGTACAAATAAAGGGAAAAGTCTAAAATCATTAAATATTTAAATTTTTCTCACAACTAATATAACCAATTAAGGTGAGCTCCCGTTTCAAGAACTTTTCTATAAAAGAGGGGTCAAGTTAGATGGTCGCCGAGTTTTTAAATTCAAAGAGCAAAAGCTTTTAGTATATCATATGGTAGATAGGTACGGAACCCTTAGGGCGCGAGTCCGACTCGCACTTGGCCGGTTTTTAATACTCAAAATTAATTATCTAATTATTACCTGCGACAAAAAGCAGAGAAAATGAATTTTTCTGAAGATTAAACTACTTTTCGCCCCAGCAGTTAAACGCGATTACAAATATAAGGATAATATGTATCATGTTGAAGCTTTCTTTGTCCCAATATGGTCCCAATCATTGTTTGTTTAGCGGAAAACCTGCTGTAACCGCTTTCTATGTGGTCAAGTGTAGTTGGTGGATGAAATACGAACGTCGAACACTAACACAACTTTACACCAGCTTACAATAATCCTTAAGATAAATCCCTTTGCAGTACAGTCAACCGCACATCACTGAACACACGTGCTCTGCACTATTTCAACGAAATAAATAGCAATATCAAGGTCTATATATTTCTACCATCGTGCAATTGACTGTATCTAAGTTGGCTTAAGGATTTGGTTACAAAATCTGCCCTTGAATCGAAAAGAAGCCGCTTACTTACTGCGATTATCTCGGATCATGCGTAGGCCCATAGATGGGTCACCGCATTTTAACCTTACATCAATTTCTTCACTTTAAAAAGATCTTTTTATCGTGGATCAAGCTACAGGCACAGAATAAAGTAATAGCCCGCCGCACGCGAGATTCTCGTGGTCCTTCTAAGGGTCTTTTGTACTGAATATGCGAGCCTGCGGGACCTTCCAATCTCAAATATCAAATTCGCACTCGATGTATGTAGTGTGGTACAGGGCATTGAACACCGTTGCAGTAGCCTGCTACCTGCTGCTAGAATACAAGGTATTCTACAGAATACATGATGACATGAGAATGTTGTTGTAATTTTTATTTGTATATGTATGTAAATATATGTATTGTGTGTATGTATATATATATATATATTTATGTATGTTTATATGTATTAAATATTATATCATAGGTATTAAAATAGTATTAGGCGTTAGATTAAATAGATTAAAAGTTTCCAAATTTCATACCAAATCTACTTTGTAATAAATAAAATTATTGTATCTTTACGGAAGAGCGGAGCCTCCTGTCACAGGCAATGCTTTCCAAGGAGGTTCCAGCGACTTATTATAAAAAGGTTGTTATATAAGTAATAAAATATTTTGTATTTTTTGTACATTTCGGTGAGTGTGCGTGATACCGCCATCTCGCTTCCTCCTAAGTGGAACAAGACAAGGGTTGGGGTTCAACACCCCTACGTCGTTAATCTATTACTTATTCGTACACAGCGCTTTACTTCTTTATTTCTGATGCGTACAGCTAAGGAGTGAAGTGTGGAGTGGTGTAGGTGTGTGTGGGTGCAACGGGGTGTGAGGAGTGGAGTGGATTGTGGAGGAGGAGTGGTTTATGGAGTGGAGTGTGCGAGGAGTGGTGTGTGGAGTGGAGTGGGGAGTGGTGGAGTGAGGAGGGGTAGGAGTGTGGTGTGTGCGGTGGGGTGTGTGGAGGAGTAAGGGGTGGTGTGTTAGTGCGTGTTTGGTAGGAGGAGGAGGAGTTAAAAGTGGGGGTGGAGGGATTCTCCATTTCCCCCAACAATATAATCTGGATCTTTTCAAAGGCCGTGAACAGAGAACTATACAGGGTGTTAATTTGATTGCGTGCCATAGCTCAGGGGCGGGATCAGTATTAGTAACTGAACAACTTTTTCAAAGGGACATAGGTCGAAATACGAAAAACCAAATTTGACCTTCCATACAAAATGCGCTATCAGCTGATACAGTTTCTATGGGAGGTCAAAAATTGATATTCGTATTTCGATCTATATTCCTTGGGAAAAGTTGTTCAGTTACTGATACTGATCCCGCCCCTGAGCTATGGCACGCAATTAACACACACACACACACCTTGTATATAACGCCGTGAACAGGCATTTTTGACCCCATCTTCACATGTTTAGCTTTTACAACGCCTTGGTTTTATTACTGTTATGTTGTAAAAATACTTGTGTTAATAAATAAATAACCACCAAGTGAGATCGGGATCAAATGCTCATCTATTTCACAAGAAGAAAGCTATTTCATCTTATTGCCAAAAACACCTGCAACCCTTACAGATCAATAATTGCAATTGCAAATTGCAACAGTGTCAAACGGTCAAGCACTTTAACACTAAGGAACCTACTATTCGAACCAGTTTTCATAATCCCAGTTTCGATACTTATTGGCTTTGAATTTAAGTGCAAACATCCAACGCGTAAATAATCAGTTTGCAAGAATCATGCGTAAATTCTTAGGAAAAACCAAATAAGTGTAAGCACGCCTCCAAAAAGAAATACATGAGGTCCTAATGAAATAGTGAACATAATTTTAGTATGTTACTCAGACCATGAAACTGAACAACTTTCCCCAAGGAACATAAGTCGAAATACGAAAATCAACTTTTGACCTCCTTTATAAACTGCACCAGCTGATAGCGCATTTTGTATGGGAGGTCAAAAATTGCTTTTCCTGTTTCGACCAGTTTCATAGTGTATGTAATAAGTATGTTAAAATTACGTTCTCTATTTCATTAGGAGTCTATATAAGTACGATAGTATCTTGAAAGGTTGGTGGATATTTTTATTCTATTCTACTCCGAGAATCTGCTAGCGTTTACGTTCATAGAAACCCACTTCTCAAGTGACTATTACAGTGAGTAACGCCGAGATACTAGTGAGTCACCTAGTTAGAAGTTCAACGAACAAAGCTTGGATTTTGACAACTTCAAGGGTCCATAGACCTTAATATTTGATATTAAAAGGGTCTTGACAGATAGATAGAATTACGTGATCCTATAAGTGATAGGTTTATTTCTTTTGAGATACGGTATCTCAAAAACTGGATAAAGTCGCATTAAAACTCTTTTCATTTATTTATTACGTAATTCAACCTTCATGGTGTTATGCTTTCTGATCACTTCAAGCGAAAAAAATTGTTTAAGTTGCCATTTATTGCGGACTTTTTGGCGGGAACTCAGTTTTTACCCGACTGCCCCAAAACAGGAGGGTTATGTTTTTCGAGTGTATGTATGTATGTATGTCGATTTCTTTGTCGCACTCAGCAGCCAAAACGGCTTGGTAAATTTCAACATGTGAGGTGTCGTCAGGTTCGTATTCATTGTAGGAGTGTCATAGGGTATAAAAAAAATTAAAAAAGTACTAAATAAAAAACTATTTCAAAAAACAAAATACCCGACTGAAAAAAGAATCTCAATCGGCTTCCGATTGAGATGAAATTTTGCATGCGTAAATCGGATGACAATGCAATATTATTGTAACTAGGAGCTGATCTGATGATGGAACCGGCAGATATCCATAAAAAAGTGGAGATATTTCCGCGTTTCAGAATCCTACAGCGCCATCTATTGGTGCGTAGCGTCGCTTGCTCACCTGGTAATACTTTATTGATAAAATAACTCTGTGAGATTTCCTTATAAAATATTTGGGTTTAGCTAGGCCTTTTGGAAAAAAAATCACTTAGTTTTAACATACAAAGCAATGACTAAATTTCACGTGCAAGATGCAGCATTCATTACTTTTGTACCTAATACTGTAGTTTTTCCACTCCATACCAGAGGCGCTGTTTTTATTACCGCGTTTCAGAAACCTACAGCGCCATCTGTTGGTGGGTATCATCACTTACTCATCTGGTAATATTTTATTGATAAACCAACTCTGGGAGGTTTCTTTATAAAATATTTGGGTTTAGCTATGCCTTTTGGAAATAATTTTCTTAGTTTTAACACATAAAGTAATGACTAAATTTCCCGTGCAAGATGCAGCACTATGGGGCTACCTCTTGTCCACTAGCGCCTCCATCAGTTAAAAAAATATTACTCGCTAAATACAAAACTTGTCAAATATCCGGAAAGACAAATTGAAGTAAAGGTACCTTTGTTTATTTAGAAACTATTTACTCTCTAAAATAAAGTTCAGTATAGTTACAGATACAAAAACTGCTAAAAGTGGCCCTTTTTCGCACTTTTTGTATCCGTTACTACAGTGAACTATATTTTTCAGAATTGATAGATTCTGAATAAACTAGGGTACTTTAACTTCAATCTGTCTTTCCGGATCGTCGATAAGTTTTGTATTTAGCGAGTAATATTTTTTTAACTGATGGGGGCGCTAGTGGACGGGAAGTAGCTTTTTGATGTCGACTACCCAAGGAGGTTTTAGTCCACGCTTCGCCAAAGCGAACCACCAGAGACTAAAACCTCCTTGTGACTACCAAATTCAACCATCAACCATACCTTACGTACGGTTAACCGCACGGGAATGGAAAGATTTGCAACTCTATTACTATGTCACAAAGTTCGAAGTGTTTCTACTGACGTGGGTGTATGTAGAAATATATCTTGGGTTTGGGCTTCTGATGCTCGTCTGATTCCAGGCTGTGTAAAGAGTTGTTTTTATAATGTATGTACTCGTATGTCGATTTCTTTGTCGCGCTCTGCAGCCTAAATGGCTTTATAGATTTTAACATATGAGGTGTCGTTAGATTTGTTTTCATTGTAGGAGTGTCAAATGGTATAATATTTTAGTACGGCACCTTTGAAGAGAAAAAAAGGGTGAAATAATTTTTTTAAAATAATTACTTTTACAACATGGGTATCAAACAATAGCTGGTAAAAACCTGATTCTAAGGTTTAGGCAAATTTTTTAGTATAACTTGACGTAGCAAATCTGAAAACTAAAAAGTTTAAAATAAAAAATTATTAAATAACAAAAAACCCAACTGCTTAGCACAAGAGAGGAAAACAAGCTTAAATCTATTGGATTTGGTAACTTGAATTGTATAAGATACTGCAGGCGGGGACGAACAAAATTAAGTCATAAACATCCACAAAACGTTTTTTCGTTCCCGCCAGCAGTATCTTATACAATTCAAGTTACCAAATCCAATAGATTTAAGCTTGTTTTCCTCTCTTGTGCTAAGCAGTTGGGTTTTTTGTTATTTAATAAATTTTTTTTGTGATTTAGTGGATAATAAAGATAGTGTAAATTGTCTACGGAGTGTGCTGCTGGCATGCTGCTGGTGAAAATTTCATTTAAGTGATCTCGTGTTTAAGCCCCGTTTGTGTTATCTCAAAAAATCGAGGACATTTTCCTTCGTAATGTTTGCTATCGTTTTACGAGGGGAGCAAACAGAAAGACTGAAAAAACCGGCCAAGTGCGTGTCAGGCCACGCGCAGTATATATAGGGTTCCATTTTTTTTTTCACAACTTTTTTATCGCCAAGCAAGTTTTGATTTAAGTATTTCATAACGTTTTTAACGTTGAAAAAAAAAATCATAAAAAAAGTAAAAAGATGATTTTTAATTTTATTAAGTAATCGAAGAAGACCAAGACGCACTTATTTTGACCAGATAAAAGAGAGGGTAAACGTCGAGTCTTATCAGGATGTCAAATCATTGGCAGAGGACAGAGAGAAATGGAGATTGCTCCACCGACAAGAGCGCGGCTCTTAAATATGAGAAGAAGAATCGAGCTGCCAGATGTTTGTAAAGAGTGGCATTCATTCACGAAAATTTGTAACATAAAAATGGGTGAGCATTTTGGGTGTAGCAATGGGTTTACTCAAGAAATTCTTCGATGAGTATATTAGGTCGTATGGAAACTGGGTGACGCTATGCGGATGATTCGTCATCAAGGTGAACTGCTACATTAAATCAATTTAAGACTATAATTATCAAATTAATATTCATGATAATTTGCCAAAATCTTCTACCGGTTAGTCTTGTGATGAAAAAAATCGTTTATAATTTGTTTTTAGGGTTCCGTACCTCACAATAAAAAAACGGAACCCTTATAGGATTACTTTGTTGTCCGTCTGTCTGTCTGTCAAGACCCTTTTTCTCACGAACGAGAAGAGGTATCAGGTCGAAATTGATAACGAATATTAAGGTCCATAAACCACACAGTATGTGAAAATTTCAATTTTTACAACGACATAATCAAAAGATATGGCTTTATATGTCCTCATCTCTATACATTTATGCAAAAAAGCAAAACCTACAGGGTACTTCCCGTTGACCTAAAATTATTAAATTTGGCAAGAAGCTAGGTCTCACAGTACAAATGAAGGGAAAAGTCTAAAATCATTAAATATTTAAATTTTTCTCACAACTAATAGTAGTAAAGAGGGGTCAAGTTGGATGGTCGCGGAGTTTTTAAAATCAAAGAGCAAAAGCTTTCAGTATATCATTATGGTAGATAGGTACGGAACCCTTATGGCGCGAGTCCGAGTCGCACTTTACCGGTTTTTTTTTACAAGTAAGCAAACGAGCAGATGGGCCAGCTTATTGTAAGTGGTCGTCATCGTCACAGCTCATAACACCCGCAGTCTTATTAGTGGCATACTTTGACATTAATAAGGCAGCAAAGCGCGTTGCTCACCCTGAGAACTAATATGGTATGTCCCTTTAAAGCGAAACACTGTATTGCAAGACTGCTCTTATACGGTAATAATAGAATTTGTAGGTATTAGAAAAAAAATCCTTTTTTAACAGTGCAGGTATATCCAACCCAATCTCACTTACTGGCCTTGTCTTATAAGCTATATTCAATTTATCTTCGATTCGTGTTAATCGATATTACGAAACAAAGTCATTTTTGATATAGATTTGTGATAGGTACAAATCGCAACAAATAATACACTGTTCTGTCACAAAGTTAGATTCATGTAATCGATATAGCGGCATCGATTACTGAATCGATTTTTGCGAGCTTCTCGGTCACGAGCTTGGTTTTGCGATTGCGTACAAAAACTGTGGTGTCGTTGGATATTATGGATCTTACGTGACAATATAAAGCGTGATGGTCAGTTCTGATTGTGAGAACCAAAGACATTATTCTAAGAAGTTCTTAATTGAGTTCAATTGACGTTTCTTTTTAGGGTTTTGAGATGCTTTAAATTGGTACTTTCTTTTACCTGGGCGACCGAACAGAGCCGCCTCAACATTATATCATCGGGTGAGCAAGCTATGCTACCCGCCAACAGATGTCGCTGTGGGCTTTTGTCTAAAACGCGGGATTTTAAAAACACAGGGAAAACTGATTTTCCCAGACATGAGACCTAGCTAGATCGATTTTTCGCCCCCGAGAAACCCCGTATGGTAAATTTCATCCAAATTGTAGAGCCGTTTTCGAGAAACTGATTACAAATACAATATTGCTCGTATAATACAATTAATAATACATTATTATTACAAGTCACTAGATAAAGCACCTTATATACCTATTACGTCTGGAAATTAAATATAAAAAACAACAATGTAAATATTAAAAATTTAAAGCTTAATAATAAAAAAAATTATCACGATAAAGAATTTAAGTTAGTTGATAAACTCCATAAATAATAACTACAGTTTGAAAACTTTTTGTGGTTTTTTTTTTAATTAACTATGATATATATTTATTATATATTACAATCTTAGGCCACTATAAAAAAGAAATACTACTAATATTAGGTAGATAAATGGTCAACGCAACATAAAACCAATAGTTAAAATAAAATAATAGTTACAAAAAAATACTAATAGCAGGATGGTAGCAGGTAATTATAACGGAAATAATTATGATATTTTTATAACACGTGTGACGATTTGGAACATTGTCAATGTACACTTTGATTAATGTTTTTTTAACGCAAATGTAGAATCATATGGAAACCAAAAAAATAATTGAGTGAGATTCTAAAACAAGCGCTTGTAAACCGGTTGAAGCAGCATAAGTTCTGGATGGTCTGTTATTACATACAGTTATAGTACTTATAGAGGTGCTATTACACGATTTACATAGTTAATCGATTTTGTGGTGCAATAAGTGGAAAATGTCGGTAAAAGCTACTAAGTTTAAATGTTTTCTGTAATAAGGTAAAGGTTTCTTTAGGAAATCCAATTTATGAGTTTTATGACTATTAGGCAGAATAAATCAATTTGAAGTAAACTGCCTGTACTTATAAAGTTTGGTAAGATATTAATAGTTTTATATTCAGGTTTCAAACATCATAGTAATCAAGCCTTTTTGGATCGAAAAGAAACGGGTAAAATATTGGTCGTCCTTGAGAACCCTGTGTGAACATCGCTGTAACGGCATAAGATTTGTATGGTCCACCACACGTTAAAGGAAATATTTGCACCCCATCACCATTCCATAAAGTCTTAAGTGTATCTACTGACGTGCTGTTCGGTTTACTTTTTGGAAATTGAAAAACGTTTATCGTTTGAGAACTTGCTCAATTGAAATGGTCTGAGTAACATACCAAATCAAAGAGGGTCCAAACATATGCTTGTAAGAATAAGATTATAATTCCTTCGTTGATATTAATACTTTTTGTGAAAATTGCTAACAAATGTCTCAAAGAAAAGACCAGCAGATGCAAAAGTGAAATGGCCTTTGGCCTTTGGTCGGGGTAGGCAGAGACCACAGTTCTCCACCTGCTACGATCTTGGCATACTTCCCTTGCTTCCTGAACTTTCATCGATCCTTACATACATGCTCGTCGGTTTAGGGTACTTTTAACCTGGCCTTTATTCAGAACATCTTGAATTTGGTCCTGGTATCTTCGCCGAGGCCTTCCCCTCCCAACGTTTCCATTCACTCTCGCCTTGCAGATCTCTTTCGTCAATCTTCCTTCATTCATCCTCTCTACATGACCAAACCATCTCAGCATCCCTTTCTCAATTTTAGTCACTACGTCTTCTGTTACGCTACAACGTTCTCTTACGAGTATCACAACTATTTCTAATCCTGTCACTCAATTTCACACTAATCAAGGACGGAGTCAACCAAGGAGTATAACATAAATTATGTCAAATAATATTAGGAAAATTGCAAAGTTATAATTCTTAGATTTTATTTTACCAAGTAAACCGAATTTGTTTAAATATCTCCTATTTCCTAGCCCTTAGAGCTTACGGCTTATGTGCAAGATGTAGTCACGAATATCTCCAGCCTCCAGCTAAATGTAAATCTGTCTCTTGAGAAAAATACAGTTGTTTATTTGCTATTTAGTGCATTTACTCCAGGGTATTTAGAAACTTTTATATGAGTGGGTTTGAAGTAAATATAAATGTGACTTTTTTATTATTATTGACAAAATTAACTTTAAATTCATATATGTAAAATAGTATTAAAGAAAAAAATATAGGGAAGATGACGAAAAATACATTTTAAACCGAAAAATTCAAAAATAAAGTTTATCATTACAGTTGACATTTTAATTTTGTATAAAATGTATTTAAAATAATATTTAAGAAGTAAAACATTAAACCTACTTCCATTACATATTATCCTTTAAGTGCAATTTCGAGTTAACTTAACCTTACTTTACCGAATTTCAGCAATTCCAATGGGAATTTTTTTTAATTTTTAGGTAAGCTAACTATGATTATAGTTCTATTAACGAGTGATTCCCATTACGTCCCAATACCTACGCACCAAGTTGGTGCGTTCGTGGACATTGCAATTTTGGCCCAACGCTTTTTTATAGAAACTTTAGTACATTCGGGAACAAAATTGTCACCATTTTTTAATTAATTATATAGTTATCATAATAAAAGTCACATATTATATTTTTCTAGTATATTTTTTACAGCATCATCAATCAGTCTTTATTAAAAGTAGGCATAATAATCATGTTTTGAAACTAATTTTGCTCTTATATAGAATAATAACTAACAGTTTAAATAATTAATAAATCAACAATACAAAATATTAAAAAGCAGTCTTAATGTTATAATATTTCCCTATTGGTTTTCCTGTACTCTAATTCATAAATAATTCTGAAAACCGATTGATAAATTATAACTAAAGTTATATCTTCTTAGTAAATAATATTACATTGATAAATTTGAGGTAGAATCGACTACCATAAGTCGACCATCAGATAGGCCTTTAGTCTGATGACAGGAACAATTACACAATATTTGTATATTCTGTGTTTCGCTATCTTGCAAACATCAAATAAAAATCAATATTGTGAAAACACTTTTGTTGTTAGCATTACTTTCCTTATAAAACGTCATGAAAAAAGAAGTGGGACGAAATGGGAATAAAAATAAAATATAACATTCAATTCCCATTACGCACCAAAATGGTGCGTTGGGACATGGGACGTAATGGGAATCACTCCTATTAACAATGCTAATCGATTGATTGCATTAGCATTTTAGTATAAATAAAAAATAAAAATATATGTTCCCGAGGTCTTACGATTTTAATAATTATACATTTATAGGAGAGATTAGTTGTTTAACAAGAATCCGAGAAAAAACAGCCATACTTAATTACTTTCAGATCAAATAATAATTTCCCTGGACTAATTATATGGCTGAAGAAATATGTTTAGTGATGACTCTTCCTGCCTGTTGAGTTATAGCCAAATTGGCTTGCTCGGGTTCCAATACAAGTACTCGCGACAAAAAAAAACTTTGTAGCCTTGTATGACAAACAACGATTCTTCGTTGAAGTTGTTTGTTTAAAATTTACGTATATAATCATAGGTTTAAAATCACTGGGAGAGAAATGGCAAAAAAATAATTTTATGTACAAAATGAAATGAATTTGACATGGTCAACCACTCTATATTATTAAGAAAATTTGAGTACTACAGCGTAAGAGGTAGAGTGCATAAACTTTTTGTATCTTATTTGCAAAATAGGAAGCAATACGTTGAGATTACGGGTATGAGTGATGATGGTGCTGAGATCAGGAAAAATTCGGATCATACTAATATATCCAGAGGCGTCCCACAGGGCTCTATACTAGGACCAACTCTGTTTTTGATTTTTTTTAATGACATAGTCAATTTTCTAACTTCTGCAGTACCTGGTGTAAAACTCGTATTGTTTGCTGACGACACAAACGCCGTTTTATCAGGAAAAAATGTTGAAGAGGTTTCTAAGTCAGCTAATCAAGCTTTAGAAGCTTTTTCTACATGGTTAGGTGTAAACGATCTTGCGCTCAATATTAACAAAACAAATGCTATTTTATTTAAACCTACCTCTAGGAACAGTGAACCGCTACACTTATGCTTAAATAATCATAGAGTTAAACAAGTACATGTTATCAAATTTTTGGGAGTCTATATAGACTCATTTTTGAGTTGGAAGGAGGAGTTGAACGCAATAGATGGTTCTATCAGCTCGGCTTGCTACGCTCTACGAAGTCTAAGAGAGGTTTTAATAAGAGAGCAGCTTATAGAAATATACTACGCACTCGTAGAGTCAAAGCTAAGATATAGCATCATGTTTTGGGGCAACAGTTATAAATATCATTTAAATAAAGCTTTGACTTTACAAAAGAGAGCAATAAGAGTCATAGCACGTATTCCACCCTGGGAATCATGCCGGGAATATTTTGTAAAATATGAAATTCTTACTGTTCCTAGTCTTTACGTGATGGTACTGCTTACCGATATATTAAAAAACAGAAATAAATATGAATCAGAACAAGAAATGAAACTACGTTTGACCACAAGAAGAAAAGACATAGATTTGCCATTCAGGCCTTGCCTAAACATTGCTAAACATTGCCCCAAGTACCAAGCTATTGTTTTGTTTAACCGGATGCCGACAGCTTTAAAAATAGTAACTAATATTATTGAGTTCAAATATAAATTGAGAACATTTTTATTGACAAAACCTTTTTACTCTATAGATGAAATAATGAATTAAATTTGTTCTTTACATTCACATAATTCACACAATTTACATTGATTAATTTTTTAATCACAATCTTCTGGTGTTTTGGTAGCGATATACTTGCTAGTCGTATTTGTACTTGACATGTTTAATGTTTTTGATTATTGATTTGTGACATAAACTTTTTATTTTTCTTCATAACTTGACATTTTTAACTTTTTTTTTATGTATTTTTGTTGACAATTTAATATTGAATTCATTTTTAAACTAAAGTTTTAATTTGATATTTTAAATTAACTTAGATGTTCCTAATGTACCTAATCTTTTTTATTTTTTTGTTCGCGTAATTTTTTGTAAATGATAAATTGTAAATATTCGCACACAGTATAACTGTTAAATGAATAAATGAATGATGATGATAATGAAATGTTCCTTAAACATACATTCAACCCGTTTACTAAAAGAATGGTCCTCGCTAGAGTGTAACGCCTTACACTTAAGAAGAATTTCAATTATCAAACGCACCTAGAGTTTTCACAAACGTTTGTTTAAGTTACATACAAATTTTTCTTAATAATTTTTTTCTGCACATCGTACTCATTATGCGTCGCAGTGACGTTATCGCTTCAGGACCATTATTTTAGTAAACGGGTTGTAATCAAAGTAAATTAAATGAGGTATTCAATTTACGTTTAATGACATTTTTTTTGTAGAGTTGATAGATGAGTACAAATTATAATTAAAAATTAATCCGGAAAAATATGATAGAGTCTGGCCAACGAAAGCTGTCCGTACTAAACCGCGGGATATTTAAAAATAAACTATTTCACATACAAGTGATCCTTACAAAATTCAAACTATTACTGTCCAATTGTGTCCCCATATGCCACATTGCCACACATAGCATTTCTTGCTGCGGCTGTACAAATTACAAACTCCCACAAACATGATTGTCTCAATGATTAAATACGACACTTTGTTTTAGTTCTACCACTTCCTATATCACAAAGATTGACACACGTAATAGTATAATTTCTTTACTAGACTGTGATTTAATTGTGTCGCTGACACGGTGACTTCTTGACCTTTGGTTGGTATAAAAAATTGTTAAAGGAAATGCTGTGTACATAATAGTTTGTGTGAAAAATTGTGGCCTAGTGGCAATTAGAGTTTTTCTTTATAAACACAAAAGTTAAGCAACGTTGTGACATAACCATCTTACTTCGGAGGAGGTGGAGGATAAGTTGAAGGATTATGAATCATAAGATTATGTAAGGTCCTAATGAAATAGAGAATATATTTTTAGCATATTACTCAGACCATGAAACTGAAAAACTTTTCTTACAAAACCTAGGTCAAAATACTAAAAAAATACCGTAGAGACTGCATCATCTGATAGCGCATTTGGCGCTTTTTTTTTCATAGGTTCTTGGAAAAAATTGTACAGTTTCTTGGTCTAAATAATATACTAAAATTATGTTCACTTTTAATTTTATTTTTTTATTCCATTCTCTACATATTAAAAAAAATAAAAATAAAATATTTTTTTTTTATTTCAGGCGGTATATTATATTCCTAATTATTCTGTTTTATTACTTATTGGGACGTTTTTGTTGAAATTTATTAATTGAATCATATTTTAATATTTAACTGCTTTATGACGTCAATAGTTTTGCCTTAACAATAAAGGAAAAAGACAACTGAGTCCAGTAGTGGATGATCTTCAAAGCGTCTCACAATATTCCAAATTAACTGATTTGGCAAAACATCTAGTTAATCGCTGCAGTGACTCTCTATATGAAAGCTCATCATCAACACTAAGCTTCTTCTACACTAAGCAGAAAATATCTGAAACTTGTTTTTACGTAAGTAGATACTTATAATATTAAATGCTGATTCAAAGTAAATATTAGGAGAATAGCAGCGTATAAAGCTGTCCAAAGGTTATCGCTTTATAAGAACATTATGTCTCCAATGAGTTTGCTTATCTTCTTGTACACATGGACGCGTGTCAGTGGAAACACTTTGACCTTGAGCGAGTATTTTGACCTTGGCGCTAGTTCAGCTTATACTGGTTTTGTTTCTACGTGCTTTCTGCTGGCCGTACTATTTACTCTAACATTACAGCTTTTAATACCAACACTGATGTATGGCAGTGAAAGCTGGGTATGGCAGAAGAAGCATGAAAGTAGAATTAATGCAGTGGAAATGAGAGCGCTAAGGAGTATGATTGGTGTTAAATTGAGTGACAGGATTAGAAATAGTGTGATAAGAGAACGGTGTGGCGTAAAAGAAGACGTAGTGACCAAAATCGAGAAAGGGATGCTGAGATGGTTTGGTCATGTAGAGAGGATGAATGAACGAAGACTGACGAAAGAGATCTACCAGGCGAGAGTGAATGGAAACGTTGGAAGAGGAAGGCCTAGGCGAACGTACCAGGACCAAATTCAGGACGTTCTGAATAAAGGCCGGGTTAAAAGTACCCTAAACCGACGAGCATGTATGAAAGGATTGATGAAAGTACAGGAAGCAAGGGAAGTATGTCAAGATCGTAGCAGGTGGAGGACTGTGGTCTCTGCCTACCCCGACGGGAAAGAGGCGTGATGATATGTATGTATGTATTAATCCAAACAATTTCAAATTGTCTATGTAAAAATAACTGTCTATGTAATACCGTTAAGAATAATAACAACAAAGACTACAATTTACTAAAGTGTACTAGTAATAGGCAACTAAGGGATTTCAAACAAGTATTTTTGCTAGGGAGCAATAAGGGAGCTCCCTGTCTCACTTTTTATACGATTTTTTGTGAGTATGATTTGTGTGCTTCTTTTATATGGTAGACTGTTTACGAAAAGGACTTATGCTCTTAGATTTCACAACGCTTAGGTCTTTCATTTAGCGCGGTAGCGCTTTGTATAATGTATTTTTTTGAAAATGAAGAAAGCCAAAGTCATGATCTACAGTCGTCCTCAAGTCAGTGGTAACGTTTTAACCTTGAGCGGTTCTCTGGCATCGGGTGTTTGTACCGTAGAGCTGATTCAGCTTATACTGGGTCTGTCAACACTTACTTTGTGCCGTGCGTACTTTGTTATCTGGTCTGTCTGTAAATTACCGAAGGCAAGTGTAGCTAACATTGAACTCAGTACCAGTCTTATTTTAATAATCATAGGAATTAGATTGCAGATTGTCAATGTTGACCTTATCTTGACTGTACAAAATGAAATTAAAAGGTTTCTTGAAAACTAAAATTCTGCATGGTATTCCTTGATCTTTTGACATAAGGCCCAGTTTTGTCAAACTATGCAACAATTTCTCAAGGCGGCGGCGGCGGCAACTACTGCAAAAGCATAATTATCTTCACTTTATATCGGCCGCCAACACAGCTTTATACGTACTTAACTAGCGTAGGCTTATGATCAAGGAGGTAGCAGTAGCACCACTTTCTGCTACGGAGGGAGCCATGATGATTAGGAGAATAAGCAAAATCTTAATTTGTAATAACTTTCTGAAACTTCGGAGTAAATCATTGCAAACTGTCAAGTGTATATGTTGATGAGTGTAAGTAGGTTACTTAGTGTAGAGAGAGACACACGTGCGGAATTTTCGCGTTGGAACGATCCGCCACGGAACTTTCCGTCAAGTATGACACACTAGAGCGGAATCTACAAGGTGTTGTCACATGTGACATTTGCTTGGTGGTTGACGGAAAGCAAAGAATTATAAATAGAAGACGGATTAAAGAAATAATTGGTCACAAGGCATATAGCGAAAACGTTGTTCTATTAATCTGGAAGGGTTATATGATGTGACATTGCAATTTGGGACATGCTGGTAAATGTCATCCCATAGCAAAATTAATTTTCACGGGTTCTATACTGAATGAAGCATGGATTTCCAGTTTCCTAGACGGAAAGATTCCTCGCTTATCGTTCCGAAGAGGAATTTCTACAAGTGTGTCGCTATACTAACTATTGAGAAATTTTGTGCTAATTTCATGGTTAGTCTAGCTAAATTCTAGATAGACTCCATACCACAACAATGATGTGTAGAATTTCGTCAGTATTTGCTAAAATGTTGGTAAATTGCTAAATAGTTGTGTAAACCACAAGCTGAAATCCACATTTGACATTCTTTAACTATGATAAGTTTTATTAGTACTTTATACATTGCTGTAGCTTTTATATTTGGACAGTATGAAAATAGTTTATTACCCAACAAGTGAAAAAAAAGGAAATTTCCTTCGAGGGACTAACTTGGATCCAGAGAGCATCGAATGAAAATGGCGGGATTTGTTTTTCTTAATTTAAAATGAACTTTATTCTATGCAACTAGCCAGTATGTTCAGTAAGTTCATTGACGTAAGAAAAATAAACGCGCCCTGGCGTAGTTTCCAAAATCTTTGAGTAAGTTTTACAATTTTTTTACATGCAATTCGCAAATTCGCGTTTGTTCCAAGTATTTTTTCACTCAGAGAAAACATGATCGTTTTTTTTTTCACTGTTTTTGAAAAATCATAGGCATTTGTTTGAATGGCAATGGTGAAATAGTAGATTACCCAACAAGTAAAAAAAAGGGAATTCCTTTCGAGGGACTAAGTTGTATCCCGAGAGGAGCGAAGGATTCTAAAGTAGAATCCAGAATAGAATCCTGAGCGGATCAAGGGATACAAGAACCTAGATTATATATATTTTTTTTACGTGTTAAGTACTCTACTTTTTATCATTGGCTGCAAGAAAATAATAACTTTGTGATTATGAATAGGCAAAATGAAATAAAATTTACCTAGTCAAATTGTGAGATATGGAGCCAATTCAACAAGTCAAATTATAATTTAACGGTTCTGACAATTTACCTGCGACTTATACAGTTCAGGAGTATGATAAAAAATAAGGTTATTCTTACTGGACCGCTACGGGTACTTGCCGGGGGTTAAAAACACGATGCTTTTTGGTCTTTGGTGCTTTTTTTTATCATAGCCGATTCGACATTCGTGTGTCATGACTATTTCTAAACACAAATTGTTATTACTTACTACTACTTACTTTCGCTGGCTCAGGGACCCAAAGAGGATCTTGGCCTCCGACACCAAAAGCCGCCAGTCGGCCCTTTTCTGCACCTCCTCACGCCAATCGGGTCTTTGGAGGGCGCTCAGGTCCTTCTGCACTTCGTCACTCCAGCGTTACCTGGGACGTCCGACCGGCCGTTTTCCCGGCGGTCGTCCCAGGTATGCTCTTTTGACTGCACGATCTTCCTCCATTCTCTCTACGTGGCCGAGCCAGCGAAGTCGGGCTGATTTCGTCTCTCCAATTTTCGGTTCAGCCACTAGGTCTTCTACCTCCTGGTTTTTTCGGGACCTCCAAGTGCCATCATCACGCCTAGTTGGTCCCGGGATCTTCCGGAAAATCTTCCTCTCTGCCACTAAGTGCTTACTTTCCTCTTTTTGAGTCAGTGTCCATGATTCGTATGCGTACATCAAAATTGGTCTAATAACAGTTTTGTAGATCCGAATTTTGGTTTTCCTGCTAATTGTTATTAACATTATTAAAAGTATAATTATTATCAATCATTTAACATCTACTAGCATACAGAAATGCTACTAGTCAGCTTTTAACTTTACTGCACGAATTTTTGTAACGTCTAACAACAAGACGGAATGTTTTTAGTTGTCTATATTTGAATGCTGCGATCTAATTGGACGAAAGGTCGAGTGGCTGCCGATGTTGCAACACTCAAGCAAGTCTAGCTCTTGTCTGGGATCAATGCTCGGGTTATATCATCCACTGACACTCAGATAGACAAACTATAGTGTTGAGATGTTGAATAGTATGCATGTACACATTTACTAATACTTTGTGTCTCGACCGGAAATTGAGTAGGTGCAAAGACAACCAACGCTAGGAAGTTCATTGTATTTGGTGGGTGTTTACATGATATTACGCGACCGAAGTCAAGCCTCTACTAGATAAAACTCTAGATCTTTAGGTAGGCATGCTACATCTTCGGTGCCCATCGTCACTTGCCATCAGCACAGATTAAATAATAGTAAATTAACGTTTCCATCAGGTGAGATAGGAGGCAAATGCTTACTTACGGTACATATAAGAAAAAGCTTTATTAACAATCTCTCGACAAAAGTTACTTTTGCTCTGACTATTTAGATTATTCTAGATAGCCGCCTTGTCCGTGTGGTGCCAGCAAAGATTAGTACCAACCCACATCTACCCATGGGTGTCTTAAGAGGCGACTAAGGGCTTATGAACCAGCAAAAGATGGGTAGCAGCATCTTTTTGTGTATCGTACGATCCTACATACTACGGTCACCAACAACAGCGGTCGCCAGCCGCAACGCTTACAAGCGTGGTGACTATGGTACATCCCCTTTCACTTCCGCGTTTTCGCTGGAGTTCTGGAGGGAGATCCCTGTCCTGCAGTGGACGTTTTATGGGATGTTATAATGATGATGATGGTGATGAGATAGCCGCCTCAGATGGTAAACGAACGGACCGTTTTCTTGACTTATTCAACCTGTAACGAACTGTACTGTAAATCTAAACCCGTTTTTAATAAATGCTAGCGTTAGTTTTCGTAAGGTGACTAGATGGCAATAATTTCTAAGAATCATAATCTAAACATATTACGAATTGCTGTTTAACGTAACCCGATGAGTTGCAACGAACTTAGCACTACACTCAACACTCAGTCTTAAGTATAGAGCAGTAAAAATGCATTTAGATGGTTATCATCATCATATCGTGTGAGATGTAAGATCAATAACTGACCTCATAAATCCTGGTGTCAGAGTTTTTAAGACCCCAAAGGCCTCTATTCTCTATCATGGCTCATTAACGGATACTTCCGTAGAAATAATAGCTAAGACCAACAGGCTAACGTGCCTTTCGATGCGCGGAATCATCTTGCGATTTCCTTACCAAACTGGGGAGCCCGCACAAATTGAATTTTTATTTGACAGTGTCCCGGAAATCAAACCCGAAACCTCTGGATCAAAAGCCGAATGCTCTGACCACTAAACCACAGAGGCTGCTATGGTAAAAGGTTACAAATTGTACAAATATGGTCAAAAAATGAAAATGATGTAAAAGATTTTGTGTTTCGCTCGGCAGCAAAGTTATTTTGCGTCTTTTAGAATCCTTTCCTAAATCCTTCGCTTGCTCAGGTTTCAATAAAAGGAACTCGCGCCAAATAACCCTTTTGCTGCCTTGCATAACAAATAACTATTTCATTTATTTTACGTTATTCTTTCTTCGTCTATTTTTGACATAGGAAAATATTCATACTTTAATGCCTTCTCGATATCTTACTAATTACAGACCTTAACCAGGAAGATCAGAGTTGTCGACACATCAATCATATCGATTTGTAAATCGACCGCACTGCGCAATCGATCGACAATCGAATCGACAAAATGTCGGGTCGTGATAAACCGCAAGCGACGAGCCACAAAACACACAGCGAACAAATACCATTCCTTTGCCATTGTACAGTTACAGAATAGGTAATATATGAGTGACAGTGTCATGTATAGGTCCAAATAAGTGCTAACTTTCACTTTCAAAAGTGATCTTTTTAGAGTTCCGTACCCAAGGGGAAAAACGGGACCCTATTTATTTATAAGCCTCCGATTTCTGTCTGGTAATAGGTAGGCGGTTGAAATTATCACAGAATATGTATTTCTGTTGCCGCAATAACAAAGAAAAAAAAGACAATTAAGGTGATCTGTGACGGCTATCTTACACCCGAACGCAACTTGATGGAGCCACTGCTGCAAATATAAGGTTTTATTTTTTAATGCAATAAGTACCAACTATATATGTAAAAAAAGTTGATTCGCGTATATTTCATCGTGCAACTTCAACGCCTAACAACAATTTCGATAAGAAAAATATCTCCATATGTCCACTTAAGTCAATTACTCTCGTCAGTCCGTGTTTACATGAGTACGATCACTCACACATGCACACAAAGCACAACCGGAGGTACAGTTTTGACCGCACGCCCACAATCGTAATATTGAACCAAAAATTGCTAAAAAAAATAGTACTTTCAGTACATTAACTGTATTTTTGTATTAATTAGCGAAAAATTTAACTAAAAATAGCAGTATTCGTTCCTTTTTTAACAGAATTTTATGTCCCGCGTAAGAATGCAAGTCATTTGAATTTTTGTATGGAAAACGGATCACCTTAAGGGGGGCTTCCCTACTAAAAACGTGTTTTTTGCCAATTTTTGTTTTTGCTCATAAAAACGTGAAAAACGGGAACAAAAACAAATGTCGTAAAAACGTGCGTAAAATTGGTATGTTCATAGATGGTTCATAGGTAGTGCATAAGCTAAAGAATAACAAAAAATAAAATAAACTGGTCAAGTGCATGTCGGAATCGCACGCATAATTCACTTCCGCGTGACTGCGCGTATATAACTAAGACGGTATTTTTACCTTAGTGGTATAGAACCCTCGGTGCTAGAGTCTGACTTGCACTTGGCTGGTTTTTTCCTTTATCTATTATTTATTCGTAGCCTTTTTAGGATTCCATACCCAATGGATACAAAAGTGAGACTATAGGTGTAACGACACACTTGCGGAAATTCCTACGCGGAAATATCCGCTCATTACACTTTGCAGTAAAATAAAGTAAATTAAATTGTAAAAGTACTGCAGTTAGATAAAAATAGAGTAAGAGTTAACTTACCTTAAACTAATCAAGCAAACAAAGAAATATAACACACAATATTTTAATAAAAACAGATTGACCACAGTTTTGTTGTATAATTTCACAATTATAAAACCAACGTAATAAAGTTTAAATTTGATTGTACGATCGGAGATTAAATTTAAATATATAATATTGTTTAAAATATTAAAAATCAACGATAGGTGTTAAAAATAAGACAAATAAATTTTGAAAGGAATCCGCGATGCGTGAATCAGGTAAAACGCTCCGTCTATAGCTACTAGATACTATCGCTTGGAAAAGTCTAGTGATAACTTTAAGTGGCCACCCAACTTATTACTATAGCGACTAGTTAAATATGGTCATAGTCGTACCTTCCGCAATGTATCGCGGATAAATGTTCTAAAAGTTTAAAAAATACTGCCAAAGATTCGAATCTAAATAAATCATGGCGCGTCTGGAGGCCTTTTTTGAATTTTGGAAATAAAACTTAAAACTAATAATATAAATGAATTAAATATCTGGAATAGGTAGTAGTTGGATTTGCGCAGTTCGTGGCGTCCTCCCGTGCTGGTAGGAAACCCGCAGTTGAAGAGATGCAGTGGCAGAGAGCAAGGTGCAAGCTGCTGATGCCAAAGTCTCTCTGGAGACAGGGCTTGGCTGTGTTGCAGGTGCAAGCCGGAACCTACTGCCCGTAATCGGGCAGCTTTAGCTGCACGAATAAAAATGCGGCATAAGAGAGTGGCAACCTCCCAGCAACAAATATTACGTAAAGACAAAAATACTTACAAAATTGTAGGCAAAAATAAGACGGAAAGAAAACTGTGCAAGAAAAAACTGTTGCTTGAAGATAACTTTTTAAAAAATATTTTGATTTGATTTTTATATGATTTATCTTGATGTATTATATAAATTTACCAAATATTCAGTTCAATTTGACACAATATCTATTGTATCCAAACAAATAATAAGCACCGAGAAAGGAAAATCAAAATTTTGAATCCACTGTCAAAGAATACAAACTGCCAGTCAATACATCGAGAAAGAAGCAAAAAGTATCGAACACGAAAAAGGAATTTGAGCGATAACGCTACAACTTGCAATGATAAATAAATAACTCTCATTTCGTTATATACCTATACTTATAATATATTTATATTGGGAGTTTTTATAAAGTATTGAAGAGAATAACAAAAATACTACTTTTCGAAACTCCTTTTTCGTTTCATTTCCTCGCAATCAAAGTGATAAGCAGAGTTTATTTATATCCGCGGCCTAATTACGAGTATTCGCACTCCCCTACGGGTCGTGCGAATACGTAAGCCTTGTATAAAAAGTCATGTTTTATGCACTTGTTGTAAAAACTACTATTTAAACAAAAACATATAAAGGTTTTTTTTCCTATATCGACATCGAAATATTTTCGATGTTATTTTAATTTGCTATAAAGGTTGACTATAAAGGGGAGGAGCAAATGCTAAATTAAAAACCTAACATTCCGCATGTAAATACTACTAGATTACGATTAATAAATAACTTGTTCGTTTGATGATCTTAAACTAGTAATTAGCAAAAGATATCCAACCTACGCATATGCATAACTTGGTGTATAATATTCCAATAATAATAACTTTTGATAAATTATTGATCAAATCAAGACAAGATAAAATCTAATAGATTTATCTGAGTTTTTGAATCAAAAAGTTATTCAAATAGGTTGCAGATTTACTAGTAAACCCATATTAAATTGAATTCAATAATGCTGAATCTTACTCATCATCATATCGTGTTAGTTGCAACGTCGATGACCGACCTCACTTACCCAGGTGTCAAAGTTGTTGAGCCGCCAAAGACTTCTGACATACTTACAAATATTGATGATTCGTTTTTCTAGTTTTAAGTAATATCGCGTCCTTAGCATGTACACACGGCCGCACATCGGTAGAAACACTTTTGGACCTTATGGCGTGGTAATAGAGTTGAAAAAGTTTCTACCGACAAACGGTTGACCGTACTATCCGTGTTCGGAACACAGAAGAACACTTATTACATTTTTTTATTTCTTTAGGTTTAAATTTTAAGTAAGAGAAACTCAGCACCTGCGCAGGATTCAGACATACATAATTCTTACTGGGCAGACATAAAAGTTCATAATAGTACCCAAAATGTATTATTTTGTATGAACAGATGTAGAATAAGAAAACCAAAAATCTGTTTCAATGCGAAACTAACAATTCCATCAAAAATGAATAAAAATAAAATAAAAATACATAGTAAATGTAACCATGAAACCAACATTGAATTTCAAAACTCAATAGTAAGAAATTGATTTCATGCATGAAAATATTGCATCGTTTGTAGTAGGTACCGTAAATAATCTATACGGTCAATATTTTTTTCTATTGCTTCAAAAATAGGTGTGCGTTGAGAAATGATACGGTTCAAAGTTTGTATAAGGGTAATAAAGCTATTTATAGAAGGTATTCAAGTTAAATAATGTTTCTTTTTAACTATAAGAGTTTGCTAACGTATTTCTTTTAATAACTACAAATTTCTTGAATTATAATGTGCTGGTTTGTTTTAATACCCCTGCCCTAATGGTTACAAAAACCTGCCAAGTGCGAGTAGGACTCGCGCACCGAGGGTTCCGTCCGTACCACTAAGGCAAAAATACCGTTTGGGTTACCGTTTTTTTTTTTCGATCGTAGCAGGTGGAGGACTGTGGTCTCTGTCTACCCCAACGGGAAAGAGGCGTGAAGTTATGTATATATGTTTAGTTATGGACGCCCAGCCACGCAGAAGTGTATTAAAAACGCGCGAGTCAGACACGCACTTGACCATTACCTTATTATTTGTTGTTATTCAATGGATTATACACTATAAACTTATCAATTTTCACGTTTGTAAGTGTTCCCGTTTTTACGATAGATCTAAAACAAAAGTCAAACAAAAACCCTCAAAAAAGAACACGTTTTTAGTTGAGGAGTTATTTTTTTTGTATGTGCTGTTAAAACGGCAATAGAAATACATAATCTGTGAAAATTTCAACCATCTACCTACTGCGGTTCATGAGATACAGCCCTCTGACAGATAGACAGACATCGGTGGCATAGGGTCCCGTTTTTCACCCTTTGGGTACGGAACCCTAAAAACTATCAAAACGCGGTCAAGGTAATGACAACCATAATAGTTAACGTCTAAAGGTATGGTCAACCGCACATCAATGGAAACATTTGCTACTATGCCATGAAGTCCAAAGTGTTTAAAGGTGGTATGTAAAGTAAATATTAAAAATATACCACTTTGTTGCCGGCACAAGGTCTGTATGAAAAAGCCTAGAGAATAATATCATTTTTCAATTTAGGTTCTAAGGAAAGTGTTAAAAATGTTCTGAATGGCATAATAGAATAAAGCTGGAAGTCTAAACACGATAAAACTGTGTAATAAAATGTATAAGTATTTAAATTTAGAATACCCTTAGAGTACCTACGCATTTTAAATGATTATTTAAAATTAAATAAATTTAAATCTACATTAAATATTTGAATAGCTCCAAGGTACGCCAACGTGCGTAGGTTGGTAGCACTCGTTAATGGAGTCATACAATAATGTGTTATGTTTATCTTTAAGGTCAAGTTCTAATTATCTATGTGGCTCATTGCCAGTCGGTCACAGGTCGCCTGAAAGATACGCGCTGTTTGCTTAGGAATATTTTATGATAATTATAAACTGTTTATGTTAGATGAGTAAAAAACACAAGTACATGTATTATATTATCCAATTTTTTTGTTTGTTTGTCGTAATATACAGTCAATATTTAAGACTTTACATGACAGTCAATTTAATTTTGTAGGTGGTAGGGCTTTCGTGCAAAGGTAAGGGAGCCAGTGAAATTACCGGCACATGAGACATACATACCATCTTAGTTCTTAGGGTGGGTATCGCGCTTTGGTGTCTTATTACTGTAAAATTATTTCACTAATAAGACAGTGGGTTTCATGGGCGGTGGTGACCACTTATCACCAGGTCACAGATTACTATAATAGTTATTTCTTCTTCGGCTCGGGTTGACAAGGTCAACTCATTTGCAAAAACCTATTTACGGCCCTTGTATTACAAACTACCCTTGAAAATTTTGAAAATCATCAAAAGCTTAACGTAAAAGTAATATAATTTTTACGCTATTCGTTTATAAGTATCAGGTTAAACTGTAATGAAAATTGGAGGTCAACTCGCGTGACGAACTTGAATTTGGTACAAATTGCACGGGTTCAGATGATGGCGAAATAATCGCTCTCGGGTGGACATCCGTTCGCTGTTATTTTGGAACATTGTTTTAAATTGAGGAATTTTAAAACCTCTCGTGTGGAGGTTCCACCGGCTCCACCCATGCTTTAAAAAAACTTTTATTTTTTTATATTTTTGGAAATTTAAATAAATTTTATTTGATTCTCCATTACATGACTACTTTAATAAAATTTAATATTGTTTTTATATGTACATTGAAAATGTATACAGCGTGAAAGAGACGGTGTACCAAAAACTGAAAGGACGTGCTCAGTCTGTTTCATGTATTCTATGTGCTCAGTCAACGAAACTGAACAACTTTCCCAAAGAAACATTTTTGGGAAACGAAAAAATTTTGACTTCACGATACAAATTGCTCACTCTGGTCGAATAGTCCCTTCCCTTACAGCCTGTATGAAAAAAAAACATCACGTTATGCTATTTTGATGCCCCTCAATTCAAATCCTGAGTTTGTTTCTTTGTTTATTTTTTGAGCATCACGCAAAATGTAAAATGTTTTTTTTATAGCTAATAATTTGACTTAAGCACAGACTACAAACTCTTTTATTTTATAAAGCTAAGTAGTACAAAATGAAAATCTCAACCGGTCAATTTGGATATCACCCATACCTACCTACTTGGTTGATATTCCACACATTCGCACAAAACGCTTTGAAACATCTGTTATAATGCGCACGGCTAAAGAGTGGAATTCTCTGCCTGCGTCTGTGTTCCCGAGTTCATATAACCTGAATCTATTCAAGTCGCGAGTGAATAGGCTTCTTTTAGGCAAGCTGGTTCCATCGTCGACCTCATCTCTGTCTTCAAGACTAGATCGAGGTCAAGAGTAAGACCATTTAAAATAATGTAAAAAAAACATCTGCGCTGATCGTTCCGCTCCAATAACCTAAAACACTTTCCTATTACTGAGACTATGTAATAGCAAATTACTATCCATACGTACTTATTTGCATCTTCCTCCCGGGCATAAATTATTTACAATCGCTATGTAGCAAGAGCTACGGTAATGGTACAGTGGACGACACAAGTACTTACACATAAAAGGGCAAATTATTTTATAGTTCCTCGTTTCACCTATCTACTGTATACAGATTGTAAAAAAAATACGATGATCCTTCTAAGGGGTGTTTCTACATCACTTATAGATCGTATGTAAAAAAAATACTTCTTTCCTAGAAAAGCAGTTTTAGCTCAAGAAGAAGTGAAGCGCCTGGAGGGTTCAATGACCTCTTTTATCAGCTGATGCAGTCAAAGATGATTTTTGGTATAATATCCAATTACTAGCAAGTACCTATTCATTTAAATAAATTACTGTAAAATCAAATGTTTTTGAAGTGAAAACTTCTTTAGCGGCGCTTGGCACTTTTTTAGATAGGTAAAAAATGTTAAACTCGCGTCATATGTTGCGTCAGATCCGTAGCCTGATCGAAAAAGCGTCAACTGTCAACTGCTTTCATTCAGTGACATCGATTGACCCTTACAAAAAACATAATATTCGAAATTTTCACTGCTGCCGGCACTCCCGGAGTGCAATCCGTCCTTTTTAGGGTTCCGATACCAAAATGGTAAAAAAAAGGAACCCTTATGGTGCCGCTCTGTCTGTCTGTCTGTATGTCCGTCTGTCTGTCACACCTCTATATCTCAGCAACCACTTACGCTATCGAGCTGAAATTTGGAATAGTTTTAGAATATAGTTGCCCAACTTAATTGCACATGAAAATTTTTTGAAAAAAGTATGATTATTAATGTAAAGGGGGCCAAAATAGGGGGGGCCAAATTTCAAATTGTCGCTACTAGGTCGAGTGGGGTATCATATGAAAGGGCTTTACTTGTACATTTTAAAATATATTTTTGTATTTTTTTAAGTTTCTTAGTTTTCAAGTTATGATGAAAAATGTCAAAAAAAATACCATTCCCCCCCCCCCTTATCTCTGAAGTTTGAGTAAGGGAAAATCTGAATTAATTACAGTTGACAGAGGTTTATGTAAACTTTACAGCAAAAATAAAACGATCTTTCTAAGTTGCACAGTTTTTCAGAAATCTGCAAAAAACCTTTACAAACAAATTTAGTTTTGCGGTCCTGAAAATGGACTTTATTGCTTCCAAAAATACTATAGGTATATCGGAACCCTCGGCGCGCGAGTCCGACTCGCACTTGACCGGTTTTTTTACAATCTATTAGTGATGTAGAAACAACCCTTAGAAGGATCATCTTACTTTTTTACATTCTGTATAGTATCTGAAGGTGATCAGGCTTTTGAAGTTGTGTAATTATGAAGCAGCAAGTTGCTTACTTAGAGCATTTGATTAGGAGGATAAGTGAGCCATTTTAATTAGAGGCATATGAGACTTTCAGAATCAGGAAGCTCAAAGTCACCCAAAACGCTATGGAAAGGGCTATGCTCGGAGTCTCTCTGCGCGATCGAATCAGAAATGAAGAGATCCGCAGAAGAACTAAAGTAACGGACATAGCTCTGAGAATCGCTAAACTAAAGTGGCAGTGGGCAGGGCACATCGCAAGAAGAACCGATGGGGCGTGAGGGTTCTAGAGTGGCGACCACGTACCGGAAGACGAAGCGTTAGCAGGCCCCCCACAAGGTGGACCGACGATCTGGTCAAGGTCGCGGGAAGCCGCTGGGTGTGAGCAGCGCAAGACCGGTCGTTATGGAGATCTTTAGAGGAGGCCTATGTCCAACAGTGGACGTCTTTCAGCTGATATGATAATGATGATGAAGGCTTTCCATATTGATTATATGGATGGGCAACGCGCTTTGCTCTCTCACGCACAAATAAGATAGGTAGGTGGTGGTGTTGACATGACTATACATCATAATATGTTGTTAATATTAATAATTTTTGTATGCATTTCTGTTACTTCCTTTCCTTACTTTTGTTTTAAATTTGTATGTAAAATCATTGTATTATCTAATGCTTCTTTCTAAATCTCTATTATTATTTACTATTATTATATAGGTCCCTCTCTTCTTGACTCTGGGTGGGCTTAAAATCAGCCACTAGCTGTGCCCATGCCATTTTCTCAAATGTTTTGTTTTCTTGACATACTGATGTTATTTGGAATTGAGAAATAAATGATTTTGTATTTGTATTGTATTTGTATTTGACATTAGGTGGTACATCTGTCTGTTTGCTGACTAAAGGAGTGATCACACCTAGCTGAATTCAAAGACTAATTCGGCATACATTGCTCGTTGAAGTAAGTATATTTCAATTAACATAACCAAGCCTCCCAGCAATATATGCCGAATTAGTCTTTGAATTCAGCTAGGTGTGATCACTCCTTAATTGAGGCCCAAAAAATACTGTACTGATATTTTTGTTAACAAAAATGAATGACTATTGCAACACTTTTCATTCGCTTACCACACGCTCCGTATTTTTCTAATACATAGACTGCAAGTCCCCTATCTTTTGACAAAACCGCTATCTACTAAGAACATAGCGACATTAGCGACTTATAAGCGTCGTGTCCAGGGCATCACGTTACGGGAAGAAAGTAAGTACTTTAGGAATACTTTTACATATCTAGTAAAAAAAAGAACTTTGCACAGCCGATAACCCCAAGCTTAAGGTTATCACCGGGTAAACACATCTTACGTAGTTATTTTAACTAAGATGTTTATATTATAGTGTTTTTCCTTGTTTTTGTGCTTATCGGTCACGGAGGTCAAAACGTTGAACTATTTTTCTATATTAAGCTGTTATGTGATCCATTACCGCGTGTAAGAGACAGAAAACTGAACAGGCATGCACAGTCAACGAAACTGAACAACATTCTCAAACAAAAAAAATTGTGTAAAAAAAATATCTTTTTACACAAACTGTTCGATCAGAGTGAGCAATTTGTATGGAGAGTATATTACTTACTTTTTAAGAGTTTCTCAGGATGAATTTGAATTTTTAAAGTCTCAAAGGTTCTTCTTCTTCTTTTCGTATCAATGGCAAATTATTTTATAGTAACTTAGCCCAAAATGTGGCTACAGCAATAGCTTTTTGGTTGCCTTCAAAAAGGTCCTCCCTGGTGCAAGAAACTGAGGAGGTAGGGCACGAAAGCAAGTGTGTCATGGATTGCAAAATGCCGTATTCACATTCGTCATTATCAGAGAAGCCCCACCTCTTCTTTAGTGCTCCGCACCTGCCAGCGCCCGATCGCAGTCTATTAAGTGACTTCCATATGGGCCAGGGAAGATCATGTCCTGGTGGAAGATTTTCGACAATCGGGATATATGGGCTATCAGGGGGGTACCTTTTTGACCACAGTTCTATCCTAGCCTTTGATGGATCTGATTCGAGGGGTACGGTGTTTCTTATAAAACTGTGGCGGCTTTTGAGGCGTATGGGAGGTGGAGTATGTCCGTGTAGTGGGTGTCTGCTATCTAGTTCCTGTTTATGTTTTTCAATGGAGCAGGCCACCCGACGCCGAACGTCTGGAGGGGCTGTCCCAGCAAGATAGTACAGATAGCTCAATGGTGTTGTGATATTTTATCAGCCGGTGATATTTAAGAATTAACTCCCAGGGCTAATATTTCTGTGAATAACCTAGGATATTATTGTCATTTGGACTGCTGGTTGCTACTCATTTATTTAATGTAGTAAGCACAGAAAAATAAGGGTAATTAGAAGGAGGATTAAAGAAATAATTCGTCACAAGGTAGTGAAGGCGTCACTATGGATTTGACGGGTTATTTAGAATATTTCCTAGTGATCTTTGATGATTTGACATAAAAAATTGGGACATGTTGGCAGACGTCACCCCATAGTAATAGTAGATTGTATCACAAGGCTGTAAAATAATATTTTTAAGGCGAGGGCGCTATTTTGAATCCAGAGCGAAGTGAAGGATTCTTGAGTAGAATCCCGAGCATGGCGAGGGATTCTAAAGTAGAATCCTGAACGTACCGAGGGATTCAATAGGTCGCCCAAGGTAAAAATATTTTTGCAGCCGCGTAATACACTCTACTTTTCATCTCCCTCTATGAGAAAAGAATAAAAGGCTCATTGACACACACACTCGTCATTAATTTTAAATATAAAATACCATTACAATATTATTACTTGATGAAACAATACTAAAAATCATATTAAGTATTATTTGTGACAACTGAAAATGTTATTGACATTTTTGTATCAATTAGGAACAGATCCTCTTTGGTTGGTAGTCTTATTTACATTTCAAGCATATTTCTTTTTTTATATTCAGAATAATTTTAATAGTACAACCGGCCAGTATCATTTTTCATACAATATTTTGGTTCGACCTCTATGGTTGACCTAAAATATCCCTATCATCATCATCATCATATCAGCCGAAAGACGTCCACTGCTGGACATAGGCCTCCCCTAAAGAACTCCATGACTCTATCCCTATGGTGGACCTAAATTCAAATTCTAATTTTAAATCCCATTTTTACCCGCTACGAAAGTCTCTTGGAGAAAACAGCTATTTTGTTCGCCTTTATTGACGAACCGTTCAGCGATTTTCGAATAGATGGGATGAAAAATCCATTGTGTCTATTCTGATGGAAGCAAGGAGATCCAAAATCTTTGGTAGTATGTGTCTCTATGTTGATTTTGCCTAGTTTGGTATTAGATGACCTTGTGAGAAATGTTCTTGCGAGTTATTTATGTAATAGGCGAGTTTTTAGGGTTCCGTAACCAAAGGGTGAAAAAGGGACCCTATTAATATGCCTCCGCTGTCTGTCTGTCTGTCTGTCAGCGGGTTGTATCTTATGAACCGTAATAGGTAGACAGTTGAAACTATCACAGATTATGTATTTCTGTGGCTGATATAACAACAAATAATAAAAAAATAAAGCAAGGCTTCCCTATTAAAAACAAGTTTTTAGGAGATTTTTGTTCGATTTTTTGTTTTAGTTCTATGTTAAAAATAGGAACACTTAAAATCATGAAAATTTATATGTTTATAGTATAAGCTATGAAAAAACAAGTAATATAAACTGGTCTAATGCGTGTCGGTCTCGCGCGCATTTAATACACTTCTGCGTGACTGCGCGTCCATAACCAAGACAGTATTTTTACATTAGTGGTACGGAACCCTAGGTGCGCGAGTCCGACTCGCACTTGGGCGGTTTTTTTACATGACGTCGCCAACAAATCAGCATTTTCGAGTGAGTATGTAAACTACATATTTTGTATATAAAACTAGTTTCAAGTATTGAATATTTTAAATAAATATACTTGTAGCACGGCAAGAATATTTTAAAATTGAGATGATTCTCTAGTTTTTAGACAATTTTAGATTTATATACAGGGTGTTAATTTAATTGCGTGCCATAGCTTAGGGGGTGTTTCAGGAACGATAAATGAACACAAGAAAAATATAAAAAAAATCCTACTTAATTTTTTTTTTATCATCATTGATATATATATTTTTTTACATTTTATTAGGTATTACCTTTTGACGGTCCTAACTCCCTTAAAGTATGAAGAGAAAATTGGAGTAACACACAAAAAAAGAAAGAATTACTTGATACTCGTGCGCTGTCTCTGTGATAGCGCGGTGTTCAGTTTCAATGGAGTTTTAAATTTTTTAAGTAGGATTTTTTTAAATATTTTTTTTGTGTTCCTTTATCGTTACTGAAACACCCCCTAAGCTATGGCACGCAATTAAATTAACACCCTGTATAGAATATTTTTGGTTTTTTTACTCTAGTTTTAGGGTCATGACTGCAAAATACAGCGTTGGTTTTGCTCCCGAAGTCCAGTGCTTCTACTCGAAAAAAAATTTTTGCCTTCCCATACAAAATGAGTCGATTACGTGACCATATGGTGAGACGATAAAAAATTTTAAAGTAAAAATTTTTTTTCTTCGCTCTGACTGGGCTTTGGGAGCAAAACCAATGAAAATTCACGCAGTAGATTGGTACTGACATACTATGTAAAGATCGTAGCAGGTGGAGGACTGTGGTCTCTGCCTACCCCAACGGGAAAGAGGCGTGATGTTACGTTTGTATGTATGTATGTAGATTGGTAAGCGAAAACGAAAAAGATGGATTATAAGGTTGTACGAGTAGTAGAGTGCAAAATTCTTACAGCATAAAAAGAAAGAATTATTTGTAAAGTTATAAATATACAGGAAATATGTGTAAATATACTGAGTGTTAATTGCGTTCCATAGCTCCTGGGCGGGTTGAATATCAGTAACTGAAAAACTTTTCCTAAGGAACATATATCGAAAAACTAAAAAAATATTGACCTTCCATACAAATTGCGCTATCAACTGATGCAGTTTCTATGAAAAGGTGACAATTTATTAGTTTTTCGACATATGTTCTTTGGGAAATGTTGTTCAGTTACCCCAAGGACCATTTGATACTGATCTGGCCTCTGACCTATAGCACGCAATTATATTAAGACCCTATACAAGGTGTAGCAAAAAGGGTATACCAACCCAGAAAGATGTGAATCTGCAAATGAAACTGAACAACTTTCCCCAAGAAACATAGGTCGAGATAGGAAAAGAAAATTCTACCTTCCATACAAAATGCTCTGTCAGCTAATTCAGTTTCTATGGGAGGTAATTTTTTTTTTCAGTATTACGTCCTATGTTCCTTAGGGAAAGTTGTTCAGTTTCATGGGCAATTTCATGTCCTTCTGGGTTGGTATAACCTTTTTCTTACACCCTGTATAAATATATCAGTTGTCAGTCAGGTTATTTCTAGACTAAGAGTGAATTTCCACCAGTGCTGTGCGAGGGAGCTAAGTTTTAAGCTGGAAAATTCCTATCAATAGAATAGCTCTATATATATTTTTTTATGTTACAAGTGAGCAAACGAGCAGGTGGGGTACCTGATGGTAAGAGGTCACCACTCATAGCACCCACTGTCTTATTAATGGCATTTTTGGACATCAATAAGACAGCAAAGTGCGTTGCTCACTTTGAGAACTATGATGGTATGTCTCATGTGCTGGTAATTTCACTCTCTCAAGCTGAAGCATAGCAGTGCAAATACTGCTGCTTCACGGCAGAAAAAAGCAAGGGGTGGTGATACGTCCCCAGACGGACTTTCCACAAAAGTGACAAGTGAGCAAACGATGAGAGAAATTGCGCAATTGGAATTTCCCAGCTCACTTAGCTCCCTCGCACATTATTGGCGGAAAATCATGAACTTACTGATGTTTGCTCAATTTTTTTGGCATATGCTCCCGTTGATGTCTTTCGTATGGGAGTTATGATGCAAGTGTGTACATATAATAGCCAAAAGACAAGCCCGTTGGTGTGGTTGGTAGTGAGCCTGCCTCACACGCCGTGGGCCGCGGGTTCAATCCCCGCCCAGGGCAAACATTTGTGTGATGAATACAAGTGTTTGTTCTGTGTCTGGGTGTTATTTATCTATTTATGTATGTACATCAGTCTCTGGTACCCATAGTACAGGCTTTGCCTAGTTTGGGATCAGATGACCTTGTGTAAAATGTCCCCCAATATTTATTTATTTATATTTTTTAATATTATTGGCGTTATTATTAGGTAATCTTATGTTATTGTCCAACACAATTGTAAAATATTGTTTATTGAATAAATTGAATTGAATTTATTTATTTATTTATTTATTTACATACATACATTACAATTTACATACATACATTAATTTAATTGTGTGGCAAAATGTGATTCAAATAAAGCTATAAATCTCGTATGAGTATGTTTTATTTTTTCATGAGCCCAAATATTTTCCAGGGCTTTTATATTAGAAAAATATAGCCGCATATAAAATATAGCATACAAGCATAATTTGTAAAAATAAGCAAAAGCAGGCTCTCGATAGGGATGAATGGAAAAAAACCGGCCAAGTGCGAGTCGGATTCGCGCCCTTAGGGTTCCGTACCTATCTACCATATGATATACTAAAAGCTTTTGCTCTTTGATTTTAAAACCCCGCGTCCATCTAACTTGGCCCCTCTTTTAAAGAAAAGTTCTTGAAACGGGAGCTCACCTTAATTGGTTACTATTACTTGTGAGAAAAATTGAAATATTTAATGAGAAAGTACCCTGTTGGTTATGCTTTTTTGCATAAAGGTATGGAGATGAGGACATAAAAAGCCATATCTTTTGATTGCGAGGTTGTAAAAAATTGAAATTCTCAAATCTTGTGTGGTTTACGAGTATGGACCTCAACATTCGTTATCAATTTCAACCTGATACCTCTTCTCGTTCGTGAGAAAAAGGGTCTTAACCGACAGACAGACAGACGGACAACAAAGTGATCCTATAAGGGTTCCGTTTTTTTTATTTTGAGGTACGGAACCCTAAAAAGAGGTAGGCCTTTGCCCAGCCGTGGGACAGTAACTTCTTTATAAGATAAGAAGATAGTACCTATAAATAAATGTGCTAAAAGCAGTGCTTTCTTATTTCTCCACCTTAAGACCTCGTTTGTCCTCAAATGTAGATATTTACGAGAAAAACGATCTTATGATAAAAAACAATAAAAAAAAGTAGTCTTTCTAATAATAGGAGAAGGCTAGGATGGTAGGTCTGAGACTAAAGTTTTTATCAATGCATTTATTATTACTTATTTCTGCTTACTCTACAGCCAGCGATCTACAGCACGTGTTAAATTAGGGTACCGTATAAGGTCACGGAATAATTCGGAACACCTAAAGTCTATCGGACCTTTAAAGAACCATAACTTTGAACCGTAATACTACGTCCAGTATTATATTACTCTATGGATTACTATCCAATTGAAATTTCACATAATGCGTATGCTTTTATGGCAGATATCAAAAAAATTGGACCTCCTTGCAGATATCTTCAAAGTTTTTGCAAATTTCGTGCTTTTTAGGGTTCCGATACCAAAATGGTAAAAAAAAGGAACCCTTATGGTGCCGCTCTGTCTGTCTGTCTGTCTGTCTGTCCGTCTGTCTGTCACACCTCTATATCTCAGCAACCACTTATGCTATCAACCTGAAATTTGGAATAGTTTTAGAATATAGTTGCTCAACTTAATTGCACAAGAAAAATTTTTGAAAAAAGTATGATTATTAATATAAAGGGGGCCAAAATAGGGGGGGCCAAATTTCAAATTGTCGCTACTAGGTCGAGTGGGGTATCATATGAAAGGGCTTTACTTGTACATTTTAAAATATATTTTTGTATTTTTTTAAATTTCTTAGTTTTAAAGTTATGATGAAAAATGTCAAGAAAAATACCATTCCCCCCCCCCCTTATCTCCGAAGTTTGAGTAAGGAAAAATCTGAATTAATTACAGTTGACAGAAGTTTATAAAACTTTACAGCAAAAATAAAACGATCTTTCTAAGTTGCACAGTTTTTCAGAAATCTGCAAAAAACCTTTACAAACAAATTTAGTTTTGCGGTCCTGAAAATGGACTTTATTGCTTCCAAAAATACTATAGGTATATCGGAACCCTCGGCGCTCGAGTCCGACTCGCACTTGACCGGTTTTTTTTATTTAGCTCTATCGTAGTCTCCTTGCGTAGAGCAGTAATACTAGATAAGCGTTAAATTTTGTGTTAGTGTATAAACTGAAGTAGAACAACAGTTATTAGTTATATTTTTTTGCCAAGGTACTCATAAAAATATCTTGAATTTGTTTGTGCTAGAAATAAACAGAGTTTTAATTATTAGTGTTAAACCTTTTTTGGGCTTATTCTGGGGGATAAATGCAACAACTTTTAGTCTATAGTTAACTTTTCGAAATTCTCAAAAAAAAACGACTTTTCGTACCAATTGGAATGATGATTAACTGATAATTTTGTATGGAGAGTTTGATATTTTTTTATTTTAAAAAGTCGTAGAACAAAAGTTGTTGCATTGAGCCCCGAGAATAAGCCTTTAAATAGATTTTGCACAAACTTTTAAAACCCGATATAGTGTAGTGGGTGATACAGAACCATTAGTGAGCGAGTTCGTCTGGCACTTAGCCGAATTTTTTATTCCTATGTTTTAATAAAAAGAAAACTCACCTGCGCCGCAATAGTTGCCAAACAAACAACTGCAAGTGTTGCAAACACCAAAAAAAATCTTTTCGAACCCATGGTCACACTTAATTTCACACAAACTTAAACTCCACAGTCTCACTTTTTAACACGCTGAAAACAAAAACAATAAGATAATTACACCTAATTAACAAGATTAATTAATTACGATTCCATCTAAGCAACGAAATCTTGACAATGCTTGGCAAAAAAATTATAAAAATCTCTCATTAAAGTATTCAATTTTCGTACTAAAACACAAGGACCTACCCACTTCACCTTTCGTATGTACTTAATTTATCTCAAGTACTAAATGTCAATACTACTAAAATGTTATCTATCACATATAAATTGATAAAATGTCATTTCTAATAGATACAGCACTAGAAAAAAATCTTTTGATTTATCTTTTAAGTAATTAATAAAATTCGAATTTTAAAAAGGTTGTTTTAAAACGATGTTCGATCGTATTTACAGTTCGATTTTTGAAATTAGAATGGCGCGCGCGCGTTTAGTGCTGCGCTTCTCGCGAGACTGACTGGCTGACATTTGCTCAGTAGAGATGTGCCCCTACCCTCTTCGGAATCCTGTGCGTCCTTGATCTGCGTACTACAATGATGTTCTCATTTCAAAGATCGGCAATAGTACGATAGGCGTTTGCGCATCCGTTTGCGTAAATAAGCCGTTTCAAGTTTCTATAGTAATTCTGATTGTTAAGACATTATTACCCGACTACGGCAAAGCAAAAGGAGGGTTATGATTTTGACAGGCTATGTATGTATGTATATATGTTCATCTGTTCCATCATAACTTCTAAACTACTTATCATATTTTGACAAATGAGATGTCGTTAGAAGCGTCTTAATTATCCGCTGGTAATAGGATACAAGAAATTTCGTTTAATTGTATGTGGCGCCCTCTAGAGAAGATTAAGTCAAGGACTAATAAAAAAAAAATTTAAACGTACCGTGTTAGGTATCAAATGAAAGGGCTTAGTGAGCACATTTCAAAAATATATATATTGTTAGATTTTTTATGTATTTACAACCCCAAAATAATTGAAATAAAAAATCAGTTCAAAAACTAAAACCCGACTACTGGCAAATCTTGCTATAAAAAGTATGAAACAAGAAAATATTGTCATCTGAAATTGTTATGTACAAACTATGGTATTTAATAAATATTCATACCGATGTTCAGATAATAGCCGTGGTCATGTTATGCCACCTATCCGAAAAAAGCGATCATAAACTTCAGGGCAAAGAGGCATAACAATATGACCACGGCTATTATCTGAACATCGGTATGAATATTTATTAAATACCATAGTTTGTACATAACAATTTCAGATGACAATATTTTCTTGTTTCATACTTTTTATAGCAAGATTTGCCAGTAGTCGGGTTTTAGTTTTTGAACTGATTTTTTTTTAGTTTTTTATTACTCATTGAAGAGAAAATTATACTGTGAAAGATATATCTTTATTTTTTTTAAGGGCTGATTCTACATCACTAAAGTATTTTTATACATATTTTTTTTTATTTTGGGTGATCATAAAATTCGATTTTCCTTCGAATTACATTACACTTATTTATGGAAATGTATATGTACTAGCATGACTAGCTAGCTAGTATCTGGGTATTAAAACGAAAAATATCTGTGTCTGCATCACCAGCTGATCATAGAGGTAATTAAAATGAAAATGAAAAATGTTTATTACCAAATAGAAATATAAAAAACATGACGAATTAACAATAACACGTTACTAATTTACAGTGTAGTGGTACACAAATAAACTTTTCAACACATTTGCTCATAAAACAGCTCTATTTGCACGGTATTTAGGTCCATAATCCAGCTCATTAAACACGCGTGTTTTTGTCATAACATTACTTAACTAGTGTTTTATTTTTTTTATCGGCTAAGAGCAAGGAGTTTTTATGCTTATTATGTTACTAAAAAATTCAAGCTGACTTCAAGAAAATATCATAAATAAATGTTGATTTTATGAAATTATTTATAGTACTTAACTAACTAACAATAAAAGACATGTATACTAGTGGTTTTTTATTCCGAGATAAAACTAACAGACTTGAAATTTATATCATATAAAGGAGAATAAAAAAAGGAAAGAAGAACAACAAAAATTTTTTTTTTTGGGGCCGCCATTTTTTTATAATATTTTTTTTTAAATATTGATAGTGGACTTTTTTTTAAGTACTGGCAACACCAAAGGTTTGTGCGGCAAAATATTACCTTGACATTGACAGCAGGATAGCTGTATATGACGCCCGTGTGCGTGGTCAAGACAGACTGCTGTCAAAGGGTAATTTTTTTTTGTTTGTGGCAAAAGGGTAATGTTTATGAGTTTTTCAAAGTAATCATTTTTTGAAGCAGTGTGTTTCAGGGCTCCCGCTCACGACCGTATTTATAGTATTATTACAATCTAAGACCGTATTTTTGTCGGCCGATTTCTTGTATGATCTTGTATGAGAGAGGTGATCGATCAAAATAATATCGACACACGATGTCGAATGAATGAATTTTTTTATAAGTCTCGGTATTATCAAAAATGCTTCTTATGGTCATTATTTGTTAATATACAGGGTGTTAGGCTAGGATAACTATACAGGATGTTAGGGTAAGTATACAAGGTGTCAGGTTAGGATGACTACCTACTATATGTACAGGGTTTTAGGGTAAGTATACAGGGTGTTAGGTTAGGATTGCTATACAAGATGTTAGGGTAAGTATACAGGGTGTAAGGATAGGATAAATACACAGGGTTTCAGGGTAAGTATACAGGGTGTAAGATTATGATCACCACATGTACAGAGTGTTAGGGTAATTATACAGGGTGTTAGGATAGGATAAATATACAGGGTGTTAGTGTGTTAGTGTTAGTCCTAACACCCTGTGTAGTAACACCCTGTATACTTACCCTAAGACCCTGTACATATAGTGATCCTAATCTGAAATCCTGTACACACCCTAACACCCTGTATACTTACCCTAAGACCCTGTACATATAGTGATCCTAATCTAACAAACTGTATACGTACCCGAACATCCTGTATAGTAATCCTAACCTAACACCCTGTATACTTACCCTCAAACCCTGTAAATATAGTGATCTTAACCTAACACCCTGTATAGTTATCCTATCCTAACACCCTGTATACTTACCCTAAAACCCTGTACATAAAGTGATACTAACCTAACATCCTGTATAGGTATCCTTTCCTAACACCCTGTATACTTACCCTATGACCCTGTACATATGATGATCCTAATCTAACCCTGTATACTTATCCTTAAACCCTGTACATATAGTGATCCTATTCTAAAACCCTGTATAGTTATCCTATCCTAACACCCTGTATACTTACCCTAAGACCCTGTACATATGGTGATCCTAATCTAACACCCTGTATACTTACTTACCCTAAAACCCTGTTGTAAGTAGGGTTGTCATAGTCTAATCAGTGTTGCCAAATTCCAATCAGTGATGCCGTATTTCAATAACTTTAAAAATCAATTGTAAAAAAATGGTGGCCTATAAAAATATTCTTTCTTCACCAAAATATTATCTACTATCCTATCCACCATATGAACTTGGTTTAAACCCTGTTAATCTTCCCTCGAAATAAAAATCCAACCTCCATAGTAAAATTTTACATCTCTTTTGTCATTTACGTAACTAGATATTCAATTTTTGATAATTTATTTCAAGGTTAATGGAATAGGATGTTTGGGTACCGAGTGATAGTTACTTTTTTTATAGCTTGGTTACTAGATTGACTAATAATTGATAAAAGATTGATGGTGTGAGATAACATGGTAATGTTTTGGGGGTTCCTCACGCGACGTATAATCTGTGTCCGCTGAAAAAGAAAGAATGCGCGCCATTTTACAAATATTTGTAGTGTTTATTATTGTAATTATTTCTAATAGTGTCGACTTCTACAAATAAAAAACTGTTCCTGAACCGTTTTTTATTTGTATTGTTATTCATACATGAAATACAATTTTGAAATTTGGTAAAATAAAAGGGAAACATGAACATATGCAGTCGACAAAATGTTCCGGTGGACGTGCGGTGAACGTAAGGTTAGCAAAGTTTAGTATTTTAAAGGTAACCAATTTGATTTGTTTTTATTCTCAAATGTGTTGAAAAACGTCGTAAAAAGCTCGTGCGCGTTGGAGATTACACACTCGGCTCCATTACGCCCTCGCCTGCGGCTTGGGCTGAAATTTCTGAGCCTCGGGTGTAATATCCAAAATAGCGCACTTGCATTTTAATGTACTATAACAGCGGACCCTGCACTAAGCAAGCTTGTATCGTAGGGACCCGAAACTGATTTACTAAAATAACATGACTCGGACGCTCGTAAGTTTTGTCGTAGCATTATACTTAAAAGGAAAGTTAGATATATAATGAGACGAATGTGATACTAATAAGATTTTAAATAAAAACAAACAATTTTATTACATAAAAGGAAAATAAAATAAAAAAGCAGATTAAACATAATAAAAGTATTTTTTTATTTTTAATACATACTACGAGTATAAGTGATGTAGAATCACCCCTTAGAAGGATCATCGAACTTTTATTTTCCCAAACGATTTATGTTTGTCTATTGCCGGCTAAGAACAGTACCACCCCATCTTTACCCATGGGTGTGGTAAAAGGCGATTAAAGGATCTTAAACTAGAAGATGGGCAGTAACATCCTTTTGCGTATCGTACAGTCGCGAATAGGTCAAGCTCAAGTCTCTACGCTCAAAATGATTTGTACAGTTTAAAGTCGAATGCGTCTCGTGTGGTGCCGGCAAAGAATAGTACCATCCCATACATACCGGTGGCTGTCGTAAGAGGCGACTAAGACGCTATGAGGGCTAACAACGCTATGAGGGCGCTGTTGCGGCTGCTCCGCTTTTGCATTGGCAGGCACTTCAAGCCCCAGTGCCTCAATTATGGACAACATCGATTTTTGAAGTGAAATCTTCTTTAGCGGCGCTTAGAAAATTTTATATGGGGAGAAAATTATAGATTCGCATCAGATGGCGCTTCAGAACTTAGATCAAGTATAAAAATGGATTTGCAACTAATCATACCAAGTAAGAGCAGGCTCAATATATACAAGAGGGTCCGCTCGGATGAGGCTTCCTCTGACTGGTGTGATTTGGCTGCGGGTGTACCGCAGAGTGGCGTTCTCTCTCCTCTTCTCTTCTCTATCTTTATTAATACTGTTACACCAGTCATTACTTCTAACTTCCATCTCTACGCAGATGATTTGCAGATATATCGCAGCTGTCACGTCTCTGATGTCAATAGTGCCATAAACAGCCTTAATGCAGATCTGGAACGTATCTCCACTTGGGCTAATTCATTTGGTCCGCTTGTTAACCCCAATAAGTCTAAGGCTATGATCATCGGTAGTCCATACATGTGCAGACAACTGCATTCTTACGTTCCTGCACCAGTTCTTTACAATGGTTCTGCTATTGCTTTCGCTAAAACTGTCAAGAATCTTGGTGTGGTAATGGATCCAAGTTTCTCCTGGGTTTCGCACGTAAATGAGGTCAGCCGGAAGATGCACCTTTCTTTACATTCACTTAAACGCCTTCAAAGTTTTCTACCCCTGAAAACTAAGATTTCCCTTGCCCAAAGTCTCCTTTTTCCTATCCTTGACTACGCCGACTCTTGCTATTTGGACGTCACTGAGGAGCTTTTAAACAAGCTTGAGCGTCTCCAAAACTTGTGCATTCGATTTGTTTTCGGATTGCGCAAGTATGACCACGTGTCCTATTTCCGTTCGCAGCTCAAGTGGCTCCCGATCCGTTTTCGCAGGAATACTCATATCCTTTCACTCCTGTATAACATCCTGAACAACCCCAACTCCCCTCCATATCTCCGCGAGCGCTTTTGTTACTCGCGTGATCAACACGAGCCCTGTCGCCCTAGCGTCAGGACAAATCTTTCCATCCCCTCCCACTGCTCCGATTTCTACTCCTATTCTTTCTCTGTTCATGCGGCCAGGCTGTGGAACTCCCTCCCTCACACAATACGTGATAGTCCATCTATCGCTGTTTTTAAGAAGAAAGTTAAGGAGCACTATCTCTCTTTGTCTAAGTGATCCATACAGTTTATTTATATATGTATTCATGTATTTATTTAAAGTATATATTTATATATATGTGTGTATATATGTATAGTTTATGTATGTATTTGTTTGTATAGTATAAGTGTTATATTTAGGTTTATATTTTGTAGTTTATGTGTGCACGTTCTATCTGCCTCTTCCAGTCCAATCACGCTTCCGTAGGTCTGCTGGAAGAAATTTCCGTGTAGAAATAAGCAGCACCTATTGTGTCTTTTTTCTTAATTTTAGTTTTATGTTTGTATTATCTTGTGTACAATAAACTGTAAATAAATAAAATAAATACAAAAGTTCTAAAGTGTGATAAATTTCTTTAAATGTGCATTTAATGCAACCTCATATCGTAGATTGACTGGACTATAGCTTTATTATCTTTATACAGGGTCTTTGGTAAACGTCTGCAAACCTCTCCATCAGGTAGCTCTATCCATGTAACTGAAAACCTTTCCATAAGAAGGACGTCCCCTTAAAAAGAAGAAAGGATCGAAACTAATAAATTTCATCGCAACACAATTACATTTCCAAGAGAGGTAGAAAACAAAGCTGATAAAAAATCAGCCTCAGCTCAGTCTAAAAATTTTCTGATTTGTGATGCCTTTATCCACGGGTGAATTTTTGCAAAGGATTTCAGCGAAAGAACTGTACCTAAATGATGATGACTACTCTAATGAGATAACTCTATGGAAAAACACACTTTTTATTCGAATACGATCTATATGAGAACCATCAATATTGAATCATTGTGGTTACGCTCGATGATGAAGCAAAAATTCAAATCCTATGCAAAATATTTATTTAAAAATAACAATGAGATTTAAAAATATTGTCATAAATCACAACAAACATGTAAGAGAACCATTAATATTTAAACTTTGTGGTTATGCTCGATGATGAAGCAAAAATCTAAATCCTATGCAAAATATTTATTTAAAAATAACAATGAGATTTAAAAATATTGTCATACATCACAGCAAACATTTTTAGATATTGTTCACGCTATTATAAAAATAAATATTTCTACACGATATTTTTTTGTAAGAGCGAGTAAATAATAAAAACTTTTACATATTAAATGTAGTGATATTATAAAGTACTCGTAGTAGGTTTTTATAACCCTTTCTCGATAGCAATCAATCATCACATCATAATTCAATCCTAATTACGCTTCTTCAAATTGCAATAAAAGCCTTCGGTTAGCCAAATAAAGCCTTACAATTTCAGCCACAAACTAAATACATAAAACCTTTTTTAGGGTTCCGAACCAAAATGGTAAAAACGTTAGGGCACAAATAGACATGCTAGTTAAGCATGCTACTACGTAGCAAATGCTACCTAGTAGCATGTGTGTACACGCTTTGCTTGACATAAGCATGCTCATTTCTAGCATGCCTATGTCATTGTCAGAAATTTATCATCGTTCAATTTTCTAGCATGCTACCTGCGGCGCGGGTGGAAGGGGGTGTGTTTTAAGCATGTCTGAACAGGTTTGCTTATTAGCATGCTAGTGTCAATAAGTTGAAAGCTTTCACAGGTGTGTATCGCATCAAAATACAAGTAATAGTGATCTGTGAAGAAAATGTCTCGCTGGGGCGACGAATAAACTATTTTATTAAGTTCAATTCGAAGGGCCACTTGATTTTCCATTTTTACTAACGTCTTATAGGTTATATTAGCATGCTACTTAATGGCATTACATGTGTGTCAAGAGTATTGGATTTGAGCATGCTTATTTAGTAGCATGCTAGTAACGAGCATGCTTTTTGCAAGCAAGTGTAGATAGACAGTTAAAGAGCATGCTCGTTTCTAGCATGCTAGTAAGCATGCTCATTTACTAGCATGTCTATCTGTGCCCTTACCCTTATAATGCGACTTCTTCTGTCTGTCCGTCTGTTTGTCACACCTGTTTCTCCATAGCAAACATATTCTTATGCTATCGACTTGAAATTTGGAATAGTTTTAGAATATGATTGTTTAACTTTAATGCAAATTAATAAATAAATAAATATTATTATAGTTGTTAAGGGAGAGTGGGGTATCATATGAAAGGGCTTTACTTTTACATTTTATAAATATTTTAGTATTTTTTTACGACTCTTAGTTCTCAAGATATTATTATGATGAAAGTAGCACAGTTTTTTAAAAATCTGCAAAAACCATTATAAACAAACTAAGTTTTGCGTTCCTCAAAATTGACTTAATTGCTTACAGTTATATCGGAACCCTCAGCGCGCGGGTTCGACTCCCGCTTGACCAGTTTTTATGCCTAAACGCGTTGCAATTACGTGCAATTTTGATGCCATTGAAGCTTAATCGCTTAGAAATTAATGAGTCGATCGATCAACATCACTGATGCTGTTGGAGTCTGTCGTATTATCGTCTGAGGTACAGTGAGGGAGCCCTGGGCGACAGACAGACAGACAGTTTTCTCATAGTGAGGTAATTAAAGCAAGCGACGGTCAAGGTTAGTTCAGTACTGATTAGAGGCTTAGAGGCCATCCTGATACAATTAATAAAAACAAATGAGGGACAGGTAACCTTTTTGTTTCATTTGTTAACGATGCTTCGCAATTCACCCCTGTGGTGTCGGTTAAAATAGAACCAAGGGTGTCTTAAAAGGCGACTAACGGATCTAACAGCAGAGGATGGGTAGCAATGTTCTACTGAGTATCGTAGCAATGATAGCTGTAACGCTAACAAGCGTGGTGTGGTGACTACTTAATACTGATTCAATAAGTAAAAACGAGGCAGGTATCCATTTCGTGGTAAAAGTTTAAGATACTTAGCGAGTTTAAGTTAAAGTACGGCCATCCTAATAGGTCTTTTTTGACAGCTGTCAAACGTACGCAAAATTACGACCTGCAAAGAAAAATGAACCCTGTGTGTTGGTGTTAAAGAAACGCCAAAACGGACTTTTTACGTTGACGCTACTTTAGCGACTTGAAAACAAAAATTTTACGTTTGTAGGATATGACAAAAATTCACAAATTTTAGTATGGAAATCCTTTGCAAGAAATGGATACGCTTATGGCTCCATCCTTAGCAGAAAGTGCTGCTACTTAAACATCCTTGGTCGATCTAGACAAATAAGATAATCGTTTAAGTTATACTATACCTACCTGCGCTGTTTTATTTAGTGACACAACCAGATGACTGGGTGTTGATTGAAAATAAATCTCGTAGAATATGAAATAAGCTGTTAATCAACTGCTAATAGCATCTAATAGACACAGACACTAGTCAATCTAGTAACGGGTTAAGCCACGATCACACTTAGCTGAATTCAAAGACTAATTCGGCATACATTGCTCGTTGAAGTAAGAATATTGCAATTTACATAAACAAGCTTCCCAGCAGCGTATGCCGAATTAGTCTTTGAATTCAGCTGGATCGTGGCTTTACGAGTCGACCAAGACGGCATAAATTCAATTTGTCTCGCCGTATCTCAATCAGTCAGCATATAAATCAGTTGAGTTGTTTATTACTGATATAAACTAGTCTACATCTAATCTGCTAGTCGTCACATCGGAATCTTATGAAGTCTTTTTCTAACTGACCTAGTATTTATTCGAGGTTTTTCAAAGGCTTTACTTAGGCCGTCAGAGAAAGTTATTTTTTTTCAAATCAAATCAAAAATATTTGTAGTAATGACGTCAGCTAAACTACATCGCTTCACAAAGAAAGAAGCGACAATAAAAACCCACGCGCTCTTTTAAAATTAAATAATGTTTGCAAAAAACATTAAGTCAATTTGAATTTTGAATTACTCTGTTAGAACCGTAGCCTAATCCCATGGATTTTTCTCTTTTAGATAATCTAATATTTTATAATAACCTTTCACAATGTAAATAAACAGGTGTGACAGACAGACAGACGAAGTCGCACCACAAGGGTTCCGTTTTTACCATTTGGTTCGGAACCTTATAAATGACGAAAACATTAAAATATTTCCTATTTCTTTAGAAAAGGCCCAATATACCGATAGTCATTAATTATATAACATTTAAACCGACGACACCGGAGCACGAATGCTATCTGACAAAAGGGCAATTATGTGTATGCAGCTTGTGCAAATGTCACACTGTGTTTTGTTTGTGACTGTGGTTATGTCAACTCTAGAAAGTACAGGATATAAGCTGGCTAGATCATCAAAACATCCCATGAAAAGTCCACTACAGGACATGGAACTTCTCCAAACTCCACCTTTTGCTGAAACAATGAGGAGCGGGAGTACCTAAGTCACCATGCTTGTTAGCGTTACGGCTGGAACCATGGACCGCGGCTGATTCTGAAAGATGCTGCTGCCCATCTTCTGGTTCATTATCGGTAGAGATGGGTTGGTGCTATTCTTTGCCGGCACCACACAGAGCCAATATGTGAACTATTGAGTGTAAAAGCGCAGACAGGGTGGAACTTACCGTAGACAGGGATGGATGGCCAAATTTAGTATCATATGGCTGCTGCTGCCCAAACTCCGGTAATAACAACAGCCTCATCAGTAGGTACATTTTGGGTACATTACAACGTGTAACGGAATGGTGTGATAATACTGAAGGGTGTGAATCTGCCCATGAAACTGAACAACTTTTTTTACTGAACTTAGGTCGAAATATGAAAAAAAAAATTGATTTCCCGTACAAAATGCAAAAGGAGGTCAAAACAATTTTTTCGAAAATTGTTCAGTTTAATGGTCTGGTTTATTTGCTCTCTTTTTAATAGGTATCCAATATACTAAACAACTTTATTAAGCAACACAACTAGTACAAAACAATACTTGTTACAGATAAAATCATCACATTATCAAACCCATTCAAACGTGTACACAACACAACATACACAATTGTACCGATACGATCGATAAAATATCGATTCCGATTGTAATCGTTTCATCGACTAACAGAGTAAGAGGTCGATCGATATGATCTCGATTGTTTGAGTTAGCTAATAGTGTAATCGATATTTATTGAATAGAAAGAAATTACTACGAAACATTTGCTTCTTTTTAGGGTTCCGTACACAAAGGGTGAAAAACGGGACCGTATTAATATGCCTCCGATGTCTGTCTGTCAACGGGCTGTATCTCATGAACCGTAATAGGTAGAAAATTGAAATTATCACAGATTATGTATTTCGGTTGCCGCTATAACAATAAATAATAATCGCCTAAAAACGTGTTATTTTAGGTGATTTTTGCTCGATTTTTATTTTAGCTCTTAAAAACGGGAAAATTGGTAAGTTTAAAGATAACACAAAACAACGATAGAGCCACTCCATCTGCGCGCAAGCGTGGACTTACAAGCTCTGATGTGCATAATCTATAAAATAACAACAAATAATAAAACCTGGTCAAGAGCGTGTCGGACTCGCGCGCTTCTGTGTGACTGCGCCTCCATAACTAAGACAGTATTTAGTGGTACGGAACCCTCGGTGCGCGAGTCCCACTCGCACTTGGCCTGTTCTTTTTTTTAACAACCTCTATAAGTACTATTATTATCAATAGGAGTCCACAGATGTTGCCTGGGTTTGTTGAGGAGCTTCAGATTTTGCACTTGAGAATTTTATGGTTATAATGACCTGTTATAGATTTTACTTTTTCTCATACTAAACTGATTTGCGTAAAATTGAGTTTTATGGCAAATAAATGATCTTATTTTAGGTATTAAAACTACCTGTTGTAAAAAAAACAGAAACCTATTTTGTAATAAACAAAAGAAGCCTTTTATAAAAAGTAAGTGTTTGAAAGTTTGTGCCCCTCATTTTGTGCCCTTTTCTAATACGCCGAAGCCGTGTCACTGGACAACTCGAAGGCTTTTGACAGGGTATGGCACGCAACTTTGCTGAGCAAGCTTCCTGCAAACGGCATTCTCATTGACTTTTGCAATTGGATATCTGACTTCCTGAGTGTCACGTAATCACTGTACGTAATGTAGCTAGGCAACTGCAAATAAATAAACTTTTGTTTTTTACGGAAAATGTCTGTCTTTGACTTTGTACTAACCAAAATTATAACATTTTTGGCGACCGTGGGATAAAAAGCCTGCAAATAATAGGCAGAATATCATCGTGCAGTGAAATAATTACAAATTAATTATAATGGATGTCCTAAAGCGCAAGCGAACCCAATTTCGCAGAGAATTTACGTCCGCAGCTGACAACTTTGAAAAAGCCATGCAGCGCAAAGAAGAAGCTGAAAAACTGGACGTAGAGGGGAAATTTGCACGGCTATCCGACTGCGCGGATGAACTATTCAGCTGCGAAGTGAAATTACGTGACATCTGGTGCGAAGCCGAAACCTTCGACGAAACCGCTTTCGCCGAGGATCAAAGTAAAGCAGCGCATTACAAAACCAGATGGTCCATGTTGAAGACTCAATTCAAAAACTTCGTTAAACAAAATGAAAATGATGGTGCTAGTAATTCATCGTCAAAATCTACTGTTAAGTCTCACTCTAAAGAGCGTAAGGTTATAATGCCAAAACTGGAGATTACTAAGTTTGATGGCGAGGCAAAGAAGTGGTTACGCTTTTGGGGACAATTCTCAAAGATAGACGGGGACCCAGACATCAACGGCACTGACAAGTTCCAGTTCCTGTTACAATCTATGGAACCTGACTCCAGCGCCAGACAGTTAGTAGAGAGTTACCCCCCAAGTAGCGAAAATTATTCAAACGCTGTAAAAGCTTTAAAAGATAGATTCGCCAGAGATGACGTTCTCATCGAGACTTACGTTAGAGGTTTGCTAGCACTGATGCAAAATAAGAGTGAGGTAAGCAATCTAACTACATTGTATGACAGTCTTCAGACTCACCTTCAAGCATTAGAGACTCTCGGCGTCACCAAGGTCAAATACGCTTTAATGTTGTTCCCTATGATTGAGTCGGCGCTTCCAGAAGACGTGCTTCGCGCTTGGCATCGCAGCCAGGAAACTAGCAGAGACCTTTCTAACCTCATGAACTTTTTGCGTCTAGAGGTAGAATCTGAAGAAAGAATCCGGCTCGCTAGTCAAGTTTTTCCCACAACATCCGCTGTCGACCCGAAGCCGCCAACCGCCTGTTTCTTCAACGAATCCAATCCAGGCAAGTCTGAAAGCTCCAGTAAACAACGTGCAGCATGTGTTTGGTGCGATAAGGATTCCCACTCGGCTACGGAGTGCCACAAAGCTGCGAAGATGCCGCTGAAGAATCGTGTTGAGTTTTTGAAAAAGAAGAATGCCTGCCACATATGTTTTAAAACAAATCACTCGGCCAAGCAATGTAAAAGCTATCCAAGGTGCCTTTTCTGCAAAAAACGACACTACACTTTAATGTGCACTGAATTAGAAAAATTGGATAGTCAAAACAACACTGCAAACAATAACAATAAACAACCAGAGACGAGCAATTTGTCATGTCAATCAAAGTTGACAACTGTAACTTTACTACAAACTTTTGTGGTAAAGATTGTTCATGGCAACAAAGAGGTTTGTGTAAGAGCGCTTATTGACAGTGGCGCGCAAAGATCCTACATCAAAAAAAGTCTCATTCAAAAGCTCGGTCTGAAACCTTCGAAGAAGGAATTAATAACTCATTGCTTGTTCGGCGGGCTTGAGACCTCTTCGAATGTTTTTGAAGTATTTGACATATGTGTCAAAAATGTCGACAATGATTTTTATATAAACATGTCTGTCGTAGAACAGGAAAAAATATGTAATTGTCTACAAAAAATACCGAACAAAATTTTACAAAAATTGACAAAACAAAACATAAAATTAAATGACTCATGTGACGAGGTAAGTTTGCTCATTGGAGCTGACTATTGCGGACTATTGTTGACTCATGAGTTTTTACAATTGGACGACAATTTGACTGCTGTAAAAACCAAACTCGGTTGGACCGTCCAGGGTCCTGTTACAGGGTCATACATTTCGTCAACTAATTTGTTTACGACTCTTCATTGTTTGTCTAACATTGAAATTTCAGATCTTTGGTCTCTCGAAGCCCTGGGAATAAAGGATCCTGCAGAGCAGGCCACCCGGTCAGCGAATCAACTTGAGATACTCAAATGTTTTGAAAAATCTATCAAAATTAACAATGAAGGTCGTTATGAGGTTCATTTACCGTGGCGTGACGTACCGCGACCCCAAACTAACTACGATCTCGCCAGAAAAAGATTGGACTCCACCATGAATCGTCTCAAACAACTAGGTAAGTTCGACGGCTATAATGAAGTTTTTGACGAATGGTTACGACTTAATATTATAGAAATAGCGCCAGACCAATCCATCAAAGGCCACTACATGGCACATCATCCCGTAATCAAAGAGTCAAGTTTAACGACAAAGATTCGTCCGGTTTTCGATGCGTCGGCCAAGGATAAAAATCAGGTCTCCTTAAACTCTTGTTTAGAAAAAGGCGTTAATCTGCTTGAGAAAATCCCTAATCTGTTAATTGATTTCAGGAAGCACAAAATTGGTGTGACCGCAGACATAGCAAAAGCGTTTCTTCAGATTTCCATCACACCAAACGACCGTGACTATCTTCGGTTCTTGTGGTGGTCTAAACTAGATGAACAGGACAGAAAACTGATAACATATCGTCATAGACGTGTTGTGTTTGGTGTCACATCGAGTCCTTTTCATCTCATTGCTACAATTAATCATCATCTGGACAACTGCCCAGAGCATCTGAAGGAAACTGCTATGAAATTAAAAAAATCATTCTATGTGGACAACTGCGTCACAAGCCTGGAATCAGAAGAGGATTTAGATAAGTTTATCAGGGAATCCAAGCAGGTAATGCTTAAAGGCTGTTTCGATCTTAGAGGTTGGATATCGAGTCCTACTTTTGTAGATAACAAAGTCGCGAACACTAACGTATTAGGGGTATTATGGGATGTCAAAAATGATAGTCTTCGGTGCAATGTTAACTTTCAAAATATTAATGGTAGATATACAAAAAGAACGTTACTTTCGATAGCTCAAAGGGTTTTCGATCCCATAGGTTTTGTCTGCCCGACCACTATTGTACCAAAAATGATTTTACAAAGGTCGTGGTGTCTTAAACTTACCTGGGACGAAGAATTACCCAAAGATTTATCTAAAGAATTTGAAAAATGGTTAGAACAGGCCCACCTGATTAATGATTGCGTTATTCCTAGAAGGCTTACTCGTGTCTCTATAAATGATTGTAATAACTCTTTACATATTTTTTGTGACGCGAGTAAAAACGCTTATTCAGCGTGTATATTTTTACGATCGCAGCTAGGTGAGCATGTTGATCTGAGGTTAGTTTTAGCTAAGTCGAGATTAACACCAGTAAAAAAAAATTCTATCCCAAGATTAGAGCTGATCGCCGCTACGCTCGCTTGCAGACTGTCGGTAATTGCTATTGAATTGTTAGCATTATCAAATTGTCGCGTGTTCTTTTGGACAGATTCTAGCGTCGTACTGACGTGGATAAAATGCGATGGGCCGTGGACAGTATTCGTCTCAAACCGTGTTAAGGAAATTAAAAGCATAAGTGCTCCTCCCTCCTGGAGGCATGTACCTGGTGAATTGAATCCAGCCGATTTACCTTCCAGAGGTATTTCTCCGAAGGGCTTACTAGAAAGTCAATGGTGGGAGGGCCCTTCTTGGTTACGGTTACGCGAGGAAGACTGGCCTACTACAAAACTCGTATTTAACGAGTCTGAAGTGAACGACGAACGGAGAGAAGTCTCCACTCATGCTATGCTTGTTGAGCAAGAATCTTTTTTAACGCGATTAACTTACTTTTCAAACTATGTAAAAGTTGTAAGAATGTTGTGTTGGATATTACGCATTAAGAATAAACCAACGTCCAAAGAGTTGTCTTACGACGAATACGAATACGCTGAGAGTTCCCTTATCAAGTTAATTCAGCAAAATTATAGGAACTCTTTACTCAACGATAAAAAGTTACAAACTTTTGTTGACGAAAATGGTATAATTCGTCTAAATACAAAACTGTCCTTAGGATCAGACGAACGTGATTTTAAGTTTCCGATAGTTTTACCAGGGGTAGAGACGTTAGTAAGACGTCTTATAGAGCGTCGACACGTCGAACTGCAGCACGCTGGGGTTCAAACATTGATGTGTAACCTGCGTCAAACCTTTTGGATCATAGGTCAAAGGAAACTCGTGCGCAGCGTCGTCGATAAATGCATAAAATGCAAACGTTTTAAAGCAAAACGTTGTCAAGCACCCGTAGGAGTTCTTCCTAGAGAACGTATGGAGGGTAGCACGCCTTTCCAGTTTTCGGGCGTTGATTTAGCTGGTCCTTTATTGTTGCGCTCGGGATCCAAAGCATGGATCGTGCTTTTTACGTGCGCTACTTATCGTGCCGTACATCTAGAGGTAGTAGAAGCACTTTCCACTTGCGAGTTCTTGATGGCTCTAAGACGATTTGTCGCGCGACGTGGCCGAGTCCAGTGTTTATTTAGTGACAATGCGACAAACTTTCACGGTCTTAATAATGCTTTTAGTTCCTTGGACTGGAACGAAATATACCGTTTTTCCACTATAACGAGGATCAAATGGCAATTCCTGCCACCAGCAGCTCCTTGGTGGGGAGGGTTCTATGAGAGATTGATTGGTTTTTTGAAGCAAATTTTACGAAGAGTTTTAGGCAAAGCCGCTCTTACGCTAGTAGAGTTGCAAACAATTCTATGCGACTGTGAGGCAGTCATCAATAGCCGCCCATTGACCTACATAAGTGGTCAAGATGAACTGCAGCCGTTGACTCCGTCTGCATTTATTCAGCCCATGACTTCATGTGGTGTAAATGACTTTGATGAGGTCGATTCAAAGACTTTAAATATGCGACAACGATATTGTCAACGATTACGTGAGGACCTACGGAAACGTTTTCATGATGAATACATTGGTTCTCTGATTCAGCTAAACCGTAAGCGGGAGAATAAGGTGCCGCTTGAGGTTGGTGACATCGTTCTTGTGGAGACTGAAAATAAACGTGTCACCTGGCCATTAGCCATCGTAGAAGGTTTTCACAAAGGTGCAGATGGTATAAACCGAGTGGTACAACTACGGACTTCTGGAGGGACTAAGGTCAGGCCAATCCAGCGCTTATTTCTTTTGGAAATCAGACAAGACAGTTCAGAGATGGACTCGACTGACCTGAGACAAACAAAGTTAGATTTGACTCAGACTGATAAAATTAATGACAATAAAGACGACAGTATTAAAACACGGTCAGGTCGTCCTAGCAGGCCACCTAGCTATTTATTTGACTATGTTTTAGATAAATAATTGTATCAAATAGTTATGTACATTTTTATACATTTGCCATGTTAACCTGCCGGTTTTCCCTCCCTGGGAGTGTCACGTAATCACTGTACGTAATGTAGCTAGGCAACTGCAAATAAATAAACTTTTGTTTTTTACGGAAAATGTCTGTCTTTGACTTTGTACTAACCAAAATTATAACACTGAGTGAATAGTCGATCCGAGTAGTCGTCGATGACTGCTCGTCTGACCTCATGGTTATTGAGGCCGGAGTTCCTCAGGGGTCTGTTCTCTCTACGACAATTTTCCTACTACACATCAACGACTTACTTGTTCCTGAGATAAATAGTAAGCCCATTGACCATAAAAAAAGAACTGATCTGTTCGAGTTCATGGATAGAGTAATCGATAATATTAAATTTAATGAACTTGTCTTTCATTTGGACAATGTAGCTATTATAAAAGATAGCATCGGTAAATCCTTTGATAGAACGATCAATTATTTTAATCTTTAAAACGGTAATGCGAGTGTAATGAAGCATGAAGAATGATATAATTATGAAAATTTACTAGCAAATGTTGAGATTACGAGTATGTCTTGCGAAAATTTTCATTGAATTTATTAAATTGCATATTAAATTTAGATATTAAATATTCGTAAAGGAACTGTACAACAACCCTGATTAAGGGTGTCGTACATAGAATAATGGATTACATGGAATATTAAATACTAATATAATTCTCACCTGGTAAATGACGTTAGGGTTGAAGATGTAGCTAGTCTAGTCTAGTCACCATATGCTGGTGAAAACCAAGTTTCACAGTCTGGCCCACCGTCGCAAAGTCGGTCTTCTACAGATTGTGCTTCGGAGAGTGTGCTATAGAGCTCCACGAGCTCATTCCACCATCTCCCTTCTACCATCGGAAGTCCAGACGCACCGCACCTATGCTTGGTTGATATTCCGCACATTCGCACAAAGCGCTTTGAAACATCTTTTATAATGCGCACGGCTAAAGAGTGGAATTCTCTGCTTGTGTCTGTATTCCCGAGTTCATATAACCAGAATCTATTCAAGTTGCGAGTGAATAGGCTTCTTCTGGGCAAGCTCGTTCCAACATCGACCTCATCTCTGTCTTCAAGTATAGATCGAGGTCAAGAGTAATCCCATTATCAATAAAAAAAAGCCACATATATATAAAGAAGAGTCACTTTTTACAACACCCTTGGGAACAGACAGTGTGGTAAAGTGAAGAGCACGTCAAGCTTGACACATTTGACTATGTACCATTCTTATTTCAATCAACATAAGGCTCTTAACTGTACTTTTGGTATCCCTCACCACATAGACAACTCTACTATTAAATTTATGGAAAAAATAAAGTCCATTTTTAGGACCGCAAAAATAAATTTGTTTGTAAAGGTTTTTTGCAGATTTCTAAAAAACTGTCAAACTTAGAAAGATCGCTTTACTGTTGCTGTAATATTTACATAAACTTTTATCGGCTGTAATTAATTCAGATTTTTGCTTTCACAACTTTCGGAAATAAGGGGGAGGGGGGTTGGATGGTATTTTTTTGCCATTTTTCAACATAACTTGAAAACTGAGAGTCGTAAAAAAATACAAAAATATATTTTAGAATGTACAAGTAAAGTCCTTTCATATGATACCCCATTCAACCTAGTAACAACAATTTGCAATTCCCCTCCCCCCCCCCCCTATTTGGGCCCCCTTTAGATTCATTTTATTTAATTATTTTATGTGCAATTAAATTGAGCAACCATATTCTAAATCTATTCCAAATTTCAAGGCGATAGCATGAGTGGTTGCTGAAATATGCAGACAGACAGACAGACAAAGTCGCACCATAAGGCCGGTATTTCACTGGGACACCAATCATACCATGGCAGCGCAACCAATCGCCGCTATCAACAAAGTGTATACAGTTCTATAGAGAGTTACTCACCTGGTGTCTGTTTGGTTGCGCAACCAATTTGGCGGCACAACCAGTTCGGATGCTGGTCGCGCTACCACTCCCAGTGAAATATACGCCCTTAATACTGTGGCCGCAGGGTGTGTCTTTACTGGTGTCTAGTTACGGACACCAGTGGCGCAACCAGTCGCGCCACCGTGGTGTCCCAGTGAAATAGCGGCCTTTTTTTTAGCCTGGACTGTCCCACTGCAGGGCAAAGGCCCCCCCATTTTTCTTTCCAATTGTCACGGTCATGAGCCATGCCAACCCTTCTTGAAGGCATCGAGGTCATCGCGCCACCGTTTTTAGGCCTTCCTCTACCGGCCTTAGGGTTCCTTTTTTTTACCATTTTGGTATCGGAACCCTGAAAACTTATTATTTAATATACAGGTTAAACCATTTACTAACTAACATATCAATTAAAATAAGTTACTTAATTATTCTCCTAATGGATCTGTCGCAATCTCAAACCTTTTTTTGGAGCTTTCATTTAAGTGGGCCGCTCTCGTATTAACTACAAAAATATGAATGGCTGATCATACTGGATCATCCCACGCATGCGTATACCTTTTTGATTACCAAAATTGGTTTGTACAAATCTGAGAATTAGTTAAGTAGTGATTTAGCATGCAAATAATAATTTTGTTTCCGCCAACACGCCAAAGAATATTTACATTTTGCGTCATGCTAACTCAGATTTTATTGCAAGTAGCATTTTTTCCATGTGACTGTCGGTTACTTTACCTTTTAGATTTTTACATGTTTTTTCCAAAAGAAAATAAAATAATTTTTCCATATAAACTATATCCCTCTCAGTGAACCAACTGGAAATTCAGCTTGTATATATGTTACCGGTTATGTGCGTAAATCCGTTAATCTGCAGATTACCTGGCTGAGTCAGTTAAAGTGGATACAAAATATGAATAACGACCAAGCATACATAAAGTGTCCCGTGTGGTGCTGGCAAAGAATAGTACCATCCCATACATACCCGTGGGTGTCGTAATAGGCGACTAAGGGTTATAAACTGGAGGATGGGCAGCAGCATCGTCCTGTGTATCATACTCTCTTACTTACTGCGGTCACCTACAAGTCCTACAACCGCGGTCCATGGTGCCAGCCGTAACGCTGACAAGCGAGGTGACTATGGTACTTCCCCTCCACATTTTTCCAGCAAAAGCTAGAATTCTGGAGAGAGCTCCCTGTCCTGTATGGGATGTTATGATGATACATAAAGTGTATAAAACAGGTTTCTGCTTGAATGAAACATTTGAATTGTTATTTCATATGTTACCGCTATTAACTACGTAATCTACAGATTTAGATAATCTGCAAATTACCCAGTTATTCTACAGACTAACGACCAAACATACGGTAAAGTCTATCGGTTAGGTTAGGTCAAGTTTGGTAAGGTTAGATTAAGTGTTTCGCTCGCTATCTTTTGCGCTTTAACGGTGACTGATCTGTTTGAGCTATTTAATTTAGTATTAATAAGTATTGTTTTTAGATTATTTTGATATAACTTTTTCATCGATTGCGTTATAAAATTTTATTGCTTGACATAGCCTTTTTGACACAATACTTATTTTTAATTTGACATTACGTTATGACTTTGAATTTAATTTGACATAAGCTTTTAAATTGACATTTTGATTTTCTTTTTTTTTTCAAAATTTAATGTAAACGCCTGCGAAGGCAGTTTTTAGTGAGACTAAATTTATATGTTCAACTCCTATGTACCTACCTGATTACTTTACATGAATAAATGAATTATGAATTATGTACCTACATCGTACGTACCATATACGTACCATCACGTATAGTGCGAACTGAGTTAATGTGCACTGTGGTGTCTCCGTCGGACTTCTTGTGATTGGGGACATATTTTAGTAATAGGTAACACACCATTACATTCACGCAGTAAGATATAATAATAGTAAACAGATTAACATATCAATGCTACAAAATACTATTTTATCAAGTAGACGTGTGCACCGAAGCGCGGCCCGACAGAGACTGAGACTCCTCGGTCATCGTCCATCGGTCGTCGTGATGTATTGACAGCCATGGTCCAAGCTGGCCACCAGCATTGCCATTGTACACCACATCCACATTAACGTATTCTGAAATTTGAAGATAACGTATACAACGTCCACTGTAGGAAAGACAGGAAGCTTCCGGCAGATTTCCAATGAAACGGCATGGTTCAATTTGGAGAGGAAGTACCATAGTCACTACGCTTACAAGCGTGACTGCAGGCAGTTCTTCGTGACACCGGGAGGTTTTAAGTGACCGCAGTATGTAAGATGGTACGATACATGAGAGGATTTGAACTGTTCCTTGCCGGCACGGGCGAATGTATAAAAAACATCTTATGCTCTTTACTTCATGTATAGGGTGTCAATTGTCAAATGTGGAAAAAGCCCTACTTTGAATTCAGAAACTAATTCGGCATACATTGCTCTTTGAAATAAGGGTATTAGAATTAACAGAACCAAGCCTGCCAGCAATATATGCCGAATTTGTCTTTGAATTTAGGAAGGTGTTAATAAGTCTTTATATTTGAAGAGTGTTCATAATCTCTGGGACTCAACAACACTACGATACAAAGTTATCCATGGCTTCGTAAATTACATTTCGAAACTAATATCATTACTGGTGTCAAGAGTCGAGAGTCTCGTGGTCTCGTGCCACAGTGTCAAGAGCTTGACAAAGTTTCGCCGCGTGACGACCTGACGTGGATGACACTTGAAACACAAGCGACCAATTTGACCCTATGGCCCTTATAAATTGACACAGGCGTATTTTGTTTAGGGTACTTTTGTAATGTAGCATCAAGTGTAGCACAGTTTTAGCTAAATTAATAATTCTTTATATCACCGAATGAGTTTAGTTACTATAGTAACAAAATTAAATACTTATATATTATGAAGAGGTAAATTTCAAAAATCATCATATCAGCCGAAAGACGTGCACTGCCCTGCACTGCACTGACCCCCCCCCCCTCCCCTTAAAGACGACCATGACGACCGGTCCTGCGTTTTCCTTCCATTTCATTTCAAGAATGTGATGTCCAGAATGTGGAAAGGAGTACAATAGTAAGTTAAATTGCAGAACTAGGCACTAGTACCTTTACAGCGGAGGTGCTACTTTGATTGAGAGCAGATTGATTGAAGAAGAATCTCTGACGCAGCAAGAAGTTTTAACCTCAGAAAAAACGGGCTTAGAAGTAGGATGAAAGAAATAATTCGTCAGAAGTTGGAAATGTGTGATGGAAAGTCACGACAAATTACATAATCCTATTATCTTTGTAAATGCAATAAATAATTTGGTAGGGTTATTTTGAACATTTCATTATCATCTATGATGATGTGACATTTCATAGCAAAAGAGATTAGACATGCTGGAAGATCCTTCCCTTAATAAAATAATTTAGCACCGTATCTATTCCGAGGGAAGCAAGGAGGTCCAAAATCTTTGGATCTAACTGTAGAAGCTTTAAGACGAAGCTCGCCGCTACTGAGAAGAAGTGGTTTTAGAAAGTAAATGAGATAAACTTTTCATTTCAAATCCAAGTAATTACGAAAAGGTATCACGTTTTCGTGATACATAACCAATTTGGATGCAATCATTTTGTTGGTAAGTTGCAAATCTAAATCCGATCGAACAAATAGACACATCTTAGCTTCAGACTAATTGGTTTTTACGAAATCGCTTATAATGCATTTACTTACCTTAAATCGTGATTCTTATTTGCAATCTAAATAAACTGTTGCTTGTATATGTACAGAACATATATTGATATTAGGTAAGTATATTTGTATATTTGTATATTACACTCATGTACATAGTTAAAGGTCTTGATTATTTATTAGCTTATGTTTTTATCGGCCTGTTATTGGCGCAATTTTAATCTATCTGCTATCTGCATCATTAATTGCGGATTCGATCCCCGACCAGGGCAAACATTGAGTTTAGTGTTACACTTGTTCTGTAACTAGGTGTTTTTATCTCTGGTACCCATAGTACAGGTTTAAGTCAAATTTTATGAACTAAAAAAAGATTAAAAATTCACAACCATGGGTCTCAAACCCACGTCTTCAGGCTTTCTCTAGTTTGGGTTCAGCTAATAACCTCGTGTAAAATGAATAAAAAAATAAAATTCATTTATTTCAGACATTCGCAGAGTCCATATTACATTTAAAAATAAAATATGTAAAACATAGGTAGTCATTTGGGAGATAGAAGTAAAAAGGTATCTCCATGTAATATAGGTACATATCAGGTCATGAGTGCAGTTCTTGTATTGATGTGCAGGATGTCATAGAATTAGTACTTCGCGCGTGGCGCTTTTAACCAGATTGCGCTCTTCCAAAACTTATGCGAGCAGAGTAGGACGTAAGATGAGATGAAGCTGTCCCTTTCGAATAGATTTTGCATGACATTTTGTTTATGTTGCCATGACAACATCAACAAAATGTCATGCAAAATCTTTGTTAAAATTATTTTACCAAAGAGTTTTTAATCCAGATAAATCAAAAGAAAATGATTTTCTGCATTTATCAATATTTAATGAAAACTGAGAGAGAAGTTAATACTTTGCACGTTGAAAATTATTCAAATAAGTATTTAAAAATACGTATAAATAAAAATTTGTGGATATAAAACTTAACTTTTTGCACGGAAATTGTGCAAACTTCATTAGTGTGGCAACAATTAGAAAGGGACGAAGTACATCGAACATGCTATCTTGCTCTGCTCGTTTTGCCTCTGTACAAATTGTTAGGAGTCCTCAATCATGGTAAATGTAAGATCATTGCAGGATGTCAATAGGTTGTAGCTCCTGGGTTGTAGTGATGCGTTCTCGGGATGTGTAAGCCGAGTTCAATATCAAATTTTTGCTAATAACCCGAAGCGCCAGTTTGTTGATCTGTTCTTTGCCTAACATCCATTTAATAATATATTATCTCAATATGTATATTTGTATTTATAGATAGAAAATAAAATGTGAAGACAACAAACACCAGGCCGGGTCACAGCTATTTACCTACTTACAAGACGAAAGATAAAACTTCTTAGAGATACCCCTCCTGCTGAACCTTGTTTTCGCAAGCTCCCCAACATTGACGCAACAACTAAAAACTATAAAGCTCGCGTCACACAGAAGCGGTAGCGGAAGCGTTCCGGGGCCGGTATTTTTTGTAAAGTATGAGTTCTTATGTACCCTGTCACATTGAAAAGCGGTCGCGGCGCGGTATTTTGTTCCCGCCAAACCGCCCCGGACCGCTTTCGCAATCATACCGCCTCTGTCTGACTTGAGCTTAAGGGACTAAAATGCACGTCTACATAGGCAAGTCAAAGAAGCGCACGTACTACGTACAGACAAGCGCGAATACATTTTATCCGTACCTGAATAGGACCACGAGGAAGATATTATAAGGTCCTAATGAAATAGTGAACATAATTTTAGTATGTTACTCAGACTATGAAACTGAACAACTTTCTCTAAGGAACTAAATACGAAAACCAATTATTTACCTCCCATAAAAACTGCATCAGCTGCATATTTTGTATGGGAGGTCAAATTTGGTTTTTCGTTTTTCCACCTTTGTTTCTTTGGGAAAGTTGTTCAGTTTCATGGTTCAAGTAACATGCCATTATTGTGTTCACTATTTCTGTAGGACTATATTAAATAAACCTTCACACAAAAGTAGAAGTTAGTGTTAATGACACAAGGTTCAAACTTCATTTCATACAGAAACTGGAACCTTACCAACCTGTATTTTTAAAAAGTCATAAACAACCTCCACCTTAAAGATTTTACATTGTAAAGCTGTATAGTCTATGGCAGCGGAAAATTAAGCCGTTTACGCCAAGTTTACGTCAATAGTTTTGATGGGGTCCGGTCCGACACGATAATATGAAGCCTTCCGAAGCACGGAAAAAGTTTACTAACACATTTTGTAGCCATGACACTAAAAACAGAGTCTATTTGACGGAAATAATAACATTGTTTTATTTTAATTATTTATTTATATATTTATTGGTTCGCCAACAGAAGTACATCCTAATCATAAATTAAAATAATGGGCACAAACCGTAGACCGAGATGTCAGCTTGCGTACCAGACTTGCTCACATTTATTATTTGCATGTTTAGGGGCTTATTTGGAAACGGGTATAATTAATAAAAGAGATTTTCTAAATTTTGAAAATGAAACGTTGAAAATGTCAACAGAATTGGAGCTGCAAAGAGTGTTATGCTCACGACATACTCTGTTCAGCAAACTGTGGAAACCCAAATTGGTTCTTGTTCTTTTGACATGACAGAAAAGGTCTATAGTTCACCAATCTAGCATTCAACCTGGGAACAACCCTGGCCTGGCCTGGGCCACAGTAAATATATAAGCTAAAGCAGTATGGAAACTCGGGCCTTTTTTTGAAAAAAGAACTATTCTACGTCGGAGCGTCAGGGTTGTAACCCAGAAGTTTTGAAATAAGAATAGTATGATGAACTCAAATATTGGGTGCTTCTATCAACTGTGTTCCATGTTTTTGGACCGTAAAACTAAACAACTTTCCGTAAGAAGTCAAAATACGAAAAAAAATGTTTTTATGTCCATTAGCATTAGAAACTACGTCAGCCGATAGTGCGTTTTGTATGGAGGGACAATTTTAAAGACACTTAGTCGCCTTTTATGACACAAGGGCAGATGAAGACACTTAGTCGCCTTTTATCACGCAAGGGTAGATTAAGACACTTAGTCGCCTTTTATGACACAAGGGCAGATTAAGGTACTTGGTCGCCTTTTATCGCACAAGGACAGATACATACTTATAGGGACCCTATATTATCTACCTATTTGTTTGTATTATGGTTAGGCACCCACGACTAACTTCAGCGCGAAAAATGCTTATTTTCCTGTAGCGGTGTGCGCATGTGTGAGTGCGCCAGTTTTGGCCGTTTGTTAGGAGTTTCTATACTGCTTTAGCTTATATATTTACTGTGCCTGGGCCTAACTGTGCCACAAACTTATTATTTCTTGACAACTTTAGCCGATTACTTTTGAAACTTTCGTCATTGTAAAGAAAAAGAAGTCCTTGCTACGAGCACTACTTAGAAGTGCTGAGTGCTAGCCCATGTATGGCCATATCTCTTATTTCAGCTGCCAATGCCAGTCACTTACCGCCCACGCGTCCGGCGCCGGCGCCACAATGGGTTATTCGTGAGATTAGCTAGGCACCTTCAAATGGTTTACATTGCTTTGTTGCTTTATCAAGAAAATAAAGAAAGAATAGAAAAAAAAAAGAATGAATGTGTGTCGATAAAGATTAATTCTGAAAATTTCATAGGTTTACCTCTTGTAAATGTGCAGTGAAGCCCTAATTTCAGGCTCATAAAGTTTATGATTTATTTTGTTAATATATTTATTTATTTTCATTCTTGATTTATGTTGCTGCAAAAGCCCAAACAAAGGTAAATCCAGCTAATCAAACGATTGTTACGTTAGTTTAGATACTATTTTTACGTAAGTTTCTAAGATTTAACAATAAATTGTATAAAGCAGGCTTTTTAAATTAGTCTGTGCTGCAGTGGTTTCCTGCCCTTCATGTTACGCTGCTGCCATAGCACTATCCGAAACGGTAGTAGACTCGCTCTATTTTTGCATTGTATTCTGCATGCTATGACGTCCAATAAGTAATTTGTAAAGAATATCAATTATTTACCACTAACGACACCTCAAATCAAATCAATCAAGCCGTTTAGGCTGCAGAGCGGGACAAAGCAATCGCAATACATACGAGACATACATTACATGCATACACTCGAAAAACATAACGTTCTTGTTTTGGGGCAGTTGGGTAAAAAGTTACTAGAGATGGCACAAAAATAACAACGTCATCGTTCAAAAACTATGAAAGATTTCTGTTTTGATTTGACGTTTAATAAAGAGTAGCTCAATTGACTAGTTTTTAAACACGGTTTTTAAAGGCGCGGTGTTTTTTTAATACTTCAATGGTTTTTCTCCAACAAAATAACAGATTGCAATTTATCATCCAAAGCATCAATGTACTGTCAACATATTGAACGAACTGTCAATCTGTCGTATTCATTATAAAGGTCACTCAACGCCGCGGGTCCTAATCATATCATACTCACGCGCTGACTGGTCAAATATAGTCAAACGCGCCACTTTAGTCATTAGGAGCTTTTGCCCGTGACTTCTCTCGCCTTCGTGTGGAATCTTGTGCAAGAATCATTCAAACCTAACAGTCCTTTGATATGTATGCACTTCACTTCAAATGGGAGCACACCTGGTGGGTTATACTTGGTAATGTGGTATTGTTGTTTACTCAGGTTTTTGTCAATGCAGTGAGATAAAATTTATCAGGTACATAATTCTATTTTTTTTTACTAGTTTTTGTAGTGTCCCACTGCTGGGCAAAGGCCTCCTCTCTATCATGCCATTCGTCTCTGTCTTGAGCTATAATTGTTGGCCAATTCAAGACGACCTAAAAGTTATTCTTAAGAATTGGCCAACAAAAACATATTGAATAAAAATATTACACCGCAACTGATTTTTATTAAAATAAATTCATTTCGGTAAAATTTTTTGTTTATATTGTTACTTAAAAGCTGTTGTGTTCTAGTAGATTTTTAAGCTATGATGGCGCGACCGCCTCGCGTTCGCGCACGCCACGCCCACTTCCCTCCCCTCCACCCTCGCGCGTAGCCACAGAAATATCTAGAGGCGGCAAAAATTTAAATAAAAAAATATATCATTATCAAAAACCCGTCAAATTGATTCTACTTTCGATTCTGAACAACTATGTTCTCAGTTTCGCTTATTCCGTTAACACGTTGAACCTATAAACTAACAAATAATTAAGTACTTACACCAAAATCTATTCAGCAGTTTATGCCAGATGATTGCATGAAGCGAGTAATTACGGACTGGAAATAGCCCAATATTAGTGAATTTATAAAATTTCGTTTTAATATTTTGTAATGTAATAATTGATTCTATGCAGAAAGATATAAATAATTTCGTATTTGTTTGTATTTTATTTCGATGCAAGGGCAAATAAACAACCATATCCTTTCACAACTTTTTTCTAAATATCTTCAATGTTCAGACTCTACAATGGTTCTACATTTTTTTATAATAGTTATTCACCATAAACCGAATAATTTCGAGGAAACATAGTCATTAAGCCAAATAATTATTAAGCTAGATGAAGGTTAAGAGTTGGTGGATTTTCGGCACGAAATAAATAAAAATAAAAACTACAACACATAATGTTAATACCTAACAATGTCGCATTTAAACATAATGCACTTCTAGTGTTCCTTTGGTTTCTAAGTAATTATTTTGTAGTTTGACTAATAGCTTCTTATTTTTTGTTTATATTTATAGGTCCAAAAGTATAAACAAGTACACTGATAAAAAGTTTCTCGGACAGAAAAATTGCAGGGTTTGAATGCCGCTAAAGTACCTTTTTACATTCACTGACCTTTGTTTATAAACTCGATTCGAATAATATAATGTGAATTTTTATTGGTTATGCTCCCGAAATCCAGTTCTACTCACGATAACAAGTAACTTTCCCGAAGAAAAAAATATTATACTCGAAAACAATGTTTCGACTCCATACTAAAGTGGTCACGTAATCGACCCATTTTGTTTGGAAGCCGGTATTTTTAATTTTTTCAAGTAAAATGTTATTTTCTTTGAGAATGTTCCTTGTTTTCATGAGTAGAATCACTTGGCTTCGGGAGCAAAACCAATGAAATATTCACGCTGTATACAGAGTGCTGAGATGGTTTGGTCATGTAGAGAGGATGAATGAAGGAAGATTTGACGAAAGAGATCTACAAGGCGAGAGTGAATGGAAACGTTGGAAGGGAAAGGCCTCGGCCACCCCTCCATCTGGAAAAAATCCAAAGTTATCCCTGTACATAAGACCGGACCGAAAAATGATGTAAAAAATTACAGACCAATTGCAATATTGTCCGTTTTCGGTAAAATATTCGAATCAATCATCTACCACTACATCTTCAACCAGTTGAGTGGATGGTTCTGTGATGAGCAACATGGGTTCCTACCCAAAAGATCAACCACCTCCAACTTATTAAATGTAACATCTCTAATAGCACGTAGCCTTGACGACGGAGCTCAGGTTGATGTGGCTTACCTAGATTTTAAAAAGGCCTTCGATAGGGTAGACAACGATATTCTCCTTAAAAAAATGGCCATTGCAGGCGTTTCCACCCCTCTTTTGCATTTGTTTGCATCATACTTCACCAATAGAACTCAGTATGTCGAATTCAGGAATGCTAAGTCACCTGAATTTAGTGTCACTTCTGGCATAGGGCAAGGTAGCTGTCTCGGTCCATTGCTATTTCTAATCTTTATAAATGACCTACCTATGGTAATACAGAACTCAACATGTCTTATGTTTGCTGATGACATAAAATTAGCTATCCCTGTCTTTAAATCCTCCGATTGCATACTACTGCAAGACGACCTTGATAAGGTTCATCAATGGTCTCTGGATAACAGCCTTGACCTAAACGTTGCAAAATGCTCTATAGTCACATACACACGATCCAAATCTCAATCACAGTCTGACTATTTAATCGGTAACGAGATTATTACCCATGTATCTACAATACGTGATCTAGGTACACAGTTTGACCCACAACTTAAATTTAGAACGCACATCATTCAAACATGTGCCAAGGCCAGAAAAATTCTTGGTTTTGTAATGCGCCAGACGAAATACTTCAACTGTAGAGAAGCTATTTGTGCTGTATACAATGCATATGTTCGTAGTTTAATAGAAACCAACGCTATAGTCTGGCTTCCCCACGAAACTTACTACATACTGCTTCTTGAGCGAGTTCAAAAATCCTTTATCAGGTATCTTTATAAAAAACTATATGGCTATTACCCATACATGTATCCCACGACTTTTATTCTGGGAATGGTTGATTATGTTTCACTTGAAATAAGAAGAAAACAGTCACTGTTAAAATACATTTATAGATTACTTCGTGGGCTTCTCTACAATCCATCCTTGCTTGTACAGATCCCTTTTTTCATCCCCCCTATCCAAAAACACTGCCTGCGTCCCCGACGACATCCGCTTTTCGCCATAACGGCTCGTACGAATGCATTTTTACACACACCTTTACTTGAGGCATTAACATTGCTTAATGTCTTGGAGCAATTGGACGTTGACATATTTTCTGACACAGAAAATTCATTCCTAGCATCTGCAGGCCGCTACCTACAGTCCATTTATACTAAAACAACTATTGTCGCTGCATAGTGATTCAGATATTTTTTGTGCTATTACTATATTAGATTAAGGACTTGCATGTTTAGCATAAGCTGTTAATGTAAGTTTTCATTAATAAATAATAAATAAATAAATAATAAATAATAAACATACCAGGATCTAGGACGTTCTGAGTAAACGCCAGGTTAAAAGGACCCTAAACCGACGAGCATGTATGAATTGATGAAAGTACGTGAAGCAAGGTAAGTATGTCAAGATCGTAGCAGGTGGAGAACTGTGGTATCTGCCTACCTCGATGGGAACAAGGCGTGATATTATGTAGGTATGTACATACATAAATTTGGCCAGGGATCCAAAAGTTACCCTGTATACATTACAGGGTAACTTTTGGATCCCTGGCCAAATTTTTATATGTATGTTACTCAGAACACGAATCAGAACATCTTTCCCAAAGAACATGATTCGAAAAACAAGAAACAGGAATGGTCCGTGATAGTGGGATTTGTATGGGAATACAAATCCCACTATTGCCGGCACCAGATTTGTATAGGAGGACCAAAATTTCATCTCGTTTTTCGACCCATGTGCCTTTAAGAAAGTTGTTCAGATACATGTTCTGAACAACATACTAAAATTCAAAAATCCAAAAATAACCATGTACATAAATATTAATATTGCTTAACAAACCTACTTATGAATCACGATCTATTTAGTAACTCAACAAGACTCCTTTTATACTTCTTACCATGTGCGGACATTTTGATCACAAGATACGTCTTTCCATAAATAGCACTAGGTACTTATTACATTAGATCACATTAAAAACTGATTTGTTTAGAGTTGTTTAATTTGATTTGGATCAAAAACATTCAAATGATCTTATTTTACATTATATGAAATCAATTTTGAAGCTTTGAGTTGAAACCTTTATTCAAGAACTCTTTAGGTAAACAATCGGTTCCAAAAAAACGCAGTAGTTGAACACATCCTTGAGGGTACCGCAGTCCTGCTGATACTATATGCATTTTGTTTGAACAGAGACTAGATCTTGATGTCTTTAAAACAGAAGACCCAGCTCATCTTCAACTGGTACGTACGTATGCCCAACTGCTAAAGCCACGATCACACCTTTCCTAATTCAGAAACGAATTCGGCTTACATTGCTCGTTGAAGTAAGGATATTGTAATTAACATATCCAAGCCTCCCAGCAATGTATGCCGAATTAGTCTTTGAATTCAGTTAGGTGTGATCTTGGCTTCATCATTATCAGCCGAAAGACGTTCACTGGCTTTAACGCTGAGAATTATTCTCAGGACATCGAGGTCAAGGGCGCAGCCTTTCTTGATTTTTTTTTTATAAATGAGTGATTCATACTGTACGGGAATAAAACTTGTCTGTAAAAAAAAAGGTTTCGAGTCTTACCTAAATCTGTTACGTTACGAACGTCCAAATGATAAATTGTGAGAATGTAGGTACAGTCAACATTACGTCAAGCTTAATACATTGGACTTTTTATCGCCCTTATCTTAGTCAGCGTAGAGATAAGTTTGAACTGCTCTTGACTGTACTTCTTCTCCGGACTTTGAGGTCAAGCCTGCAGCTATACCTCAGAACAAAAACCTCCTTGCTTCGCTCGGAGAAGAAACCATGCTATTTTTTTTCAGTATGGGATGACAACTGCTAGCATGTCTCATGCCATGTCAAGTCGTCAGTGATCACATCCTACCAAATTAGATGAACGACGCGTTCATTGCATTTACAAAGTTTATAGGATTATTGTAACTTGTTGGGATTTTAACGGTTGAAAATATTTCCTAAATTATATGTTGTAAACATTGTGTAAATTATAAAAAACATGTAGTGAATAACTTGAAAATATCGTAAATTTATTCTTAAGTTGCTCTCCATATTAGTGATTGTTCTTTTTAATAATAACGTGTGTAGTTGATGGCTGTACATCTTCAAAACAACAAAACGAAAATTGCAAAGAAATTTTGTCTTTTCATCTGTAAGTTTTATTCAGTATTTTTCAGGTTTGTGGATTATTATCACAAATATTGCATAAAAAAATGTCAACTTATCATTTCTACAGTCAGATAATATGGAAATTGTTACGTATTTTTTACTTTCTTTATACTTTGTCTGTTGTTTTTGACGTCCCTTAGATAAATAATAATCAAGTTAATGGTATAAACCGACCAAGTGATGTAATCGCGCACCGAGGGTTGCGTACCTCTAATGCAATCCAGTATTTCTGGTGCTATTTTGATAATTTTTGGTGCCAGTTTGGATATTTTGTTCGTTTATTTTTTATTAAAAAATAGTAAGGGCATTCACTTTTATGGCATTAAATACACGCCCTTCATAACTTCTAGGCATTGTGTGTATACGATTTTATATGCCGGAGCATCCAGGCCAGGAAGCGATTGCCATTGCTAACTTTTTCTTCTTTGAAGGAAGTATTTCTTTCTGTAGTAGAAACAAAACTTCACTAACTGACGCAATATGAAAGGCTGTCTCCGCCGCCTCGGTTGCTGTCGATTTGACGTCAATTATCGATATCGATAAATCTTTATCGATATAATTATCTTTTGTGCCCAGTTTATTCAATTAATCTGTTGCTTTATCTATTTTGAGACAGCTGTCAGATACATCAGTAGATTTAGTCAACCAGTGTTTCGTAATTTTGATCGTACTTATCTTAAAAACAAGAGCATTAAATTACCATTTAATGATGACTATTAAATCGTGCCCCGTGTGGAGCCGGCAAAGAATAGTACCGACCCATCTCTACCCGTAGGTGTCGTAAGAAGCGACTAAGGGTTAATGAACCGGAGGATGAGCAGCAGCATCCTTCTGTGTATCGTATCATCTTACATTCTGCGGTCACCAACAACCGCGGTCCATGGTGCCAGCCGTAACGCTAACAAGCGTGGTGGTCTTGGTAATTCCCCTCCACATTGTTTCAGCAAAAGCTGAATTTTGGAGGGAGTTCCCTGTCATGTTGTGGACGTTTCATGGGATGTCATGATGATGATGATGATTATATCGTAAAGCAGCAGCGGTGGCATTGCTGTTTCGGTTTGCACATTAGACATACCATCTTAGTTCTAAGGGTGGGTAATGCGCTTTGCTGTCTTATTAGTGTCAAATTATGTCACTAATAAGACAGTGGGTGCTATGAGCGGTGGTGACCACTTACCACCAGGTGGCCCACCTCGTTTGCTCACTTGTGACATGAAAAGAAAAAGAAGTTTATTCACGCAAGTTACATAATAGTCAAAACTATTTCTACATTGTTGAATAAAGACTACACAAAATTAGGCTCTATTTAAGAGCACTAGATGTGTCGAAACACAAAGAGCTAAATCCAATAACAGATAAAATTGTGTATTGGTTGATCAAGTGCTAGATCATACTTTGAAATTGGAACAGATTCTACGAAAATGCTCATCAAAGAAATACGAAACAGTTATCTCACGAGCAAAGCCCATTGACAATGAAAATAATAGAGCGCAAATCATTGTGATCAATTCAGAGATGGATATTCAACAATTTCATTAATAACAAAAGTAGGTAAGTACTGGTCTTTACCTATGAAATTGCCGTTTTGTATGGCGAATTTTAGGTAAACTCAATTTTCAGTACTAACATTTTTGCATTTTTCTTAGGAATTATAAATCCATTTTTTTTGAAGCATTATTGGAAAGACATTAAGCTAACAGAAGCTTAAATTTAATTTTCGAAAAATATTATCTGTAAAAAAATATAACAAATCTAATGATGAAATCGGACGACATTTAAGACGATCAATTTTCGAACCTTTAATTTTATATGTCAAACTAAAAATAAAAACTTAATTTTATGCGTAAATTGATAACCTTGAAGTCAACTTTCAAATATAAGACAAATGAAAAAAATAGCATTAGAATTATAGGAATTATGATCTCATTAATCTGGAAGAAAATTTCGGCAATTTCATAGGTAAAGACCTATTATACAAAGTATCGAGAGGCTATACTCACCATTTTACGAAACAAAGTTCATATGTTATGAACCTTGTACGAGTACGCCGTGAGCCGCAGGTTCGATCCCCACCCAGGGCGAATATTTGTGTGATAAACACTGTTGGCAACAACATAAAATTAGTTTGTTTTTTTTATATCGAGTGTGGATAACCCCGCTCTCTTCTCTTGTATGTGTCACACGAGTAACTTCGTATCTGTGCAATTATCGAATATATCTAGAATTTAGACCATTTTCCGACGTTTTACTTCTGCTGCCCCACGGAGCGACCTATCATCTTCATCATACAGTCCACGACTTCAACAAACATTTAATATTGTATGCCTGAAATAGGTAAAACCGAGGACTTTTCTATCTTCTATGTACATCTTATTACTCGTACCGGTTTCACAATAAGTCATTCTTATTCTTTGGGATCAGATGCCTTTTTTAGACATAAGCCTTATACCAAAAGGCCGCTTGAATATGTTTAGTACCTTGGTGCAGTCAGATTCAGATTCAGATAATTTATTCAATGTAGATTCTTTACAGAATACTTATATAATGTCAGTCAGTAGCTAGTAATGCGAGTTATTGACACAGACAGACCAAAATGGGTTTCAAAACTAACTTTTCTGCGTCCCCTGAGATTATATTAGCAATATAGGTACAGAAGTCCGAGGTACACAATAATAATCTATGGAATATATTTCTGTTTTTTGTTCTTCAAGGTGTACCAGAAAAGGTATATCAACTCTGAAGAATGTGGTTCTGCCCATTAAACTGAACAAATTTCCCTAAGGAACATAGGTCAAAATACGAAAAAAAAATTGACCTCTCATACCAAATGCGCTATCAGCTGATTCAGTTTCTATGGAAGGTTAAATTTTTTTTTTCGTATTTCGACCTGTGTTCCTTACGGAAAGTTGTTTAGTTTTATGGGCAGATTTACTTCCTTCAGGGTTGGTATACAGTTTTTGTTACAGCCTGCACAGGTACAGAATAATAATCTTGAAACAGTTTTCTGTTTTACGTTCTATAGTATAGAGTAACTCATTTGAGATTGAAATTGTAGGTACAAGATAAACGCTTGAATAATGAGATCACTTTCGCAACCTTCCACTTAAAATTTGCAGATCGATTGCAGTGTTTGTTCTCGGTTTTATATGGAGAATTCGCCGCCGGATACAAGTGGCAGGTTAGCGATTGTTTTGTATGGAACTGTAAACAAAAGTTCTTTTGTGGTGAAGATTGGGATTGAAGGAAAGATTGCTCAACTGAGTTGTTCGTTTCATAATCGAGTTGTCAAAAGCGTGGGATAAAAGGAATGATTTAAATTGGCGACAGTACACTAATGTTTACATAAGTCAACTTTTTGGAGGTTAAATGTGACTTTTTCAAAGGTAAACTCAACAGTACATCAGTAGAAACACTTTTCGACTTTATGGCATTGTAATAGAGTTGAAAAAGTTTCTACTGACGCGCGGTTGACTGTATTTGGATTATATTTGTAAGCTATTCTACCTTTTAAGAAACATACCAACAACAAATACTTCGATAAATATCCATCCCACAATCGATCAGTTTTTCGAATTTTTCAAAATTGTTAAATAATATAATGTTACGGACTCTCTCATCAATCTACTTAAACAGTTTCAGAGGAAGGAAGAAAAAAATTAAGTGAACTGGGCTAGAACTCGCGACCCTTATTACCGTGCCGATGCTCTACCAACTGAGCTACTGTAATCTCTAATAATGATTTGTTACCATTTGTTGTGAATATTTTTAGGGTTCCGTACCTCAAAAGAAAAAATGGAACCCTTATAGGATCACTTTGTTGTCCGTCTGTCTGTCTGTCTGTCTGTCTGTCACGAACGGGTAAAGGTATCAGGCTGAAATTAATACCATATGTTAGGGTCCATAAACCACACAAGATCTGAAAATTTAAATTTTTTACAACGACGCAATCAAAAGATATGGCTTTTTATGTGCTCATCTCCATACATTTATGCAAAAATGCAAAACCTACAGGGTACTTCCCGTTGACCTAAAATTATGAAATTTGGCAAGAAGCTAGGTCTCACAGTACAAATAAAGGGAAAAGTCTGAAATCATTAAATATTACAACTTTACTCACAACTAATGGTAACCAATTATGGTGAGCTCCCGTTTCAAGAACATTCATATAAGAGAGGGATCAAGTTGGATGGTCGCGGAAGCGATTTTTGTTTTAGTTCTATTTTAAAAACGAGAACACTCACAAACTTGAAAATTTGTATGTTTATGGTTTATAAGCTATAAAATAACAACAAATAATAATATTTGGTCAAGCGCGTGTCAGACTCAAAAAATCTAGCACATTAACTTACTGAAATTTCCAACGAATACAATAATGATTATGTGTTGGTACGGAACCCTCGGTGCGCGAGTCCGACTCGCACTTGGCCGGTTTTTTAATTTTCATCATCATCTTCATCTCTATTTTCATTATCATTTCATTTTATTCATATTAGTAAAAATTTCTTTCCTGGTGATTTTCTTTTTCATTCTTCTTTTCCACCTTTTTCAGTTTTTGCATATTTAATTCGGCTCTGCAAAACTCTCATTTTATATCTGATTTATTTATTTATTTATTGAAAAGACGAACACAACGGATAACGATCTCATTATGGTTAGACAAACTCTTTAACACTTAGATCCAGATTGTTGTCCAAAAATGTGTAAGTACCTACAGCATGAGTTAACAAAAGTTCAGCTGAGCATAGCTAATACTAACTATAAAAAAATGTTAAAATGAGTTTATTGCTTAAAATAAATGCTATGAAGTCCTAAAAATAACTCCTTTGACGATTTACATATGACACAACATGAAAAACAAACAATTAAACAATTTAAAATTAAACAATTTCTTCATAAATTAGACTACTAGCAATCTTTGACACCATCTTGTTCTACATGCATACATAATATATCCTTTAAAGCAATAAAATCACCCAATCTTTGATATCATCTTGTTCTACATACAAATAAACATTTGCTTTAGAGCAATAAAATCACTTACCATGTCGATGCTTAGTCTGCACAAGCTAAGTCAAAAATTCATCAGGAAAATTGTAATATTTAGTGCCTATTGTGTTTCCAGTTCGCAAGAGCCCATGTGAGTTGTGACCACGATAATTAGGTAAGGTCACTCGGCAAGGTCATCTCGTGTCAAGTCTACAATTACTCATTATGAATCTATGCTAAAAATCTATATTATTAACGTTGATTTTTAAAATTAACTCCCAAAACATTTGTAAAGAAGAAGATAGAAAGAAATCATCAACATAAACATGAAAATGCTCTCATTGTTATAATAAAACCTTTGATAAAACCTTTGGAGTTGATTGAACATTAAAATATTACCTGGTGTCCAAGCTATGCTACCAAACCAACAGATAGCACTGTAGGGTTTGAGAAACATGCTATTCTTTTTTCTGAACAAGTTATAAAAAAACGCCGTCATCATCATCATCGTATGGCATAATCATTCCTACGTCTAAAATTGAATGTCAATGTTGGACAGCCATATCTCCGCCTCGGGTGTCAGTTGGTGGAGATCCTGCAGCCCTCCATCAAATTTCCTGGCAGGGCAGTCATCTACTATGTGTTGGACGGTTTGTATGGCGGCTCCACAGTCACAGGCAGGAAAACGCCGTAAACGAATATTTCTCAAATGACAAGGAGATGCTTTGTGCGCAGTTTTTATTCTGATAAAGGTTCTGATATACAGCACATCAAGCTTGACACATTAGACTTTGTACCGTTCTTATTTCAATAGTCGTAGGGACTAGAGTTGCACTGTGAGTGTCAAATTTGTCCAGTCGTCGTTGACATGACTAAGAAAAGCCAAAACTATAAGTCGTGATTCAGAGGCTTCTTGCATCGGTTTTATACTCTACCGCAACAAGACTCCAAAAAAGTAAAAAAAATCTCTAAGTCTTTTTCTCAAAAAATTATCTGTAAACTTTCAAATTCCTTTACACTTTTAAACCAGGACGTCTACTTAAATCTCATAAAGGTCAAGAACAGACAACGGAGCTAAGAGACTTTAGCACCTTCTCCAAAACAAGACTTTTTTATATTCTTTCTTCAGCCTAATAGCAAAGCCCTCTTCTTCGTCGTTCCTATAACTAAAGTGATTTTGAGCAAATCCCACTAAACACAACGGTACTAGTCTAAACTATCACGTCATCTTTTTCGTGGTCTACCTCGACGACCACGAAAAAGATGACGTGATGGTTGATCATGATGGAGTATCCATTGTGTAATGACTTTAGTCCTAGAATCCTACTTGACCTTGGCAGTTTTTCAACCCAGGTCAGCTATTCCTGTTCCAGCAAAGTATTCCACACTCGGTCGATCCGAGACTTAATTATTTTTAATTAAAACGGATGTATACTTCTTAGCTGTCGATATTGTCACGGTAGCAGCCAATTGCGTAAGAGTTTAATTGTTCCATTCTTGTGCTGCGCCGTGACCTCTGATTCGCTGCGGCTGTTTGGAAATGTGTCTCGGATCCGGACATAATCTCTTCAATTGTTGGCTTGATCCCGCCATCCGGTCTGGTACACGTCGCACAAAATAACTTTGACCCTGTCATTGATGCGCAGTAGTCAAAATAGGGCCATTTTTTACTTCTGCGCATCAATGACAGGGCCAAAGTTATTTTGTGCGTCGTATATGATCTATTCAATGTTTCGTTTCGGTTTGTTTAGCTTCTTTCGATGGCTCGGCTTATAAGGAGATGATATCAAAAAGATTTAGGCTGTGCGTATGCTGAGCTACGGGAGACGCAACCCCACGCAGCGCAGATTTACTGTAGGAGACCGAGAAGTCTTTACTGTGTTGCGCTGTGCCGTCATCGTCTAAAAAAGTAACCAAGACAAAATATTAATGTTTTTAAACAAGCATTTCCGAGATTTATAGCCTTATTTTTTCTTTAGTTAAAGTATCTAAATAAGTTTATTTTAAGACTTTTGTTTTTAAGTATCACATATTCTTCATCTTTCGGCACTGTATATGGAAACATCCTTTTATGTTACGCTGGGCAAACGAGCTCACACTAACAATAATGATACCCAATAACTGGCCTTTAAGGACACAATTGTAACTCCCGGAAAAGACAACGGATCTCCCTTACTTACGGTCATCATCATATCAGCCGAAAGACCTCCATTGCTGGACATAGGCCTCCCCTAAAGATCTCCATGACTACCCATCCCGCGCTGCTCGCATCCAGCGGCTTCCCGCGACCTTGACCAGATCGTCGGTCCATCTTGTGGGGGTCTGCCAACGCTTCGTCTTCCGGTACGTGGTCGCCACTCTAGAACTCTATATACGCCCTATCAGCCATCGGTTCGTACTTGTTACTACAGTACTACTAACTATCCTACTTACGGTATTTTTTCAAAATTTTGACTATGATTTTATTATTTTATTCTATTTAAGATTATTAGGGCCGTTTGCACTAAACTTAAGAATTGGCCCTAACTTGTTTAGGACACTCCTAGCAATACTTTGACGACGGCCCTTAGGCAAATGGCCCTACTCTCTTTGTCTTTAGACCTTTTCTTAGCTTTCTTTCAAAAACTGCAATTAACTAACCAAAGGTCACTTTACGATCGATTTTATCTTGACAGTGATTTATCGAATCCGTCTCCGCCACGAAGGTTCATCAGCTAATTCATCCCATAGAGAAGTCTCAATTCAAAGACGGTAATAAACTGAGGGGCCTCTAACAATATGTAGCTAGAATGGCCAATAAACAAACAAACATAAACAAATTAACTTCATTAATTGCTAGCTCGGACCTATTAGGTGCTAAGGTCGTGGTGAATTGTTTTATAGACAAAAGACGGACGAATCAGTTGAGAGTGTTGAGGTTACTTATAATTACATCATCAATGTCCTAGCTTATTCAGTCAAATATTACATAAATTAAATTACAAGTCTATTACTAATCAAATAAGCCGCCTCTGATCGATCCCGGTGCAAAGGTGCCCATGACACTTGCGGCGTTTCCGCGTTGGATGGCGATGGACACTCTTTGCACCAGGAATGACCCGGCAGTCACCGTCTTGTGCCTTTATATCCCAGCTTATTTTATTTCTACAGAGCTGACTGCCTAACCCAAGAGATAAGACGAGGGTATTGGTTTTTACATAGAGTAATTCCATCTGAGCTCTGCAAACCAAGAATCCTAGATTAGCTTTGCTAGGTTAGTGGCTACCGATTGACCTTTGACTTAGCTTAACGACTACTGTCAGCAGGTTAGTGTCAACAGCCGAGACCAACGGTTTTACGTGCCTTCCGAAGAACAGAAAATGCTCGAGTTGTTTTGCTACTAGCTAGTTGTTAAATGTTGCAGTGGCCGTTGGGAGCTCCAGACCAAAACCCCTATACCTCCCATACATAAGTATACAGTGTGGTGCCGGCAAAGAATAGTACCAACCCAAATATACCCGTGGGTGTCGTAAGAGGCGACTAAGGGTTATAAACTAGAGAATGGGCAGCAGCATCCTCCGTTGTATCTTACATCTTACTTACTGCGGTCACCTACAACCGCAGTCCATGGTGCCAGCCGCAACGCTAACAAGCGAGGTGACTATGGTATTATTCGTCCATGCTATGGTATGGTACTTCCCCTCTACATTTTTCCAGCAAAAGCTAGAATCCTGGAGGGAGCTCCCGTCCTGAAGTGGACGTTTCATGGGATGTTATGATGATAAGTATACAGGGTCACATCTTCTGTCTACTTCCTACCTAAACGAAGCTTTAGCAGAATTTTTGACTTCCGATCACCTGGACCCCCTGTCTCCACCTCAAAAGGGTACAAAAGAAATAGACATGCTCAATTTCGGAATACTTACCTATTATCTTTTTTATATGACAAGTAAGTGACCGAGCAAGGTGGACCCCCTGATTGTATGTGGTCACCACCGCCCATAGAACCCACTGTCTTATTAGTTGCATAACTTGACACTAATAAAATAAGACAGTAAAGCACGTTGCCCATCCTGACAACTAAGATGGTGTGTCTCGTGTGCTGTTAATTTCACTTGCTCACCCTTCAAACACTGCTACTTTATGGCAGACCACCTTCAAGCATGAGATGTGCAGCTGTACAGTGAAGCAATGCTATTGACAGTGAATGACTGCGTTCCCTATACGTTTCCTAACTTCGAGTAGAGTTTTATTTTACTCTAAGTGCCGAAACTACGTGCTAATGAAATTAAAATTACCGTCACTTTGCATACAATCCGGCGCGTGAGTGCAAAAACTGTGAAAACCCATGGGTTTTCTCACACGCGACTCGCGAGATGGTTATCTTCTTTTTAACACTTTTTGCTTATCGCTTACCAAATTACTCAAAGGTGTTTCCCACACCGGTGTTTATTACGAACTGGAAACAGTTTCATATAAGTAGTATAGGTATAATATGGATCAATTCTAAAAATCCTGTACTATTAATTCAACTAATACAATTATGTTTATGTGGTGGTACGGAACCCTCAGTGCGTGAGTCCGACTCGCACTTGGCTGGTTTTTTAATATGCCGCGTTATAGAGAAAATCTGTTGTCGGGTAGCATAGCTTGCTCACTCGATAATATTTTAATGTTGAGGCGGTTATTATATAGAGAAGCTCGGTCGACCAGGTACTATTGAATAATTCGTGTAATTGCAACAGCGTGCAACAGCTCAGAGATTTTTTTTGGTTTTTCCATACAAAGCTCTAACAGTCGACAGTGCATTTTGTATGGAGAAGCCTACAAAATTTCTCTGATTTTGGACCCATGTTTCTTTACAAAATATGTTTACTTTGGTAGTTTGAGCCACAGGTTTGAGCACATCCTTGAGCTATCGGTCGCTTATTATTATTACCTGATTATTACCCAAATGATAGCCCGAATTACACAAGCAAGATATAAAAAAAAATAAAAATTCAATCAATTTTTACAAAGTTATGACATGAATAATGTTTGTGGTAAAATTGTATACATATTACATACAGGGTGTTAGGGACGGTGTACCGAAAACTGAAAGGGCGTGCTTAGTTAACGAAACTGACCTCTCCATACAAGGTTCTGATGAGTGAGCAATTCGTATGGAAAGGTCAATTTTTTTTTTCATTTTGTAAAAATATTTCTTTGGGAAAGTTGTTCAGTTTCGTTAACTAAGCACGCCCTTTCAGTTTTCTGTACACCGTCCCTTACACCTTGTATATCGAGTGTGATGTTTTTTAAAGATTTAAACTTTTTAAAATCTTCTTAGTCTCTCGATCACATACAATATTGAATGCCTGCACTGTTTTGTTATTTACTTACATCTTCATCTTACATGTATCATACTGGGTGTTAGGCAAATTGCGCAAAACCTCTTGGGAGGTAGTTCTGAGCATAAAACTGAACAACTTTAGTTCCACGACTATTGTAAATTCGCAAAAAAGTACTCGTAAAATTCGTATCAAAAAGCAAATTTCATACGAATCAATTTGTTAAATTTCTGGTCCAGAACTACCATCCGAGAGATTTTGCGCAATTTAATTAACACGTGTCTTTAATATTTTAATATGTTATGTAGACGTACCACAGCATAAATATATTTCTAAATGTTTAAAAAATTGTTTATGAACATCGGTGTGGGACCACCTTACTGGTCAAAAATTATCTTAAAGATTCACAGCTCCGCCCTTCTTAGGAAACTATTGCTCAAAATACCTTTTGTGTTTAAAATAAATTAGTTTATCAATTGTAACGCAATTTGTTCCATTATTATTTGCTTGTTATATAGTTGAAACGGCAGACAATATAATGATTTAATATTACACTTAAGTCTATAACATGACCTTGTGTACTCGCATTTAAAGAGCTCCTTTAATTTGAAAAATATTATAATGTAATACATCTTCTATATACCCACATATATATGTTTCTTTGGGAAAGTTGTTCAGTTTCGTTGACTGAGCACGCCCTTTCAGTATTTACTACACAGTCCTTTACACCCTTTAGATTGCCTGCTATTTTTGGGTTCCGAACCAAAATGACAGTACGCCGCAGCGTTACCAGATCGTCCCTTTTGAAGTTGTACCGTCCCTTTTTTGTCCCTTTGCATCCTCCGTCCCTTTTCGGACAATTTAGTGTTTTCAAAAATATTTCTTACGAATTATAGAAACTGAACGCATCTTTCTTAGCTTACACAAAGAGTATATAAGTCACTAGCGTTTTCTTACATATAATAAAAAAAAACCGGTCAAGTGCGAGTCGGACTCGCGCACTGAGGGTTCCGTACCACCACATAAACATAATTGTATTAGTTGAAATTTCAGTAAGTTAATGTGCTAGATTTTTTGAGTCCGACACGCGCTTGACCAAATTTTATTATTTGTTGTTATTTTATAGCTTATGCAATATAAACATACCAATTTTCAAGTTTGTAAGTTTTCCCGTTTTTAAAATAGAACTAAAACAAAAATCGCCTCAACGACCATCCAACTTGACCCCTCTCTTATATGAATGTTCTTGAAACGGGAGCTCACCACAATTGGTTACTATTAGTTGTGAGAAAAGTTGTAATATTTAATGATTTCAGACTTTTCCCATTATTTGTACTGTGAGACCTAGCTTCTTGCCAAATTTCATAATTTTAGGTCAACGGGAAGTACCCTGTAGGTTTTTCATTTTTGAATAAATGTATGGAGATGAGGACATAAAATGCCATATCTTTTGATTGCGTCGTTGTAAAAAATTTAAATTTTCAGATCTTGTGTGGTTCATGGATTCTAATATATGGTATTAATTTCAACCTGATACCTTTACCCGTTCGTGAGATAAAGGGTCTTGACAGACAGACAGACAGACAGACAGACAGACAGACAGACAGACAGACAGACAGACAGACAGACAGACAGACAGACAGACGGACAACAAAGTGATCCTATAAGGGTTCCGTTTTTTTCTTTTGAGGTACGGAACCCTAAAAACCACCGTCAGAAATTATGCAGATCTCAAATAGATTCCCCATTCTAAAGGAGAACATTAATGTAAATTGCCTGATAAGAATTCAGAGAATGCGGCTTGCTCAATCTGGAGTCGGTCTCCATTTTATTCCACCCTGCAAGCAGACTAATATTGGGAAAACGTATTCAGTTGAACGACGCTTTAGGAAATTCTAATTTCTCAATCTAAGTATGGTCTTGTATCATTCATGGTGACCAGCGCAAGAGTGCAAGATGCTGGCGGAGAGCTTTAATGTTGCATTCATAAATTTTCATAAACATTATACATTCTTTTCTTTTATTTTCATTTGCCGTCCCTTTTTGCCGAAAACCGTCCCCCTTAAGATGGCAATCCGTCCGAATTCACTAGGACGGGCTGGTAACACTGGTACGCCGATCGCACGTGCGCTTAAAGGAATCGTCCATTGCGCCCTGAATCATCATAACATCCCATGAAACGTCCACTACAGGACAGCGCTCCCTCTAGAATTCTAGCTTTTGCTGGAAAAATGTAGAGGGGAAGTACCATAGTCACCTCGCTTGTTAGCGTTACGGCTGGCACCATGGACCGCGGTTGTAGGTGACCGCAGTAAGTAAGATGTTAGATACAAAGGAAGATGCTACTGCCCATCCTCCAGTTTATAACCCTTAGTCGCCTCTTACGACGCCCACAGGTATGTAAGGGTTGGTACTATTCTTTGCCGGCACCACACGGGATAATAGCGCCCTGCCTACTGGATTATTTTGGGCCAATATTAGTAAAATTTTAGTATGTGACTCGTAACACAAATTTATTTATTTTATTTTTATTGTTTATTTGGGACAACAACAGCACTTATTATATATATTGTTTACAAGATCTTATTACCTTAAGGCCAATAACAGCTGTCCACGGAAATATTACTTAGGTACGTTGAAAACAGACTTATAGATGCATTTAAATCTGAAGAACCTTCCTAAAAAAACATAGGCCAAAAATCTAATGCTTTAGTTGTTAAATAATTTTCGATCCATATCTCTTTAGGAAAAGTCTTACACATTTTATGTTCTGAGACAATTTTATAGTTTGATTCTGAAATTTGTATTCTGAGTAACATACGAAAATTTGTCTCTGTTTAACTTTTAGTGTAGGCAACGAAGCAGTTGACCCCAACATAATTCTCTCAGGCAGATTTTATTTGACAGGATGATAAAGTACTGTAAATTCAAAATATCCAAAAATAAATAACAAAAAATTTATTTCATACATTTTTTGTAATTTTTGTGTGGAAAAATTTAGTACCGATTTTTTTTCTGGATTTTTTTATAGAAGGATTGTCTCATATAGTGTAATGCAGCCCCAGCAAAGTTTCATCGACTGAGGATTTAATGCGGGGGTCTTCATACAACGATGCGCTTCGTTGCCTAGACAAGTGCGCTTTAAAAAAATCGTCCACATGTCTACAGGATTATTTTTGGGCCGATATTAGTAAAATTTTAGTATGTTACTCATCATACAAATCTGAAGAACTTTCTTAAAAAAACATAGGCTAAAGCAAAGCCATCGTAATAAGTCCTTTGTGACAGCTGTCAAACGTATGAAAAATTATGACGAGCAAAGAAAAATGAACCCTGTGCGTTGGTGATAAGGAAACGTCAGAACGGACTCTACTTTAAAAAACATATTTTTGAATGATATTTGATCCATATCTCTTTAGGAAAAGTTACATATTTTATGTTCTAAGACAATCTTATATTTTGATTCTGAAATTTGGCTCTGTTTAAACTTTTATTTGCAGGATTCATTGCTCAGACTCCAAGTATCACTGCACTGTACATTACGAGTATATCAATGGGATAAGGCTCGACTTTCGGTCAAGGCGGCACTTTGGGAGAAATATTGCCGATCCGACTTGAGACATTGATTCAAGAAATGCAAACTGGACGAGGTTATCATTACATGATGCTTTTAATACTATATTTTATACTAATAAAAGACTTAAGATTTATTATTTTATTATTTCCTTATCGTGCTATTTTTATTTAATGTATGCCGGCCGAATTATAATAATACTAGCTGTTGCCCGCGGCTTAGCTCGCGTGGATTTCGTATTTATGTTGTTACCGGTCTTCCGAAGCAATAAGATATTTTCCCGTCATTTCGGGGTAATTTAAAACTAAGGAAAAACAGGACTAACCCTGCGCAAATCAATGAGTATAATCCAAGATCCAGCTGAATTTTATATAATATACAGACGTTACTTATAAATTACTCAGAACAGAGGAACTTAGCAGCAGATCCTAACAAATGTAAAGAGAGAGATGAGATACACCTTTATGTAATATTTCAAAACAGAGCCAATTCACAGAAGTAATTGAGAAAAACTGAAACCATCTCCCTCTCTCTCCCACTCCCCCCTTCCTCTCCCCCTTCCCGTCCCTCTGTTTCTCCCCCTCCCCCTCCTCCTTCTCCCCCTGCCCCTCCCTCTTTTCCTCCCTCTCCCTCACCCCTCCCCCTCCCTCCCTCTCTCCCTTCCCCTCCTTCTCCCCCTGCCCCTCCCTCTTTTTCTCCCTCTCCCTCACCCCTCCCCCTCCCTCCCTCTCTCCCTTCCCCTCCTTCTCCCCCTGCCCCTCCCTCTTTTTCTCCCTCTCCCTCACCCCTCCCCCTCCCTCCCTCTCTCCCTTCCCCTCCTTCTCCCTCTCGCTCTCCCTCTACGTCTCTACCTCTCTACCTCTCTACCTCTCTACCTCTCTACCTCTCTACCTCTCTACCTCTCTACCTCTCTACCTCTCTACCTCTCTACCTCTCTACCTCTCTACCTCTTTACCTCTCTACCTCTCTACCTCTCTACCTCTCTACCTCTCTACCTCTCTACCTCTCTACCTCTCTACCTCTCTACCTCTCTACCTCTCTACCTCTCTACCTCTCTACCTCTCTACCTCTCTACCTCTCTACCTCTCTACCTCTCTACCTCTCTACCTCTCTACCTCTCTACCTCTCTACCTCTCTACCTCTCTACCTCTCTACCTCTCTACCACTCTACCACTCTACCTCTCTACCTCTCTACCTCTCTACCTCTCTACCTCTCTACCTCTCTACCTCTCTACCTCTCTACCTCTCTACCTCTCTACCTCTCTACCTCTTATACTCTCTATATCTCTCTACCTCTCTACCTCTACGTTTACTTCTACCTCTACCTATCCCTGCCCCTATCCCTACCCCTAACGCCAATTTAACCGCTATCCCTAACATACAAACGACACCCATATTGATTTTTATACTTTTCAAACCTATCGCACCCCAACTCCATCCCTAGGGGGATGATGGTATTTCACGTCCACCACGTTGGATATCAAAATTGTCGTAGTTTTCATAATCAGCGACCCGATAAACCATACAAACGACACCCATATTCACATTTCAACCCTATTGCACCCCAACCCCATCCCAAGAGAATGATGGTATTTAACGTCCACCACGTTGGATTTCAAAATTGTTGTAGTTTTCGTAATCAGCGACCCGATAAACCACACAAACGATACCCATATTGGTTTTTAGACTTTTTCACCCTATTTCCCTTTTTGAGGGGTTGAATTTGGGGTGGAATTTCAATAACAGTGATAAACGTTGCATAGAATTACATCATTAATGCCTAAATAATAAATTATGTGGATTTTACTTTAGAAATAAAGATTTCTCAACTTCATCCCCCTTTTCACCCTTAAGGGTGTCGAATTTTCAAAAACCCTGAGACACGTAAATATTAATTTTTAGTCGTCAGCCTAAATACAAATTTTGAAGTTCCTAACTTCAAAACTGACGGACTTTCATACAAACTTTCATCCCCTATTTTACCCCCTTAGGGGTGGAATTTTGTAAAACCCTTTCTTAGTGCACCCCTAGGCCTCATAAGGATTCTACATGCCAAATTTGGAATCTCTAGACCAAGTGGTTTGGGCTGTGCGTTGATATGTCAGTCACCTTCTTCTTTTATATATATAGAAAGTCTTTAAATCTAAATCTAAATTTAGTTTATTTTCTCACCACAAAATAAAACAAAAACAACAATAAAAAATGTCACGGTATTTGTGGGAGACTGGAGCCTAAACTAAGCCGAAGCCTGTATTTTAGGACTCCAGGTCTCCGTCCTACACTATGTCAAAATTATGGATCATGATGATCTATATAGTAATACAAAATACCAAAAAATATTAGAAAAAAAATATACAAAAATTTTGGAAATTAAAACCAAAAATTCAAAAATTCAACATAATCTAATCTAACAAACGAAAAATCTTTGAATTTAGGAAGGTGTGCTTGCGGCTTTATTTTTAGGCGCTGAGCAAGCCCCAAATATCTCTTTCACAAAAATCTGAGAGACAATAAAATTCGTAGTTCAGTTGAAGGCACTCACTATCTAAAAATAGGTAGCATCATCTGTTATAAACTATTTTTTGTCTGCAACAAATTACGCGTAATATTCCCAGTAAGCTGACCGGATCATTCAATTACAACAATAATTGGGATATTACAATAATTACATTAAAAAAGGTTTAACCAAGATGATCCACTCCATCGAACTATAAGCAAAAAGTTTACTAGAGCACACACAGTGCTTAAAATTTCATTTACAAAAATAAATGTCACCTAAAACCTCTCACCACAAACACCAAAAGAGCAAGCAAACGAAGAAAGCTCGTTCTTTGGAAATACAACTTTTACAGTTATATTATAAGGGACAGTTTTTCGAAAATTTATAGGGAACGTAACTGGACAACTTTCAATGAATAAAACTTTCAGAAAACGACAAAAAAAATCGGCCTATCCACATAAATTGTCCAATTAAGTTTGCAATTTTGTATGGAGAGTTGGAGAGGCCGATTTTTTTGTAATTTCATGAAGGTTTATTCATTGAAAGTGGTTCAGGTACTTTGACCGATCATGCCATTTCAGTTTTCGGATACCTGTTCCTGACACCCTGTATACAATCAGCGGCGAATCAAAAGCAACAATATTACTACTCTTAGAAGTGGAAAGTGCCGAGAAATGAAATACAGGTTGTACTTGCTTCTTCACACCAGACTTTTATTTTGGTGATATAAAAATATAATTACAAGCATTGATTGCAGAACTATTTCATAATAAATTGAATAAATTATCGAAGCAAGAATTTTATAATGCATTGAACGAGGAAGGAAAGGAAGTGACAGATGAAGTTAGCAAAAGAGTAGAGCGGAAATGTACCAGAGTTTTTTTTTTGTTATTAATTTGGCAATCATCAACCCATATTTGGGGACATTTCTGCCAGTGTCGTGCTCTAGAACATTCTTCAGTTTTCGGAATTTCTTCACTTTTTAGAAGATAAAAATATGGCGAACCGCCAGTGTCGAGTGGGGAAATTGTTCATTGCTCCCCCGTAAAGCGATAGTGGACTTTAGGAAATGTTCATGACTTTTTGAGACAACACAAATTGGGTTCAAACACGAGATCGCTTGAAATCTTCATCAGCTGCGCACTCCATAGTTAATTCACTGCATAAAACACTATCTTCATTATCCACTAAATCACTACATACACAAATCAATGGTACAGCAGCACTGCACTTACTTTCTAGCAATACTCAAGGAAAAACTATCAACCGCAAACTTAAATTTGTAATGCCATACACATAGTATCGAAATACAAACTTTTATTTACGTTTTTCCAAAAAAAATTTCAAACGCAATATACAGATCAATTCAGAATTCAAATTGTCAAACATTAAAACAAACAAACTTCAAAAGATTTCGAGTAAATCACATGTTTAACTTTTGGTAGTACTGGAACACCCTTTATATTAATTTTCACAGATCAATGGATACTACCGTAGGATACTTGCATGCACATTTTTTTTATTTCCCTACACATGTTCCTTATGGATAATTGTTCAGTTTGGTCTACTGAGCAAGCCCTTTCAGTTTTTGGTACACCCTGTGTACTAAATTTTATTCAAAAAAATCATAAATAATATCCAGTCAGGTAGACAACGAATCCAGGATTAATATTATAGAGAATTTTAATAAACTCAATGGAACCAATTTTGGGTAAATCACATATTTACGTTTTGGTGGTACAGGAACACCCCTTATATGAAATTACACAGATCAATTGATACTGGCGCAAGATATCTTACATGGAGATGCTTGGTCATGCAAAGTTTCATCAAGATTCTATGAGTCGTTTTTGAGAAAATTTCAATTTTTCATTTTCGTTGTATGACAGCTACCCTCAAAATGAGAGCCAGAAGGAAACCACTCAGAAACCTTCGATGGATTTGCATAAAACTCCTAAATTCAAAATATGGTGTCAATCGGACCATTCGTTTAGCCGCTAGGCCAAAGCGTTACGGACAGACCGACCGACGGACCGACCGACCGACGGACCGACCGACCGACGGACCGACCGACCGACGGACGGACATTTTTGGGAGACTTGTTTTTTATGATGATTTAGTGATACATTTTTGAGAAAATTAGAAAAACTTTTTTTTTCACGAATACAATACCTTTCTCGCTCCGCTCGAAAGTATAAAATCGGCCAAGTGCGAGTCGGACTCGCGCCCTAAGGGTTCCGTACCTATCTATCATATGATATACTAAAAGCTTTTGCTCTTTGATATTAAAAACTCCGCGACCATTCAACTTGACCCCTTTTTTATAGAAAAGTTCTTGAAACGGGAAACGGGATAAATCTACAAAGTAGAAAATCGCAAACTTTCACAACCACAGGCAGGGTTCGAACCTGCGTCTTCTGCGTCAGTACCGCAGACGCTTTACCAACTAGGCTACTGTGGTCCTGCCTGATGTTGTGAAATCTGCGATCTCTATTCCAACGTTGCGTTAGTGCTGCGGTACTGACGCAGAAGACGCAGGTTCGAATCCTGCCTGTGGTTGTGAAATTTTGCAATTTTCTACTTTGTAGATTTATCCGAACACTGGAAGTGTTAAAATAAAATCATTTACAATTAACCTTTTTAAACTAGTGATGCTATAACTTATGTTAGCATGCCTAATTACAAAACACCGGTTTTTCTAACAACTACAAGCTGGAGTGTGTTTTAAAAATTGTGTCTCAGCTGTTTGTAGTAAGTATTTGTAAAACACCACTCAATTATTGTATAAAACTTCGTGACTCAACCAAGTAACCAAGAAAAAATTGTTTTTATGTGGTTGATACCCTCCTGCATAAGTAGTTCGCGATGTATTATTTTTAACTCAATGGTCAACGGCAATAGCATTGCCTCATGTCATGAGAAGCTGATGAGAAACGGATGCTGGATTCAGTGTGTAAAATTTGATCGAGAATAGTATAATGGGGGTTAAAAAAAATATGAGTCGCGAGTGAATAAGCTTTTTCTAGGTGAGCTCGTAGTACCGTCGTCTCTCGGGGCAAGACTAAGGCGAACCCAACCATCGCAAAAAGTAGTTTTTTTTTATTTTATTATGTGAATTTCAATCAATTTATTCATTAATTAAAATTTAATATTTGCCTATAGACCAAAGTTAAAATTTGGTTTGAAATTTTTAGTACCTACTTATTAATATTGCCACTGACTATAAAAAAAATATAAATAGCAATTAAATTTAATGAGGATTTTGGATTTAACGAATAGCAAATATCAATCTGATAGTTGGTTAACGTAATATTTGATTAAGTATACAAATAATACTTACATATCGTTGGAATATCAGAGAGATGAGTCGCGGTGGTTGGTGACCGCAGTATGAAAGATGGTACAATACACGGAGGGACGCTGCTGTTCCTCCTTCAGCTCATAATCCCTTAATCGCCTCTTACGACACCCTATCGAGATGGATTGGTATTCTTATCACTTAATGAAAGATTAATTCAAAGTGATGTCTCTGACTGAATACGGCAGTAAAACTCCAAAATTGATACATGAGCTTTTTTATGTTACAAGTGAGCAAACGAGCAGGTAGGCCACCTGATGGTAAGCGGTCACCACCGCCCATAGCACCCACTTTCTTATTAGAGGCACAATTTTACACTAATAAGACAGCACAGCGCGTTCTCCACCCTAAGAACTTTATTTTTAGCCTACTAGATCCCATGCCTCCCCCGCGGCTTCCATTGGTCACGATGTTTTGTAACCTCTTCCCAATTCTTTAAGAAGGCATCAAGGTCGTCACGCCATCGCTTTCTGGGTCTACCTCGGCGTCTGGACCCGTCATGAGGTATCCAATGGGTGACTTTCTTTGCCCACCTTTTAGGGCACATTCGACAGACATGTCCAACCCGGAGAACGAAGATGGTTTAAATTTCTTCATCGCAATATGACTAAAATCTTTGTACTCACTGGATGAGATTTATTATTAGCTTAGGCTGTGTTCACACGCTGGACTTGTGCAAGGTTGCTCAATTTGATAACTATATTACTACAACAAAGTTTTGAAACTAAATTGTAATTAACAACCGACATTGACTCGTTTAAATTATAACATGAGATATACATTGTTACACGTCCTAATATTTTAAAAACATGAGTGAGTTTGACACAGTCTCACACTAAAAAACCGGTCAAGTGCGAGTCGGACTCCCGCGACAGCTAAGAAAAAATAATAGAATTACTGCTAGGAAAAATAATGTTTTTATAAGTTATAAATTTTACATTCCAATGTTCAAAATTAATACTTACTTACTTACTACGCTGGCTCAGCGACCCCAAGAGGATCTTGGCCTCCGACACGAGAGTTCTCCATTCTTTCCTGTTCTGTGCCGCTTCTTGCCAATCGGCTCTCTGGAGGGCATCCAGGTCTTTCCGCACTTCGTCACCCCATCTGTACCTAGGACGACCGACTGGTCGTTTTCCAGTCGGTCGTCCCACGTAAGCTCTTCTGGCGGCCCGATCCTCTCCCATTCTCTCCACGTGGCCGAGCCAGCGAAGCCTTGCAGCCTTGGTCTCGCCCATGATGTTGGGACAACATCAAAATTAATACACTTTTAGTTATAATCAAGGAGAGAACAGCTAATGATGATAATGATACTAGTGCTATGGAACCACGGGTAATTAAAATTACCCGTGGACCCGGTAATGGGTCAACCCAGCGGGACCACGGGTAAACAGCGATAATTTGCCTATGCGCCTAATTGTAGCGGTCGGTAGGTGAAATTGACTGTAGAACTCATAACCAGCCGGCTTAGCACGCTGCAGTTGTCAGTTTATCTAGGCCCTAGATTGAAGAACCAGTGTTGCCAGTTTTTTTGACAGCTGAGAAGTGCAACACATTTTGAAAGACAAGGACGGCTACATGTATTCGTGTATGAAGCTATCTCTGTCTAAAATATCAAAAACGTAATTTGTGGATTTGCTAAACATTTTCTTCCAGTGACATTTCTTTGCGTTTAGAGGTGATAGATTAGATGACATCATTCCTCAAATAAAGTGACATTACTCCGAGATATATTTTCTTTCGGGCAGCGTGGTAAGCCTGCTCTGGGTCGAGACAAGGTGCTATTTCACGAAAGCAAACGTCATGAAATGTGTTATTTCATTCCATACATTTTATGACGTTCGCTTTCGTCATCTCTAAACTTAATGACATGTTGTCTAGACCGCCTGTAGTAGACAAGAAATGTTATCTAGATGAAGATAGCAGGTATGGGAACTGGGCAAGATGTAATTAATGATTTAGACTTGGTGAGTGGTCTTACATCAGTATGGAACTATCTATGAACGTTTTGTTTTAAGTGATTGAAAGGTCTTTGTATCTTTTATAAATTAGGTTATAAGGAAATGGTACCAAGATTTTTCGAATTATGTACGGTTGACCGCACGTCAGAGTAAAAATTTGCAACTTTGTTACCATGCCATTAAGTCCAAAATGTTTCTACTGGCGTGCTATTAGGAGTACATACTTTTGATATAAATGAGTGAGCAAATTTTATATTTAGGACAAGCCCCTGTAAACTAAGATGAAAATGTTTACAATTCCTGTAATTAACGTTATCTAACCTTCCTTCCTTCGTCCCGTGTGGTGCCGGCAAAGAATAGTACTGACCCATACATACATACCCGTGGGTGTCGTAAGAGGCGACTAAGGGTTACTGGAGGATGGGCAGCAGCATCCTCCTTTGTATCTTACTTACTGCGGTCACCTAAAACCGCGGTCCATGGTGCCAGCCCTAACGCTAATAAGCGAGGTGACATTTTTCCAGCAAAAGCTAGAATTCTGGAGGGAGCTCCCTGTCCTGTAGTGGACGTTTCATGGGATGTTATGATGATGATGAACCTTCCAACCTATTATTTTACACACCTTTTACATCACGGCTTCGAACCGATACACAACAAACAGTGCTAGGTAAGACACTTCTCCAGCGAAAGCTGTACCAAATTATTATCTTCTGTGGAATAAAACACAAAATAACGTACAAGTACAGCAAGTGTGACACTACAATCAATAGCAAATTAAGCTTGACACACGCACGCATTGTGACTTTAGTTCTGGCGGCCTGAAAAGCACCTTGGCTACTGTTTAATAACGGTACAAAGTCCACAAAGACCACCGTGTCAAGCTTGATGGGCTCTTGACTGTATCTACTTACTTAGTCACTAATTTACGTATACAGCAAGTGTGACACTACAATCAATAGCAAGTCAAGCTTGACACACGCACGCAGTGTGACTTTTGTTCTTGCGGCCTGAAAAGCACCTTGGCTACTGTTTAATAACGGTACAAAGTCCACAAAGACCACCGTGTCAAGCTTGATGGGCTCTTGACTGTATCTACTTACTTAGTCACTAATTTACGTATACAGCAAGTGTGACACTACAATCAATAGCAAGTCAAGCTTGACACACGCACGCAGTGTGACTTTTGTTCTTGCGGCCTGAAAAGCACCTTGGCTACTGTTTGATAACGGTACAAAGTCCACAAAGACCACCGTGTCAAGCTTGACGTGCTCTTGACTGTACTTACTTACTTAGTAACAAATTTACGTATACTGAAAGTATGACACTACAATCAATAGCAAGTCAAGCTTGACACACGCACGCAGTGTGACTTTTGTTCTTGCGGCATGGAAAGCTCCTTGGCTACTGTTTGATAACGGTACAAAGTCCACAAAGACCACCGTGTCAAGCTTGACGGCCTCTTGACTGTACCTACTTACTTAGTCACTAATTTACGTATACAGCAAGTATGACACTACAATCAATAGCTAGTCAAGCTTGATACACGCACGCAGTGTGACTTTTGTTCTTGCGGCATGGAAAGCTCCTTGGCTACTGAATAAGAACGGTACAAAATCCACTGTGTATAGTTTCACGTAGTCTCGACTGTAGCTACTTCATCATCATCATCATAACATCCCGTAATACGTCCACTACAGGACAGGGAGCTCTCTCCAGAATTCCAGCTCTTGCTAGAAAAATGTGGAGAGGAAGTACCTAAGTCACCACGCTTGTTAGCGTTACGGCTGGCACCATGGACCGCGTTTGTTGGTGACCGTACTATGTAAGATGGTGCGATACACGGAAGGACGCTGCTGCCCATCTTCCGGTTTATAAACCCTTAGTCGCCTCTTACGACACTCACAGGTAGAGATGGATCGGTACTATTCTTTGCCGGCACCGCACAGGGCTGTACCTTCTTACTTAGTCATAAAACTGACTATCGTCCGCCTTCCTACGTGATTGGATTCAAATGACCGAAACCCACACGACATAAATAAATTTTGACGACTTACTACAAACAAACAAACGGATCACGCAGATGTAATTATAATCACCAGATGTAAGGCCGCATCATCCCAAAACGCCGTAATCATAGGGTCTTCTCACACGACCTTACATACCCGTACAATTGCTATTATAGATCTTAAGCCTCGGGCTTACCAAATTTCGACCACGAAATACTCATATGAACTACCTTCTGACCTTACGGCTTTGTTATAATTTAAAAGGCAAAGGAGCTTCTGAAGAAAAGGTATGCACACATTCATACATACATACATAACATGCGCTATACTTTATCAACACGGTTTCGAATGTTAAACGTATCCTAAACTAACTACAAAATTTCGATCTAATTGAAATGACCCTTGATTTGAAAGAAAATACGTTGCAGCAACCCTAGTGCTAATTCAGCAGCTAATTCTCACATTAAGTTTACAAAAACTGCATCAAACAAACAGATTGAATTAAACGGCCGTCGCGTCGTTCCATCATAATTTGTCAGTTGCTTTAATAATGGTAAAGATAATCAACGGGGATTGTTTGTAAAATACTCGCTTTGGTCGTAAATCATCGTGGTGACAGCCATAGAATACATGAATGTATTCTATGGTGACAGAGCATCGTAGGTGTGTACAGACTAGAATGCGTCAAGCTTTACTATTCAGCATGACTCTGATGAAGCGATGACGTGATTCCGACTTGTCACTTTAATATTTAAAATTAAGTTAAATTTAAATGAGTACCATGTTGAAAACGAAAGCTTGTAACATGGAACCTGGTAAAAGTGAAAAAAAAAACACGTTTGTCTCCTACTTAAGCAAGGGTTAAGGGCTGGGCTACTCTCAGTGGCTTTGAGTCGACGGCGACTCTCAAGTCATTTTAATTTATTCGCTACCAAATAGCCGTTGATACAAAGTCACTGTATGGGGAACCCTCAGAAAAATGACTAAAGCAGCGAGATTCAAATCTCTTTGGGGGAACCCACCCTTTACGGCCACGCCTACGAGTCGCAGCCTGTCATTACATATACATCAGTCAGCCTAAAACGGGAAAAACTAAAGTTTTGAAGAAAACTTTACTAGGTTTCGAAGCGGTATTTTCAAAATATCAGGCAGGTTCAAATCTTGTCTGTGTTTGTCACCACCAAGCCAATTTTCTAATTTGGTTAAAATATAACATCATTCAGCGAAATGAGAGCGGTACAAAACCTCGTCTGTGTTCCCGAGCTCATAAAACTCGAATCTATTCAAGACGCGAGTGAATAGGTTTCTTCTGGGCAAGCTCGTTCCATTTCTGTCCTCAACACAAGATCGAGGTCAAGAGTAAGCCCATTGAAAATAAAAAATCGATGTGTAAAGTTTAACGTGTTCTGCACTGTAAGTAAAATGGTAAAGGTGGAATGCGTGAGTACAATACTTAGAGTTCCAATGACATTACTTTAATACAATACATTAAGCTATGTCAAAGGGTATGTCTAAACATATTTAACTTTGGAATCTCAGATTCTCATATAAAAAATAAAAGTGACTTTCGAGAGGAGCCATTTCGAGCCGTTCCCATTTCGTCCTATACCTATGCTTACAATTTTGGACGAAAAGGGAATTGGAGTATTTTAACCAACTATTACGATAGGTACGATTTTATGAGTAATGTAATATATAAATAAAAGTTTATCTTAAGTAACTTTATGTTTTGCAAAAGCTCAGCGTAGGTAGTAAGTAACGTAATGGTCGGTATTCTTTCATTATTTTATTTTCTCCATTTTTACAGGCAGGTAGATAATTTTTGTTTTATTATAAGTGTTTTTTTATAGTTTTTTTTTAGATTGTCTTAATGATGTTTTTATGTTTATCTGTACTGTATGTTAGAGGTCATAAGCATACATAAAATATTTTTAAAATTAGCATTACTTTCATCTGCGACTACATAATAGCTATTTTGCTTAAGAGTGTTAAAATGTCTAAAAAGCATTGACACGTACCGGAAGTACGGTCAACCGCTCGTCGGTAGAAACTTTTTCAACTCTATTACCACGCCATAAGGTCCAAAAGTGTTTCTACTGATGTGCGGCCGTGTGTACAAAATTGGATTATTCCGTCTCGTCCCAAAATGGTACCAAGGAATAGGACTAAACTGAAACGACTTCTTCTCCTCCTTGATTTACCACTGATTAGATACTGATAATTTTTTTAAAGTGACATATACAGAGTGTAAATGACAGCATTCCGAAACCTGATGTCAACGAAACTGAGGGCCGTTCGCACTAAACTTAAGAATCGCCCAAGTTCTTGCTTAAGGGCTGTCAAAATATTGGTAGGAGTGTCCTAAACAAGTTAGGGGCGATTCTTAAGTTTAGTGCAAATGGTCCTGAATCTCTTTCTGTGAAAGAAAATTTCAAGGATGAAAAATAACAGCATCTTCGTAACAAAAAAACTTCTTTGGACATTTTGTGTGATGAGACCGATTTTTTTATATTTTTCGAAGTTCCATTCACTGAAAGTTGTTCAGATTCGTTCACTCTTTGGAAAACTATCCTTTATCCTGAACACCGTGTACCATGTTAGTAAAGATCATCTCATCAAGAAAATGTTTCTGAATTATCGCTAGTCCACGAAAACCATAATTCTAAGTTAAAGTTCATGTTAGTGAGCAAAGTGGACTCATTTGTAAGAGCTCTTGTGATTTTAATCTTCTTACGGCAACTACCCTTTTTGGGCTGAATTTTGTAATATCTGATAGAGCGTGGAGTGCCCACGGGTGATGATGAAATAGGATGTGTGTTCGTCTTTACTCAAATACAAAGGTTGTATGTATGGAAATACCATATCCAGCTTCATTGTTATTCACATACCTTACAGACACAGATTTTTTATGATAGATACATGGGCTTGCTCTTGACCTCGATCTAGTCCTGAGGGAAAACGAAAATTTTATTGATAACAGTTGTTACAAGTCGATTTGTTTAAATAAGTCAATTACATTCATTATTGTATAATTCTTAAACCTAGAATATCATAAAATTGCTTTTCAAGAAGCCAATTTTTCAATCTATTCTTAAATATCTGGTCGATATGGCAGAAATGAGGTCGACGATGGAACGAGCTTGCCCAAAAGGAGCCTATTCACTTGCGACTTGGATAGATTCGGGTTATATGAACTCGGGAACCCAGACGCAGGCAGAAAATTCCACTCAAAAGATGTTTCAAAGCGATTGGTACGAATGTGTGAAGTATAAACCAAGTGTGGGTGATATCCGGTGGTTCGTCTGGACTCCCGATGGTAGAAGGGGGATGGCGGGATAAGCTCATGGCATGGAGCTCTTGTTGTAATAGAAGTAATAAAACCCTTTTATCAGCAAGAGGATACCTCCCTTTGCCCAACAGTGGGAAAATACAGGCTAAGCAAAAAAAGTAAAACCTTTGATAAACAAATTTGTTCTACAGAATATTGTATGGACAGCAAAAGATTTTGCTAAATTATAGTGCTCGTATACTTAAATCAATATTTAAGTATACGAGTACTATAATTCGTATTTTATTTATTTACTTAAATGTTTTTGTACACATAAAATACAAACAACACATATATTAAGAGAAAAGACACAACAGGTACTGCTTATTTCAGCTTGGAAATTTCTTCCAGCAGACCTAGGCAAGAGAAAAAGCCTTTTCGAGTGTGTTTCATGATAAACGAAGAATAAAAAATGCCTCAAGAATGAACCCAATTTTTCCATGAACTAACTTGACATTGAACCAAAGAAAGCGTGCCGCCAACAAAACAACATTTACGAACCAGACGCAAACAGCGTGTCGGCTCGCTCACTATGAGAAAAACTATTCATTTATTGCATTCTTTGCGTATTTAAATACGTTTTTATCAATCTACAACACCAAATGGTTTCATTTTGATTTTGCAAGAACAAGATAAAAATGTTTGACGCAACAAAACCATTTTAAAATTCTGTAGAAAAGTTCTGTATAAAGGACGGACGGACAGGACAGGACGTTCTGAATAAAGGCCAGGTTAAAAGTACCCTAAACCGACGAGCATGTATGAAAGGATTGATGAAAGTACAGGAAGCAAGGGAAGTATGTCAAGATCGTAGCAGGTAGAGGACTGTGGTCTCTGCCTACCCCGACGGGAACAAGGCGTGATACTCGTATTATGTATGTATGTAGAACATTTCAAAAGCAAAATCTGGAGATAGTAAAGTTCTGGAGATCAATAAAATATAAAATAACTTTTAAAATATAAAGACTTTTATGCTTTAGTCTCTTAGAAAGAACCGAGTAGTATATTCCTTGCTTAGAACTATGCACGGCCGTTACTGAGGAGTGAGGACCCCAGTTTCGAGAAATTTGTATTGAAATATCTGATTTAATTACACATCTTATGATTTTTCAAATCTCGTAAGAGATTCTGTGATATTTATTAAATTATTTACACATAAGTCACAGATGTATGAACTACCTTAACAGTTTTTTGCTTTGTTGGCGATCAAATGCACAGAGAAGCGATATTATAATTTACATTACGCGTAATAATTAAACCTACATTTTTTTTTTCACGTTTTCCTATCAAACAGAAAGAGGTTTTTGTTTTCATTTCATTTGTAGTAAAAAATGTATTTATTTTGTAAATAATGCGTTATTTTACTTACACACTCGGGACTGGAATATTTATGCAACTAGCAATTGGAATGATAATAATTGTAGTTGATTAAGTGCAAAAGGTATTTAAATGTAGTACCCAGGTATTACTATTCCGTTTACGTAACTATGCTAAACTGAGGAGCATCCTTGTGTGGGGAACTTACAAGATTTGCCGTCTAGATTTTTCTATAAACCACATATCTATTTTACATCGCCCTAATTACCTATCCTAAAAATAAGAGAAGCTAATTACTTGAAGAATTGTTAGGAGCACTACTCGTATAAGAGTATTCTATAGCGTGAATTTTAAATAAGGTTTTACTTGCGAAGCCCAGTGAGTCTACTCATGATAAGGAGCAACTTTCCCGAAGAAAAGAATTTTAGTCAAAAAATATATTTCTACTTTATAGTAAAGGTCACGTGATCGATCGATTTTGTATGGGAACTAATGGGAATTAGAAAAACTTTTCGGAGCCAAAAAAATTTTTTTCTTCCTGAAAGTTGCTTGTTTTCATGAGTAGAATCACTAAATTCATGCTGTGTAAAAGAAAAAAACCGTAACTGATTGATCTGTCAATCAACGCATAGCTCAAACCAAAGATTTCGGACCTCCTTGCTTCGCTCGGGCTCAAACCACTAAAGAGGCTGAAATTTGCCAAACAGATAGTTATTTGACGTAGATATACGCTAAATCAGGATTTTGCGAAATTCATCCCTATTATAAACCTACGAAAGTCCAACGGAAAGGCAACGGCTAGTCCATGTACAGGGTGTAAAAAATAGTGCGATGAGCCTTCTAAGGAGTGATTCTACATCACTAAGAGATTTTAACAAAAAATTAAAAAAAATATACTTTGAATTTTTTTTTGTGATCATGTAATTTATTGAAATGGATAGGTACTTGCTAGTGACTGAATAAAATAACGAAAAACATTTTTGTCTGCATCACTAGCTGATCATAGAGGTCATTTAACCCTACAGGCGCTGCACTTCTTCATGAGCTAAAACTACTTGGAAAAAGCATACTTTTATGATATATTCTTTATTGCACACAAATAACATACAGTTTTAAATGAAAAGTGTTTACAAAGGCGAGCTTATCTCTTTAAGAGATCTCTTCCAGCCAACCTATTAGGTGTGGAAGAGTGTCATTAAAGCGGGCACAGGAATACTTAATAAAATAAAAGGAAACTTTTATATTGAAGTGAAAACTTCTTTAGCGGCGCTTGGCACTTTTTTTAGATGGGTAAAAAATGTTAAACTCGCGTCAGATGTCGCGTCAGATCTGTAGCCTGATCGAAAAAGCGTCAACTGTCAACCGTATTGTTATTACAGTACGGATTTTTATTCAGTGACATCAAAGAAGTACGCGAGCAATGGCGCGATTGACCCTTACAAAAAGCATAATATTCAAAAATGCAAGTTTTCACTTCTGCCGGCACTCCCGGAGTGTACAACCCGTCCTTTTTTTTTGTACAATCAATTAGTGATGTAGAATCGCCCCTTGGAAGGATCATGGTACTTTTTTATATCCTGTGATAGTAAATAATCAATTTTCTACGGCTTTGTTATCATTATTGGCGGTTTACCTATGTACTGTAAGAGCCCTCAGCGGGAGCCCTTACGTCCTAGCTGAAATAAAATATATTTAATCTGAAATAGAATAATTTATTGAGGACTGAACAATTAAAATAAACTTCTCGTTTATAAAGGGGTCGGTGCCTCGATTCAAACAGACATTGCCGAGACGCAGCGTAAAAGCTGATGGAAGACCAGAAGATACTACAGCCACACCGGTCGGCTTTGAACTAACTCAAAAACAATGAAAAATCATTCTGTTTGACAATATTTGAAAACAATATAATTTTTCCTAACTATAGGGCATTCGTGGCTAAATCACCATGAAGGCTGTACAATTCTATTTACCTGTTTGCAACTCTATTTAGCATTTTTTCTCATACTGCAATGTAAATTAACTCACTATGTATGCACGTATGGTAAATTCCTGTAGCATCCGCATAGCAATGCTTACCCTACAGTCTGCATCATCTGTGTAACACGATTATCTAATACAGGGTGTAAAAAAACTCGGTCACTGGAACTGTAGATTGAGACCATGGAGCCAATTTCTGAATATCACTCACTGGGTGACAAAATATCAGGTTTTTTTTTCTGCCGTGAAGCAGCAGTGTTTGCACTGCTGTGTTTCAGTTTGAAGGGCAAGGGAGCCAGTGAAATCACTGGCACATGAGAAATACCATCTTAGTTCTCAAAGTGAGCAACGCGCTTTGCTGTCTTATTAGTGTCAAAATATGCCATTAATAAGACAGTGGGTGCTATGGGCGGTGGTGACCACTTACCATCAGGTGGCTCACCTGCTCGTTTGCTCACTTGTAACATAAAAAAAATTGGTGTTATGTCTGCTCTTTGCTTAGTAATTCCAAATTCAAATTTATCTCAAATTAAGGACTACGAGTAATGATGTGTACGGCGCAGGTACTGCAAAAGAAAACACGGTACGTTTTTGGTTGCAAAGTTTTCGTTCTGGAAATTTTTACCTACAGAACAAGCCTCGTGGACGGCCGGAGACTCAAGTTGATAATGAAGAATTAAAGGCTATCGTGGAAGCGGATCCATGGTTTTCCATACAAAATTCACTGTCATGAAAAGAAGTATTTTTTTTTCATATTGACCTATGACGCTCATGGAAAGTTGTTGAGTTTCATGGTGTGAATCCATAGTCAGTGTTGTCGTCTTAGGTGTTAAAGTACCTGGGCGACCGAGCTATGCTCTGGATGATTAAAATATCATCGGGTGATTAAGCTATGCTACTCAACAACAGATGGCGCTATAAGTTTCTTGAACGCACTAAAACGCGGTAAGAAATATTAAAATAGATGGTGAAACCGAATTTTCCCAGACATGAGACCTAGCTAGATCGATTTTTTGCCCCCGAAAACCCCTGTATACTAAATTTCATCGAAATCGTTAGAGCCGTTTTCGAGAAACCGATTACAAATATATATATACAAATATTGCTCGTTTAATAATATAGGATTTCATACAAAATCTATAGATTTATGTAAATAGTGTAATAAACAATTTGACTAGGTTGACAAAGATCCTGTATCACACGATTGCTCAATCTAACATTATACTACATATGAATTATTATTGATGTGAGCAAGGTCCATAGTAGGTACTCGAATAAAAAGAACAATTATTGTTATTACAATAAATAATAAAATAAAAGTAAAAAACAATGGGTAAAGGCTGTACGCATGCGCTCCTCAGGGCTAGCTGTAGGAATGTGATGAGTTGTTAAAATAAATTGATCCGTTATCGTGGCCACTTTCAATAGTAAGAAGAGCCATTCCCGTTTCGCTCTTTATTGCGTAATGGTAACTTAAATTCAATTGATATTATAAAAATTAAGTATTTTTAAATATGTAATGAAAAATTATATAAACAGTTCTAACTAGATCTCCAATGACACTGCAGAAATGTTTTTCTTTTAACGATTGCTAGATTTTTATTGTTTACAATTTTTAGGGACCGATTTTTATTACTGTGCCAGATAAACGGTTATTATCGGAAATCTAAGTAGACAAACTGAAAATAATAGAAATGGGACGTAGCAATCGGGCGCTGGACCTCGTTTTTCGTAATTTATTAGGGAAAAAGATTATGTAAAAATCATAATGCAAATAAAACAATAATGATTCTTAAGGCAACTACAAAACCCTACACTGATCGTGGCTCGACATATAGGGAGTACAAAATTGCAATTTCCCGTTTCGTCCGTGGTGCGTAGGTACTGGGACGAAACGACTTAGTACCTAAGTAGCTATTTGTCGAGTAGGCGTCGTCAGGTCAGAGGCTCGCATAACTGACCTGGTTTTCAGTATTTTCAAGCCAATAAATGGCCTATGTGTAACATGACTTGACATCCATAATCGAGATGACTGCCTTGTGCACAAGTTACAACCTGTAACCTTTTCTGCCGGTTGCAGAAAACTACTTCCCTTAAAAGTATTTAACTATGGTTTCCTTATTTTTAAATTTTTGACTATTTAACGACATGACGTGAAGTAGATACTTAACGTAACACTTTGACAGATGCACAAATCAGTAATTAAAATGTAATAATTTCAGAATAATTACTGAATAATTTTAATGTTATTAGCATATAATTAAAGTCTTATTAAAATTTAATTCCGCTGATTCGTAAGTAATGGAAGGTTATGTACTTACAGCTTTTGAAAGAAATAGGTTACACCGATGTATTTTAACATGGCGATCGATATGTAAAACTCGAATGATTTAATCATGAACCATAATTATGAACCAAACCAAAACCTACAGGGTACTTCTCGTTGTCCTAGAATAATAAAAGCTAAGACTCTGCACAAGAAAAGGAAAATGTCTAAAATAATTAAATATTACAACTTGTCTCACAACCAACCATAACCAATTAAGGTGAGCTCCCGTTTCAAATATTTTTTTTATTAAAATGATTGAGTGAATGCGGAGTTTTTAAAATCAATGGGCAAAGGCTTGCAATGTAATGGTGGACAGTTACGGAACCCTTAGTGAGTGAGTCCGACTCGCGCATGTCCGGTTTTTTTAAATTATGAAATCTAACCTTTCAATTTATATAGGGTGACTTTTAATTAGTTCTTGATAGAAAAAGGTCGAAATGCGAGAATCAAGTTTTGACCTCCCATAGAAACTGCATCAGCTGATAGCGCATTTTGTATGGGAGGTCAAATTTGGTTTTTCGTATTTCGACCTATGTTCCTTGGGAAAAGTTGTTCAGTGTCATGAGTACATGCATACCTTTTGCTATCAAGAACTGATTAAAAGTCACCCTATACGTAGAAATAAAACTATGTCAAGCAAGAATGTATGAGATGTAACAGAAATTATAGGTATATCCACCCTAATGGGTGTGAATCTACACTTGAAACTGATCAGTTTTCCTAGAAACTTATATCTATGTTTTTAGGGAAAGTTCTTCATTTTCATGGGAAACCATGGGTTTCATAGTCTCACCTGGAACAACGAAAATTGTTATTTATTATGCAAGGCATAGTTATAGATAGTTATTTTTTGGACCTGATATGATTACCTTATTAGTGGGGTCAAATGCAACAACTTTTGTTCTACGACTTTGCTAACAACGCACGAAAAATGTTCAACTTCCCATACAAAATGTGTCGGTCATGTGACCACTTTAGTACGGAGAGTCGAAATTTTTTATGCGTTGTTAGCAAAGTCGTAGAACAAAAGTAGTTGCTTTTGACTTCACTAATAAGAAGGTAAGCATACTCATATCAGGTCCAATAAATGGTACAGCAGTACAGCACTTACTTTCTCGCAATACTCAAGGAAATACTATCAACCGCAAACTTAAGTTTGTAATGCCATACACATAGTATGGAAATACAAACTTTTATTTACGTTTTTCCAAAAAAAATTTCAAACGAAATATACAGATCAATTCAGAATTCAAATTGTCAAACATTGAAACAAACAAACCTCAAACGATTTCGAGTAAATCACGTGTTTAACTTTTGGTAGTACTGGAACACCCTTTATATAAAACTTCACAGATCAATGGATAGTACCGTAGGATATTTGCATGGAGATTTCGTTAATTTCCTAACATTTCCTGGATAATTGTTCAGTTTAGTCTACTGAGCAAGCCCTTTCAGTTTTTGGTACACCGTCCCTTACACCTTGTATATCGAGTGTGATGATTTATAAAGATTAAAATTTAGTACACAGGTGTACTAAATTTTATTCAAAAAAATCATAAAGAATATCCAGTCAGGTAGACAACCAATCCATCCAGTATTAATATTATAGAAATTTTTAATAAACTCAGTGGTACCAATTTTGGGTAAATCACATATTTACGATTTGGTGGTACAGGAACACCCCTTATATGAAATTACACAGATCAATTGATACTGGCGCAAGATATCTTAAATGGAGATGCTAGGTCATGCAAAGTTTTATCAAGATTCTATGAGCCGTTTTTGAGTAAATTTAAATTTTTCATTTTCGTTGTATGACAGCTACCCTCAAAATGAGAGCCAACAAGAAACCACTTAGAACCCTTCGATGGATTTGCATTGAACTCCTAAATTCAGAATATGGTGTCAATCGGACCATTCGTTTAGCCGCTAGGCCAAAGCGTGACAGACAGGCCGACCGACGGACCGACCGACGGACCAACCGACCGACCGACCGACCGACCGACGGACGGACATTTTTGGGAGACTTGTTTTTTATGATGTAACACATTTTTGAGAAAATTAGAAAAACTTTTTTTTTTCACGAATACAATACCTTTCTCGCTCCGCTCGAAAGTAAAATCGAGTAACTTGCATTGAATGAAACTCGAGCAAGCGAAGGGTTAGGATTCTGAACGTAGGAAATTTTCATCTCACTAAAGCGAGGAAAATGCTTGATGCAATCATATTTAATAATTTTCTAGAACAGCCGCTGAATATGTACAAAGAGCAAAAAATAAAAGATGATTGATGAATCTGGCATTTTCCGCAGCATAGAAGTTTTTTTATCATTTACTCTGTGGTTTGTCCGGCTTGTTCATCATCATAACATCCCATGAAACGTCCACTACAGGACAGGGAGCTCCCTCCAGAATTCTAGCTTTTGCTGGAAAAATGTGGAGGGGAATAAGTACCATAGTCACCTCTCTTGTTAGCGTTACGGCTGGCACCACGGACTGCGGTTGTACGTGACCGCAGTGAGTAAGATGTAAGATACAAAGGAGGTTGCTGCTGCCCATCCTCAAGTTTATAACCCTTAGTCGCCTCTTACGACACCCACGGGTACATATGTGTTGGTACTATTCTTTGCCGGCACCACACGGGACATTTGTTATTGCTTTGTTATCACATTAAAATTTTTAAAACTTTATCTACGCTAGTGGCCACCGATCACTTTTTCACGTAGATTAAATGTTACTCCCCTAACAAATGCGCTATTAGCTTATTTTGTATTTCGACCTACTCTTCTTTCTCCTGGCTATTATCCCAATTTATTAGGGGTCATCCCTCCTAGTATTTCTGCACCACACCGCGCGGTTGCGGATTGTCTCTTTGTTCATGTTTGTGCTTTTTAGGTCATTTTTATAGTTTGTAGCCAGGTCATTGGTGGCCTTTTCATTTATCCTCTCTATTCGTTACTCCTTTGTTTCAACATATGTTCCATAAAAAAAAGTCGTACAGTTTCATAGTCATAGTCACACATTGTAAAGAGAAGATAACAAATAGCGTAGCGAACTCCTACGCCTGTGGAAGATAAAGAGTGCCAACCCAACCGTTACGATTAGGCGCATGACAGATGTACCGGATGTACCCTGTACCCCGCCTTCATCCCGCGCTTCCCCGTTTGTTGAGTACCAAGCCAAGTACTGTCAAATTTCGAATGTCATGGGCTTAATCCACGAGTGTACTCCATCAAAATAAAAAAAATTCTGTTTGTATTTAAGGAAGAATCGTTTAAAAATGATGAAAAGCTAAAAATATGTACTTATTTTTAATAATAAATTATGGGTTGAAAAGCTACTAAACGATGGCAAAAAATTATGATGTCATCGTTCAAAAACTTTATACAAAATCTATGGAACATTCTGTAGCTCTGCAGATTGCAAGGCAGATTTTAACGGACGACTAGTAATTTCGTATTCAAATACGAGTAGTACGCATCTTGGAGGAGTTAGGTACGCATTTGTCAATATAATAGTGACGTCATCATCCGAAGCGCCGCGTGTGGCGGCCCAGCCGGCGGGCGGCGGCGACATACAGAACGGAACCGATAATTTAGACACACGGTCCACCGGGGGCGTAGCTCAGATGGTAGAGCGCTCGCTTAGCATGCGAGAGGTACCGGGATCGATACCCGGCGCCTCCAGTAGTTTTCAAACTTTATTGCAATAATTTTTATTCATTAATATTTTACACTCCCAGACACATTATTGGATAAAATATTAAATTTATACGGTTTGCAGATGAAATTGCTGCATTAGCAGAAACTGATATCATCATATCAGCCGAAAGACGTCCACTGCTGGACATAGGCCTCCCCTAAAGAACTCCATGACGACCGGTCCTGCGCTGATATACAGCTACAATATCTGATTAGCACCATGGATTCTATATTTGAAAAATACCAATTAAAGACAAATACCAACAAAACTAAAATAATGACAGCATCCAAAAAGCCAACGAACAATAGACCTGTTAAACTGGGTAACAACCTATGGTAACAACATAATAGAGCAAGTGAATAATTTTAAATATCTTGGAAGCATAATAAATAATGACTCTCGATGCACACAGGACATAATAGCCAGAATTGCAATAGCTAGACAAGCCATTATACTTAAATCTAAAAAGATATCACTGAAAATTAGAAAAAGGTTTATTAAATCATATATCTGGACTATCGCACTCTATGGGGGAGAAACGTCAACAATGATACAAAGAGACAGAGAGAGGCTGGAGGCGTTTGAGATGTGGTGTTGGCGAAGGATGGAGGGTATAAGCTGGACAGAAATGGTGTCAAATGAAAGGGTACTTGAAAAGGTTAAAGAAAATAGATCTATCGTACAAACTATAGAGAACCGGAGAGGAAATATGATTGGCCACCTGATACGACACGATTCATTTATTAAGAATATCATAGAAGGAAAAATTGAGGGAAAGAGAGGAAGGGGCCGACCGAGGAGAACCTTTATGGAACATAAATAAAAAGAGAAAGTACAGGTCGAGTCGTATCAGCAGGTGAAGGAACTGGCGGAAACAAGGAAACATTGGCGATTACTCCACCAACAAGAGCACAGCTCTTAAGTTTAAAGAAGAAGACACATTGGCCGACCTCGCATATGCCTTGCATTTTATGTTTTAAAACCCTAGCTAAAATAAGGGTTAGGTTGATCAAAAACTTTTAATACAAGCCAAAGAGTTGGTAAATAAGCCAGCTTCAATATTGCATTTTATTGCATAAAGAATTTTGCTCAACTGTTATTATTTTATTTTAAGCCAGGGTCCATTAAACACTCAGAATGCTAAGTGTATTATAAAACTTGATTATTCAAAAACTTAGATCTTATTGGGTTAGCTAAGCTTAATGCAACTTTTAGCTGCACTAGGCTAAAAAAGATATTTTAAACCGAACAAGTACATGTCGTACTTCCTACATTAAGGTTCCGTACCAAATATATCCTAAATTGGTTTGGTACAGAACCTTAATAAGCCGTCCGAATGGCAGAATTATTCATAAGCAGGAGGACAGTATGAAAATTTTATTTCTCAATATATAAATAAATAAATACATATAAATATTGGGGGACATTTCACACAAGGTCATCTGATCTCAAACTAGGCAAAGCCTGTACTATGGGTACCAGAGACTGATATACATACATAAATAGATATATAACACCCAGACACAGAACAAACATTGGTGTACATCACACAAATGTTTGCCGTGGGCGGGGATCGAACCCGCGGCCCACGGCGTGCAGACTCACTACCAACCACACCAACGGGCTTGTCAAATATTGTTATTTAATAATAAACACTATCTCTATCACCAAACAAGTTCATAGGTTAATGGGAAGTTAAAAAATTCTTTGAAACAAAATTAATAAACTGACTTTGGTCGATTTTTAGGGTTCCGTACCTCAAAAGAAAAAAACGGAACCCTTATAGGATCACTTTGTTGTCCGTCTGTCTGTCTGTCAAGACCCTTTTTCTCACGAACGAGAAGAGGTATCAGGTTGAAATTTATAACGAATGTTAAGGTCCATAAACCACACAAGAATTGAAAATTTCAATTTTGGTATTAAAAAAAAATAATATTTCTAAGTCCGCGAAACTCAGACCGCTTGCACTTTTCCGAAATTAAAAAACAAATATTTAGTAAACCTTTTTTGACATTGGCGAAATACTCGTAAATAGATGTGAACGCTATAAAAAATATATTTTTTTTTTATGTTACAAGTGAGCAAACTAGCAGGTGGCATACCTGATAATAAGTGGTTACCACTGCCCATAGCACCCACTGTCTTATTAGTGACATACTTTGATACTAATAAGACAGCAAAGCGCGTTGCCCACCCTGAGAACTAAGATGTTATGTCTCATGTGTAGAGACCGGATGGTATGCCTTTGCATATTTAAACCATTTTCAGCGCTAATAGCATATTTTTCCTAAGATCTAGTGATGATGCATATTATCGCTATAATTTACAGTATTTAACGAGCGCAGCGCACTCAGAAACCTCGCGTCTTTTGTTTTGGTACGATAATAAAATGAAAGAGACAAATGATCGTCGCGCTCGCCTACGATAAAATGTGTGTCTTCGTGGATAAGTGACTTTCCTGAAACATTTACTTACGAAGGAACTGTTTTATATTGCCGAGTTTGCGAGAAAAATATTTCGTGCACTAAAAGTAGACCAACATGTCAAGACAAGTGTTAATGTCGCAGGATTGCAGAAAAAAGGTCCACGACAACAGCTTATAACCGCGTCTACTTCTAGCTCTAAACAAAACAACCAGTTTAGCATGGATTTATGTGACGCATTGCTTCCAAGTAAAATTCCTCTCTATAAACCAAAAAATCCTACCCTCAATCAGTTTCTGCAAAAATATTGCTTAAAACAAAATATACCTGACGAGCCAACAAGTCAAAAGTATTTACTAACAATAAACTTTAAATCTAAAGGAATAATATATACAAAACAAAACAAAAATTGTCATTTAATGTTGCATATTCTGTCAGTTTTCGTGCATATTTCAAGCATTTTTCATGCATATTTCAAGCTTTTTATGTTGCATATAATCCGGTCTCTACATGTGCCAGTAATTTCACTAGCTCCCTTACCCGTCAGACCGAAACACAGAAGTGCAAACAATGCTGCTTTACGGCAGAAATAGGAAAGAGGGAGAAATAGAAAGATGTAAATAGTAGCACACCCCGGACACTAAATAAAACGAGCGCGAATTTTTGAAATTGGAATGTCGGCATATACAGTGCGACAAGGCTTATAATGAACGCGGGTGGGGCGCTGGTTTGTATGGGGAGAACTGTCAAAAGTGACGTTTCACAAGGTGGCGGTGTTAGTTCCTTTTTTTGCCACGTTCATTATAAGCCTTGTCGCACTGTACCTACAGTATAACCATCAGAAGCACCACGCGAATAAGCGCAGGCGGGTGCGCGCGGGGGTGCGGTACCATTACTTTATTCTGTGAATATAGTCAAAATACTGAAAATAATAGAAATAGCAATCAGGCGCTGTACTGTACCTCGCTGTACCGACAAAGAATCAACAAACTTAATTTAACTAAAAGATCATAATTCAACTATCAAATATTGTAAGTAGGTGTTTCAACCTGGTTTCAACGAAATACAAATACTTCCAAGTTCCTAGTCTGTATCCTTATCTTTTTCTCTGACATGCTCATGGATATCTAAAATTAGCTGTACCAGTCGTTCTAAAGCTTTGTTTGGAAATCCAAGCATCTCGAAAGTCTTGAGCGTTTTAACTGCTTTCTTGTCTTCGTGTAGTTCTGAATATTCGCCAGTATCTTTCAATTCACTTGACTTTACATTAGCTAAATCTCTCATATCATAGCCTTTCTCTTCCAGAAACTCGTACATCTGACGTGTAAGTTTAATGCCTTGATTTAATATTTTCTCTTTTAACTTCAAATCTTTGAGATCCGCCAAATCCGTCTGACGATTATACTCAATTCCATATTCAAATTCTTCTTGTCCATCTATAATGACCAACCCTTCGTCGTCTATAAATTTAACCACTTCTCTAAAATGCGGCGCAAATGCTGTAAGAAGAGGCATTTCTATGCCTCTTGCCTCCAACTTTTTGAAAGTTTTAATCGTTTTTACTGGAAAACTGTATTCATCCCATGCTGATGTATTATTTAATTCGGAGTCTTTCATTTTCTCGATGCTGGCAAGTGTGACATTTTTCGCATGCATAGATTTGTAAATCTGATCCATGAACTTTAATACACGATCATGAACTAACTCATTCAACCCCATTTCTTTTAAACGGTGCATACGCACTATGACCTTATTTGTTTTAATCATTTCCTCTCTCTGTGTTTTTGTTAGTTCCTTCTTCGGGTTAGCACTTTTTTTTTCAACTAAGCAAATCATTATACATATAATCATTAAACCTTTCATTTTTTTTATGTTACTAGTGAGGAAACGACTAGTTATAAATTAAACATACGAGTATTATTTCCCTGAACATGTATGTCCGTTTGCAGGTACTGTTTACAAATGGCATCAAAGTTGTTTCAGTTTTCACCTTATCAGAGCGATATCAATTTTCTTTTACCTTTTTCAACCGATTTCAAAAAGAAGAAGGCTTACTTTTCGATTGTATGTTTTTTTTATCTTTTTTCGTATGTTTGTTACGCGATATCTCCGCCGGTAGTGAACCGATTTTCACGATTCTTTTTTTATTCAATAGAATTAACCTGGTCAAAACCTGATCAATAAAACCGGTAACTCCTCGAAAAGTAACAACACACATATCGCAATTGATATACGCATTGAAAGCATTTGATTTGTTTCTTTTAGATTCCCAAACAAGCCAATCAAGCACCTGTTAAGCCTTAGACCAACGATAAATGAAATCTCATTGTGTTAAGCCGATAAATTTTTTTTCTTGTATTTTCACGTGACATTCAGGGCTAAAACGAAATGAATCAGTGGATGGGAGACAATGAGAGTATCAAGAAAAACCATATGAGAACTTCTAGACAGGAGCGCGGTATTCAGGAGGCCTATTCGAGAATTTCAGGCTTGTCTGTTTTAGCTAAGGCCCTGACTATCTTGTGTAGCAAATGTTTTTAGTATCACCATTACCTACTTTATATTGGCAAAATTTGAAATAGACAATTTCTTTGTGATATCATGGTGATAATCAGGGAGAACAAAAGTGATTGCCGATAATAGAAAAGCTTATGGTGATACTAAAAAACATTTGCCAGACAAGAAATTCGGGGTCTAAAGCTGAAACAGACCCTCTCCTGAACATGGGGCTCCAGTCTGGAGCATCTTACATGGTTTTTTGATTCAGATATTTTTTTTAAATGTAGATTCGTCACAGAATTCTTATTGAATGTCATGAAGAATACAATGCAGTTATAGCGAGTCTACGCCGTTTCGGATCGTGCTATGGCAGCGTAAAAGAAACGGCAGAAAACCCCTGCAGCACGGCCTACTTTAAGAGTCGGCTTTTTACAATGTGTTTCTAGTGTTTCGCTGAAATATCAGAGCATCATACCTCTTTGTCATTGATATTGTCATATAATCTATAGTAAGCTTTTTTACATAACGTTTGATTTACACATTGTTTAAACTTTCTCTCAGGTAATTACTAAGATTATCACGTGAAAAACCCTTCTCGGGTCCCGGTCTATGTAACAAGTCTGCTCCGTCCGAGATAGGACTCCATAGTCTGCTAATAACATTCTAGTATAGAATTGAAAACAAAAGGTCAAGTGCGTGTCGGGCCACGCGCAGTATGGGGTTCCGTAGCTTTTGTACGATTTTTTATCGCAAAGCGGGTTTTGAGTACGTATTTCATAACGTTTATAGCATGCTCAGTGAGCTCCTAGCGCCTGATTGCTATTAAAATTTTTATTATTCTTAGTTTTTCGGTTATAGCTCATTAACCTGTGCAGCCTTCTTAGCTGTGATAGTTTTCCTTTGATTTCATGCTACTACTGTGAATTTTTTCACATTTCCAATAACAACCGTTTTCTGTCGGCAAAACGGTTGAATTTAAATTTGCCTTAAATTTGCGCTTTCTAGCTTAATATTTCGCAAACGGATCCCTAAATCGAAAATAATTTTTAAAAGACCTATCCAACAACACCCCACATTATGGGGTAGAAGGAATCTAAAGGATCTTTTTATGAACTCTAGCTTCCCCGCGGCCGGGTTTTTGTTTTTAAATATATTTTTAGGGCTACTTTTAGGGTTCTGTACCTCAAAAGGAAAAAAACCGGCCGAGTGCGAGTCGGACTCGCACCCTAAGGGTTCCGTACCTATATACCATATGATATACTAAAAGCTTTTGCTCTTTGATTTTAAAAACTCCGCGACCATCCAACTCGACCCCTCTTTTATAGGAAAGTTCTTAAAACGGGAGCTCACCTTAATTGGTAACTATTAGTTGTGAGAAAAATGTAAATATTTAATGATTTAAGACTTTTCCCTTTATTTGTACTGTGAGACCTAGCTTCTTGCCAAATTTCATAATTTTAGGTCAACGGGAAGTAACCTGTAGGTTTTGCTTTTTTGCAATGGAGATGAGGTCATAAAAAGCCATATCTTTTGATTGCCTCGTTATTCGTTATCAATTTCAACCTGATACCTCTTCTCGTTCGTGAGAAAAAGGGTCTTGACTGACAGACAGACAGACAGCCAGACAGACAGACAGACGGACAACAAAGTGATCCTATAAGGGTTCCATTTTTTTATTTTGAGGTACGGAACCCTAAAAACCAAGCCTATGTCTTTTTATTTCAGTTATTTTACACTAAACAGTTCATTTTGGAGTAGGTTCCAGCCAAGAAGTTGCACTTCAGGGAACAATATCTTATCTAGTGTCTTTTACGAGTATTACAGAAGACTTTGAACTGCTTTTTATCTACCTTCGAGGGGACCCCATAATAAATTGTCAATGGTTAAGATTTGATAAAAAAGTACATACAGTGGAAAATAGGCCCTCTTCTTTTTTTGAAGTCATTTAAGAAAGAAGCCACGAGATAGAAAATGAAAACGTGTTGTAATTTGGTAATGGCATACCTACAGCTTATGTAGCGCGAGTCAGTTAGTGCACATAAAAGATATTTCGCTAATAGCACAAACTTTAATTGGTTTGGCGATTTGGCTGGCACCGACTCCAAAATGAACTGTTTCTTGTAAATTTATAATTGAAATAAAAAACATAGGCTTGGTTTTTTTCTATTATGTCACCACGTTGCTGATAATTAACTGCTATGGTTATTTCATACTTTTTAGTGCTAATAGATTCCTTAAAAAAATTTGAAGGTGGTGATTAGTTTTTGTGAAAACTATTTTTATTTTACAAGTTTTAGTGTTTAGCAAACACCTTAAGGTACAGGCACCAACAGGTGGTTGGTAACCCTGACTGATCCTGCTATAAAAACACAAAAAACGCGATTTGTTATGTCACTGTTTAGAATCATGATGTCACTAAAAAGTCAAGAGCATTTCACGGATAAATCTCTGAATCTCTAAAACTCTAACCGTTAAGGAGTTGTTCCGTGTCCCGTGTGGTGCCGGCAAAGAACAGTACCAACCCGTTTCTACCCATGGGTGTAAGAGGCGACCAAGGGTTAGTGAACCAGGGGATGGGCAGCAGCATCATTTTATGTATCTTATCATCTTACATTCTGTGCTCACCAACAACCGCGGTCCATGGAGCCAGCCGTAACGCTTACAAGCGTGGTGACTATGGTACTTACCCTCCACATTGTTTCAGAAAAAGCTGGAATTTTGGAGGGAGTTCCCTGTCCTCTAGTGACGTTTCATGGGATGTCATGATGAAGGAGTTGTTCCTTCCAAAACCAGATCATCAACGTGAGATGATGAATACCAGACGCAAATATTTGTATCATTGAAACGTCCATCACAGGACAGGGACCCCTTCGAAATTCCAGCTTTTTCTGGAACAATGTGAAGGGGAAGTACCATAGTCAACACGATTGTTAGAGTCACGGCTGGCACCATGGACCGCGGTTGTTGGTGCCCGCAGAATGTAAGATTAAACGATACACAGAAGGATTCTGCCTCCCATTCTCTGGTTCAAAAACCCTTAGTCGCTTTTTACGACACCCACGGACTGGTGACAATGTGAACACCTCAGGTGTATACCCTTTCGGATAACAGAAGAGTTTTGCAAATCGGTTCACAACTGACGGAGTAATCGGTGAACATACATAAATAAAATACATCCAGTGGAACAAAGTCGCCTTTTACGACACCCACGGGTAGAGATGGGTTGGTACTATTCTTCGCCGGCACCACACGGGCTATTTACTTGTATAGCTTTGAAAAATATATGAATCACGTAATAAGTGCCTATAAAATTTGAGGGTTGCCCTCGATTTCCCAAGGATCCCCTCATCAGATCCGGACTTGGTGACAATGGGATCACCTCAGAAGTATAGCCTTTCGGATAAAAAATGAATTTCGCAAATCGGTTCACAACTGACGGAGTAATCGGTGAACATACATAAAAAAAAATACATAGAGTGGAACATAGAACCTCCTCCTTTTTTGAAGTCGGTTAAAAAGACCGACAGACATGCAACTTTACGACGGTGGACCAGACTGTAAAACTTGATTTTCACCAGCATCTCATCACCAACAAGCTTCTGGCTCTGCGATCTATTGAGTCAAGTGCGTCTAGTTGAAATTTAGCTGAGCCATCCGAAAGGTGACAGCAATTCACCACGCAGGATCGGACTTTTGCCTTATACTCGTACATATAAAACTAGAATTACCTTATTGAGGATACCCAGCTTTTTTGCCGCAGTTTGGGCTTTTGATTAATCGTTGGCGCGGAAATTTAAATTTGCACACAACTTTATGTCAAAAAGATCGAGGCTGTCGGTAACTTGTTCAGTTGATCATGTCATGTTACCACTATCCATCAATACGAAAGTAATACCAGTGTGTGAGCAGTGCAAACTAGGTTTCACTCTTGACATCCACTTGAACTGGAAACAAAACGTTGATGTACTCTGTAATAATGATAAATGATTAGTGCTGGTGTTGCATTGCGTAAGCAATGTTGAGAGACAAGCATATTTTGCATACTTTCACTCGCTGATGTCATAGCGCACACTCTTTTGGGGGTAACTCGATGGACTCGTCCAGGGTCCTGAGAAGGCAAAAAAGAACGTTGCGAGTCTTAACCAGGCATTAATGTAATAAAGATCTTTTTCCATAATACCGTATTACTATCAATCATGCAAGGCATATCAATAGTTCCAAATCTAACTAAGTATTGTAGAAGTTAGTTCTCATTGAAGAAATACCTCTCTTAAACGCCTTCACCTAAATACCGCACGATATTTGATTAAATCGCTTTCCATACATAAAATATTGTGCTTAAAGCATGTTGTGTTTTTCTTTGATCCGATGGTGTGTAATAATAATCGATTTAACAAAGTCCTAAATAAGCTATTTGATGGTGCACAGCGTTTCATTATTTGTTGTCCCAAGGCCCAGTGATTCTACTCATGAAAACAAGCAAGAAATATTTTTTTGTCTTCCCATACCGACTGAGTCGATCACGTGACCACTTTACTATGGAGAGTCATTTTCGAGTCAACATATTTTTCTTCGGGAAAATTGCTTGTTATCATGAGTAGAATCACTGGACTTCGGGAGAAAAACCAATGAAAATTTGAGGTTTTTAGGTAAAAAAAAAAAAATTAAACTGTTTATTGCAGATACTATTACAAATTATAAATTATTTATTAATTGAGACAGTAAAATCTTATAAATTAAAGATTGTGGTTGCCTCAACCAGTTGCCCACCCCACGACAGACCGTGGCCAGAGAGCGTGGATCTGCATCTACCCCCTACAAGAAGTTTACTTTTTTTATGTAGTGTTTATTTAATGTATTTTTAATTTGTTTACTATTTTTGTCGATTAGTTTTTCTGCGATTGTTTGTGGTAAACTATTTAATGTAAGAGGTAGAATGCACTTACACACTCTCCTACCGTACTCATTAGTATATTCTGGAACTTTGTACATTTGTTGATGAGGTAGGTTACGTAGATTCTTTAGTCTACAATTCATTTCTAAAGTGCTCATATGTTTGCTATTTTCAGAGATAAGAGCAAGTTTGGCTTTATCAAATACGTTCATTACTTTACAATAATGGAAAAGATCAGCATAATTTTCCTTATATTTATATTTAACTTTTAAGGGAACTATTGTTTTTAATAGTCTTAATTGTAGGTTATAGATACTTTGTAGGTATGTTTTAAAGGTCCGTCCGTAGCTAGAAACGCCATAGTTTATTGTCGAATCTGCTAGGGACATGTAAAGTAATCGCAATGTATTATATGGCAATTTGAATTTTAGAATTCTTAATTTAGCAAGTATTGCCCGCAGCTTGTTACAAATGTGATCCACATGCGGGCCCCAATTAAATCGATGATCAATTTTCAAACCTAGATAAGTATGTTGTTCTACGGTTTCAAGCGGTTTACAATCACAAGATGGTTGCTTAAGGTGCATACAGTTATGTTCATGAGCTGTTATTTGAGGTACTGATTTACTCTTCAAATATGGGGAGTGGACGTGCATAAGTTTGGTTTTCTGGTAATTTATGGACAAACCAGCGTCATGAGCCCATTTGCAAAGTAAATCAAATTCCTGCTGCATTAGACTTTGCGCGACATCTACATCTCGATGCGCGGTTACCAGACATGTGTCGTCAGCAAACTGGTATACAGAGCCGTGCCGGAATAGGTTACACATATCGTTAACATATAATAAGTATTCTGTTGGTCCAACGATGGATCCTTGTGCCGTTCCGTGAAGGGTGGGCATCAACTCGCTGTACTCACCCGCCACGCTCACCATATTATATCTATTGGCATGGTAGTTTCTAAACCATTCCAGCACAGGACCCTGTATACCATTTTCCTGCATTTTATTAAAAAGTATTCTGTGATTTAACATGTCAAATGCTTTACTAAAATCTATAAGAACTAAAAGCACATGTTTTTTTTCATTAAGGTGGCTATTCACTTCATCAGAAAATTGAGATAATAATTGTGTAGTGCTTTTATATTTTTGAAAGCCAAATTGTCTCTCGTGAATCACACCGTTCCCTGACAAGAAATCGTTAATTTTACAACTAAATCGTAAATCGTTAATGGTACAAAGTTGTATTGTAGTTGTTCTGCTTGGCTAGCTATAACAATGTTTTTTCTCATATTGATCTATTTTCTAGTAAACCACACGAATTTAAAAGGTTGTTAATTGAATTTTTAAAAACTAAAATTTCTTAAGTCTTAGGTGTGGTTGTAGATTTATTCACAAATAATATAATACTGTATAGTTAACTATTCGTCCGGTTATTGTTTTTCTACTTAGATCTTTTGTGGACACTCCAGGTCCGTGAGTTATACAGGTTTAGAATATAAGTACTTTATTTAAGACCGTCTGTTGTCATAATAAAACAAAATAAAAAATAAAATAAATAAATTGTGCTTGGCTGCAGGACTTTTTTTAACCTAATAAAGGGTAGAAGTATACTTACCGAAAAATTTTACGGAATCGCAAATTGATAAATTTTCTAGTAAGTTGATCAACTTTCGATAAATAATAAACTGTACCGAATTCGCATCTGACCGCGGTTGGTCAAAAGATAACCTAAAAGTAGGGCCATGATCGTAAGAAGTCCGTTTTGACATTTCCTTAATACCAACGCACAGGGTTCATTTTTCTTTGCATGTTTTAACTTTTCATACGTTTGACAGCTGTCAAAACGGGCCTATTACGATGGCCTTACTTAAACACCCATTCGGGATCGGTTAGGTTGTGTTTGCCTCACCTAACGGAGCTACGTATCTACGAATTTCATACGAGTTTATAATTTTTCGAAAGTTGATCAACTTACTAGGAAATTTATCTAATTACTATTCTTATCCTTTTCCGGTTACATATACCTATTATATATCATTTATATTTTTTAATTTTCATTTTTTGTATTGATAGCGCTCCGGTATTTCTACTAACGGAATAAGAGAGCGATTTAGTCTAAAGATATGATTAAGACTGTTTGGTTCAAGGGCCTCCCTTTTATTTGTTTGTTATACGCCAATCAAACTGTACTTCAGTATATTGGTTTGCTTAATTTGGTAACATGTCTCACCTTTTGCGCCATTAACTTACTTTTCGTTCTGTCATCCCGATATGTAATCTCGACATTGATCGTGACGATCTTGACCAAGTCAAGCTTTGAATTAACAAGGCATTTGGCAAGGTGAATATCGCCACTTGATCGCCATTATTTTTCTATGAATTCCACAGATTTTTTTTACAAAGTTCAAAATAAGTCAACACCGAGCGAAGCAAGGAGGTCCGAAATCTTTGTTCAACACATTGTGTGTAAAAAACAGAACTTTTAGAAGCATAATGGGGACTTTTCTCGGACTAAAAAACCGTTTACACCTTGCCTACCGTCCTGCCTAGAGCTTGCTAGAGTATTGGCGCCAATATTTTGTCGTCGTCTAAACCAGCCGAGGCACGGCAAAAACTGTTTACACGTATTGTCTTGCCTAAAAGGTAGGCGCCTCAGATTTGCCTCCGTCTAAATCCGGCATAAGGGACTTCTCGTAACAAAAAGAGGAATTTAAAAAAAGAAATTTTTGTAACAGGGAGTTTTCCTTGACATCTGTCAACTACGTTTTTTTTTAAGTGTCACATCTGTCAACTACGTTTTTTTTCGTACGCTAATCGGTGTTGTAATTTCTTTTTATACATAGTAGAATACAGGGTGTTAATGCAAAAGCGAGTTTCCTTTTAAGAAATGCTCAGACCACAAAACTGACTTTTTTTTTCCAAAGAAACATGGGTCGAGATCGGAATTTTTTTTAAGGTTTGCATGGAGAAGCCAAAAAAAAATCTGCGATTTCGACCCATGTTTCTATGGAAAAGTTGTTAAGTTTCGTGGTCTGAGCACACCCTTGAAAGGAAACTTGCTTTGGCATTTACAGCCTGTATATGAAATCTATTTACAAGAAAAAGTTGTATAGCCATTTAGAATAAATCTAACTGACTTAATAATTTTCATTACATTTCAGTGTATATTTTGGCACTGTGTTGGTTTGTCCATGTGCTGCTTTGCAGCGCCATCCACCCTATTGTCGATGGGTTGCTGTTGCGATTTTTTTTTAGGTTTGTTTGGTAAAATAAATGAAATATTTTAGAGAAAAATGTGTTACATACATTTGACGGCAGCAATCAAGCTCCCCCATCAGTAAAAAAAAAAATTACTCGCTAAATACGAAACTTATCTAAAATCTGTCTTACAAATTTGAAGTAAAAGTACCGTAGTTTATTTAGAACCTATCAATCCTGAAAAATATAGTTCACTGTAGATACAGATACAAAAAGTGCGAAATACGGCCACTTTTAACAGTTTTTGTATCTGTAACTACAGTGAACTATATTTGGATTGATAGGTTGTAAATAAACTAGGGTACCTTTATTTCAATCTGGTAAGACAGATGTTCGATAAGTTTTGTAGTTAGCGAGTTATATTTTTTTTAACCGATGGGGGCGCTAGTTGGCTGCAGGAGACAGTTCAGTATCAGTGTTTCCATTTTCAGATTTCCTTATAGTGACCATCAGCGCCATCCAGTGAATTCTTTGTGTTTACAGGCATTTTTAAAAAATACCGCGTTTTAGACAGAAATCTGTTGGCGGGTAGCATCGGTTGCTCACCCGATGATGTTTCAATGTTGAGGCGGCTATTATAGAGCGAAGCTCGGGCTACCAGGTACTTATTGTTATTTCTTTTCTTTTATCTCTCCTATAAAGAGGTTGATTACCCTACCTCGTCGTTTGATGAGGTTACAGGGTGGTGAGAAATTACCTGACTATACGGCACGTGTTGAAAATTGTTGCTTTTTGCAGGGTTTGGCCCAGACCCCTGACCCCAGACTTAGTTTACTATTATTTAATCTGTGCCCAGACCGTGTCTGGGTAATCAAAGGGTGGCCGTCCTAACAAATTTAAACACCCGACATCGTAGAAGTAGCAGGAAAGCTGTGGAGTAGAGCAGCAAGATAAAGGACACAGTGGTCTAAAATGGAGGAGGCTTTTACCGCAAGAAGCGGTCCTTACACAGAAAACTAACACAACTAACTATAGATTAAGAATACACTAACAAATATTAACCAAAACTTAAGTCATATCATGTACCATATTGTGTAAGGAAAAATAAAAGCTTTTTTTATTTTTATTTTATTTTTATAACACGTGTTTTGCTAGAATCGCCCCCTCTGTCACAGTAAACACTGAAACAAAAGATCGCAAGACGCTGTTTTGTAGTAACATTTTTTGATCAAGTGTTCAACAGATGTCTAAGCTAACTTTTTTGTACTAAGGTAAGACGGGTGTTCAGGGTTTCCAAACTATTACTCCGGTGGAGGAAATGACTATAGGAACGATGTGAAAGGTTTTGGCTCTCCATTGGGTTTGTATTTCTCCTGCTATTGTTATATGGAACATAATTGCAGTACCGTCCTTTCTGCTCTGTGGTCCACACTGGCGGACATTCACAACAAAAAGTCTGCCGTCTGCCGTAGTGTAGGCAACGAAGCAGTTGACCCCAACATAAATTTCTCAGGCAGATTTTATTTGACAGCATGATAAAGAATCATGAATTAAATGTAAATTCAAAATATCAAAAAAAATGTCGCAAAAAATATTTTCATACATTTTTTTTAATTTTTGTATGAAAAATTAAAAGTACCGGTTTTTTTTTTATTTTTAGGGTTCCGTACCTCAAAAGAAAAAAACGGAACCCTTATAGGATCACTTTGTTGTCCGTCTGTCTGTCTGTCTGTCTGTCTGTCTGTCTGTCTGTCTGTCTGTCAAGACCCTTTATCTCACGAACGGGTAAAGGTATCAGGTTGAAATTAGTACCATATATTAGGATCCATGAACCACACAAGATCTGAAAATTTCAATTTTTTACAACGACGCAATCAAAAGATATGGCATTTTATGTCCTCATCTCCATACATTTATTCAAAAATGAAAAACCTACAGGGTACTTCCCGTTGACCTAAAATTATGAAATTTGGCAAGAAGCTAGGTCTCACAGTACAAATAATGGGAAAATTCTGAAATCATTAAATATTACAACTTTTCTTACAACTAATGATAACCAATTGTGGTGAGCTCCCGTTTCAAGAACATTCATATAAGAGAGGGGTCAAGTTGGATGGTTGCTGAGGCGATTTTTGTTTTAGTTCTATTTAAAAACGGGAACACTTACAAACTTGAAAATTGGTATGTTTATAGGGCATAGGCTAAAAAATAACAACAAATAATAAAATTTGGTCAAGCGCGTGTCGGACTCAAAAAATCTAGCACATTAACTTACTGAAATTTCAACTAATACAATTATGTTTATGTGGTGGTACGGAACCCTCAGTGCGCGAGTCCGACTCGCACTTGGCCGATTTTTTTGTAAAAGGTTTGTCTCATGTAGTGTAGTACCCCAGCATAGTTTCATCGACTGAGGATTTAATGCGGGGGTCTTCATAACAACGATCCGCTTCGTTGCCTAAACTACCGTGCCAACTGACAGTTTTGGCCTAGCTAGGTACGTACAGTCAACAGCAGCATAGCTTGTCACTACTTCGATTCAGTGACTCTAATTCGTAAAAAACGAAAGAACGTTACAAAGTAAAATCTGTCAAGCTTGACGTGCTCTTGATTGTACGGTTTTTTTTAACGTGATACCTACTTTGTGAAAAGAAGATTATGTTTGCGTAGAAAGATAGCAGATAGATAGTCATATCTAGCAATTTTTTTTTGCTATGGTTACAACGTCAGGCATATTTTCGTAAGACTCCGATCTAGATGTCTAGGTGTTACTATAAATTTAACATCATCATGCACGCTTATGCAACTACACGCATCCAGAATTAGTAAGTACGCCATACTCGTACCATAGTGCTTTTTGAATCTTAATTGAGGACAAATTTTTGGCCTGCACAATATCACAAATGGTCTTAGCATTGACTTGCAAATTCTTGCAACAAAATAGATTTAAAAGTTCCTAAGCTATTACTGGACATACTTCCCGTGTGGTGCCGGCAAAGAATAGTACCAACCCATCCCTACACGTGGGTGTCGTAAGAGGCGACTGAGGGTTAATGAACCAGAGGATGGGCAGCAGCATCCTTCTGTGTATCAAATCATCTTACATTCTGCGGTCACCAACAACCGCGGTCCATGGTGCCAACCGTAACGCTATCAAGCGTGGTGATGGTGACTATAATACTTCCCCTCCACATTGTTTCCGCAAAAGCTGGAGTTTTGAGGGGAGTTCCCCGTCCTGTAGTGGACGTTTCATGGGATGTTATGATGAAGCTAGTACCTACTCCTCCCTGGTTGAATGGATATCTATCGGAGATCCGGAGATGTTGCGCAGTTTATCAATAGACATGGCTATCAATCCGATATCAGTAGATATCTGATAACGTTTTATAGCTAGCGAGCAGTATAGGACGTGCGTGCGGACGTATCGCATTACTCATAACATGTGGACAAATACCTGAAAATATGGTGAGTCTCTTTGCAATATATTCTCTTTTGTACTTGGGTTGCTGACTCAGAGATGGGCCAGGATAGGACAATCCAGAACAGAGTTACCTGGAGCAAATGTACAAGAACACCCAAACACAGAAGTGCCTATATGGGTTAGTTAGACAAATAATAAGAAACACTTGGAATGCTGACGTCTTCAATTATATCTAGTGATGATGGTGACCTCATTGTTTGTTTATTAGATTTTTTAAGATATATAAAGCCACGATCACACCTAGCTGAATTCAAAGACTAATTCGGCATACATTGCTCGTTGAAGTAAGTATGTTGCAATTAAAATTACCAAGCCTCCCAGCAATGTATGCCGAATTAGTCTTTGAATTCAGCTAGGTGTGATGGTGGCTTAAGTGAGCAAACGAGCAGGTGGGCCACCTGAATGTAAATGGTCTCCACCGCCCATAGCACCCACTGTCTTATTAGTGACATACATTGACGCTAAGGGGCATGACAGCAAAGCGCGTGGCCTACCCTGTGAACTAAGATCTTAATGTCTCATGTGCTGCAGTAATTTCACTGGCTCCCTTACCCTTCAAACCGAAACACAGCACTGTAAACACTGCTGTTTTACGGCAGAAATAGGTAAGGGGGTGGTAAATAAATATAATAGTTTACGTTACCTTCAGGAAATAATTTAAATGATATTTAAATTCCAACTATGGGCAATTAAAATTTAATATAAAATACTACCTACAAGTTTCAATATTATTAAAAGTTAAAGTAAAACATTTTGTCAAAAATTATACAGTGAATAAATGTGAAGAGGAACCCTTAGGTTTACTATTATATATTCTGTGCCCTTAGTAGCGAGTATATTCCATTTTTTTTTCGTCAATTTCAACGCTAACTATCACATTTTGTTCCTTGATATTTTATCAAAAGCAATTGGTTAAAGCTGTCAGAAAAAACTAAGTTTAAAAAACAATGTTATTCTTTCCGTCAAATATACCTACACCTACTCTGATTTTAGTAACATAGCATGATGCTATAGCTGCAAAATAGATTGGTAAGCGGAATAAACGAAAAAACCGGTCAAGTGCGGGTACACTTTTTGTAGTTTTCGAAGCACTAAAGTCCATTTTTAGGACCCCAAAACTAAGTTTGTTTGTAAAGGTTATTTACAGATTTCTAAAAAACTGTGCAACTTAGAAAGATCGTTTTATTTTTGCTGTAATGTTTACATGAAGTTCTGTCAACTGTAATTAATTCAGATTTTTCCTTTCACAAACTTCGGAGATAAGGGGGGAATGGTATTTTTTTAGTCATTTTTCATCATAACTTGAAAACTAAGAGACGTAAAAAAATACAAAAATATATTTCATAATGTACAAGTAAAGCCCTTTTATATGATACCCCACTCGACATAGTAGCGACAATTTGCAATTTGGCCACCCCTATTTTTGGGTCCCTTTACATTAATAATCATATTTTTTTTTCAAAATTCTTTCATGTGCAATTAGGTTGGGCAACCATATTCTAAAACTTTTTCAAATTTCAAGTCGATAGCATGAGTGGTTGCTGAGATATAGAGGTGTGACAGACAGACAGACAGACGGACAGACAGACACACAAAGTCACCATAAGGGTTCCTTTTTTTATCGGAATTTTGGTATCGGAACCCTTAAAATGGATTATAAACAGTTTTTTTTTCCAAGATGCATCTTCGTGATAAAATTGTCTTGTATTATTTGTGTCACAAATTCTGTAGATAACTGAGTGCTGGTTTACACTCTCGATGGTATCTATCAGTGTTTATTTTATCACACTTACTCATATCGCAAATATTTCTGTAAAACAATCTATTCGATACTAACAGTGCATTGTTGTTGAATTTATGTATCTCTCTATTCATCTATCACATCATTATCCGTGCAAGATACAAAGCGCCTGTTCAATTTTTAAAAGCACAACCATCTTTAAACGTATGAGCCGTATGGGCCCGTCAGGCAAATCTTCAAGAACTTACTATAAATCTTGATAAGCGTAGTAGTTAATTTTTAGGTCTGTAGGGTTGGAGTGAGGGAGTGAAGGATATAGGTACGTACAAGCGCAAAATCAAAAGAAAGCAGTTCACTACACATTCAGTTTGAATATGATTCAGTGATTAAAAGTCAAGTGTAGGTATGCAGTTAGTAAGTGATATTTAGTTAAATCATTTAGAAGTCTAAGTAGAAATACTAACACTAAAAATATTCAACTCTTGAAAAGTGTTGTTGGTTATATATGAACCTAACATTTGTTGATAGTTACGCTTGTGTACATAACTGTTAACTTTACCAAATAAATAAAATAAAAAATATAATATAATTTAGACGAACATGGGTGTGTGGTACCCACTTCACTCAAAGTTGGCGAATCTACGCTCGAAGTTGTTAAAAAATACGTATACCTAGGACAAACAGTCAAGTTAGTGTGTTAACCAAAGATTTCGTACCTCCTTGCTTAGTTCGGACTAGATAGATGACATCTGCCAGCATAGCCCATCATCAATCAAAGATTTCGGACCTCCTTGCTTCGCTCGGAATAGATACCTTGCTAATTTATTTTAGTAGGGGATGACATCTGCCAACATGTCCTAAGCCCATCATCGATGATCCCTAGGAAATATTCAAAATAACCTGTCAAATCCGTAGAACGACGCTTCGTCCGAGAAAACGGCGCCTTCACTACCTTGTGACGCATTATTTCATTAATTCTCCTTCCAATCATACCTTTATTTTTCTATGTCATCAATGATCACTAGGAAATATTCAAATTCAAATTAACTTTCTCAAATTAATAGAACGACACCTTCACTGCTTTGTGACGAATTATGTCTTTAATCCTCCTTCTAATTACCCTTATTTTTCTGATGTGGCAACACACCTGCGCAAATTTCCGCTCAGTTCGCTCATAATGCTTTTTAAAGTACCCGACATGACGGGAGTGCAGGTGAAATGAATGACGCGCCATACGTTTCGCCCGCACTTCCGAACTGTCGTGTACCCACGGCAGCAAGCACGTAGAAAAAAAACCAGTATAAGCTGAAAGCTGAAAGCTGAAAGCCAGTCCCGCCAAGCTCAGTGTTGTTACCTATGACGCTAGTAACATATACTCGTATAATATCATTGCCTATGACACGTTACGAAATTTCAGCTGGTGTCATACCAGGTAGATTTTTCGATCGCGGAAGTTAGGTAAATCGAACTTAGAGAAAGAGGTTACTCATGGTATCTGAATCGGCTGGGCAGCGTCCCGAAAGCTCCTAAATATACCTCTTTCAAACTACCGCAGTTAACTATTTAGTAATCTGTGCCGCAGTGTCTCAATCCGAAGGTCTTTGACCAGTGTGTGTAGCCAGTGATGACTTATGGCACCGAGACAGGGTACAAGAAAGGAGCTTCCCCGAGTGACCAATTCAGTCCGCGCACCCTGGGCAATCAGCAAACATTCTTAAGCTGATTGGCAAATCCTTTCTCAGAGAATCGCGAACAGTGTAAGGGAGGAAGTTCCACAGCCTAGCTGCATGAACAGTGAAGTTGTAGGAATACAAATTGGAGTGGTGGGATACACAAGTTAGATGTGACAGTCATGCAAATTTTCTTGCTTCAAAAATGGTTTTGTCTGAATAGTAGTTTTGTGTGTAAATTTTATTACATTTGTTTTCCAGGAGGAAGAAACTATAATAGCGGTGTCAGTGCTGAGCGGGGTGTGCCTGCTATTACTGGTTCTAATAGCAGTACTATTCAGCCGCGTAACCAGACTGCACCGCCGCGTGGAGGAACTGCAGGGCTCGAGCTGGCTTCGTGTACAGTAAGTACAGTAATAGCAGGTTACTGGGTGGGAAGTGTCTGCTATTGCTGGTTTTAATAGCATTACTGTTCAGCCGCTTGACTAGACTGCACCGCCGCGTGGAGGAACTGCCGGGCTCGAGCTGGCTTCGTGTGCAGTAAGTAAAGTATTAGCAGATTACTAGGTGGGAAGTGCCTGCTAGTGCTGGTTCTAATAGCAGTTTTGTTCAGCCAAGTGACCAGACTGCACCGCCGCGTGGAGGAACTGCAGGGCTCGAGCTAGCTTCGTGTGCAGTAAGTACAGTATTAGCAGATTACTAGGTGGGAAGTGCCTGCTAGTGCTGGTTCTAATAGCAGTTTTGTTCAGCCAAGTGACCAGACTGCACCGCCGGGTGGAGGAACTGCAGGGCTCGAGCTGGCTTCGTGTGCAGTAAGTACAGTACTAGCAGATTACTGGGTGGGAAGTGTCTGCTATTGCTGGTTCATCAAGTTCTGTTGACTGCTTGTGCGTGCACGGATGCTGCGACAGAGTTGACCTATTAAAATGTTATGCTTAACCATTTTAAAGAGCTGCGATTGGCCGACTCTCGCCAACTTCCTTCGCCATTTTTCCTCTCAACGAAAAGATTTGCAAAAACATTGTGTTTAAATCAATATAACAAGTTAAATAGCAGCTGGATAGTTTCTATTCATAAAACCATACTCAGTTTGCTATACGGAGTAGTAGAAATAATAGGTACCTGGTCACTGGGTGTGACCTACTGATAGCAGGATTACAGCTGCGTACCAGTCTGCACTGGTGTGTGACCTAGAATTTTCTTAATATCGAGTATCTTTGTGAAGAAATGTGGATTAATAGACGTTATAACGTCTTTTTTATAAACGTTTTGCAAATGAATTATAATCTTTTCCCGTTTCAGTAAAAGACTTAAATTATAGCAGCATTGCTTTCGATAGTACCTGGGCGACCGAGCTTCACTCTGTAAAATCTTAACCAAAGCTCACCAACAGATGGCGCTGAAGCGTTTCTGTAACGCGCTATTTTATAGAAATGGACAAAAAAATGTAGATCACGAATTTTCCCAGACATGAGACCTGGCTAAATCAATTTGTCGCCTCCGAAATCCCCCGTATAGTAAATTTTATCGAAATATACATATAATGCTCGTTTAATAGAATAGTATTTGATGGTATTATTGATACAAAGATTTTAAAAAACAGATTTAAAAAGCAGATTTTAAAAACCACCACATTTAAAAAAAAAATCCTGATTCCAGAAAACTGAAGTTGGAGAATGACAAGAACCACGCGTTCCACAACCCTGCCATATCGCCTGATGAGGAACTGGCTCGGCGAGGGTTCTCCATGTACGCTGGGGAGGATGCAGAGAGCGGCCGACTGGCCCCCACAGAGCGGTACGTCTTGTTAAACTAGGACATACCCAGGACACTACATACAACGTACAACACAATTGGATGCGCGTGTAGGCCCGCATATTCAGTACAAAAGACCAGCAGGAAGACGGGTGCGCGCGGGGTTGCGGGGTTGATTGCAAAGGGGGCGGAGAGTGTCCGTTCTGTCCGGCTTAGCCCGCTTCAGTTGTCAGTTTATCAAGGCCCATAGATTAAAGACTTTAAGCATGGTCAAGTTTTTTTGACATCCTAGCAGTGCGACACATTTCGAAAGACAAGGACGGCTACTTTTATTCGTGTATAAAGCTTATCTGCCTAAAATATCTAAAACGTAATTTGTGGATTTGCTAAACATTTTGCTCCACTGACATTTTTTCGCGCTTGGAGGTGATAGATTAGATGACATAATTCCTCAATTAAAGTGACATTTCTCCGAGATATATTTTCTTGCAGGAGGCGTGCTAAGCGGGCTGGTTCTGTATGACCACGGAATATAAAACAGTATTCCGTGTGTACAATGACCTTACATTCACCTGAAGACTCCTAACAATTTGTACAGAGGCAAAACGAGCAGAGCAAGACATCATAGTCGATGTACTTCGTCCCTTTCTAATTGTTGCCATACTAATGAAGTTTGCACAATTTCCGTGCAAAAAGTTAAGTTTTATATCCACAAATTTTTATTTATACGTATTTTTAAAAACTTATTTAAATAATTCTCAACGTGCAAAGTATAAACTTCTCTCTCAGTTTTCATTAAATATTTATAAATGCAGAAAATCATTTTCTTTTGATTTATCTGGATTAGATAGATAGATATTTATTTAATGGCGTCACATCTCAGATGTATTTTGCACAATGTCAAGTTAACAGATTATTATAAAATTATGGCGAGTTCGCCAATGTCAAGTGAAAGATTTACACAGGAATCCACATCACGAAGACGAGGGCCTGTGTACTATGATGACTCCGATAAGTTGATGGGGAAAATTATTGAAGTGTCGATGGGCCGCTTCTCTCCATCCAAAAATCTTGATAAATGCATGTATTCCAATCTTCTAATAGATGTTCATTTTCAAAGACGTTTACTGCATAACACCCAATCAAATTATTTATTAAACTCTTCAATAAACAAATAAAACTAAAATTGAAATATAAACACGACCAAATGTTGAAAAACGAACCTTTATCTGGATTAAAAACTCTTTGGTAAAATGATTTTTAACAAAGATTTTGCATGACATTTTGTTGATGTTGTCATGGCAACATAAACAAAATGTCATGCAAAATCTATTAGAAAGGGACAGCTTCATCTCATCTTACGTCCTACTCTGCTCGCATAATTTTTGGAAGAGCGCAATCTGGTTAAAAGCGCCGCGCGCGAAGTATTAAATCTATGCGTGTGTATGACAGTCATTGACAGTACTATTACTGTGAATCTCCACAAGTGCTGAGCGAGGGAGCTATGTTGTGAGCTGGAAAATTCGAGCCAATAGGATTGCTCCATTTGTCAAGCTAGAGAAATGTATCTTATAAATAATCTTACTGGGTAAATTTTCCCAGCACTGGTAGAAATTGACCCTTACTTAGGAAAACGGTACCATTACATAATTTATCAGTCGATAACGTTAAATATGAGGCGACTAAGGGCTATAAACTGGAGGATGGACAGCAGCATCCTCCTGTGTATCATACTATTTTACTTACTGCGGTCAATTACAACCGCGGTCCATGGTGCCAGCCGTAACGCTCCCAAGCGAGGTGACTATGGTACTTCCCCTCCACATTTTTCCAGCAAAGATAGAATTCTGGAGGGAGCTCCCTGTCCTTAAGTGGACATTTCATGGGATTTCATCCATTAGACTAGGAGAATAGCGCAAACCTATTGGTTAAATTTTCACAGCTCCCTCGCACAGCACAGGTAAAAAATTTACCCTTACCATAGAGTAATATAATACTGGCGTAACCCTTACTTAGGAAAACGGTATACCATAGCGGTATACCATAGTTTATCTTTCGATAACGTGAAATATTATCTGTGCTCTGGCTATATTACGAGCCCCTATTGCCCAGCCCAGTGATTCTACTCATGAAATTAATGAAGATTTATTTTTTTACAAAAAAAGTTTTGTGTTTATTTTATATGTAAAGGCGAAATATTTTTTTTGAGGCTGGCGACTGACAATTAGTACAGTGAAGACCATGTCAAGTTTGACACTATAGTCTTCGAGAGATTGTAGCGAAGAAAGTCTCGCTATTAGTGACAAGCCTGACATGTTTTTTCAATCGACTGGGCTTCGGGAGTAAAAACAATGAATTTTCACATTGTAGGTTTCATCATGATATCCCATGAAACGTCCACTACAGAACTGGGAGCTCCCTCCAAAATTCCAGCTTTTGCTGAAACAATGTGGAGAGGAAGTACCATAGTCACTATGCTTATAAGCGTTACCACTGGCAGCTCGGACCGCGGTTGTTGGTGACCGCAGAATGTAAGATGATATGATAATCGCCTCTTACGACACCCACGGGTACAGATGGGTTGGTACTATTCTTTGCCGGCACCACACGGGACATTGTAGGTGTAGCTGTAGACTATTATTTTATAGTCCATCCATCCATAAGAAATTCATATAAAACAGGAAATATCTTTACACTGGTATGCTCATTATAGCGTTTTATTTGCATATAATATCAGGAAGTAGCCAATAGAAGCACCCCATGCATCACACGTTTTTATACGCTACTATCTCCCATCTCTCCGTAACTTCCGTTCTTTGGTTTCCTTATTTTGCCTATACGGTCAACCGCACGTCAGTGGAAACATTTGCAACTCTATTACCATGCCATAGAGTCGAAAGTGTGTCTTCTGACGTGCTGTTGGGCTTACAAGTTTATTTTCCTCTTTTATTATTACTTTTATACCTTTAAGAAGGTGGTACTAGGGCTTTTATGCAAAGTCCAACTGGGGAAGTACAGTACTTTGCCCATTTATGCCGTAAAGCAGCAGTGTTGGCTGGCACTGCTGTGTTTTGGTTTGAAAGGTGAAAACAGCCAGTGAATTACCGGCACATGAGACACGCCACCTTAATAATTGCCTGGGTGCGCAACGCACTTTTGTGTTATTAGTAGCCGTTATGGGCGGTGGTGTGGTGACCACTTACCATCAGGTGGCCCACGTGCTCGATTGCTCACTTGTTACATAAAAATAAAAAAAAATGCTGGAAATTTTTGGGCCTCTAGCCAAGTTTTATTATGTTACTCAGAAGTACTCAGAACCATATCATAACGCATCTTCTTTCCCAAAGAAACGAGTTTTTTTTTTTCATAAAAACCTAGATGAATTTTTATGGAACTTCCAATACTTGTTCTTCTTTTACCACCCATGTTTCTTGGAGTAAGTTGTTTAGATTTGTGTTCTGAGAAACTAGTCTAGGCAACGAAGCGGATCGTTGTATGAAGACCCCCGCATTAAATCCTCAGTCGATGAAACTTTGCTGGGGTATAGTATTATTACCTCAATGTATTACCTCAATGGGGGTATTACACTATACGAGACAAACCTTTTATAAAAAAATCCAAAAAAATATTCGGTAATTTTAATTTTTCCATACAAAAATTACAAAAAATATATGAAAAAAAAAGTAGAAGTTTGTTTTAGGGTTCTGTACCTCAAAAGAAAAAAACGGAACCCTTATAGGATCACTTTGTTGTCCGTCTGTCTGTCTGTCTGTCTGTCAAGACTCAAGACCCTTTATCTCACGAACGGGTAAAGGTATCAGATTGAAATTAATACCATATATTAGGATCTATGAACCAAACAAGATCTGAAAATTTAAATTTTTTACAACGACGCAATCAAAAGATCTGGCATTTTATGTCCTCATCTCCATACTTTTATTCAAAAAAGCAAAACCTACAGGGTACTTCCCGTTGACCTAAAATTATGAAATTTGGCAAGAAGCTAGGTCTCACAGTACAAATAATGGGAAAAGTCTGAAATCATTAAATATTACAACTTTTCTCACAACTAATAGTAACCAATTGTGGTGAGCTCCCGTTTCAAGAATATTCATATAAGAGAGGGGTCAAGTTGGATGGTCCTTGAGGCGATTTTTGTTTTAGTTCTATTTAAAAACGGGAACACTTACAAACTTGAAAATTGGTATGTTTATAGTGCATAAGCTATAAAATAACAACAAATAATAAAATTTGGTCAAGCGCGTGTCGGACTCAAAAAATGTAGCACATTAATCTACTGAAATTTCAACTAATACAATTATGATTATGTGGTGGTACGGAACCCTCAGTGCGCGAGTCCGACTCGCAATTGGCCGGTTTATTTTTTGGATATTATGAATTTACATGTAATACATGATACTTTATCATCCTGTCAAATAAAATCTGGGGTCAACTGCTTCGTT